>OW026433.1:7512500-8762500 GCA_932274075.1 Diarsia rubi
GCGGGTTGAAAGTACTACTTTTCAGCCCTAGGGAGAATCGCTTTCAACTGACTGCTTCAAATTGAAGCTGTCAAATTATTTAAAAAAACTTGGTCTATTTCACATTATTATTGAACCATGTTCCAACTTAAATACAGCCACGTAATTACAGCGCGATTTAAAATTAAAATAACACAAAGTTCTTAAGAATAAAAATAACTAAAGCGGGAAAGCGACAACATCGGATCAACACTCATTTTTTCTTTATTTAATAATTTATGTTCTTATTTTTCTCGTATTCGTAATGAAAAGCATAGTGTTTACCTCGAGTAAATTACTTATTTAGTTCCTCGAACTATTAGCGCCCTCACTCCGTTACGGGCGACAAACCCCGTCTCGGGACTAAATAAGTAACTTCCACCCCTTGGGTAACAATGTACTATTTGAGGTGAATGTGTGGTGTTACAAGAATGAATAAAGTAAGATATGAGTATTTAAGAGAAAGTTTGAGTAGCACCAGATAAAGAAAACTTGGGAGGTACAAATCGCATGTGACTAAAAGAGTCATGTATTTGAATGTTGATGGATGGAAAGGGAGAGGAAGACGAAGACAAAGAAGATATGGATGGATTGTGTGAGAAATGATATGAAGGAAAAAAGAGTGGTTCATGATAATAATATAATGATGAAAGAAGAGAATTAAAGAAAAAAACGTGTTGTACGCCGATCCTAAATCACATGGAATAAGGGCAGGACGATGAAGATGAAACCTTCAAGTAATTTAGGACAGTATCTTACCTTGTATATGGAATTTGGAGCGAATATCAAAAGAGGCTGATTCGTTCAATGCGAAGGTGAAAGGTGGTCCATTCTCAGCTGAATCGTAGTCTTTGGCCGTCAATATGACTACCTGACCAGGAGGCTCGTTTTCGTACCAAATTACTGGCTGGGTCTGTAGAAAGAAAAAATGAAATCAAAAACATGTAAGTAACCGAGGAAATAAAATAGTAATAAGCTAAAAGTAACATTAACATAACATCAGAAGGTTAGACAAAGGTGTACTTTCTTGCCCAGCGGGGCTGCGGGATGTTGTAAGAGATACCGCCGCCTTGACAGATGAGACAGATGACACGGGCTAAGAAGGAACATGGGTGGTTTTTAGTCAGTTGAAGTCTGACACTCCCTTTCGCTCTGCCCAAGAGCGGAAGGGGTTATTCGATGATTTTACATCCGCCAAAAAAAAAAGGGTGTACAATAGTAGTTAAGAAAGTACACATTTTTTTTGGCTGTTGGGTAATCATTACATAACCTCTATGTCGAGGCCGCGATAACCTGTGGACAACCCGCGGCCACTATTGTACACCATTTTTTTTTTTTTTGGGGGGTGGGAAATCATCTAATAACCCCTCCCGCTCTTGGGCAGAGCGAAAGGGAGTGTCAGACTTCTACTGACTAAAAACCACCCATGTTCCTTCTTAGCCCTATATGTCGAGGGTGCGGGATCTCTTACAACATTCCGCAGCCCCGACGGGCGTCGGCCCTTGCGGGCCCCTTCCATGTTGCTGACATCTCTTTGAGGCACTATTGTACACCCTACACCCACATTTCGAGAGTCATATTTTAAGCCCCATGTAATAGAGGGCGAGCCTATTGTAAACAACGGGACACAAATGCAAAGTCCGTGGCTGCTAATGAGAAATTCTTCCTTTAGGAAAAACCCAATAACACTTTGCACGACAGGAATCGAACCCAGAACCAGCATTAGCAGTCGCGCGTGCTACCACTCGACCAACGATCCTTGTCAAAGTAACCAAGCTAATAAAATAAAAATTGCTATAACTACTGAGTATATCAAGCAAATACCGCTTGGATCTTCATTAGCTTTTCCTTATAAAATTTTGTATAAGGAAATGTCAAAATTCAAGGTTGAAGAAACCAATCAATAGAAGAAAGATGGAAATTAAGTATAACTGTGTAACTGCCGCACTCAGAAAGCTTTAATGATGGCCTAAGTCTCTTTCAATATCAAATCTTAATCTAAAGTGACATTTCATTCGCATACCATTTTACTTAATAAAAAAGTTAAGAACAAAAAAAATGTAAGTAATAAAATTAGCAACGCCTTTCATATAACTTCGGTCTTATCACACGGTTCTTAGAATATGTATTTATGCATAATACGGCTAAAAATACGTCCGATATCCCAATGAACCCAACGAATATTGAACAGTGGAATAAATTTTCTTACATTATTCCTTACAGCTTAAGATATTGTATTAGGAACCGGCTGTACTACCAGAATAGCGAAAAAGGTACAGTCGAACAAGCTAATAAGTATGCAGTCAGCTAACTTGCATTTACTTTTAAGATTATACAGATACATTAAGAGACTGATCGCTTATACGCTTTATAAACAAAATCGCAATTAACATTTTTAGTGTACAATTGTACATTGTACATACTAGAATTGTAAAGATTTTTTGCCTGCATACTTATTAGCTTGTTCGACTGTACTTCAAAATACAAGGTATCTTTAGTATTAAGCTTTACTGGAGATATATAATAGCGGGAATATGAGTTTTGGTCTGCCATTTCGGGGTTTTAGTCGAAAAATGTTTGTATTACGGGCAAACTATACTTTTCGAGGTAAATCGCCTGGTAAAGCGGTGATTTCAATGTAAATTTAATACCGATATTTCTGAAATATCGTTTTTTTGGGTAGAAAGGTATATACGCAATGCAACACCGATGTCGGAATATAATACCCGGTGGTCATTTATCAATTTGAAGTTTTTTAGTTTATATAAATAATACAGTATTTTTATGAATTGTCGCTTGACCATTTTACTAAATTGTTACGTAATTCATATTAATATTCCCACAACTATCTAGCCAACCAAAGTCTACGTAAGCCTACAAAACCTAGCACTTAAACCTAAACACACTTTAAATCTAAATAAAACCTCGTTCCACGAAAATACCGACACGTCGCCGTCACATGACCATCTTGCTAGTCGCCTAAAGCTCTCCGGAGGACCATTCAGATCTACGAAATGGAAATTAAACCAACCCTTCGCGAAACATGGGACCAAAGGCTCGCTCCCCAAAATAAGAAATTGAACACCCATAGGTAGGAGATTTGCATAAAAAATTGACAACTGAGCGTGGAGTGAAACGTAACGTAAAGTAAAATGACGAGAAAAGAGCAAAGTAGGCTTTCCTTTTTATTTTGGTTGTAAGATTTTGAAATGATTTGGGATCAGTGGTTTTATTTATAAAGGGAGAAACCACGTGGTGCAATTTTTATTTTTTTTGTTTAGAATCGGGATTTTAGATATTTGAAGTAGTGCGGACGGTAGACGTTTTCATACTGGTTTTCGTTCCTGGTAAGAAAGTAGCAGGATTACTTAAAGTTGAAAAATCTGTTCACCTTACAATGTAACTAAGAAACTGAATAGTGAATTTGTTCTCTTCTATTCAATTTTTTATTTATTCGATTTAATAGGCATAGAAAGATAATTGACCAAGTACAATATCAATCATTTAAGCTTTTTTATGAATTAATAAGATTTTTCTTTTAAGATATTAAATAGATATGAAAAGTACCTACGTGCTCAATTGAATCCAATTCAGTTTCATTAAGTGTTCTTCATCTAATGAAAATTCATTTAAAAAGATTAAATATTACCTACAGCTATATAAAAAGTTTTTTTTATTATAGCAACTAAATATAATTCATGCAGACCGAATTTGAACGTTTTCATCACTTTTACTGCTGTACACAGCAATTAGTTTGATCAAACAGGTTTTTTTTAAACACCCTTTATTTATTTAACACGTCAAAGCCATATAAAAAAAATGTCAGTTGTACTGTGAACCCGGTGTGTTGTGTGTGAGTTGTCGATGATGAATTTATTCCAGTTGTCGTCAATTTGAGGAGTTTTTCGATGCCCTTTATTAGTAAGTTGGTTTTTATTTATTTGTTGTTGTTTGTTTGTGTTATTTTTAGTTCAAGTTATTTATTTCATAACAAAAACTTTTGTTATTTTTTTTAGTTTTACATATTTTGTTGTTATGTTTAGTACAGCCTTAAAATATTTTTTATTTCCTTTACAATTAGTTTATTTTGTAATTTTAGCATTAAAATCATAAGTTTTGCTTTTTTAACCGACTTCCCAAAAAGGGCCTCCCCCTTTTTGGGAATTCTCAATTCAATCGGTATTTTTTTTTTGTATGACACGTCTTGCTATGGAAGAGGGGACTCTCCTAACACAGGAACTATCTGCCAGAAAGGAGGGTTCTATCACTTTCGCTTTTAATACATTTTTCAGTCAGACTTCTACTTCTTCTTAACCCTTGTGCCGAGGCCGCGGTATCTCTTTCGACAGGACCCGCAGCTCCGACAAGTGCTTTTAATACCTTACGAATAAACCATTTTATGAATTAAAAAAGTATATTTTTCCTGACTCTACTTCGACCTCTACAGAATCTTCTTAGACCTTCCTTTCCTAACCTTTCGCATAGTCATCAAGCTAAATGAAAATACCTATCACCCATATCCATAAATTTAATGTAAAATCTATCCATAGACCTGTCTAAGTGTACCTATCAACAAAATAGCCTTATATGCACAGGTACATAACCTCCATATTCCAACCTCCGTCAAGAGGATCTCGGTGACAGACATACAAACACAGAAGGCAGAATAATGTGAGAAATTTACATAATATAATGTAACGGGCCATTTGCGGTACCTACGTTTACTGTGCCTGATTTATTGGCAATATGGAAAAGGTTTTCTTGTATGAAAATGAAAATAAAAAACGAGAATTCTTAGTCGGTTTGGAGATAATTGAAAATTTGAGGGTGCTTGGGTACGGATATGCTTTTGTTTTCGCCTTTATGATTGTCTTTTAGTTGGCGTAGTGCCAGAGTTGGCCGTTATTAGGGTAGGTCATGGCAGTTTAGAATTAGGGACTGTTGTATTTCAAATAATAAGTCTGTACTGTAAAATTCGGCCTCAATTTAGAACTCAATTCAAAATATAAATATCCGGTTGATCAAGTAAAGATATACTTTACTTGATCAACCGGATATACATATTTTTTTTTTACAAAGTGAAAGGGACACCGGCGAACACACGATTACCACGTATTCAATACATGATTCTGAGATTCCCCACAGTTTGCATCGGTTATTCAATAAAAACTGGCCAAGTGTAAGTCTGACCTACTGAATACGAGGAAAACGTTTGTGCCTCAATCTAAGTACCTAAATCATAGTCACAGTCTTTGGTAAAACTTTGGACCTGCATTGAACCATCCAAGTAAAATTTCCTCCAAATTAAGCAGATTAATCTCCACAAATACTCCATTGTATAAACGCACAAAGGAGACACAAAAATCACCCGACATCCTCGTAAGCCATAGATTATGCTTAGCGAGGTGACATTATCGCAAAATGAATAAACGCTGACATGAGCGAGCCGCAGATTCTTTGAGCAAACGATTTCTGCGTTGCCAGATAACATTCGCACTTAATCTGGCAGATTCCCGGAATCCGGACATTCCGGCATTCGATGCCGATCAGCCGGGCCGGATGGTCGAATTCAGAGTAGGCCGGAATAGGCCCAGGATTCAGAATATGGATATTTTAGCCGTTTTCGACTATGAAACTGTGGGTTCTAACTGAGGGTAGGTTAGAGTTGTTTAATTCAATGGTCGTAAAAGCTTTCATATTATTTGGGGGCGGAAATAAGGATTGAGATTGTTCTGAATTGAATGCATGGAATTGTTTGAGGTTAAATTAGTCTGTTTGAAGGTAAGTTTACCTATTTACAGCTAGGGAAGAGAATAGCCAGTTTACAACGGCAATAACCACTATAATATTTATGTGCTTATTTACCATTAAACAAAGATTTTTGTTAAGAGGGTGGCTGGTGATTACGTCGACGGTTACAGAAATTATAGTTAAATTAAATAAAAATAAAATTGGTTGGTTTTTGTTGGTTAGTTTGTTTGGTTAAATTGTTCACAGTGCATGAAGACGGTTTTCGTCACCGACTCACGAAAAACGCTGAACCAGCGCGGTTATTTTGACGAGTCCAAATCGTCGTTTTGACTGATTGGCCAGAGAAGGCTACGAGATTTGGAAGGGACCCATTTACCCAGCTGTGGGCCAGACTCTCGAGAGGCAAGTGATCCAGCAGTAAAATATATTTAAAAAAATATACGAAACACGCAGATTCACACCCTACCTTACCACAAATCACATTAAACGCCAGTTCATAACATAACAAATACATAAACAATAGCAGCCATCGTTACAAGCCTGATATACGAATGATTGTTTCCCGTTGCCCCGGGCAACGCGATATTAATCATATACGAAGCCTAAACAAACGTTACCCCGTCCTACACAAACACATTTCCGAAGGAGCTTCAAGGCGATTTATGCGAAGATAAATCTTACGATAGTAATTGTTGAATGGTAACAAAATACTAGGGAAAAACGACTTTTCTACAGCTGTAATGCTAGTCATTATTCCGTCGAATTTAATAAGATTATTTAAATAAGCCCTCGAAGAATATAAAAATCTAAAAAACTCAAACTTCTAATGAATGTTGAATATTACTCCACGCCTCTATAGAATACTCTATGTTAATGGTTTCAATACATTTTATGCCTATTCGATTATTATGACCTATAAAATAGTCTCTTTGTATCCATAAGTACCGGGTAATGAACCTCGAAATATGTTTTGTTCAAACGTACACTAGTTGAAACAACTTCAATTGTTTTTGTTTTTACTCGGAGAAGGTAAATGTTTCAATACTTTTCCGCAATTTGTTTGTTTCGTATCTTAAAGTGTGTTTAAAAAGTAGTACATTATTTAAATATAACTGTTCCAGAGAATACATTGCGCCTTCTATTAAATTAAATAAAAATATTTTTGTGAACTAAAACCCTACCTTCACGTGTTCGATTTAAAGCTTCAACTACAAAGTTTAGATAACTCGGTCAAGTATTAGATGATGTATTGCTTACAAGTTTTGCAAATTTCTTACACATTTTTATAATCTCATAAAGTATAAAAATGTGTTTGAGATTGTTCTATTTGTTATTAAAATTTATGTATTTTAACAAATTTTCTCACTTCTAAATATTTTTCACTTAATATTACTTACTTTTTTATGTGTTTAGATTTTAATTTGTGAAATGAAATGAAAACAAAAATAAATAATAATTGAAAAATAATTCATATTCATACCTTAGAGTTAGCCATATAAAAAAAAATATTGTAGTGTCAAAGACGTAGACACTAAAATGTGTTTTTTTTTTCTATGTTGTTGTTGTTGTTGTTGTAGTGTGTGTGTGTGTATCTAAGTAAAACAAGCCAAGTCCTTAAGCACTATTATGTATTGTTTCAACGTCTAGTGTGATAGATAGTCGGTTCTACCACTTGTCTATGCACACTCTATCAGCCGAGTCATCAATCATGCCATAGAGGGTAGCTAGGCGTAATGAAATATGTTGGTAGACCATTATGGTTTATTTACAGGGCAGTTTTGGCCGTAACTTATTCTTTTGTTGAACTTTTTTTTATCCTATAGTTATTTTTGGAAAAAAGTGTTCGAAGGGAGTGTTTGGATATATGTATATGTTACTAGGGAGTTTCTTCCGTCAAAACTTTTCTTATGCTAATAAATAGCCTGGGAAGTATTGAATTGCTGTCTTTTTAGAGATATGTCTTATATATTTTTAGGTTCAAAAACTTTATCATTCGCAACGCAAACATAACTGGCGAAAGGTGTACTATTTGGTACACCTCTGTTTAACTCTTCGGAGATTACAAGCGTGATGCTATGTACGTTTGTTTTATCTGAAGAAGGATTTTGAAAATGCAAAAGTTAAACATTTACGCATCTTCTTTATTGATGCTAATTCATTCCGTATAAAATTGAATGAGATCCAAGCGGCTAAAATTCTTTTCCTATTCATAAATCAAATATTGATAAATTTTCCTATTCATAAATCAAATATTGATAAATTTTCCTATTCATAAATCAAATATTGATAAATTTCAAAAACTAAAGAAGTACTTACATTGGTCAAAAACGGTGCATTATCGTTGATGTCAGTCAGCTCCAAGATAACCTCAGTCGTAGACCTCAAGCTGTCAGATCCCAGCCTGCCTCCATGATCAGCGGCCATGATGAGGATCTGCCACCTGGTGAACCCTAGAGGCTGGTCCCTGTCCAAGGGTTTGGTGAGTCGAAGACAACCATCGTTGTCGATCTGGAGGAACTCTTTCTGTTCGTGCTTGACTAAGGAGTAGACTATGTTTTGAGGTGCGTTCCTGTCTTTGATGTCAGGATCGTAGGCTTCCACCTGGAGGAATAGAGAATGAGTTAGTGGTTTTTGGATTATCGTCATAATAAATCACTGGTTGAATTGATAAACTAAGCTGCCAAATTAATGACTGAAGCCCCGAAGGCAAAAGAATCATCATAAGCCTAGCCTTTCTTAACCTTGTAGGTTAACTTCTCCAGTTTAACCAGATGTAGAATACCAGTATTTTACGTGGATCGACTGCCTATCTGACATCCACAACCCAGTTAGTACTGGATAATATGGTATACCTTGGTTGGTTGTCAGACTTTTAGGCTAATGGAACCTATAACGACTGCCAAAAATATGACCGCCGTAACCAATGGCTTAACATGCTTTTCAAGGCACTGCTTACTTCTAAATCTGTTAAGTGACAATAAATATAGATGATTTTTAATTAGAGCTTTTGGCTTTAGGAGCTCGTGGCTTAACAAGAACTGCCACTCGGGTCGATCTTTAGGTTAAGCTGCGCTTGCCTAGGTCGATCTGTGGATGGGTGACCGCCCATTACATACCGAGTTTCCTCCGTGCCTCGGAAAGCACGTTAAGCTGTTGGTCCCGGGTGCCATATATAGATCTTTGGCAGTCGTTACGGGTAGTCAGTGACCTGAAAGTCTGACATCCAGTCTTACCAAAGGGTATCGTATTAACTAGTATTAACTGGGTTGTGGAGATCAGATAGGCAGTCGCTCCATGTAAAATACTGCTATTCAGCTGCATCCGGTTAGACTGGAAGCCGACCCCAATATAGTTGGGAAAAGGCTAGGCAGATGATGATTTTAATTAGAGCTTTTATCAAGCTCCATTCAAAAGATGATTTCATGGACAAGTTATTTTATTTAATAATGCAACTATCCTTAGCCTTTTGCTGCACAAAAAACTCTTGTGATAACGGAACGTAACAGTCTAACACTCTTTTCTTCAACCTTTGACCACCTAATGCTGAGTGTAGGTCTCCGGCGGTTTTCCTGTGTCTTGTCAAAAATCTCAAACGACCTTAATTACAAAGGCTTCAAATCAGTGTGGCAGCTTTGGAAAATTTCCAATCTCAAATATTACACAAAAAAATAAGATAAAAGAACATACCTTAACAATACACCCTTCATACAGCTTCTCTTCTTCAATGGTCTTGGTATAATTAGCCAAAAACACAGGCGGATTATCGTTCAGATTCTCAATATTAATGATGACTTTGGCGTAGTCTTCATAAATACCGTCGAAAGCCCTGACATCCAGACTGTAGCTAGTAATGTTCTCGTAGTCCAGTTCATTGTTGACGCGGATCTCGCCGGTAAAGTTTCTGATGACGAATGCGTCGTATGTGTTGCCCGCGACTATGCTGTAGGTTACTACGGATGCTGTTGGAAAAGATTAGAGAATGTGAGTAATTCGAGAATGTGAGTAATTGGAGAATGTGAGTAATTGGAGAATGTGAGTAATTGGAGAATGTGAGTAATTGGAGAATGTGAGTAATTGGAGAATAAGTTTCGCGAGCTAAGTGGAATTATTTTAACTCTGCTTAAGTGTCGGTTATTGATGTCTAATATGTATAGAGTCCATTATTATTTATTTCTTGGTATTCTTTATCCAAAAATAAGTACAAATAAAAACAATAAAATGAAAGTAATTAGTGCTGGGTAAAAAAACATTAACTCAAAACTTTGTTTTTTATCGATAAAACATTTAGCCTTTATAATATGAAACACAATAAATGTTTTTGATAAAAATTACAACTTAAAAGGTAAAATAAATTAAAATGAATACAAAACAAACAATGGGTACACAAAATAAAAGATTTTTTTTCTCAATCCCGCTTTCCAAGTATTGTTAAAATAAACTAGTAATGTTATTTACATGACGTATTTGACGTATTATCCATGATTTAGCCTACAGCAATTTTGTTTACATTCAATTTTTTTTCTATGTATTTTATTTATTATTTTTACTATCATAACATAAATCCTACGCCCTAACTAAAGCGAGAATTCACATTCATTTATGACTTACTATGTTATGCCTGCGACTTCGCCCGCGTGAAATTTCAAAATTTTCCCACGGGATCACACTATCGGGATTAAAAGTATCCTACATGTTAATTCAGGTTATAAACCATCCGTGTGTCAAATTTCATCCAAATCCGTTCGGTAGTTTTTGCGTGAAAGAGTAACAAGCATCTTCCATCTTCACAAACTTTCGCATTTATAATATTAGTAAGATTATTATAGTAGGAAGCAGGATTTATTCGAAAAACCTCAATGCCCTCTGACGGCCTAATCACGCGTTTCGCCAAACAAAATTAGCGTGACAGTTTCGTTAAAAAAAGCTATACAAAACAAAAATGCGGATCTCTCATTGTATTGGAAATCAGTTCATAGCGAGGCCGTGTTATACTGGAAATGTATACACTCAATGGGTCGCCGTGTGTAGTACCCAGTTCAATTCCGGTCGACCACTTTTCAATCTTATTACTAAGTCATAGGGGTGATAAGTGGTAGACTGTCAGTGAACTCGGTAGAACAGACGCTAACTCCTCAAACTACTCGAAACGGACAAATTTCCCAATCAACCTTAAACCTAATTACTAAAAGCGATAAAGTTGAAAATTGTGGTAGCTTGATGTGGTGGCGTCTATACCTACCTAGTCGTGCGACAATCACTTTGCAAGCTTTGCTTTGCTAAATTTTAACTTTTCCTAATATCACTACATATTTATAAATTCCTCCACCGCGTATGTCTGTCTGTCTTTTCGCGATAAACTCAAAAACTACTGCACCGAGATCTGCACCAATGCTATCACCAATAGATAGAGTGGTTTTCGGGGAAGGTTTTAGTAAATCATTTGAACTGACATCCATACGGGCGAAGCCGCGAGCTTCAGCTAGTGTAATATTCAAAAAAGAATTTGTAAACTTACCCGTATCAATATCCAAGGCACTGACAACAGTAACCAACTCATTAATATTTGCATTCTCAGCTATAGACTCGGCTACATAAGTATCTTGAGTAAAATGAGGTGCGTTGTCATTCTTATCAGCAATCTCGATCAAAAATACTTGCTGGCCAGCATTATGTTTACCGGGAATCAGAGCAGACTCAGAATTGTCTGTGGCAATAATCTTGATGTTATAAAAACTCCTTTCTTCTCTGTCAAATCTTTTCAAAGTTGTTATGTTGCCAGTATTGCTGTCTATGGCGAATGGGTCAGATGCGTCTCCTAATTCGTAGGTGATTTGGTTGTTAGCTGATGTTCCATCGGCATCGAATGCTCTGACCTGCATGACTGGAGTACCAGGTGTCTCGTTTTCTAGTACGCTGCCTGATCTGATTTCACTGAATATAGGAATGTTGTCGTTTACATCTTCTACTTCGATTTGGATTATCGTTTCTGCTGCTAATTTGTAGTTGTTCTGTGGAGTGACAATTTGGTTATTCTCTAGTTTTTCTTTGCATTAGTGCTTCAAAGTTTTAGTGTAGAGTTGGACTGTATGTAGTAATATGATTTTATTGGTTTAGATTAGTTGTGCTATTTAATAAACTAGATTCTAATTAAAATAAAATCCGATTGTTATTAAAAATCCAAAACATCAATAAGTAGTTTCAAATCAAACAACCAAGACGGACTCTGGTGAAACATTTAATAAACCATTTTAAAATATTCAAAATCGATGTAGTTTTCAAAGAAGATTAAATATTTCCATTCCATCCTTACCTGTATCCTAACAGTGAGTGTATAGTCTGTGATCTTCTCGAAATCCAAGTGGTTACCAAGCTTGATGTAGGCGGAGTCTGCTTCTGGTTCCAGCACGAAAGTATGCCATTTGTTCGTCTGTTCAGTCTGACCTTGGACTAGTTCGAACTGGAGTTTCTTTTCCTCGGGGATGTTTGACCTGTTAGTAGAAGACATTATTAGGACTAAAGAGCTTTACTTGTATTTATGGGAACCATGGTATAATGATGACAATATTTGGACACTCTCCTAGAGAGGAGACGTGAGTCCTTGTAGCGGGAACATAATAGGCTGATGATGATGTGATAATGATGATTTGAACAGTGGCTGATGACACCACCACAATTTTGGCCACGATATTGTCAGGAGCGTGGAAAACTGATGGTCCAGGGACGGACAGAAAATAGTGGCAGAAGAAAGGTGAGGTCTATTCTATACGCAGCAGTGGATTCCGGGCCGAAATGATAATGACAGTAGACAATAATCAATATAAAGATAGAACTAGGGCCGTGGGGTCCTGGTGGTCCTAGTGCCCACAGCCTTTTTAAGGATATTTCTAAACGCCTTGTTGACGCTTCCTCTGACCCAAGGGCTGGCTTTTTCTTTGGCCAGAGGCGAGGCTAAGTGTTGCCATACAGCGCGGCAACGCTGCCAGTCTCTAAGGCACTTTACCTGCTGACAGCGTTGAGGAGGAGTTTTTCGATGCCCTTTTATACTTTAGTTTATATATTTAATGATTATTAAACAATAAAATATTAAAAAAAACAAGTTAAGTTAATTACAGTTTAAGTTAATTACAACAACCGAACACCGGCCGCCACTTAGAACGACTTACTGCAACTTGAAAACGAAAACATTAAAACTTTACAAAAGTTAAACTAACAATCAAGCAGACATAAGCAAAAAATGGTTCGCAGAATAGAGAACGATAAGCTTAGCTTGGAATTACTTTGAGTCTAGATTGTAACATAGATTGCCTGAAAATTTGTTATCTGGAGACAAATCTTCACGATTTTCTTAAGTAAAACTCAGTAAAATCTCATAAAAGAAATGGCTAGAGCTCCCGTATGTGCTGAGATTGCATTAAGTATATTATCAAATATCCCAAATAAACATGTTCATGCCATCATCATCATCATCTGTCTAGCCTTTTCCCTTTTTATGTTGGGGTCGGCTTCCAGTCTAACCGGATGCAGCTGAATATCAGTATTTTTCATGGCCCTCACTCCGATAGTCGTGACGTCATCCTATTGCTTAAATTATTTTATCTTCTATAACCAAACGATGAGAAGAGCTGTTATATTATTATTGATTCATGATGCCCGGGTTGTTCGAAAGAGATACCATGGCCTCGGCACAAGGGCTAAGAAGAAACATGGGTGGTTTTTAGTCAGTAGAAGTCTGACACTCTCTGCCCAAGAGCGGGAGGGGTTGTTTGATGATTCCCCCCCCCCCATCCAATTAAAAAAAGAAGTAAAGATCACACATGAACATCAAACAGTCAGGATACAAAACAAAAATAATACGTCTATACTTACACTGCCCTCACGGTAGCAATAGGCGTATTGAAATCCGAGTAATTCTCTTTTAATCTTATCGGTGCATTAGGTACTTCAATAAACGACGGACTTTTCTTGTTGGACTCCACAACTTGGATGTCCAACGTTATTGAACTTTGTAGGGGTATAGCACCCATGTCTTTCACTATGGCGCTCAGTTTAAACTTATATCCTGGCGGCTTCTGTCTCAAACAAAACAAATTAATTAGTGCCACGTGTCGCACAAGTTTATAAAAGGAAAAGAAAACATATTTATGTAATGGCTTGTGTTCGCGATACGATTTATGTCTCAGAAGTTGCTTTAATAAACATTATGGAGTTTGCGATAAACGACTTTATGCAAAAGGCTATTGTCAAGATTTATTTTGGATTCTGAGAAATTTTCTTTAAAATGATAATGTTAAACAAAATCGCATTAACGGTTTTTTTCTTTTGTGATAAAGGTAAAGAACGTAAAACAAAACTAGCAAGGAATACTTACATCAATAGTCTTGTTCAAAAATATGACTCCGTTGTCTGGGTCTATATAAAAATATGCTTGGTCCGGTGAATTGGAATCCAGACTGTAATGGACAATGGAATTGTTGCCATCGTCTATGTCTGTCGCAGATATCCTCATCACTTCCCTCCCGCTCGCTAAGTCTTGAGGGACCGACTCCGAATACGACTGTATACATAAAATCAAGTTAGTTTTGCGACATTATTACTACTACAAAAATCTTGGGACTTGAAATTGTTGCGGTATTAACTTGGGGTAACATTGGCGTTCCATCCTTCATAGAAACCTTAACAGATTAAGAAGATAAGTAATATTTTACACACATTAAAGACAGCATCGAAATAGATACCTATTTAGACATGTTCTACGCGAAGCATGCCAAAAGCTTAGAGAAAGTTTTTTTCAAAATAATTATAATCGTGCAGTGTGATAAAATGCGCCTAGGGGGAAAGAGCAGCCTAGCTAAAGAAAACACACCAACTACAAATGTGCAAAGAAAGTGTATTGAAACACACGAAACACATAAAATATTATTACCAACAACGCCTTGAGTGGCGGCTTATGGTCCTAAATCACACATGCAGCAACATGCAAGTAGAGAAATATAAGATTTTTCAAAAAAACGTTATATTTTCGATTGGTACCATGGCTCAAACTACTACAAAATTAACTTTGAATACAACAGCAATGGTAACAATCGAACAAACATACATATTATACAAGTTATAATTGCAATTTTAATGTCATTTTTGTGCGTAACTCTCTCTGTTTTGTGAAATTCTCTCATTAGGACAAACCTTCCAAACATCTCCACGGAAGACCTTGGAAAAACAGGCAAGCGTTAATATAGTCTGCGCCACGGTTTGAGGCTAATGAACGAACACTTAATTAGTCACAAGTAGAAGAAAATTATCAGCTGCAAGTTGAAGCTCTTTGGCGTGTTGCTTACACGCCAAAGTATCGGGGAAGGCTTCTTTAGGAATCCATAAAGAAAGCTTGGAGTAATATTATAAATATAAGTCACAATAGACAGCACATTAAATAGAAATACATTTAAGAAAACAAAATACCTAATGCTATATAAGTGGGTAACTTCGACACTTCGATCAGTTCTTTAGCATACACTAAATCTTAATTTACATCAAGCTGAAGACATTATTTTTTGTGTCCAAGCTCAATATTCTAATCTTTGAAGTAAGAAACATTTCATGTTTCATTTCTTATAGGAGAATTATTAGTGTAATCTATACTCACAACTTTGTCGAACACAGGCGGGTTGTCATTGACGTCTTCAATGATAATTTTGATGGTACATGCATCGTCGAGCTGTGGCTGACCATTGTCACTGGCTCGGACTGTTATATAAGCTTCTTTTTCTCTGGACGGTTCATCGCGATCGAAAACCTGTGTTATTTTAGCATTATTAGTATTTAGATATACTTTGATGGTTGTTTGTGCACCTACCTCATCTCCAATTAGATTAGCGTTATTTGAAATGTGAGCATTTAGAAAATCATTATTTCATTTGCAACATGATTCAAATCGTTTATTAAAAATTAACTGTTCCTCAAAAAAGTTACAAGAGTTGCAGCTACATTTCAATTCTTTTTGTCTATGTCCTTTCTTCGTTTGTGTGGTCAAGGATTTATTAAAAATTTAATGCTGACAACATTGATCAGGAGTTTCAACATCAGTTTGTTCATAATTCATAGCCACTTCTCCAATACCATTCTTCTTCGTTTCAACACTGCCTAGTTCTAGTGCTTCATAAAAGTAAGGTGTATTTTGTAAGAAAGGTTGTATACTTACAGCAGCTGTAGTTATGTTCCCTGTCTCAGGGTCGACGTGGAACTTCTCCTTCTCACCAGGAGTGGAAACGAACTTGTATGTTACCGTCCCACCCATTTCGGGAGGGTCCCGGTCTTCTGCATGTACCTAGAATTTAGATGTTGTTAATCCATTATCACAACTGATATACAGGGTGTAAAGTAACCCTTCACACATACGTCAACCAAGCATTCTGTACATCAAACTAAGTACCCCTACGCAATTTTTTTTGCTGGGAAACGACTTTTTTTGGGGTCAAAAAATTCATTTGACGAAAATTCTATGTAGCACTCTTAAAACATTGTGCTTGTGGATGCTTTGAATAGTAAAAGGGTCGTGGAGGTAATTTAAGTAAAGTTATAACCTGAAAAACTAGTAGTTACAAAAACAGCTGTGCAAAATTTGGAACTTTGACACCCAATATCTCCGTAACTAAGGGGTTCCCAGGTATGGTCTAGAACCAAAAAAAATATCGCAGTGGTAGGGATTACATCCTTTATACGTATCTTCAAAGAGTTTGCTACTTACAACACAGTTCCTCAGGAAACCATATTCGGTCTAATAATTTACCGCAATAAGACGTGATGATGTCGAGATTTGAACTCAGTATTTTGCAGGAGGAATATTAAAATATGACATTCGCTGTTTTAATTATAGTTATAAAATAAAATACTTCACACTTCGGAAACCATTAAAGAATAAACAATTAAACAAAAATGCAGGCTGTAAATTCAGCACGAATCATTCCATCTTTTTTGAGTTTAGAATCATGTTCTGAATTCCTAGTTATCATTTACGAGCCGATTTTCACACCCAGTATATTCACAAAGATTAAGGAAGCCAATATTTTCGCACGACAAGCATAAAATATTAAGTGATTGATCAAACGAAATCGGAAGACGTTTTCACAAACGGATAAACAGTATATTTTTCCTCAATCCAGAAATTTCATTTTTTTGGATATATCCTCAAATATACTGTCTTCTGTATATCTTTCCTTATCATTTATTATATCGTCTCAATCATCCTTCATTTTTATATTAGCTCTTTTATTTACTGCTAAATATAGGTCTTTAGTTACTCTTAACTGCTCCTTTGATACATTTTAAGACTCACATTTGTCTTTCCCAGAGATTTAATCTTATGTAAATATTTCATCGTGTCCTTCACGTTTATTAGGGGACCGATTACCAATGTAATATTATTATTAATGTATTATTATTGTCATTTGCTTAGCCAAGCTTTGAAAAGGCTGGTTCTTATATTTTCTGGCTGCTGACTACAAATAATGAACTTCAAAGAGAACACCATCAGCTTAGAGTGCTAACCGAGACACGAATGGGTCTCTGTTTTTGCTCTTTGTTTTAATTTTAGTGTCGGTCACCTATCTCAGACCGACCTCGTCAAACGTTGCTTAACAAAGAGACCTAATAATAATAAAAAATAAAAGGCATACTCACAGTAAACACATAGGTTCCAACAGGCTGCTCCTCCTTGACAGTAAGCCTGTAGTTCAGGCAATCCGTGAACAGCGGTTTGTAGTTATCCTTTACGGCAAGCTTCGGTACTGTCGCTGGTACGAACTGAAACCGCGTTAGGCCATTCCTCTACGTCATTTAAGAGCTACATATACATCTACATAAATAATGGACTCGCCCAGTCCTTACAGAACTATTGATCTTTTAACAATAATAGAGAATGATGTTAACAAAAGAAATCTAATTAGTCCGTCATATAGATTACCAAAAATATTGCAAACGTTTTTTTTTTCTTTTTTCACGTAAGCAAACAATGAAGACGATACAGTGCTTTGAAAACTCGTGTGACGTCATATGACATTTTTTGCGGTTAGTGACGTCACAAACCCCACTCAAATCTTTGACGCGTTTTATCTTTGTCTTGTTTTATTGATTGGATAAAACAAAAAAAATCGCATTCAATATTTTTCGATGATCTAACAGACGGACTAATTAGAATCATATTTTTTTAAGTCAGATAACATCCCTATTGTACTGACAAGGCAAGACATGCTGATTTTTTTTTCTTTCCTAAATTATGTAAATATTAGTATTAAAGTCGGTTTCTCCCCGAGTGAAATAATATTAGATCCAGTGACTGTCCTTGAAAGTTTAGGATAAATTAATGGAATTTTTCTTCATCGTTTTGAAATAAGTAATAAATTACACACAGTTCGAACCCACGATTTACTGTTGGCCAGCCAGGGCCCACAGAACTAGGCCACCGCTATATTTTTAAAATAAAATCTTTAACCCTATTTCATGAACAAGTCATTCAATGAGATTTTAAAACTTACAGGGTTGTATTGATGATTTTAATTACTACTTATTAATTACATATTAGTTTGGCCGGCCAGTAGACGTCACGTGGTATTTTCATCAAACTTCCAACTAGTAAGTTAATTATTGATTGACGTCATCAAGTATTTATTTTCTTACTTTTTCTCGAGTTGGTGATTAAATCTAACTTCTGTAATTAGTTTGTAAAACTTCGTAAGTAAGTGGTACAAAAACTTGATTTATTGTTTAGCTTACGACGAAAAATATAACTATTCTTAATTACTTTGATACAACTTTTACAAATTATACTTAGTTCTGTAAAAAATGGGCGAGAATAAAACAACAAAAAAATCTTTTGGGACATTAATTATCTTGCATTTCATGCTGTCCACTTAAAAAGTCACTAATCACGCAAACATACAATTATGTTTACAAAAAATAATTTATCAAAGCTCTCTCAAAATCTAATTATGTACAAATTAAATTAACAACTCTGTAAGTCAACATGCAATGACGTGAGACATATTTTTATCATTATACCGTGTTAGTAATCTACTAAAATAAATAAATATTTTGTAAAATAATAAAATACGGCAAGACAACAATTATTTTTCTTGGTTTGAATTCAATACATTTTGTCTCGCACTCAAAATGAAAAGTACAATCACAGGTAAAATAAATAAAATACTACAAATATTTAAAAATATACACATAATAAATTATCATATTTAAATACCTGAATATTTTCCAGGAAACGCTTATATTGGGTTAAAATATTTTGAAAATTATTATGAGAAGTTTTCATTAAATTTAAAATGAAATTCACTTACGTTAATCCATGAGTGCTTTAAAGCATTTAGTATTTGCATTCGTACATAATAATATTTACTTAAATTTAATATTAATAGTCATGCAAAACATCTAAGTTTTATAATTATCAATATATAAATAAAAAAAGCGTAAAAATAACACGAAAATCTATGGGGATTAAGCTTTTGGGGGCAGGGTAGTGAGGGTGATAAATGAGTCCTTAAACGATGGTTTTTTTTATATAAAGGTTTATACTCACGGAAGAGGTGTGTATTGGCAGGTACCCATCTAGATGTCTCGAGTGCCTTAATCTCGTTACATGGTGTGACGTGTGCTCTCGAGCTGTGGAACAAAAATAAGATTTTTTTTATTCTCGGAAAGAATTTTCAAGCACTTTTCTAATGGACTCTTCAAATATGTAGCAGGGAATGTCAACACTAAGGCTTGTATTTTGAGAAATTGTGGTTAATGTAATACTTTTCCTGTATTAGACTTATTGATGTTATTTTATGTCTGTATATGAAACGAACTGAGCATTTCTATGTGTAGACACTGTATCAAAAACATAACATAGAACATTATACAAGTATCAATAAAACATTAATTCCGTAAATTTATTTTTCACACAACATCAAATAACTCATACTTATTTATCCGTATTTATTAAATACCAACTAATCCTATTTCCAAATTCAATGCTCGAATCGTACCTCGAATTATCATCCGAGTTTGCACACAAAATTGAAGACGACTGGTACTCGTAGCAGGTGGACTACATATTCTAATCTTATTCGGCCCAATGAGGCCATATGTCTGGTCTGTACGTTCTGAATTAGTCGCGGTCTACCAGACCACCGTGCGGTCGTCAATTTAATTGCTCATCCGAGAACGGAGCCCTTTCGTGTGCACAACTATGATCCGATGCATAGAGACGGTTGGAGATTGAATTCTGAGACGTGATTGGAGAATACATTGTGCTTTGAATTGGTAGCAACTCAAGCACCAAATACATACACGTGAGACTCAAGAGCGGGCAAGTAGCTTCTGCCTATAGCTTGGGGTAAATAAAGTTTGGGGCAATATTAAAAGTAACAACAACAACCACAAAAATATATACCAGACTAGTTTTCAAAATGGAAGCGGACATGTCGCCGACCAACGCATTTTCTTCAAAAGCACTTCTTTTCAAATTTTATTACTAGAAAACCAGACGCTACTAACACGATGAAGTCGCAAGCAGCCGAGCACATACATAATGCAACCAATTACTATGTTAAAATCTTAGGGAAACGCTTCCCACATACGAGTAACATACATTAAGTTATCAAGCTAATCTCAGGTACAATATTACTTAGATACGCAGCCGTGTTTACATAACGTTTACACATATACTAAAATGTAACTTTAGCTTAGATTAACGAGTAAACGAGAATGTTGTACTAAATATATTTTGGTTCAGTTCAAAATGTTGAGCTTCCCTGCTGTAATGGTTTGAATTACGTCCCATATAAAATACAACGGGAAAAATGTTTATTTTTGTGAAGTCGGAAAGGTTTGAAAATTTATATTTAAACTTATTTATTACGTTTAAATAAAGATAAAAGAAAACATCATGAGGACACTAGTGTTTCAGAAAAAAAAATTAAAGACAGGTCCCATTCACACTGGGCCCTCGTAGTGCCTCTCAAAGCGAAAGAGCCAATGTCCCAGCAGTGGGAACATTCCATGGCAGTTTTTGATTCACTAACAGTCGGTCTTCCACAGATTTACATAAATAAATCCAAAAGACCAGTTTATTTTTCCCCCAATCTAGTTTATTTAAGCGCCAAAAGTATTTACTTAAACGGAAAAGCGTATAATTACCGCTGGCGTGTCTAGCATAAATAAAAACCATCATGGCGGACAATTGGTGGCCATTTTCGGCTATTTATTGTTAAACCGATCGGATCCGAACCAAACTGTCAGTTCGCCGACCAAAAATAAATGCTTGGCCATGTAAAATGTGCTTGAATTTAAAAGGCAAATTACTGTAAAAATATATTGCCGGGAATAGATGCGATGTAATTCTTTCATCATTTTCTGTTTTAATTAACTTTAAGTGTTATTAATACATTCGAATTAATGTCTACAAATTGTTATTAATGTGCTATCTTGTTTGACTAAGGTTGTCTAAAAGTTAATTGAATAAGTAAGTATGACACCTTTTCTGCCTTTTTTTTTTTTTTTTTGGTGGGTGTAAAATCATCGAATAACCCCTCCCGCTCTTGGGCAGAGCGAAAGGGAGTGTCAGACTTCTACTGACTAAAAACCACCCATGTTCCTTCTTCGCCCTCTATGTCGAGGCCGCGATAACCAGAGGACTACCCGCAGCCCCGACAGGCGTCGGCCCTTTCGGGCCCCTCCCATGTTGCTGACATCTCTTTGAGGCGCGCGTGGAACACGAACGCGCCGTCGACACGGCCTGTTTTCGTCGTGAGACGGACGGACGGCGAGTTAGCCCATCACTCACCGTCCACAGGCCCGACACCTTTTCTGCCTTCGTTTAATATAGTGTTACTTTTGTTATACAAAAAAATAAAAAAATGTGTTTAAAACCAAAGTATAACATTAACCAAAACGAACAAAGAAACACCCCAATCAAGCCAAAAAATAAAATCAAAAGAGTTAACCCTCCAAACGCGACCTTACAAAACATAAGCACATATTAAAAACTAATTGCCGTAACGGGTTGCGTTCTAAAAAACCCCACTCTACGAGCCAGCCATTGACATCGTTTACTAAGCGTGTTCCATGTACTTGAATATTCAAATTGACCCCGTACAATAGACCCCCACCTCAGATGACCTCCCTCTAGCCAAAGGAAGTCCAACAAAGGATCTCAGAGAAAAAAGGCTAGGTTTTCCGGTGTCAGGCACACGCGATACACTGGGATCCCTTTGAATGCGCACAACTACTGTCTTCCCCATACCTGAGGTTTTACCTAGTTTTATTTTTCTGTGAAGTATAATAAATTTGTTTATTGTATTCTTTCCCCGTTTTGTGTTTAAGTGCGAACGTATATTGTGCTGTAAAATATAGGAGCGGAAGCTTTTGTATCGTTTTCTGTTGTTGTTAGTGGTCGGATTAATTGTGGGGTATACATTTGAGTGCTTACGCTGGCTATATCGGTTTGTGTTTGAAGATAAACTTGATTAACTAGAAAAAGAAACGAGAAACATTAATCTTTGGTAATTAGAGACGTTTCTCTTTATATTCCTGTATTTTTCTCCGTTCCTTCATTAGCACACAGCCTTACGCCACCTCCCACGAAGTTATTAATCATAAAACCCAGAACACATCATTCACGTACCTAAAATGCCACACTTAACTATCTCGGGAACCAGCCTAATAAGGTTCGTGTTACAAATACATTAATTATCGCCGCGTGTTGTACAATGGCCTTATGAATTGTTCCTATGGGAGGTCGCTTGTCCTATACGGTCCTATATGGTCCTATACGACCTTATACTGTCGCTTTGGGCCCGCGTCGCATTTTCACGGTTAACTGTTTACGATCTCGAGTTTCGGGATGAATATTTAATGTTTAAGCAAGTGATGGTGGATCACAGAATATCCTTTACATGTAGATGATAATATTCCAGTAACGGAGTACTTGTTTTTGGTATAGATTATTTATAAGGGTTGGTGTATATATACGCTAAAGAAAGACCAGATTGCTGATTACATTATTAGGTCCCTTAAGGAGTGGGGTCGTCGTTGTTTATCGAGGTACTCAAACTGGAGCTGTAACCGAGAGCTTTTTGGCGATAATCGAACACCGAATAACGGTTTTATAAGGAACAGCCAATCTAAAGGCTGAAGTAGTTATGTCGATCGATAAAAATATGAGTTTGAGACTAGATTTTTATTTATAAACTTTTGAAGGTGAATTTTAGCAGTAGAAGTGTATTTAACACCACCTAAGTACAATATAATGCAGTTGAATATCAGTACTTTACATGGAACGACTGCCTATCTGACCTCCGCAACCTTTTGTTTTTGCAGTGTGGGAAATCATCAAATGACTCTTCCCGCTCTGGGCAGAGCGGTAGGGAGTGTGACACTTCCACTTACTAAAAACCAACCATCTTCCTTCTTAACCATTTGTGTCGAGGTCGCGGTATCTCTTACGAACAACCCGCAGACCCGATAGTGATATGATACCTCCTGCTAAGACTGGTTGTCAGACTTTTCAGTCGACTGACTACGTTACGAGACTGACCAAGATTGTCCAAGATCTACAAACGACAGCCAGGATCAGCGGCTTAACGTGTATTCAGAGGAAACTCAGTGTGTAGTGGGTGGTTATCCATCTGAAGACTAATAGACAAGCGCCGCTTAACCTGAAGATTGAAAATAGTGGAAATTATGTTTTTTCTACTCCTCAGCTATTCTTTTCTGATTAATTACGTTCCAGGATCCCAGACAGTTGAATATATATATATTTTTTTTAAATAATAATAATAATTATTTATTTATTCTTTAAAATTAGACACAATAATGTTGAACAGTTTTAAATGCAGTTAGAATTAAGTACAATACATAATATGAGCAACTGTGCCCGAGCTAGGCTGAGCCTGTATTTCAGTTTGTCTGGGTCTTCGTCGAACTTCATTGTCTCGGCGCCCTTCTAGTTGCTGCCAATATTGATTCTGGCTGTCAGGAGTTACAGTGAATTGGGAATAGTGTGGTGGGCTTGTCCCATCAAAATAACCTGAAGATTGTTTTATTATCTAACCATGAGTTCGTCCTAGTAGAAGATTTCCATGTTCCACACAAAAACCTCTAAACATACAACAATACCTCCCAATTATTAGACAGTCGGTGCAATGATATCAAAGATCCGTCCCACCAACACATCAAAAGGTTTATCCTTTGAGTCTATCCTCGCGTGTTCACTGCCATTTAAGCGATAATACCTCCCCAGCTTATCTCGGGGTACCTTATAGATCCCCTTTAAGTATAAACTGGGTTACCCGTGAAATGTTAACAAAATAAAAGTTGTTTATTCCGTTCTCTACTTTTATATGTCGTCTTTGTTGATATCTTTGGTTGGTTTGATCGAGTGATAAAGATAGTGAGAATGTTTTAACGTAAAAAGTGTTTTGGTGGGTAGATGGGATGTTTTTTTCATTAGCTTTGAGTGTCCTGTTGCTGGGCTAAGGTCTTGCGATATCTCTCCAGGTACTCTGTTCTTGCGCCACCTCGAACCAGATTTTAAGGAATGTTCGGTCTAAAATGAAAATTATAATAGGATTACTATCCTATATGAGTCATTCATATTATTATATGAATTACGTAACAAGTTTCCCGTTCATGGAACAAATTCATCCTGGGCCTGGCCTAGGCCGGCGCTGATCATTTAGCGATCATATTGGAATAACAAAATCTTCCTTTTTTATAGCACCAAATTGTTTGTACGTTTTCAATTTCTCTTTGTATCGTAAATCACATATGCACGAAAAGATCCGAAAATGTTATGTAAGCAGTGTAAACAGTCCTTATTTTATTTTTGTTCTGTACCTACATGAATCGAAACCAGTGTAACTACGCATCGTTCTGGAAACGAAATTCTAAAAGCAGCGACTCGACTTGTTTTAATTCAAGTGAAAATCTACGAAGAATTCCTTATCGGACAAAAAACACCTTTTTAAATACGCTTTTATCTTTCCGTGTAGAAATATATTAGAGTTCTCCACCAGCCTTCTACGGCTTCCTTAAATAAATCTAGGTGGATCCTAATTTACACCCTACATCCCGTTTTAAAAAATTGAAGAAAAAAGTAGGAAAGTCTCTTAATTTACTTCGTCAAAGCCTCTATCAATCAAGCTTCGGGCCGGCTTTAAATTGATCCGACGTTTCCATCACTACTTTTTGTTCTGTATGAAACAGTAGTGATGTGAAATTAGAAGTAATTATTGAGAATTAGTCGAGTTTACCAAACTAATAGTAGTAAGTCGACTATTATTTTTATCATAAATACCGTAAAGTTATTGTCACTATGCTTGCCGCATCCTTCTAAAGGCGTCTTTCCGTTCCAGTTAAAATAATACGGCCTAGTAAGGATGATTGAATAAATTATGTTTAAATTATTTTCTAAACAGAGTAATCACAGTGATGTACCAATGTTACCTCTAAGACATATTAGCTTAGACTAATGTAAGGTAGTGTCTGATGTCACAAGACGGCGCAAATGAAGGTGTAAACCAAAATTAATAGTCAGGAAATTCTAGAACATTCTCAGCAAGTTAGACAAGTAATGGTTATCCTTTACTTACTCTGAGTACAATCTTAATCTCAAATAGTGAAAAGTCTTGTGAAAAGGTTTTACGCCTGGACTTATTATTACTGTTTAGGTAAATAAAGCCTTTAAATTCAAAAACACGCTTTTATTTAGATATTTATTTTTATTATTTAAGTATTATTCTAGCATATATCGTCTCAAAACTATTGTACTCATTTTCAGTTTTAAGTTTCAAGTTTTCTTACAATTTCATTACTATAAACAAAAAGTACCTGAATGATTTCGTTAATATATCATATTCCACAAGACCACATCGGTTAGTACATTTTATTACTCGAGAAGACACAAAGCTACATGATGCGTAAACGAAGGCAATAATTTACTAAATGAAAAACAACTAAGAAGCATTTGTCGTTTTAACTTATGAGCTTTTAATTTATTAGTCGATTTTAGCCTTGAGACGAAAGTTAAGAAGTGCTCATTGTGGCAGATTTATGGTTTCTAAAATACTACTTATTTAACGTAAGTGACTAAAGCACAAAACAGAAGGAAATTTAGTGGTATAGTTAATTCGCTAATGAATTAGTAAAGTTTCATAAAATGGTACACTACCTACATACAACATAAGCAACCACTACTAAATTAGACTACAGTATTCCCCACCCTATAACAATCACGACCATTTTGTCCAATAAACCTAATTACAAAACCATTACCACCTTCTCACGAACACAAAAACAAATCACGACACCGTTTAGTCGATTTCCACACTCGATTAACATAATCGACTAAAGTTAATCGGTCCCACCTCTAATTAAACCTATTAATTGTGTCTGGTTATTTTCCCGGAGACTTTCGACTGCTGTTTTGACGCAGACACAATGGTCTCTTTTTGTTCATTAGAAATGGG
Source organism: Diarsia rubi (assembly GCA_932274075.1). Classification (NCBI taxonomy): domain Eukaryota; kingdom Metazoa; phylum Arthropoda; class Insecta; order Lepidoptera; family Noctuidae; genus Diarsia; species Diarsia rubi. The sequence goes on from OW026433.1 coordinate 7,538,783, forward strand.
CCAGGGTTTGTTGTGTGAGCACAAATTAATGGGCATGTAATTACGGTTTGTTAAGGGGAAGGCGGATTTTGACAGGGAAATTAAGGAGTAGCTCTAAAAAATTTGTTTTTGGACCGGGAGTTCCGTGATTTGTAGTTTGTTGTGCGTCATTTTTGTGGGTTTAAATATAATAATAATAACAATATTTTTTATTCAAAACAGAAACACAGTCATGTTACGGTTTACAAAAACAATTTTCCAAATAAAAATGAACATTATAGATAATAGAGCATCGTTGATGCCTGTACTAATGAAGATCATTGTATCACTGACACCCGAAAAATAAATGTTGATGGAAAGAAGAAGAAAAGGGTGGGTGGATTGATGAATGATATGAAAGAAAAAGGAGTAATGATAACGAGACGGTTGCCAGATGAGAAGTATTCACGTATAATTAAATCATTGAAATCTTTCATCATGCCACTGAAAGGAACCCATTAAAGAATATTTTAAGTCCAAAGTTTTCACAAGTAGCAAAAGTTCCTTATCCAACATATTTCTTCAGGATTCCTTAGAGATCTCCGCTGTCGGGTATTATACAACTTACTCTTCCATAACACTTAAAAGTACAGGAATTTAAAAGTTTTCTCAGTCTCTCCCTACTCATTACTTTTTACTATTTTCTCTGCATTTAAAACCGACTGCATATCGAGGTTTTCAGGATAACTTCAAAAGAAAAGCGAGGAACATAGGAATTCTATGTTAATGCAAAGGAGTTTTTCAACTCTTTGACTTTGATCAAGCACTTTTAAGTGTAGCTTTATTTCTGTTTATTCCGTTTTGCAGTTTGTTTTAATATTTTCTTTTCTGTGGAATGATCAAATGTGCACTAATATTAAAAACTAAGTTATTTTCTGACTACTTTTCAAACTACCAGAACAAAAATACCATCAAAATAATCTATCATCATCAATACAATGTAATCACCATTGTTTTGGTTTGTCATACTGGTAGTCAGCTGCACCCGGTTAGACAAGAAGCCGATCAAAAAGACTAAGGCAGATTATGATGACACAATAATGTATTCAATCAGATGCCAATCAACTGTAAAATGAAAAAGGATGGGTCCACACATAATTATCTGTCTATTACACAAACCTCGCAAATTCCTTCAGAAAATACGAAGAAAATTAATCTAAAACTAATAAAAGAAACGGCCAAGCTAAATAGATCAAATCATTCGAACCCTGACCTAGTTTTCTTACCCCTAATTGGAAATCTTACCCTACAATTCTACCGTTCAGACGTCGACGTCAGGCATCTGACATTTAACATAGAATGCGACGTCAAAGCCAGATTTCTGACAAAGCTATAAGATTGAATTGAATAACCTTTTCTTGCATGTGTGTGCGTCGTGTGCGATCGATAAGTGGTTCACAAAGGGTAATGTTCAAATGTGCAATGCTGGTACCTATGGAAAGGTTGTGAGGAACAATATGTTCCTTGGAAGGCAATATTGTGTGGGTAAGATTAGTAATGCTTTAGTATAACGTGTATACAATATACAGATTTGTAAGCTTGTATATTTAAGGCTGTCAAATGTATGTCGATCGCATTACCCTGTACTAACCGGGTTGTTGAGGTCAGATAGGCAGTCGCTCCATTTAAAATACTGGTATTCAACTGCATCCGTTAAGACAACCCCAACGTGGTTGGGGAAAGACTAAAATATCTATGTAAGCCCCGAATAGCAAAGGAGTTTGTAATGCTTGAAAGGTTTTTGGGTCATGATCATCATCTGACCTCTGGTTTCCTGTGCCCCGTGCGACCCTTTCTCTCTTTCCACTGATGGCAACAACTGCTCATCTTGTTCCAAAGAACCCGCACCACCCCCACCCGATAATGGCATCAAACAGAACTACCTGGCTTGGCTATTATGTCAGAAATATACAAGTGATTATATGGAACAAACTGAATACAATCACAGTTTAACGCAATAAAATTAGTAACGAAATATAAAAATAATACTCGACAAGCCATTCTAACAAAGAAATAATAACGTTATATCTATATTTATTGATATTTGCACAAATATAGCGTGTTTAAGACACATTTCCGCATTTTTATCGACGATCTTTTTAATATTTATTACATACGACGACGTCGAATAATTTTTGGGATCGGAACAATTAATTGTTGCGAATTACTTAATTAAGGATTTGCTACCTACCTTGAATAATGTATTCTAAGATAGAATAGGGTAGATAAAAATAAGTTTAAAAACTAAAACCAGACTACAAACCGCGGTCTTAAAAGTAGAAAACAAGAATTCTTGTCTGATACGTATTCATATATTGAATTTGTATATTTCAAGTAAAATTATTATAGAGGACCGCCGTAGTCGCATGTCACTGATACCTGATGCTCCTATATGGCGTTTTCATTGATACAGAAGCCAGCTGCTGTTGCCGTTAGCAAGGTGGCAAAGCACTGTATCGTCTTCATTTTTGGTTTACGTGCAAAAAGAAAAAATATGTGTCTAATATTTTTTGGAAATCTATCTGACGGACTTATTAGATTTTTTTTTCTATTACGCTTGCGACCACAAAAACTAACAAAACTACTTCTATGTATATAAACTTGTAAAAGCCTGTTAATACACAGAAAACAATCAGCATTCCTTTCACAAGTAAAATTAAAGAGTTATCCACATATAATTAGATCAATTGTACAGATATACCTTTCATAATTACCCACGATATATCAAAGTGCATTAAATAAACGAAGTTCACATCTAAGTAGGTAGAAAGAATGGCTTGCATGCAAGTACAATCAGTATCCAGAGCTACCTGACCCCTTATATAAAGAAAAAGTGGGCAAGTGATGTGGAACGAGGGGTCAGGAAATGCTGGTCCTTGCCTGTACATGTCTGAGGTTGGGGTTCCCACGTACCCCACGCTTGACTGCCTATAAAGGGTCACGGGCATTTAAACTTGCACCACTTTCGTCCCAGTGAAAGTTGGTTAATTATTTCCAACCAAATTTTCATATTTCGCTCTAGTTTCGGATTCGAGCTTCATTTGAAGGGTTAAGTAATATTTGTTGGTACAAAATGGAAGTTTTGTCGTAGAATTAAAATGTAATTCGTGTTTTAATTAAAAAGTAAGTAGGTCATTAGATAATTTTGTTCTTGTTTTGTATACAGGGTGTTTGGAAGGGAGCTGTACATACGCCTAGGGTAGAAACTAGGGATAGTCTGCTACCTACCCCCGCCCATTATATTGACCTTGGCCTCAAGGTTTTTTTTTAATTTAAAATTATTTCTTTACCTTACTACGGTACTTCAGGCCCCATAACTTTTCTTCTCCACAATTTTCTGGTGTAAAATAATTTTTTGCAGGACCCTAAGACTCTAACGATTAAAACAAGACCATTAGCCGACCGGTCCCATGGATAGATTTTGAGCTACAGGTAGTTTTAGTCAAAAAGTCAAATAAAAAATAATAATAAATTAAAAAAAAACCTTGAGGCCAAGGTCAATATAATGGGCGGGGGTAGGTAGCAGACTATCCCTAGTTTCTACCCTAGGCGTATGTACAGCTCCCTTCCAAACACCCTGTATATCTTGTTACAAAATTTAGTTTTCAGTTCATATTTTACGACAATTCAAAAGTATTATCTGTATTAATTTATATCCAGGAAAAGGCTCATACTCGTAATGATCACAAAAAATCAATTTAAACATAGCATCACGCCTGTAGTCCTCGTAGGGTTAGGTTGAAGTATTTACTAATGTGTACCCATTAATAAACCCACATTTTGCTGTTATAAATCAAAATCAAAATATTTTTATTTCACATAGGCCTACATGGGCACTTATAAAACGTCGACAAAAAAGGTGCACGGTTCGGTGCATTGGTCCATTCCTAAGGAGAAGAACCGGCAAGAAACTCCAAAGGTTACTCTTTTAATCTTTAAAAATCGTTTGGGTTAGCAATATTTGCACGCCGTTGACGGCAGGACATAGCGTTCATTATTAATATTGACACCTGTACTTTCTTTTTACCTATGTGCTACAAATAAAAATATTTGAATTTGAATAAGTTTAACAATAAGGTCCCGACATTATCTTGGTATAATACATACATGAAAACTATGCGGATTAATGTCTGAGGTGGTCTTTTGAAGAAAGCACCACACAGATTTGAGTGGACCCGTCCATATGGGTCTGTTACTACCAACAGGGCTTAAAGCCAATGAACTTTTTTATACCACTTCCCTCTCTTACAGATCAAAACAAAAACTAAAAGAAACCGGGCCTAAATAAATCTAAAAACAGCTACGCTATCTCGAAACCGATTAGTTGTACAAGTCAACAAGCGACAAGAATAAATAACCCTCTAACTGCCATACAAACATTTAAAAGCCTAACTAATAAGGACTTAATAACCGGATAACAGATCGCCCTTCACTTAATATTAAACTGGGTCGTAAATAACCATGGCTCATTTGATTTGACGAAGATTTAGCTATTCTTTTAAGGTTAGCATGGAAAGATTTATTGGTAAGGTGTGACGGCGAGGAATGAGGAAAATGTCGTGAGGAAACTTTTGATTCTTCTTTATTTGACACAAATTTTTAAATGTCAAGAGTGTTTGCACGGAACCCGAATCTTTTTTCTGAAACCTTAAGGTGAAGGCCGTCGCCTTCACCTTAAGTTTTCAGAAGAAGGATAGAGAAAGATTAGCGGCAGTAAAAATTGTCTATTTACTGAGTAATAGTGATTAAAACCACCAAAATCAATTACTCAGTAAATAGACAATTGTTACTACCGCGAATCCCATTTTATTTAACATACGTCTTGACATTGACCGGGAAATTGCCAAAAACGTAAGGAAATTCGAATTTCGCGGGCTACGTCGGCGCCTTCACTTTAAGTTACTCATACATTACATTAGCTGTCTACTAGTAAAAAGGTTCATCAAAATCAGTCGAACCGTTTTGGAGATTAGCCGGAACAAACAGACTGACGGACAGACAGACAGAAATTCCAATCGCTCTTGCGACCACTACACCAAGAAGTAGTGTAATGAAACTATTATTACAATAGAAACCTGAAAGGAAACTACAATCAACATAATTACGTGACCTTTGACCTTTATAGATAGTAGAGGTCAGAGGTGGGTTTCATGCGGAAGACTCCGGTCAAAGATTAATTTAAACATTGGATCACGAAAAATGTACCTGAAAACTCGTGGGATAGTTTCGACTAGATGCGCCCGTAACTTCGCTCGCGTCAAGTTTATTTAACGCACTATCAATCATGTTTGCGCTCGTTTTAGTACCAAATTTGGTTGGTCCGTGGATGGGTGACCACCCATCACATACCGAGGTTCCTCCGTGCTTCAGAAAGCACGTTAAACCGTGTGTTGCAGCTGTCATCTTCTCTTTGACAGACATTACATGGAGTCAGTGGACAGAGTCTCACCAACTGGTTTCCGAAGGCCATGTTAAATACTAGTGTTTAGTTGCATCTGGTTAGACTGGAAGCCGACCTCAACATAGTAGGCAAAAGGCTAGATTGATGATGATGACTTTGGAAAGTGAGTGTAGTCTTGTGTTTCTTAAAGTTTTCCGGTGTTTGCCAAGGATTTGATTTGTTTAAAGTCAAAGTCAAATTTATTTGTGTAACATAGGTAGTGAATACAGTTCTTAAATTAATATTAGGTCGCTATGTTATGCCAAAAGGCGTACAAATATAAGGTTGCATAGCATGCGAAATAATAACAGAAAAATCAGAGAAAAATGCATCATGCGAGAGGTAGACACAAATTATTTGGTACGTAGAATTTAGAGTTCCGAGTTATGCTCAGTTAGTTGTTTTTGTTGCTTTAGCTGGATTTATCCCTAAGGCTAGGTAGATGACACCGTCCGTCCGTCTTATGACGACGACAGGCCGTGTCGATGGCGCGTTCGTGTTCCACGCGCGCCTCAAAGAGGAATGGAATGGAAGGGCCGACGCCCGTCGGGGCTGCGGGATGTTGTAAGAGATACCGCGGCGTTGACATAAAAGGCCAAGAAGGTACATGCGTGGTTTTTAGTCAGTAGAAGTCTGACAATCCTTTTAGCTCTGCCCAAGAGCGGCAGGGGTTATTTGATGAATTCCAACGCCCCAAAAAAAAAAGGCTAGGAAGATGATACTGACTACCTTGGTATTAATAGAGTAGGTACATAATCTACCTCTTAATCTCGACTCATCTAATACATAGTATGTCGTAACAAGTTGATATAATTCAAGTAAAGACGCGTTCAGACGGAGTTCCTAACGCAATTAAGCGTATCGCGACTAAGTCTGCGTTCAAACTCGTGTCTCTGAGCAATAATTGGATGTAAGTTGAACTATAATATTGGTTTGGTAGTAATGATGTTAGGTGCTTTAGGTACGGTGATGTTTTAAAGATAATCTGTAAAGGGAAACTTTAATGATGGATGATTGGAAATGTTGCCAACGTTAATTTGATTTAATCACCTATTTTACTCAAGACTGAATGTTAAACATACATAACATAACATTTGAAGGGTTAAGCAGAGGTGTACCAAACAGTACGGTCAGCATCATTAGTAGATTAACACTACTCTAAGTTTCAAAGCAGGTTTTGTTAATTGAACTCGTTACATATTACTAGAGCAGTGGTGGCCCAGTGGTTGTGGACTTACGAACAGATGGTCGTGGGTTCGAACCCAGGCAGGCGCATTACTTAGTGTAATTTATTTCATCACCACTGCTCTCAAAACGGTGAAGAAAAACGTCGTGAAGAAACCGGCGGCATATCTTAGAACCAAAAATTCGAAGATATGTGACATCTACCAATCCGCACTGGGCCCGCGTGGTGGATTATAGCCCATCCTTCGCCTAGAGAGGAGGCGTGAGTCCTTGCAGTGGGTACAATATAGGCTGATGATTATGATGACATATTACTCGTTACTAAAGAGTAAGGAATATTTTAAATAATAAACTTCTGAAACATAAAAAATAATAACTCGAGTCCTGTACATGGTATTATTAAAATTCCGAAATGTTAAGCTACCGCTGTTGCTGACCGTACACTCACATTTCGCATACTTAGTTTCCTGATTTGGTAAAAACTAACTATTTTTTGAGCCGTGGAGAGTTCTGATGCACATACTAAAAATCGTGGCTTGTTTCATACAAAATCATCTGAATTTAAGGTATTTTCTTAAGCATCGGTTGATATCGAGACAACTTTCTTATCAATTTTGACGAAAACCGATCCATTAGCATCAGCAAATTATTTTCCCGGTCTACTGTCTCCACTCTTACAAGGAGACGCCCGGTCTCCCGTCCTAACTCAACCATCAATGAAAATACCTCCACAGTTCACAAACGCTGCAGACTCCTTGCAGTCCACAATAATTGGCGATGTAACGAAGATTAATAGCACTCCAGTTAATGATAATGGAAACAAAGCGAACGAGCCTCCGAAACGCGGGAATTTCAATTCGCACTGTTTAATTAAAACGCCTGAAGCCTTGGTACATTTCGGTACAGTGCGGGCCGAAGAAATGTGGACAGAGCGATAATTTAGCTGTAGATATTTTTTTGAGTAATTTGTGTTAGTTTTTTATAGCAGAATTAAAGAAGAGAGGTCTCGAAGACGTCAGACGACTTGGCATAACCACGAATAATAAAAAAATTGGGACGTACAGGTTAGCTACAATAATAATTATCCTACTACGAGTAATATTATAAACGCGATAGTTTGTATGTATGGATGGATGGATGGATGGATGGATGGATGTTTGTTACTCTTTCACGTAATAACTAGCGAACGGATTTGGATAAAATTAAGTACGCAGATAGTTTATAATCTGGATTAACACGGATAGTTTTTATGCCGATTTTATCTTCCCATGGAATCATTTTCGAGCTGTAGCGGGCGAAGCCGCTGGCAACACGTAGTGTTCAATAAATAAGTTGTCTTCATCTTTATCAACTTGTAAGTTTCTAGTTGTGTAAGCGACATCTACTAAATACGGAACCCTAAAAAGTGAAAGATGTTAATGTTAAGAGATGGAGAGGGAGAGTAAGGCCAAAGAAAAGATGGATGGATTGTGTGAGGTATGCTATGAAAGAGGAAGGAGTAAATTATACTGTGACGTCTGATAGAATGAATGAAGAGAATGGAGAAAACGTGTTGCGCCGATCCCAAATAGAATGGGATAAAGGCAGAAAGATGACGATTATGTAACATCAACCAACGCGAACTGGGCCTGCGTGGTGGATCATAGCCCATTTTCTCTCATAGAGAGGAGGTGTGTCCCAGCAGTTGAAACATTATACACTGATTACGATGATGATGAAATAAGTTTTAATTAAATACAATTTTGTTCAGTTGACTGAAGAATTTTGAACAGTGAAAGCACGCGTTCAACAAAGTTTGAATTACTTCCGATTTCAATATCAAGTTGTGGTTGTTTTGAGGTAGGTATGAAGGTGAAACTATGGAGTTAGTTTTGGATGAGTTTGTTATTATTATTGTGGAGTAGAATTGTTGTGTTAATACTGCTTGTAAAATGCTAAAACATTATTTCAGATACTTTCTGAAAAGTGTTACTGGGTTTTGACATCAGAAATTTCTCAGTAGCAATCAAAGACTGGATTTATGCTCGGTTAATGGTAATAGTTTCGCCTCTTAATACATGCCATTTATACATAACTGACGAAAAGTGAGTGTAGTATTAGGTACACCTCTGCTTGAGCCTTCAGTAATAACAGACGTGATGTTATGTATTTTGAGACAATCACACTATATATAATATAATATATTTCACACTAATATTATAAAGGCGAAAGTTTGTGAGTGTGTATGTTTTGTTACTTCTTCACGTTAAAACTACTGAACGGATTTGGATAAAATTTGGTACACAGGTAGTTTATAACCTGGATTAACACATAGGATAGTTTTTATCCCGATTTTATCTTCCTGTGGGTTGTAGCGGGTGAAGCCGCTGGCAACAGTTAGTCAAATACATGCTTAAACATACAACGAGGAAAGACAGACAGGTATTTCTGTTATTCGACGAACACGGGAAATCATATTCGTGTAGAAAATATGAACACAAAGCCACAGATGGCTCTTCATAATTATATCGAAACGAAGTAAAATATGTAGGTAGTTTATTTACGAGCCTATTAAATAATAAGATAGCTGATGCCTGTTTCTGAGCCTTGTATCGGTGCGGTTTTCAAACAATACGTAATTTGAATTTACGACTGCTATCCTGTTTGCGATGTCAATCTTTTATGGTGGCTTGAACACAAACGAATGGGAAACGCTATGAAAATATATGTTTTCTTGGGAAAGTCCCAGTTGCCAAGCAGTAAATGGGTACAAATATTGTTATCCTGTTACATAATTTAAATTCTGGAAAAAAAACCGCATTAACAGTTTTTTATAAAAAAATATTTATAGCAATTTTAAAAATAATTAATTCTTTATTTCAACATGCCTGTGAAATAAAGTTTCCGATTTTAACTAAACAGGAACTCTGCTCGGTTTTAAATTAATAAACACGATAATTTCATAAAATAAAATGTTTGCGTCGAATAAGCAAACGAGAAAAGAGAGTAATAAATTATGATCGGACTTTGGTATTGTTTCATTAATAAACAAGTTATTATTGAAGTAGGTATAATAACGCCAAACATTTCTTCATAAAAAGTCGGTCACTTATTACAAATTAACGGGTGATGGTTTTTTGCACGGACGTGTAAATACCAAATCGTTTTCAGTACATTAAATACATTGATATTGAAAATTAAGTAAATATTTCGATAAAAGTCTGGTTATTTTTAAAATTTTCTCTGTTAATTTAAATCAAATCAGATATTTTCGTTGTCTTTAACTATGAAATACTACGCGTATTAACAAACACAAAGCTTACATACATCACTTGTAATCTACAGCAAAATTATAGGTAACTTTTTCTTACCTTTTCCACAATTTCTCTATTTATTTTTATCCTTTGCAATAAAAGGCAAGCTTGCTAAGCTTTGCCATCAATGGGACACATCGAATCAATGCTGCATCTACAATGCAGCTGAGCTGTGTGCGTGAGTGTCGACGTCTTACCTACGAAATGCAAGCCGCGTGCGCTCGAGCGCGACCGAGCCATGACCGGTAGCAATCATTTTACCTAATTTTATTTCGAAAACCACCTACATTATTGTCATAAATTTCGCTTAATAACTAACTCATTTTTGAGCATCATTGGAATACGGATTAATCTTACTAATGACAGTAATACTAGTCGCCAAAGAAAAGTTCACTGACCTGATATCAGATGATTAATAAAATGTTAGTTTTGCTTTATCCTTCAACCTAAAGTTTTCGTAGTGATTTTGTTTTTATTTGTGGATTAACTCATTTTTGAGCATCATTGGAATACGGAAATCTTACTAATGACAGTAATACTAGTGCGCCAAAGAAAAGTTCACTGACCTGATAACAGATGATTAATAAAACGTTAGTTTTGCTTTATCCTTCAACCTAAAGTTTTCGTAGTGATTTTGTTTTTATTTGTGGATTAAATTGGTTGATTTGAAATTTTCTTTCCTACTTAACGGGCTTAGGACCGGCAATAATACCTACCTTAGTTGGTGTACCGATCCACTAAGTCTAAAAATGTTTTCTACGTTTGATGGAAATGGAAAGACGTGCTAATTAAGTGTATGTACCTACGTGGTGATACTTTCGACTCTTAGGTATTATTGGCGTAGTTAAAAATTTGAAATCAACTTATTTACACTAATAAAATTGATTAAGCTAACAACGTATTTACAAAATGTACAAATAAATAACTTACCTACCTACTTAAGTTACCCGGAGGTATTGTTCAAAGTGGCCACCATCACACTTCTCGCACAATCGAGCACGACGTAGCTGGTTTTCCTTCACCTTACGTAACACTAACACATTCGTTTTTAAAGTGTCGAAAGCACTAATGATCCTTGCACGTAATTCTGTTACACTTGTCACTTCCTCCGTGTAAACCGAACATATCCTCGACAACGTGACGCAACAGCTCCAGGTATTTGGCACTGTTGAGGTACCCATCAATGAAGTAGGGTCCAAGCACATGTTCCCCTATTATGCCAGCCCACACATTCAGTCCAAACCGCACTTGGAACGCATGCCGTTTGGTTACGTGCGGGTTATGGTAGCGGTGAGCCCACCAATGTTCGTTATGAACATTGTAGACGCCAACTCGAGTAAATAAACACTCGTGCGTCCACAGGAGGTTGGCGTCTTGGTGTTCCAGCAACCAGCGACAAAATGTAATCCGCACGGCATTATCACCTGGGTGAATGTCTTGTGCCTTGCGGTAGTGGAACGGGTGTTGCAGTTCACGCTTCAGTAGGCGCCACACTGTGGTGTGGTGCACTCCAAAGTGTTGACCAGCCTCCCGCGTGCTTGCCCGTGGGTCTCGCTGGAAGTACTCCAGGATATCTTCTTGCAAGGCCACAGGCAGGCCTACGCTGCCGCGAGCTTGAGCATGCCGGGGAACGTCAAACTGCCGATGATCCCGCAGTCTTTGCGTAGCAGCCAGCATGACGCTCTGTGATGGGGGTTCCCGATCGGGAAACATTTCGGTGAACATCTGGATGGCTCGTCGTAGGCTGTCTCCACTGATGGCATACAGACGGACCATCTCCACCAACTCGACATTTGAATAGTTGTCCGTCATCTTGCACTTTGTACCTACGTCTCAACGATGTACCGAGAAGCGAAATTCGCAAAGCACCCGCACGCTTCGGCGACATCAAACACACTGTTAGTTCCAGAGCCGCGGGGGCGCGGCTAGGAGCGTGCGCGCACCGTGATTGGGGTAGGATTGATTACTTACGAATTTATTGAATGAACGTTGCGTATGCGTTGTGTATGTATTGTTTGCTTTTGTTTGTGTGTAAAAGCGCGGTTATAGGGCTAGTAACAGACAGGCCGCGTTTAAATACGGCTGGTTTACACTTACGGATTTCCGCAAATAAGAAAAATAAATAAAAAAAAACCTACCCATTTTATTGTTGATTTGGGTCGAGAATCATTAGCATAATTACGTCCTTTCTTACTGTAAGTAAGCCACTGATTCTGTATAAATCGACAGTGGGATATCTGTATGGTTTATAGTACATAACTTTTATGAGTGATCTTTGAGCTCTTTCTATTTCAAGGAATTTAGTTTTTGTAGCTCCTCCCCACACCGGTAAACAGTATGCAATAACGGATTGTGTGAGCGCAATATAGATGTTATTTAATGTATTCTAGGGCATCACATATCTTAGATTTAGAGGATGGGAGGAGGAGAGGATCATAGAAGCAGCATCGTACCAATATTTCGGTAAATACCACAGGCTAATCTCGTCTCTTCGTTAATGGATACCTCTAAAAGCCCATTAAATCTTTGACCCTGCGACCAAACATATCCTGCGATTTAATCCTTTCTAACGAACCTACAGAGATTCTACGAATAGAAAATTTTCAACTCGAATATGGTATTTTGATAAGCTTTATTGCGAAAGTAGAGGATAAAAAAATTGGTGTTTTAGCATAGCATTCGTATTTTGGTGAGCAGAAAAATATTATCTGTGAGCAGAAATAGCTAATTGGTCAGCAACTCATGGCCAGCAAACATTTCAAAATCAATCAGCAATTTATGTAATTCTGGATGGCTGTAATTTTTGTACAGCATATTAATTACGAGTAGGTTTATAAGCTGCAATGAGCTAATCCTGTTTAATAAAGCGCTCAGAGGGTAAGCAAAAAATTCAATGTCTGTAATATTGCGACCACAGATTGCGACCAATTTCGATGTAGCGCTCGACGGCCGCTGCCGCGGCTCCGCGCTCGCTCGGCTCGCGCGTAGCTGGTCACAGTTTTAACTTAACCACTTTTAACGTACATTGCCGATTCTCGCAATCCAATTAGTTATTTTGCTCACCATATTTTAAATATGCATAACGCATAAACACATTGCTTATAGAATGTTTTCTCTACTGATCGATCATGGAATCTTGCTGACCAAGTAGTTATTTTGCGGACTGAATGTTTATTATGCAAACTCATGTTACTGTAAGCTGCCTATTTATGATTTAATTTTTGACATTTATCGAAATTATTTGCGGAACAAGGATTGCTGCCTGATTTTTTTTATTGCAAACAAAATCTTTGTATGCCGATCAAATTATTTAAATTCTGTTTTTTTTGGCTCATCAAATTTTATAATTGCTAAAGCAATTAATTACTTCCCTAAAAAATTACTAGTCCAATACGTGCTACGACACAAAATAGAACAACATAAAATAGGAAAAATTACAGCCAGTAAAAACATTAAAAGAGCCTCTATATCCGTTAAACAATGTTATAGTTGCATATCCTTGTGCTTTCTGAAGCATAATTATTATAAAATTGCTGTCCTACTTTCCGAAGGGCTAGGAGAGTTTATTGCCCCTTCGCCAGGCACACAATTTCTTGTGTTGATAAAGAGCCATCTAACTGCTTTTTTTTGGGACATACCCAGGGTTGCCTTCTATTCCAAAGCCACTGCAAGTCCTTAAAGCCAGAATCAACAGACACGACCACCGGAAAAGCTCCGAGAGATCGAAGCTCGACGAAGCCCCCAGAGAAACCATTTATTTAACTGTCTTGGATCCCGTAAAGAAGTTAATCGGAAAAAAAACCATACTCGTATCAGCAGCTAGCTGATATACAAGTTATGTCAGTAACTTCAGTTCTTGTTTGATTCGAACCTTAAGTAAATCTGAAACTCCTTGCTCTCTTATTCCTTACGCTAATTATTTTTTTGCCTAATTAAAAAAGAAAACTAAACTTAGGGTGAAAACTCAAGTGCTTAATTTAGCACGCCTATTTCAGCGAAGACGGCAGTGTGAACTAAGCTTATAAATAACAGAGTCAGCCAACGACCTAAATAATGAAGCATAAAATGAACATCGCCTGTGTTCATACATGAGCGTCGCCTTCGACAGTATGTGCTCTTACAGACTAGAACCACTCGGGGAATGCGCGCAGGAATCCTCTATTGTTCTACCAGTATAAGTGTCACACATCGTTTACTCTGTACGAACACAACAAGGCGTATTATGAATCTTTCACGTTGTTCTTTTTATGTACGGGTATAAAATTGGACGTAAAATTCTAGTCACGTTTTTGTCCCTGTACAGAGTCAATCATTGTTTTATTAGGTACGCGTATCTGTGACACAACAGCCTACCCTATTCCAGGACCTCAGGAGTAACGACTTGCGAGCGCTAAGTAAGGGACACGCGCGCGATTCACTTGATTCTTTCGCGGGGTGACAACTTTTTTTCTTTTGTTTTCTCCGCATTTGTCGTAAAACGCTTGTCGCTTGAGCGTGAAGATCGTGGCCAAGCAGTGCAAACAATCATCTGTGCCAAGTTTTTATAAGACCCCTCTGTTACGATATGGGCCTGTTTACCGAGTGTCATATCGTTCTTTTTTAACCGCATTTAGGGGAGTTTGTTGTTGTACTGGGTAAATAAGATATGGGACTTTTGAAGGGCTATATTATAAGATTTATCCTGACATGTTTTTGCCTGATTTCGTTTGCATAAGCCAGGTTTACATAACCAGGTCGGGCAAAGTGTTATTGGCTTGTTCTATCAGGAATTTCACAGAATTGTGCTCGGTTGATGGCAATACGACCTCTATTACATGGCACTTAAACATAGCTGGCGAAATGTATGGTGTACTGTCAACCATCACGCTATCATTTACCTACTCCTGTAAATCGATTCTGTGGTCAACTGGACCCGGTCAAGCTATGAACAAAATGAGGGCTTACTGCTAAAACCTGCTAAGTACAATCAGTAACCATCATTACTTGACCCCTCGTATAAAAAGAGGGCTAGACAGTGGTGTAAGAAGAGGGATCAGATAATGCGGGGCACTAACTGTACTTAGCAGGTTTTAGCAGTAAGCCTTTAAAGTCAAAATGTTACTTGTTCTACTGATAAGGCGGGTCCATTTCGAGTGCATCCAGTCGCCCAAAAACTAAATCTGATCTTGGTAATCTAATCTAGTTCAATGCAAATTGTCTCATAAAAGTGGACAATAATGAACTTCTGCCAACTAAGATAATTCCCAAAGAAGGAAACTTTTTTGTACCAAATAGAATTCATTTACCATCTGGCCTAGTGCCAGAGTGTGGGATTCTATTACACTTGTCTAGTCTTCGTGAGTTTGTATACCTACTTATGTCTGTAGTTCTGGAATATTGAATTAAGGTAGGCAGTAATCTAGTGTTATCTGATTCCGAATAACAACATGGCAAGGAGATTGTATAAAGTTTATTGGTTAACATTTATCTGAGAGGCTATGCCATTAGATATGTCTATTAGTAAAAAGTGGCAAGTATTCTTAGTACTTGCCAGTGGAAAAGTTATTCCTAGTCTACACTAATATTATAAAGAGGAAAGATTTGTTTGTTTGTTTGTAACGAATAGGCTCCAAAACTACTGGGCCAATGAGAAAAATTATTTCACTGTAGCGAAGCTACACGTTCCTCGAGTGACATTGGCTTTTTATCCCTATATTCCCTCGGGAACGCGAGCTACGCGGGTGAAACCGCGTGACGTCCGCTAGTGGAAAATAACTTTGTTTCGGAAGTACGTCATAAAAAAGACAGAGGCTTCCTATTGTTTTCCACCTTCTAGTGATATTTTAGAATTTATTATTTTTTTATTTATCTAGGAGTGATATCTCATAATCTCACACACAAATCCTTGTCGAGAATATTTTTTACATTTTAATCAGAAAATATCAGCACATCATCCACGATAAGAAACGGAAATGCCTGCCCTGGATTTTACTACCAATTTATTTTTAACAAGATTAAATAAAAAACATAAATATTCCCCGAAATAGTTTAGGTTCTGCCTCATTTAACAAAAAAAACACTTTATTCCCTCTTTTCTCCATTGTCCTTCCAGCTTCACGTTGGGAAAAATACACATCTTCAACACGAAAATAACTGCACACTCAACCCTTCAAATGCGACGGACATTTATAAGCCAGGGGCTCACAACCGCGATCAAGTTAAAAAAGACCCGGCAAGCTATGAAAACAAACGTCAGTGAAAAAAGTAAATAAACAGAGAAACTGTGAGTTGTTTAGTCAGAGGGTTGGATGATTACGTAACGGTGCTGAGAGATAAATGGGACTTAACTGTTTATGTACTGAAGTAGTGTTAAAAGAGACGCGGTTAATTTGAACTGTGATGTTTTTGACAGATGATGTCTGTCAAGAAAGATGACGGACAGTGATTAGTGTATAAAAGTCAGATTTGATTAAAGGTATAAGTGACAAACGACATGGTAAGACATTATTCTTTCATTAGGTATGATTCATGGCAAGATAACATTCATTGGTCTTTTGATTTTTCTGATGAGTTATTTTAGAAATTACTAATAAATCAGTATTTGGTTCGTTGCAATTAGTAGCAGTCATTCTATGTAATGTACTGGTATTCAACTGCATCCAGATAGTCAAGAAGCCGTTCCTAAAAATAACATAGTTGGGAAGAGGCTAGAACAGAAATTGAATAAACTGACTAAACAACAAAACGAAGTATTAACCCAACAACAAAACAATATTATTCTCCGCATTACAATAAAACCAACTTCCAACTTGGCATACTTACAAATCTAAGACATAACAAGAAGCTTATCCCCAGACCTGAATACAGTACTAGATATTATCATAATAACTATTGGACATCTCTGGGATTTCACAAATGAGAAGGCAGATATTTAGCCGTCTGAAATTGTTTAACGACAGGTATTTTAGATCTATGCTCAGAGCATTTCCTACCGGAGTATTTAATTAATGAACTGCAATATTAATTTCGTTGAAAGGTAAAATGTTAATGCTCTATTTGCTTTCCGAAAATGTTCAATGATTGCTATTACATTTTAGCTGTTGCATTGTGTTTGTCAACTCAATAGAGAAGTATCGGAAGAGTAAGGGTTAATAAATATAAACGATGAGGTCTAAATCCTACTAATATTATAAACGCGAAAGTTTGTAATTATGTATGTGTGTATGGATGGATGTTTGTTACTCTTTCACGCAAAAACTAATGAACGGATTTGGATAAAATTTGGTACACGTATAGTTTATAATCTGGATTAACACATAGGATAGTTTTTATCCCGATTTTATCTTCTCGTGGAATAACTTTCGAGTTGTAGAGGGCGAAGCCGCTGGCTACACCTAGTGTGAAATAAATAGGGATTGAACGTAAAGAAGACAAGACAAGAGAAGACTGCCTTGTTGGTCTAGTTGGTAACTTGGTTGGTGGACTAAACAGTAGTCTGGATTTGTGCCCAGTTGATGGCAATAGGCTCGTCTCCTCGTACATAATCTTAACTGGCGAAATGTGGGTGTACCTGTTAGGTGCATCGTTGCCTAAGCGTTCAGGGATTACAGACAGTTTTTTGTTTGTGTGAGGCAACCCACACTAAGAATTTCTCCAAATCGTTTGTGCGTGCACAGACATTTGAACTCACATACACAACCCTCCTTTTGGGCTTCGCCGCAGTCGGGTAAAAAATTTGCCTCACACTAGGAATATCTCCTGTTTCGTGGGGGCGTTCACAGACATTTAAACAAATATCTAGACCCGAAACGACTATCTGTAGGCTATAAAAATATTTGTTCCGTGCGGGGAACTTCTGGGAACCTATAACCGAACTAAACTTACCTTCTAATTGTCTATCGCGAATTTATAAGAAACACAACACTACCCTCACTTTCCAAACTATATTACAATATTATTTTTCTTATTTACCACCATCTTAAAAAAAACAGCCAGCCAGCTTTTATGTTAATTCCAACCAATATTCTTGTACTACTTCATAAAAACAAAAAAGGGCCTATCTACATATAAAAGGCAAGAATGGAACAGGTGAGACTTATAAGAAAGTCGTAAATAAAATCATGAAATAAGATTGGTTGCCAGATGTTTTAGTGAAGTCAAGAGTGCAGTTGAGAACTGGCATCTGGCATCTTGTGTAGATGTGCATATGAATGTTTAGAGGAGGTCTCTTTATAATTATCGTAGTTTTCTTTTTCATTATCGTGTGGTTAGTGGTGGATCAATTAATCAAATTAATTTGCTATAAATTATTGGTAAAATTTCGGTCCTAACATAAACAAATCCTGCCGCACTCAGAGAGCTTTAATGATTACTTAGGCCATCACTTTTTGTAATACAAAAGTATGTCAAATCTTTACCGAGTGACGGCTTAAGTAATCATTAAATATCTCTGAGTACCGAAGTTGATCCATAATACTTAGCCGTAATAATGTGACATGCAAACATTACCAGCCATGGGTCTCTGACTTGGTTTAACATGCCATCGAGACATATCTCACAGGTAGGTATGGAAGTTAGAAAAACTTAATACTATCAGTTTGAATTTTGTAGTATATCTTTATTTTGAATAGTTTGGCCAATTTCCGATTTCTGTGAAATTCTCTGAACAATAGTTTGATTAATTAAACCTATTTCTCGTTAAGGTTATCAAGAATATTTTACTCTGTAAATAACCTATTTCTAGTTGCTTTTAGGAAAAAATAGGCCTATATAATATATATCCACGCTTATTTAAAGTAATTTATTTTTACTGTTTTTTATGTTAGGTAAGTAGCACACTGCAAGTTGACCATCTTTTCTAGCAAGTCGATAGCTTCCACACATAGAGCGAAGTTAAATGTTTTTTTTATTATATTTGTGTGTTCTAACCCTTGTTAGGTCTGCGCTTCGAACTTCGCACCTGTCTCAAGCGGCGACATGTCGCGAGCATTGCAAAATCACCGGCATTTTTTATTTTGGTTACGTCGAGACTGCTTATTTTTAGAGCGGGGGTATTTTCACTGTGTTTTATATAAAAAAGAAAGGTAGATACGAAACATTTTAGTCTCAAAATAGAGTTATGATGTTAAATCCTACTAGTCCTATCAATTTTATAAATTTAAAAGTTTGTAAGGGTGTATAGATGGCTGTTTGTTACTCAAAAGCTACTAACCGTATTTTAATAAAATGTGCACTCATATGCTTTATAATCTTGATTAACAAAGGACACTTTTTATCTCGATAGATCGATACAGTGGGATAATTACCAAAGCCCACGAGGGCGAAGCCATAGCATAATCAAATCTTACATAAATCTGGGCAATAACTTCAAATCTATCTAAAGCTTGATTAATTTCAGATACGTAGTTTCCATCATCAGCTTCAATAGATTATATTTCACTGTAATTAAGTAATCTTTATCTTAAACGCTCCTGTTAGTGTTTAGTAATCAATAGTCAAAATTTACTGATTTAAAATAGCAATTACTTACTAAAATGAGCCTTAATAAACTCAACTGAGAACCCAAAACTCTCTAAAGCAGAAACCTCATAAACACCAAAAGCTTCTAAGACGTAATCCTTATGTATAACTATACATAGCAACTTGCAGGCTTCGCTTTTGGGGCACAATGTGCGACCGCCCCTTGGACGTGCACTTATTGTTTCAGGTCGCTCAAACGGTTCGACTAGATTAGACGCTGATACCCTTGTGATGCAACAATGGGATTTGAGGATATATGTTGTTTAGTGTTAGATATCCTATCGGATAGCGTGCAGGTGTTGTAGGAATCGTCTTGCGGTGTCTTGAGGCGTCTTGTTCGGGTACTAAAGGGATACGAGGCAAAGGAATGCATTCGAGTGATTTAAGCTTAGATTTAATGGGGGCTAGAGGATATCTTACCTATCTGCACGTTGCATAGGTTCGCTAAGAAACTAATACCAATATACCTCAATTGCAACGGTTCTTATTCATAGCAAATGATCAAGTCGAACTGTGCACCTTTTCTCGACGTTTTATGAGTATAGTGCCCATGTAGGCTTATGTGAAATAATTTGATTATTCCAATTTATTTGTGGTCGGTTTAGTATTAACATTTCTCTATAACTTTTCATTCAATAGTCCCAATATATTCTAATCTATTTAAACTTTGAGTTTTGCGCTAACGATGCCAAAAATTCAGTATGATGAGCACTTTGAACCAGCTAACGAGTTAATTTTTGTCATATGACCATCAATCCCGCTTTAGGAAAGTCCATGTTCAGCAAAGAACATTAAATTAGAATCTTCATGATGGCCATGTTACCTTTCTTAAAGAACGGACCTTCCCTTACCCACCCCTGACCCGTGTAAGACGACGGGATTAAGCCATGAGGATCGGCCATAAGCGTTCTGTCCTCTCTGCAAATAAGAACAGACTACGATCACCAATCCTTTGGCTTAGCAGTGTTTATACCTTTCACACTTGACCGTTCATTGAGGTTATTAGGGTATAACGTAACTTCACGCCTGTATGATCAAAAGAGGTTTGCTGAGGAGTATTGGAGATCCCCATTTGCGGCACCAATGTTTTGAGGTTGGCTTCCAGTCTCACCAGATACAGCTAAATACCAGTATTTTACATAGAGCGACTGCCTAGATAGGCAGTCGCTCTAACTGGATTGTGGAGGTCAGATGACCTCCACAATCCAGTTAGTGTTTAAGATACTCTTTGGTAAGATTGGTTGTTGGTCTTTAAGATCACAGACTAGTGACTGCCTGTAACGACTGCCAAAGATCTAATATGGCAGCCGGGACCACCAGCTTAACGTGCTTTCCGAGGCACGGGGAAAACTCGGTATGTAATGTGTGGTCACCCATCTACAGACCAACCGCGGTTAAACCTAAAGATCAGCCCGAGTGCTCGACACATCAAACAAATAGTCGGAAAACATGGTATATATCCCGTTTTCAGTGTGAATGATAATAATACATCTAGTAACTCAATCCTCAATTACCACCTTCCATATATTTAATTGAACTGATCTTCGTATTTCCTAGCGATCGGATATCCAGTGTCAGAGCGCTGGAAATTGTCTTAATTGTTCCTGCGAGCTGAATGGTGGAAAAAGAGATAAATTAAAGGAATCGAGAACGTTCTCGACGCTTATTGGATTAATTGGAATCCTGCAAGGTGTAGTTATGGCACTATCAAATGCTTTTACTTTTTAGTTGACTCTTTTGTTGGATTTAGTTTAGGTGGTAATTTGTTGCATACTTGTGCTCTGAAATTGCCATTGTAATGATGTCAAAAACATAGGTTTTTACAAACACTTTTACGCGTCGTTTTTAAAGTAGATGGACTGACTACTCTGAGAAGAAATAGCCGAATCAAACTCATAATGTCAAGGTCTCTTTAAAGGTAACGCGTAACATGACAACCGTAGAAAAGTGTTTTGTCCACGGAAGAATCGCCCGATCACAGACTGTAGAAAGATTTAGTGTTGATTTGTATGGAAAGAATTTTCTTGATCTGATAAAGAATTTTTATCATTGGCATTTTATTTATTTTATTCAAATAATATTTTGTGACACGGGTTCGCGGCAAATCACGAAATGGCGGGACGAACTGAATGTCTTCCTTGAGAATTGGAGAGACGTTGTACATAATCGTGACTGTCGGAAGGAATGGAGGGAAGTCTTTGCTCAGCAGTGGGACAATATAGGCTATAATTATTATATAATAACATTTTGTGTAAAGTTGAACTTAATTACGAAATTGTCATGATCACTAGTCTCGGCTTTTACAGTCCGACGTCACATATAAGTTTACAGAAAAAAAAGAAAAATATTTCCGAACGCCACCGTCTCCTGTCATCTGCCTCTGAAACTAGCTTCATTAAGTTCATAGCAATTTATTGGTTTTACAAAGAATTAACTCGCCAATACATATACTATACGGAGGAGCCTGTGGTTAAGCCGCACTGACCTAGGTTGGTCCGTGGATGGGTGCCGATGGGTAACATGCCGAAATATTCCTACAAATCGTATCATATTTGACGACACGTTTGGTGCAGTGGCTGAGCGATTAGACTGCTTGCTGCGCTGCGTGCCGCGGGTTCGATTCCCGAACGGAACACATATATTTGTATGGCCCACAGATAGTTGTTCTGAGTCTGGGTGTTTGTGTATGTGAGTTTAAATGTTTGTAAACGCACCCACTATATAAGACAAATTCCTAGTGTAAGGCAAAATTTTAAAAAAAAATGTGTGTTTACACGTGTACCTTTAGTACTGGTATCAGATACAGTTTAATCTAATCGGATGTTAACCTACAATTTCTCAATACTGTATACCTTCTAGTAACACGATACTTTGTCTAACTACGAGTATTACAGCTAGGAGCTCTTACATTACTAAGTCATAACATCCAGGCAACAAGGGTTTCGAAAATCGAAATTGTATGTAAGAAATGCCTATATACTAATTCCTAGAATGTGGGCATGTTGTTGGGTAACTGAAATTCGTATATACACACAAGTTTGTAATGACATATACTAATATTATAAAGCTGAAGAGTTGGTTTGTTTGTTTGAACGCGATAAACTCAGTAGGTACTGTTTGGGAGTGAAAAAGTCTTTTTGTGTTGGGTAGTCCATTTATTGAGAAAGGCTTTAGGCTACATAACATCACGCAACGACTAATAGGAGCGGAGCACAAATGAAAAATGTTGCAAGAACGGGAAAAGATTTTCCTATTTGAGAGCTTCCGTTACGTGCGCTGTGAAAACGGTTTAAGTTACGCACATGTCATTAAAAGTTCTAAAAAAAATCCGCGGCAGCATATGTCTATATTTTAAAATTGACTCACTGTAACCATTTTTTACTATTAAAATGTTAGGTTAAAAATAATTATAGAATATTTGTGCCCATCATTCTATAAATAGTTTAAGCAAACGTCTTAGAAGATATCGCAAAATAAAAATATCCGCGCGACAAAATTTTTTGCACCCGCTCTTGGGCAGAGCGAAATTTAGTGTCAGACTTCTACTGACTAAAAACCACTCATGTTCCTTCTTAGGCCTTTATGTCGAGGCCGCGGTATCTCTTACAACAACCCGCAGCCATAGCAATTTGCCTGACCTGAGAATCCCCAGGACCTTATGCTCAGTAGTCGCGCTAGCAACCACTACACCGGACTCAGAAATAACAGGCGTGATGTTATGTTTATATTATAGAAAATCAATCAATGTCCACTGCTGTCATTACAAAACCACATTTTCAATTAAGAGATCACAGAAAATTTTAAAATATTTTTTCAATTTACCGACATCGTACCTTATTAAATTATTCCTTACCTACCCTACAGAAAATTATTTCCATTGTTGTGGCTAAATTCTATTACTAAGCAGAAAGCTTTGAGGAGTTGTTTTCAACAATTCTGCTAATTATTCTCAAATTGGCTGGATAAGTATAATTAATGATCCTTGTAATACCTAATTAGGTTAATTATAAGTTAGTCAACTGCTATCTCTATTGTTTGTTATTATAATTATTATTAAAAATAGTTGTTGCCAGCGGCTTCGCCCGCTACAACTCGAAAATTATCCCACGGGGAGATAAAATCAAGATAATCCTGTGTTAATCCAGGTTATCAACTATCTGTGTACCAAATTTTATCCAAATCCGTTCAGTAGTTTTTGCGTGAAAGAGTAACAAACATCCATCCATACATTCATACTTACTTACATACTTTCGCGTTAATAATATTAGTAGGAAGTAGGTTAAGGTATTTATAGAGGCCGATAAAACGAGATTAATAAAACCGCACAGAGAGAAGAGTGGAAAACTATGAAGTAGGCTTTTGCCCAGCAGTGGGACAACATAGGCTAATAAAAAAAGATAGAGGATGAGCTGTGGGTTGTTCGAAAGAGATACCGCGGCCTCGACATAAAGGGCTAAGAAGGAACATGGGTGGTTTTTAGTCAGTTGAAGTCTGACACTCCCTTTCGCTTTGCCCAAGAGTGGGAGGGGTTTGATGTTTTCTCACATCCTCCCCTCCAAAAAAAAAGACGCCGGTTTCCTCACGATGTTTTCTTTCCCCTTTTTGAGAGCAGCGGTGATGAAATAAATTACACAAAGTAATGCGCCTGCCTGGTTTCGAACCCACGACTTACTGTTCGTAAGTCGGGGCCACCACCACTGGGCCACCGCTGCTCTATAAGTTACGCTATTTTAACTTACAAAGTAATACTAACTTTGTCACCACAAGATTACTTTCAAAAAACGATTCCAACAAAGTTCAGCAAGCCTAAACCATGACGTCACCAAAGAATTCCCATTTCTCTTATATATAGACCCCTATATACAAGCCATTAGTGTTGACCTGAAGACTGGTCCATTAACGTTAGTGCCAACAGCATTCCATTGAGATGCATCATCCTTGACTCATGCATACCTGCAACAAAGAATACCTTTATTAGTACCGGAGTTAAAACGACCTTAAGGATAAATGGTCAGGCCATGTGGCCATGTTAGATTGCCTTATGTAGTATTTTTTTCCCTTAAATTAACATACAGTAGAACCTCGATTTTCCGAATATTCGGATTCATTCTTTACCGTATGTTGTTATTATATTGTCTAAATAACGTATAATAAAAAGTTATTAATATTGTTTGATTTTACTAAGAAATCGATTTGAATTGATTCGGATAATCGGGATGTTACTGTATTTGAATAAAACATGTAAAAATAGAGATGGTGTATCGGCAAAAGAAACAAGGTCAAGGCTTTCGGTGGCTCTAGAGAGAGGAACCTCCTAACTATGCATGCCGTGTCCAGGAGTACTGCTTTCAGAGTTATGTCTAGGTATACCTCTGCCTATCCCTTCAAGGATCACAGACGTTATATATTTCTGCCTACTTTTCCCCAAAAGACATGAGTGATATTGTATTTCAATTGAATGCATATTTAATTATGATAACGGCTTACAGAGTAATTAGTGTATACTAGGACAATTAGCGTGTAATGGATACAGAGCATTGAACTCCTGGTAAACACAGCTATATAGGTACTAGTATATTCCAATATGCGGACAATATTGCCTTTATTCCTAAGAATAAGTAAAGTCCCACGTTGTGGAACCCTTACACAGCCAGAAGGCGACGCGGTAGACCTCGCAGTAGATTCACCAAGACACAGAATCAACGACCACATTGGCGCTGAAAAGAATTCGTGGTCATGAAGGGAGCTCTTTGTCCAGCTGTGGGATTATACAGGCGAAACGTAACAGTAAGTAAAGTTAAAACAAAATATAAATACTTTGATTACTTTACTTACTTGATAGAAAAAGATACTTACTACAAAAAACCTTTTTTTTATCTAAAAATCTTGGCAGAATTCCAACTACAAAGAATCTGAAGACATGATAATTATGTCTAATCTGACATGGGCTTAGGAATTGGAGCGAATAAGTGTGAAAAGACCAAATAAAGAATATGAGAAACAGTTCGGCAACGATATTATCAACACAAAAAGTAACAGAAAAAGCCTCAGAAAGTAAGTTAAGCCGTTGGTCCCAGTTGCCATTTCTAGATCTTTGTAAGTCGTTACAGGTATTAAGTGACCCACAAGTCTGACAACCAATTTTATTTTAACAAGGGTAATCGTATTACCCAGTATTAAATGGGTAGAGGAGGTAAGAGAGGCAGTTGCTCCATGACGGCACGGTTGGTGCAGTGGCTGAGCAATTGGACGCACGGAACAAATATTTGTATGGCCTACAGATAGTTGGGTCTGGGTATTTGTGTATGAGAGTTTAAATGTTTGTGAACGTACCCACGATACAGAAGAAATTCTTAGTGTGGGGCAACGTCTTTTAAAAATTAAAAAAAATATATATATCAATTATTATTATCAATTGATATTCAGCTGCACCCAGTTTTACTGGAAGTCGACCATCCCCACCATCGTTGGGATAAGGATAGGAAGACGATGATTAATATTATAAATGCGAAAGTAACTCGTCCTAAGTTAGGCTGATGATCGGATGTTGATAGGCAGTAGAGTTGTAATTTAAATAATAATATATAATACACTTCTCATCAAAAAAATCGAAACACCTCGCAGTTTATGATTTGATAAGGATTATCAGAAAAATGTGTATATTTAGGAATAAATGTAAAATGTCATTTAATAGTGAGTAGTATGAGGTTTTTAAATCCTAATGTTAATGTTCTAAATTCAAATGAAGTCTTCATAGGTTTCGTATTTTGTATAATGAGTAATTTTTACCCTGTATGGAATATGAAGGAAATGGGTAAAACAACACGCGTAAATGAAAAAAAAATGTAAGAAACGTTTATTTAATAACTTGTATTCCCTCCGCGAGCTCTTATTACTGCTTCCATACGGTTCTTCATCGATCGGATGAGAGTCACGATCACATGTTGTGGTATATTATCCCATTCCTCTTGGATTGCATTTTGCAGCTGGCTAAGTGTTTCTGGGGCTGGATCTCTTGCTCGAATTCGTCTCTTTAATTCATCCCATAGATGTTCAATGGGATTCATGTCCGGGCTTCTTGCTGGCCATACCATAATGGAGATACCGACTTCGGTAAGATAATCTCGTACGACGCCCGCGGTGTGAGCTCTAGCATTGTCGTGCATGAATATGAAGTCGTTGCCAATAAAATGTGCATAGGGCATCACATGAGGTTCAAGACACTGTTCGATGTACCGATGAGAGTTTAGTGCAGGCAGCCGTGGCCCAGACACAAAGGCAAGTTCTGTCTTACCGTCGGCGCTGATTCCTCCCCAAACCGTCCACGAACCGCCACCATAGCTGACCTTTTCTTCAATGCAGCATTGTGCAAAGCGTTCTCCATCTCTTCTGTAGACCTTGTTCCTTCCGTCGTTACCATACAGCATAATTTTACACTCATCAGAAAACAGTACTTTGCTCCACTGAAGGTATGACCAAGTTAGGTGCTCGCGTGCAAAGTTAAGGCGCGCTCTTCGATGGTCTGTAGTTAATTTCGGCCCATTCGCTGGCTTATGCGGTGCCAATCCGCGTTCCTTCAACCTTCTTCTTATTGTAGAGTCACTTACAGCTACTCTTCGTACAACGCGAGGCTGTTGCTGCAGTTGAAAAGCGTTAAGGCGTCGATTTCGTAAAGAAGTTGTTACAATAAATCGATCATCTCGCTCAGAAGTGACCCGCGATTCCTGCCAGATCCTGAACGGCGCGTGAACGAACCAGTCTCCCGATAGCGTTTGTAGACTCTATGAACAGATGATAAGCTTAGATGCAATCTTGCAGCCACAACACGCTGACTAAGTCCAGAATCCAGCAATGCCACCACTTGGGCGGCTTCTGCGGGCGAAGTATCCATATGTTTTAGAAAAAAAAGTTTTTTCAGACGTCCCAAAGTCACAGTAAATGAAATAAGAAACAAAAAGTTTAAAGACAAGCGCTAATTTTTAGTTTTTAAACGAGAAACGTACTCCAACCCTAAATACACATTTGTCTCAAAACAGTGATTAATTTCATTTATAGGATAAACAAATGAAATTCTAATTTCGAATTTTGATTTTTTTCTTCTTACTGTAATGACCAAACTGCCAGCTACACAATAATGTTTTTTTTTCATGGAATTAATTCTCTTTTGTAAAAAATTAGGACAAAAACAATAAAAACGAAAGTGTTTCGATTTTTTTGATGAGAAGTGTATATTTTTAATTTTCAATTTTAATCCCGGTAGTGAGTTTTCCATGAAATATTTACCGACCTCCGAGAGGTCACGCCACGAGTAAAAGCAAGCTAATAGTATAATTATTATCTAAGTTTTTCAAGCCGTTTTTTAAATAAATCAGCTGCTTCGCAAAGTGTCGGACTAAAAGTGGGTTATTCTAAAAATAACGACTGCCCTGGAGGTTTTTTTTATTTCTGTTTCATTCTTGTTAGGAACAGATGTTGTTTTTCTGGTAATACTAGCCACTTTGCTGGGAATAGATGATTAGTATTATTACAATTTTATTCTAAATTAAAATACATTTAAAAATAACTCTACAAGTATGTATTTTTCGAGTGACCATGTATAACTGTTGTATAGACGCCAGTTCATGAAGCAACCCAAAGCCGTCAAGTTTTCATCAACTTCAAACCTTATGCATTAGCGACAAAGTTGAAAATCGATTAAAGGCATTTGACGAATTTGATGTGCTGAAGTCTCAGAGAAACAATTTAACTGCCTTAAAACTACATTAACCAGGAAAAAATTGCGGAGGAGTAGGAAAAACATAACTTCCACTTAAGCATATCAGCGGCTGTCGATGTGTTTGAAACCAAAACAGAAAGCCTACAATAATTAAAACAAAAGAGGGGTGCAATAACAAAATCTCCCCTTCATTTTGACAGAGAACTTCGCAGCTGTCAGTCAAAAACAGAACTTGCTTCCTATTTGCATAATTCCAATTATTAATAGAGATTATCACAAAGAAACTTGGAAGGATGCCTCGATGCTTCTAGAATCAATATTGTTCTTATAAATCTTCTGCTCCTTGCAAAAGCGAAGACCAATTTCAATTTGAAATTAACTCTGAATAACCCTTTGTGAACGGGACACTTGAATATTAAAATTTTCGTCAGAACTTATTGAGAATAAATAAAAAATATTTTCGTGGAAAAACTGGACTTAGTTGTCAATTGGGCGAAAAATTGTCTTTGATGGTATTGGAAGGTATTATCTTTGTCATCAACAAAGGAAAAAGAAATTTTAAATTAATACCGTTTCGGAGCTTTTTTAGCGAAGCGATAGTTAATTTATTCATGTAGCAATTATGTACAAGGAGTCTTAGGACGCGAATGTAGATTGACGACAATAGGGCTGAGATAATTATAACACGCTTTGCTTTTACAATATTCATGGCAACTACAGCCTAAATACGGAGGAAGAAGGCTTTCGGAGCTGACGGTTCTGCGTGGCTTAATCAGTCTGCCAAAGATCCCACGGGTGGGACACAGTGAGATAGATTGGCCGTAACCCACCACACGTGATCAATTCATCTATAGTCTTGTTTTTTTTTTGGTATGGGTGTTTTAAATGCCAGTTTCCTCACTCTGATGTATTCGTTCAACGTTTTCAGAGCAATGGTGATAACCTAAATAACACAAGTTAACGCCCCAGGCTGGATTTAAACCCACAAGCGACTCGTAAATACTAAGAAAAGAGGCGCAAATTTAATACAACGGACAATCAAACTCAAACCGGTTACCTGGCTGACTATACCCAATCCATATGCCAAAAAAAAAATAGAAATATGCCGCCAGGTGGTGATTCCATTATGGTTCAAACCTGACCGAAAACGACAGGTGTTTTCGACCGACACATGCACTCATCCGATCTTTTGGATTCGAAACCTATCGAGCAGATGGTCGGATGCAAAACCGCTTTATTTTTGTTCGACGTTTTTTTGCGTTAGTTTTGGGAGCCATGTTTACGGTTGAAGGTGAAGTTATGTGAGAATTCTATTTCGTGGTAGCACCTTTTTCCCTTTTCTGTGGAATGTTTCGGAAAATAGTAAAATCAGAGTATTTTGTCTACACGTGTAAAGATCTTTTTCATATTCTGAATTCCACTTTTAAAGGAGGAAATGTGCCCAGCCTTTTCCGAGCACGGCTTAACCTAAAGATCGACTAGAGAACCTTTTACAAGTGCAGTTAAATAAAATGACACCTCAAAAATACACACCTTTTTTCTTGAATTTTCATCGAACATTTCCCGTCTTTCCGACCTTATTGAACGACAACAATCTACTTATACGAAATCGGAACGCGATTTTAAAAACTGCTCTATGTGACTTGGCAGATAATTTTATTGAATTTCAAATCGTGGATTGCAGCTTCCAGCATATCGTCACGTATTATTTTAATGGTTCTTATGTCACGGAGTTAGAGTTCATTTTCTGGGTTTTGGGATAGTGAGTCAGCATAATAAACAGCTGCCCAGGTTTTTACGGTAATGCATCAGAAATGGAGCGCTAAAAGGTCACGGTTAGTAAAATCCGATGCGTCTCTAGTGTTAAACTGTGAAATTATTTCGTGAACTCAAAGGTCGGTTCGGAGTGATTTTTCTTTGATCGTGATTACATTTTGAAATCTTATTTATAACGAATTCTAGTTTCATGCGCAGTGATCAATGGGTCTTAATTTATTTTTTAACGTAAGTGTCACGATATGCTTGGTCTATTAATTTTACCAGCCGTAGCAAAGATTAAATTGAATTAAATTATATGAATGTTAACGATCTTTTATTAATTTTTTGACTTTCGCGTGTGTAGATCCACATAATTACAAAACATAGATGTCACTGTGGCCTATAAGTAATGAAAAGGAACGAAAAAATACTTATACAAAGAAAATATGTCAAAATATCACGCACGTATTTGATTTCATCTGTTATACTTTTTTTTTTTAAATAAACATTGCCCCACACTAGGAATTTCTGGAATTTTAGGAATGTGCCTAACCTAACCCTTTTGTCTTACAAATAATTGTCAGTATTCAAGAGATTAAAATAGTTGATGTATGTATGTATGTTGCATCACAGTATCTACAATAGAAAAACAAAACTACCCAAAAACAAACTACTTATAATGCAAAATAATATTCAACTACATTCCTCTAGAATTCGCATTTAAATTAAAAAATAGTACATCCAGAACACGCCGACTCACCCAAATACAGATAATCCGATCCCCGTTTCATTTCAATATTAAATAGAGCGTCTGAATCATCCTTTATACACAGAATGTATCAATTAAGTACTGATGGTGTAAATGGGAAATGTAAATACGTGTATCTGCGGAGTAGGGATGTACGATATTGTTCGAATCGATACTTTGGATCTATCCGAATTGTAACTATACAATACGATTCTCGGATACTACCGAATAGCTTCGATTCTCCAAATATCGAATTGACAAGTTTTCTCAAGCAAAGATATTAGGAGTATGACATAAGACTTTAGGCCAAATACCAGTAATTGTTTTATCATATTTTTATATACTTTTGAATTGATTTATCTTGCAGAGAAGGACAATCTGGCATGACAAACCATAAAACCGAATGCTTTATTTGCAAAGAATGCATTGCTTCTATGCTGAATGCATATTTAACATGTTTCTATTTTCAATGTTTACGATAGTGTTGGTGACCATGTTAGTTTAAAAACGTATACATCCTGTTTCATCGATACTCTGTATTATCGATACTATATCGGACCGGGTCGGGCATCACTACTGCGAAGTGGGTTACTTCGTTCGGCCGCCATCGCCAGTACCTATACCGTTATGGGAAGTGGTATTTTTGGCCGAAGTGAAGGATGGTGTGTCATGTCGACGTATGTTTTTTAGATGGGTCATGTTTTTGAGCGATATGTAGTCGAGTGGTATTTTATTTCTATTAGAATCACAGTAAGAGCATCGATGAGTGACGATATTTTTTTTGTAACCGGACTCGGAAACTATAAATTTTTCCAAATCAACCTTGCCCTCAATGCTATAAAGTTGAAAATGTATTTAGAAAAAAATAGATCTAAGACTTTGTACTTACGCAGACTGTCATTTCTTCTATTATACGTTGAATAAAAGCAACTCATCTTGAAAGAGTTGCTTTTCTTCAACGTGAACGAAGAAGATTGTGCTACTAACTGATTAAGTCAGCGTTTTTTCAAACGATTGGTTGTTCAGAAGTATATATTTATCCAAGATGATGATGAATGATGATGATGGATGAATTTTGTGAAGGATGATATGGCTAGAAAAGAGGTGACTGCTGACATGACGAGAAACAGAGAAAAAGTATGGAAGACCGACCTAAAAATAAATGAGGATGAAAGGTTTTTGATAGGCAGAGAATTTGGCTAGAAAGGTCTTTAATACCCAAGAATCACGACACTAGGTACATATTACTTACGATCTAGCATAACCTAGACTACATAAAGCTTTCAAGCTAAGTTAACCTAAAACTTATTCTGGACACACAACATCTAAAGTAGGATTACTTACCCAAGATTTACTTTTAAAGAAACCCAACAACCCTCAAAGTTCTATTAATAACTACCCTTAAGCTGTCAAACTAATGTGCTTATGTAAGACGGGGTGCACAATAGTGTGGGTCGGGTTAATGTCACGCAGAACAGTCCACACCCTTGGCTATTGTCCCTTCTGAATAATAGCGTCCAGTGTACTTCTGACCTCACAGATATAAGGCATAAGGTGAACCGAACGGACACTGACAGACACAATACACGGACACTGACAGCCAGACGAACAATGGTATTTATTATGAGGTTTAGTGGTTTGAGAGGGCAAGAAGGTTTGGGAATCGGTATTGATTAAGATTGAATTTTGGAAAAATTATGACTGAATTTTAAAGAGTCGGTGCTATTTATAGTGATCTTGAAAGATATTTCTCGTATTTTTATATCTCACTAGCGGACGTCACGCTGTTTCACCCGCGTAGCTCCCGTTCCTGTGATAATACAGGGATAAAAAGTAGCCTATGTTACTCAGGGTGGCTGTAGCTAATGGTGATAGAATTTTGAAATCGGCGTTGTAGTTTTTGAGTTTATTCATTACAAACATACAAATATTTCCTCTTTATAATATTAGTGTAGATTATGTGACTAGAGAGCATTCGGATAAGGCAATATCGTTGTTACTTCTTTTAGAAGTCGTTCTAAATTACTTTTACTGGATTTACTCTCAATTATAAGTAGTATTTTCGAATAAGCCTAAACGTTTGAATTGCCCATGTAACCTACTTGTCCTTCAAGGTTTTGAGTATTCATTCTGGCCTAGGGGCTTCTTGGCCCCCTAGAAACGCCACTGATTGTAAGTTGATAAAAATATTCACAAGGACAAATTCTCTAACGATTCATTGATTTCATTTCCTTATCGTCATTCACAATACTTTTAGATCTTCAGAGCCAAACTCGACCCACTCCAAAGGCAAAATACTATAAACTTTTTCACCAGCACGTTTTCAACAAATCTAGCTTCTACAAACTTCTACAGACTAACACGTTGCAATCCAAAGTATACAGATTGTGTTGGCCTAACTTTTCAACCAACAAGTTGGCCGAATCTAGGTCAAATGCTGGCTGTAAATTGGTCCAAGTAGCCAACTTTATTGGTTGTAGTCCAGACAAAAATTATACCTAGTTCATGACCTAGAACGGTAGTTAACCTTAATGTTTAACTTGAAAGCTTTAATGTGGTTTTACAGTAAGTTGAGAACTTGATTGATTTAGTGCTGAGAAGCAGTTTAAGAACGTGGACCTGTTTGTTTCAAGAGGTTGATAGTGATAGTAGGGTATAATACCTAAGTAAATTATGAAAACATAGGGCAATTGGCTTTAGCTTACGCCTAACTTTCCTATGATCAGAGGTAATACTATAGTGAACTAGTGTTTACCCAATTTTCCTCTATGGAGTTGACACGTGGACTATCCAAACAAGAGAAAAACCGTGGATAGACGCATTCGAAATGTGGTGTTGGAGGCGAATAAGTACTACGAATTCCATGGTCAGTCGAACGCACAAATGTATCTACCCTTTCCTAACTCGGTATCAAGAATTCAAGACCCGATTTTCTACAATTTGCGTATTCTGACCTGTTTCGGCCAAATAATGCGAAGGGGTGATAGCAGCCTTAAAAAGCTGGTCATTATTGGCAAGAGATTACGAGGCCAATCGCTAGCACGATGGTCCAACTAAGTAAAACAAGCTACGTCTTCAAGCTTTCAGCAGTTGGTAATGACAGCTTTTGGAGTCTGTGAAGGTAGGATCGAATGTCCTGAACTTCTTTCTAAGCTATCCCTGAATGTTCCACCTCGGCATTCGCGCTTGAGAAATCTACTTCGTGCTCCTTACGCCCGCACAGTTTACCGTAGCAATTCATTTTTGCTTCGCTCAACTAAAGCATTTAACCAACTTGTAATGAACGAACACCCCTCAATTGATTTGTTTGCAAGCAGCTTAGTGACAATTACTACTGCCCTGGCTAAAAGCTCTGTTGTTTGTAATGAATTTCAATAGTATACGTTAAATTTATATTGTTTGTCTACTTATGTTCTTGTTATATTAATTTTATTTCTTGATATTATGCTTAGATATTAGTTTGTGCAACAATAGTTTATTGCTAACTGTGGAGGCTTGTAAATGGCTTGTCGTTGATTACCTCACTAATAAATGTTTGTATTGTTAGCTGTAAGCCACCCAAACACAATAAAATAAAAAAAAATAAAAAAAAAATAGATTGGCCATTTAAACGAGTCCAGTGACGACGATCCTCAGTCACGCGGGACCGATTGAAGAAGGAAATTAAATAATTCATTGTTCTGACTGCGTCATAGTTATTTTATAACAATCAGATCAAGAAGCGTATTATTTCTGACACACATTTTGACATAAAATAGGAAGCATAAGTGTTTACCCTGTTAAATACACATGAGAAAGTTCCCCGAACAGTTACCTTACTGTTATTAGCTTTTATTTGTTAGATATAAATGATTGGGTATCAGTATCGCTATAAAAATTTTTATCTGATGATTTATAAGCGACATGACTGACTGAGTAACTGTTGTTGGCAGTTAGCCAAACAAAATATTGTTACTCATAAATTAAACAAAATATTTTATTAATAAATATTGAAACATGATTTGTGGCTTTTATAACAAGCCCGAGCAATTTAAATATGAGTACTTACATTATATATTTTTTACATTTCAAAACGTTTTCTATTTTAGCAATTGTTATTTATTTTTTCAAGAGACAGTTCAAATTAAAACCATAGAATAATTAATTAAAAGTGTGTTACTATTGCCCTAATATGTGAGCTTTAAAATAAAGGAAACTGTATGATGTACTGTCCTTCTGTGATACTGCACTCTAAAAGACCCTCACTACAGACTAGCTTTGAAACACGTACCTATAACGTTTAAAACTTGAGTGTTTGCACTTCCACAGTCCCATCTGCGAAGATATTCATAATATTATATGACTACCTACTAACAAAATTAGTAATCTGCCAATAAAAGTCCCGTCCACCGCGGTCCTGCTGACCGAGGACCCTGAAAAATTACCTAACCGAGGCCAAAATGCACAAACATTTTGCACCAACTGTAAATCTTATCTGCGCCCTATTTACCAAAATACACTTGAACACCCATATTTCACCAAAACATGCACCATTTCACATACTTGACTCAAATATTGAACAAGCATCGTTATCGGCGCACCCTATAGGAGCAAACAGGGGTCAGGGACCTAAGATAAGGATTCAATAACCTCTCTATCGGTTATGCAAATATGAGGGCAATCGGAACTATACCCAATGCACGTAGGTGGGTATGTAGTCATAAAACTGTCTACTTTGTATCTGCCGGTTACAGATAAGAGACTGACGAATGGTTCCTAGTTTTTTGTTCGTCAATCAAGCTAAAGATGTCGCTGCTAGGGCTATTTCGAAGTGGTTAAGGCCACTTGTGATATATTGCAACAAGTTAAAGTTCATAAGGCACTTGCTGGCCTGAAGACAGTACTGCTAGCTAGTTTTCCTCTCAAATATTAACAGAATCAAGGTGCTTAATTTAAGATTAAAGAACACCTTGGACAGCTAGAACCAAGAAAAATCTTAGACCAAGAGTTGTATTGATGATGGAGGTATTTGCAATTCTAAGCCCAAAGTGCGTATTTTGTGTATGGGTGGGAAATAAAAAAATCATCTACACCAACTCCTTAGTTTTACTAACGATGTCGCGGAGAATACCTGGGTTACCGAAGTACTTTGCCCTTTTTTTTGGGGTGTGGGAAATCATCTAATAACCGGGGTCCCGCTCTTAGGTAGAGCGGAATGTCAGACTTCTTTTGACTAAAAGCTAAGAAGGAACATGGGTGGTCCATGTTCCTTCTTAGCTTTTGTGCCGAGGCCGCGGTATCTCTTTCGAACAACCCTCAGCCCCGAGCCCCGTTCGTGTTCGAAGCCCTCGCGCATCGAACACGAACGCGCCGTCGACACGGCCTGTCGTCATCATAAGATGGACGGACGACAACGGCGAGCTAGACTATTCCTCACCGTCCACAGGCCAAGTACTTTGCCCTCACGGCAAGAGTTGGTCACATATTGATTCTCATACATAATTACCTATAGTAGTTTTTATGGTAGTTGTTCCGGGTCGGGTTATTTGTGTATGTCAGTTTAAATGTTTGTAAACGCACCACACTCAGGAGAAATTTCAAAATAGAAAAAATGTTAGAAGGTCAAGTTCATCAAAGTACCAAGCAATAACATATCAATAAGATATTCTTCTCGCCGAAGACCCAACAAACATAATGAAAACATTACACATTAGGCCATGAGAACTAGCTCACAAATCATCTAGTACAAAGACCGTATTGTACAAGTACCCATACGTATAAATGAGCAACAAACCATTAAGATTATATTAAAACCAGATCACGTACCAGAGATACTCGTTATAGTCATAAATATCGTTGCTATGTAACACACGTCTTAAAATTATCTAGATAAGTTATTAGACTTGATTGGGGAGGCTGGCGTATGTGAGAATTATTATAAGTAAGTCTATACCTAAAGGCTGTCTGATAACTTTCTTGATGCTCAAAAGAAAAATGTATCTAAAATTGTTATCAAACATTTCAGTGACAAAACATAAACAGTATCACACTTTTTTCCAGAAGGTACATCCTTCTATGAATAGTTTTCACAAATAGAGATATACCTAGCTTAAGTTTTGTACTTCACGTGGCTACTGGCACAGTAAGCTAATTTGTTTAAAACAACAACGCGAGGTACAACGTGAAAACTCCAGAACTTAATTCTAGACATTCAAATAAAAAAATACTAGTAACTAAATAGTGCTTATGACATCATAGTAGGTAGTTAAAAATGGTACGCTTGGTTTTCATACGGACTTACGTAATATAGGTATATCGTTATCTGTGACAGCTTTTAAAAACATCTATGTCACCCCAAAAAAGTTTAATTGAGAGATTAAAAATTCACTGACCAAACTCTTGTTTTATAGAACCCTACAGAAAACTGAGTCGCAACTCAGGGGCTATAGAAAAATCTCACAGGTTTTTTATAATATTTGCTTTTACACAACCCTCTCAGTAAATATTTAGAGGTTGACCTGTTTCGTGGAGCGCGCAATGTAAACTCATCTTTTATTGTCTCATGCGTCCCACGGGTCGAAACTTTACTAATTTTAAAATCAAAACATTTAAACTGTACATTAAAGTGCTCGCCAGTGTACATTAATTCCCAATTTCGTGTTATTAAAACGGATGATATAACTTGAGTACACTTGGAGAGAGTTTAATACTGTGATGCTTATAATAACCTACTTAGTTAATAAAATTAAATAAGTCTTGTAATTTAGTTGTATTATGAGTTTTCCAAAAGAAAGGGTCTTTTGTATTGAAACAACTGTAATTTGGAATGGAGTTCTGAAAGTTTTCAGACTAAGTTTAATTTTATATGATTACTTTTGAGCTGTACATAATTCATGTTGTACTTACGTTTATAAATCGCAAATAAAAGAACCATAATTATCTAACAAACACACTATTTATATTATTGTTAGGCACCCCAACAAAATTGATTTATGAATTGATTCAGAAATCCAACAAAAGTTTTTTTGTCCAGTCCAAAATTAATACAACAAAATTCAGGCCATTTTTTTGTCCGAAAACAAAATCTAAAGGAACAAATATTTTTTATAGCTAGCTAGATATTTTTTTACCCGACTGCGGCGAAGCCCAAAAGGAGGGTTATGTGTTTGGCGTGTATGTCCGTTTCTTTGTTCCCTCATACCTCCTATACGGATGAAGGGATTTGAATTGAAAATACGTCGTTAGATTCGTCTTGATGGCGCGAGTGTCACTGGCTACCTTAAAATTAAAAAATAAAGAAATTTGCGGATTTTGGGGGCAATATAGCGGATTTCAAAAAAAAAATATTTTCCAATACCATCGAGTAGGGTATCAAAATGAAGAGTTTTAAAAGGAGATTACAAAAATATACCTATAATACCTATATGTTTAAAATAAATTCAAAGTCACAAATCATAGAATTTTACGCGACCAACGATAGAACAAACACAAAAGAACTAAAAAGTTGGAAATAAAAAGGCGGGGTTCATTTGAATATTAAATTATGAAATGAAACTAGAATGGACCCCGCCTGCTTCCAAGTTTTGTTAAATTTAAAATGTGCTTTTTTTTTGCTTTTCAGTCTTTTCAGTCGGGTTTTTTAGTTTTTTAACTACTTTTTTTTCACGTAAGCAAACAATGAAGACGATACAGTGCTTTGAAAACTCATGTGACATCATATTCTAGGGCTTTAGTATGACAATTTTTTAATTACTTTATTTTACGCCCATTTTTTTTTAAAGTGGGGTGGAAGTTATAAAATGACTCCGCCCGCCTTGGACGGAGCGAAAGGGAGTGTCAGACTTCTACTGACTAAAAACCACCCATGTTCCTTCTTAGCCCTATATGTCCGGGGCCGCGGCATCTCTTTCGAAAAACCCGCACGTTTTTTTACACCGATTAACGCAACACATGTAATCTCCAAAGATAACAATGATACGGCCCGTATGTTAAAGTGTAACAGGCGAACTGAGCCGTTTGTATCGCGTCGATTCCAATCGGATGCCAGCATTCATTCCCATGACTGATCAGATTAACTGGCCATACTCCACATTCATGTTAAACCGTGGATATACAGCTGTGTTCGGTTTTCTTGTAGCTTTTGTTATTTGAATCGAATTTTTATGGTTATCGATCGGTATGGGCAAGAAATGAGGTGTCTGTTGAGATGACGAGTTATATTGAAGTATAGACGAAGAAGACCATACAACCACGCCTGAAATCTCCGTTAGGCAGACATGCACCTAAAAGTATAAGTTTGTAAACTGACATGGCCACCAACGCTATTAATACTGAAAAGGGCATTATTTACTATGTTTACTTATTTTTGGAGTTCCCGATATTTCGGCGTTGTTACAAGCACCATGAGCACGTATAAACTCATTCTTTGTAGACCACATTAATCCATTCCAAATGTCGTAAAAAAAATTGTTTTAGATGTCTTACAAGTGTCACTCAAACTCCTGAATTATAGATATCTACAAAAACTTTGATTTACGAATGGCCCAGTAGATTTATGCTCTTTGCGTTTCACGAATTGAATATATAATGCGGAGGCATCGCCGCCTTCTAATCCAAAGTTATCTATTACGGGCTAAAATATGCCGTTTTCATGAAATTTTAAGCAGGTCTGGAGACGCTGTTACCTTTTAGTTGGCCGGACTTGGATTATGAGCCGTCGTAAAAATGTTTTTAGATTTCGGGGAATGTTTTTTGGTTGGTAGGTACTTTGATATTATTTTTTGTTTGTTTTTGAAATGCGATGGAGATTGGCCAGTTTCTTGTCCTTACCTGATTTTTTGTGAGCCATTTGTGTGCAAATTGGCTACTTCTGAATTTAGTGTAATTTTGTTGGGTTTATAATGTTTTTGATTTCTGATTTTATGGAAATTATATCAATTTATTAAGATGCGTATGAGAAAATCGATTTGATTTTAAACTCGAAGGTTTTACCCAGATAATATTACAACTACAAAAATTAAAACTTTACGAATATTAAGCTAAAACTAATATTTCTCCAATTCGAAGGCTGCATAGCCCTCATGTGAGTTGGCCAAGATTAAGTTTGGACCCTAAGAGAGACTATGACCTCTGAGTTTGTTTCGTCTCAGAGTCCTAGCCAGGTACGAAACGATCTGGTTAAAAAAAAAGGTTATTAGTTTATAAATGCCTAGGTATTGGCAAAATAAACAACATCATTTATAATATATGAAACTTTCACAGCGACCTTTGACCCATTGAAATTGATATGTTACCCTCTTGACATTTGCCTTTTTAATTAAAGCCGAAAGTAAAACTCGTATAAACGGGTACTAAATCCACTGAATGTGAAGATAACCCCTTATCTTTAATCTGGGGTGTAATTAAGACGCCGCCAGAAATCGTGCAATACGCACTGAAGAAAATAATTAAAAAGGTAACTGATATATCGACCTAGAAGTTACAGTTAATTATGATGAGCAGTCAATTTTGTTCCTACGGCTGGGACTGAGGCCTCCTTACTATCAGAGACAGTGGGCCGTAATCCACCACGTAGCCCCCCGTTACACCCCCCTACATTTGGAATAAATAAGTTAAAAAACGGATCCGAAAAAATAAGTTAAAAAAACGGATCGACATAAAAGATTACTACGTCACTTATATCAACTCGGACGAATCGCCCAACGCGGCAACGGCTCATTTATAGAAATTGGTTCTGTACTTAACATAATACGAAAAGGAATGGACGTGCGATTACCGACA
This sequence comes from Diarsia rubi, assembly GCA_932274075.1. Taxonomy (NCBI): domain Eukaryota; kingdom Metazoa; phylum Arthropoda; class Insecta; order Lepidoptera; family Noctuidae; genus Diarsia; species Diarsia rubi. The sequence goes on from OW026433.1 coordinate 7,579,198, forward strand.
GGACGTTGAAATGTGTACGGATTACGAATAGCACTTATGATTATGATAGTAAAGTTGTGTTTGGGTACTCTATTTATTTTAGAACTTTGCAGTCGCAAATTATTTTTTGTGAACCTTGTATTTTGAGTTCGCAGCGATCATGACTAATAGATTCGTATACAGGTAGAACACATCGTGACACAAAAAAAACCGTACACGTACCACCATACACACGAACAAAAAAATAACTGTAATGAAAAAAAAACAGCTTCCCCATACATTTTGACCGTTTTATTTGTGTGCTCAAAATGTTATTTACACTAACCTACACTAATATTATAAAGAGGAAAGATTTTTATTTTTGTGTGTATGTTTGTAATGAATAAACTCAAAAACTACTACGCCGATTTCAAAAAGTTCTTTTAACATTAGAAAGCTACATTCACGCCGAGTAACATATACTACTTTTATCCCTGTATAACCACGGGAATGGGAACTACGCGGGTGAAACTGCGTGACATCCGCTAGTTCTGAATACGTTGTAATTGTTTGTGCATCGATAACCCTCCTACCCCTCCCACCCTGTATTTTATTTAATTAAAACTATATTCCTCACCCAAGAAAACCAGCTTTAAAAACCAAACAACTAATTAAAAGATTGCAAGAGGCTAAATAAACAAATGCATTCAATCTGTCACAATCTCCAAGTCGCAAGAAAGTTCCGCAAAAACGGAACGGAAAAACGGACTCGGTAAGAGCTAAGTATAGTCAAGACAAGGCAAATTGGAGCGGTTTAAAAGATTAAACTGAACCCAGCCGCGATAACGGGTTAAAAACGGACCGAGGGATGAGAAAAAAGGTTTATAAGATCTGAAATTTAATTTAAAAATGGTGTAAGAGATATATTGACTTCAAATTAGTTTTGATGGAGTTTATAAGCTTCGGATTTGTGAAGAATCATGGATTAAAACTTTTTTTGTTACTGAAATAATGTCCGTTTGTTTCTTAGATTACTAAGATCATGTTACATTTTTTAATTACCATGTTTATCGTTTTATAAAGAGCCTTTTATCAACAAAAATGTAGTTATGGTTCGTATGGTGGTATAGCGGTTAGGTTAGTTATTTCAAACGAATACAATTATGATCTAAAAAGCAAAAAAGACCTCAGGAAAACCGGCATGATGATATTATTTAATATTTCACTTCAAGTCGAATAAAAAAACTGTAAAAACTGTCAGAAAAAGACCGAATACTGAATATATTTTATTAAAATATCCTCTAAATAGACAATATACTACACCAGTTCACGTTAACGTCAAACTACGAGCACAAGTCTTACTCTGAGGAAAAGTACGCGATTCCCGACTGGGGAATATTAAAGGGTTTCGTTTTCGCGATATGGAACCCGAAAAAACCGGATGAAATTCCACAAGATTGAATGATTTATTCCTGACGTTGCCTTATAAAGGAGCGTATTTTTATTTGTCGTAAAGGAATTTATGTTTGCGTCTCGATTCTAGGCCTTACCTGGGTATTGCGAACTCAATCTTGATACCCAATAAACCCAATCTTTATATTGTGAGAACGTTACCTTTGCAGAGGTGTTTTCAATTTTGTCGTGAAAAATAAGTAGGGCCCGTATGGCAAGGGAATTTAATAAAGGCAGGGTAATATCACGTTGAGGAGATCTCAGCGAAATTGAAAATTAAGAACCACTTTCAACTTACCGCTGTTCCAATTTTTTTTAGGAACAGTATTGTGTTTTCTACTCGATTATGTTTCTTAAATTGTGTATTTTTATTTCAGTTTAGACTACTTTTTAATTCAAGTGAAAATATAAAAGTTTTCAAGCCTGTAATTTGGTTTTAGTTGGAAAGTAACATTAATTTTCTATTTTGTAAATTACCATTTACAGCTACTTAGCAGCTGTAATGGACCTAATAATCATATTTCTTCTACTTTTTAATTCACTCGATTTAATAACATAATTCATCATACCTGTATTACTAGAAGGGTTAGGCAAAGGTGTCCCTAATAGTACACAAAAAAAAAACATGGAAAAAGCTAACACTTTGGCCGATCGCGATGGGAATCGGACCCAGTACCACATAATCATCAGGCGCAAACCACAAGCACAAGGAGGAAGTCTTTATTTCACTTCTTCTTATTCATTAGATGGTAACCATTACTACAATTCAGAACGCCAAACAAACTTGACGATGATAACGACAAAAGGCCGAAATTATTTTTCAGAAACCGCGTAGGTATTACACGTGTCCCCCAGGATGAAATTTCCAGCTCAACTTTAACCTACGCTGATATTAAATCACGCACATCCTAGTCTATTGAATCTTATATTCTTTACAGCAGCCTCCGAAGGAAGGCCACGGAGTATATTAACTTCTAGCTTCTACGGTAATATATCATGGAGAAGGCTTTATTAAAACTACACTGACTTAATAATTTCTGACGCAATAAACGGGGACAAACTCGGAGGAACTCGCCAGCACGGAGGTGGCTGTATAATAACTGCCACTCGGGTCGATCTTTTATAGTTTAAGCCGCGCTTGCCGAGGTTGGTCTGTGGATGGGTGACCACCCATTACATACCGAGTTTCCTCCGTGTTTCGAAAAGCACTCTAAGCTGTTGGTCCCGGCTGCCACGTTACAGGTAGTCAGTGACCTGATAATCTGACAACCAGTCTTACCAAAGGGTATCGTATTACCCAGTATTAACTAGGTTGCGGAGGTCCTCACGATGTTTTCCTTCACCGTTTTGAAGGCAGTGGTGAGGAAAGAAATTACGAAAAGTACTGCGCCTGCCTGGGTTCGAATCCTGAACTTACTGCCGCCACAACTGAGCCACTCTAGCCTCAATAACTAATTAACTTAAAATCAAAATAACGCAACATATTCCTTACATTCTAGGAACCCCTGTAATCATAGTTTTCCATATAAATTCAATTAGATATACGTGCCAATGTATGTTAATTTAATTAGTGAAAAAATGTTATTTAGATTAGTTTAGCTATGGGAGAGGGTCTCTCTCATAGGCAGATTTATGGTTATTATTAGTCGTAATAGATTAAATCTATTTTATTTATATATAAGACTAGCTGTTGCCCGCTACAACTCGAAAATTATCCCACGGGAAGATAAAATAAAAAATCTAAACATACAAGGGTACTAGTAAAACGTCGACAAAAAGATGCACTAGGTGATAAAAACTATCCTATGTGTTATAAACTATCTACGTACCGAATTTCATCCAAATCCGTTCAGTAATTTTTGCGTGAAAGAGTAACAAACATACACACTCACAAACTTTTGCCTTAATAATACTTCTAGTGAGAAGTGGACTGTATGACGTTACTCCGAAGTTCGAAATACCGATGTACGGTATACAGAAAGTTTGCGAGTCGAAATTACGTGAATAAGAATGTACGCTATTACGAAGTACGGTATTCAGAATGTTCGTTAGTCCGATGTACGTTTCTCCGAATTCCGATTATCGCGAAGTACGGAATTTCGAAAGTTTGCTATGACCAATTACTCAATAATAATTGAGAATATTCCTCATCAAGATTCTGAGACAGTATTTCAAATGTGATAACATCACGCTTGTAATCCTCGAGGCAGAGTTGTAAGCATCTAAAAATTAACGCCTGTGTTATGTTAAAGAGAAACAAATATACGTAGCTGTCACTTAGAAATTCTTGATGGAATAACCGAATAAAACTCAACTTAATTTGGGAATCGATCCCTGGACCTCCATTCTTGCCATATCATGCTAAACACAATTATTATACACGCTATTCTTATACAACTAAAACAAAACACATAGATTTTTTTAAAATTGTTTTTGACAAGTCGGTTTACTACCGATAGTGCCGATATTTTCCTCTTCCGTTTCTAAAGCAGTGGTGATAGTATAAATAGACCAAAATAATACGAAAATATAAGTTTATTAGGTATTAGTTTCTTTTTACGAAAACTATTTTCTTATTACATATACATTACTTTTTCAATAGAAAAAATCGTCTTACTAAAAAAATATATTTTCTTGACAAAATTCGGAGTTATAAGGTTCTAAGAAACCTCTAAAGAAAGTCTAATATAATTTCACTTACCTACTTTAGCTTATTTCAATATTATTACAGGTCAAATTAAATCTTCCTTTTTTTGTAATAAACGTAAATGTTATGCTGATTTTATTACTGAGATGGATCTTTGACATAAAATCTCTAGTTGCCTATAACTTGAGATTTTGTCGTTTATGTTATCCTAATCTTTTTTTTTTCTTATCGATGCTAGTTCCATATTACACGCTTTTGGCCCAGTATTGCAGCGGCAGAGGCGCTGTTCAGGTGGTCAAGGTCACCTACATCTAAAAGCACATCTGGGACACTCCATGGCAGGTGGGTATACTAATGACATAACCTCACGAGTATATTCCCCGAATAGGAATGTTTACTGAATTAAAAAAAATGTGATTCTAATTAGTCCGTCTGTTAGATTATCGAAAAATATTGGATAAGTTTTTTTTGTTTTATCAAATCAATAAAAATTGGCGAAGATAAAACGCGTCAAACATTTGAGTGGGGGTTGATGACTTTACTGACCGCTAAAAAATTGTCATACTAATGTCTTAGCTAAAGTATGACGTCACACGAGTTTTCAAAGCACTGTATCGTCTTCATTGTTTGTTTACGTGAAAAAGGAAAAAATACGAGTCCAATATTTTTTGATAATCTATATGACGGGACTAATTAGATTTATTTTGTTAACTACCGTATTGTTTGGCAGCATTTCGCCAATTAGAGGCCATTAATCGGCCAAAACACCAGACTTCGAGCTGCCTCTGAGAAATTCAAATTAACTCTTAATAACTCTTTGTCTAACCTGGAAATTGACTAAGACGCCTGCTACGGCTACACCAATGACGACGTAGTGAAAAAATAAAAATCCACAAGGGCAAAAGGAAAGCTTTTTTTGCCAAGGTATAAGAAATAGGGATGGCTAAAAAATATATGATTCTAATTAGTTCGTCTGTTAGATTACCGAAAAATATTAGGTACGTATTTTTTGTTTTATCAAAACAATAATAAAAAAATAAGTTTAAAAACTAAAACCCGACTACGAATAAAAACGCAGACTAATAAAACCGCGGTCTCAAAATTATTTAACAAGAAAAAGTCTAGTATGTAGATAATTTGATAAATTATGAGGACAGCCGTAGTCAGAATTGTTAAAATTTATATAGCCTTTGTCACCCGGGTTATTCTAACGAATCTATTGACACCACATTTATTAAAATACGTTCAGTAGTCTAGGCACTACGGTGGAACGTACAAACATACATACATAGACTGCCAAAATCATGACACTTCCTTTTGGCTTCGCCGTAGTCGGGGAAAAAACTACCCTATTGAATCATACCAGTGATGACTATCCTTTTCAATACTGGGCATCTTATAGCAAGCAAAAAAATGTAAGTCCTATTTCATCCTACCAATAAATTGACACCTTTGACCGACCGCTCACTGAACTACATGACACCCCATCGTTCTGTAGAACACGATTCCTATGGCATAACTATAAAGAATCTACCATAATGACAGTTGTGGTTTCTTGTATCAGTCACTCTAACTGTACTAACGAGAAACGGAACACCGTGAGATACATACACCATGTAATAAAAACCACTTTTTACACGTATTGCAGCATTCATTGGTGGCTACGTCTTACTTTAATGAAATATTGTCAGGGATAGAGCAGCAATGGAACGCGAATATAGCGGTAGTGTATCTTGTTTTGTGTTTACAGGGTTAGGAGGTAAGGTTTTCTTGGAATAGACAGTAATACAACGGTGTGATATGTCACGTGGACAGTAGATTAGAAAATAATTATGTCAAGTTGTGAAGATGTAAAACTTATCAAAGATTTTTTTGTCAATCAATAAGGTTTGCTAAAAAGGGCTGCGGGTTGTTCACAAGTTACCGCGGCCTCGACATATAGAGCTAAGTAGGAACATGGGTAGTTTTTAGTCAGTAGAAGTCTGATACTCCTTTTCGCTCTGCCCAAGAGCGGGGTTATTTGATGATTTCGCACCAACCAAAAAAAAATAATGTTTGCTAAGAACGTGATCCATTTCCTATGTAGGTAAGTGATCATAGAACCAGACAAGTCGCGTCTCTGGTCCTGTTGTTTAATGAGCTGCGGAAAACATAAAATATTTGTATTACGAGGAAATGCGCCAGTTACCACAAAACCAGTGCTTGAAACTATATCACTCGTATTTCGTACTAAAAAGTGGTACTATAAAACCATTTCTGACACACATGAAATAGTTCTGGTTTTAAATCCTATCTATTGCCAAGTGTAGCTATTACTACGATTAACTCTCTGATTTAAATTAACTATGAAATAGTTTTGCCTGCGTCTTCGTTCGTGTGATTTTCAGAAATTATACCACGTGATCGTACTATCTGGGTAAAAGTATCCTACAACCTAACCTGGATTCTTAGTGTACCTATGTGTCAATTTCAATTGTCCCACCGATGGGCAAAGGCTTCCCTCGATTCCTTCCAACGGTGACGATTCGGTACAACTTCTTTCCAATTGTTTTCAATTTCCGTGTGTCAAATTTGAACAAAAATCACTTCAGCCGCCAGACGCGAAAAGGTATCAAACATACTGAGAGATAGACAGACAAGTGTGAGTGTGAGTGTGAGTAACTTCCGCATTTACAATAGTACAAAATTATCATAACATCACGCCTGTAATCCCATCAGATTAGGGCAGAGGTGTGCCTAATAGCATACCCACATTTCAGAAATCGCTTGTCATAGAGAGGAAAGGCTATTATATTGTCAAAATTATTTACTGAAATTTTTATTTGCTATCACTATTGTAGAATGATCACATGAGAGATAAATAAAATCGAAAGTGGTAAATATATCATAACTACGAATTACTCCTTTTTTTTGGAGCGTGTGAAATCATCAAATGGCTCCACCCGGTTTGTGAGAAGCGGAAGGGAGTGTCAGACTTCTACTGACTAAAAACCACCCATGTTCCTACTTGGCCCTTTGTGTCCGGGGCCGCGGTATCCCTTTCGAATACCCCGCAGGTGTCCGGGGCCGCGGTATCTCTTTCGAATACCCCGCAGCCCCGGCAAGAACAAATCACTCCTTTCAATATATTACAAATATCATTCACCTAGTAAGAAGTCACACATAATTATTCAGTTTCAAACTCCAAGCCATTAGCTCGTCAATCACCATTCAACTCGATCAATTCATTCAACAGAGTACCTACCCATCTGTCTAAACGTATGTGTCAAAACATATCCGAAACTGAATTTGTTTATGCGCTTCACTTATGGCAAATACTTTATTTGTTCACCAACGCGCACGAAGATTGATGACGTTTACATTTAGGCCAGGGAATACACAATTGAAATTATAGTCTAGGTAGATGGAATAAGGTTGAAATTGCAACGGGGATGGTTATAAAGGCGACATCAAAGTTGCAGTGTCGGCAAATGATGCACTTAACAGTATTGCTACTAGTCAAATTTGTTGTTTTACCCATAACGTACCCGTTAATTGATTCCCTAGTAAATGGATTGCTTGCTAATGCGAAAAAAAATATTGTTAAAACAGTTAGCCAGTAATGTACTACGAACCGTAATGGATGACTTTTGTGTGTTGTCCTTAATTTTTTATTTTTTTGAAGTAATGTGTCGTTTTTATGAGCTCCGATGTAATTTTGCAGAATTTATGTTAGTATTTAATTGAGTTTTATTTCGAGTTACGTCTTTTTTCGTGGTTTGAAATATGACTGCAGTAACTTTAGTTTTAGTTAGTTAAATTCGGCTTTTTTCGGTTTGAGTGTGGTTCTTTTATATTAACAAAGTAACTATCTTAATGCACTTCGTATTTACCCGACTGCGGCGAAGCCCAAAAGGAGAATTATGTGTTTGACTTGTATGTATAATGCATCTATGTATGACCGTTTCTTTGTTCCCTCATAACCACTAAACAGATGATCGGATTTGAAAAAATATACGTCGTTAGAATCGTCTTGCTGGCGCGAGTGCCACTGGCTGCATTAAAATAAAATAAAAAAAAACAGTAAAATTACGAATTACAGGGGCTATACCGCGGAGTTAAAAAAAATATATTACCATTGAGTAGGGTATCAAAATGAAGGGCTTTAAAAGGAGATAACAATAATATATACAATTTAATTACTATTCACACAGAAGTCAAGCGTAATAGCAGAAACGTTCAGTAATGATTTCCACGAGCAGTACACACGGCGATCAATCGCACTATACAATTCCAGAATAACATGGCCTCGCTATTTAGAGATTTCGAAACATTGAAAGATCAGAAGAAACTGGTTGTTTGATAAGCCGTCGCACGTACAGGTTTTCTGACACAAAAATAATCATATGAAAAGCGATGTCAATAAAAGAAACAATTTCAAAGTAAGCAATGGCATTAATTAATTAAACAGAGCACCTTTAAGCCGATTGGTCCCCATATAATAACATAAAATAAAATAATCATTCATCATTATTTGTACAATTTACCAAATGCATTTTGGTTAACACGCGAGGTATAAATATTCATTTTGAAAATGGCTAGGGTGGTCACCCTGGATTTTTATAATGACGATGTGTTATGTTCTGTTATGTAAATTTCGCAGAACAGGTAACGAGGTCCAACACCAAGAGCGTAAAGTGTGTAATTACAGTGTGGCGATCACGGATCATAATATTAGCACTTTTTACAATCGTTAATAACGGTTTCAGTTGAGTTACTGCGTTTTAATAATACTAGGGTGAAATAAAAAATGTAAAGGTTTCGCTAGCTAATTCTTATAAAATAAGGCTCTTTGAATGTACGCGACGCGTATAACAGCGACCTCCATATAGATTAGTATTATTTCGCAGTCCGAACACGGATTAAACACTACTTTGCCATTAAACCAGAACTTTTATAACGAGGCTTTCTACTTAGAAAAAAGGGGGAAAAGTCATGTGTTCATACAGGGTTGCTAGATTGAGTTTCTGAATTTTCCCCATATTTAAACATATATTCATTTCTTTTTCCTTGTAGAAGATGGCGGGATGATCTGGACAAGACAAGCGACCCGTGGGTCACTTTGACCTCATCATGGGGAAGAGCCCTTTGCCCAGCAGTGGGATGATGCAGGCTAACAGTATCAGTATCTTGAGCGACTTTCAATACTATGTAATTAAACTTATAGGCTGTAAACTGTATCTTATATTTTAACCTTGTTCTTTCTATCTTTGAGAGAACAGTTCCCCGAAAAATTTTCAAAAGACTACGTTTCCCCTAGACTGATTATTTTTCCCCTAAAACAGGGGAATAAACCCACAATCTACCAACACTGCTGTCATATCGTAGCATGCCACCGACCTGTGATGCCGACCATTTAGCGAGTTGTGGTATAAAGCTGCAGACACGACATACGTTCATCAATCATTCGGGGACACTTTTATACGCTCCACACTCGGTTGTGACAATGCGAGACGGTTCTTTTTTCATTTTTTATTTGGTACAAAATGTCGTAAGTAGAAACCTGTGTTCAGAGCGTGGGTGGGCATTAAGCTATTTCTGTTATTTTAATAATTCGTGGCATTCGCCTTTGTATTTACGGCCTGTGAGGGTCACTGTTCCCCCCGTCGGGGCCGCGGGTTGTACACTAGTTATCGCGGCCTCGACATAGAGGGCTAAGAAGGAACATGGGTGGTTTTTAGTCAGTAGAAGTCTGACACTCCCTTTCGCTCTGCCCAAGAGCGTGAGGGGTTATTTGATGATTTTCCACCCGCCAAAAAAAAAGGGTCACTGTTCTTGTAATGGTTCTGCAGTCCAGTCTGTTTTGGTGCTAAGGTTATCCTGTGGCTAAGTTTTCGACTAGTTTTTGCCCATGGCTACTCCTGCGTGGAGGTCTGTTGTTAACCTACGAAGGGGTTTAAAAAGTAACTATCCTATGGCTAGTTTAAGGCCTAACTTTGTGGCAAATTTTATATTAAAGGTAATTTGGGGAGGATGGGGTCTTTGCTCAGCAGTGGAACAATATGGATTAGCCATAATATAGCAATACAATTTATCAAAGTTTGTTCAGCCGTGAGACGTAAAAGGACAGTCAAGAATTAGTATCCCGTTATGGATATCCTTACATTCTATAAATTAAACACTGCTTTCAAAATTGTCCAATGTCACTTACGGAATTTCTTCAGTGCTTGTCATGTATAGTGAAAAAAATGTTATTGTTTTAGTTTTATAAAAGAAAAAATGCCCAGTAAATGATAGTGTAACTTCAGTTGTACGCCGTGAAACCTTACAACAAATTAAATTCTATTTACTTAAAACAAAATCTATAATCAAGAACCCCAGTCTATTTCACATAGTAGACCATAACACTTAGGGCAACTTAGGCAAATGATTGTGGCCCTCAGCAGGTAAATCCATTACGTCCCAAAGTGGTCGACAATGACCCGTATATGGATCACTATGCCTCGATATGGCGACCATATCATTTTATAATACGACCTAAAAGCAGCAGCAGCAGCATGTTCTAAGTATACTTTAGATAAAATACGATAGCTGATGAAGGAAAATAGATTTTTTATTGAAGTACAGTCATTAGCATCATCACATGTATTTCCTGGAAGGTTAGGCAGAGCTGTACCTATTGAATATTCGCATTTCCACACAGTTATGATTAAGAATACTTCTTTATAAGTTGAGACATCATGTTTTTCACTAAAAGCTGTGGTAATCGATCATGAATATCGTGCGATGAGTTTTGATTAAGAGTGAGGGAACCGATTTAAATGAAGTGTCATGTTTAAGATAAATTAATATGTAGTGAAAATTATAATAATAATAATAATAATAATCTTTATTGACATAAAAGTAAGTTGCATTATTATATGGAAACCCTGACTCCTGCGCTAGGTTGTAACCTGTGTTACAGGAATCAGTGTCTTCTCCCAGTAGTTTTACACAGATATTATGCAATAAGATTTAGACACTTTTACTATAAACAATTTCTGATTGAGGCGTATGGGTGGGGGTGTGTGAGTGTGTGTGTATGTAAGTGAGTGTGTATGTGAGTATGTGTGTGTGTGTGTGTGGTGTGTATCTTGGTGTTTATATATTTGGCGTGCATGTTTATAATGGGAAGCGCTAATTGCAGGGTTTATGTTATTAAGTTTTCTGTCTGTATGTAATCTACTGTTTGTAGAAAGGTGTTTATTTTCTTTTTAATTTCATTTAGATGACTAGTATATAATTATGAGGCATTCTGCGCCATTCTCAAATAAATTGGGATTATGATGATGATAATTATCATGTTTTTCACCAACAGTTACAAATATTTCGGGTCAGCAATCCGGATGACGCAATTTCCGAATTCGTAGCCCGTTACTCATGATCTCTACATATTTTAATCCCAGCTCTAATTAATGGCTTTATTAGGGTACAACGCTGTATGTTTTACGGAGCTTAATTTTTCACGAACAACATCGTAAATTAGAAAATATTAAAAAGATTATATCAACAAATCCTAGCACCTAAAATCGGGACCTGCTACCCCTATCATTGAATTTATCAAAACCCTTATTACAAATGAGATTTGGGACCGGTCTCAACGTAATCCATGTTCTATCCCCAGCCCTTTTAACGTAAGGGAAGTAAAATTAAGCCTCTGAAGGACTACATAAAGAGACCAATTTTAATCCTTCAATTCTAATGAAAATATTTGTTGTTGACAGCTCTTGACGAACTTAGTGGATTAAGATTAATTAATTAATCAGAATACTTGAGCAGAGGCCTAAATAAATACTAGAGACTTTTGACGTAAAACTAAACAACTCGACGTAAATATCTCACAGAAACTCCCGTGTCTGCTTCTTTGGTCTAGTGGTCGCAGTCGCGACTGCTGTGCGTTAGGTACTTGGGTTCGATTACAAGGTTGGGCAAGGTGTTATTGAACTTTTCCATTAGGAATATCACAGTAGGCTCCCCTCCTTGTACATGGGATTTAAGATTTAAACATAGCTGGCGTAATGTGGGTGTTCAAATAGGTACACCTTTGCCTAACCCTTCGGGGATCACGGTCGTGTTGTTATGTTATTTAACACCCGTGTACTTTATCAAAACGGAAAGAGCATAAAACAGTAAGTTATGGTGAAAATTTTACTGCATTTTTTTTGTATACAGCATGTAGTTTAAACAAACAAATAATTGCTTCCTGCTCGCGAGGCGAAAGAAAACAGTATTTAAGCAAACATTACAGATACGGACATCGAGTTGTAAATCTTTCTTTATCGTGCAACTATCTTCGCGCGTTTCCTTCTTAGGGTTCCGTTTAAAATCGCTGGTAGAACTTGTCGAATTTTTGCATTGTTTTTTTGTGTTTTTTTTTCTTAGCCCTTTGTGTTCGGGGTCGCGGTATGTCTTTCGAACAACCCGCAGTCCCGGCAGTGTATGTTTAGATTTTGTTCGGCCTTGTCAGTAATCGAGATTTATGCCGTTAAGATCAGTTCAGTGACCATTTTTTTAAATGGCCGACTATTTTGTAGGTAAATCCTGCTGTCAGAACTTTTCAAATTTCGAAATGATAGTCCTACTTTAGTACAATCTTCCTGCGTTTCTCACATGCCTTTGTCAAATATTACCTACTTAGGGTCGGTTTACAACACGTTTTATTTAATTTTATTTTATAGCAACCTTCTTTAAGACTTATAAAACATTTTTGAAAACAACAGCTTTTCAAAGATAGGTACACCAGTTTACCTTGTAATAAATTTTGTTGGTGGTTTTATAATAATATGAGTGTTTTGTTTCGAAGAGATCATATCGTAAATTATTTCCTTGGTCCTTCAATATTGCTTCATCAACTTAATGTATTTTTGACGCAGTCGATAGTTCTCTACTTTCTATCAATACGTAATTCGAAATAAGCTTGTCTATTTCGGATAATTTATATAATGTCCAAACAGCAATTTGGGTAAACGTACACTTACGTGTTGCTTTGTCGAAATAACGTACAGAAATAAAACGTGAAAAGTTAACAAACTATCTCAAACAACGAAAATAGCCAATGAGCTGACAGGAAAGTGTTTCGCAATCCTATGTTGGCTGAACTGGCTGAATCAGTTACGAAGTAACTTAGACTGAAAGCTGAAAATGCTGAAATACCTAGTTTTAATTCGTAAATAGCTTCGTATTAAGTTGAAAATGCAGCTAATGCTTTGGCTAAAAAGGAGGTGACTGCTGACATGACGAGTAATAGAGATGTTTGGAAGAAGACATGCTGCACCTAAAATAAACTGGGAGAATCATGATGTTAGGAAAACCAGCAGTTTTGCTGTTGCGACCACACGTTCTGATTCATCGAATAAAATGAACGCAACTATGGTGAGTTCATGTAACGATTGCTTTGGTTAGTACCCCATTTGTGTACATACTTCTATACTATCCAGCATAACCGGACCTCGCTTTGTATGAGCTTCATGTACAATAAGAGATCAGCTTGATTCGGTTTGCAGATTGATTGAATGTCGTGTGTACTTAATTTATTCTTCTCTCTTTCCTTCTTCTCTTTGTTTTTATCATGATAGGAACATAGAAAAATGGCATTACATTATTGTGAATTAAAACATTATAAATTTATTGTATAATGTTATGAATTCTATAAGGAACCCAGCCCAAATAAAAAGACGTACTTACATATAAAAATTGAGCAATTTTATTTGGGTGTCGTACAAAAAGTAGTTAATCTACATAACGGGATCCCGTAATGCCGTCCCGGAATACAGTCCCGGATACCTCGGGATGTGAGCGTTTGGCATAACAAATATTATGGTAATATACCCATGCTCATAGGATTTTGAAGGATATTAGCTGTATGGATATTATAGTAATGAAGTCTTATATGAACGAGATGTCAAAGTATGCGTGTATTGGAACGTGATAGGGCGAACAATGATACAGAGTGGGGTTTTTTTGTGAGGATGTTTTTTATGTCAAAGTAGGTAGCGTAGCGACGTGGATTTTAATTGTCTAGTATTGCTAATTGCTTTATAAGCAAGAAAGAAAAATATAAAATCTGAAATCTAGTAATAAGTTATAGTTTTTGAACGTAAACAACACACTCTTTATAGAAGAGCGAGTTACCTACATTTACTAATCCAGGTTTTAATATTCCCGCTGTTATGGTCTGGTTGTCAGACAACGTTGCTGGGACCAACGGCTTTACTTACTTATGCGGCTGTTATCATTTATCAACACTAAACACCCATCGGACGATTAAACCACACGTCTAAAACCCTTTATGACTATCAAAAAACAATAGACACTCAATAAAACCCTATTTCCAAATTAAACATAAGTAACTGCAAAACAATAACCTATTCCCTATGGGGTTCAACAATAATTCCATGGGCCTCCATAGCCATTACTCGGCCGTCCAATGGGCCGAGTGTCGTTAGACCGCTGCCCACTCATTAATATAAGTAGCGAGATGTTTTAGGAAGCACTTAGTGGAAGCACTTGCGCTCAATTGATTGCTTTATTCGTGACGTACGGATGGGAAGCACAATGAGTCGTGATTTAAGGGTAGTTTTTGGAGCATTGGTGAATCTGTGACATACTAGTAACCTAGTTCATCGCATCGTTTATCGCTTTAAGAGCAAGTATGTTAAGAAAGAAAAATTATTTATTAGACTCGTAAATAACAAAACGAAATTAAAAGAGAACAAAAAATGAGGGTTGTTTATTCTCCCTTCATCTTCTTCAACGTATAACCTTGATCGAGTCCCACTCAATAATGAGAGTCTCTTTAAAATCTCTCCACTTTTGGGGGTTTATGTCATGGCTATCCAATGTCATATTATTTCTATACTACCTAATGAGAAAGTCTGCCCACCAGGTCAGAGCTCTCTTCGCAAATTCCTCTGTTCCGTCCGTGGTCACCACTCTAGCATTCTTTCCCCCATCTTTCGTTGAGACCTCAAAACCTAATCAGATGGTTATACACTAAATAACGTTACGAATCTCTATCTGCTGTCTATGGCAGGATTTTTCAAATATTGCAATATTCAATATAAAACAATATAACTAACTGTCATTCACTACAACCTACGCACTGCCTTATCCACAACATCCCGAACAAGAATCATTTATCAAAAACCCTTTAAAATCAATCGAAGCAATCTAATTTGATTTACAGCCAAACAACAACGAACAAGCTCCACACACGTCGAAGCCGTATGTCACACAACTTCCTATTTGATTGTATTTAGAGGGAGAAAGCGATAGTGCTCCAACGGCACGTGCGCCCGATCCATTGACCATTGAGTACAGAGTTACAGACCCAAGGGAAACGATTAACCAGCCATGGATAAAGAGAACTCAATTAAATGCAATTGGAGACCATACGGTAATGAGTTCGGTACAATGGAGGTCGAAATACGAGAAAAACAATGTTATATGCAAAGTTGTTTTGGAGTCTCGAGGGAACAACGCTGGGTGTTTGAGCAAAAAGTGCTGAAGGACCAAAAAGTAAGGAATACTTTGTAAGACGCGGTCTTAGTATTACATTTTGGAATAAAAGCGCGTTGTTCTGGATTGGAATGTTGCTTTCGCATTGATTTGGTTCGATAAATGTCGTCGGTAGTTACAATCAATAGATAAATTCAGCATTTCGTCGACCTAATTCAATACGATATAAATCGTTAGTTGGCCTAATTTTGAGTTACGTCATATTAGTGGACGATATCGTAGCTCACATAGGTTGCCTAGTCTAGGTCCTATAGCTGCGATACAACACCATTATTTGCCATCCTCATTAAGTCTGACCCAGCCTTCTTCTAAGATCATCAATAATGATGATAGGAACTGTCCCAAACTACACTTGCTGATAAGCGGTCTATGGTAGTTAAAATTACTCGTCAAGATCAGAAATCCCACACAATCCGTAAACATAAAGCATAATTATGCTTCAAAAAAGTTCCCTTGCAACACCCATTCACAACCAGAACAATCGTTCCTCGTACAAACTACCTACCTCCTAGTTGATTTAAGAAAAAACTTGGTTGAACTCGCGCCGTTTACGAGTTTTATGCCCAAGGACTTTTCTATACGTTTTATGACATCGGCACTCGACAGTTAAGGAAAGGGTATAGAGCAATTTATTTTTATGCTCTTGCTGTATCGGTTATAAATATCGCCGTCAGAGGCGGTTAAAAAGATCTGGGGTTCTTTGTTCTGAAAAATACAACAAAAGGGGTATGTACTGTTATGGCATTTTTTTCTAAGAAATAAATGCCATAACAGTACCTCGGCCTAAGGAAATAACCAAAAAAAATAGGAACAAACAAACTTCGACACAAAAAACATCATAAAAATCAAGTTTACCGTTTAGAAGTCTAGAATGGGATAGGGGTCTACGTGTGGGCCCAATACGAGACCAGACCTGTGAACGAGTAGCTAAAATCAGAAGCGCACATAATCTTGCCTCAAAAACATAGAGCGTTATTTTGTATCTAACATTTTTTTAATAGACGCATGTGGAACTAAATAATTAGATTTTTTTTCTGAAGAACACAATCATTTTAAATCTCCACATTAAACATCATCAGAAATGAACAAACAACTTTCCAATTTAAAATAATGACCTAAAGGATTTAGAGATCGTAAATTTTAGAGCTTAGCCTGTCTTCATGCACCATTGTAAACTCCAGTCGGCCATTACAACTTCCGTGGAATGATTAAGAGTCGTTGCGTGTTGTATTTTCCTAGGAATAGGTCCCTAGTCTTACATATACAACGAAACATCCTGTAGACGCTGATTGTTGAACGTGAACTTCCCCGTATGCCTTAGAGACAAATAACCTGGCTTTATTATCTAGCTAATCTTCCCAGAGGAAGTCATGAGATATTTGAACATGCAATTTGTTTTTCTGCTAAACCGTCGTACAATTAATCACCTCTGCCTAACGCGGTCTTCTGCTGGATAAAGGCCTCTCCCAAGCTGCGGCTCAAAACCCCGTCCGCCTTCCGTATCCGGTCTGTTTCAGTAGCCACCTTTATAAGCACTTCTTCTCCTGATATTACTGATAAAAATTAGCATACTCGTAGATAGAATTCTAGAGAATATTTTATGTCTCTCACTTAAAATCCCCGAGCGATTAAAACCAGCCTCCAAAAAGGTTTAAACTAAGTGATCCATTCAAACTCAAACAAAAACTAGATTAATCCGATGCCACTCAAAGAATTGAAATAAAGCTACTTCAAACAACGGATCCTAACTACCGTAACAAACTGAACGGGTTTGAGTAAATAATTCATGACAGACAAAAAACGGTCCCGAGCCTAATCTCCTCTCATAGGCACACGTGGTGATAGTAAATTAGAGATCTAATTGATATATTATCTGGGATCTGGGACCCTTTCGAAAGGGGCGAGTGATAACCCTTGGGCTTGACCACTGAGAGATACTGAAAGAGTAGGTGAAGGGTGAGACAGGCTTTTTACATAATGAATACGTAAAAATTTCGAAACGGATTGTAATAAAAACAAAATCTCTGGCATTTAAGGACGAGAATTGTAGGATCACAGCAGACGCATAATTGACATGATTCGCAAATCAATGTGGCGTCACTGATCCTGCCTCCAAAATGAGATACGTTGATTTTCTTAATTTCAAGAAAACACGAACTAATTAAGACCTAAATCCCCAATCAAGCCAAACCAGGAAGCATCCCAAAGACAAATCAGAGTAAAACTACTAAAGCAACATCGGCATCCGCGGGAGTGTTAAACACTGCCGGATTTCGGATCCTCTGATCCCTATTAATCCTTGCGTGTGAGTGCCTGTTTTTGCCAGCTCTGAATTCACGCGATGGCCAGATAGAGGCACAATCAACCTATTTACTGGCATCACGAACCGTCACGTTTGGAATGTGAATTTTGATTTGATAACCCGATATGTTAATGAGTAAACAATTCGGCTGGATTCTGTGCGGATCAGTTGCCCTGGTTATGTTGCTGAATAGTGAAATTGGTTAATCATGTATGTTTTGTTTTGATTGACGATTATTCTAGAATGTGTCTAGTATAAAACATAAACATAACATCACGTCTGTAATCCCCGAGGGGTTGGGCAGAGGTGTTCTTAATAATATTTCGCCAGTTATGTTTAAACAAAAAGGTTGTGTATCGTCAAAATTCTGGCAACATTAATTTGTAGGCGTAGTAAGTTAAGACATTGTTGCGACGACCCCAAATAAATTGGAACAAAAGCATAAGCATGGTAAATGATGGTTTACAGTTCATTTCAAGAATTGCTCAGATAGGTTTTAATGTAGATATTCTATCCTCAATACTTATTTCATTAATTCCTGTAAGACATTTAGACTTGTGTATGTGCAGATCAGTCCTTGAAACATCGTAGATAAGGAGCATCGAAAATTATGTTCTTATGGCATATTTTCCTATGACAGTATTCAGTTACTTAGTACAAATCTGTACTAATATTATAAAGATGAAGAGTTTGTTTGTTTGTTTGAACGCTAAGATCTCAGGATCTTCTGGTTGGAATTGAAAAATTATTTTTGTGTTGGATAGTCCATTTATCGAGGAAGGTTTTAGGTTACATAACATCACGCTACAACCAAAAGGAGTGGAGCACAAATGAAAAATGTTGCAAAAACGGGAAACGATTATCCTTTTTGAAAGCTTCCGTTGCGTGCGCTGCGAAAATGGTTTAAGTTATGCAAATATTACATACAAAAGAAATGTTTAAAAGTGCTTAAAAAGTTCTACAAAACAGTCCGTGACAGCACATATCTATATATTAAGATTGACTCACTGTAACTATTTTTTACTATTGAAATGTTACGTTGAATAGAATTATTTTTTGCGAAGCTTATTTAATCCTTAAGGTATTAATCTATATCTAAATAAATGTGTTTGTTAGAACGAAAATCTAATATAGAATATTTGTTTTTTTACTCTATTTAGTTTAAACAAATATCTTAGAAGATATTGCAATGTTAAATGTCCGCGCGACAAAATATATACGCGATCCGCCGGCAATCGCGTCTCGATGTAGATACGTGGAGATTCTGGCCTCCGGGAAATTCAAATTCAAATTCAAAATATTTATTGCACCATAATATTTACAAGATGTTATTGTATATTGTTTTGGCAGCAATGGTGGCCCTGTGGTGGCGGCCCCGACTTACGAACAGTTGGTTGTGGGTTCGAACCCAGGCAGGCGCCGTTTTTTGTTTGTTACGATTTAACCCAAAAATTAATCAGACGACTTTGAATATTCTTTAAACATTAGAAAGCTCATTGAAAAAATATTACTATTTTGGATAGTCGATCTATCGAGACAGGTTGTAAGTTATATATTATTGTGACGCAGACGAAGTTGCGTAGGTCAGCTAGTCATTTATATTCATGGTTTTCAAAATTATCATTCTTCACACATTACGTTGTTATTTTCTAATTTTTTCCTTGCCACACGCTCCACACCCTATTTTCTACATCAACAATTCATTTGTCTCCCTTTCTATAATATTTCACGCCACCCCCTCTATAATAACCACATTTGTTTGAAGGTGCAAGATGCATTGGCTACGAGATTAGCAAGGGTATTGAGTGCTGTTTACTTTATGGCATATTTATTCAAACTGTCATTTGCACTGAGGGAATCGATCATAATTCATAAATATTGTTTTTCGCTCCCCAAAAGACTAACGTAATATTTGTTTCGAGATATTGCAGTAATATTCTTTCAACAATATGCCGTAATGCATTTTCATTTCTTCAAGTGGCATGTATTTTAGAGTTCGAATGAGCCATTTGAAAATATAAATCCACCAATTATACTGTTTCAAGTATTGAGAGGGAAAGCTTATGATTCAATCAATAATAAATATTGACTAACTTACATCATATTTGTTATAACAAAATAAATCGATGTAAATGTTACAATGTTTGACAGAAAACCCATAAAGTTTAACAGTGCTGGCTGAATGTTTTAATTTATTTGTCTACATTGAAATAAAAAGTGAATGCGCATCTTACACATAAACTGGCATAAAACTTACAAATTCAACAGCTATGAAACTTGACATTCCTACAGAAACGACGAAGCACAAACTTTTTACTACCCGCCATTGTTACCTCCGTCGGTGACGTCATAAAATGGCGGCCGCACAACCGCCGCCGCACGTAATTTTGAACTGATGACATTCGCAATTTAAAATGTCTCACCCTAACAGCGACAGTTTAATGAGCATTTTAATTGCGGCCCTACCCGTGTCCATTACACGCATATCAAGCGAACACCGACCTTAATGCCAGGTAATAACGGCTAATATTACCCCACTTAAACTGTGTGGAACTAAAAATCCTGTTTGCAAGTTTGTGAAGTTTAGTTTTGGGTTGATGTGAAATGTTTTGTATTTTCTGGCTCCATTTGATGTTAACAGAACTTGGTGTTCACTTTCGAAAAAATAATGAAGAATGTTGCTATGAGGAAAATATCAGGAGCTTACAGTGAAGGATAATTTGGAGGGAAAATTATTTTCCCGCGATTGCGTGACACAAGACACTTTCACTCAACGCAAGACACCCCGCTTAACTTGACAGTTTAAATGAATTATTAATTACGACACTGTAGGGGTGAGAATTATTAAAGATTTTTCCATTATTCGTTTCCTTGACTAGGACAGTGGTCACGCATGTCCATAGGAAATGTTGTAAATAAAAATGCCTACCCCAACTTAAGGTAGGTAGTGCGTGTTTGTAGGAACGTAGTGTAGTAATGACATCATCTGTCATGTTTGACGCGTTGCGTGGGCAAGCCCCCAGCCGGGGCTAGATTAATGACGTCACATATAAACCACGGGACCCCAAAATTCCGCTTTGTTTTTATTGGTTAATATTTTATCTGTGTTTTCCGGTGTTTTGTTTTCATGTAAGAGTTTCTTGTGAACATTTTTCAACGCTTACCTAAAGACGAACTGTGGACGCGACAAAAGAGGACTCGGACGGATAATGTACTGAGGAATCTGTCAGTGTCCGGTGACCGCGGTTAGTCCACAATCTGTCCGTATTGGACTTACCTTGAATGCTGGAAATTTTGAACTATATTAAACAACAAGCATTCGATTTCTATAGAAGAAAGTATTGATACTCGGCAATAGACTGCAGAATGCAAGCGCCTGATTGGTCGATAGCAGTCACGGCACGAAGTTCTAATTTAAATTTTTAGAAGTTGAATTCAGACATGCTATTGGGTAATATTTGAAGGTAGTGAACGACTTAGATGTTCCAGTTTTGAAATTGAATTTAGAAGTTTCGTTCGAAGTCGTTGGTTATATTGTTTAGAGTGTAAATAAAGGTTGTTTTAATAGTTACTAGCACGGCTTACAGAATTCGTTTAAATTAGTACAAACGGATTGCGGAAACTAGACTCTGACAGGTCCTTTAGTACAATATCTGTCAAAACCACTGGTCCCTTAGTGAAAGAAAACGGATGTAATAACGTCGTCTGAAGCCAAATCACTCGCATTACGACCATTTCACTTCGAAATAAAGAGAATTTCTGAATTAGCTTACACAAAATGACTCCTAAATTCTTCCATCCTGTAAAAAATAATAAAAAAATACCTATCCACGCACCGACAAAAAATCCTAAAACATTTTTAAAACGAATCCGAAAATCGTCGTTTACACGGTACAAAATGGCGCTTACCGATTTTCTTTTTAATTTCCAAGCCGAATCGACTGCTAGTGGCCAGAAGTGGCATTCGAAATACGAATTTGAGAACGCATTCGGATAGAGCAATCTCGGACGGGTACGTGGCTTCGACTCAAGTTCCTTTAGAAGCACGTTATATCCGAACGTGATAGAAATCCTATATAAGATTAGTAATATTTTATTACGAAATTGATTCGGAATTTACACGCATTTCGACGTTTTAGTGAGTCAGTGAGCGTTGACACCATTATCGTATTAGGCGATAGGATTTTATGAGTACTGCTTTTTTTGTGATGTGCGAAAATGTTTTTATGGCGTATAATATCCACTTCTGAGTTCTAAATACATAATTCAGCTGCTATAGATATTGCTATTAATATAATATTATTGTTCTAAGGGCCAGTTTCTTAGAAAGTAATGGTCTTATGCATAAAGACTTGGGTATGATTACTGATGATGATTAAAATGTATGATATCCATATTAAAATAATCTTATTGCACAAGAACCCCTTTAATCTTTCTATAATGCCAGTCTGTTTTCTAAATCGCTTTCTTACAATAGTTCATCAGAATTATTAACATTTTATGCATTGGCTATAAAACCTAGTGACTTAATAAGAACCCGAGACCTCTCGGTTTACAGCCAAACATTCAGGCGCAGTGCCAACGGGGTCAAATATAATATTTTGCAGCTTTTATTACAACTACTTGACCAGCTTATTTCATTTTTTGAAATAATCTAAAAACTGGTTGATCTTAATAAATGCTTCTTGAAAACATGAGAAAACACGAAACAGACAAACTCAGCTACATAATAAGTAACAGCCGCTATGGCCGATCTTTATGTTAAGCTGTGCTTGCCTAGGTTGGTTCGTGGATGGGTGACTACCCAATACATAGCAAGTTTCCTCCGACACTAGGTCACCTTAAGCCATAAGCCCGCCTGTTATTTTAGATTTTCTACAGTCGTCATTTCCTGTAGTCTAAGTACCTGTGTACTTAGTCAGTGGCAGAAAATTCTGAAAACCAGTCTCATCAAGGAGTATCATATGACCTGGTACTAACTGGGTTGTGGAGGTCAGATAGGCAGTCGCTTAATGTTAAATATTGGTATTCAGCTGACGCCTGTGACTTAGCAATGGAACCTTATAGCGTTTAATTCGTCACTCATTTTAATAACGCTATTCAAAGCAATAATTTAGTAAAAACTAAATAAGGAACAGAAGCCAAACCAGAAACCTTTTAAAGAAGAAAGATTACCTCCCAATTTCAA
The DNA here is from genome assembly GCA_932274075.1 of Diarsia rubi. Lineage (NCBI taxonomy): Eukaryota > Metazoa > Arthropoda > Insecta > Lepidoptera > Noctuidae > Diarsia > Diarsia rubi. Next base: position 7,602,280 of record OW026433.1, read on the forward strand.
CCCCCTCACAAAGAATCGGAAAAGCATCTTATAAAATTCTTATTAGCAGACTTCAATTGAGAGACCCTTGTTGACGCGAGGGGGTGAAAGACACCCCCTCGCCTAACTACCCTTCCTTTTACATAAATAACTACAAGATGGCAACTATTTGATTAGGCAGAGGGATGAGGGTTGAACCCCTGTGTTCCAGATTAAATGCATTTCCCTAAATGGAATTTATTTTTCGATCAACATGAAATATTTTATTAAGAATTTCATTAGATATGTAATTTTTCATAACGTCATATTTTATTAGTTTAGAAGCTCATTTACGTGCTGAAGGAGAATTTTATGAGATGGGGTGGGTTATTAAAATACGTTCGGTTATTTATAAAGAAATTATAAATAGATTTAATGAGCATTGGTTTATGTACGCGAGTTAATTATTCTGCTTCGTATACGGATTTAAAATTTTAATCTAGGTCATGTTTCATGAAGTAAAGGACGATACTTTTATTATTAATAATAGGTAGTATTGAGGTATGAAGTACATACGGGTAATCAGTCTCACTGGTTGTCTTACCACGGGGTATTCCCAGGGGGGGGGGTGGGGGTATTCTAAGGACTAACTAGGTTGGGGTGGTTAGACTGGAGGCCGATCCCAACACAGTAAGAGAAGGCTCGGAAGATGACTATGAGTTTCGATGTAGTCGGCAATCACTATGTAGGTACCTACTCATCCAATTTCAAACACTTTTATTTTAAAGATTCTCTACTATTACTGAAACGATAGGATATTTTTCTTCGTTGCTGACGAAGTCACGAGAAGCTAGTAATGCCACGCGGGCCTTTGGACGGTGAGTAATGGGCTAGCTTGCCGTCCGGCCGTCTTATTACGACGACAGGCCGTGTCGACGGTGCATTCGTGTTCCACGAGCGCCTCAAAGAGATTTCAGCAACATTGCAAGGGCTCGCAAGGGCCGACGCCCGTCGGGGCTGCGGGATGTTGTAAGAGATACCGCGGCCTCGACATAAAGGGCTAAAGAAGGAACATGGGTGGTTTTTTGTCAGTAGAAGTCTCACACTCCTTTCGCTCTGCCCAAGTGCGGGAGGGGTTAATTGATGTTTTCCCACCCCCAAAAAAAAAAAAGTCATTCCTTCCTCCCTTCCCCACCATAACCCGTACCTTTAAGATCGCAAAAAACAACGAAAAAAAGATAATTATGAACATAACGCTTATCTTTCCAGCCAAGCAGTGAGATTCAATGAAACAAGGGTACCTTTAGGTTCATAGTCGATTGAGTTAACGATTATTGTGATCTTTAACACCCGTTTAGACCCCTCCCTTAAGGAAAACACGTAAGTTAGGGAATTACTTACCTTAAGCCCTGTTTATACGATGCTATGAATAAGGTCGTAGGCTTGATTTTGCTTACCTTTTGAACGCCAGAGCGTAAACGCATTGCGCCCCCCCCCCCCCACGCCAAGGCACAAAAATCTACAAATTCATTATTTTATAATACTTGCCACTTGTATTAAAAAGCAGTTACAAAGTTTAAAAAAAATAGGTTTTTCAGTCAGTTACCTCTCATTTTTCTCTTATCTTTTTGTCAATTTATTTGGGGTATGTATTCTTCTTCCACTCTTCTCCAATGCTCGTCATCTCCGCAGTGAATGCCTTTCTAGATCCGCCATCCTTCGCCCAACCTTTATATCTTACATAGCTATCCTGTCGGTGAGTTAGCTTCATGGTTCTATACCGGCTAAACTGTGCACTATTCTGGCAGACATTTAGGCATTTGTGGTCGTAGCTTTATAAAAACTGCAACTCGTATCTGTAGATGAGTGACCACTTATTACATCCTGAGTTTTTTCCTAGCCTTAGAATGCACATTAAACTGTTGGTCCCGGCTGCCATATTTGGCAGTCGTTACAGGTAGTCAGTGACCTAAATGTCTGACAAACAGTCTTACCATATTGTATTACCCAGTACTAACTGGGTTGTGGAGGTCAGATAGCGCTCCATGTAAAATACTGGTATTCAGCTGAATCTGGTTAGACTGGCAGCCGACCCCAACATAGTTGGGAAAAGGCTAGGCAGATGATGATACTTAAATCAGTGTCTTAAGAATTTGAGCTGTGAGAAGGAATGCTTAGATTTAGGTCGCAATTGTTATATGAATGCCAGCTATGTGAGACAAAGTACTTAGAACCTAAGTACTTATATAGATTTCTGATGAATCTAAGTCTTATATTCACCAGCAATATATCTAACACAGCTTAATGGATCCTCCATAAAGGAATGTACTGCTGTGTTTACAAATACCTAAAAGCGTCAGGTCTGGTTAAGGCTTTCAAAGGTTATGGCGTGCTCTATCTGTGTGTGAACTACAGAATAAACCACAGGATACAAGGACACAGAAGGTATAGTTTCAACGGAAACTTCAGACCGTCAAGGATCAGAAACGTCACTGATAGATAGTCACAGACTGCCAAATGTCATCCTTTGACTACAAAACGCTGAAAAAAAGATGAATATTAAATAAATTAAATAAAGATGCTGAGCACGAAACTTCAAGATGGAAACCAGTTGCTAGCACTTCTGAAGTTCTCATTGACATTGAGCTCCTTTGTGTACCGAATGGGCAATAGATTTTACCCGAAACTTTGCAATTTGAAGTCCGTTCAGTAACGCTGTCTCCATCTCATCGGGATACAACATTTAGCTAAATACAGCTAAAGAGTCTAATGGAGTCAATAGGGGATCGGACAGGGTCAAAACAATATGTTTCTAATTAGTCCGTCAGTTAGATTATCGAAAAATATTGGATACGTGTTTTTTGTTTTATCAAATTAATAAAAATTTACGAAGATAAGACGCGTCAAAGATCATGAGTGGGGGGTTGTGACGTCATTTGTTGGTGATAAATGTACTACCATGTGACGTTTTCGAGGAATTCACGAGTTTTCGAAGCATTGTATCGTCTTAATTTTTTGTTTATGTGAAAAAACAAAAATATGTGTCCAATATTTTTTGAAAATCTATCTGACGGACTAATTATTATTTTTTTGTCCGATCCCTTATTTCTTAAGTTTGTGATTGGTATTATAACGCTTTTAATCTCTGCAAATCGAATGCCCCCGTACTTTTGATATAGCAACCATTTTCCGCCCCTCGTGAACCTTTATGAATGAAGCTTCTGTTGCCACTCCACAACGCTGTGGTCATCCTACATATATTCTAAGCACCCTCTCTCGATCGGACACAGCAATTAATAGGGACGTTTGGCAAAACATAGCCCTCCGATATTTCATGAGCCAGAACATTGGGCTAACGGCGCGAATCAAGAGCATGACGACATTAAGCACCATATGTATGAGGGGAAGCATATTATTTGATCGGACGATCGTTTAGAGAATTGACAATATTGCCGAATATGTTTATGGGTTTGTGACGAGTCCGACGACTGTGCATTGGGTATTAAGATGAATATTGTGAAAATTAAAGATGTTTTGTAGATTGGATTGCCACGAAATATGGGTGTACTACAAGGTACACCAACATTTCCTAAGCTGTCGTGGATTACAGGTGTGATGTTGTTTTGTTTACTGGTTGACTTCACAGAAATCACAAATCATACTGCCTTTGAAAACCGGTAATTCAACAAATGTATCTGTGTCGAGAATACCGGGAATATGTGAAAAAAAATCAGAACTAAAATGAGATGCAATTTGTTTTACTGCTTTTTTTAACATTCGAATAAAGATACAGTTCAGTAGGTACGTTGATTGGACCATCAGTTCTGTTGCGAGATGTTTCGTGGTGGCAGATGCAAAAACTAACAGTATTTTCAATTTTAGATGGAGCTGCTTTACGAGAACAGTAAAAAAAAACAAGCATTTAATAGTCAAGTTTTAAATATCATAACGATGGGTCCTAGGACTAGACAATTTTACAGATCATGAATCAGCCACTCTTACTGATTTCACGGATGATACAGAGACAACATATTCTCTCTAAGTATTATGCAAGTATGTTGTTTGTTATGTTTTATACCGCTTAAATATCGATAATACGATGCTCTTTACATTTTTTTTGTTTTCTTTTTAGGTAAGTTTATAGGCCTCGGCTTGGTAATCTATGTGACAAAATTTATTTATATAGTTTTGTTTTATTGTTTTGTCCTGTAAGAAACTTACAAATACTATTTATTTCTTTTTTATCTGCAGAGATTCGCATGTTAACTTAATTTCACCCTTCACACAAGCAGTTCATTTTCCGTAATATTCCCTAGCAGCGTGAAGGACGAGTCGTCAAGTATAGGTATGTGCGATATTCTGTCGCAATATGGAACCTAGTTTATGGAAAAAATGTAATAACGTACTTCGTAGGGGAGTTGCTTCGGCTTGTGAATTGATTCGAGACTGCCAGGGGAAATAGATGTAGACTGTGTTAGAGGAATTTAAGATTGAAATTGTCCTACGTAACATTTGGTACTAAGACATCAAGTCTGATGAAAAAATTTGGCATTCTTCGACTTAATGCGAAAAAAAAATCTAGGATTATTTGATGATATATTATACATAGGTATATAAGTAAGGTGTCTCGAGTAACAGAGAAGTATGGAAAAATAAGACAAGCTGCGCCAACCCCAAATTAATTATCAAGGCAAAAAAATGAATGTTGATGGTGAGTTGGTGGCGAATACGGTCGAATTAAGATTTCGTTTTCATCCGTAAAACAACAATTACTGGTTTCGGACATCGTGAAATTGGGCCTTTGAAACTTTATTCTGAAATCAGCATCCTTCTGTACAAACAAGACATGGCCGTGAACAAATGTTGGTCGGCTACCACCAATGTTTGTCACGTTGCGGGATTGGTGACCACAACACTGATTGTGGAAGGCAGGCGGAAACCCTATACGCGGATGGTAAATAAATAGTGAGAAACAATAGTTTAAGCTATAATAGTAGAGGAATAAACATGCAGTTTAATCAAAGAGATTTATGATAATTAAGAGCGCTATCAGAAAAAAACGTGTTCCCATGATGCTTAGCCAAGTATTGGGTGTCATGGTTGACACATTATATTTGTTTTGGGTACAAGATTCAACAGTTTCTCTTAAAGATGACCCGTTCATTGAAAGTACCTATCTATGACGAGATATAGACAGCAAATCATTACCATAATCATCTTTCTGCCTTTGTCCTACGTTATCTGGGTTCGGCACAACACGTTTATTTCTCCGATCATCAATTAAACATTGATCCTCACAAAATTCATCCAAATTTTGTTTGGCCTACCTCTCCCTCTCCATCTATCAATATTAGTACCTATGCCTCACATTTTAGTCAAGTGCATTTCATTCCTCCTCATTACTTGATTTAGATGTCCATACCAAGATAGATTACTTCCTTTAAATTTTTCAATAACAGGCGCCACTCTCAAACTTCTTCTATTATACCAATTCATTTATTGTTAGAGTTTATTAGACAACAAATAACGTACTCAAATGAACAGAACAAACTAATGAAAAGGAAAGATACAAGTATTCCCAAATGCATGCATATGGATGCATTTGAGAACAACGGTAGCGACAAACCTAATCACCAATCTAATTCAAAATCAGTCACACCACACTAATCCAACAAAAAAAAACACAATATGGTCTCAAATTGCTATTAGCATAGTAATAGTCAAATCTAATACGTTCTCAAACGAAAAAACATGGCCAAATATATGGCAAATGTACCCTATCTACCCTAATTTGGGGCGCGAACACACCCCAGGGAGTGTTACAATGAGCCGATATCAAATTGGCAACATTCATACGTAATTGCATTTTATTACAAATATTGTGCCCGCGGGCTAAGGCCGGGGCTATTTCCCTGCCCTGCTTGACTCAGCAGGGTATCGAGCAGGGATGTTACGGAGCTCCGTAACCGTAACCGAAACTATCGGAAATCTTAAATAAAAAATAAATCGTAACCGAAACCGACGTAAAAGTTTCGGATATTCAAAAAATTACTAAAATATTACAAAATGGGATTTTAGGGTTTTTGATTTTAGTTTCAGGGATAAATATTTTGTCGAGTTGGTACTGGTGGCACTGTGTTTAATTTTGCCCGGCCATGCCATCAATTGTCAGATTGTGTTGTAGCGCCCTAATATCCGTAAATGAAATTACCCGAAACAATATGTATAACATCGGTAACCGTATCCGAAACTGGTATATTTATTTTCCTATATCCGTATCCGTATCTAGATCCGAAATTTTATATCCATAACATCCCTGGTATCAATGCAGGGAATTACCCAATATTTTAGTTTTGTTAGGGGAACACAATGTATTTGGAATTATAGCCTGTCAAACGTCAGACGTATGGACTTTAGTGTGCATGCTGGGGTCCATTGAATGGAAAATGTTATGTTGATTGCTACTAGTGTGCTTACGCAGGTGGCTTTTATTTTTTAAAGAACTTATTCATAACCTTGATAATATATGTATGTACGATATGCTAGTCACACGAAAAAGCAGCACAACAAAGTTCTTGACCATCCATAGAAAGCCAGCGTCTGCAGTCGCTGTGGCCATCATCATTATCAATATGGACTTACCTCTAGAGCTGGCTTTTGACTATGGGATGTAATATTATATTACATCTTAAGCTATATATTACATCCCGCGTTTGAAATGTAATATGAATATGAACATTTGTGTCAGTGTGAACGGTCACGTACAAAATGTATGACGAGTGATAAAATACTATATGTCAAGATGTAATATTTATCCCATTGTCAAAAGCCGGCTTGAATCGGGATACAATGCGATTAGTATTTTGTAGTGAACATGTTTCAAGTTTTCAAGTTGTCTACAGTCACGGGCCTAAACTACAGTCAGTTCAGTTATTTATAAATCGACTTCTAAAAAAGGAGGAGGTTCTCCAATGTCTTTTTACCTCATATCTCCGTCATTATATGAATCGATTAGTCAACGATATTTAAATAAAACCGAGTTACAAAAAAACACTAAGATGATCTCAAATAACTTCACTTTCGGAAGTCGGTGACTTGATTTGTATTACGGAGTTTTTTGCAACCGACTTCCAAAAAAATATTTTAGACTTTTAAAGTCGTTTTTCTATCCTATAAAATCATAAGATTTTGCAGATTTACCAGGGTGGTATATCACCGACAAATACACTAGAATGTTAATTGTAATAAATAAATTTTTCATGCTAGTCCTAAAATATTTAAAATTACTTTCAAAGACTACCCGATGCCTTGAATCAGTTTACATTACCAAATTCCATTTTGTTCGGGACCTTCACACCAACATACCTGAAAAAAACAGAATAAACATCAATACATATTTACACAAGTGTTTAAATGTTTTTAATGTATCCGCTGCCCTGAAGGTCAAAGAACCCGATGGCAAACGAAAAGCAGATCTGGACCAAATGATCAAAGTCAATGAGTTCAAATTGAGTTTAAATATGTAGATTTAGTGCTTTGCCTTTGGAATTTATTCATCCTCTTTTATTTCTAGGGCACGAATGGTAGAAAAATTGAGTACCTACCTTTTATTATTTTGTATTTATTTCTATCCGAATGCCTCGTTGGCTTAGTAAATGCAAACGAAACTGCTTAGCATTTTATGGTCCTGTGTGTGAGTCCCAGGTCGGGCCAAAGTGGTATTTTGTTTAATCTAAGAGGGATTTCCCTTTTTTTTTTCTTTCTTTCTGTAGCAAACACAGTCTGGTTTGGTGTCGGGTTGATGGCAATAGGCTGGCCCCCTATGTAATGGGACTGGTAAACAAAACTGGCGAGTCGTGGGTGTACTATTAGATACATCTCTGTCTAACCCTTTAAGATAATAGGCATGATTACGTATGTTCTATTCATACATATTTATTTATGAACTTTTCGACTTTTTGTATCCATTTACTTATTGTATATTACAAGAGCCATTAATAAATTAGAGTAGGTATTAAAAACTGTAACTAGATCCTCATTTTGAATTATAACTAAATGTATTCCAATTTTCCAATAACCGAATTATAAGCAAATTATAAACCCACTATTGCCCTTTTCACTAAATAAAGAAAAACATAACAAATGACAATTTCAATCATACAAACAAATACTCCTCCCTTGTTAGAATAGACGTACATATAATTGCGATACACAAAGTTCAGCCTGAAGCTATGTATCCTGATTCCGAAGGTGAATCTCCTATGGATACACATGCTAATAGAAAATCAGATTTGGCCCATATATACACGATACACAGGGAATATGTATGTCTAATAAGCGAAGCAGAAACTCCTACGGAGTTTGGATACATAACCGGTGTGTAATTGGTTTAAATATTGTAGCACCAATTCGCGAACGCTTAGATCTAAGACGAGGAAGTTCTGGAGATGTTAGGTGACTTACTGCTAATGTCTAACTGTCCGGAGGGGGTTATTAAAAGGATAATTCAGCGGCTGCTATCTTTTGTGAAATAGCTAGTACTGTAAATAAAGAAATTGGTAAGATACAGCTAGAATTGAATACCGATGGACTTTTTTCCGAAGTCGATGGAAATTAAAGTAATGAGTCATTACCATAAATATCAGCCTATCATATTTCTACTGTTGGGACACGGGCCTCTTCTCTATTACAGGGAATGGGCTATAATCCGTCACGTAGGCCCAGTGCCAGTTGGTTGTATCACATGTCTTCGAACATTTGGTTTTACGACATCGTTTCTACACGATGTTTTCCTTCAACGAGTAATGACAAACTTAAAAATAACGGACAGATCATAAAGTAATTTCAACCCGCCCTTTAAGTTAAGCGAAAAACCGATTAGAAGAATCGGATAACCGAACAACTTTGTGTTTCTGATAACTTAAAAGTTTATAATACCAACACAAGGTGCATTAGGAACCTATAGACCCGCGAGAGATGAAACCGAAATCATTTATTATACTCGTACATTTTATTTTCTGTTTACGTTACAATGTTGTTTTTGGCAATTCCAATGGGTATAAGAAGAAAAACAAAGGGAAATGTAAGTTTAAGGTCCACATAGACAACAGTAACAAGCTAACAGGTTGGTGCTAACATTGGGTAAAACATTAGCGACCAATATTTGACAAAAATATACGCCAATATTTGACAGAATTATGTACGAAAATGTATTTGCTTATAAAATTTTCTTTTCACGAAGCCTGTAGATATCGCTTCGGAGGCGTTGGAGCGAGGACTTTACAACTTTGTTACAAAGTTATCGGATACAACACGCTTCGGAAAAAAGTATTGAAATAACTCAGTCATTATTCAATATTGGAACTCAACTTTTAAGATAAAAGATGCAAATTCATTTATACTAACAGTTACAATGATTCACGAAGAAAAAGAAATGGTTGTCAAAACTATAGAGGATGTGATTATGGAAATCATAAACTGTGATGGTTACAGAACCGTTCTAACGAGGGACAAGAATTAGACCGAAGACTTGTTGGCAGTACAAGGAAAACAATTGAATCTGTCAAAAACCATAGACCAGAATAAGGGTAACTTAGGCCAAGATAAAGCCATTAACCTACATACATGCAGAAAAAAGTATTTAGTTCCTATACAATTTTAAATTTAAAAAAAGCCTGGAGTTTCGCCAACGTCTTCTGGAGCATAAAAGAAACAATACTTATTTTTTAACCTGCAACACTGGAGCCAAAAAAGTACGTTCTCGTATATCTTGAACTAGCCTTTTATTGCCTCACTAATTCACCAAGTTTGTTTCTAACACATTAATTTCCGGAAACGCTAAGTGCTTATTTTCGAGAAGTTCGTGGATTATTTTCGAAACATTTTTATCCATTAACCCAGATTTGTGATTGATAAATCAATCAGTTCGAGCCTAGCCTTTTTGTCGTACGGTAACACACTTAACTGAAGGCATAGACAAATCGGTCGGGGCTGCGAGTTGTTTGAAAGAGATACCGCGGCCTCGACACAAAGGGCTAAGAAGAAACATGAGTGGTTTTTAGTCAATAGAAGTCTGACACTCCCTTTCGCTCTGCCCAGAGCGGGAGGGGGGTTATTTGATGATTTCCCACCTCACCAAAAGAAAAGGCTTAGACAAATGACAATCACTTTCGAAGTTCCTTAGCGAGTTTTCATTTTGGATTAAGCTTTATGAAAAATGTGTCAATATCTCTAATTCTGACTGTTCTATTTTAGCTGATATAATCCAACTCAAAGCATTTATTTAATTAGACTATCACAGGCACTATTGAATGTCAAAGAAAGCGACGCTACAGTCACAAGACATACTAACTTGTGAAAGTACTGTAGTTGCCCATTCAAAAGTGTAGATCTCCATGGAGAAGAATTTCACTTTAATTTGGTACGCAGATCTCAATGGAGATGAATTCCACTTTAATTAGGTACGCTATTTGGTTTTCTTCAAAAACATTATTTTAGGCAAACGGACTAGTGACGCCATCGACACCAGTTTTTAAACAGATGTAAAAACCATTTAATCATTTTAGGCAGATGATACCTTTTTCGAAAAATGTTCGGGTCGGCTTCCAGTCCGGTTGGAGCTAAATACCAGTATTTTACATGACGCATCTCCATATCTGACCTCGATATGATACCCTATAAGACTGGTTTTTAGACTACCTCGACTGTCAACGATACGGTACGGTAAGTTGTATTTGAAGAACGAACCAAGCCACTGTTACAATTAAGTCACGAGCTCTTCGGGTGTAATATACCATTGTTTATTCATTTTCGAGAACCAATCAGGCAACAGTACATTGACTCATTTACGCTGAACAAATCGGTCAGTACTCTCTTGGGGAACCAATTAGTGAAGCAGCGACGGTTTAACAAGCTATAAAGCGTTTTACGCTGAATGTTTGCAAATGTAAAGCGCTGTATCGATTGAAGCGACGAAAAGACGTGAAGAAATATTTACGTATGTCGATCGGCAGCTTCGTTCTCCTTTGAGTTTATTGGAAGGCATATGTTACTTGGTACAAAATCAAATAGTAAATCGTTTTCTTTACCTTCGATTCGTTGTTTACGAATGTGGGTAGTGCTACTGTCCCAATAAAGAAATCTATTTTACGTACTCTTGTACTAACAGATGTTTGTACAGACTGCTCCAATATTTGTGCCTACGTAATCTTTTTCAGATGAGAAATGGACTGGAATGATATCAGAGTCCCTCAGGGATGGTAGAAGAAGTGAAGGTCTATAAGTGATGGGGTGGGAAGATATTCTCAAAAGAGTTGCTGCTGCGTCCAAAATGGATCAGCAGAATTGTGAGCGACAGAGTTGGAAGTCTTTGTAAGAAGCCTGTCTACAAGCTAACTATTATTGAAAAAAACTATCGTTGGCTAGACATGAGAAAATGAAAGATATTTTACAGACATTTCGGTTATTCAAAAGTCCGAAAGTCTCAAACAGTCTGAAATCTTACCAAGTAGTATCGCATTTCTCAGTAACTGGATTGTGGAGGTCACATAAGCTTTTTTTTTTTTTTTTTTTTGGTGGGTGTAAAATCATCGAATAACCCCTCTCGCTCTTGGCCAGAGCGAAAGGGAATGTCAGACATCTACTGACTAAAAACCACCCATGTTCCTTCTTCGCCCTCTATGTCGAGGCCGCGATAACCGTTGGACTACCCGCGGCCCCAACGACAGGCGTCGGCCCTTTCGGGCCCCTCACATGTTGCTGACATCTCTTTGAGGCGCGCGTGGAACACGAACGCACCGTCGACACGGCCTGTTTTCGTCGTGAGACGGACGGACGGCGAGTTAGCCCATCACTCACCGTCCACAGGCCCGCGTCTACGGTGGCCGGAGGTCATCGCGGGACCCCCGACGCCCGGAGCGCCTCCCGCGGCGGCTGGGACGAGAGGTTCTCTCCCTCTCGCGTTCCGCCACCTCCTTCGCCAGCATCACTGCTTCGCAGAAGGAGGCGACGGCGTCCCATTCCTCCTCGCCCCGGACCATGGCTTGCACCAGGGCCGGGCGCGAGAGGTCGCCGCCGCCGATCGCCGCTACGAGAACACGGCGGGGCTCCGCCCAAGCGGGGCACACCTCCATTGTGTGCTCCACCGTGTCCTCCGGCCGATCCTCACAATAAAGTCTCAAACAGTCTGAAATCTTACCAAGTAGTATCGCATTTCTCAGTAACTGGATTGTGGAGGTCACATAAGCTTCCATGTAAAATATTGCTAGTCATATAGACTGGATCCAGCCCCGACATAGTCGAAAAAAGGCTAGGCAGATGTTTGGCAAAATATTGAGACTGGACGGTAGGCTTTCTCCGATCAATAGAAGGTGCTACAGGTTCATTTTAGGCTGATTCTATAAATTAACACGTTGCCGTCGGCGCTAATGACGAGGTTCTAATTATGAAAGCGGTTATTTTTGCGGTTAGTTATAAATCTGAACAATAAGCCCACCGTTGTGGTTGTGTTAGAAACATGAACAAAGAGAAAGATATTTTCTTTATTTACTTTGAACATATTATTTACATTTCGAAAAATATTTTAATAAAGACTGCTGTTGTACTTAAAAACATATTATTATTAACCTTTACAACGCCACGGTCGGATATAAATAACCGATAAATGAAAACGTGCCCAATACACCACCATGGCATGCACCAGTCGTCAAGAAAACGCATTTTATTTTAATTTTGTAGCTTCTGTTTATTGGTAGTTTAATACGAAATAGTGTTATAAAATATTAGAGATGTAACGTGTGTATATTTTATTTAAAATATGGGACAAAAAAAGTAATGATTAATTCATATCGATAACCGTTTTTATAGGTATTTGCGCTGAATTTGTGACTTGGCGTCGGGGAACGCCGATGTGTTTATACATTAAGATTGTTCTTGCAAATGGTACAATTACCTCAATACTTGCTTCATTCAATCTAAAACTGAAGTGTCTACAAATTTTGGATTAAAATCTGGAGTTTACACAAATCAACATCGACGTTCGATAATTTTAATACCTGGAATGCAAGCTGCATTCTAGGCAAACTGTAGTCCACAAAGTCATCCATGCTGAACGTTCTTGTATTCCCAAGATAGTTTCCAAGAAGATTTTCGATTTGTTCAAGCAATACAATCAAATGCTCAGAACTTAAGAGTCATTAACAAACACAGTATTCCAAAAGTTTCGACTGTAGAAAAAGCTTGCGGCACGAAAGCAAATTCTATTTTGACGCCCGATGTTCCCACAGTGTAACTACTTACAGTGGTTCAACAATGGCAAACTTATGACAGTTTGTGGGTTAAAGTACTGAGACTTTGAGAATATTATATAGGAGGAATGTTTTTCGTATTCTTTCGAAAAGGTTTGATGTTTCGTCTGGTGAACTACTGCTCGAGTGTTGTCAGATTTCAGTATCTTTTTTTTTTTGGCGGGTGGAAAATCATCAAATAACGTCTCCCGCTCTTGGGCTGAGCGAAAGAAAGTGTCAGACTTCTACTGACTAAAACCCACCTATGTTCCTTCTTAGCCCTATGTGTCGAGGCCGCGGCAACACAACTTGTGTACAACCCGTAGCCAGATTTCAGTATCTCTGATAACATTTGGTAATACTGGTTGTCACTTTCAGGTCACTGACTTAAACGCAGGTCAAAAATCTTCAAATAACAGCCGGGACCAACGGCTTAAAGGGATTTCCGACGCGAAGGAAACTCGGTATGTAATGGTCACTAATTCACGGACCAACATAGGCCAACCTAAAAATCCCGAGCAACCCGAATCTATAAAATTATTAAGGAATAGCAAAGACGTTGTAATTTTTCAAGTCCTGTCAAAATGTGTAAGCGATGAACTACTGTAACAAGTCCCACAGTGGTACCGATGACAACGTTTTGTTTCTGTTCTGCACTGATTGGCCACAATCCGTTGTCTAACGGTAACATTGAGACAATAAAACGTCTCCCGTACAGTCAGTGCCAACCATTACCTGACCCCTCATATAAAAAAGAAGAGGTGACAAGAGGGGACCAGGTAATGCTGGGCACTGGCTGTACCACAACTTGATACCTCTCAAAGGGATATTGTTTAGTTCTCGAAATTGAGTCAACTATGAAATATTATACGATCGATGCGATGGAAGCTGCTTGTTGTGCGTACTTCTCTGTTACTGGTCATATCAGCAGTCGTCTCTTTTCTAGCCATATCATCCTTCACAAAGTCCATCCATCGCTATTTTGGTCTTCCTCTACTCTTATTGCTAATACTAGCTGTTGCCAGCGGCTTCACCGGCTACAACCCACGGGAATATAAAATCGGGATAAAAATTACTAACTATCCTATTTGGTCCAGGTTATAAACTATCTGTGTACCAAATTTCATCCAAATCCGTGCAGTAGTCTTTGCGTGAAGAAGTAACAAACTTACACACTCAAAAACATTCGCCTTTATAACATTAGTGTCATTGTAATCTACTTTTTATACTCCACAATTTCCTCACTACTTTTGGACAAAGTAGTAGTATAAAACTCGACTGGCCTGTTGGTCTAGTGGTTAGTGACCCTAACTGCTATGCCGGAGGTCGTGGGTTCGATTCCCACCCAGGACAAATGTTTGTGTGATGAGCACGAACATTTGTTCTGTGTCTGGGTGTAATTTATCTATAATATGTATGTATTTAGAAATATATAAGTATGTTTATCAGTTGTCTAGTACCCATAACACAAGCTTGGGACTAGATGGCGTTGTGTGATAGTTGTGGAATATTATTTATTATTATTATTATTTATTAAAAGTATTTTACTTTCTTTCTATATGATATTTAGAGGCATTATGTAAACGGTATAAAAATCCAGTAACTTTTTGCTTTGCAACAAAGAAGGTTACATTATTTCTGTAAAGATATTGAGAGACAATGCCGCAGCCTCCAGCAAAATTATTTATTGCAAGCCCGCCTGACAGAAATGACTTAAGAAGCTCACTTTACTTGGCACAGTTGCCAGCAAAACCGCAGTCTTAAAAGCACTTTTTCATTTTCCCAGACAAGCGAAAAAAAATACGGTCTACCACAAAACGGTCCAACAATAATATAATCACACTTATCGCTTCCATTTCTATTCAGAAAGCGAAACACTAACACACGATTACACAACCCCGGACCGACTCAGAATTCATTGAAAAAAAAAACAGCAAAAACTACCTGAGACTTGAGAAGGACCTTTTTAAATATAGAGTTTCGAGTGTGTACAGTCTCAAAAGACATGGTTCCCAACCTTTATTGCGTTGCAATTTTGAAAATGGAACTGCTTGGCTTCCCAAAGGAATGGCGGGGTCTAACCGACCACTCCCTACTGATTGTTAGAGTCCAGGTTATGACACTGTTAACCCGATTTCTGAAGGTTAGTTTGTTGTACACTATCCTTTAGAAGATAACGGAATTAGAGAAGGTTCGACACGTTTTCGTAATAGGATATTTTAGTATGAGGTGGTTTGGGAATTTCGTTTTAAGACCGGCAATTTTGGGTACATTTAATAAACCGCTTTAGTGAAGTAAGTCTTGCTCAATATGAATTACGGTCTCTCAGTTTTGCATACAAAGTATTACGGGAAAGAACATAGACATTAACAATAGTAATATCAGCATCTTCCTTCATTCCCTCGTCCCATTCTACTTGGGGTCTTGTCTTCTTGTCTAATTCTGTCAGACGTCATGGCGTCATTTACTCCTTTCTCTTTTATATCATTCCTCATACAAGTTTATTTTGCCATGCTCCCCCTCTCCATTCATAATTCGTTTTTTTTTTGTGTTGACACGCATGTGACTGAACAACCCTCCTGGGCTTCGCTGCAGTCGGGTAAAAATCTGTTATTAAATTTCCATACGAAGATAAGACTTCCTTTCAATTTTTCTCAATATATGTTTGAAATAAAAAAAACACAATGTATTATGAAGATTTTCAGTTATTTAAACCAGCTTTTCCGAATACTGGTACATACTAAAAACGGGATGAAAATGAGCAAAAATGTGATAATATATTCGACATTCATGTACACAGTGAACAGGCACTTAAAAGATTAAGTGCAGAGTATAACCGTCAAACATTTTTGAACGTTACTGTATAAATTCTTTAAAAGGTATTATTGGACACCAAAAATGTACATGATTGTTATGTCATATCAACCAATAGGGATGTTTACTGACTTAAAAAAATATGATTCTAATTAGTCCGTCTGGTAGATTATCGAAAAACATTCATAAACAACGATTTTTTTGTTAACTATCCTATTACATCACCACATCACAATATATGATGAAATGTAAGTGTAAGCACCTACTGGCTACTTGGTAGCCTCTGCTTAACTCTTCAGGTATTACAGGAGTGATGTTATGTTCCTAATATAAACAAAACATCTTAATCGAAGACATGAGGCTCGTAATACAAGACAATAATGGCAGAGGCAGGACAACAACCTTTATTACGCAACCGACCTTAATGGCTTTAAGTGTGTTACAAATCATTCTAGAAAGGTCTCATGATGAAGATTTAGAACTTTTAGAAGCCCTAAGATTATTATTATTAGTCTATATTTTTCCACTGCAGGGTAAAGGCCTCCCTTCACTCCAACCACTTTTGGCGATTTAGTGCTATTGTAGGTCAATCCTTTGAGAATTTGTCAAGTTCATCCCGCCATCCCCTTCTTAGCCTGCCGCGTTGTCGTTTCCTGGTTTTTGTTATGTGGTATTTTTCCCCATTGCTCTTCCGAAATGAGGCAGATCCATTTCAACCTAGCAGCTGTAACAAGGCTAGCATCAGGTATTTGGGTTTTGGAGCGAAGTATGGAGTTTCTGACGATTCTGACCTATATTTTATTATCATTGTCAAAACTTTGGTTACATGTATTAAAGTCTAAATCACGTCAAATACCCAATGTAAAATAAAAACAGTGAAACACAAATTCATTGAGCCATTACTCAGGAGCTCACAGCTGTATAAAAGGCAGCAATTTTCACTTCACATGTCGAGGTGGCAACTCCACCATATCATTTTACCACCCACATTCTCGAACCCAATAGTGAAGGAACTATAAACCAGTCCAACAAGACCCCTCGTCTCTTCCACGTCGTCATTTAAAACCTTTAACGTATGGGGTCACTGGATAAGGACGCTCAAGTCTTGTCACGACACATCGATAAATATGTCGTATCGGATTCCCATCAAATCTCTCCATCTAATCAGTACGGTGAAGTTTTAAAATGTATGTCATACTTTATCCTATCCTAAAAGCGAACTTGGATTTGATTCACGATCCGATTTCTTCTTCTTATCGTGCGGGCAGTACTTAAGGTCTAACGATCCCACACACCAGACCAGACTTACAATAGAGCTAGTCGAGTCAAAAGAGGTGATGGCGAATAAAAAAAAAATAAGTTTAATTTTAGGTGTGTAGATTAAAATTGTGAAATTACTTTATTTACGAACGTAAATAAAGTAATTTTACTTTCTAACAAGAAGTGGTTATGATATCATCCTAACAGCCACACAGACAGACATCATTGATTATATGTAGTAGTATGATATGTATGTAGTTGCTGCCAGTTAAGATGTCAGTAGCGGTCATTGACCCACCTATATTTATTAAAGTTCTTAACTTAGAAATCCAAGAAAAAACCTGTTCTTGGCTTGAATCGTCATCTATTGTGATCTTTCTATATTTTTCTAATGAAAACCGATACATGGTTCAATTCTTTTGGATCGTACGAAGAGATATTAAGAAATGGGCAATGACCGCTATTGACATCTTCGCTGGGAGCAATTTTAGATAATATTTATATCGGACCACCAGCTTCCTTTACACAACGAAAAAATTATTACTAAAATTGGCTCAGTAGTCAGGGATAATAATCAGAGGCCTATAAGAAAAAAACCAATGTACAACCCGAAACCTCATCTTTTTTGAGAAGTCGGTTAAAAATTTGATGTCAAAAATCAAGTGTTTATTTCAATTAGACCCTAGTATGCTCTTTTGAATAACAAAATACCAATTAAAGCAAAGCTACAGTCACAAGGCATAATAACTTGTGAAAATACCATTTCAAAGCGCAGATCTCTATGGAAAAGAATGCAAGAAACTCCACAGACACTCTTATAAATCAAAATATTGTTAGAAAATCTTGACTCAAACTCAAATAGGATAACGACGCATAGTATCAATTCTTTTTCCTTTACACAGAAATAATTCGAGAGCAAACAACATTGCTTATTGGCTAAGTATTTTTCTCAGGAAAAGATTATGGAAGCTGTTTTAATGAGCGCAACATTTTCTTTTGCGCAGTCAAGGGGATGGCAAGTTACCGTTTTTATTCACGGCAATTTTGTCTGGGGGTCTAAAATGGCCACTTTAGCAGATAACAATATGAATTGTGTTAAAAAGCGTTAAATTAACTTTTCATAATAGAAACTGCGTCTGTGAACATTTAGGAAAATAGATCATAATGACATCATATTATAAAATAAAGTCCTCCGCCTCGTCTGTCTGATAAACTCAAAAACTAATGCACCGATTTTCATGCCGTTTGCCGTTTGCAGCGTATTGAGCGACGAAAAGGCGAACGCAAAAATATTGTGCATAATTAGAAGTTGGGAACGTGCAAAACGGGCTCGTTTAGCTTAGCGTTCGTTACATGTATTCTGCATATATATAAGTAAATATTCATACACATTACTAACTAATAACACAAAGTACAAAACTGTTTTACTTCCGTCACATCACCATCTCAGGGCCAGTTGAAAACCAGCGTCGTTCACTGGTTGCTCGGCACTCTGCTGAACTGGTCCTATTTGGCGCAGCCGTGAGATACACACTCTTTTTTTTCGTGTTTAGTTCTTAAGTTTTTTTATCATTATTATTATTTACTTTGTGTGTGAACTTGTGGTATGTGCCAAATAAATTTATTTTCTTTCTTTCTTTCTTTTTCATGCTGTTTTCGCCAATAGATAGAGTGGTTCTCTCCCGCATTTAGTATATATTATAATTTGACCGACATCCAATCGGGTGAAGCCGCGCGGGTATCAGCTAATACCGTTTTACGCTTTTTATCGCAATTCATATTATGATCTGCTAAAGTGGCCATTTTAGACCCCCAGTTCAGTCAACATTGTTTCATTACAGGACCAATTTGCGAGCTTAAACGGACACTAGACTCTTTTAAACAACTTTTGCTTCGGTAAGTTGAATCAGAATTGTTGAAAGTTTGGCAGTGTCGCCTGTGCCGAGTGTCGGCAGCCGAGCGGGACACTCCAACACTTATCCGACACTTACAGTATAGAACTGTAAAGTGTCGGATAAGGTAAACGAGAGTAGTAAAATGTTTTACTTTGTCTTACTGTTGTTCGGTTGTTCGTGTGACATTTTTTGACGGAAGGAGTGTCAGATGGGAATGACCCCGTGGACCCCTTATACTGCTTAGAAAAATGTCACAAAAGAAGCAAGTTTTCAGTTACATTAAAATGTCATACAACTCGTAAAACACATAATGACATTTTATAAATGTGTCAAAACTTGCTTTCTTGTTTTTCAGGGCGAAAACGACGTGTAGTGTACAAATAATGTTCACATTAGGTACATAAAATTACGCCAGTAATCTCTAAAGGGTTAGGCAGCGATATACCTAACAAGAACACCCACATTTCACCAGCTGTGTAAAGGCCCATGTAACGCGGGGTGGGCCTATTGCGATCAACCGGGCACAAATCCCGACTACGCGCCTACTACTGAGAAATTTCTGATGGCAAACCCAACAAAACTGCATGACTCTGGAGTCGAACCCAGGACCTTATCCTCAATAATCGCGCCCACGGCCACTAGACCAACGAAGTACTAAAATAATGTTCATCTTCTGTAAAGTGGGCTACATACATAAAATTACTACAAGAAGTTAAATTAATTCATATTCTACATGCGTTTTACACTAGAAAATTAACTTCACACCCGTCCGTATAATTCAGGCTAATTTAAGAGACCACTTGTAAAATAGAACTGTATGTACTAGAGTACATTTTTAGTGCTTATGACGTCATTAAGAGTTAGGACGTAGATAAGGTCGGAGTGAAGTAATTAACATAACTCCCTACATACTAGTACTAATGAGCATTTCATGACCGTTGGAATTTCTACCTACTTAGTACATAAATGAGGAAGTTTTTATTCCGTCTATACAGCGCAACAATGCTAAACAAATAAAAAAAATGTAAGGTGTTTTGTAAATTTGCAAAAAATCTAAGTAATGAATGATTGCTAGAAAATGAAAAATTATTCGTCAAAACGAAGAAGTAAAGACATACTCGGTAAAACTATTATTACCCTTTATGATTCCCACTGTAGGCTCAAAATCCTATTTGTTAGCATCCCAGGGTCCTAGTGAAGATGAAAAAAACCAGAATCAAGTTCAACATAGAAGAAGCTATCTTTATAAATAAATGCGTTAGCACCAAACACCAAATCATCAATCAAACATAAGTACAAAATCCAAGATGAATAAGTATAACTAATACACGTGGGAACATTAGAAAATGTAAAGAAACTACATAATTATGTGACGACAGGTAAAACAACTAACGATACGGACAGCTGATGACTTAAGTACGTGTGTTCCGAAGAAATGGAGGGTTAGCACGCATTACAAATGAGACTTTAATAGCCTGCTTGAGGTTGATAAGCTTTATTTAAAAAGAGACATAATTATCGAAGACATAAGACACATTCTGGAGACATATTTTCTACTAGAATCGACATCATCATCATCTGCCTACCGTTTTCTGAACTACGTTTGGGTCTGCCTTCGGTCTAATCGGATGCAGCTGAGCTTAACGTGCTTTCCGAAACGGGTGGTCACCCATCCACAGACCAATCTAGGCAAGCATGGCTTAACCTGAAGATTTATCTGAGCGGTTGTTCTTCTAAATAGGGATGTTACGGAGCTTCGACTTTGATTCCGATAGGTCGGAACTTCCGATTGATATTATACCTCTGGTTCCGACTTTTGTTCCGATACTTTTAAATGGGAAGTTTTAATCGGAGGTCGCATAGCATATCAGATAGCGGCTGCAGAGCGTGGCGAACGCGGTCAACGTTGACTCATCTCTCTTCTACCTTCTCTGGCTCCTCCTCCGACTCCGATTCCAGTTTCGGTTCCGACAAACCAAATTTAAAAATATTTCCGGTTCCGATAAAACCACCTCCGCTATATCCCTAGTTTTAAGTAGACACGAGCTCCTCAAAAAAACTGTACACAAAAAATAAAGGACGGAAAGAGAACAGAAATGGAAACAAGGTTGATAAAAATTAGCTTTGCAAAATAAAACTGAATGGGAAGATCGTTACTCGCAATAACAAACAATAATAACAACAAGACCCATTACGAGAAACTTCAAAAAGGTTTTAAGTAAACAAAGTACAACGATTGTTCCATAAAAAACAGATTGTATGCTTTGGAAAACGTCGCAACTGTGAAAGCTATTGAACCTCACTTCAGTACTAAAGGGTCCAGTCTCGAGTGCTGTCATTATCAAGACCTTCCAGTAAAAATCTCTTAGCGACGAGTTTTTCCCAACAATTTATCTGCCTACCGTCCCGGTACGACAGTGAAATCCCTTTCTGAACCTTACAAATCCACGGTTTACCGGCTTTGTCGAAACACGAACATATTCGCCAAAACAAATGAAACAATGTTTTTCTATACTCCTGTCACGTGACAGCAGGGAAGCATTCATTGATATTTTAATTTTAAAATGCCATTCAAAGCTGCTGAACAAACGAAGAAATATCGCCAGCAGTGACGTACATTTGGAAGAATCTCGACTGCCGATGATATTCGTAAGGGCCAATCTTCCGCATCGGAGCGATAGAAGGAAAAAATAATAACAGAATTTCACTCAGCTTTTTCTGGTCAGACGAGCAAATTTTGTGTGACGAATAGACGTACTTTGTGACAAACAAGGCTCATCAATAACCGCGTTGCTCATCAAGTAAATGTAAGTATGGGACACTGGTGGCGTTACTTAAGAAATTAATATTTGGGAGGGTGACACGGAGCCGGGTGAACCCAACTGAACCCCGAGGACACCCGTCAATCCTGGCGACAGGACCGACAGTTTCACTCAAATGAAATATTGCTTTTATACACTTTTTGCCACTGAAATATGTAAGTTTCCTCAACGCGTGTATTTTGATTGACCATTTATTTGCATTCTGCAGAGCTATTGCGTATCTTTTAAATGACAGTGGCTATCATATTGTCTATGGATTAACTGTCAAATTGGTTATGGTTTAGTACAAAATGGAACCATTTGACAGTAATTGATAGGCACTATAGGTTAGCCACTGTCATTTTAAAGATACGCAATAGCCCTGCTGTACTGAATACTGATGTCGTTGTAAAATTTTGCGAAACTGCAGTAGAATGTTAAAATGTTTTTTTTCCGGATATGAATAAATAATCTTTATAGTTTACAAGAGTAATTTCTTTGTACACTCTCCACAAGTCAGTCATTAGGTCGGCGGCGTACATTTAGTTTAAATATTCTTGCAATACTTATGTTAATGTTTGCATAATTTACGAAAGTGCAAAACATTTGTATTTTAAAGCACGCAACTTAGGTATTAAGAGTAAGCTAGGTATAGCTACATCTTACCATCAGTCCCATCACTGATGATTTATGGAACTGGAAGGCGGAAATTGATTGTCGATTTCCTCGTCTACGAAATCGACAACAACAACACGAGAAACGGTAACAGTAAATTTTATGTTTATTTGATCTTTGCAGAATGAATTGTATTTTAAATGAATTCAATTTATGGGCCAGGGTTTTAAAGGATGCAATCAATTTCGTTCGGAGAAGATTCATTAAGTTTTATATGTATTATTGGAACGAGACTGAAATTAATTATAACGAAATACGCAAATCATTTATCAACTGGATCAAATGCTCCGAAACAAAATCACCTGAATAGTCTCAAAAATTAAGACAACTTTTTTAAAGAATTTAAGAAGATTTTAAGAGCACCGTACTTTTTTTTTTGGCGTGTGGAAAATCATCAATTAACCCCTCCCGCTCTTGGGCAGAGCGAAAGGGAGTGTCAGACTTCTACTGGCTTAAAACCACCCATGTTCCTTCTTAGCCCTTTATGTCGAGGCCGCGGTATCTCTTACAACAACCCGCAGCCCCGACGAGAAGAACATCGTCCTAACACGAATATCGGTATAGCTTCAAATTTCTGATAGACAAATCCTTTTACATCACCGGAAACCATAAAAGACTAAACCACAAAAGTATGGTCCAGCGGTTAGCCAAACATCCTCCTTTTTCAACGATCGACCATGACGGGAGACAAGATGATTTATAAGGGACTCCGAAAATTGATTGGTTCCTACCGTAAACCGAAATATGTCTGAGAAAACAAAGGGCGGGCCTACAATAAGTGACGTAATATCGTAATATTATTTGAACTATTTTATCGAGTACAGCGTTTCGTTGTTGTCGAGTCGAAATTGTTCGTCTCATGATAATAATATCTTTGAAGTGATATTCAAACTTACAAAGGTGTGCTTTGAACTAAATATAGGAGTCGTAGCCACTTTCTCGATAGTTTACCAACGAAAATGAAGAGTTATTGTATTTCACCGCTCTCATTTCGTTCTTAAGAACTAAAAAGGCAAACGCGTGAACTGAGCCTAAAATAAAATAGTCGACGCGAGCAAAAAGAATATCTCTGTCGGTATACTCGGTATCAAGATGAAATCGACTATATCGAGCGAATACGTCCTCGCTACTCGAATAAGTCTATCCATATATTTCTTTAACAATTCCTGAATTTATCCGAAACAATTCGGGCGTAAGACAGTCATGACGTTTGTAACTATATTTTCGCTACAAACGTATTCATTTTCTGTTATTATGAACTTGGTCTTATTTTATACTTATTTTTACAGATTCAGAGGTCTACTAAATTAAAGTTTGTGATAAGCGTTAAATTTACCTAATATTTTTTGTTAATTCTAGGGAAGCTGATTTTTGTTGTCATCTTTTTAAGTCTGTACTTACCCGAAAGATTATATTTTAAACGTTGTTGGTACGTGTACAATGATACTAGATTTTCAATGATCGTATCAGCTTTCTCAAAAGTCATAGCTTTAGAAAATCAACCACAAGAATAGAATGAAGACAAATCATGGATCTACACTGACACAGGCTAAATAATTTCTCACAATTAATCAGGCGTATTTATCTACGCACATTACGCGCCTTATTTACTATACTAACGAAAATATTTATGCGTCTATCTAGGACAATAAGACGTGTAGCGGGAACAATAAATGATATCACCTTCATCTGAACTGACGTTGGTGGGCACAGAGTATAAAGGACATGGAGTTAGAATTTGGATTTTGACAGTGAGCAACGCAACTGTTTGAACACTATGCGTAATTGTCTTTGTTGTGGTAGACCCAATAATGATATTCAGTCATCAGCTAATGAGTTTGGAATCGAGGATTTTTGGCAAGGATAGTCCCCAGCTAGCAAAGAACTTAACCCAAGAAATCCTACCTCAAGAAATTAGAGAGAAAGATAGGATGTAGTCACCCACTACCATTCACTTTCACCATTTTTCAATAGACGATTCATGTTACACACATTGCCTCACACTTATATGTATAGATTTAAGGACATAATACATTTGGAGTTCGATTTCGTCCTTCAAACTGAAAAGCAAGTTCAAAGTCATCAATAGAACATACATGCACCATGATCAGTTTTTTCTTCTTGCGCTGAATGCCTTAATACGAGTACTTGCACACTTGACGATCTTATTACTGCACCAGCGAGCGAAGTTCGCATAGCTGAATTTTGGGCCAAACTATTTTATTAAATTTTTCCATCGTCATGTTAAGATCAGCAAATAGAGTATCTTGAATTATTTGTAATGCAACTGAGGTCTCCACTGTTTCTCTACTCTATGTCAGTGATATACGACTGTGACAGTAAGTAATTGATGGACGATATCTGCGTGCACGTTGATCGTAGATATGACGGTCACTGAACTGAATATGCAGCGTGTTTCATCTGGCGAGTTTATTTTACTATTTGTTTTGTATGTCGCATCGGCTAAGAATACGGGGCTAATATATCTTGTCCTGTGTGATGAATTGATGAAAGAACTGATGATTTTAACAAAACAAGTGATCAAAACTGAATGATGCAAGGCTATTGAAAATATGTCAGTGACTTTGTGACAATCGGGGAGAGAATGTTACAATTTTTAAAAGCATTTGTTTTGCTATTGCCTAAAAACGCAAACTGTAACAAACCGAATTTATCTTCTATGTAACAAAAAGCTTTTTGGAGATCATTTATATTAAAACTGTGGCAGACAATGCAACTACAGTCTACAGCATCATCTTTTTGTACAACAATTTCAAAATACCGGACGCTGTGGAGTATGTTTTTTTTTATAATTTATCTGCTTCGTTAAGATGCTCTAAAACTGAGCAAAGTTACAAAAAGAGGATCCAAGCCTTTTTAGTCGCACGCGGTCACTTCGTTTTTCTAGCGGGCAAAACTTGTTTTTACTACCTAACTCATTGTATTTTAGACCTTCAGTCCACTAGAAAGAAAGCACAAATTACTACAACATTTTCTTCTACAAGATAATGCAATATACTTATCATATTTTTTATTTTGTTTGCTAAATAACTGTATACAAAAGGCGATGACAATTTTAATCTGGCTTTAAACAAGATTATAGCGGACGCTATGCAGTTTCTTTCTCGATATAATTTAATTAAATTACATAGGTTAGTTTAACTGCCTCGTTGGTGTACTGCTGAGTATGAGGTCCTAGTTTCGATTCTCGGTCGAGCAAAGTGTGATTAGGTTTTTCATCAGGAATTTATCAGTAACAGTCACGGCGTCTGGAATTGTGCCCGATTGATGGCAATGGATGCTGGCTAGGGGAGCCTATTATATTTTGAAATTTAAAAAACATTAACTTGCGAATTATGGGAGTACTATTAGGTAGGTACACATCTAACACATCTACCAAACCCTTAGGGGGTTAAAGGCGTGACGATCTCTTGAACTAACCAATGTACATAACATAGAAAAACAACATACTCGTACACACAAATATACATATATACATGTGTATGAATGTGTGTATATTTGTATATTTTCGTACATAGATGTGTACAAAAATATACTTATCTGAATTAGAACAAAAAACCGTGTTGTAGTCAAAGAGCCATGCTAATAATAGAAATTCCGTTGATAGTAAATTCTCGTCATTTTTGAATTAAAAGAATTTCGCTGGAGTTCAACGAAGCACGCTTTGCAACAAGATTTGTAATTAAAATAAGGAAACCGTAGTCTGATAAAGAGGAAACAAGCAATTTCCTATGTCTGGGAAGGTACGCATTGTGTAAATGTATGGGTTGGTAAGATGTATCAGTTTATTATTTAAATACTTCACAACATTCTTCTTAACGTGTCGATAAAAATTAAAATTGAGTCGATCCAAAATTGGGCGACGATTTTGGCACTTGGCCTTCATCAGTGACTAATTAAAACATTCACATACTAAAGGAAAGTGTGGGACGTGCTGTACAGAAGCAACGACCAGTGATTCACATTAGCCAATTCTTTGTTTTTTGGGGGGGAGGGGGGGGGGATAATCAAATAAGCCCAACCGCTCATGGGCTGAGCGGAAAGGAGAGATTTCTTAGCCTTTATGCCGAGGCCGCGGTATCTCTTGTGAACAACCCGCAGCCCCGACGGGATTCACATTGGTCCTGGATCGAAATATCTAGCTAACCATACTAGTAACTTAAGTTTTTCAGTAAACAAAAATCTATTTTCTTTCACCCATGTTGGCAAAAAAAACTTACGAGAAAACGCATTGAAGATATTCGCCTTTTCTTCCCGTTTTACCACTTCTAGGAATGAAACTAAACCACCGGACAGATGACTATAAATCTTATTGCTACAAAGAAAAGACACCTGCCTGGAGCTTAAATCTAAGCCTGGCTAAGCTTTCAACTAGAATTTTCTTATCTTTTATTCTTTTTGTCATTAACACTTTGATATCTTTCTTTTTCTACTGCATCGTTAATATAAGAATATATTTATAAATAATAAAATAATACATAGATTGCATAACAATATTAATAGAATAAGTATAATAGAGATTATATTCTTAGATTAATAGAATATAATTATGAAATAGATATTTAAGCAAACTTAATAATAAAAGAAACGCTCTTCCGCTCTGTACTTGTACAAACATTTGCTGTGCCCGACAGGGTCCATAATTGTGTCTAGAATTAATTTCCTTAACACCTGTTAATGTACATTATGGATTGCAATAAACAATTTGAATTTGAATTTATAATTTAACATTCTGAACTTAAATAATATAGAACGCCATTTTAAAAACCTCTCGATACTTGTTAGAAATACAGTTTTTGTTGCTCCTGTAAAAAATACTCAAATGGACTTACGAATTCTGATGATTAGACCGACGATATGGCCGCTTAGTACTTATTGTAGTGTCACTACAAAAAGATTAGAAATAATCAGATCACGTTATCAATATCACACTTATTCAAAACCCAGTCTAATCAACAAAGATTTTGACTCTTCAATAACTAGAAACATTTTCCAAGCTCACTAAGTGATAACTTTATATTTCTGTGGCTGTGCGATGAGCCATCAAATTGCAAAGCTGCGAACTCAACTTGACGCAGAGAAACTAAGTGCCGGAAACATAACTAACTTCGA
The DNA here is from genome assembly GCA_932274075.1 of Diarsia rubi. NCBI lineage: Eukaryota > Metazoa > Arthropoda > Insecta > Lepidoptera > Noctuidae > Diarsia > Diarsia rubi. Next base: position 7,630,099 of record OW026433.1, read on the forward strand.
CCTGAAATATAAACCTAGAAAACCATTGAAACATCCAGTAATTTCATAGTTGAAGATTACTTTGAAAGCTCAAAGAACGTTTTAAAACGAAGGTTGGGTCTGGGTTTAAGTGTTAGACTAACTGTTAAAGACGACTTTTTAGATGGATTTAGTAAAGGAAGGAGTTTAATTCCCAGTACCTGTATTTGACTAATCATTTAAGTTGAAAGAAGGGTGGTTAGTTTCAGGGTAAGTAGGTTAACTACTGATAAATTTGGATTAATTCCGAACGATTAAAATGGCTATACTCGGAGTTTCCTTGCGTGATCGAATGAGAAACGAGGACATACGCATGAGAACCAAGGTTACCGACGTAGCCCGAAGAATCGCAAGACTTAAGTGGCAATGGGCAGGGCACATTGCTCGCAGAACGGATGGCCGATGGTGCCGAAAAGTTCTGGAGTGGCGACCGCGAACTGGTAGACGTTGCGTTGGAAGGCCTCCCACTAGGTGGATCAAAGACCTGGTGATGGTTGCGTGGTCTAAAAGTCCCATTAGTTCTACTATAAATTGTTTAATAGGATCAGTAGAACTAATGGAACTTTTCGTTACCATTAGTTCTACGATTTCGTACCACCTTGAATCTTAGAAGTTGTGAAAAAAAATCCAACTAGTTCTATCGTAAAACTGTGCAGTAGGGGGAATGATCCCTAAAAATGGCATCAAAATTTCAAAAGATCTAAAGCAAAATAATTATGTGTGCTTTAAATATAAACCAAAAGCCAACGTAGAAAATTGTTATTTAACCCGCGCAGCACCCATTACACAACGTAGTGATCTGAAGTGTAACAAATTGACGGGATCAAAAAGAAATTTATCACAACGATGCTCCAACTAAGAGCATCGACCGTTCCTAAACAAATCGACGTCCATATTAATTCAATTTATGTGACCAAGCTCCTGCCCTAGCATAAATGATATAATACTTTTTAGGGCTCCGTACCCAAAGTGTAAAAACGGTACCCTATTATTAAGGCTTCGCTGTCTGTCTGTCCGTCCGTCTGTCTGTCACCAGGTGACCAGGCTGTATCTCAAGAACTGCAATAGCTAGACGGTTAAAATCTTCACAAATTATGTATATCTGTTGCCGCTATGACAACAAATACTAACAAACAAATATTTATTGGGGCTTCCTACAACAAACGCGATTTTTGTCGATAATGATACGGAACCCGTCGTGCGCGAGTCCGACTCGCAATTGGCCGGTTTTCAAAATCATTGTCCGGACCGCATTTTCTGTTCCTTATAAAGTTAAATATTCAAATAAGAGTGAGCAGGACGACTATAGGGTCGGTTGTACGAGTTGATAAGGGACGGCAATTAAAGGGAGCGTTGAATGACCTCGTTCCCGCGCTCGGGTTTCTTCGGTCATGTTCGGAGCGACTCGGGCGTGTAAGGGCCTTATCTTGGGATCTGAGTGCGCGGGCGCAACCCTTGCATATACTTTTATTCTTTTTTATAGGTTGGTAGTGGAATGCAGAGCAATATCAGTATGTAAACCGTTTTAACAGCAGTTTCCTTACCCATTTATGTTGGTGACAAGATGTTATCCGTTGTGATGGCTGGTAAAGTTAACTGCTTTTCGGAATGGCTCCGTTCTGATTCTGTTAAGTGGATAGATACTTTGTTCTATATCGTTATATGATCTACTAAGTATGGGTAGTTATCTGAGTCAGTGACAAACGAGGTATAATTATGTCTGTATTTATTTTATGAGGTACTGTTAACTTAACCTAAATGATAAGAGAAACGAGTAAGAGAGTACAAACAAGTGGAGCTGCTTGTGGCTAGAAAATCTTGGCCACTGGCATCAATCTTCAAGTTGAGCAGCGGCTGCAAAGGTTGGTCCGTGCATGGGTGACCAATTATTTCGGACCGAGTTTCCTCTGTACCTCGGAAAGCATGTTGACCCGTTGGTCCTGGTTTTCATTTGTAGATCTTTGACAATCGTAACAGGATGTCAGAGTGGCCCGAACGTCTGACATCTAGTCTGACCAAGGGGTACCTTATTGCTTAGCACTAACTGGTTTGTGGAAACCAAATAGGCAGTCGCTCCATGTTAGATTCAGCTGCATCCAGTTAGACTGGAAGCCGTCACCATCTTAGTTGAGAAAAGGCTAGGAAATTAAGAGAAACAAGTGAACTGACCTTTAGTACGGTCAACTAAAACTAACGTCTTCAACAATTCACATAAGGGTCTTTATGGCTTGAAGCACTTTAAACCAGAGCTATTTGTTCCCTGGATTTGAAGTTTTCATCTTCTTTTTGTTGCAAGACGAAAGCTGAGCTAAATTCAAAATGTCAGCAAAAAGTTGTTTTACGAATGTGTGTGTGTATGTAGAGGAAGGACCAAAGAAATGATGGATGGACTTCAAAAGGATGACAAGGCAAAAAGGAGGTGACTAGCGAACAGTATGGAAGACATGCTGTGCCAAACCTGCCATGAATTAATAATAATTATAAAATAAATTAAAAAAAATGTTTTTTATTATTTAAAATTTTCATGTTTTTTATATTATTTTCTATAGGAATATTTTAAAATATAACTGAGATGTATGAAGTTAAATAAAGGAATAATAATAATAATGATTTATTTCTCACCACAGTATAGGTCTGTACATTAAGTATCAATAGGGATAAGAGCAAGAGAGTGACGCGATAACGATATCAACTGTAAATTGACTGTCATTCTTACTCTTATCCAAGGACTTAAAACACCTACATAAAGGTTACAGAATTATAAGCATAACATGTCTGTAACATACATATAAAAGTGTTAATAAGTGTGACAGGTCTTACATTCTTACGGCCATACGTTGTTGCCGTACTGTGCTTACTGCTTATACCTAAAGCTATACGAAAACTGATTATTTCAGTTACACGTTAACATTTATTAACACATATAAAAGGTTACAGTTGGATTCGGTAGCATTATTGTATCTGTTACATTTAAAAGTATTTTTCTGTTACAACTGTTTTAAAAACAGTGTTAAAAACACTTGATTACGGTTACAGTTTGTCCCTGCTCTTATCAAATACATAGAAATATTTGAGACAAAATATTGAAGACATACATTCCTATTTTCGTTCTATTCCAAGTTGCAATCAGCATCATACAACAGCTGATTTCCCTACCACTAAACCACTGCGGCAACTTCAAACACCTGTCCAGACTACTCCAGACTGTCGATAAAAGCTCATAGATTGAGTTCCCCTTCAAAACTAAGGCTAAATATAGAACTTTGGAGGGTTACTGAAGTTTCAAAATTAACTTGTACGCGTTAAGTGATCGTTTTCTTAGTTAATGATACAAATTAGGTTGGTTCGTTAGAATATTTTTAGGGTTGGTGACATTACACTAATGTGTTAAATGAGATGTTTGTGGTATGCGGGTTGTATGCAGCATACACCTCTGGAGTACTGCCGCGATGTTATTTTGTCCTTTCTTGCTTATCCTGCACAGTCACCTGCAACTTCCAGAATTGAAAGGAAGCCAACGAAAGAGCTGTGCATGTAGCTAGATACTGGCCAGGTATTAATTAATTATTAAAAACTAAATTAACTTCGAACATTCGATCATTATAGAATAGAATAGAATAGAAATTTTATTTGCTTAAACATGTGTTTACATACAGAATTAAAATAATACATGCATGCAAGATAATACATAGTAGTGGTTCACGACATGTCTGCCATTTCTCATGGCGTGCAAATCTCTTGGGTACATATTACAATTATTATTATTAAATTAACAATTTTAAAATTTTACGCTTACTACATTAAATATGTCAGTCAATCCGAGTCATGTGTCAAAAAAAAAAAAAAAAAAAAATGTCCATATTTACAGATTACAAATGAAGATTTACACTTTAATTAAAATAATATTTCTAATATGCAATAAATCTTTCATAATTACTACAATTAATTAATTAAATTATGTTCATTTGTGTAGGTACCTATAATAATCAAAATGTATCATTTAAAAAATCGTTAACACCATAATAAGCTTTATCGGCCAAAAACAATTTCACTGTTTGTTTGAATTTAGGTATAGTTTGCTCTTTCCAACTTTTGGGCAATTTGTTGTAGATAATTGGTGCCATGCAAAAAACACTCTTGCGCATAAGTGCAGTTTTTGATGCATATACACATAGTATGCTATCATCACGTCTATTTCTTGGAAACTTGTCTGCCATCCGAGGAAACAAATGTGGATTGGTTTTTACAAACATTGCTATTTCCAAAATATAAAGCGAAGGTAAAGTTAAAATGTGATATTTAGTGAAATAATTTTTACAGCTATCAGTAGTTTTAAGATTAAACATAGATCTCAAGCAATATTTCTGTCTCTTAAAGATGATCTCCCTATCAGTTGAGTTTCCCCAGAAGATAACACCATATCTAATGACTGACTCAATTAAACCATAGTAGGCCGTTAAACGTGCTTCTATATTTAGAGTACGTGATAGTTTATATAACGCGTATGCACCACTGCTTATTCTTTTGGCTAGAATTTCAATATGCGCTTTCCAGTTTAAGTTTCTGTCGATTGTTAGGCCTAAAAATTTTGTAGTATTAGCTGTCTGTATTTTATTATTATTATATTCAATGTCAATATTAGGAAATTGTGATAATCGTTGGCTAAAATGCATAATCAAAGTTTTATTAATATTAATTTTTAAATTATTATTATTTAGCCACGTTACCGCTTCAGTCAATGTATTTCTTATGTCCGTTTCATATGTCTTCTTATTATGGCATGGTATGCTTATCGTACTGTCGTCCGCAAACAGTGTCATGGGATGTTTAATGGATTTAGGGAAGTCATTAATATAGAGTGTGAATAGGGGTGGTCCGAGTACACTGCCTTGCGGAACACCGTGAGAGACGGTACGCTCTCTAGACGTGAGACTCTCTTCCCTTTTGGAACTCTTATTTATCCTACTAATTTGTGTTACTTGTGTTTGTATGATTGTATGAGATTTAATATGTTTCCTCTTATCCCATAAGCGTCCAGTTTTTTTAGCAATATATTATGTTGGACATAGTCAAATGCCTGTGTCATGTCGCAGAAAATGGCACAGACAGGTGTATTTTTATCCATATTCGTCATAACAGTATATAAGAAGTCGTATATGGCCATGTTAATAGATTTTTTCTCCCTAAATCCCTTTTGTTCATCACAAAGTATATGATTTTTTTCTAAATAGGTATTTAGTTCCCTGCAAATATATTTTTCGATAACCTTTGAAATGATTGGTATTAAAGATATTGGCCTGTAAAATTCCACTAACTCCGTATCCTCCTTCTTAAACAGTGGTTTCACAACCGATGTTTTTAGCGCATTTGGAAATCTACCTTCACTAATGCTCAAATTAATAATGTAGCTTATGGGGCAACAGATATAATATGCTACAGACTTAAGAATTTTTGTACATATACCATCGTATCCTACACTGTTTGTGTTTTTTAAAGCCATGATAATTTTTAATATATCTTGTGCTAGACTTGGGGCCATGAACATTGAGTCTTTTCTGGTTAGAATATGTTTAGTGACCGAGATTCCTGAGCCAGTCATAGGTTTAATTTTATCTATAAAATAATCGTTAAACACATTTGCAATAATTTTGGGATCAGTTACAGTTTCATTATTATGTCGAATTTTGTCGATAGTGTTTTTTGGTATGTTTAGTTTTGTTTGGTTGATTATTTCCCAAGTAGTCTTCGATTTATTATTTGAACTTTTAATTTTATGTATATTTTGTGCACGTTGAGTTAAATTAATTATTTTTTTTAGCAATTTTGAATAATTTTTAAATTTATTTTTATTTAGTTTAGTAGGTTTTTGCCTATATAGCCATAATAATTGTCGTTTCTTTTTGCTACATATTTTAATTCCACGAGAAACCCAACTAGGCCTTCTTTTCACTTTTACTGTGATAAGAATTTCAGGAAAGCACTGTGTATATAAGCAAGAAAACATTTCTATGAATTTGTTGTATGCAATGTTTGGGTCCTGAGCTTCATAAACTTCAGCAAACGATATGCTATTGAGGTAGGATTTAAATTTATCTATGTTCACTTCACTATAGTCCCGTCTAGTAGTTCGCCAATTATTTCTAGTGCCTGCAATGCTAATCGGGCAATTTAGTAGTTGTGCCGTATGATCAGACAGAGCAAGTTCCATTACTATACCTTTACGACACTTTTTGAAATTATGCGCAAAATTGTCGATACATGTCTTGCTCTTTAAACGAGTTGGTTGACGTATAGATAGTTTTAAATTAAAATTCAATAATAAATTTTCAAATTCCGAAGTCTGTTTGTTTTTCTTCAATATATCTATATTAAAATCACCCGCCAGTACAATATTTTTAAATGATTTTTTCATCAGAATACGTAATAATACCTCTAATCTATTCATAGAATATGTAATAATACCTCTAATATATTCATTCGAACTTTTAGCCTAAATATTTCGAGTTATGTCAAATGTTTGGAAATTGAAACTACTTCTTAATGCAGATTTCTTTAATCTTAAACAGAACCGAAGTATTTGGCTGCCTATGAAATATCAAGAACTTTTGAGTCATTCCCCGGGAGCTTTAAAAGTTTTAAATTTCACTAAAAAGCAAGCAAGCATAGGCTTAATCTGTCACCCCATATCAGATACCTAAAAAACGCACCTGAAACACTGCACCCTAATTAAACTCACATAGGTGCCCCTAAACTTTCACATAGCGAAGGGGATCTAATTAAAAATGTTTCGTCCTCTCAAATGAACAAAGTAATGTGAGGAGTCACAGAAAAGATAGAAACAGAAAGTTCATTCCATACACTGAACGATAACAGGCGCACGATTGACACTCGCGACCTCAAACAAATGACAGACGCGAGGGCAATATCGTGAGGAAAGTTTGGAGTATGAATTTGGATGACTACTTGTTTCATTGGTCTTCCCCTAGAAGACCAATGAAACAATGCATGGACTATGTGATGATATGGCAAGAAAAGCGATGCCTGCTCATATGATGAGTACCATGCGAGTATGGAAGACCACGCCGACCCCAAATAAATGAGTATTTCGTACCTTGCGCTCGCTGTACGTGAAACGTGACTAAGGCTCGGACTCCACCGAAGCGGAGCGGATAAGAGACGTGCAGACATCGACCAACCACATTAGTTAAAAATTTACATCTGGTCTTTCGACCTTCCGGTGAAATTTGGTCTCCGCTGTGGTGAGTCCGGCCCTTAGTGTGTGCGTTTTCGCTCTTTGAATGCAGCTAGCCTTCTGTACTCAATACATATTATGTGACGTAATGTCAGAATTATGTCAGGTCGTACGTGTCAATGACCTCATTACTAATGATGAATGAGCTGTTAAAGAGTCGCCCATTAGGCCTGAGTGTCGCTGTTTTATGAATTATCAGAGGATAAGAACCAGGCACGAGGGTCACGACTTTTTTGGAGGTCTGGGTAGGCATAGAAAATTAAGTAAGTAATTTTATACCTAAAGACAGAGTGTAAAAAGAACGGTAATTTGATGGAAGCAGTGTCTTAAGTAGGAAGGAACGATTTCCACTGTTTGAGGAAAACGAAGGAGATAATCAATGTATATATGATTGATTACCGCCTCTTCTAATTATTAAGAAAATGTCCAATTAATGTCGTAACAATTAATGACTGAGTTGACATTTCGAGAAAACATTTGTAATTGAGAGGCCAACGTTGAAATAAGAAATTGCTTTTAACTTCAAATCATACGTAACTTTAAACAATTCAAAAATAAAACCGGTCAAGTGCGAGTCGGACTCGCGCGCATGTAGGGTTCCGTATAAACCATCTTAATATTTTTTATCATTGTTCTAGCGGCAATAGAATGACACATTCTGTTCAAATTTCAACTGTCTACCTATTACAGATTAACGGATCATGAAATACAGCCCTCTGGCGGAAAGACAGACGAACCGACAGCGGAGGCTAATAGGGTCACGTTGGTTACGCTTTGGGTACGGAACTCTAAAAAAAAAGAATATGTGGCAAGCGTCGTTATTCAATTTCATATTTCTAAATCCACATAGTTACAAGTAATTCATAAACCTGACCTTTGACCGCAAGGTCAAAAAGATAATGAAAAAGAAAGCCTACATAGCTTTCTTGTAAGATTTATGTGCGCAATAGCCCAACGATGAACGTGTGAGCGAGAAGGTCATGGGTTTGAACCCGGCCTCGTTAGACCTAGGCTAAGGCTTCAGTGTTTTGATTTATATGGCCGCTTTACTAGACTCATCTTTTTTGTTATCATGTTAGAAATTATTTTCCTAGCTGTAATAGTTGTGCTGGTCGGTTCAAATATGTATCTTCCACTAGCACTTCGCCAGCGACTTCGCTTGTAAAAATAGTGATAGCTCTGCTCATCTGCATGTTATAAATATAATGTATAGCCTACAGCACCAAAAAAAAATTGAATTAGGTCATTAGTTCTGGAGCTTATTCCCAAAAACAAACTTACAAAGGACCATGGACGATTATGTATGGAACCCGTCTACATAGTCCAACAGTCATAGGATACATATCAATAAGTTCAAGGAAACCAGAAAAAAAAATGGCCTTTTTCAAATTCTTTAAAAAACTTTTAGTTTAGATATAGATTGAAAAAGATCCTCTGATTAAGCGGGTGTTTTGTCTTTTGGGGCCCGACGTAATTTCTGCTTGCGCGTGGATTCTTAAGATTTGCATGAAGCCAGGTACGATGAGAACTTAATATATGGCGTTGAGATGCCGCCATATTGTTATCACGTTAGGTTGCTATGCTGTGTTTGCTCAAAATAATTCCCCAAGAGTTCTACCTCTTACCGCTGGGGTTATTTTCTACCGAAAAACTCTTCATACATTTGTGTAGTAATGTTATGTTACCGGGAACACCAGTGTACAGTCGATACGGTTGCGGATATTATATCGGTTGCGGATATTATATTGTTGTTTTCATCAAATAATGTTTTGCGGAACTGAACACATACCACGCAAAGAGAGGTTCAGAATAGTTAGAAGAAGTACAAACTCCATATAAGAAAACCACCAGGAAGTCAAGATTTTGGGCAACCACTGAGAATTTCTTAGTAGATAACTCTAGGTCCATACCTAAACACTATAAACGCGACATATACGTATATGTCTATTAAAACGTATATTGGCAGATTTTCATGACTGACATCAGGAGAGGAGGCATCCTCTCTAGGAGAGAGATGGGATATAATAATCCACATCACCAGCCCAGTGCGGCTTTTGTAGTTGTTACATGTCTTCGATTTTTTTTTAATTCTAAGACATCGGCCGGTTTCCTCAAGTGGTTTTCCTTCACGGTTTTGAGAGCAGTAGTGATGAAATAATTTACACAAAGTAATGCGCCACCTGGGTTCGAACCCACGACTTACTGTTCGTAAGTCGGGACCGCCACCACTGGGCCTCTGCTGGTTCATTTTAATAGGTCGATAGAATTTAGGCGTTTGTTCAGGTAACTGAGGATCCCGCGGCTAGCAAACCGCCCGCGCCGCTCGGATCAATCTTCAAGTAAAGCCGACCCTTAGCCAGGCTCGCCTCGATTGGTCTGTATCAGCCTTAAAATAGTACTTGCGGCAATCACCATGAAAATTAAAAAGCCAATGTCACCAACGTCACAAACGGACCGGACGTGACGTAAGCACTTCCAAGTCAACACATAATGACAGCGGAAACTCCTGCTAATGATAAAAACGTCCAACGCTTCAGTGAAATGAAAGTGTCCATTGTGATGGCCAGACGTTTTTGAGACGGAGTTTTTTAACAAGATACTGGAAAAAACGAAAGAATATGATTCGTCACTGGTGCAGTGGATAGAAGAGCGACTGTTAAGCTTGATGGCCCGAGTTTGGTGGACTATTAAGTTTTTTGCGAGTCTCACTAAATGATCTAGTTCTAGTTTCACATATTGCTAAGGGAACTGATGAACCTGAACAGAATCATCTGCCAAGCCTTTTCCCAACTATGTTAGAATCGGCTTTTTGGGGGAGGGGGGGGGGGTGAGAAATCATCAAATAACCCTTTCCGCTTCCATCTTCCAGTCCTCTTTCACGAATATTTTTTACTAAGAGACCATCTTGACCACGCCGCTCGTCAGTTTTTAGGATTCCGTAGTCAACAAGGAACCCTTATAGTTTTGCCATGTCCGCCTGTCTGGCAGCACTATAGCTGAATGACGCTTAGTACTAGAAAACAGTAATTGAATATACAGTTGAAATTAAAAAACCGCAACAAAATCGGTCTATTTATTTGGTAGCTATGATGGCAGACAGACACAATGACATACGTTGAACTATACATATACACTGATACACCGGACTTTTTTTTTCGGGAGGTAAAAAAGATGATTCATCAATTAAAGTAACTCATAAAATTCACACTACTGATAAAAAACAAATTTAACATAGGTAATAACTTATAACGGAAATTAAAATATTCTTCAGCTCATGTTTGGCTTCGAAAGCCGTAAATCTAATAACTCAACGTTCAAATATAACGCCAGTTTAACGCGGTTAACGGCAGTGATACTTAAACTGTAATTAGTTTTATATGTAAGCAGTTAATTTAAGAGGTTTATCGGTAACGTGCTGTTGAAATGTTTAGGAAACTGAGATTTTGAGTGTGTTACATCCAAATAGATCTTAGAACTGATTGAAAGAGTCTCGTTTTATTTATCGTAAGCTTCGTGTGGAAGGTTGATGAGAAGCTAGCACAAAGCTACATAATAAATAACAGCCGATTGCATCCATCTTCAGGTTAAGCAGCGCTTGCTTAGGTGGGTCCGTGGATGGGTGACCACCTATTACACACCAAGTTTTCGCCGTCCTTTTGAAGACCTTTGACAGTCGTTTCAGGTAGTCAGTAGCCCGAAAGTCTGACAAAGAGTTTTACCAGGGGATATCATGGTTGTGGTCTGTATGGTATGGTCAGGTTGTGGAGGGCAGATAGGCAGTCGGTGTATGTAAAATATTGGTCTACTGCATTAGGTTAGACTGGAAACCGACCGCAAAAAAGGTGGAAAAAGCCTAGATTTGTCGAAGATAGGAATGACGAGATTTTTACTCTACATTACAACACAAACAAGATGACGATAAGAAAGACGGGATGGGGTTATTAAAACTTTTGGCAAATCTCTTAGTAAAAATAATAGGGATGTGTACTGACTTTAAAAAATATGATTCTAATTAGTCCGTCTGTTAGATTATTGAAAAACATTGGATACGTATTTTTTGTTTTATCAAATCAATAAAAAATAGAGGATAAAACGCGTCAAAGATTTTAGCGGGGGTTTGTGACGTCACTCACCGGTAAAAAATGTCATACTAATGTCTTAGAATATGACGTCACACGAGTTTTCAAAGCACTGTATCGTCTTCATTGTTTGTTTACGTGAATAAGAAAAAATACGTGTCCATTATTTATTGGAAATCTATCTGACGGACTCATTAGATTTTTTTTTGTTAACTAACCTATTCGTCGCATCAATCCAATGAAAATAATTGTGCGAGAAATGAGCCTATTTCTGGATCTCTATTCATTTGTCTTTGTCACCTATCGAAGTATTTAGTGAAGTCAATAGTATTTCCCTAGACAGCTTCAAATAACAAAAAACACAATTAATTAAGTATAATCAACGAATAATAATTTATATGTAAGGCTTTCGTAACCTGAAGCTTGCTTTCAGAACTTATTAGGATTCACATTTCGGCGCTGGATGCGTGACGTACGAGACCCGTCAATTTGGCGGCACTTGGTAGATTCCTTTGTCCAACTGTGGACGTCTTTCAGCTCAAGTGATGATGTCAATAGCCCCCCCCCCCCACCCCCCTTTTCAATGTCAATAAACAACAGCTAAAAGATTTTTGTCACACATGTACACAAATTCATCGACGGCCGTCGTAATAATTAAAAAAAACATTGACATAATACAGCTAGAATGAAAAATATAATTCATCAAATTAAAGATGGTCACAAATCTTTTTGCGCTGTCAATTTATTCTCAACGAATCCTGTTATATTTCATCCTTAAATATGTAATAAACAGAAGCGTATCCACAAATTAAATTATGTACGGAATTCTCCAAGTCTATCTTAATATTTTTTGTGATACGAAGCTGAAATGGCAACCGACTATAACCTAATTTCAGAATATTGTAGATATCTCCTAAATCTTTCTTCGGGCCTAAATCACTAGAAATTCTGAACATATTTTTTGTGTTTTAGCAAAAAAATAAAGGTAAGCCCACATAATCAGCAGTCACGAACCGCATCCAAAACGGACGTCAGTAACACGATGTTTTCGTAGCACGAACATCATAAATCACGATTATCATTGTCTCATCTTGTGAGTACTTAAATTCAGAGGTTTTTACCTTAAAACGATAACATTTCGTAAATGATTTCAAGTGAACTTAGTTTATAAAAGCCTGTTGGATCTGATCTGACACTCCTAAAATTTTGAGTGCGGAATATTATAATGAATAAATTGCAATTTACCACTGAATTCATTCGTTCTTTAAATTCTGAATTCATTCGAATTTAGATGCAAGGGTGGTGGGAAGACGATGAAATTGTGGGTTGTCCACAGGTTATCGCGGCCTCGACATAGAGGGAGAAGAAGGAACATGGGTGGTTTTTAGTCAGTAGAAGTCTGACACTCCCTTTCGCTCTGCCCAAGAGCGGAAGGGATTCGATGATTTTACACCCGCCAAAAAAAAAAAAACCGTTGTGGGATCCGCCAGACATATGTCCAGTTGGGAACAGCGTCTGCCATAGGTATTTTTTTAACACGATAGATACTTGGATAAGTTAAGTTTGTATTAGTAAGTCCGCCATACTATCAAAATACACGATTCAGCTCAAAATCTATCGTAAACACTTTCCGTTCGCTCCATAAGTAATGACCTCGTCGCAACTGCCCACAAAAACTGATTTCATCAGTTCGGTTCAAATTCAAATCAAAGTAAAGTCTTACAAAGACATTCACGTGTTCAAGTTCAAATCAGCCCGCTAGTTATCTAACGCAAAACTTCCGTCAACTCCTGGCTATTTGCCTAACTCTGATATTTGTCTCCTAAAATCACGGAGCAGAGCACGAAACTGGAAACTAATTCCAAAGTACGCTTGTTCTGTAACCTGAGTGTTAGAAATGTTAGAATCTCTAGGTTTTGGGGGCGAAACGTTACATGAAGAACTTGGGATTGTGGAAATGAACGGGATAAAAGGTGACACCGTGATTTTGTTGGTAGAAAATACGCAAAACGTTATTCTCTGGGTTGTATGTACTGCATTATGCGACTCTATGGCCAGTAGTGTGCCAGAAACGAGCTGACAACTTGGGAGCATCTATTGAGTCAAAAAAGATTTTAAGAGAATGGCTCTGAATGCTTCCCTAAATCAGTAGCAGTACTACAATCACTGTCAAATGTTTTAGAAAAGAAACCATAGCACTATTCCTTCACCAATCTTAAAAAAAAACAAACTAGAAAGTGTATGCGTTCACGAACCCACGTACAAAACTCGTATTTCATCCGGACCGCAAACGCCGAGTTTTTCTGATTAACATTGTGAGTCCGGCGTAGTGAGATTGTCCATCCTAGACAGCGCGCACTAGAAGCAAAACAGTTTTGTCTATCATAGACAGAACAGTTTTACTGACCATTTTGTTTCAGTACATTCTGGAAACTTTGAATCTGAGACTGTATTGTAAAAGATAAGTAGGTCCTATAGTTTGTATTCATAGGACGATAGTCTGTTGTTAACGCCTTGTTTAGGGTCTTACTGGTTCCTTCGGATGAGTCCTGTGTCTATACAAGTAGTGTCTCGATAGCTCGTGGCATGTAAACGTCACAAGACGCGTACCGCTTGAGCTTGTATTTTGTGGCCTCGGGTTAAGTCTAGCGAAAGATTAGCGACAAGTCTTCATACAGCACAGATTATGAGATTGGAACAATACAATTCCTTTTTGTACTAGACTCAGATTAGGAAAGATAAAATAACTTGGCTGTGAGTAATCGTTCCTAGGATTGAGTCTTCTCTTCGTTGTTCAATACATTTTTGGACATTGTATTGTTTTTTCTGTGAATCTAATTATATTAACTTTTGTTTTTGCTATAAACGTTATCAGCCTTTTGATGGCTGGGACTTATGCCTTCTATTAGTGAGGGATTAGGTCATTTCCTTTCGCGGTACTCGATTCAAAATTCACACCAGGGCAGCCATATCTGCGGTGCTGCACACGTATAACCTCCTTTCCTACCAACAGATCAGTCAGCGTCCCGAGTTGAACCAGAAACTGAATGCTTATTAGAAAGCGCACGATCTTTATGCGAGGCAAGGCTTGATATATATTGTATAAGGGGAACAGGTTATTCTAAAGCAAAGTCTACACTGGCGAGCTGAGCGAAGCATGATTTCGTGTAGTGTAGACAGATTTAGAAGTATTGTGCAGTCTGTACCCAGCATTACTTGATCCCTTCTATGCTGGGTACATGTCCACTTGTGAGTTCGTGGTCTACTAGTCTTTAGTCTTACTAAGGCCTTCTCTCGGCCGAGCGATGCGACTGCGTTAAGCGAAACGCGAGTGCGGTATTTGTTTTGTCGTGAGTACCGGTTCGTTGGAACATGACGACATCGTCAAAGTCGCGGGAAACACCTGGTTAGGAGACGCACAAGATCGGGACATGTGGTGGCATAAAGGGGAGGCCTATACCCAGCACTGGGTGATTCCGGGCTGACATGATAATAATGATGCCGTAGCGTCGCAAGTCGTGCCGCGGTGATCCGTGGCGCATTCTGAAGGACTTTATTCAGATGTTTTCTCCGTTTTCCCTGTCACATGATGCGTGTCGCCTGTGTGTAGCTTCTCTAGAGTCAGCTTAAGACCCAGCTATTGTTAGGTCCACTCTAAAGTTCAGACAGACAGTACATGGTTATCTTCAACAATAGTTTTGTAAAGATAAGTACGTCATACGAGCCATGAAAACTAAGAAAATTCTAAGTAGCTTGTCTTATTTTATCATTCTTTTAGACTTTTAATCTTTTCTTTTTCAGGAACAGAATGAACACTTAATTTGCCTTTATCATGGAAGTAATTCTAAAACATGGTTTTATCTAACAATAACGTCATGATTTTCGTAATCGTAACTATTTATTAGCCTTTATCTAAGAACAAATTATTTTTTAGTCTCTTGTGAGAGTTTTAAAAATATCTGTGTACCTACTTTACTTTTGCTTACTCTGAAGTCTGAAGTAATAAAAAAGGCACATTTTTATTTAGCCATAAAATGGCATGTCCCAATTTAAATAACGAGCTATACCCGCCTTGCGTCTTCTGCAAGAGGTTTCAAGATATAAGAGGCTTTTCAAACATTCTGTATAAATTCAGCCATTTTAGAAATATTTCTGTTAAAGTGTTTTATAAATGTTAATGTAAATACCCAGTAGTATAACAGTGCTTGTATTAACATTGATAATAATACTAGTATTTCGGGAGGAGGAACTATCAAAATATCTTACAATATTCCCATCTAATCTATATATTATTTAAATCCAAAGAAAACTGTTCAGCCTTTAGGTAAGAGAAAGATACATTTATAATATTAGTTAGGTTTGGCAATCACAAAAGTAAGTTCATCGCACTATTTAGGTATTACCAGCTCTTTAATAGCCGTCTAGACTGTCTGAATTTATAAATAAAATATTTACGGGTATTAAAAGGGGAAAACAATTACGCTGTCGCTGTCAATAGGAAAAGTTCCTAGAAGGCTGGCAGTGGCAGCATAGCATTATTTTATTATTATTATAGATCTGTAAATAAAGTTCGATTTATACATACATACAACATTCTCCTCTAACGAATCTTTTGAAAAGTAGCAGTAGGTAAAGTGTCAACAGACTATACAGAGAGCTGAGACTGCTGCTTATTCTGCTGGTAACTTTGCTTGAAGGCTTTTTTTTTTGGGATGGTGGGAAATCATCAAATGACCTCTTCCGCTCTGGGCAGAGCGGTAGGGAGTGTCAGACTTCTACTGACTTAAGAACCATCCATGTTCCTTTTTAGCCTTTTGTGTTCGGGGCCGCGGTGTCTCTGTCGTACAAACCGCAGGCCCGGCAGGTTGCTTGAAGGCCTTACTTTACATCAAGATAGCTCTCAACCACACATCTTCCTACAGATTTTATCCGACAAGATACAAAGTAATTGCACCTGCATTTTAACACTCAGGTACAACCGAGCATAAAGGAATGCGATCCCGGGGGAAGAATCCCGGTTCCCGCACAATCCCGGTTCTCGTACAATCCCGTATAAAGTTAAGGATGTAAAAGTTGGAATTCCGGACACAAGTTGGTTTGTTTAAAACTATGGCGGACTGTTACGAAATGTAACTTGTAACACATTTTGACATCTATCATAGTTGGTTACGTGATGTTATTTAAATCAGGTTATTTATGAGTCTGGGTTTCGTTGGAAAATTAGGTTTAGGGGTATTTACTTTCAAAAAAGATATTTGAGAACCATAAGCTAATGTTAATATTAAGATTGTCACTCCTTTAAACATTGTTAAAAATAAGTTTAATAACATTTTTTTGTAGAAGAACTTGGGACAAACTTGCTGTACTTTGTTGTCAAATTAATTGTTTCCAAGTTCATGCATTTCCCAATCATTCATGTTTAAATTAGTATTCTACGTAATCAGTGCAATTTTTTATATTGCAATACTTGAAGCATGTTACAAGAAAAACAAAGATTCGAAACAGCTTCCATTATTCGAAATTCAAAATAAGCACGCATCATAAGTGAGCGCCATTTATAAAATATGAGTCCATAGACACTACAAACGAAGATAAGTAATGATTAAACGTCACATAGATTCATTGCGGACGTTTCGTATCTCATTCTCGATCACTGGAATACACTTCGTGATTTTACAATTTCATGCAGCTTTCATATATTTTCTTTATTTGTTTATTTATATTAATAGATTGGTTAGACGAGAGAGAGAAGACGAAAGGCGCTCGTGGCTTAATAATAACTGCCACTCGGATCGATCTTTAGGTTAAGCTGGTATTCAGCTGCATCCGGTTAGACTGGAAGCCGACCCCAACATAGTTGGGAAAAGGCTAGGCAGATGATGATAGCAGCCCCGTTAGTCGGGATTTGTGTCCGGTTTATGATAAAAGGTCCTCTTCTATTTAAGGGCATTTAAATATCTATCGAACTGTGTGTGTGTAGGTATTACATTTACACCTCTATCGAAACCTTCTGTTTTTTTGGCGGGTGGAAAATCATCAAATATGGCTCCCGCTCTTGGGCAGAGCGAAAGGTCGTGGAGACTTCTACTGACTAAAAACCACCCATGTTCCTTCTTAGCCCTATATGTCGAGGTCGCGGTAACTTGTGAACAGCCCGCAGCACCGCTATCGTACCCTTCGGGGATTATGGGCGAGATGTTGTGATATTATGTAACGTTTTAGTATAATTTAATAGAGTAAGACTAAGTTATAAATAAGATCCGATACAAATACCAAATAACACAGTAACACACCGAGAGATAATTGTGTAAGTGAATCTGTTATTCTGTGCCAACTTTCGAAGAGAAAAGTGCATGAACCAATTCCAATTCATGCATTTCGTGAATGATAGAGAAAACTAGGTTTTATTACTTCAACCGAACAGACTAAATCCGGTTGTTGTCTCTTTAATTTCCTCTGAAACTTCCTATCTTCCTAAAACTACATTCGATTACACTTTCCATGACATCGCCTCAGTAATTCGGAGGGTAAGACAGAGGTGTATCCTGAATGTATGCCCAAATTTTGCCGGTAATGTATAAGTACAATGTAATAAATAGGAGGTGACCCTATTGACAGCAACCAAGCACCAATCCAAGGTCCGTGAGTACTACTGAGAAATTCCTGAAAAACCCAATAACACTTTGTTTGGCCTGGGAATCGAGCTTGGAACATCGTGCTTAGCAGTCCTAGTTTCCAAAACCAAAACAGAAGCCTTTATTTAGGTAACCTATAGAAAATCAACATTAGGTATTTATCTACTCTTTTGAGAAACTTAGAACTAATTTATTAAGCTGCTTTCGATCGGTAAAAAGGTTATAGTAATCGAGTCTTGTGACCTTGGCCATTCTAAATCTCCACTAGATTAGTGAGGTCTGTCGGTCGATCAAGATTAGGTAGGTAGACAGAGTTCAATCCTATTGATCCTATTCGGAATTTAATCAAATCGCTTTTGCCGTTTGCTTGATAAGGTCTTTTTTTTCTAATTACCTCTGTTTTTCAATTTCTCAGCTTTATTTATTCAGAAATATTCTAAGACTACAGTTTAAACTTTCATACCTGAACCAGATCCTTCAAAGGTCAATTCTCAGTCACATGTTCGTAAATGATAGGTGTAAAACTATAATTTCCTACTACAGAACTAACCATAATATTAGTTTTCGGAGAAGAAACTAAAATGAACTCTGTTTTCATTGTCATATTACTCTCCACACAATACATTCGTGTCTCATCATCATTGCTCACCAAAAATCCAGAACATATTATGCAAAATAAAAAAAGCGGGACGAACGTTGCCATGCAGTAGGACGGGACTAAATAAATAAATGTAATAGAAACATGAAATCTAAAACCATAAAAATCCAAAAATAAACAAGATCTTACCAATGTTCTTCAAAAATTATAAAAATATCGTCTATTCCCGCCATTCAACCGAAAGCCATCTTTATTGGCCCACAGAGCACAAAAAAACATGGCGTGTTTGTTTTAAAGCCGAGAAGCACAGACAATAAATATTTTGCTTTTGAATTTCGCTCAATAAAACTCGGCTGTGTGTTACCAGTGTTTGTGTTTGTTCATACGGTGGGATTTCAATTTGTTATATTTGATTTTCGTTATGATATAGATCGTTTTTTCAATAGGATGAGTGATGTTCGGTAAATCTTGGTTGTTAACTCTTTTGACGTGGTGCCACGAGATAAAATGATGGGCTCAGCGATCTTCTAAGGCTCTGCGATGTAAACTGCAATGGAGGATAGTTTTAGGTCTGTGTTGTGGTCGGGATTTACAGTCGCTCCATGTAAGATATTGGTATTCAGCCGCATCTAGGAAGCTTTCACCAACTTAGTTGGTGAAAAGATGGCAGAAGTGTGTGATAAGTGATAAGTATCACATTATGGCTAAGATTAACATTATGGTCACAACTGATGACGAAGATCATTAGATCATGTATAAAAGAGGATTTTCAAAGCTTGTCAGGACTACATGGAATTTGTGACATTAAAGACCTGTCAAGGAAACTACAATTAAATTAACATTACCATACGATCTAACTTCCAAATTTTTCTCAGCTTCCAAATGGCGAAGTATATTTTCTGTAGTACACAATGCTTACCTGTAAACAACAAAATGATTCGTTAATGAACGCCATTAATAGTATTGTAACAATTAAAAGCAGGACGCAATGTGGTCGGAACTGTTAACAGTTAATGGGAACCACAAATAAATATTTATAATGTTTTGCAGTCATCGAGGTAACTTGGATTATTGCTTTTGGAAACTGGTTGTAATTTACAACAAATTACTAGTATGTTACAGTATAAACTTAATGGAAAAATCAATGAACTTTTTTTTCGACTAACGAACCCGCTTAGCGGTCGCGCTGGCAACCATGAGACCAACGGGACAATGTTTAAGTTTTATTTTCCGAATTTTATTTACTGACTGATCCTTATTCCAGATATATTAAAATCAAAATATATTTCTAGTCAGTACAAAGAGTCTCAACAACATACAAACAAACCTAACTCCCAGATGCATCAATAAAAAATCATAAAGAGACATTTAAGTATGTCTTGGCTGTAACGTCTGAAGGGCCATCTACAGGGGGAGCACAAATTCAATTTTAATTGAACGATGCCGATTCATTGGATGAAGACAGGAGGGTGGACGATAAAATTAAACGTCAATCTTACTTTGACTGATTTTTACCTACAAATTGAGAGTGAATTTGTTGTGGCTAAAGATATTGATCGATAATTTACAGATAGTTTGAAATTGAGAATATTGGTTTTTAAATCTGTGCCTCTAATAGTATAATTAGAGGTACCAATGTTGGAAATGTCAAAAATATATTGGATGGTCATAGACATACAAAACTCTTTTAAAATAATGATCAGTTGTTGTTTGTATAGACCTCCGATTATTTTTATTCAATCAGGGACAGAAGTTACATTCGTATTTTTACCCGACTGCGGCGAAGCCCAAAAGGAGGGTTATTTAAAAGATCTTTAATTTCATTTTAATACCCACATTTTTGTATTACAGGATCCAAGTTCTACAGCTAAAATCAATTAAAACCGAAATCAGAATAGTCACACTTTGAACGAAACAAACTTTTCTCTTATACCTAGTAACACAAATCTTCCGTAGATACTAAATCTACAAATTCTCGTTCTACAACTGTTGCCATTATAACACTAGTGTGTAACAGGGATGTTATGGATATTAAATTTCGGATACGGATACAGAAGTAATATTATATCGGTTTCGGATACGATTAGGGATACAAATTTATTTTGAATTATCCGCTAGTTTCGGATAATATCGGTTCCGGAAATTAGAATGTTATAATGCAATTTGACAATTGACAACTGACGATGACGGTTTGGCTGGGCAAAATGAAAGAGCACAGTGCTACCAACTATTTAAAATATTTATCTCTAAAACTAAAATCAAAAACTCCTAAAAAGCCGCCAATTACTTGAAAATACCTCTAAAATAATTTAGAAAAATAAAGAGTGCTATTTTAGACTCCGGTTTTACCCAAAAAAATTTAATCGGTTCCGGTTACGGTGCTCCATAACATCCCTCGTGTGTAACATACTATATTCTAGCAAGTAATGCCATAAAGAATCTCCATATGACTTGGCTCGCTATTTGCGCCGGTTGCAAGGGAATTAAAACAAGTTGTATACAGGGAACATGCTGTAGATAATAGGGCTGTCATGCTACCTCTGTTGAGGAAGAATGTAGTTCTGTTTACAAGATAATATTATTAAAATGGACAACAACGAATAACGGATATATTAATCGTTTCTGAATTGTTTAGGATATACTTTCTTGATGATGACTTTTTATCATGGCTTGACAAGCCAAACACATAATCACATAATCTATAGTAATAATAACATTATTACTATGGATTATGTGCTTGGTTTGACTTCAAACTATGATTAAAAAGTCATGATTAAATACGACATTGTGAAATTGGCACACAGGTAGACCATTATGGTACATACACCAGCACATCAAAGTACAAGAATCTGTCAAAATTCTTAAATAGATTTTCAACTTTATCGCTTACGCATTGGGTTCAAGGTTGATTAAGAATTTTTTTACAGTTTCGGGCAGATTGATGTGCTGCAGTCTGTACTTACATTATAATAATACTTTTTATGGCGCTAGTACATTCCCGTGGGTTACTCCCGACAACCATACGGACGAATCTACCCGCAAAAGCTAGTATCTAAAAATGTTCGCGAAATATTTCAAAGTTTCATCTAAATAACACACGTGCCTGTGTAACGAAATATCTATCCACCTTACGTGTAACATAATAACATTATTCAAAGTTTTATCTCGAAAACAGGCGGCCCTAACAACAGGGTCATTATTTACAAATATGACTAATAAACGTTACGTAGTCTTGGCAACACCAGGGTACTCCTTATGATCAATACATAGGCGTAAGTTTAATGTTTAATGTCTGCCTTGTTCGTAACCAAAAGCGTTTTTAATATGATCTAACCTTATGTTACAAAACGATACTCAAATTTTGTGTCCTTTCACCATCATCATCATCATCATCTCCTCCGAAAGACGTCCACTGCTGGACATAGGCCTCCCCAAGTGTCACCAGTGAATCCCCGCAACCTTCACCAACTCTTCGGTCTACTAAGAGAGGGAGGCCCTCGAACGCGCGCATTCACGGTTTACACTCCACAATCAAATTAAAAATAAATAATAATCTTTATAAGAACGAATTGACGTTGCTTATAAAGCCGTTAGCTGAAGTGGAACTGAAGTGAGCTTGCGTTAGGGTCTGTCCAGTCTAGCCGAATGCAGCTGAATACCAATATTTTACATGGTGCGTGAGATTGCCTATTTGATCTTCACAAGCCAGTTAATACTGGTAAGACCTTTGGTAAGACTGGTTGTCAGACTTTCAGGTCACTGACTATCTGTAACGACTGCCAAAGATCTACATAGGTATATGCAGCCAGGACCAACAGCTTAACATGTTTTCCGAGGCACGGAGGAAACTAGGTAGGTAATGGGTGGTCACGTGACCACCCATTAAGTACATACCGAGTTTCCACACCATCCACCCACAGACAAACGCCGCTTAATCTAAAGATCGACCCGAGTGGCAGTTATTATTAAGCCACGAACTCCAGGTGGTATCATCATCATCATCATCATCATCACCAGCTTATAATGTTTCCATTGCAGGGACTCAGGCTTCCACTCTAGGAGAGGGATGGGCTATAATTCACCACGCGGGCTCAGTGCGGGTTGACCTTGAATGGTTGTTCAAATGCTTCTGAAGCCTAAAAAACATATTTTTTTGATACATTTGCTAGACCGTGTTTACATAGGGTTTAAAACCGAAGCTTTGCGAATACAAAGTACATATTTCATGGTAATATAATATCTGTGTTGTGAACTCCCTTGACCTTTATGGGGCTTCCTTTGTGAGGGTCGGAATCGTAAGCTAATGAGACACGAGGAACATGAGTGTAGAATATAAAAATTGTACGTTTTAAAATGTATGTTTGTTTGTTGGTTACTTCATCATGACGAAACAGTCATTGGACTGATTTTGGCAAATAATTTAAGGTTAAAAACTTAGATTTAATGGAAACGTTTCAAAAAGAGCCCTTGTATGTATCAAGCCTATCCTAACCTAACGCTTTAGCAAGCTCATACATTTTCAACTTTATCGTTGAAGCGTTAGGTTCAAGGTTAATTAGAAAAAGACGACAAAATACAACAATACTTTTACTATTACAAAAATACTTTTTGTACGGTCTACTAGTATTACCAGTGCCTTTGCACAGTACGGTCTTAGTCCGACTCTCAAGCCTAGAAACGTGTATAAATTAATGAAAATTCCGATAAAATATTTTCCAGAATAAAAATTCTGCCTTCAGACTTCCCAAAAAAAAATCTACGCACGCTTAACATTTCAGACCCACTTTTCCTTCTCAAACCATAACGACTTCGCATCCTCAAAGTTGAAGGGCCAACGTACGAGAAAGGTGCTCCGAACAAAATTAAATTACAATGATTTACTTTAGCGGAACCTGCCCAGAATTTAAATCTGGTATGCTGGTATACCCAACCGCTTTTTGACTCGGTGCAATTTACCTTCTCCCGCGGCCATGTTATTACAAAAACAGTTGAGTATAAGCTAGAATGAATAATTTTGGATAGCTTACTGGGACGAGAGCTAGTTTTGATAAATAAATCCTAGATAAGATTCGGTGAAGTTGGTTTAAGAAAATACTGATTCTGAACTAAAACTACATGAGGTTTTTTTAATTATCTACGATTTAGTAAGGTAACTCTAATATAAATCATGGTCCTAAATGATGTTGAGCATCATTTTCTTCGGTTTCATAAGAGATAAATCAGAAACATAAGGAGTAATGTGTGACCAGTCCATGTTCCTTGTGTGAAGGACCCCTAAGGGACCAATTATAAACATCTTAATCCTTATAAAGCAAAATAAACCTTTCATACATAAAAACCTCCAACACACACATTGTTTATATTCCTACAATAAAGAAGATCAAACAAAACAAAAAGAAATTAGAATCAATTTTGTTCTTACAGAAGCTTACAAAATAAACAGTTGTTGCCTTATATTCCAATTCCCCATAGCCTTATGATAATTGTTTGTCAGACTGATGAGCTTACAATAATTTTGAATATTAAAATATTCAGTAGAAAGTGGAAGGTGACTCCAACCTTTGATAACTGACCTTTAAATCAGATTTAATAGTAGATTATTAACCAAGGGCTGTATGACATCAATTGCATACGAGGTTTTTGGCGCCTGAGCGAAGCGAAGGCGCTAATTAACCCGAGTATGCAATTGATGCTTACGCCCGAGATAAATACTCTGCTTTACATATCGATTGTGAGGTAAGTAAACAACAAGACAGCAGGTTTCAATGAACATTTATTAAGAAGAAAAAAATGTGTATTTAATTAAAATTAATAGTAAAATTATTACAATTTGTAAGAGATATGGTCACGTTCTTTTTAGGTATATTTATAGTTTGAATATGAGTTTGTGATGATAAGACTTGAGTTTGAGTGACTTGAGGTTCTTGCATCGTAAATGGCGGCAGTTGACTGGTACTATTTTCTTCATTAAAAAATGGCTCAGATGATGTGCTTTGACGTGGTGATTTTAATATATTTTCGACAACTGCTTTTGCCCTTTCTTTAATAAAATCGGGCGTTAGATCTATGTCTTCGTCACTAGACATGTTTAAAACTTTTGAAAAAGAACTCAAACAAGAAAATTAATTATTTTCGCGATGCTTTCGCGCCTACTAGTAGACTGCCTTTTTTTTTTCACGCACGCAAGCGCGTCAAATCTTGCTGGCCAGTTTGATTTTTAAATCGATTCCATCTAACATACGATGTGGAAACAAATAGTTCCATATTTAAAATAAAATCTTTATAAAATAAATTGTCTAGATTCCGATTCGAGTAATTAATCGATAACGAGAAAAAAAAAATTAACTTTTTAAAAATATTCTTCGTGCAGTATGAGTATGACAGTTCTTTTTTCAAATTCCAAAACCTATGCTGTAATGATAGTCATACACCCCGGCATTCAGGGGTGTAAGGGTGTACTTACAGAGCAAGAGATATGTAAAATTTATTAATACTAAGAAATGATTCTGAATAAATAACGAATTGGCTATTAGTAGAGGAAGTTTAATATTTGCAATCAAACTCCTGGGAATGTATCAACCTAATAACACTTCCGAAGTTCCGATCGAACAAAGGACACCGAATGCTCAGCAGTGCGCTTGCAGGTGGGGCAGTATAAGCGTTATTGAGTTTTTTAATCAGGAATTCCTCAGTAACAGGAACAGCCTAGAAGTCTGGATTTGATGATAATTTACTTCCATAATAATACCTACTGATTGCCTGCTTGCGACTGCTGTCCTGGTCCTGGATTCCTGGGTCAGGGAAAGTGTTATTGGGTTTTTCAGGAACTCCCTAATCAGTAGAAGCCACGGAGTTTGGATTTGTGCCCGGTTGGTGACAATTATGATCGCTCCCTAATAAACATAACTGGCAAAATGTAGGTGTACTATTACAAACACCTCTGCCTCACCTTACATGGATTACAGGCGTAATGTTATGTTATAATAATACTTTTTACTCGTGTTAAACATTATTTTCTTTACTCTCAACCGAAACCAATAAACTTAAAACTCGTAAATTATGAGATTTATTCTCGTAAAAGTATGTCCGAAATGGGAGAGCCTAATGAGCTTTTGCTAATCTAGGAAGAGCACCGTTCTAGATAATGTGGGGGTACTAAATTAGTAGACTTTAAATCTAGAATAAATCAGGATTATCAGGTAGGGAACTAATTACCTGTATGTTGTTGTAAATAACTTTTAAACAAGCAAGTTTTTTGATAGGCGAGTGGCTAGAACATAATATAACATCACGCCTGTCATTACGAAAGGGTTAGGCAAAGGTGTACCTTATAGTACACTCACATTTCACCACCTACTTATGTTTACGTCTCATGTAATGTGACTATTCAATATGTATTTGGACTAAGCACAGACAAAGTTAATCTAAAAACTCTAGGATTTTTTTGCATTTGAAGTGATATCATTGAGAAGTACTCAGCTGGAATTTGGAATAAAATATTCTAAAGATCAGATCCGGTTAGGTGTTAATGTTAAAATTCTGGGGTCAGCTTCCAGTCTAACCTGGCCTAAAATCCATCGGAACGACATTATCTGACCACGAATACCAACAACAACCTACTTAGATATTATTGGTAATTCGATACTCTTTGGTAAGACTGATTATCACTTCTACACAATGTCTTTAACGAACTGAGAATCGACCAATTTTATAACAGACACATAGTGATGTAAAAAATTCTTTTTGATGATCGGATTTCATTAAAGACAATTACGACCACGTACATAATTGTTTTCATTACCCACTTATAAATTCCAGTAAATAGAACAATAAAAGATTGTCAGTCATTTCATTGAAATCTGATAACTTAAACCGATTTGCATTGAGAAACCATGACACCTAATGCCATTAGTAATACGTAGGTATGTTTGTGTACATTCAGGAGCAATAATATGTTTCATCATCATCAGCTTATAATATTCCCACTGCAGGGACTCAGGCCTCCTCTCTAGGAGAGGGATGGGCTATAATCCACCACGCGGGCCCAGTGTGGGTTGGTAGATGTCACCACCACGCGGGCCCAGTGCGGGTTGGTCACCATTTTGATATAATAATTATATCGGTGCTGCTGGCTGCGCAATAAAATGTAGGTACCATAATATATAGTATTAATCATGTAGAATAGTCCACAGTAACAAAGAAGTAATATTGAGTATACAATGGTATTGCAGAATGAATGTTGATTGGCTGATAAACAGAAGCGCTGTCATATCTCTTGGTCTGTCGGCCTACTGAGTTTATTCCCATATTCCTGCGTCCCGTCCATGGTTTCCACTCCAATATTTTCTTCCATTTTCCATTTAGCCTACGGCATACATAGCCCGTCCACTTCCACGTAAAACAGTCAGCCTGCAAAGGATAATCTGGTGTTTTACTAAGTAGTACATGTTGTTTACTATCCATTTTATCCATATTCCTTTCTAGGTATTTTCTTTCTGCTAGAACAAAGGACAGCCGTAAACCTTACTGATGATTTTTTTGTACTACGAAAACAATAAATATACACAAAAGGCCCGAATAAATACACGAAAGTACATGTGCATGTACGCAGAAATTCCGTTCGCAGGAAGGTAAGGCGAAATTATTGAATTCTCGCGAAAAAATCCTTTGTACGAAGACCAGGGTGTCTAAAATGGCCGCTTTAGCAGAATCGTAATATGAATCATGTTAAAAATTTAAAATTCTTTAAATGGACTTTATAGTTTTAGACATTAAGTCCATTTTAAGAATTTTAATTTTTAACGTGATTCATATTACGATTCTGCGTGGATTCTGTTAAAGCGGCCATTTTAGACCCGCAGGTACCTACCAAGTATTTCAAGGCAAAAAAACCGTGAATGAAATGAAATATAAATACCGTAATAGTGACTGCGACGATTTGTTCCATGTATGTCAAGTTTTCGTGGAAAATTTCTAGTGGTATGTGTGATCGTTTGTTTGCCTGCTTTGCATATAAATTGTTTTCGACGCTATGAATTCTGATACGGATAAATTTTCGCGCCATGTAAGGAATTTTGTCACACCTACGGAATTTTTAAGGTGCGGCGTTTTTTAACACGTAGTTACACACGTAAATACATAATATCATAAATGACAATTATAAAATATAATGGCTGTACGTAAGTAAAAGTCCTATTTGGCGCATCCGTGAGATACACACTTTTTTTTTCGTGTTTAGTTCTTAGGTTTTTTATTTTTATTATTATTTACTTTGTGTGTGCACTTGTGGCATGTGCCAAATAAATTTGTTTTCTTTCTTTTCTAATAGTACGCCCACGTATAAAGTATCTAAGTCCCACGGAATAAGAAACGACCCTTTTTTTTTGGGGTGAGAAATCATCAAATATCTGCCGCTTTGGGCAGAGCGGTATGGAGTGTCAGACTTCTATTTACTATAAACCACCAATGTTCCTTCTTAGCCCTTGTGCCGAGGCCGCGGTTTCTCTTTTAAACAACCCCCACCCCCGAATAAGGAACGACCCTATTGTCATCATTCGGACACAAATTCAGACTCCGCGGAATTAAACGATTGCCTTAATTGATTAAGAAGAAGAAAGTATCGCCAACAGTAGAAATACGGTAATGGTCCCTAGAAGAAAATACAACAAACTATTACCTACTCCGCCAAATTTCACTCAAATCCGTTCAGCTGTTTTTGCGTGATGGTGTAACAAATACTCACATTTATAAAAACTCTCTCCCTCTCTCTCTCCGTCTCTTAAAGCCCTCTTTTTTTAAAGCATGATTAGACTTCATTAGATGTCAGTGTTTATAAAAACTGTAAAAACTTTATACTCGTATATTTGATACTTACTTTCATAAAGCTGGCATGTCGGTTCCCTTTAAAAATAACATCGGGAACTTCTAAAAATGCAGTGTGAGCCAAAAGTTAGGAACATTCGAGAACTAATTAAAAGTTTGAGAATCACGGCAATGTGCTAATCTCATCCAATTGTCTATTAAGCTGGCCTATTTCTGTCGTCTAATGCGCTTCGTGAAAAGCTATTGAAAATAGACCTTAGATATTTTACACTGTTGTATGCGATGCCATTTCTCTTTCAATATAAGTACCAACTGATATTTTTGTAAGTTACAATAAATCTTTTTTTTTAAATAAAACTAAGTTACTCCTTATAAAATCAGCTGTCTGCCTGTTAAAGTTTCATTAGAATCCGGGACAAACATTCTTTGTTTTTTTTTCTGTTATTTTAAAATCACAAATAAACACTGTCTTCCGTTTAATATATTTGTATGTAGTGTCACAACATTTCACTAATTGCGTGCCTCGTACGATTTTTTGCTTTCAAAGTGTCAAAACAAGACCCAAACAAGAACGATGTTCGACTTGAAATGCGTAATGCATTTCGCCCAAGGCCACAACAACACGAAAACTTTACACCAATCTACTATAAGAAAACCTTTCACCCATTTAACGCCACCTATATGATAATACCGACCTTTTAGCGAACCTTGTGTGTGTGAAAAGGGCCAGTGACGTCAAACAATTCTTGTCCCTCGCAAACTTTCAATAAATATCGCGTTCCTATGCATACGCCATCACCCCCATAGATTTGTAAACAGACCCTCACTCATTCCGGTTTTCATTTACTTAGGTTGCTTTGAATATTTACAACTAAACGGCAAATGTCCGTAAAATCGCCGCCTACGTAATTAATGTAAAACATTTCACAAATTGGATTATGTTAACTATGTGGTATGGGACGGTTTTAATATTCTGTGAGGAGGGGTTCCGCACATTATTCGAGGGGTTTAGTCTATGGTTTTGGCTAGTTATTCAATGTGTGGCCTCGTTGGTCCAGTGGTCGTAAACGCGACTGCATCATGTAAACCATTTTTTTTTGGGGAGTGGGAAATCATCAAATAACCTCCCGCTCTTGGGCAGAGCGAAAGGGAGTGTCAGACTTCTACTGACTAAAAACCACCCATGCTCCTTCTTAGCCCTAAATGTCAAGGCCGCGGTATCTCTTACAACATTCCGCAGCCCCGACTGGCGTCGGCATCGGCCCCATTCCATGTTGCTGTCTTTGAGGCGCGCGTGGAACACAAACGCGCCGTCGACACGGCCTGTCGTCGTCATAAGACGGACGGTGGACGGCGAGCTAGCCCATCACTCACCATCCACAGGCCTGCGTCTACGGTGTTATTGTTTTTTTCAGAATTTCTCAGTAGCAGTAACAAAGTTGGTGCCCAGTTGATGGCAATAGGTTCGCCCCCTATTACATGTGACATTAAACAGAACTGGCAAAATGTGCTTGTACTATTAGGTACGCCTCTGCCGAACTTTTCGGAGTTACAGGTGTGATGTTATGTTCAGAGAAGAAAGTATAGGAAAGCAAATTCTTTAAACCCGGACTGGACCTACGTCATGGACTTTGGCATAGTCCACACTCTCTACCTCAATAGGTCTTCGTCCCAGCCACCTAATCACAAGTTTTGGTATTTAAATTTAAGACACGAAACCATTAATTTAGATTCTAAATAAACTGAAGCATTGGCTGCAGAATGGCCTTTAAGTCCTGTAACTTTTAGTCCTAGGCCGTAATAGACTCAGTCTAGAATTAATAGCAAGCAGTTTCCATGCTGATAGCAGGTTCTCTCTGCTAACGCTCAAAGAGGTAACTGGTGAGTGCTCGAGTAAAAGCGATGGCGATCAACTGCCGGCCGTACAGACGACATTCCTTAATAGTGGGTCAACTTGATATACGAGAAACAATTTGTAGGCACACCTATACGACCATTTCAGTGTCCCATATCCATTACAAAGCCATATTCACGTATTGGGCACCACTAATCTTAAAAGCACTAGAGGAAGAAGTATTCTCGTTTTTATTACCTTTTATTCGAACATAAACTGCGGAATACAACGAACTAGCTGATGCCCGCTGCTTCGCCTGCGTGGAAGTCGGTTATCGCGACCAAAAGTAATCTTTTCATCCCCCCCTTTGAACCCCTAACAACCTTTTAGTCGCATTAAAATGCCCTTTGTCCTTTCTCAGGCTCTAGACTATCTGTGTACCAAATTTAATTTAAATCAGTTCAGTAGTTTCGGCGTGAAAGGGTCACAGACAGACACAAATGTAATTTCATTCATTCAGTAATTTTGGCGTGAAAGCGCGACAGACAGACAGACAGACAGACAGACATAGTTACTTTCGCATTTATAACATTAGTAAGGATTAAAAGATAAAACATGTGATGTTGATATTGACTCATCTCACTGCTGGCTAAAGGCTTTTCCTCATGACTTCCAATTCTTCATATCTAGGTTTAATGTAAACGACAACTGGTCGTTGGTTTTTTCCAGGCCGTCCTTACTTTTTCTACCGCGTCACCTTCATAAACATAACATCCCGTAATCCCCAAACGGTTAAGCGGAGGTGCACCTTTAACACACCAACATTTCATCAGTTAACCAATATTATATCGGTCCAGCGACTCGGAATGGAAAGAATTCTCGTACCTATTTATTATTACCTACTTTTTATTTGGCCTGATGTGTACGCAAACAACAAACTACAAGATATACACTATCGGCCATACGAATGACCTACAATATACGGAATGCAACAATAATAAGTGTAAATTGCCATTCAGAACAATGAACAATGTAAAAGTATGCCAAATATTTTTGCACTTCCCCCCACAAAGAGTCGTAAACATTTATTGCATTCAGAATGACCTATAACTGAACAGATTTCTCAGAAGCCTGTTTGTACATAGTGTTGCCCTGCACTTTGCTTGTAATTTCAAGTTCGAATTCAATCCGTGTTTGGTATTTTATTTTTGAACCGTACAGTTTGAGTTGGTCAGAGGGAATCGTGGCTAAATAATATCATTCGCATGGGTCGACCTTCAAGTATAAGCCGAGCTTGTCGAGGTTGACCCGTAGATGGGTATCATCCTTACATGAAGAGGTTCTTCCGTGCCTCAGAAAGCACGTAAAAACGTGGGTCTTGGCTGTCCTTCCTTTTATGATCTACCATTAAAGGTGTTACGTTTTTTCTGCCAAAAGTATGAGAACAAGTCTAACTAAAAGGTATCGTATTATCCAGGTACTGTAGGGTTCAGATAGGAAGTCGCTTCATGTGAAATACGTGTCAACTGCAGCCGGTAAGACTATATAAATGTAAAATAAAATTAAAACAATTTTTTTGTTTGTTGTTTGCACTTGTGGTACACAACTGTAAATATTAAAAGTGGGGTCAGAGACGGTTGGAAAGGGTTGCAGGAAGAGCAAGGGAGGGATTTTATGTGCTAAATAAATGTTTTCTTTCTTTCTTTTCTTACCCTTTTTTATTTTTGGGGAGTGGGAAACCATCAAATTACCCCTCCCGCTCTTGTTCAGAGCGAAAGGGAGTGTCAGACTTCTACTGACTAAAACCACCCATGTTTCTTCTTAGCCCTTTATGTCAAGGCGTCGGCTCTTGCGAGCCCCTTCCATGTTGATGACATCTCTTTGACGCGCGCGTGGAACACAAACACGCCGTCGACACGGCCTGTCGTCGTCATAAGACGGACGGACGGCGAGCTAGCCCATTTCTCACCGTCCACAGTCCCGCGTCTACGGTGGCCGGAAGCCGTCACGTGGCCCCCGACGCCCGGATTCTTTCTTGCCCTAACATTTACATTGTGGAATTAACAGTTCGGAAACGGCTGTGCAGATGATGATGCCACTAAAACTGACATCATGTGTGTTGTTCTCCGTAAATGACGTTATTTTATTGATTTTGTTCAGTGTGTATCTTAAAGGAAAATCCTTTCCTATGAAAGATATCAGTAGTTTACGTATTTGATAAACTCAGTTTCAGTGACCGTAGTATAAAAAAGGTGACTTTCAGATTTTAAATGTCACAGTGAAAGATATTCTATCAGTTTATATCTTATCAATACATTTTAGCATGTTACGTTTTATCGAAAATAAAATTAACTGCCACATTGGACGACAGTTGAGGTCCTGGTTCGATTCCCAGGTCGGGCAGTGTTATTGGGTTTTTCCATAAGGCATTTATCAGTAACAGCCATGGACGTACATACAAGAGCATTTTTTTTTGGTGGTGGGAAATCATCGAATAACCCCTCCCGCTCTTGGGCAGAGCGAAAGGGAGTGTCAGACTTCTACTGACTAAAAACCAATCGTGTTCCTTCTTAGCCCTTTATGTCGAGGCAGCGGTATCTCTTACAACATCCCGCAGCCCACATACAAGAGCCTCACTGTTACATGGGACTTAAACATAGGGTATTAAACAAAAAAAAAACTAATTAGCCCGTCACTTAGATTATCGAAAAATATTGGATACGAGTTTTTTTTTGTTTTATCAAATTAATAAAAAATAACGAGAATAAAACGTGTCAAAGATCATGAGTCGCTTGTGACGACACGTTGTGGGTAAAAAAATACTAACCTTGTGACGTCACCGACTTGACACGACTTTTCGAAGCAATGTATCGTCTTCATCTTTCGCTTACGTGAAAAAGGAAATAATACGTCTCCATTATTTTTTGGGAATCTATCTGACGGACTAATTAGATTTTTTGGTACCCTAAATACTAAACTAAATACCCTGTTGGCGAAATGTGGGTCTACTATAACATTCACCTCTGCCTAACCCTTCGGGGATTACGGGCGTGACGTTACGTTATAATAAAAATATATGATGCAACATTTTGCAGTTACATGCCATTTAAAATAACGGCAAAATGTTTCACACTGGAATCAATTTAATATTTAAATGCATAGCTAACAATGGCACTATAAAAACAATGGTATTAGCTTATAGAAATGATAATTATTGTAATGCGGGCACAGCACGGATGTGCAATTATGATAATTATAAGAAATAACAATACAATATGAAAACTGACTATTCCCATAGCGGATACAACTCTCGGCGACACTGAGTTACTTTTATAAGTCGGTTAAATAAAAGTGGCCCACATTGTTCATTAATTGAACTTTTTATTAGTAAATTAATAATTTCAACAACTTAACTGTTGAAGTACAGTCGGTACGAAAATTAAGTGATCCGTTTTAAGAAGAAAATAAATTTGTTGAAAGGTTGGGTTTAAGTTTATGTTTGCTGGTACTGCCTCGACAGCTGAGCATGAGGGACTGGGTTCGATGCCCGGATCGGACAGTGTTATTGGGTTTTTCCATCAGGAATTTATCATTAGCAGCCACGGATTTGTACCCGGTTATAGCAATATGCTCGCCGCTTATACATGGGAGTTAAAGTACACCTCTACCTTATCCGTAGGGGATTACAGGTGTGATGCTATTTGATGTAAGGTGACTTTATTAACTTGGGACTACAAAGCTAATATATGTTCTTTTATTCCTTTCTTGGTAGTGAAGCCTACAATAATTTGTTTTTTAACCGACTTTAAAAAGGAAGAGGTTCTCAATTTGTCGACGAACTTTTTTTTTTTACAAAATTTATTTAGAAGTATCAGAGCACCAGACGTTCAGAAATACAACCTTTTCAGCATAACGAAGGTTTGAATAAAAGATTCATATTCATATACTGAAAAATATACATTCAATTGGACAAATTAAACATATTGCACAGAATATCATGAAAATTGTTGCAAATATTTCGAAACGGAAGCACAGAAGTTGTTTTTATTTTAATATTGATACGGTATGATATGATAATAATGCGACTTTTTTTTGTGAGCTGGCAACTCACAATGAACGTTGCAAAGTCATTATTGGAAAACGTGTAATAAATTGTACTGCAAAATTATTATACACATTTTTCGAACAGGCAGGCAGGTCGAGAAAATGTTGCCTTTTTCATTTGTTTTAGATTTCCCATGCTGTTTTAACGAGAGAAATATCTCGCTGTTGGTGGACGGGGCTCTCGAATAAAACACTGCGTGGATTTCTATACTATAGGTCTGGGCCACACACACATAGCAACACGCTTGTAATCACCGCGGGGTTAGGCAGAGATGTGTCTTATAGTAAATACACTAACATTTTGCTAGTTATGTTTAATTGTAATGTTATGGGGGGCGAGCCTGTTGGCATCAACCGGGCACAAATCCACACTCCGTGGTTGAAACACTGAGATATTTCCACGACAGGGCCAAATCTGAGAAATTCCTTAAAGCTATGCTATTACCATATTACATACCATAGCCGTTTGGTGTCGAAACGCTGGAGTCATGGGGTCCGAGTGCGCTTCTCCTTTTCATGGAGATCTCTAGCCGTCTAGTCGACACTTCGCGCGACCAGAGGGCTGGCTCTTTCTTTGGTCAAAGGATTAGCATTGCCATTCAACGTGGCAATGCTGCCAGTCTCCTGGGCACGTTCCCGGTTGTCAGCGATGCGGAGGAGTACTAGGACGCCTAAGTGGTCGTTGTATATATATGTAAGTATTAACTTTTAGTTTTAATTTGTAATTTCTATTTTTTTGTGTATTTTGTTGTAACACAATTTGTACACCTACCAATTACTTATTACCATATTATAAACTTAAAACATTTACTGCAGCACCACTACACCAGCCAGGATTTAAATAAAATAGATATTTTACACAAACCAAACGGTCGCCGCTACTGTAAAACGCTAGTCAAAATTTAAATTTTTGCTCATCGGAAATAGAGGCCTTTGTAAAAGAACCAATTATTTTTTTGCATGGCCGCATTTCCATTACAGTTGAATTAATCTCTAGGCTGTTTGTTTTCGCTCTAAAGATATTATTGGACCTTTATAACGTGCTTGCGCGCTTTTTGTGGGCAACGGTCAATTTTCAATGAATTATAGATAGGCTTTTTTTCATCGGCATTTGAAGAGGAGTCTTCGAAATAACTAGAGCGTATTAGGCAATTTTTATGCATGGATTGTTCGGTTCAACCGAAGAGAAGGAATAATTTGCAAAAAATTCAAACGGAACTTTTTCTGCCATCTGCTTATTTCCGAACGAATCTATCAATCTCACACAAATGCACACATCAGCTATACAATTTGACATAGTTTGTCGTACAGAAACAAAAAAACGTGGAACCACTTGTGATAAATTAAGTTCGGGACAATGACATCGTCAAAAATCTGATTTAGTGGGGTGTTACACAATCATGGTTCGTTAAACCGCGGACAAAACCCAACATATTTTAGCCGGAACCCCACCGAATAGCAAACTAGCTATTTAGTTTCAACCCTAATTTTGTACCATTCGTTTTAGGGTTGTCAATTTACCGAAGCTTTAGGACGCATGATTCAATTATGAAATACAATGGAATGAAATACAATTAAAATTCTGTTTGTTTTGAACATATGTTTGAGTTGGACGGGCTTTAATAAAAGTAGCGCTTCTGCCCATTAAAGGGGACGCCGCGCCGTCGTAGTGTTGTACTCATAAATATTACCTATTTATTTTTATTTTAATGTTTTTACCCGACTGCAAGGAAAGGGTAATGTTTTTTTTACCCAACTGCGGCGAAGCCCAAAAGGAGGGTTATGTGTTTGGCGTGTATGTAAATATGTATGTATGTTTGTTTCTTTGTTCCCTCATAACTCCTAAACAGATGATGGGATTTGAAAAAAATATACGTCGTTAGATTCGACTTCATGGCGCGAGTGTCACTGGCTACATTTGAAAATTAAATTATGAAATTAAATGAAAAAAAAAATCATATTTAAAACTTCATCTTATTACCAATAAGTTAATTGACAATTTTGACTTATTTTAACTGTTAAGTTTTACCTGTAAATTTTGACACAGGCAAAGAACAAACAATATTTCTTGAAAATAATTTTGGAATTATTTGCTGACCTAGTTTTCCAATAAATAAGTAAATATTTATTTATTCAGAAACTCCCTGTTAACCAAAAGTTTCGAAAAACTGGGCACCCTAAGCCGAATGATGAATAAAAATGCAAATCGCTCCAGGCAGTCGGAAGAATGATTTTGAATAGCGCGTAAATTGAGAACAGGTGTATAGAAGGGTACTAACCGGTTTGAACCAGTTTCAACCGGTTTAGAAACGATAAAACAAAATGGGCGAAGTAACATCGCATTGAATTTTTATTATAATACTAATGAAGAATAAGCACTTTTAATGGTTTAATTTTTTGTTAGAAAATTGGGGTGCTTTTGTTAATTTTTGAGAGGATCAAGTATGTAGCTTGTTGGATTAAGTTTTTTTACACTGTGTTCGATTTTTTTTTTTTATGTTCACGTACAGTGTGTAGTGTATTAACAGATGTCTGTATTTTTTAAGAAGACACTTGAAAGGCATTGCTGGCATGAGCTTATTACAATTAGTTTTTGATAAATTTATGATTAATTTTTGTCCCAATATTCACACACACGTTAAAGTTTCCACTGCTCCTCTCTGAAAGGGAAAATGGGCTACAATCCACCACGGGGGCCCTGTGCGGATTAGTAGATGTCACATGTATTCGAATTTTTGGTTCTAGGACATGCCGGTTTCCTCACGATGTACCTATTCTTTCATCTTTCCTGTGTTCCTTGAAGGGTGAACCTAATATGAGGTACACCCATATTTAGCCAGCTATGTTGAGTCCCATGTAATAGGGCAAGAGCCTTTTACCATCAACTGGGCACAAATTCAGACTCCGCGGTTGCTAGTAAGAAATTCCAATTTACTCGACGTGGGAATCGAAGATGGGACCTAATGTACAGCAGTTGCGATTGCCAATGAGGCAGTCAATTCATTAATATCTTTCATTTGTTCCGGAATCTATCAACACGCATATCTTTTGAGCTTACATCTCACGACAAAGCGATAACAATATCCGAATAATCACCTAAAGCTCACTCCTCAAGTCTAGGGAATCTCACGCTTCACCCCGCCGACATAAAGGAAGGTCATCAGTGTTAGTGACGGGGGGATGAACGTAATTCCGACGGTGGACGCCTAAGGTACAGATTACTATGCGAGGTTAATTTGTTGAGGGGACTGGACAGGTAGAGGGTTATTCTGGGTTATGCAGCCAGGAGACTGGAATAATAGAACGATGAGTATGAACGCAAATTGTGTTTATAATTACAGAGGAACGAAATATTAATAAGCAAGTGGACGCTTGCGAGCTCGGATTTCGGCTGTAAAAATATGAATTTCATCGAAATGTCATCATCATCATCATCATCATCATCATCATCATCATCATCTGCCTAACCTTTTCCTAACTCTTTTCGAGTCGGCTTCCAGTCTAACCAGATGCAGCTAAATGCCAGTAGGTATTTTATATGGAGCGACTGCCTATCTAACATCGAAATGTCATGTTGTTCGAGAAATTATGTTCTCGTTCTAAATCTGGGTCTCGAAAAGACTTCGGCGATCCTGAGGCGTTTTGTAGTTCAACCTAAAGATTTATTTAGACCACCAAGCTATGGAACGAATCTATTTTTGGAAGTGATTTATTTATAATATTTCTATGGGTTCTCAGGCAAGGCTAAGTAATTACTAATTATCTACGTTTTCGAACAGGCAATCAGCTTGAACTTTTTAACCAAAAACTCATCAAAAGTCTCCGTCTGTAAATGTATATATATACTTTACAAACTTTGAAGTTAGTTTATAACTATCGTGGTATTGCAATAAATGATTTAAAGTTTGAGTTGGAGAGCCTAATTCTTTTTGACTCAACTCTATAAAAAAAACGGATAAGAATTGTATATAAAGCAAGGATAGTCTAGTGTTGTGTCCGTCGGACTGACAAGTCATAGGTCCCGAGTTCGAACTCAAGACGCGCTCCTCTGATTTTTCAAATTTATGTGCGTATTGTATATTTTCGTGCTTCGGTAAAGGAAACATTGTGAGAAAACCAACATGCTTGAGAGATATTTCTCGACGACATGTAAAGACAAGTCAGAAGCCCATGAACGCCATAAAAACTCTGACTCTAGATTAGGCACTAATTAAACGATAAAAAAAGAAGAAGACGGTTAAAGTATAACAAATCCTTAACTGAATCCAGCACGAGACAATACAACAATAAATTAATCACATCGCTGCGTCAAGTCCAAGGACAACCAATGAGTCAGTTATAAATCAGTTCTGACTCAACATTCCTTTAGATACACCTATTATAATATGTTACGGTTCTGTAACAAAACTAGCTTGTGACCGCGGTTTCGCCCGCGTGGATGTCGGAAATATAAAAAATGTCCATGCAAACTTTCATCCCCTATTTAACTTCCTTATGGATTAAATTTCGAAAAATTCTTCCTTATTCCTTGCCTACCTATATTGTAAAGGGAACCTC
This sequence comes from Diarsia rubi, assembly GCA_932274075.1. NCBI lineage: Eukaryota > Metazoa > Arthropoda > Insecta > Lepidoptera > Noctuidae > Diarsia > Diarsia rubi. Next base: position 7,668,998 of record OW026433.1, read on the forward strand.
TTTGCAAAATTTCAGCTTTCTAGGGCTAAGGGTTTAGGCAAGGCGTTAATGAGTCAGTTAGTCACGACTGTTCTTTTTATTTGATGGAGTGAAAGGACGGTAGGTACTTACTAACTATATATAATATATACACTTCATATTTATATATAGATAGATGTTACGGTTTTGTAACAAAAGAATAAAAACCGGGACATTCGTGCCGTGTGGGTCGTGACTTTGATTAAGGACACATCTTTACTATTCGTGGTATATGCGGGTAGTAAATCAGGTGGACAGACGGGTGGAAAGAAAAACTAGATATGTATTAATCACATTACGTAATGGGAATGCATATTCTTTAGGAATTACGAAAATTAGGATGACTCAGATTTTGTCCGACCTGCAGGGCTATTGCGTATTTTTTAAATGACAGTGGCTAACCTATATTGCGTATCAATTACTTTCAAATGGTTCCATTTTGTACTAAACCATAACCAATTTGATAGTTAATCCATGGACAATATGATAGCCACTGACATTTAAAAGATACGCATTTAGTATCTTTTACATGTCAGTGGCTATTCTAACTGTCAAATTGGTTATGGTTTAGTACAAAATGGAATCATTTGACAGTTAATTGATGGTGTAGTGTGTGGACACTATGATAACCACTGACAATTGGTGCTGCACGTTACCAGCAGGGTTACCATCATCATCATCATCAGCCTATCGATGTTCCCTTTGTTATTGTCAGTCAATGACCTGCATTATTTGAGTCCTCTTACAAAAACTTTGTAAGAGGGGTCAGATAATGCAGGGCACTGACTGTACATACGATAAATCTAATAAATTCACTCTTTCAGCCACTGTCCATTGAATGCTTACATAAAATGGTAAATATTAAACACTAGCTAGTTTAGAACAGATACCTATCATGAATCGTGAACCCTTTTTTTTTTGAGGGTGGGTATGGGAAATCCTCAAATTTACTCCTGCCGCTCTGGGTGAAGCTGACACTCCCGTCAGACTTCTACTGACTAAACAACAGCCATGTTCCTGCTTAGCCCTTGCCTGTGTCCGAGGCCGCGGCATCTCTTTCAAACAACCCGTAGCCCCAGCAGGCGTTGGCCCTTGGTTGGTATCCCAAAACACTAGGCAATTTTCACCTTAGAATTTCAGGCTTCCACCTTGGGAGCAGAAAGGTTAAGATCAATTACATTATTCCGGCGCGTTTTTCCACTAGGTCCAATCTACAGCATAAATATTTAAGTAACTAATTAATTATTTATAAGGCTTGGCGTTTCCTTAAATTATATCACAACACTCCAGAGATTTCACTTCGCAAAACAGAATAATTTACTAAATATCCTGTGTATATGACACAAATATACATACCCAAGATATTTTGTACTGTAAAAGTGTAACGTCCATTCTTCGTGAAAATGCTTTATCCTAACTAATACAGTGTGATTCTTTATAATGTGCACATATCGAAATGGGGGAATCTATGCTTAATATTATCGACGGAAAAATTATTTAAAAAAATCTAAATATTTTTTAATATTTTATATGGAATTTTTAAAAATTTTGTCTGCTACTGTGACCCCAGTGTAAACAAAACGGTGTAACTTTTAAACTAAATTATCTATCGCGATGAAACAAACTCCATAATGATTGGAAGCAATTAGGCGTCCTCGTAAAATGAAAATTGTGGAAAAAAACTACCCTCAATTGAAAATAAACACGTTTTTTGATCAAAAAAACTTTTTTTTTTCATAACTTTTTACATAAAATTGTTTCATCGCGATAGATAATTTAGTTTAAAAGTTACACCGTTTTGTTTACATTGGGGTCACAACAGCGGACAACATTTTTGAAAATTCCATAAAAAATATTAAAAAATATTTAGATTTTTTTAAATATTTTTTCCATCGATAAAATTAAGCATAGATTCCCTCATTTCGATATGTGCACATTATAAAGAATCACACTGTATATCATCATCATCATCACCATCAGCCTATAATGTTCCCACTGCAGGGACTCAGGCCTCCTCTCTAGGAGAGGGATGGGCCACAAGATCCACCACGCAGGCCCAGTGTGCAACTAATCTATAAACAAAGAAAATTACAGACTGACTGACTGACTTGACTGACTTATCAAAGCCCAGCCCAAACCCTTGAACCTAGAAAGCTGAAATTTTGTTCAGAGGTTCCCTTTATAATGTAGACAAGGCATAAGAATTTTTCGAAATTAAAATCCTAAAGGATTTAAATAGGCTAAGAAAGTTAGTCAATAGAAGTCTGACACTCCCTTTCGCTCTGCCCAAGAGCGGGAGCAGTTATTTGATGATTTCCCGACCCAAAAAAAAATATACACTATTACTTATGATTTTCACAATAACGTTCCCCTTCGAGACGTAGTTCGTAAGTTCAGTAGAAATCTTATTTTACTCATGTATGCACACTGCATAATCTGGCACTAAGTCAAGTGGTAAGTTTTTTGCTCAGCTTTACACTTTAACCCATCTTTACATGATCTAACTAGTTACCAAGTTTGAGTTAATTCTCCGCGTCTAGCAGCTTGAGCATAAACTTTCTTATAATAGTCTACTCTCTAAAGTGTAGGAGACCAAAGATTTATATTTTTGCACGGAACCGAAATCCTGTTAAAAACCCAAGTTACTCCTTGGTATCATAAATAAATTAAAAAAAAAAACATCAGTTATCTGCTAGTAGAAGCCCCGTCAAAGATGCTGCCGGGAATAAGCCGGAACAAACAGACAGACAAGAAAAAAAATTTACCCAAATCCTGTTAAAAACCTAAGTTACTCTTTGGTATCATCAATAAATTAAAAAAAAGAACATCAGTTATCTGCTAGTAGAAGCCCCGTCAAAGATGCTGCCGGGAATAAGCCGGAACAAACAGACAGACAAGAAAAAAAAATTACAAGTGTACCGTATTAACTTTCATATGCGTTCAGTAAAGAGTTGTTATTTTGAATACGACAAATCTTTGGGTAGGTACGTCGAACGAAATGTTAATTATTTATTATAGCTATTGAAGCGAAACTTCGCGACGACATCATTTGATTGGAGTGTTCTTCAAGGTAAGTGTTTGTTGAGGGGGTTTAGGGAATTGATTGTTTATTTCTATGCAGATTGTGGTGAATTTATCTATAATATGTATGTATTTAGAAATATATAAGTATGTTTATCAGTTGTCTAGTACCCATAACACAAGCTCTGCTTAGCGCTTGGGACTAGATGGCGTTGTGTGATAGTTGTGGAATATTATTAATGGGTTTATTACAGGAGGTCCTGTACAATCGGCATTTGCTGTCAAAACGACTTGTACACTTTGCCTGGGAATCGATTTCAAAACCTCGTGCTCTCAACAGTCGGACTTGGGTCCACCAGACCAATGAGGCAAAAGTTGAACAACTTCAATACATGTATGACAAAGTGTTTAATACAGAACAACCGAACTTTTAACACGGACGTAAAAGCGAAAAAATCTTAAGATATAAATAACCTATACAATAACACAAACATACTACATACAAAAAATAAAACGTGTCATTCCACAACACAATGCGATAATCATCCAAATTCGCCACTTGCATCCAACGTGCCCTATCTTCTTTACCACCATAACATATAACACGAACCGACTGACGCACAGACAGATGTATAATAATCGTACAGTCAGTGCCCAGCATTACTTGACCCCTCTTCTGACACCCCTCGTGCCCTCTTCTTATTTATACGAGGGGTCACGCAATATTGATTTTGATTTTGATTGGCCACTGAATATACCGTAATATTATTGTTTTAAAACTACAGCTGGCGATGTCGCGAGCCTTGTAAGACACGCGACTGATTCATCTGTGACTTCCGCTGTTCACGAGACGTTTTTTAAAACAATTTAATAGATGGATGACACATGTTAGCTGAATATTAATTACACTTGTGTTATAGAACACAAGTGTAACACGCTAAGTCAACTTTAGATTTATTTGAGAGTCGTTACAGGTAGTCAGTAGTTTGACAACCAGTCTTATCAAGGGGTATCGTATTACTCAGTACTAAGTGGGTTGTGGAGATCAGGTAGCGGAGAGTAAGATACTGGCATTCAGCTGCATCCATTTAGACTGGAAGTCGATCCCCAATCTAGTTCTGGAAACGCTAAACAGAGTTTAGAAAACGAAAGGTCTTGTTAATGTCTTTTTTTTGGCGGGTGGAATATCTTCAAATAACCCCTGCCGCTGTTAGGCTGAGTGAAAGGGAGTGTCACACTTCTACTGACTAAAAACCACCTATGTTCCTTCTTAGCTCTATATGTCGAGGCCGCGGTAACTTGTGAAAAACCCGCAGCCCATCTTGCTAATGTCTTACAATACAATTTCATCGTCTTCCTGCACTTATCCCATTCTATTTGGGGTCGGCGCAACACGTTTCTTCTACCATTCTTCCCTGTTAGACGTCACGGTGACATTTAGGTACTCCTTTCTTATTCATATCATTCCTCTCCCTCTCAATCCATCAATATTTAAATCTATCACTTCTTTAGTCACATACGTTTCATCCCTCCTCATCGCCCTCGTCCTCGTCTTAAAATACAATTTAATTCCCCAAAATGACTTCGTAACAGTAATTTCTTAGGCCAACATTAGTAAGCGTCAGAGACTAATTATAAGTATTTATCGACACGAAGACCTCTTAAACCTTTTGTTAGAGAACGTGGCTTATCAACTTCGCAAACAGAATCGTATCACACAATAAAGTGCTACATCCATTCCTCTTAAAACAATCCTTCAACACCCGGCACCTACTGATTTACATAACGAAATTTAAGCGAGGTTTGTTTAAGAAATTTAATCATTCCTAAGCTTATTAAGGATGCGTGTGTCAACCTCATTACCCTCTTTATGTAGCACGGTTGAAGGGTTGCATAAATAACACCTTTTCTTTGTTACCCTTGATTACTAGGCTTTGGGAAGGTTATGAGCAGTTTTCTAAAAGGAAGGAACGCGGCAATTATATTGTTGAGGCCTGTGAAGTGTGTGGCTTAAAAATGTATGGGGGAACTAATGAGGTTTTCTTTAATACTGTTTTACTGTGGAAATTTATTTTTAGCTTGCAGGATACGGATTATTCCCGTCGGGGCGGCGGGATCTTCGCAAGAGATACCGCGGCTTCGACATAGAAGGCTAAGAAGGAACATGGGTGGTTTTTAGTCAGGTCAAGTCTGACACTCCCTTTCGCTCTGCCCAAGAGCCGTAGGGGTTATTTGATGATTTAAAATAACTTGCTTCTATGAAGGAAAACATCGTGAGGAAAAAAGCATGTCTGACAAATACACTAGACCTAGTACCTATACTAGCCACACAATAAAAAGTAATCTTCTTTCTCAAAGATGATGACAAACATTGTCCTTATATCTGGAACAGGTGTTTGGGCCGTGGGATCGGAAATGACATTTTAAATAAATTATTTCTTAGTAAGAATGAAAGACCGATGACCTGGTGAAGGTTGCGGGGATCCGCTGGATGCGAGACGCACGGGACCGGTCAATGTGGCGACACTTGCGTAAGTCCTATGTCCAACAGTGGACGTCTTTTGGCTGAAATTATGATGATGATGAAGAATGAAAGAAAAAAATGGAGGATCATACCCCACATCTCTCTTAGAGAGGAGGTCAGAGTCCCTGCAGTGGGAACATTACAGGCTGATGATGATGATATGGAAATAACAAGTCTAGGCACAAAACAATATCTATCTCCATTTCATCCTGTTCGTTGGAAATCATGCAGAAACAGGAAAGATCTTGTGCCTGTGACCACAGACAATGCTGTCGAAATGGACAAATTCTATTTGTTCAGAAAGAAATGAATTTTAAGCATTTGTATATCTGTACAGTACAGTAGCCCGAAAGTCTGACAAGGTTGTCAGACTTCAAGACAGGCGTCCTACCAAGGGATACCTGCGGATTGTTCGAAAGAGATACCGCGGCCCCGGACACAAAGGGCTAAGAAGGAACATGGGAGGTTCGTCAATAAAAGTCTGACACTCCGTTACGTTCCTCCCGGAGCGGGTCATTTGATTATCTCCCACCAACAAAATTGTTGTGGACAACAAGTTGTGACGTCAGATAAGCAGGCGCTTTATGTAAAATACTGGTATTCATCCTCATCTGGTTAGACTGGAGGCCGACCCCAATAAAGCTGGGAAAACCCAGATGAAGATGGATGAGAATGTATTGAAATTTGATTACTCAGCTTTGGGAAGACTAGGTGAAGTTGTTTGACCTGAGGTAAATACAATACAAAGTTAAGGTAAATATTATATCAAATTCAGTTCAAGGTATTCAGAAAGTGTTAGTTTGTTTGTACTGCCTCGGGATATTAGAAAAGTTTTACAACAAAACAATTTCGGTACGTTTTTGTAGACGGAACTGAAAATGTACAATCTGCTGAATTTCTTTTTTTTGTTTCTACATGATTTTTTGGGAATTATATTTTATACAGTATAATACAATTTGACATCACGCCTGTAATCCTCGAGTGGTTAGTCAGAGGTGTACCTGATAGTACACCCTAAGTCCAATGTAATTAGAGGCTCGCCTATTGCCATCAATCGGGCACAAATCCAGAATTCGTGGCTGCTAATGAGAAATTTCTGATACAAAAACCCAATAACACTTTGTCCGAACCGGGCCATTGAGCCACCTAACCTGTACATGCGGTAAATTCGGAACAAAATCATCAAGAACCCATCACATTTTTTTTTTGCTAGCCTACATTGTGATAAACTGCTCAGCAAAAACCTCTCCTTGGGAAATTATCAAATGACTCCTCCCGCTCTGGGCAGAGCGGTCAGACGTCTACTGACTAAAAACCACCCATGTTCCTTCTTAGCCTTTATGTCAGAGGCAGCGGTATCTCTTTCGAACAACCCGCAGCCCCGTGTGCAATGTCTGGCCATGTTAGCGTCTAAAACATGATCAGATCGTGAGTATTACACAACGAAAAATAAAAACTTGAAAATGTCAACAGCCTGTATCGTTAATGAAATTTAAATACGTGAAAATACATGTTTATGGCTGTTCGGTCAGAAATCAAATATGTACATACATAATTATTGATATGACCACGGTAATTAAATATAAATATTATTATTACTAATTAGGCACATTACACATAGTTGCGATTACCGGAATCATTTGAACAGAATATCATAATACTTGAACCATGGTGCAAATTGTCGGTTAAAGCGCTCTATCGTACACTTGCAGTTCGTGTGTGCACCGCTTAAAGCGCATTAGGGTTGTCCAAAGAGTTCGTGGCTTAATAATAACACTGCCACTCGGGTCAATCTTTAGGTTAAGCAGAGCTTGGTCCGTGGATGGGTGACCACCCGTTACATACCGAGGTTTCGAAATTATCAAAGACTTATTAATTCAATTATAGGCTTTTGAGTATGTGGGATTGAATTGTTTTTGAGCCGTCTAGACATACCTTACCAAGTTACAGAAATATGAATATGGTAATTAAGTGAAAGTTATGTTACAAAATATCTGATGTTCTTAAGTAATTTACTAATAACATATATATTTAATGGCCGTGTTAACATAAGCGAGTACATAATTGTTTACTTTCATTAGTTAACTGGCGAAAATTAGTACTTAATGTAAGGTTAAAGAAATGTTTTGGTTTTATCGTCTTTTTAGAAAACCTAACATTTCTAGAATATTTGTTATTGCTTCAGCAACTTCAAGGATAGATTTAAAAAACAAACTCATTATGATAAAATAATGGACAAAACGATAAAATAGGACATAATATAACATCACGCCTGCTTCCTTGAGAGAAGAAGTGTACCAACAGCGAGAGATAGTTACGTTCTAGTACTATTTACGAGTACCATCATCATCATCATTTCAGCCAAAACGTCCACTGCTGGACATAGAGCTTCCCCAGGTGTCACCACATTGACAGGTCCCTTGCGTCTCGCATTCAGCGGGACCCCGCAACCTTCACCAGGTCATCGGTCCACCTTGTGGGAAGTCTTCTGACGCAACGTCTAAGTATAGGACGACTTATTCCCATCAACCAAGCACACCCGATGAAACTAGGACCTGAATTTTCTTTGTTAATCAGACCAATACCAAATAGGGGCAAAATATACACGCTCATGGGGCAGCCCTAATCCCCGTTTAACGTTACACTGAGCCTAATTAGCGTGAACAAACGCTTGTTGTTTGTATGGTGTGTCGCGCTAACGCGTCGTGATCAGCTGTGAACCCGCCATTTTATAGCGGGGATACAATAAAAGATAATATGTTAGAAAAGGTTAAGCCGCGCTTGCCTAGTTTGGTCTGAGGATGGGTGACCGCCCGTTACATACAGAGTTTTCACCGTGCCTTGGAAAGCACGTTAAGCTTTTGGTCCCGGCTGCCATATATAAATTCAAATTCAAATTAATTTTAATTTTATCTTCACAAACAAAGTTAACTTAATGAAGGGTGTAAAAGTACCCTTAACGCAAACGAAGTGTTTTTGTTCTCCCCACCACTGCGATAATTTTTTTGGTTCTAGACCATACCTGGGAACCCTCTAGTTACCGAGTATACATACATATTAATAGAGCTTATATTAATATAGATCTTTGACCGTCTTTATAGGTAGTCAGTGATCTGAAAGTCTGACAGCCAGTCTTACGTAGTATTAGCTGGGTTGTGGAGGTCAGATAGCGATAGGCAGTCGCTCCATGTAAAATACTGGTATTCAGCTGCATCCGGTTAGACTGGAAGCCGACCTCAACATAGTTGGGAAAAAAACTAGACAAAATAAAGATGAAGTGTCCTATAATCAAACCTTCGACGACATTGTGACATCTACTACACCGCACTGCGCCCGCGTATTGGATTATAGACCGCTCCCTCTCATAGAAAAGCCTGTGTCCCAGTAGTGGGAACATACAAAGCTGATGATGATGATAACATACCTGATTGACTTAAATTTACTTTGGGGTAAGGTTTAGTATTGGCATATAGCGTGGCATTGCCAACAGTAGTCTCATCACCTGTTGACAGTTTTGTGGAGTTAATGATGCTATGATATGGCAGAAGAATGATTATGATGTAAACTAAATTACATAATCATTCTTCTGCCCTTATCAATATTTATTGGGGGTCGCTGCAGCAGATCTTCCATACTTCTTTATCGTCACTTCTTACCTAGCAATACCATCCTGTACACAGTCCATCCACCGTTTCTATGGTATTTTCCTCTTCTATATACAGGGTGTAAATTAACCCTTCACACAGCCGTCAACCAAGCATTCTGTACATCAAACTTAGTACCCCTATGCAAAATTTTTTGCTGGGAAACTTCTTCAAATTTTTTTTGGGGTTACAAATCACATTTTACGGTAAAACTCTATGTAGCACTCTTGAAAAAATGCGCTAGTGGATGCTTTGAGTAGTAAACGGGTCATTGAGGTAATTTAAGTAAAGTTATAACCTGAAAAGTAGTATTTACAAAAACAGCTGTGAAAAATTTGGAACTTTGACCCACAATATCTCCGAAACTAGGAGTTCCCAGGTGGTATAGAACAAAAAAATTATCGCAGTAGTGAGAACAAGTGCCTTTCGTACTCAATCACACTCAAAACTTTCCACACGAAGTTCTTATAAATCCTCCGAATCACATCTCCATACCATGATAACCAGCAATTACCACACAAAATTTTAGACAACCTTTTTATGTTCTCATTCCTTATTTTATCCATTCGAGTACACACACCTTATCACAGCCATGGAGCTCGCTAAAAACCACCTTTATCTCCACAGGATAATAGTAGTGGAAGACCAAAGAAACGAAGATACGTGTAATGAATGATATGGCAAGAAAGGAAGTGTCTCATGAGATGAAGACTTGAAGAGCAATAGAGAAGTTTGGAAGTGGAAATTATGGAATCCTACTCCTGTTCTTTTCTGATTCATTCGTTGCGAGATCTAAGACAGTTAAATCGTTTCTCTGGGATTTCGTCGAGCTTCATTGTCTCGAAGCTTTTCTGGTGGTAGCCACTGTTAATTCTGCTGAGGCTTTACGGTGGCTTGGGAACAGTGTGGCAGCATTGGCCCAAAAAAAAGTATGGAGGAAGCAGACATGCTGCGCCAACCCCAAATGAATTAGGGCTCATCACAGGATATAGGAAGTCGGAAGAAGTTTAGCTTAACACGGTTATTGAACCGCTAATCCGTAATAACTTGTTACCATATTAACAATTGGTGGTCGATAATAACTTTGAACACATAATATGAGCAGTGTTAATAGATTGGCGCTTAATTAGCGCTAACAAAGGGTCTTTGTCTGCGATCATCTGTTATGAACAGATGATCGCAGCTACATAGGTAAGTAGGGAGGCTGTAGGAAAGGATCGGTACGAGTTATTTTTGAAAGTAGACATTTTTGATCCATATTCCCATCACACCACTCCCACTTTCCGGAGCCCCTTTTTTTGGGTGGGAAATCATCAAATGACTACTCCCGCTCTAAGCAGAACGGAAGAGAGTATCAGAAAAACGACCCATGTTCCTTTTTAGCCTTTTCTGTCGAGGCCGCGGTATCTCTTTCGATCAACCCACAGCCACGACGGGTTTCTGGAGCCGTAACATCTGACCTCGTAGAAGATTGCCGGATGTTCATGGGAAGAAATGCCCAACAGTGGGATGATGCAAGCTAACAGTGGTATCCATATTTAAGACATAACATCACGCCCCTAATCCCCGAATGCTTAGACAGAGGTTATTAGAAGCACATCTACATTCCATCAGTTATGTTAAAGTTCAGGCTTATCAAAGAAGTGCTACGGAAATATTAGTCATGCTGTTTTAAGCTTTCGCGGTTTATAACTGAACTAATTCAGTCACAATCCCACGATCATAGCGCTTGCAATAGCGTCGAAATATTGGAAGCTTATAAATATAGGATGTTTATATCGCTCTGCTCAAGAGCGGGAGAGGTTATTTGATTTCCTACACATCAAAAAAAAAGGGCTAGTAATATATTGCCATCAGCAGTCGCTGATTCTCCTTCGCCGGGATTTATAGGCGTGATGCCTAAGTGGCAGTATTTGTTAATTGGTGCAAAATTATGGCCACCTTTACTCAGTCTGTAATTAGAACACTACGGACAATGAGCGTTTCAGTACCCGCGGCTTAGGCGATGTGCTGATTGATAAATATTAGCAAACACGGCCATCGTACTATGTTATTGTTCACTATGAGTTGCTATGCACTGTTTTCTCAACTAAGTTGGCGTCGGCTTCGATTATAACTGGAGGCAGCTGAATACTAGTATTTTACATGGAGCGACTGCCTATCTGATCTCCACAATCCAGTTAAGATAGGGTATTACGATACCCTTTAGTAAGCACGGCAGAAGCGCTTCCATAGATTAAACTATGAAAATCACTATTTAGGTAACATTTAAACTCAAAGATCGGACCGAACGAGGACCGACAGCTGCGTGAATTCTGCCAGATAAGTTACCCGGAAGATACAAGGCGGTAGTACAGGTTCTTAATGATGACATTAAAGCTCATTATCGGCAACGAGGAGGCTTGATAAACGCTTTAAGATATCAGCAGTTGAGTTTATCAAGAAAATGTCTTTGAAAAGGATAACACATCTACCCAAAGGCGAAGGTGTTTTTAATCAGGAATTTCTCCGTGGAAGTCACGGAGTTTGGGTTTGTGCCCAGTCAGTGGCTCGTCTATGTCTGACACCCAGTTTTAATTGGGTAAAATTATTACCCAGTAATAGCTGCCACTCAGGTCGATCCTTAGGTTAAGCCGCGCTTACCTAGGTTGGTCTGTGGATGGGTGACCGTCCATTACATACCGAGTTTCCTCCGTCCCTCGGAAAGCACGTTAAACTGTTGGTCCCGGCTGCCATATATAGATCTTTGGCAGTCGTTACAGGTAGTCAGTGACCAGAAAGTCTGACAACCAGTCTTACCGAAGGGGATTACCTAGTATTAACTGGGTTGTGGAGGTCAGATAGGCAGTCGCTCCATGCAAAATACTGGTATTCAGCTGCATCCGGTAAAACTGAAAAACCTTAATATATTTGGAAAAAGCTAGGTTATAATGTTAGCGACAGATGAATACCGGACACTACGTTCTAATTACTGATGAATACTCCACAATTACATAGCATTCATGATAATATGTCCAAAATTAATTACAGCTGATGACCTATCAGCATGTGTCCGTTTTAGGCATCATGGTCGTGATGGTTCATCTTGTTATGCATGTTATCGTTCGCAAAATGGTATTGATACGCATAACGCTTGGAAACAGGCTTAATATACACGTATGAGCCATTTTGTATGCTCGTGTAACTATGCCTTAAATAAGCATTGATGCTTGTAATAATATTACTTGAAATTGTTATAGGCAAGATTTGATTATGTCTAGACTTTGGAAGAAAAGGATATGGTGGGAGAGTTCCAGCTGTTTCTTCGAAAGCTTTTCTTCGAAAATATTATTCTACTTGTCTTAGTAAAAATCTTTGACTCACAGTCATACATTATTATAAATTACTGTACTTAGTATCAATTTTCTGTTTCGCGTGAAAAATTTGTTATTAAACAATAATACGTCCTTTTATTATGAGTTAAATTGAATTTTGATACCAATTTCAAGGGTTTTAATTTCTTGGCACGGTACCCTATTACTTATTCTAAAATGTATATTTCTATTTTTGTAACACATTCAGATACAATGTAAATTGTTATTGAATAAATGAAATGAAATGAAATTAAAAACCTTAGTTATTCCTTATAATGTCAGTAAAAATCCCGTCAAAATCGGCCCAGCCGTATCGGAGATGATCAGACAAAAAAAAGATTTAAGCTATTATTTCGAATTTACAAACAAATAGTTGTATTTAATTGTATTAAAATAAATCTTTAAATCAACACTAAAATACCTTTTAAATCATCAAATAACCCCTCCCGCTCTTGGGCAGAGCGAAAGGGAGTGTCAGACTTCTACTGACTAAAAACCACCCATGTTCCTTCTTAGCCCTATATGTCAAGGCCGCAGTATCTCTTACAGCATTCCGCAGCCCCGACGGGACACTAAAATACCTTAGGGTCTATAAATAAATAAAGCCTTTCCAAGTCCATGTTTGAAAAAAATGCCCACACAGTAATATTCAATTTGAATATCCGCCTATTTCATGTCCCTATATTTTATTCAATCTTTGTTTTTTCTCGAATACATCGGAGTAAATCCTGTAAACATTGCTTTAAATCTTCCTTTGAAATAGTTACTTTACATTCTTTTAGTTCAGCAAAAAGAATTGCTGAAAACAGATCTAGTTTCATAGACTCTTAGAAAGGAAAACTTTGTAACAATGTTGCCAGTGCCATTTTATTACTATTCCCCTAATAAAATAATAAAAGTTTCTATTGTATTTCTGTAAATATTGTTCTGAAATCGAATAAGTGAATTGGAAGTTTTCTATAAGCTGAAAATACTGAAAATTCATTGTAAGTTTTTGATGAGAATAAGTATAGATGCGAGTTAGGTCTCACTCACAGATAAAGGTATATATACCTAGATAAGGCATGTGGACCTACTTCGGCCTGCCATCATCATCATCATCATCATCCACAGATATCACAGATATATGGAGATTGGCACAAGAGACCCACGTTCCTGCTTAAGTATTTTATATGTAACGCGGTTACTGTCACAGCAGGCTTGTTGTTTGAAACAACAACGTTACACTGCAACAACTCAAGAACTTAATTCTATACATTAAAATTACGTAGTCTATTTTGCATAGTAATTTGTTTGTATAGTAACTAAATAAAGTGCTTATGGCGTCATAGTAGGTAGTTAAAAAAGGCACGCTTGGTTTTCTTACGGGTCGTGAATACTTGTTTTGTCTAGGTTCTAGCTTTTGCCCGCGACTTATTCCGCGTGGAATATAGCCTAAAGCCTTCCTCTATAAATGGACTATCCAACACTAAAAGGATTTTGCAATTCCAACCAAAAGTTCCTGAGATTAGCGCGTTCAACCAAGCAAACAAAAAAAACTTTTCAGCTTAAAATGTTAGTTTTGATATCTGTGGTTTCACTACTTTCGCGCACGTTTCCAGGTAAAGAAATCAGAACTCCATCAACACTTTCAAGATCTAAAGACTGATCTGACACAAGAACGAAACTAATATCAAAATTAACAAACACGGTGTAAATAATATCAGAGACTGTCTGACCTTTTTGGTGATATTCTTCAGAAAGGACATTTGCTTAGTACTCGCAGGCGGCAGGCGTGTTTGGACAGATGTATCAATGACGAGGCAAAAGGAATATGTAAGAATCGTAGCAGGTGGCGTTCTGTGGTTTTTGCCCCTATGGGGAAAGGGCGTGAGTTTATGAACAGCCAAAAAGATCGATAGCCAATTCTGAAATATTCCACGTGGTTTAAGCAGAGCAAACAAACCAACTAAATTGCCTAATTCAGCAAATATCCAAACATCGAAATATCCAGTAGATAACCTGGATCAAATATTTACTGATCTTAAACCAATAATAAACTTCAAACGGTTCGTTAAATACAAAGGAAGATATAACAGATTCAAATTTATTTATGTTTTCATGTTCGGGGAGATTAGACGATGAATATTGAATTAGGGAGGTACTGATATCGATGGAAGAAAACAATGAGGAGAATAGCCTATTGAATTTTCTACCCGATGATGTGTCTATACCAGGTTTTGACGTGTTTGGTTTTGAAGTTTAACTGTGGGCCAAAATAGCAGGAAACGGGTGCCCTGACACAGTGAGACGAGGTCGTGTCAGGCCACGAAGGAGATGGAGGGATGAACTTGATCGGTTCCGTCAAAACTGGAAGGAGGACAAGCGGGTTCGCGAGAAGTGGAAAGAGTGGAAGGAGGCCTTTGCCCTGGAGAGGACAGAGCAGGCTAGTAAAAAAAAAGTTTAAGTCCCATGTAATAGGGGGCGAACCTATTGACATCAACTTGGCACAAATTCAGACTCCTTTCCTGATAGCAAAAAACAATTATAGGAATCGAACCCAGGAGCTCAATTTGGACCACTAAAACAAGTTTTTTCTTATATCAGCACCCAAACAAAAGAGATCACTTGCTGTAGCGTTCCGTTGTTCAAAAAAGAGTTCCAAACGGCTGGATTGGAATTTTGATGTAGCAATTTTTTTTTTGTTTATTCGGAATGGCGGCTTTTGGAACCTCAACTATTTAGAGCACTTCCGATTCAAAACTGATTTTGATCATTTTTCGGTGCCAATGCTTTTGCATGTTCAGATAAAAGCTTAGTAAATTCCAGCGCAATACCCAGAAACGCTCAAAAGTCGACCATCGCCAACTCACCTCTTTTTCAAAAAAATCTATTCTTATTAAGAAAAATCCCAAGAACATTCTCAAGAAAGAAGTCTAAACATCAATTTCCTTTAAAATGTTTGGCATAAGCGAGGGGAGTTGTAGTAATATTTATGTGGGCAAAACTTTTGCATCCCACGTCTTACGGCAGATAGCTAGTTGCAAGGTTCCAATGAATATATTAAACAGTCACAGGTAAGTTGGTAATACTTCCCGACTTAGTATTCACGTTAGTCTGCCTATGGCGGTAACCTGGTTACTTACATACAGAGTACCTTTAATGAGGAATACCAGATGCCAGTGCACTCAACTAGGAGACATTTAAGTCTAAAGCGCATCTAAATTGAGACTTAATACAGTTGTTATGGATTCCATAATTGGGTAGGCTGGAAAAGGCAACCAACGACAGGTATTGACGTATAATGAGGTGGTTAAGGTTCCATATTTGATTGTAGTGAGCTGATGCATAATACATATTGACAACGATAGGCAAGTTGTATAAATAGTCATTGTTTTCCAAATTATACAAAAGAGCTTAAGCTCCTTGTGTTCCGGAGTTGCGGTATCTCTTTCGAACAAGCCGCAGCCCCGGCAGGCGTCGGCCTTTGCTCTTATGTGTTGGTGACATCTCTTTCGACACGGCCTGTCGTCATAAGACGGACGGACGGTAAGCTAGCCCATTACTCACCGTCCACAGGCAAACTTAAGCTCCTTGTAGCGAAATCGTGTTATGGATCTTGCATAAGCGTTTGATACCCTAAGTATGTACCAAAGGACGATATGCAATAATCCAGCCCAAGTTTCATGCAAGGTGGTGTTATAGGTGCGAGGTGTGTTTACACGTTTACGTAAGCGTCTTAACAGTCAATACATCGAATGCAACGGCGGTGGTTATATGTTTAATATTCCGGGAGCGCATTACTCGGCGCCGAAGCTCCTCACGTGTTGAATTACCTTACACGCCTCGCTTGACTGATATATACTGGGTGTAAATATATGTGTGGCTGTATACGTATCGCCGATAGCTTCCTTTGTAAGTTTGTTACGAGCGAACTTGGATCACGCTTCAAACGTTTATGGGGTGGGCACGACTGTAAGAGACACTAGTGCTCGTGAGACGATGTCGTAAATTTTACTAGTTAGAAATAGCTCTATCAGCGATTTGGTATGTCTCTGTTTCAAAATGAACCTAGTATGTAGATATAGTTAGTGATAGTAATTAAGAATGCTTACCAAATAGATAACTAATTAGTTGACTTGGAAGATCATCAATGAAGTCTTTCCAAGATTGTTACCGTTGAGCCTGATGATGTTTACATACCTGAAAAGAAAACGTAAACATTAGAATTGCAGTCTCAATAAAAATCAGATTGTAGTTCAGACAATGCAGTTTGTTTTGTATTAACTCAGGAATGGAAGGAAATAAGTGCTTAGTTTTACAGGCACCGTATGTTACCATTGTATCGATTTCAACTTTTCTGGAGATAAGAAACTATACCTACAAACGAAGAAATTGAACATACATATTATAATTATTAAATGTGAATCCTGTTTACGAAATTTAAATCTATGAAATTACACTATCACACTAATATTATAAAGGCGAAAGTTTGTGAGTGTGGGAGTGTGTATGTTTGTTACTTCTTCACGCAAAAACTACTGAACGGATTTGGATAAAATTTGGTACACAGGTAGTTTATAACCTCTCACCACGTTTTTATCCCGATTTAATCTTCCCGTGGGATGATTTTCGAGGTGTAGCGTAATAATACGTAATTATAAATTATGGCTTCGTTAAAATAAGAGATATTATGTTATGATATCACACTTGATGCGTGTTCTGCCTGTCCCGTTTCTTGAACATCACAGGATTTGATGGACGGAACTGAAAATGCCAAACTCGTCGCATTTTTAGGGCTGACTCAATTTAGACTCAATTTAAATATTGTCAACTAATGTTAAGAAGAACAGATCAAATACTGCAGATGTGATGTACGGACGAAATTCTCTTTCGAAGACCTCTGATTAAATGAGTCTTGGATAAAAAAACTTTCAAATCATTGATCTGACACTTGAGCACTATATTCGATTACCCTCCTAAACCAGGGTACACCAACTTTTAATTCAATCACGAACCCATATGGAATCAAGAGAAGATTACTATTAAACTTGTAGCGATCGCATCCGAATGCAAACATGCGTCGTATTGAGTTACTGTGGAATGCATCGAATCGAATCGAGAGGGCCAATCGAGATATCGAATGGACGCAATCGAGCAATCAGATCGATTCGGTGCGACAAATACCTAATCCGTATCGTATGGACTAAATATTCGGATAGGGAAACGTGTGTGGACTGAATTATTTTTTCGCCGTCGATGTTGGCTTGGCAACGTGTTTTTGTAACGGGATCGTTTTTGTATGGAAATAGATGTTAAAGGACTGAATAAAGGCCTAAATCAGTTTTACATAATATGTTTCATTCCATTATGAGAAAAAGGAAGTTTACTGACTTAAAAAAATATAATTCTAATTAGTCATTCTGTTAGATTATCGAAAAATATTGGATACGTATTTTTTGTTTTATCAAAACAATAAAAAATTACGAAGATAAAACGCGTCACAGATTTGAGTGGGGGGTTGTGACGTCACTGACCGCTAAAGAATGTCATACTAATGTCTCAGAAACTACAACACAACACTGTTTCGTCTTCATTGTTTGCTAAGTGAAAAAAAAAAAGTGTCCAATATTTTTGGAAATTTATCTGACGGACTAATTAGATTTTTTTTATCGTTCACCTGCATACGTGCAGGAGATTGATACTGATGCTAATTAATTTTCTCTACTAACACAATATTTCATACAAATACAAAACTTGATTCCGTGACGTGGAAATTCGCGTGGTTTATTAAATTTGCTTTGCGTGAACCTAAAAATCTTCAAAACTTAATTAGTGAGCTGACACGCAATTGGTTTCTGTGCTAAATTCTGTTCTACTTTTAGAAACATTTCGGTTTTCGGCTTTGGTTGTTGTGCAATGGTGATGAAATTGTGTTACTAAATCAGCTGCATCATTTAGATATTATGTGAAGTATCAAAAAGCAAGATAAAGGTGGTGACTGATTACGAACAATAGAGAAGTATGGAAGAAGACGATATTCTGCGCCTACTTCAAATATTTCGGGATAAGGGTAGGAGAATCATGAAGTTGCAAACCAACACCTTGAACAGAAAAACTATGGATAACCTATTTAAAAAACAACAAATTATACGTTATTTTTACTTCTAAACCATGGCCACCCTATTATGTTTTTTTCTCTAGACTATGTCACCCGGGATAACGCAAAGAATCGAACGATACCACATACATCAAAATCGGTTAAGCGTTTAGAAGTTATGGTAGATAGAAACTCACAATCATACAAACATACATCATACATGAACGCTAAAAAAACATAACACTCTTTTTTTAGGGCAGTCGTGTAATAAGGCCAGCAAAATATTCCTATCAAAGTTCACGGCAGCACGTGTTTCTTAAAGTATTACAGCTCCATATATTTCTGTTCCAGTTTCGTATTCTATAGATTTTTCTGCTGCCATAACAGTTGTATGATTAAACTTTTACGGGTTTGGATCTAGGACGCAGGCTAAGTCGGAATATTAAAAGAGTGTGGACGCTCCCCGAATTACCTCCTCCTCCAATTTATGTATAGCAATAACATTTACAATTTTAAAGTCTGTGGTTTTGTTAGACAGTGATAGTATAATGCATGGCCACGATGCAGAATCAAGCTACACACAAGATAGCGTGTTCTGGGAGAACCATAGATACTCTAAACATTTTTTTTTAAATATTTTTATGGGGAAACAAAAATAAATTGCTAAATGCTTGGTCACGACGCGGCGACGGTGACTTTCTACTTAGTGAAACATGCACGTGTCGCTGAATGCAAGTCGCGTCGCAAGTTGCATCGCCAGAGGTCTTGGACGCAGCATTAGGGATCAACGCAAGACGGTGGTGGTAAATCAAGTACCGGGTTTGTAAAATTATTTGTAATAAGCTGTGAGTTCCTTCATCAAATACTTCGACAACTTTGTCAAAATCACCGAAAACAAAGTTAAATCTTGAAACTGCCAAAGTGTCGTTCCCAGAAAACTTTAAGATGTTTTGGTGCCACCCTCAGACTAGTTTCCAGACTAAGATATGATATCTGCGGTCATGAACAAAACGAGGCTAGACGACCATTGGTTTATTGGATGGTTCCAGAATGTTTTCGCGACAGCTTTTCACTTGGGGGAAGTTTCAAATCAAATATATTTCAGTAAACGTCTGCAACGACCGTAAATGATATTTTCTGTGAAGTGCACAGTTGTGATATGAATTTAAGTGTGCAGTTCTGTGTTTGTGCGAAAACATTGTTTGAAACCACACTTTATACTGAGTATTAAATGGAAATGGTTATAATAACACCAAAGAGTAAATCCAGAATTTAGAAACATTCGTTTCGTCGAATAACAGTAATTCTAAAAGACAAGCTTCATTCGAAGTTTAATTGAAATAATTGGCTAATAGTCGACGGTTTATAAAACACATTTGTGCCAAAAACCACCATAACCGTTAGATGAGCTGTCAATTACATTACGAACTTGTGAAAACGTAAGAAATTTGGAGCCATCTAAAGACCAAAGTGTGTCTTTAAAGTGAACGAGCCTATTCCGACCATTGAAACGGCCTGCACGATTTAATGTCATCGTCAAACCTCTGTAAGACATTCAAGTCGTCTTGTTCGTTAATTTAAAATCCAGATGTGATTACCACCCATTCTAACCTCTTTCTCGAGGGCCACGAAATGTAGGGCCTGCTTAAGGACTGCAAAGCGGAGAAACGGAAAACGCGATGTTGATTTCATGGAATATGATTGGTTGGTTTCCGCATGCTTCCTCTCTGCTACGCTCGTCTCTGCTTTGCTTTAGTCCGGGCCAAAGGATTTTTTAAGCAAGAAGTGTCATTTTGCTTGAGCAGCATGCTGTTGCTCTTGCTCAAGTGTTTACTTCTTTGTGTAAGCGCAGATAAACAAATGAAATAAAGTTGTATAAAACACACCATGCGTCATCACGTTTGCAGAGTCACGGCGCTTATGCGACGGGAACAAGACACGTTCGCGTTTGAATCGCATCGCCCGAGGCCGTAATCAAAGTCAATCCTGTAGAACACTAGTAATGTCAAATCTCGCCCACGCGTAATATCAAAGGCGTAAGAAAATTGTTATCTACAACCGGCAATAATCTTAAAAGTTTGACGTAAAATTTCACCGAAATATTTCTTTAGATTTCGTATTCCGAGTGGGTATTAGGGAAATCAAATTGTTTCGTGAGTTGAGTTGGCGTGGAATGACGAACTGAGGAGTTAGTGAACTTGGCAATCTTGGAAAAGTCGGTCAAGATTGATGTTTGGCAAACGCCTCGGGTGATTCCGTGTCCCGATCTGGGAGTTCGCGTACACTGATGCTGAAATGCGGGATGAAAATAGCGGGTGTGACGAAAATATATGATTGCGTGTGATTAATGTTATGTGGATCAGGTGCTTTAATTATATTCGGTGCACATTTTTGATTCAAATTTATGTTTGGACGTTTTGTGCTAATTTTATTTATTCACATAGTGTGGGTAGTAGGTAAGTTAAAAAAAGGTATGTTAAAATATGTATTTTGCCCGTCGAGCACAATTAATTGCACACTACAGGACTTGAATGAAGCAAACGACAGAGCAGTCCAGGTTACTACGTACTGGTCGGACAAAACGCGAGTCGTCGATTCGAGGAGAAGTTAAAATATGTTTTCCTTACAACTCGAGTAGTTCATACTAAAATAATGTTAACTAAAATACGTTTTCTCACTAAGGAAATGTCGTAAGTCGTAAGCAGTGTACTCTGTCGGGCCGCAGGGGCACAAACTTTTATCGGATTAACTAAAAGGGTTTCCTCGTTTGCGTAATTATTTCACTGAATATATTGTTTTACTACGTGACTTTTTGTTCGGAGACGGTTACAAATCGTACTTTTAAATTGGTCCGCCTCTTATAACAAAAACGTCTTTATCTAGCGAAGTGCCGCGGAGAAAATTGCGAAAGTGGCGGATTCGATTTTTTATCGGAATTTGAAAACGATTGGCGTAGAGCTTTTTACAAGAAACGTACCTAAGTTTGAAGGTTTTTTGGTTTAGTAGATATATTTTTTAAAGTCTTTTTTTAAGAAGTAAATTAGAGCTGTCTTCAAAAAATCACGTTAATCCACAAAAAGCTCACCATCATCACCTGCCTAGCCCTTTAAAAGTTAAGTTGGGGTGGGCTTTCAGGCTTACCTCCACAACCCAGTTCGTACAAGGTAATATTAGTTGTCCGACTTTCGGGTCACTGACATACTTATTACGACTGTATTTTCTAAAATGAAGAAAAAACAAAGCCGTCTTTAAAAAATCCACGTTCATCCACAAAAATAACCTCAAATATTATCTTTAGGGGCTTCCAAACTTCAGAACTCATCAACTGACGATTTTCCCAGCACTTTTACACTAACATTCTTTCTCGCAAGATTTTTTGGTCCGCAAAAAGTCGTAAGTACTTATACCTTTATTCTGGGCCCGTCCCATTTTCCTGCAGTGAGATATGGAGGTCCAAACTCCTGATAACAGTGGCCGGGACCTCTGACCGACACTTTATCGGTGAAAGTCTATCAGAGTCCATTTTGTTGGACTTAGGAATTTATTTCTATAACACGATTTATTAAGCTGTTGGTTTGATGGGAAGGGACAGTGTACTCTCGATATTTTGTCTGTCTTATCTGTGGTACAAAATTGGGTGTATTTTCTGTCGATAAATAAAATTTGACGAAAAATTGCTGGACAATATGTGAGCACTAGTTATAGATAAGCACATACCAAAAAATAATGTCAGGACAGATGAGCCAGTATCGTCATACAGTAAGTGCCTGAAGATGGTCGTCGTCACCGATGCAGACTCAAAAAAACGCTGGTTTGATGATTTGAGAAGGTAAAACACAAGATTTGAAAGGGAATATGGAAGGGTTTGCGTTTTTTTTTTATTTTTAGTGCGTCAAAATAGGGTAATAAAAAAAATACTAACAAAAAATATTTGATTATTTGAAATAGCTACGAGTATAACACAGCACAGTGACGTATGGTGTCAATTAGCTCATCAATCAATTTCCCTGACGGTAAATATAGCAACCAAAATAGGCCTTTAAATAGAAATATGCATATCTAAGGTAACAAGTAGCCTGTACCTACCTAGTATTTCAGTACAACGCTATTTGTTAAATTACAGTATTCATTTTGTGTGGTCGCAATTGAATGCAATTAGTGTTTTGGTTAATGAATCTGTGTTTGACACGTTAGGAAATAAATGCTAACGAACTAAAACATACCGATTATCTTTTATTATTTTGGTCGATGCGATTAACATAACCATAACATTACTATAACATAACACCACGCCTATTATCCCCGAAGGGTTAGGCAGAATAGTACCCTAATACATCACACTCCGTGAATTCTACTAAGAAATGAAATACCAGTTTGGCCGACCTGAGAATCACCACCAGACCAGCCACATTTTTTTTTTGGCGGGTGCAAAATCATCAAACCCCCCCTCGAGTGTCAGACTTTTACTGACTAAAAACCACCCATGTTCCTTCTTAGCCCTTTATGTCGAGGCCGCGGTATATCTTGCGAACAAGCCGCAGTCCAAACGGGCGTCGGCCCTTGTGGGCCTTCCATGTTGCTGATATCTCTTTGAGGCGCGCATGGAATAGGTACGCGCCGTCGACCCGGCCTTTCGTCGTCATAAGACGGACGGACGGCTGGGAGGAGGGGTTCTCTCCTTTTCACGTTCCGCCACTTCCTTCGCTAGCATCACTGCTTCGCTGAAGGAGGCGATGGCGACCCATTCCTCCTCGCCCCAGACCATGGCTTGCACCAGGGCCGTGCAGACGAGCCCCTTACTTTGCCTTGCTTTCTTGGTGACCAATCGCTTGTGGCCATTAGACCAACGAGAACATAAATAAATAAGTAAACAATATTCGAATTTTACGTAAAAACCGTGAGAATTAACTTCCTCCTAAAAATCAACAGACCTTATCCAACCAAAACTGTTGAAAAATTCAAATGATCTAGAAAGGTCTGCCCAAACGCCCCCATATCAAAGGGTTTCCAATGAATTAGGTGTAGTTCCCACTACCCGACCTCAATGCTATTAGCAATGCTAATTAACGGTCTTGTTAGGGGTGCCCACTCAGGCAGAGCCCATTGGAGATTGTCTCCTAATTCAATGGCACTATGTAATCAAACTTGGAAAACGTGATTGAAGATTTGTATGCCTTCGTTTTCGTAAAACGTTACCTTGAATGAAAGGAGGAGAAAAAAGGGTGTTTTTGTATGAAATTCAATGTGATATCATGCCTGTAATCTCTGAAGGGTTACGCAGAGCCCAAGCATATTACCATCATCATCATAATCAACTTCCATAGCCCGAATTCACCCACTGCTGGGCTTTTCTTTTCTTGTGCCAATATCCTACGTGGCAATCCCTGATGAAAAACCTCAAAAAGACTGCCAGACCTTTTTTTAGAGAGTGTGAAATCATCAAATGACTCCTCCCGCTCTGAGAAATCAATTGATGAGAGTGTCAGACTTCTACTGACTAAAAACTACCATGTTCCTTCTTAGACTTTTGTGTCCAGGACCGCGGTATCTCTCTCGAACAACGCGCAGCGTCGGCAGAATCTAATCCAGGCCCTCATGCACAGGTTAGTAACGTTTGAAAATTCTAGTTGTAACAAAAAACAGAAACAAAATTCAGTATATCATTTAGGGGTAATAAAAGCACTGTTCATTTATTACGTGATAACGGGCGCTAGAACTTCAGCATTATATCTATGAAAATAAAAGAGATTTTATGGTCGTAAAAAATATCAACATAAAGTTAGTACGCAATAAGCCAGTAGCGAGTGTATCCGTGTAATATTTACATTAACGTACATTGTAGAAGTGAGCGAGGAAGTAAGTTGTGGGTTCGAACCCAGGCAGGCAGGCGCATAACTTTGTGTAATTTATTTCATCACTACTGCTCTCAAAACGGTGCACGGTGAAGGAAAACATCGTGAGGAAAACGACAAGTCTTAAAAAAAACCGAAGACATGTGACATCTACCAACCCGCACTGGGCACACGTGGTGGATTACAGCCCATCCCTCTCCTAGAGAGAAGGCCTGAGTCCCTGTAGTGGTAACATTATAGGCTGATGATGATGATCTAGAAACACAAAGCAAGATCATCTGCATAGCCTTTTCCCAACTATGTTGGGGTCGGCTTCCAGTCTAACCGGATGCAGCTGAACATCAGTATTTTACATGGAGCGCCTGCCTATCAGACCTCCACTACTCAGTTAGAACTGTGTACCCCATGTACGCCTTTTAGTAAGACTGGTTGTCTAACTTTGGGACCACTGACTACATGTAACGAACTGTCAAAGTTGTACAAAAAAACAGCCGGAAACAACGTTTTAACGTGCATTCCGAAGCACGGAGGAAACTCGGTATGTAATGCTTGGTCACCCATCCATGGGCCAACCTAGGCAAACGCGACTTAACCGAGTGGCTGATATCATAAACCACAAGCTCTTCTTACCTAAGTTTACTTCAGAAAATTCATTTACATACCTAATCGCATCACATGCACTAAATTATAAAGGCGAAAGTTTGAGTTTGTGAGTGTGTAGGTATGTTTGTTACTCAAAAACGCAAAAATTGCTGAACAGATTTAGATAAAATTTTGTACACAGATAGTTTATAACCTGGCTTAACACATAGGATAGTTTTTATCCCGATTTTATCTTCCCATTGGATAATTTTGAGTTGTAGCGGGCGAAGCCGCTGGCAACAGCTAGTAGGTAATTTATAATTGCTTCGCCGAGATAATTTCACTGAAACAGACTAAACAAGAAATAAAATACAATAGTGTGGAAATTCCCCAAAATCTCGGTTATAAGCTCAAGGCATTCCAAAGCTTCTCAAACATCTTAACATAAGAAAGGTATTTCCTTGACAAGAGCCGCTTCCCCTTATCAAAAACTAAGTATAACTTCACAAGACTGCAAGTGATTTTGGCCCTTGTGTGTTTGCCGGTGAGTTGGTGACCTATATCAGATAAGTTTGATATATCCCGTACGTCGGTACTTGAAACTTTAGCGTGAACTTAGTTTAGCCGAAGGGTGGCTTATCGCCCTTCGAATGATACACTTTATTCTAATTTATGTAATGTCTGAACGTTTCTTTTCAGTCTACATTCGACTTTGTACGTTTTTTCCTGGGTCTGCATTTTTTGTAACTGTGTTTCCCTTATCTGGCCAAAATGTCGTAATGCGGTCTTCGAGTTGCGTTATTTATTATCTTTTTGTAGCTTAGTTGTGCATTTACTTTTTTGTAGCGTTTTTTTTTCTATGTAACTGTACCAGCGTTCTTAGCATTCGACATGGGCAATAAATTTTGTAGGATTATTGACATTTTTTGAGAGATTTATGCTTGAGTTTAAGGTCATAATTATTTCGTATGTAGGATTTTATTTTTGTTTCTCACAACTTTGGAGCTATGTTGTTTACTTCTTTTAGTGTAACATAACATAACGCCTTTAATCTCCGACGGGTTAGGTAGAGGTGTAGCTAATACCCATATTTCGCCAGTTATGCTTAAGCCCCATGTTATAGGAGGCAGAGAGAGCAGTGGTGACCCAGTGGTTGCGGCCCCGACTGACGAACAGTTGGTCGTGGGTTCGAACCCAGGCGCATTACTTTGTGTAATTGATTTCATCACCACTGCTCTCAAAACGGTGAAGAAAACATCGTGAGATAACCGGCATATCTTAGAACCAAAAATTCGAAGATATATGTGACATCTACCAATTCGCACTGGGCCCGCGTGGTGGATCCATCAATTTCCTAGAGAGGAGGCCTGAGTCCCTGCAGTGGGAACAATATAGGCTGATGATGAATAGAGGGCTAGCCTATTGCCATCGACTCGGCACAAATTCAGAACTCGATGCTGGTACTGAAAAGTTGCTGATGGAAACACAAGAACAATTCCCTGACCCGGGAAACACAACTAGGAGCTCATGCTCGACCAACGAGACCGTGTTTTTGGTGTAGTGAAGTAAAATTACACTAAATTGTCACCAATAGGTACGAGATAACCTTTAAATAGCTTGACTCTTTCGATAACCCATTAAAATACGTTTATTAAAATACCTAAATGATCTTTCCTCTGATTAGAACATACTCTAGTTATTAAGTTCTATCAATTATTATAAAACGAAGTCGTCCTCCGCCGCGTCTGTATGTTCGCGATAAACTCAAAATCTACTGCACCGATTTTTATGCTGTTTTCACCCATGGGTGGTTCTCGAGGAAGATTTTAGTAGTTATACTATATTTTTCGAAATTTAACCACTAATGGAGTTCAATTGAGGATGAAAGTTTGATGGAATGTTTTTCGACATCCACGCGAGCCAAGCCGCGGGCAAAAGCTAGTTTAATTATAAAACATGTCTCGCTCGTATTACACATAGGTTATTATGTTTACAGTGTAAACTGCGATAACTACTAATGAGTGTTAGTAATTACAGCCATCGATCACAAGGAAATTTTCAAGATGGCTGCTTACGATAAATCACAGTAATTTATAATTTTTGATCAAAGAAACGAGAACATTGTAATTATGTCGACAACTTCTGTTTATTGAGTTAAATGTTGCTTTATGTTGTGACATTTATGTAATCTTTACATGGATATACGGACGACCTCCTGGCTTAATAACTGCCACTCGGATCGATATTTACGATAAAGCCGTAATTCTACTAGTACACACAGAGTTTCCTCTTTGCTGCGAGCACGACAAGCCATTGATTCCGGCTGTCTTTTCTACATCTTTGGCAGCCGTTGCCCAGGGGCGTGCGCCCTATATAGGCTCTTAGGCTTAGCCTACCTTACCAACTGAGCATTTCTTATAACTAATTAACGATGCAATAAAATAACACTATGTACAAATTAATCATAAAAAAGTTCAAACTCCTGTTAAAATACTTATAGCAATTTTTCGCGTCCCACTAAAACTCATTGACAAGGATTACGATTAGTACGAATCTTATAGTCAAGCACTCGACTTGTCTAAAACCCATTCATAATTGTATGCACACAGCGTCACATCGGTACGTATGGCCGTGTCTATGAACCGCACACATACATAGATTTTCGCAATTTTAACGCAGCAGCTCCTGCGACTGTAGCTGAGTGGGCTGTGATTGGCCGCAACAACACAACCAATCTATAACCCGCGAAGTTCAAAATTTGCATTTTTTTGCAATTTGTAGGCCAGTGCTAGGTTGTATATTGAATAAAATATGACTACATACGTCTTAAAACCGGGAATCATATTTTAATGAACATACAACCTAGCACTGGCCTGTAAATTGCAAAATCGTAAGGAAATTTTAATTTCGCGCTTCGCGAACTTCGGGCTTCCGTGCATAGAGCGCAGCACCTGTTTAGTTCGATGTTCGCAATGTTGTCAACTTGTCACCTCATTCATTGGATTTCGTATAATCCTGCAAAAAATGTTGACCGCTGTTGTGAACAAACTCGATATGAAAATGATGCAATTTTATTTGCTAGTAATCTTCTATCGACAATAATAACCTAAAAATTATTTTTTACGTAAGAGGAAGACATTACTGTTTCATTGTTGTGACAAGCAATATATAATGCGATTTTGTTTTGAAACCGAAAACGTACAGTTAACGTTATTAACAGTATTGTAAATATTAATTTTGTTGTGTATTACTTGTTTATTCGCGTAACAAATAACAATGGTATTTACTTGTGAAGTTTGTGCTGATAATGTGTGTTTATTACATGTTAAAGGTAATAAGTGTTCTCAATTATCGGTCAGTGGGTCGTCTTAGGGGCGGATCGTATAATGATAAGATTCAAGTTGTATCTAAAGGTAGACATGTACCCGAATTACGAAAATTTATCCAAAATCTTGCAAGTTACGTGTTCTGTAACTATCACCCACTCACTTGGATAAGATATTTGAGGTGGCCGAATCTTTCTTCTGTTTGCATCGTCATTAGAAAATCGTGAGTTAAACCTTGAATAATGTGGTGAGTTTTTGAATTGTATATAAAAGTTTTGTTTTTACAGGCTTACTTTTTTTTTTTTGCTGTCATTTATTCGTAGCCTACCCATCGTGGGGGACCACTGCACGCCACTGCCGTTGCCGGTAGTCTGGCCCCCAAGTCTGACAAACAGTCCTTCTATAGGGTATCGTATTACCCAGTTACTACAAAGTGGGTTGTGGAGGTCAGATCCATGTAAAATACAAATATTTACCCCAACGTACTTGGGGAAAGGTCAGGCACATGACGAAGAGTATTTTCACTACGAAATATCACAAAAATAATCACTTTGAATCTAAACCTAGTCCAGAACTGTAAGAATTCCAAGTAATCTGGGTATTAGAAATAAATATTCAAGCACAATGCCACAACTTGTTTAAAGGCCTGTTCTACCACACAATACAACGGTGTTGTGTCGCTTTAACTTACCCTTTGTTTCAAGAAAACATCACCATTGTTCCTTAGTCTTCGCAGAAATGGCCGACGTAAAGTAACCAAGAATTACTACTTCACAACAAATGGATTTCTTTCTTACTTGGCTTTTATTTAATGGCACTGCTATGTTATCATTGGATTGGCTTAGCAGTTTCATGTTCGGCCATAAAAGGTGCTAAAAGAATCTTTAATAACAACTTCCTTAGGACGCGTTTTAATTGTGTAATTTCAACTTTATAGGTGTTGGTTATAGCGTCTCAATTCACCTAAAGTTACATAAAGGGGTAATTCTATCCCTTATTTGTAAGATAAATCAGAATACATACACCGAGTATAACGTCTCACGTCACAAGAACAAAAGCGTCGTTATCACAGTAGAAAATTTCACGTATTCAGGTTGATATAAGGTTGAAGGTAGCAGTAATTGTTCGTAAAACGGTGAGGCAAATTATACCTGGGTAAGAAGTATAGCCGCAACACACCCAAGGAATTATTCCTATACAAATCGCACCGTAGTACAAGGACATACCTTGTGGTTTGAAAGTACTGGAAGCGGCAGTAAAGCTATAAAATGTAATTGCTTACGTAGTTGTCCCTGAGTAATGTTTTAATTGCGTTTTCCGTGTTATTTCTCGCTGGCGACACTGAATTAGGATGTGGATTTAGTTGTGTCTGAATCGGGGTGTCGTTTTGGCTTTATTTGTTTAGGATCGTAGTAGCATCGCTAAATACAGAAGTATACGGGCCAGACTAATTAATTAATCACTAAGTATCTCTTAACATTCAGATAAAACAACGATTGCTTCTATGAATACAGAAAAATACAACTATATTTTATTTAGCCTCGAACGAAACTTTAGCTGCTATCTTTTTTTTTTCAAAACAATTTTGATTGACGAATAGCAACCATCATCTGCCTAGCCTTTTCCTAACTATGTGGGGGTCAGTATTTTACATGAAGCGACTGCATATCTGACTTCCACAACCCAGTTCATTCTGGGTAGTACGAGGCCCCTTTGCAAGACTGATTTTCAGGTCACTGACTGACTGTAACGACTGCCAAAGATCTATTTGTATATGGCAGCCAGGACCAAAACTTAACGTGCTTTCCGAGGCACGGAGGAAACTCGGTATGTAATGGGTGGTCACCCATCCACAGACAAGCCAAGCTTAACCGAAAGATCGACCAGAGTGGCAGTAAGTAATAATTAAGCCACGACGAGCTCCTGACAAATAGCAACCACCCACAACAATAGCAATCAAGCGCCAGAAGCAAGAGTAACTAAAACAGAAGCCCTGTAATCATTGCACACGTCATTAAAACCGGTCCGGTGTTGCCAAAAACAAATGAAGTGCGCTTGCAACCACTTCCAGCACTGCGCTACATTAACTCCGTGGCCGGTAGCATTTGTTACCCACTACATATTGTATGTGGTTGAATAATAGGCCACAACACTCTAGGGGATGAATTTCATTATGCCTTTATGTTTGAAAGCGAGAATTTCTTTGCGTTCTTGTTTTACCACGATTTTTTATTTCCTTTAAATTTGTGTGAAGGCGTTCGAGTTTGGCAACCATTTTCTTTATGTTCAACATGCGTGAACATGTGATAAGTCAAACATAAATAAAGTATGAAATCAAGACTTTTTCAGATATTTTTTATTTCAATTTTAACAGCAACACGCTTCGATAATTCTATACTATAAGCAAATCACGTAAAATAGATAAATCTTTTTCTAATCTTTAATAATAATCAGGAATATATTTCAGTAATACACAAACTTTGTTAAAACTTTCAAAGAACCGGTGATTTGAACTTTGCCTGGTACGGGTTTCAAAGAAACTTTTGATGGATAGCGTTATAGTAGTTTATAAATTATTATGCTAGAAATTGAAAATTACATAAAATAATTGCCCACATTCCACCAATTAAGTTTAAGCGAGCCTATTGCTCCGTTGAGGCTGCGTGTTATTCGAAAGAGCTACCACGGCCTCGACACAAAGGGCTAACAAACAGAGGTGTAAGAACATGGGTGGTTTTTAGTCAGTAGAAGTCTGACACTCCCTATAGCTCTGTCCAGCGGGAGGAGTCATTTGATGATTTCCAACCCCCTCTTAAAAAAAGGGAGCTTAGTGCCAGCCGTCAAAAGGTACAAGTCCAACATGTCTGCTATTGATAAAATTCCATAAAGAACCTGGGTATCGTATCCAAGATATACTCAGCAGTCGCGTTTGCAACAACAAGCGCGGTTTAGCGTTTACGTATTTAAGTTTTCAAGTACCAAATTATAAATGAAATTAATTTGCTAGAATTGTAATACAATATTGATGGTCAGGTTTTGTTACAGTAGCTCACACAATTCGCTAAAACTAGCATGCAAAATTAAATAACTGAAGTTGAATTTAATTTGGTACGTTTATAATAATAATCTACACTAGTATTATAAAGAGGAAAGATTTGTTTGTTTGTACCGAATAGGCTCCGAAACTACTGGACCGATCTGAAAAATTCTTTCACCGTTGGGAAGCTACACTATCTCCGGGTGACATAGGCTACTTTTTATCCCTGTATTTCCACGGGAACGGGAACTACGCGGGTGAAACCGTGTGACGTCCGCTAGTTTTGTAATAATAAGAATGTCAATAGTAAGAATGTCAATAACTTTCAATACATTAATTAAAATAGGAAAATGTCAACGTAAATCTTTAAGGTTAAGGTACTTATCTTTCACAGAATAAAATGTTTTTTCAATAAGCCATCGGAATAATGCCGTTTTAAAACGATTGATTGGCAGTTCCCTAAATGATTTTGGTAGTTTATTAAATATCCTTACAACCATTGAAAAGCTGCTCCTGTGATATTAGTGACTTTTCATTGGAGGAATAATAAGTCTATCAGGTTATCTCGTTTTAAACGTAACAGTGTCTCCAAAACGCTGAAATAAGTCGGAGTGCGTATAGTCATGTGTGAGTTTCAATAAACACTTTTTAACTGCACACACATATTTAGTTAACAATACCGCTAAGTGTACATTATATTGGTAAACAATAAACCGAGGACTGTTATGAGAATTAGAAGAGAGGATCATAAATTACCTCTAAACATTGGAGCGGGACCCGGGTAAGGATGAAACGGCACAAAGGTTTAAACCCACCACAGTATAGGAAGAAAGCAGTAGGTTCGTAAATCAATCACTTTATTCACTAGGTTTGAATGTAATGAGTTTCTTTAGTTGGGAGCACTATGGGTGAAATTTTATGGTTGAATATATTTAGTATTGAAAAGGAACAGAGCTTTTCTAGTTTTTAAAATATGGTGTGAGTCTGTCATTTTTTGGTTTAGATTATAATGGTGTACACAATACTCATGAAATGTCTAAGTTGTGTTTTAGAATTAGCTACACAAAAACACACGTTAAACTAAATTCAAACTTACAATGAATTATGAAACTGACTAGTACGGATTAGTTATCCCACTTCTAACCCCAAAATCTTTCGGTTTAAACATGTTTGACACTGGTGCGAGTGACAGATATAACGATTAGCCATTGTTTTACTAACGTCACAGTATAGACTAGCTGACGCCCGCGGCTTCGCCCGCGTGGATGTCGATCAAATTATATATACTAAAACCATCCTCGAGAACCACTCTATCGACTGGTGAAAACAGCATGAAAATCGGCGCAGTATTCTTTGAGTTTATCGCCAACAGACAGACAGACGCAGCGCAGAACTTTTTAATATGACTGTAGTGATTTCCAAATCGTAGCGTCGATAAGGTCCCATGAAAAAAAAAATTCTTTCCTCGATTTTTTTAACGAAACTAACTTGTACTACTGCTAGTTGCCTACCAAAAGACAAAGGCAAACTAACTGCAAGTCACTGCAGCAGAAACATTAGTCATCCGTACGTGCCCTCATGTCATGTTTCCGTGAGACTACTTGTGTATGACTATTATTAACTATAACCAAGAGACTTTCTAGTTCTCATGGTTTGCTCTTAGATATTAGTCATTTTTATCTTTAAATATTTTATATCGTTGACATTTTTATCAGTTTTACCAAAGGGTTTATCGTATTACTAAGTGTTAACTGAGTTGTGGAAGCTCCATGTAAATGACTGGGATTCAACTGCACCCGATTAGACTAGAAGCCGACGCCAACAGAGTTGGGTAAAGGCTAGGCAGATGATGACATATCGTTGAACGTTTGTGGAAAATACTGTTATTTCTATTAAACTATCGAAATACTACTACATCCTAAATTGAAAAGAGTAACTTAGATTGTTTGGTCTTGTGAGGATGATGATTTACAAGGCAGATGTGAATGGCAATGTCGTAAGGAGACGCCCTAGATAGGATTTGACGCCGAATGTGCACTTGACACAAAATGTGCACTTTTCCGAAATGCGAAGATCAAACTTCCAAGATCTCTCTGTCCCTCGGGAAACCAATATAACAATAGGTTTTCTCAAAAGAAAATCAACTGAAGGGCCATTGTTACAAGTACTAAAATAAGGTTGAATAACAATATTGCGCGCCATTTTACTCAAAGAAATATTTTGTTTTAAAACAATAATTTCCACTACAAAAAGAAACCAACGGCAGGCAATCGTGGGTAACCAAGTAACCAAACAATAACTTAGAAAGTTCTCGAAGCGTTTAGTTACGCTTTTAAAACCTTTTAACTGATAGTATCGACGTAAATAGTTTTTAAGTTTAAGTACCCACATAGTTGGAATTTTTGTTGTAACTGCGATAACTTAATATGGTGTATTTTTAACGGAATTCCAAAAAGGAGGTTCTCTATTTGTGTGTTTGTTTTTTTTTATGTATGTTTACCGATATCTCCGTCAATTGTAGACCGATTTCCCAAATTATTATTGTATTCGAAAGAGTATTATCCCGAGGTGGTCCCATTGTCACCAAGTCAGGATCTGATACTTAGATCCCAGGAATATCGAGGGCAACCCTCAAATTTTATAGTCACTAATTCCATATTTTCTAAAGCTGTTTTTACTCAGTTTTGTCGTTATGATTTCGGTTACACTTGTAATACGAAAATCAGCCTTATTACTAAGACCGAAAGATGCTATCAATTTCAAATTGTTTCCATTGTGCGGTTCATTCAATAAAATTTAGTTTATTTATACATACATAGATATAAAAAGCTTTAGAATAAAAACTCAACATTATTAATTAAATAAGTACAATCAATCAACTGAGTTCGTTCACTCTTATACACTTAAAAAGCCTAAAAATAAATATAAACTTTTACAAAAATCATCAGCCATTCATCACCCGAAAGTTTAAAAAAACACATTATTTTAATTTAAAAACCCTTATTAGAAGAACAAATACACGATAAAATACTCCCCCCATTATTTAGTTTTTATGTATCAGTTAAAACAGCTAATTCATTTTCAGAAGTGAATTAAAACCTTAATGACATTGATATAAGGTGTTGCGTGCTTACCAGCAATATATTTCACTTAAGGCTGTACAGCCAGTAATCAGCATTACCTGACCCCTCTTTTAAAGATAAAGAGAGCAAGTAGTGGGTCAGATAATTCTGGGCCTTGACTGTATGTTTCTTAGCTCTCCAAGTGGTACCTATTGTGGCAAGAAATCATTTGTAGACTCAGATATTCTAGCGTTTGTACAAACAATGTTTGTTTTGACACGCCTTGATTTCTTTATTTTGTTAGTTGATCGTTAATATAGATTAGGTTATGTTTATGGTTTTATTTTACTGATGAAGAAATTCGTTAAATACAAAGAAATTGGCGATGGTGTTGTACCATGTATCTTACGTGCAATAATATGGTAGGTATGTACTCGGCGGACTCGGTAATAACGATTGTAAATTTCACTATAATAATGTACCTATATGTATTTTTTTGGCTTTTCGCTGATAGCGTTTTAGGCACGTACAAAATGGGGAATTCAAAGTTTTCTTAATTTAGAGAAAACAAAAGTCATATTTCAGTGAAAGTTTTATTTATTAAAAACTTACAAATTGAAATTATCTATTTAAATTTAAAGTTGCATGAAATGAGCAAGCAATAGGTATATTAATTTATTTGTACTATTGAACGCCATCTTTTTTGCATCGAAACTTTTTTTAAGAATAAAGCAACTCAACGCGACCAATAAAATAAAATAAAAACCTTAAACTCACGTGTGAATAATAGCAATGAAAAAGTCACAGTTTGATAACAGGTGTCATCATATGCCTTCTTGAAAATATTCTAATCGTTGCTGACTGTACATAAACAAACACATAGTTTTCTGCACACCTTCCTTAATTATTACACAAATGCAATATTTTGCGGTTTTCAATAGGATATAAAAATTAACAATCCGTACCATATAAATCTAAACCACCCCTCATAACAAGTTAACAGAATAAACGATAGAACTTTATCAATTAAAATTTTATTACCAATACAGATTTCCATTTGACAAATATGGCTGCCGTTACTGGCGCCCAACCCTCTAAAGACTCACCCTTAATAAAATTATGAAACAAATTAAACAACTTTGCTCATCCATCGGTTTACGACACTCATCTAAAAATACCAACTTGATAAGCTGTCCTTTGCTAATTTGTGAATTAATTACGGTTTCAAATGTTCGCGGGAATCGGCGGGTAGTCGGAGAAATAATTGCTTTTCGGTTGCTCCTTTGCCAGACGGGTGATAGCTGGCATAGACAGGCGGTGAACTTTATAAAATTTGCTCGAATTTAAGCTGTAGTGGGACTTCAATAATAAGCTTGAGATTTTGGATGGAAGTTTTGAATTTAATTATTTAAATGGGGAATTACTGTCTTTTCGCTATGTCACTTCACTACACATTTAAAAAAGTTATTGTTTTATCATCTTCCCATTTTCTTCTTTACTGTCCATAATATAACGGTTACAGCATAAGATTTTGATTTTCTAAAATTAGCCAACTTCTAGAATTAATCGAAAACGACTAGCGAAATTTAATTTTTCGAAGGACTATAAGTAATTTCTTAAAGTAAATGAACGTTACAAAGAGGTAATCTAAAGAAATGCGTTTTTTAAATTTACGGTTACAGTCAACCTTAAAACTGAGAATTTAATCGAAGTTTAAGAACTCACCCGCCGTGTAGGGTTACCATTGAACAATCCTGATTAAAAGCCGAACAATTTAACCGAGATCTTTCTACAGTACTACCAACTCAATCAATCTTATATTTTCAAAATATATTCTCTCATGCGCAAAAATCTGGACAAATGAGAAGCTGGGGCAAAGCCCTGACAGGGATCCAAATAGCTGGACATATTGTGTCCGGACAAATCGAGAAGGTTGCTAACCCTACTTGGTTATATAAAGCGGTAATTTTTATGAATCATATTTTAGACACCAGAAGTCGGTTTGTTCGTAAGAATATACTTAATAAACCGTTGTTTAAATTGGGATATCAATTTGAGAATAATTTTATTTAACAGCCGTAGCACTTTTATTTTTTAACCTATTATGAATCAATAGCATTTTTGAGTATTATGTTTTTTCTTCCACAAAGGTACATGGTTAATAACGAGGAAAATGGTTGTGGAAAATCATCAGATGACTCCATCCGTACTGGGCGGAGCAGTAAGTAAGGAGTATCAGACTTGTACGGACTAAAAACCACCCATATTCCTTCTTCGACATTTGTGTCCAAGGCCGCGGTACAGTACAGTACAGTCTCGACAGGCGTCGCCCCTGCACTGTTGCTGACATCTTTTTGAGGATTCAGGAAAAAAAATGGATCGTTTACGGAGACGCGGGGCGTCGCGCGGCGCGTGCAGAGTGCTCGTCACGTGCTGTTTCATTATTTTTTCATTTACTGAGAGGCACTGCATTTTAAACTAAGGAACGAAAAATCGCTTCTCGTAATATCGTCGTTCGAAATCGTTACCGTTTTCATACATCGCCATGCTTGAATTAAAACAGTACCAGACACGCATAAATTCCCCCTACTATGAAGCAGGCAGACTTAAATACGTAACCCACTTCACTTTGCATGGTGTAATATATTACACAGCCATCGTTATCCCATACCCATGAATGCCATAATAAACGCACATAACGACCCATACTGTAATTTTTATGATACGTCTTTCGGGTACCGCGTAAACGGTTCCCATCGCCAGTACATATTCCTCGTAAACCACATATTAAGCTTAATGTGACCGTTAGATAGTAAAACCTAAGTTATGGCGGAAATATGCAGAACCAAGTCATAATTTCAAGCATCCGAAATGGCGGAAGACATCTTAAGATATGGTGTTATTGACTTTTAAGATGTTCGAGTTAAAGTAAGAGTAAAGTTTTAATATTTCGGTGAGTTTTTACCCGACAGAAGCCCAAAAGGAGGGTTGTGTTTGACGTGTATGTGTGTATGTACCTATCCGTTTCCTTGTTCCCTTATAACTCCTAAACGGATCAAGGGATTTGAATAAAACATATACGTCGTTAGATTCGTCTTGATGGCGCGTGTTACTGGCTAACGACGCTACGAGTATATTAAAATTAAAAAACAGAAAAAATGTGGATTTTGGGGGCCATATCGCGGAGTTCGACATTTTTTTTATCCCATTACCATCGAGTAGGGTATCAAAATGAAGGGGTTTAAAAGGCGATTGCAAAAATAATGACACTTATATGTTTAAAAGAAATTAAATTGACAGATCCTATAAACAAACACAAAAACACTAAAAAGTACGAAATATACTTAAAATGTAGTTAATAAATACATACACGCCAAAAACATAACCCTCCTTTTAGGCTTCGCCGCAGTCGGGTAAAAAACTAAAGTACAAATCTTTCCTCTTTACAATATCAGAACGACAGTATCTATAGATAACGTTACTATAAAACATTTTCACAAACGTGTTTGTTACAACACTACAAGATCCCTCATCATGTTATACTCGTAATATGACGGTTCCGTTTTATCAGCATTCAGCATCCGACATCTCGCTAGGGAAACTACCTTATCTATAATACCTATGATACGAAATGGGTAGACACTAGACATATTCTCTTGAAATTGAATATAGACGTTTCGGGTAGACAAAGAGCACCCCGAAAGTCTGACAAACAGTCTTAAAAGGCTCCAATGAAAGACTTAAACAGTGAGAAAATATTCCCAACCCATTTGTGCCACTTGCCGAAAACCTGGACAAGGAAGGCCGAAGAAAGGAAACCCTGTTCAAGTGAAGATTCAGAGATGTCTCTGGTCTGCAGTGTAAATATCGTAGCCTGCCTGTTCTGTTATTTGCACATTACACGAGCTGATGGAGGCTACTGAAAGTGCCAAACTCGTCGCCTTGGGCTGACTCAATTTAAATTGTCATCGACATGCTAAGAAGGATCGGATATCGTATTGAGCACTAACTGAGGTAAGGAAGTTGGAGAGGCAGTTACTTTTACTGGAACTGGTGGCTGCAATCAGTTCCAGCGATCCGAAGGGAAAAAAAGAGGCAGATGATTAGCTTGCACTGGTCTCGAATCCAGTTTAGACTCCAGCTCTCACAAAGGTTTGAATCTGCCTGTTACCTATACCTACAGGGTGTAATTAACCCTTCACACATACGTCAATCAAGCATTCTGTACATCAAACTAAGTACCCCTACGCGAAATTTTTTAGCTGGGAAACGACATTTTTTTTAGGGTCAAAAATCACATTTTACGGTACGCTTCGCAGTATGATATTATTGCAGAAAAATCGTTCGCAGTAAAGTTTTTCGATGTAATATCAGTAACAAAACGTCGATTTAACACGGCGTTGCAGTATGGAAATATCGATGAAAGGTTTACGAAGAAACAAAATTCGATGATACGGCTTTCGCACCGAAGTACGAATTCCTTATTGATTATAGAGCAAATAGACAGATAATACGCTAGCATGCTTCAAATTACTCTAAAAACGCACAAATACCGCTCATATAACCACGACAGCCTATCAAAAATACGCTTTATCACGCGATGACTTGGAACTAGTTGTTACATGACAGGCGGTTCTTCCCTACCCGTTGAAATACGAAGTTAGTTTAGTAATGGGGATTTTATCGAGTTACATGCGTAGGAACACTCCATTTACCTCTTTATGGGAATTACTCATACCCTACTACTAAGTAGCCGATGCCCGCGGCTTCGCCCGCCTTGATGTCGGTTATCGCGACAGGTATATATCTCAAAGGTTTTTTTTAGGCAGCGTTTTCGTTGAAAGCTCCCAGACGGCTTTTTTTTCCGACACCTCCAACAAATATCATTATATTTTAGCTAATGTATAAAAAAACTTGAGAAATGATATAACAAAACCTTCCTCGAGAACCAAATTTATCCATAGGTGAAAACAGCATGAAAATCGGTGTAGCAGTTTTTGAGTTTACTAAGCGCGAACAGACAGACGCGGCGGAGGATTTGCCAATAAACCACTTCCAAAGCATTCTCATTCCTGAAACGCTCAGAATAACTGTTCTATTTTTGACAATAATAAATGAACAATAAAAAATGCGTTTTACGAAATTTCACAACAATGGAAAACTATTGCGGCTGGATTGTCAAAATAACTATCAATTGTTAAATCTTGATTAGACTGGTTTTAAGACAGACTTATGGACCACTGACAACATGTTACGACTGTCAACTCTGTTTATAGGACAGTTAGGACAAGTAAGGACCAACGGCCAAACATGCTTTCACATGCCCATCTACCGACCAATCTTGGCAAGTGTTAAACTAACGTTAAAATAGTTTTTTTGATAAATACCTTACAAAAAGTACTAGGCTTGCATTCAAACAAGGAGGTAGTTATTGACGCGCTCGACTCTCCTCAGTTTAAATGACCTTTACTTTACAGGACAATGAGAACCGTTTAGGAGTCCACTTTGATTTTGTTTTTTGTTCAGTACGACTCTGCTATTATAAGGTCCAGCGGGTCTAAAATGGCCGCTTTTTCAGAATCCACGCAGAATCTTAGTATGAATCACGTTAACATTTCAAATTCTTAAAATGGACTTAATGTCTGTAACTATAAAGTCCATTTTAGACACCCAGTTCAGTGTCCTGCTAATATAAAAATAAAATTTAGTTGCAAAAATAAAGATTTTTTTTCTTAGGTCATCTCATCAGGCTCAAGGCAAAGTAACACTAGAAACTATCTAGATTTGTGGGAAAGTGAAAGAATGGATCAACAGAATATTTGGGTAGCAAAATGTACTAGGCCTGCAATAATTCAAGGGGGTAAATCGTTTTCTACAGGACAATATGAACCGGTATTGAATAGTGAATACAACTTCCGATTCTACGTCGTTCGAGTTGGCTTTGTTATTGTTTGTTTATTGTTTGTTCGGTACGACTGCTGCTATTAAAAGACCGAGTGTCCGCCCTATTAAAACACGGAAGTTTTTAGTACAACTTTCAAGTGGCTTCATTGATCTCTGGCGGTACGGTTTATAAATAGGTTTGCTTTATGAATCAAATATTAAGCGGTGGGTTTCAACATTAAATGTAGGTACAGTATTATGCTGCAATATTTTGTGTAGGGTGGACTTTATTTCGATGGAAATAAAGATTATGAATTTAATATTATACATGAGAGCAACGTTTAAAATATTTAACAAGTAGGTATATAGGTAAACATGGTGGAAGAGCCCATTTGTCATCAAAAATTCGTTGACAGTGACAGTGTTGCTATTTTAGACCATAGGCTTAGACTTTGGTAGATAGCACAATTGACGATATACTTATGCACTTTATGGAGTCTAGCACAGCCAGAAGGCGTCGCGGCAGACTTCGTAAAAGATGGCGGGACAAGTTGGACAAACCAACAATAAGTGACCAACATTATCCCTATATCGTATCACTGCTTGTCGCAGTCACGAACTGCATGCTGTTAACTTTATTTTTATTATGCCTGCTTGTTGTATTTCTTAATATTTGTTATGAATTGTTTGTGTATTGCTTCTGTGTCTCCTTGTATGCTCGTCACGTTCTGTGACAAATATTGTTTTATTTCTCTTTATTCAACTGGAACTCACGGGGACAGGCCTTTGGGCTTTTTTTTTTTTTTTTTGGGGTGTAAAATCATCGAATAACCCCTCCCGCTCTTGGGCAGAGCGAAAGGGAGTGTCAGACTTCTACTGACTAAAAACCACCCATGTTCCTTCTTCGCCCTCTATGTCGAGGCCGCGATAACCGGTGGACTACCCGCGGCAGGCCTTTGGGCCTCAGGGAGATGTTGTAGGCTCACAGTATAAGTATAGTTGATAATGTTTACCGTGTTCAGAACAATACCGACCCAACAAAAGTGTAAAAATGGTGCTTTGTGGATAATTTTCCAGAACTTGGAATAGTAGTAAAAGCTGAACGTTCCCCTAATTACATGGTACGTAATTTTCTACATAGCCATTAACCACGTGTATATTTAATTCACTTAAACAGGTGAAAAATCGCAAAAAAGCAACTGAAGATAGTTATCATTTTTAACGCAAAAACTACAATTAAAAGTTCGAAACATACAGAGAAATTAACACCTGTTTTTTTTTTATTTCAAGCAAATTGCTTACACTCAAAAAATAACACGCGAGATTCAAGAAAACTTATAATATTCAAGTTTCGACGTAAAAAAATATGTCCACGTTATCGCGTATGACCGTGACACCATGCGGGTTTCCATTACCCCCGCTACATTGTACACGAATTTAGACCACATCTGAATAACAATAGAATCTAAATCTCTTCTGGCTTTCCGTTAACAATAGCTTAGTGGGACAAAGTAGGCCGTTACAGAATTAACTGAAAAAAAAGTTACGAAATAGAATGAAAATGAATGCATCACGCGACCACTTATGTGTGCTCTCAAAAGATTATTCACACGATTGGTCTTTGCGTGCAAAACTATGATTATTCTGACACCGATTTGTTAAGAATATGGGAAGTCACTGGCCCGAAATTCGGATTTGCAACCGGTCTTACTAAGGTGTATCGTATTATCCAGTATGAACTGGGCTCTGGAAGTCTGATATGCAGTCGGTCTATGTAAAATTCTAGGTATTCAGCTGCTTCCGGTTTTAGTGGGAGCCGAGGCTTACATAGATGTAAGAAGACAATACACATATTATAAAGAAAAAGTATTGTTCTAC
This sequence comes from Diarsia rubi, assembly GCA_932274075.1. NCBI lineage: Eukaryota > Metazoa > Arthropoda > Insecta > Lepidoptera > Noctuidae > Diarsia > Diarsia rubi. Next base: position 7,711,257 of record OW026433.1, read on the forward strand.
AGATGACGATGATTTTCTGTAGAAACCATTTTATATTGATTTGTTCGAAAAACTACTTTTTCTTGTACTCTAGATAGCAAAGAACCGGATTCAAGTCGTCTAACCTCTATAATTGAATTTAAAAAAATATATTTGAATTCTGTTCAAAAGGAAACAACTCACCTGGAACTTAAACCCAGTCAACCATCGACCCAAAAACAGCATGACGAGAAAAACAACCATTTTCATTAACCTAGCCGCCAACCAACGGCTCGTGACGTGTCTGTCAATGGTTACTAGCCCCAAGCAACCCGTTGCGGCCACAAAGGTTGTCGAGCGACCCCCGGTCGTTGACCTCCGGTGACCGACGCGCGCGCAGCATTCGCGTGAACATTAACCATTCTTGAAACAAGTATCAGAGCACATGGTTGATGTTATATGCTGGTAGCGTACGAAGGCGTGCTTAAAAGTTTTATGTCGTCTGCTTGAGAAAATATGTTTTTGGGAAAAAATTCAACAACAAAAAGTTTTTTTTAAACTTGATTGGTAACGAAGAGTTACAATTAATATTAACACTACTATAATTATGGCAGTCCAGCGTCGAGAGTTGACAATGCAAAAATAATTAAAACTTATACCTATGTCGCTTACATTACTCCTGTTATGCCGTATAGGACCTTATTACTAGCTATGTTAAAGTGAACTATTGCGCGAGACGATTGCCATCCACCAGTCAAAAATCCGAACTCCTTGGCTACAACCGAGAACTTTCTTCGGAAAAACCCAATAACATTTTGCCTGACCCATAAATCTATCCTCAGACCTCTCAGAACTCGCTCGCTCTCAGTGTACAAGGTTAAGATTAGTAACCCTTTTTTTTTGGCATGTGGAAAATCATCAAATAACCCCTCCCGCTCTTGGGCAGAGCGAAAGGGAGTGTCAGACTTCTACTGACTAAAAACCACCCATGTTCCTTCTTAGCCCTATATGTCGAGGTCGCGGTAACTAGTGTACAATCCACAGCCCCGACGGGAAGATTAGTAACCCTCTTAACTCTTTAAAATCGTGAGTTTAAATCCTATACGCTGGAGTGCTGAAAAGAGACCAGCAGTGTTATTGGTGAATCTAGAACTTTCTTTTCATTGTTTACTATAAGTTTCAGTTTCTGTCGAAAATTTTCATCTGACTATTTCAAAAAAGACTTTACTTCTAATTTGCTAGTAATATGCAAAGATCTTAAAATAAATTTGATATCAAAAAACTCGTTTCTTTATAATCGGTTGTCTGACCTCCAGTCTTGTTCGTTTAATCTCACTCAATTAAGTAACTTTCGGAGTTAAATCCTTACTTAATATTATAAATGCGAAAGTAACTTTGTCTGTCGTGCTTTCACGTCAAAACTACTGAACCGATTTGAATGAAATTTGGTACACAAATAGTCTAGAGCTTGAGAAAGTACATAAGCCTTTTTCGCATTAAAAAGTAGCCAATGGTGAAAGGGGGGATGAAGAGATTACAATCACGGTAACGACACCGCGGGCATCAGCTAGTTGGTACATAATTTCATAACACAGACGACACCAGTTAGATAATGTCTAGACTTCTAATTTAAGTTTACACCACAAAATTCGCGTGAAGTCGTTTCAACAAGTTTTCATACTAATCAAAGGACAATAAGCGAAAGTACTGTGAAATCAAATTATTTTAGATTTGTGGTGGCACTTGAAAACAATACTAGGAATTGCGTAGTTAGCAAGGTATGAAGGTCAAGGAATAAATAAATAAATAAATATCCTTGGACATTTCACACAACGCCATCTAGTCCCAAGCTAAGCAACCTAATGCTTGTGTTATGGTAACGAGATGGCTGATAAACTACTTATATACATTTTTTTTTTTTTTTGTAAATACATACATATTATAGATAGAAAAACACCCAGACTCGGAACAAATACTTGTAGGTCGTACAAATATTTGTTCCGTGCGGGAATCGAACCCGCGACATGCTGCGCAGCAGTCAATCGCTCAACCACTGCGCCAACCGTGTCGTCAGGAATGGTCTGAAAGATGTATGTATATTGTAAGAACCTCCTCCTTTTTGTAAGTCGGTTTAAAAGAAGATAGCTGCCAATAATGATGATTTCCATTGCCGGAATATACTGGATGGGACTGGCATTAGTTAGAACCATCAGCAGCACCCAGCAGCGGGTGAAGTAAGGCTGTGGTGTGGTTACTGATGATTATGATGAAAGATGATTGTGAGAATCTATTACTAATACATCCATAACTAAAGCCTCTCTTTTATACATATAAATTAAAATAAAAGTCTTGACTGACTGACCGACTCAACAACGCCCAGACCAAACCCTTTATAGATTTAGAAAACTGAAAAATTGCACAGAGGTCCCCTTTATAATGTAGAATAGGAATAAGGAATAATTACTAAAGGAGTTAAATAGGGGATGAAAGTTTGTATGGAAAATCGTAATTTTTGTAGTCATAGTCACCGACATTCGGATGAAACCGCGGGCAATGCTAGTTATAAATAAAAGACGTCCTTTAAACCCATAAATAATAAATCTTAAACCAAGTTTCTCTGAATTAAATAGAGCATTAAAATCCTGCATTGCAGTGAGTCAGTGATGTCGGTTTAACATTCTCAAGTATCCTTACACGTCAACTTTGTAAGGGTTTCGCAAATCGGATTTGGTGCTCCCTGATGTTTATAATCGGCCAAATGTGAAATAAAGCTGGTTATTCAACTTCTTAGTTGCAGTAAAGTACAATAGGGGATCGGACAAAAAAAAACTAATTAGTCCGTCAGATATATTTCCAAAAAATATTGGAGAAGTATTTTTTCTTTTTTCACATAAACAAAAAATAAAGTTAATACAGTGCTTCAAAAACTCGTGAACTCTTCGAAAACGTCATATGATAGTACATTTTTTACCTACAAATGACGTCACAACCACATCTTATCTTCGTCAATTTTGATTAATTTGATAAAACAAAAAACACGTATCCAATATTTTTCGATAATCTAACTGACGGACTAATTAGAATCATTGTTTTTTGACTCCGATCCCCTATTTTGGAATTTTGGCTTCACTTGAAAGTACTTGGAGGAACTTGGAAAGTTAGCCACATTTGACCTTTGAACCATGATAAATAAAGTTTCTTTAATGAAGGAGTTTAGAAAGGTCGGAGGGCTATAAACCATAAATATCACAATTAGGGAAAATGCTGACTTAAAAAAAAATGTTTATTGTATCTCAAAGGTAGAATTTACACATGTGAATGAAACAGCCCCAGTAACAGTACTTAAGTAATAAAAAAACCGGCCAAGTGCGAGTCCTACTCGCACATGAAGGGTTCCGTACCATCGTAGTAGGGGAGTCGCTTTTTTTTTTTTTTTTTAAATTATTAAAAATATTTTTATTATATGATGTAACTAAAAATTTATGCTTTTCGCAATTTTTCCTTTATCTGTGTTATAAGACGTTGCTTCGTACCAAATTTCAAGATTCTGAGTTCACGGGAAGTACCCTGTAGGTTTTGATTCCCTTGCGAGTGTCGAAAATTTGCGGCATAAACGGGAGTATCTTTTGATCGCGTTGACTTAGAAGTTTGATTTTTCACAGCTCCAAGAGACCATAGACTTGAGTATTTGATATGAATTTCAGCTTGATACCTCCACGCGTTCCTGAGAAAAAAGGTCTTGACAGACAGACAGACAGACAGACAGACAGACGGAGAACAAAGTGATCCTATAAGGGTTCCGTTTTTACCTTTTGAGGTACGGAACCCTAAAAATACTTGTGTTGGGGTTTTTTCGCTCCTTTCTTTAATTTATAAGTATCATGATGATGCAGGTTTCCTCTTAAGCCCATAGCCCCAGACAGAACAGTAAGCAGCCTCTGTTGTAGGTAAACTAAAGAGGCCTCGAAACTGTACCCTGAGGGACCCTGTCCAAAGCTTCTACTAACGCTATTGAGGTAGAAGAGTTCTTTCTGGTGGTTGCTTTTTCAACACTTAAGGAATTATCGACGCGACACCGATGTAGAAGACAAACTTAAGGAAATCTACATTGTTACTGATCATCAAATCAGTCACCTTTCCTACCATATCATCCTTTACACAGTTCAATCATCGTTCCTTTGGTCCATTGACACCACGATTTAAAAAAAAATCGTCAAGAGAACAGGCGGCCAGTAAAAGGCTAGTTTATCAACCACTCCATATCTTAAATTTCCGACACCTCGACAAGTCAAACCACACCAGAACGTAAAATGTGGCATAACGGCTTCATTCTTGGAAATATTTCTAGGCCAATTAAAACAGAGCCAATTATATTATTTCTTATTAGAGTACAGGTTTGTTGAACCACGGAATTGGTTCAAGGTTCATGAAATAAACAGTCGACAGTGTTACATTTATTAGTATAAATCGTCAAGTATAATGCCTGTAAGGTTGCGTGACAATTGGCGTATTATATGCCGTATTCCATTCATAAAGCTGAACATGTGGGACTGTACGGAATACTCGTAATTTGTATTTAAATGTTTGTTGCTAAATTATATATTAACTTGTATTTTGATGTTTTGGTGCAGTGTAGTACTGTTGGATACTATACCTGTGGATAAACTGATGAGATGGCATTTTCTAAAAACTTCAATTAGCAGTTTATGAATAATTTTCTAAAATGATTTTCTGAAATATTTTTTGGAAATAGACTTTCATTTCAATGTGCCCTGAAGACTAGTACCATGTTACCATGGCCAAAGAAAAAGCCAGTATAAAAGTTATTAGAATGAGTTATAAGAGTTACGTAACGGAAACGTGACGATTTAAGCACAACTTGATTTGTACTATTATTTCACGGAAAAACCACTTTAAAGGTTCTTTGCAAATCTACATACATAAAGAGATTTTCTACCGCTTAAAAATGCTGCGAATGTCATACAAATTTTCCTTCTATTTTTATTGTTCAAAGATACAATGGTTACTTTATAAAACGATACTTTTGCGAAAGTAAAACATAATTTCTTAGGGCATGTAATCATAGCCTTAAAAAGCAATACAATAATGACATTTTAAACATTTAGAATTACCTAGGATTGCGCACAAGCTTTGTTACCGTTATAGACATTAAGGTCATTTTGGCTCGCACGATGTAATGTTGTGTTCTCAGTACCTTTTGTAGGGCGTTCTTCGAGATAGTGCTATGAGCAAGTAAGCTTTACTCAATGACGCGTCTCTGCGAATCTGATATTGTATCTGAGCCTGGATTTCGTAAATAGCTGGAGGGATTTAGTTCTTCTAATATCCCACAGCTCCAAATATAGTCAAACAAAATGTGGTCGAAATTTTAGCACTAATATAATAGGGTATTTATTGTAAAAAATCGAATTAGTCCGTATAGATATCCAAAAAATACATGTACCTATCTTTTGTTTTTTCACGTAACCAAAAGATGAAGACGATACAGTGTTTCGAAAAGTCCTGTCAAGTCGTGTGACGTCACAAGGTTAGTACTTTTTTACCCACGTGACGAAAATAAAACGTGTCAAAGGTGACTTATGACCCTTTGACACGTTTTATTTTCGTATTTTTTTATTAATTTGAAAAACAAAACAAAAAACACGTATCCAATATTTTTCGATAATCCGATAGACGGACTTATTAGATTTTTTTGGTGAAATACCCTATTAATTTGTTTGTAAATTAAATTGTTTCATGAATTTTTTTTTAAGAACTGCTGTGGAAGTCCGATAGACAGTCAGTCCATGTAAATAAACTGGTATTCAGCTGCATCAAATTGAAAGCAGATCTCAACTTCATAATAATTTCTATCATACTTCTTGATTACCCGACATCTCATCAGACACCTTATTTCTTGCCACATCATGTTTTACACTGTCCATTATACGTTTCTTCGGTATGCCTCTACTTATATGTATACTCATATATATCCACATTTATACTCAAAACTTTCCTCACGGCATTTTGCTCATTCCTAAAGGACTGGTGGCAGAATGCTGTTTTTTTTGGAGGTTAGGAAATCATCAAATGACTCCTCCCGCTCTGGGCAAGACGTCAGACTTCTACAGACTAAAAACCACCCATGGTCCTTCTTAGCCCTTTGTGTCGTGGCTGCGGTATTTTTCGAATAACCTGCAACCCCGACAGGGTAGCAGAATACCTCACTCTTGATTAACATTTTCTACGGAACGACGACGCGGACGGTGCGATGCGGCGTGATTTCTCGTTTTTTCAGGGCACACAAACGCTTTCTAAAATTCTAACAGAATTCCTAGAATGACATCATAAAGTTTGCAATCTAATACCAGCAGTAGCCCGAGATGGAAAAGATTTTCACAGAATACGTGAGTTCATTCTACTTCTGGGTAAACCAGTTTTACTCAACTTTTCATTCAACATTGCATATATACATTTATAAATTAAAATAACCTTAAACTAGATTGCATTTGGATGAGCCCATATAAAATTTTTGATCAATAATTTAATGTTTTCTTTAAGACAATCCTGCCAAACTATTCCCGAACCACTGCAACTCCCAGAAAACCAATCTAACGCATGTTTAGCGGAGGAGATTACGACTAGATTTTGCATTTTTATAATAACAGGATATGGGCCTTTAGGTTTGCGACTCGACCATTTAGACACTATCTAACCACGGACAAAAGGAAAGGCTGTACAAACTCAGGGTTACCTCTTTTTGCTTCAGCATTCTAACTAAAAGAAACCGCGCATAACTATCGTATTAGCAAGCTTTGAATATGGCCATAGAGTAAGGATAATGTAGAAGGGAAACTCCTGCTTTGACTGCACCGTCTGGATTGTATCATTGATTGCGGCAACCTTTAACATACTAAAATTGTCAATTCTACTTTAGTAAGCGTTTGTTACAAGTGGACAATTATTTCCGCAGGATCGGCCAAAAACTGAACCGGTAAACCAGACAAAGTTTGTGCTTCGATAACTGCGAAATGGCGGTTTTTCCGTGTCAACCATTTCGGAAGAATTACTGAAGAGTTCCCTATAATTTAGTAATCAGCGTTATACAAAATCGTAAAGTATATTTTCAGTTTTCATCTTCATTAGTTTTTATCTAGCTTTCGTACAGTCCCAGTGCCGTGCACTATCTGTCGTAGGTATGACGGTAAATAAGGAAAGTTTTTTTGTAAGTAGGGTCAAATAACGCAGGGCACTGACTCTTCTGAAAACAGAAGGCGATTCCCGAAGCGCGTACGTACTCTTCGTAGGAGTTCTGTACGTTAGTCGCTTCTATGCAGATGTCTTATTCTATGGTACGAGTATATCGCATCCCTATAACTAGGTAGAACTAGTGGGAAGAACGTCGACTAGCCTCGGAGACCGGTTTTCGTCGTGGTCTGCTTTGCACGACGTACTATTGTCTAGTGAGATTACTTGGTGAGTCTGTGCCCACTCTAAACATTGTTTGAATAAATTCTATGAAGGTTTCGGATTCTGCGGTGAGAAGGAAATGAGTAGTATGGTGTTATGTTCCAGAGATGGATATTGTGAGGGTTATGAGAAGGAAATGTGTTTGGATTAGGTATGTGAATGCTTCATGTGGTTTGCATGATAAATATTACGCTATTTATATGAATATCTGATCTGAGAAGCTTAAAAATAAGACACGTAACATTAAAACAAAATTGTCAAAACACTCCTGTCTTATTTTTAAGCTTCTCTTATGTTTACTTTTGTTTGTTTTATTGTTAATTCTTTCCAATTTTGTATTATCCAGTGTGAGACTAATAAATACTTTTTCTCTCTTTCTATCTCATGCCTATCAGTAGCGGTGCTGCAATCCCTTTAATGGAAGGCATAGAGATCTTCGCGCATAGACTAACACCATAAAATTGGTCCATTTTACCTTTCAGAAGCCTTGCAGCATAAAAAATAAATAAAGCAAACAGAAGAAAATTTTAAATTTAATATTGGCTGACTAAAAGATAAATATTATTTTTGTTTTAATTGTAATAGAAAGATAATGCAATGCTGAGGCCATTACCACAACTATTGTCCTTATTAATATTGACTATCAAGTTTAAAAGCGACCACGAAATGAGGTTAACACTCTTTATAATTTAAATACATGGAAGTCCATAAACTATTTAATAAAAACCGGTGGGTTTAACAATAAAATGGTTCATTATATACGAGCAGAACGTAATATAAAGTTATTGAGCTTACCAGCAATACGAGTTACAATTTTCTCATTAATTGATTATAGTAAGTGTGACGTGTAAATAGACCCCCTGGCTCCCCCCAAGGGGGTAGTAATACGCGATGGTCCACTCTAGTTAATGGTGGAAGTTATTGGCATAATCACCACAACACTAGTGGGACCATTGCATAGTACACACAGCGAGACAGCTATACATTTCCTGTATAACATGTATGGCACACATCACTGTATATTATAAAATAAATTCCTGCGCCGCGTCAGTCTGTCCGCCATAAGCTCAAAAACTACTGCATCGATTTTCACGCTATTATGACCAATATTGACTGGCTCTTGAGGAAGGTTTTAGTATATAACTTGACCGACATCCACATGGGTGAAACCGCGAGCATCAGCTAGTCAACAATAACTTAAACAAGTTCATAAATATCTCTCTTAGATACAGCCTGTCCCTTGGCTGCTCTTCCCAGTGACGTCCTAAGCCGAGGTCCACACGCCACAGGAGATGCCCTTGGTGAGCTTAATTTATAAGTTTTTACGCCCTGGCACTAGACCTAACACTCAAGCCATCTAGAGCATTGTCCTGTTAAGCAGAAGCCAGGCTCATAGGCTAACCTGTCAGATGCCAAAAAAAGGGGATGAGGGAATAAAACCCGCCAAAAAAAAAGGCAGGAGAATAATAAGTAACAGAGATGCTACTAACAAAAATATCATCAAACCAACTACCAGAATAGAAAATAGAGATAAACTATTTTTCATTTCACTACACAAATACGATAACGTACAGAATCCACTTATATCGTTTTGTTTGTCATTGAAAACGTACGCGCGACAATAGAATGAGTGACTATTGACTGCACAACTATACATGTATATGTACATAGTTATTTGTGGAGGTAGTGTATGGTGTATGTAGTGAGTAGGTACACATAGTACTATGTCAAGGTCTTAAAACGACTCTCTAATACATTTACATATCGTATACATTATAGCTGGTTTTAGAGTAACTGTTGTAGTGTAAAATTAATATGGTTCTGCCGGTTACTACCATTTAAAGTATGAGCTGGTCACGTTTGGATTGTATGGTGTGGGAAGACATTTTCAAGAGAGGACCAATAAGGGCTTGTTTACGGAGGCGCGGGCGTCGCGCGGCGCGTGCAGAAGGCAAGTCGCGTGCTATTTTATTCATTTAATGAGAGGCCGGTCCACCGCAACAAACGCTGCATTTTAAACTAACGGGCGGAAAATCGTTTTTCGTGAAATCGTTACCGTTTTCATACGTCGCCATAAATGCGCCGCGCGACGTCTCTGGGTCCTCAAATTCATCACAAATATTACGGAGTCTCCTCTCCTCTTTTTCCATACTTCCCTGTCAGGCGTCACGGCATTATTTACTTCTTTCTCTTTCATATCATTCCTCACACAATCCATCCATCTTTTCTTTAGCATTCCACTCCCTCTCAATCCATTAACAACGTCATAAACATCACTCTTTTAGTCCCATGTTTTTAATAATAAACTCCCGAAAATTGCATGCTATAAGGCACATTTTGGTTCACACAAAAGCCACATATTTCTCCCTACATCATTGCTTTATGTTACCACCAAAATGGTCCAAAACATTTCACCAACATTTAATATTTAATAAACTCACAGAAAAGCCAAAAACTTGATTAAGTACAATAAATATGCTTTGTGGGGCCCGAATTAGTCACAATGTTTAACTTTGGACTAAATTACATAGAACTAAGTTAAATAAAGTAAGCCACTTTTATTTGTCTTTGTACTTACTTTGTAACTTCATTAGTACAAGTTGGATCGATTTTGGGGCATTATTCTGTTAATATTTAATTGTGTTGTGGCTTCCGGCTGACAAAAGGCCAGTTACTAAGCTTAGAGGTGTCAAAAATAAATACCGTAGCCCGTCGCTCGGCGTTTGGTTTCACTCCAGTCTTGACCTGTGTGAACTTGGCACCCAACTTGAAAAAACAAGGTTTTTTAATGGTTTTTCGAAAGATTTTGTTTAGTCGTGGATAGTAGTGAAGCTATTTTTGCTTGTCCAATAGCCGTTCCACTTTGGGAGCAAGAGAAGAGATATTTCATCTCTGCTGACACAAACACACATACACTTTGGCACTAAGTATACCTCGTCTGATGGCTATTTCCGCGATCTTCAATGCATCGCGCATCGGGCCTACTACCACTTCTTTTTTCGACAAAGGTTACAAAACGAGAATAAGCAAATCTGTTATTGTACAGGAAATCTTAATAAAGCTAGGCCAAGTTTTACTGGTAACGTGGTATACGTTACCAGTAAAACTTGGCCTAGCTTTGATAAGTTACTGTGTGTACATCTACTTACACTTTCTGGGCCCAGTACCTGGCCATGTTTATTGTGGCCTCAAAGAATGTTCCGACCGCCAACTAACCACTTTTCAACCATTGTCAAAAAGTCGTTTGGTTTTATGATTCTAATTAAATTACTCTTTGTTTGTATGTCACACACAACTTCGTGTGGCTTGTTAATGTTTACGGTTTACTCACGTATTTATTTCAGCCCTCATATTTCGTAATTAGTACCTAGTAGTTTAGCTGTTATATTATATCAAGGTCTGGTAGGTCCTTATAACAACTGACTTCTGAACATGTTCCCGAGTACTATTCCTGTGTCACGGAAAGTGTAATTGGGTTTTTCATTAGGAATTTTTAATTTAAAGCATGCAAACTTAGAGAATTAACGATATTTAAAATTACAAGCATTATCATTTAAATTAAAATAAGTCATGAATACTATAGAAATTATTTTCATTCAGCCATCTATACAATTAAATCTACACTAACAATATAAAGAGGAAAGATTTGTTTGTTTGTTTGTTGGTTGAAAGATTTTATCCCAGTTGATAGCAATAGACTAGTCCTTAGATGAAACTAAATTTATCACTGGCTAAATGTAGATGTACCTACTATTAGGTACTCCTCTGCCAAGTGCTTAGGGGATTAGGTACAGGCGTTATGTTACCTATGTATAATTATCAAGGTCAGGTAGGTCTTGATGTACATTATACATACCCAAACAAGGTGTAGATTATGAGGTAGGCACCATGAGTCGTAATGATTTCGTAAGTAAATGTCAGTTATTGAGCTTTAAATATCATTGGAAGGGTTGAACAAAGGGATCTTATAAGTTTAGTGTAATAGGTACATATTCTTGAATAGTACAGTCAGTACCCAGTATTATCTGACCCCTCTGTACGAGTCATGTATCGTACGTGGCACGCGCGCATTGCATAGATCAGCACTTTTTCGTCACAAATTATAGTGTAAGGCGACAGTACACACTCAGCTTCATACTCAGCTGTACTCATTCACACATTGCATTAGTTACGTAGTAGTTAAATACAGTCAATAAACATCATCAGCTATGTCATCTTTAGCTATCCGTGACTTTCATTCAAGGCTTCAAGCTAACACATCACTTGCCCACTTTGTCTTTATAAGAGGGGTCAGATAATGCTGATTACAGGCTGTACTATCAAGTACGGTACTCGTAAATGGTTTATTAGGAACAAGGTTGCTGGTATTGCTTATGCTGCATGTAGACGTTGTGCCATATTAAGGCCGTACCCTGACCAATTAACCTTGAGCATTCGTTCCCTCTGTACTGTACAGTAGTGAATACGCCCATATTTTAGAATAAAATCTATATAAAATAAAATTTTGGTCTTTTGGAATTTTAATTTGTGTCAAAATGTTCATTATTAAATTGTCTATCCATTAGTGTCAGTAGCAAAATTAAATAATGTTTACGTTACGAGGAGATGCGTGTTATTAATCACTATTTCTCATTTCGGGGGTTGTGTTGGAAGGAGATTTATTAAAGATATACTCAATAAAAAATAAAAATAAATCTGCAATTATGGAATCAAGATTATGTAGAAATTTAATATGTTTTTTATTAGTTGATATTTCTTTTAAATAACAAGTAGATAGTTCCAAAAAACTGCACAAAAACGGTTTGCGTGGCGTTTTGGTCGGGGAGGCGCCTTAACTATGTATCTCAAATTAAAAACAAACTTTGACACAGCAGCAATACTTATTGGTAAAACTGAACATAGAAATCGTTGCGTTAGTAAGGGCTAAAATATATTGGGGTCGTAATTCGGGAAAAAAGTTCTTTAAGACGTTGTACCCTACACAGCCTTAAATTTTGGTTCCAAGACTAGAAGTGATAGGAACCATGGTTACCGAAGTAGCCCGAAGAAAAGGAATGTTTCCTGACTAAACAAAATATGATTCTGTTTATTTCGTCAGTTAGATTATCGAAAAATATTGAATAATGTGTTTTTTGTTTTATCTAATTAATAAAACATTAATAAGATAAAACGCGTCAAGGATCATGCGTGGGAGCTTTTGACGTCACGACGTGGTAAAAAAATGCGAAATGACGTCACACGAGTTTTCAAAGCATTGTATCGTTTTCATTTTTTAGTTATGTGAAAAAAGAAAAAATATGCGTCACATATTTTTGGGAAATCTATCTGACGTACTAATTAGGTTTTTTTTGTAAATTACTCTATTGCCAAACTTAAGTCTTGTGGCAATGGGCGGGGGCACATTCCTCACAGAAAGGTTGGCAGGGAAGGTGAAGTCGAAAGGTTCTAGAGCGACACTTGTGGGAGGCCTATGTCCAGCAGTGGACGTCTTTCGGCTAAAATGATGATGATGATGAAGACAAGTGCGTCACTAGGTCAGGGACCTACCTATCCTTTGTTAGGTAAAAGCAAACGCAATATTTCGATAAACGGATTACACGCTTGCTTAGCTCAACTTTCCACTAATCTAATCAAAGTTTTAAATTAATCAGCCAATTAGTCACTTAACTAATCGACCGTACTTTTCTTAATCGAGCAACTTTCTAGCGCAATTGAAAATTGACTAAATTAACGAAACTATTCACACTGAAGTTCTTGAGTGGAGAAGGTTAAGTATCCATTAATTTAATTTAAGCGGTGAGTGCTAGATTAATGAATGCAGGTTCGGTTGACCTTTGATTAGCCTTTATAAGTCTGTATTGTGGAATTCACCCGAGATGATGGGTGCGGCGTTTATATGCAGTTTTTGTTTTTGTTGCTTTAAAACGTGGTCTAGTCTAAATATAGTTCCAGGTACGTTTCTTTTCACCCGACTGCGGCGAAGCCCAAAATGAGGGTTATAAGTATATTGGGCCTGTTTCTTTATTGATTTTGAAAGCATAGATGCGTATTTACTTTTGCCAAAACAGTTTCTACATTCGTATGATATACGGGTTTTAAGTTGAGTTTGAGTTAAGTATGTTGAGGTAGGTTTCCCGTCTGCGTCACATGCAGTGGAATATCAGTATTACCTATACATGAAGTAACTGCCTATCTGATTCCCATAACCCAGGTAGTACTTGATGTCAAAATTAGTTGTCAGACTTACAGGCCACTGAATACCTTAATATCTGTAAAAGATCTACAATCGACAGCGACCAACAACCAGAGGCACGGAGGAAGCTCGGTATGTAATGATGGGTCACCCATCCACAGATCAACCTAGGCAAGCGCGGCTTAACCTGAAGATCGATCCAAGCGGTGATTATTTAAGTTATTATTGGAAAGTTCCACCTACAATTTAATTAAACTTTTAATACATTAAAATTGATCACTAACTGCCGCACTCAGAGAGCTTTAATGATTACCTCACTCAGTAGGTTTTGACAGTTTTGTCATACAAAAGTCAAATCTTTAGTAAGTGACGGTTTAAGTAATTATAAAATATCTCTGAGTACCGCAGTAAAACAGTAACGAATACTATTACCCTCATATTAAGATGTACCAGGACCACATAGATGTCACTGTACCACTTAGGTCCGTTACACATGATCAGTTATATCTTCGAATGCAATTACAGTTACTGTGAATTTATCGCCGATCGTGTGAATGTGAATAAAACGGTTTAACGGGGTCTGATGTGATTGCCGTTCGAGTTGTTACATAAACTAGTCATATTTTCCATTTTATGTGTGCCTTCTTGTAGATGGTAAAGATAAATTAGCTGACTAAACTTTACAGAGGAGGTAGCTTATCTAATAACAATGATGATGATGATGCCATCTAGCCGATTTCGGCCACAGCGACTGACTCCGATGTCTTTCTATGGATGGTTATCAATAGCTTTGCTGTGCTGCTCTTGCGTGTGCTCTTAAGTGGCTAGCATATCCATATTTGGCCGACAACGACAATACAATAGAATATTAGGAGTACAAAAATATTTTCTAAGCAGTCGTCCGTCACCGAGGTAGGCCCCATTTACGAAGACGCGGGGCGTCGGGCGGCGCGTTGTAGTACATAATTCAAGCACATGGCGATGTATGAAAACGTTAACGATTTTAAACGACGATTTTACGAGAAGAGATTTTTTGATTCACTGTCGTGAGTGACGACTTAGATTCGTTCAAAGGAATGGGGAAGATTTTTACTTAGCAGTGGGCAGTACTTAGGGCTAAAGGTAAATAAAAACAGTTTCCGCAGGCGTTCACACCACAACCAGCTGTTGTTAGTACAGTTAATCACTTGAACTAAAAATCTTACATCATACATAATTTTAAAATAATAACTTTAAGATTTAAGAATTTTTGATTGTGATTCGGTATCGATCACATCGTGTCGGTATAGTTTCGCTAATTTAATTACGAATTAGACTGTGTGATTTCAGGATGGACTTTTACGATTGCAATAAACTTATACTTACTTGACCTGGGTTCATTCACGATTGAACTTTAAACACCACATTCGCTTGATAGATGTTCCGGGAATTGGTGAATGAAGCCAGAAATTTGGGGCCAGTTTAATCGTCGTGGACCGCGACCCCTAATCGACAAATTGTTTGACGAAATTCCCGTCAGACAATGCAAGTTTGCAAGTTCTGAATCTCAAAACTATGTAGTTACAGACTCAATTGATATTGGAACTCGAACTTATTGGAATTTGATCTGGTGGAAGGACCGCTTTTATCTTCGGTTAATAGACCACAAAACTCTACTGAGGCCCTACTTTTACACACATAACATCAGGCCTGTAATCTCCGAAGCGTCAAGCAGAGGTGTACATAAAGTACACCATCATAACATCCTTCGTGGCTTGAAAAACACGTTAAGCTGTTGGTCCCGGCTGCCACGTATCTTCGGCAGTCGTTACAGGTAGTCAATGACCTGATAATCTGACAACCAGTCTTACCAAAGGCTACTATCGTATTATCCAGTATTAACTGGGATGTGGAGGTCAGATAAGCAGTCGCTCCATGTAAAATCCAGCTGCATCCGGTTAGACTGGAAGTCGACCCCAAATGAGTAGGGAAAAGGCTACGCAGATGGTGATTGGCAAAGCTACCAACCGGGATGTAGTCACACAAAGTGAATTTGTTTAATATAATAAACTAATCTCGTTCTCAAGTACACTATCAGAAATATCATAGCTTCATCAACGCCTATATGAGCTATCTTCACTAAAACAATCAACAACTCAATTGAAGATACTACAAACAATAATATTAGGCATTCCATTTACCTATGATCTGTGACATACATATCTTGTCAAGCACCTATCTATAAATAGAGCTATACAAATAGATATCTACGATAACATCATTCAGTGAAGGACCTTCGAGAGATGCTCTAGTCCTTCACAAAGCTATTTCCAGCAATAACGACCAAGCCAGTAATCATTACTGGGTTCCCGAAGACTCTCAGCTTTTTCAACCACGAGCTTTTCCTTTCTTTTTCTCTTATAGTTGGACGAAAACTTCCGACTTTCTGCCCCTAGGGAAACTGAACCGCGAAGTAGGATACAAAAAATATTATTCGCATCAGATTTTTTGTTCAACGGTACTTTTTCTTGTTGTTTTTGTCGTTACAAGATCAATAAACAAACCTTAGTTGCTTTCGAATTTTGATTGCACTTTCCAATTTGTACTTTCTTCATTTAGGTTTCGAAGTTTCTGATGTACTGTGTAAAATTAGGGTGTTAATTATTTAAGATGATAGTACCTGAAACAAAACGAAAAAATAGTAAAATTAGATACAGTTAGCAAAACAAGTCATTTATACGTCTACTCAAATTCTTGTTTCCAATTGTTTTTTTTTTTGAATCAAAATATGAAAGTGTGAGTTGATTTTAGAACGACTGCCAGTCAGTGGCAGTACATACGGCAACATGTCAAACTATACATTTCCAATACAAGGTGCGATTCACATGAACTGGTATTGTATAGGAGTCTTTAGCGGGCCCGCGGGCGTATAGCGTTGTTGGCGAACTATATCTAATGTGTAAGTAATAAAGGTATTATTCCAAAATCCTCATACTTGTTGACATGTTCGGAAACTAAATAGCGAAGGAAAATTAGTTATTGGCACGTGTACCTTCTGTCGATAGGAATAAAATGGACATCAAATTGAAACGTTGAAATGTAGGTAGGCAACGATTTTCTATTAAATGAGTAGTAAACAGCTTTGACAGTAAATCGGTAAGTAACCATTAACACGTAGATGTTAGGTAAAATATAATATTAAGCTACAATTCGTAGAAATTCTATTTATTACAAGACTTATCGGATTTATTCGGATAGAAAATTCTTGGTAAACGTCGATCATACGAGAATGCCAAGGAGACAGAACCTATTTTAGTATATTTCGTTTTATCCTATCTAATAGGTAGTCCTATTTCTTTTGAAAAGTGATTTTGTTATGTGCCAAATACCAAGTGTCAAAAAGCCGCTTTACCATAGACATGCGTCAAGAAAATCAGCTTAGTTCTAAATACAAACTATATGGATGTAGCTTGACGTAAAGCGCTCGAAATAAAAACTAACTTTCAAAGCAATTTCTCCAAAACCATCATAATCTGATTAGCTTTTTCTCAACTATGTTGGGGTCAGCTTCCAGCCTAAACTGATGCAAATGAAAACCAGTATTTTACATGAAGCGTCTGCCTATCTGACCTCCACAACCCATTACCCAGTTAGTACTGTGTAATACGATACCCTTTGGTAAGACTGGTTGTCAATCTTTCGGACCAAGTCGTTACAGGTAGTCTGTAACGACTTTAAAGGATATAAAATGACAGCCGTGACCGACGGCTTAACGGCCTTTTCCAGGTACGGACTAAACTTACTGTCGCACTCAGAGAGCTTGAATGATTACTTAGGCCATCTCACTTAGTAAAGGTTTTGACAGTTTTGTCATACAAAAGTATGTCAAACCTTTACTAAGTGACGGCTTAAGTAATGATTAAATATCTCTGAGTACCGCAGTTAGTGGCACACATACACAGACGAACTTAGGCAAGCGGGACTAACCTGATCCGAATGGTTGTAATTATTTAGCCACGAGTTCCTCCAAAACCGGGGCTTTTTGTTTTGGGACCAGCCCGCCTCACTATTCCCAAACCACTGTAACTTCTGTAAGCCAGAATCAACAGTGGCGACCACAAGAAAAGCGCAGAGACAATGAAGTTCGACGAAGTCCCAGAGAAATGATTTGACTGTCTTGGATCCCGCAACGAAATTAATCAGAAAAGAATAGCGGAGGAGTAGGAAAAACAGAAATTTCCACTTCCCTCCATATCAGCAGGAGACAGAAAAGAACAAAACCGGGGCTGTGGGTTGTTTGAAAGAGATACCGCGGCCTCGGAAACAAAGGGCTAAGAAGGAACATAGGTGATTTTTAGTCAGATCTGACACTCCCGGTCCGCCCAGAGCGGGAGGAGTCAGTTGATGATCCAAAACCTCCAAAAAAAAAAATTGAGCACAAACCGATGGTAAATAAAAACCTTGCAATCAATACCGGTAAAAACAAATAAACCGTGTATAATCCGTGGAATTACAAAGCTTAGCCAACAAACCAACAGAAATGTTTTGTACAGGCAACACCATAATTGAATTAGAAGTTAGTGTTGCCCCCAATAACGTTAACGGGATTTCGTTCAGAAACGGATAAATTTTTAATAATTCCAAAGCGCTTGCATAATCCTTTTTACGGGAAAGGAATTTTTAAAATCTTTGTATTTGTTCGGTTTCTTTTGAGAAAGTTACTTCGAGAGGAAATACTGTTTTGAATAGGGTTTCATTTAAATTTTGTTAACCAAGCAGTGATACAGTGTGCCGGTCTGACTGCCAAGTTATATATAGAACTCGAGTTCGAACACAAGACACTCACCTCTGATTTTTCGGCACACCTACATAGCATAAAACAAAGTCACTTTATCTGTCCCTATATTCCTATGTATGCTTAAATCTTTAAAACTACGCAACAGGTTTTTTTTAATAGATAGAGTGATTCAAGAGGAAGGTTTTAGTATCTTTTTAGCACCCGTGCGAAGCCGGGGCGGGTCACTAGTTATATATACATATATATACTAGCGGACGTCACGCGTTTTGACCCGCTTAGTTTCCGTTCCCTTGGGAATACATGGATAAAAATGTAGCCTATGTTACTCAGGGTAAATGTAGCTCTCTAATGGTGAAAGAATTTTTGAAATCAGCGCAGTAGTTTTTGAGTTTATTAATTACAAACATACACACACAAAAACATTAGTGTAATGTGTAGAATCTACACTATAGATAGAATCTATTATTTGCTTTGGTGAAGGAGGAAACAGGCATGCCTTACTGCCGCACACAGAGAGCTTTAATGATTACTTAGGCCATCACTTAGTAATGCTTTTGACAGTTTTGTCATACAAAAATGTGTCTAAACTTTGCTAAGTGACGGTTTAAGTAATCATTTAATATCTCTGAATGCGGCAGTTAGAGATATTTCTTAACGGCCTGTAAAGCCAAGATAGAGAGGTTATGGGCGGCATAAATCTCTGACACCAGTTGAAGCAGTCATCATCATCAAGCTTATTAATGTTCCCACTGCTGGGACATAGGCCTCCTCTCTTAGACAGGGAATGGTCTGTAGCTATAATCTACCACGCGGGCCCAGTGCGGATTGGTAGATGTCACAAGTCTTCGAATTTTTAGTCCTAGGATATGCCGGTTTCCTCACGTTGTTTTCCTTCACCATTTTAGAGAGTAGTGGTGATGAAATAAATTACGCAAAGTAATGCGCCTGCCTGGGTTCGAACCCACGACTTACTGTTCGTAGATCCAACCGTAACCACACAATAAAGAAAGATTTAAAATTTATTTTTCCAAAAACGTTACATTAAAAAACAAAAAAGCAGTCGAAGAGTATTGTAACATGTTAGTTTTCTAATAAACCGGATTGGAGGTCTTTCTAATGACTTACATAGAGCAACGCATTGCTCAGTGTTGTTTTTACTCCCCCAAACAGACCTGTACCATTCATACAGAATTAATAACTAATTCCTTGATAACTCAAAAGCTACAAAGGATTTAAATCCTAAATACAGTTCCGTATCATTTGATTTTGCCACAGGGAACTTGATAAATAGCGATAGCACCCAAAAGCGAGCTTTATATGGCTTTATCAAAGTTCAAAATACATGATCAAACGTTATTTCCGTTTATGCTAAGGACACCAGTAATGGGAATATCCTCTAGCACAAATCCCAGAATGTTTTCATTACAGTCTCTTTGTAGATTCAAATTATAATAGTACGTGTATATAAATTGTATGAGATCAAAGCCTGCTTCAGAATAAATTAATCTTTTTACGGTACAGAACAGATACGACGTATGTGGTGTTACTTCTATAAATATACTTTGATTATGCTTTAAATAAGAGAGCTTAAAGTTGGCTTAATTCGGATTTTAAGAACAAAGAAGAAGCGAATATGTCTCTTGAGTTACATCAACTCATTTACGTGGGACTTTATTTATATGCCTTACTCAAGAGAAATATTACTCAATAAATAACGTTTATTTAACGAGGGTTTTCCTTTTGTTTACGATTCTGGATGTTGAGAATATAATGATAAATGATGTCAATACTAAAATACCTGTTTGTATGAGGAGTCATGTGCAAGAGAAAGGAGTAAATGATGCCTTGACGTCTGCCAGGAGGAGGAATGGATGACGTATTGCGACTCCAAGCAGAATGGGACAAGGCCAAGAAGATGATGAACTGTTGTTTGGCAGGACTAGCAGAAATATTCGTATGAGTTGATGGACAACCATCAGTTTCTAGAGAGACAGAGAAGAAAGTTAGTGGGTAGAAATAATAATTTTCGTAAAACGTCAGATCATGAGAATATTGCAGAATAAATAAAAAAGATCCAAACGATTTTCACACTAAATTAAAAAAAACTTGTTCGTAGTGAGTGACTGTAGATCTAGATACCTATGTGTGTGTACGTATAATCGTTTGATCGTCGCAGGCGCCGATGAATAAGTCAAGCTCAAAGCGGAGCTAAACGCAATCTTTCATATGACTCAGTGACCGCAGGAGTTCGTGACTCAATACTGACCGGACAATGTGATTTGTGACTCAACAAAAAATATCCCCGTCCTTTTCTAATCAAAAAACAACCGCAATGCCAGAAAGAGACAAAAAAGGTTGGGTCAGACTAAGTAGAAACACTTTGAAAGTCTGGACAATAAGTAGGTCGACTTAGATCAAATTGCTAGAGTCTAATTTTAACTAATAGTTGATACAGAAATGATCGGAACTGTGTATCGGAATGTTTGTTCTCGTGATTCATGAACCGAAACCTACTTATGAACCAAAAATCGTTTGACTTGCGCAATTAGAAACAGTAGTCGAATAACCGAACAGGTTTGTTTTGTTCTATTTACCATTTCGGTGTTACAATGGACTCTTGTTACTGTACATTTTAACAGACAAGTAGATAGACAGGTATCACGGTGTTTTGGAGACGAAATTTCTAATTCCAGAGATTCGATTAAGTATTACAGTTACAGTACCAAAAGAAAAGTAACCGTAAAGAGTATTTGTTGAATAAAACATTGAACAGTAAACAAGCAACAACAAAGTAAACATTCATTACAAACATTACACCACACAAAAGCTCATAAAAAAACAGCAAATTTTAACATGTATTACCGACCACTTCTAGTAACTTATATGTATGCATCAATCACAAGGCAACCCCGTTCCAAGAACGTTCCTCATTTTCAGGCAACAGCCCTAAAAACATGTTGTAGAAAGAAACTGATGAAAATATTACCCACCGCGGTCGGGGTATAACATATCATAAAGGAAAAAATATAGCATATGGAAGCGGGTTCGCGATAAACATCTCGGCAATATGTAAGAAAGACAGCGAAAACGGTCGTAAACGCCATAATGACATTATTCTTGTATTACGAAAGGACCCTAACCAGATTACAGGACTGTCAGATGACCGACGGAGGAGGACAATGTCTATTTGGGTACCCAACTACCCAATAACGGTAAGTGGACACTGTATAGATTTTCTGCTAGATAAAATAGTGAGGTCCTAGTGCGAGCGCGCCGTGCAAAAGTCACGGAGATACGTCGATTTTTGAATCGAAAATACAATTATCCTATAGCATTTTTTCCGTCAATTACAATCAGTATCATTCATAGATATTAATAAATAATTAAAATATTATTTATGTCAATCGTTTTTTGCGTTTTTTTTTTAAATTTTAATTCGAAGTATTTACACTGAAAAAAAAAATTGTTTGCTTTAATAAACATCTTGTTTATTGTGATCACGCATCTTGACTCCATACGAGCCTACTAAGATCTTGACTTCTGAAGCTATGAGGACTTAGTTAAATTATCATTGTTCCGTCGACTAAGAAATGAATTGGTTTAATCACGGGATGTTAATTAAATCATCTCAAATGTTTGTCAGTTTATAAATTAGACATTGTCATATTAACACCCTAAACTTGTAGATTCAACTAAAATCTTGCACGAGACGTCTGTGTAACGTTATCAGATCAATGAAATTCTTATTTTGTTTCAACAAATATCTTGCATCAAGTAACCGTGATAAACTAATTAATTCAACTAATCCCATATTCGTCGTAGACATGATTCGTTGTCATATGAACTACCTGTATTCGTCAAACCAAGTCAGTGTCTTTTGCATATCAACAAAGTAACTTTACTGCATTAATTATGATTGAGTACCTACTGTTTTTTGTTTCAACTAAGATCTTGTATCAAGTAACCGTGTTATACTAATTAATTCAACTAATCTCATATTCGTCGTAGACATGATTCGTTGTCATATGAACTACCTGTATTCGGCAAACCAAGTCAGTGTCTTTAGCATATCAACAAAGTAACTTTATTGCATTAATTATGATTGAGTACCTACTATTTTGTGTTTTAACTAAAATCTTGCATCAAATAACCCTGATGAACTGATTAATGTAATTATGCTCGAATTCAATGATAACATGAACCGTTGTTATATGAACTACCTATATACGTCAATCCAAGTCAGTGTCTTTTTCATACCAACAAAGTAACTTTATTGTAATAATTATGGTTGAGAACCTACTTTTTAAAATTATTAATAATATGAGAGCTGGTAGACATTGTTGGGTAGGTGTTTGAGGCACGCTGAAAACTTGTCCAAGACTTCTACAATAATACCCAAACACAGAATTGCAGACCTGGCTGGAGAGCCATGGTCTGAAGAAATCTTGGACAAGTTTTCAGCATGCCTCAAAAAGCTACCCAAAAATGACAACCAGATCTCTGGCAATAATGTCTGTGTGGTGTGTAATATTTTATGCGTGACCTTATACTAAATTGTATAGCAATCAAACAACAATATTTGATTTCTAATTGTAATTTTATTTAAGTAGACAAAACACATTACACAAAATGAAAAACAAATTACACAAAATACAAAACACTGTATTAAACAAAATACAAAACACTGTACTACACAAAATACAAAACACTGTACTACACAAAATACATATAGTCTAAAAGGTCAAGAGATTTTTCATAACGATCATGGATACGGTTTGATTTACTTACCTATATGGTTTGTAGAGTAGTCCCCTAATGTGAATTGTCGGTCTGCCTGTTCTCAGTGGTTGCAACTTAGAGGTTATAGCGCTTCCAAGGCTTATGTACTAAAACTGACCATTTCTCTGATCTTTTTTTTTTCGCAACAATGAAGCCTCTTGTAAGCGCTATAACTCTCAACCACTGAGAACAGGCAGACCGACATCATTCACATTAGGGGACTACTCTACAAACCATAAAAGTAAATCAAACCGTATCCATGATCGTTATGAAAATTCCCGTCACCTCTCAGTCTATTAGGTACATTAATTATAATGCGCATCTTAAAGTAACATATTTTTTTCCATTGCTCAGAATATTTATATTGCACGGTATAGGATGCGACAAGAAATTATGGAATTTGACAACATTTTCCTTTGCTACTGGTTCTTTAACTTCATATGCAAAAAAATGTTCATCAAATTCTAATGTTTGCAATAATTGTCCCATTAGAATCAGACTATTTGAATTATACAAGAAAACATTTTGCACTTTGAAAAAAACAGGCAGTGAATCATCTGGGCTGGTGGTATAAACTAAGATAGTACCTTTGACATACCGCGTAGTAGACACGGTGGCCCAAGTAACTTGTACAAGTGACTTACTTTGGCTTAATAGTAAATTAGATCGTATGAATTGTTCATTAGAAGATTCAGCGAGAGTTACACGAGATACAGGACCAGTCCTGAGAGTATCAGGCAAAATGCCTTTTAAAAAAACGTTGTTTAATTGTAATTGATGTTTCATAGCTAAAGATAATGTAATGTTCCTTCTATTACATGAAGCATTAGAAGCCATTTTAAATATTCGATGTTTGGCTTCAAATCGCATTGACCACAAGGAAATTATAGGCCCAAATTTTTCTAGAGCAGTGTGATAATGAACTAAATTATGGAACTTTGGTTTCAATGAATCTTTGGTAAGTGATATATACATTGTGTTAAGCTCCAATACTGCGGTCTGTAACAATTCTTCAGTTCCTTTGGCAAAAGCTGTAGATAAAACTATATTCAATACAATTTTTAGTTTTATAAACAATTTCCATGTTTCATCCTCTCTAGGTACGAACTCGCCCACTAATAAACCAAAATATCGCAAAAAAGTTAGCATCTCTGACGCTGTCATACGCACATTTCCGTGACTTAAATGATCCATAGCTAAAGTACATGGCTGATTTCTACAGTCAGGACCATACTCGAAGTTATGAATTCTGTAATTGAGTTCAGTCAATGAAAAAAGTTTGAAACATCTTATGTACTGAATAAGTATAAATTGCATCATATACTTAGCAACACCTTCTAAAATGTCATGCATGCAGTCGACACCTATTTGATTAAATAAATCAAAATCTTTTATACCAAACCAAACGCATTTTTCTTTAATACCTGTCTCTGAAGGATTACCGAGACGAAGGTCTGATTCGTAATCAGATAAAGTACGTAATAACTCTTTGTTTTCCAGACATTGCGTTTTCATAACTTGTTTTGGAACTTTACATACTCTGCAAGAAAAATTTGCTGAGAAGCTTTCAACAAAACCTGTTATAGCATGTATACCCAAATTATCTCCCAAGATCAATCCAAGTTCAAAGTGAACGACGCCTGCAAAATCTGGAAGATCAAATTCAATGCCATTTTTACTCAGATAGTTGAGTTCTTCAATCACACAGTTAAAGATAACATTATTCCCAAATACTACTCTATCTGATGAGTGAAAGAGAAGAAGAAGAAATATGTTGCTAAGCGCTGAAGAACGACATGGCGGTAAACATGGAATAGATGCGTAAACCGCACCCAACTTGTGCTGTCCAGCTCGAGAACCTAATGCATTGCCAATCTCGTAATCATCAAAAAATATAAATATAGGAATAACAATTTTACCTTGGCGTTGAGACATCTTATTCCGCCAAAATGACCCTTGAATGAAGTTTTCTATAGCAACATCATCATCTGCTCTATTAAGACGATGCATGTAATCTATTGTTTCAGAAAGAACATTCTGAAGTGAAAAAAATGATTTTAATACTTTGCGTAGTGGTATAAAATGTTGTTCACAGGTTATTGGTAAAATGCGACTGATACCGGTTCGCTTGACTCTTTCTAATCTTTCACCTACTACTATCGTTTCCGGTTGAATATATGTATTTTTGTGTCGAAAATATTCTAAACGCTTATATTCAGTATCAAGTTTAGTCAAAGGGTTTGTCAACAGAGGCTCGACTGCATTTACGACAGTTTTTAGGCTGCTTTGTGGGATTATGTTATTTGAAGACAAATTTTCAAGTCGTGTCGCAATTGCTAAAGCTAGAGGCTGTGCCATGAATTCACTAAATCCGTTTATTACAGTTTGAACAACATTTCTTGGCAAGGATTGATTGGCATACAAACTTGCAACAAAATTTGAAAATGCACTCTCAACCATCTCTTCACATGACAAAGGTTGTAGAGATGTTGTCAAGTGACTACTGTCACTAGAAACACTTGGTTGCGACTGATCTCTCACAGCATTTAAAGTTGAATAGCCAGACTCTAGCTCTTTTGTACTAAATGGCTGCAAGGCATTGTCTGTAGTGTTTATAAACAAATGTTTCTTCAAAATGTGTCTCCTAAAAGAATTAAACAACTGAAATTGGCGATTACAGTCATCTTCTACACATATATATACTCGTAACTCCTCAGCACTATGCATTAGCTCAAAGTGAGATTTAAGAATCTTTATATTTAATAATTGCATACGGCATACAAAGCAAGTCACCATGGTAAATAACAAATACAATAAAACTCAACTAAAGTTATCAAAAAGTATTACAATTTAACTTATTATAGGACTTAGAACAAGGAACAACTTTCTACTCTTTAATCAGGTACCGAATCATTATAATTATAATCAGTCTTAAAAAGAAGACATCAGCAGTTAAGGGCTTTGACAACTAAAACCCTAAGCCCTCATTTTCATCATCTCCTAGACCATTATCTTTCGATGAAAATGTTGAAACTAATTTACAGTGACTTCGAAAATATGTCTGCAATATCGAAACTTAATAAAATATAACAATAATAAAATATTTAAAAACATAAATTGGAGCAGGAACTCTTTTAGACTAAAGTAATTATTTTCAACTTATTTATTAATCAATTTTGAAAAATCACAATAATTATTACAAATATATAAATGGACACACATATGTATCATTTTACATATTACAATCTGTTAAGAGAGATTCAGCTGAAGTTGAACCTTGATCAAACTGAGATGTCATTTTGTAAAAGCATTTTTGTATGAAGTACCATACTGCGTTTGAGTCAATTCCATATTCCGCATTTAAAGCCCAAATGGCCTTATAACAAGTGTCGACAGCTTGCATAATATTGACCCTGTGATACATCACCAGTTTGTTGACAACTACTAAATAAGTTTTAATATCTTGTAAAGACTCACCAACAATAATTATGTAAGGCTGTGGTGTTGCCCCTTTATTCTGTAATGTTTTTAGCCGAAGTTCAATAGACTGACCGATTTCAGCATCAGATCTTAAATGTTTGATGAAAGCATCCCGTGTTTCTGCCTTAGATGGTTTCCAGCTGCAGCTATGCTCGACTTTTTTTTGTTTTTTCTTCTGTTTAACAGTTGTCGTATTCAATAGATGGGGAATTGCCAAAAATGCTGCAAGATTTTTATCTTCTTCTTTAGGTGCTGAAATAAAAGAAACATAATTATAGGCAATCTATTTTCCAGCATTTTTAAAATAGTTAAATAGCTACCTTTAGTAGGTATACCATGAAGTAGGTTGTTGTGGTGCATAGACAGTTTAAATTTCCTTATTTAATGTATATGTATAGGCTAAATGAATGAAGAAAAATATACTTACAATCAGCTAGAGCAATTAGCTCCTGGCCAACGTTATCTTTTGATTTCCTTTTTCTTAGTAATTCCAAGATTTTAACTTTTCCCACGGGAAAATAAATAAACAAATTATTTATTTGGTCTCCATACGTAGCTTCAAAGTCAATGTTCAACTAAAAATCACAAACCACAATATAATAATATTAACTTTACAAACTCAACTCAAATTACAAGTATAATAGTTTATTTATTATGGTAAACCTTACCAGAGTATAACCTTGCGGTTTTTTTAGAGCTGGGTAGTCGTTCATATACGATTCCAAAGTCTGATCATTATGATTGTTGTGAAGACGCTTAATTCGATTATTTAATGTGTTTTTCCATTTTATTTCCACCAGGCTCCAAGGTTCTGACGAATTTCGAAGCCACTGTAAATCATCTTCAACATTTTCATCCAATGTGTTGCTTTCACAAAGCAAAACGGACAATGGTCTAGGAGATGATGAAGATGAGGGCGTAGGGCTTTCCTGTCTGCTTTTCTTCCTTTTAGTTGTCAAAGCCCCTAACTGCTGTAAACGTCTTCTTTTATTCAAGACCTGGTGTACAAGCTTACCTAGATAGATAGATAAACCATTTATTTAGTGCACACAAAAGACATAGCACAACACACAGAAGTACAAATAAATGATACAATTTACTTGATTATAAAAAAATAAGGTGTCAATTTACAAAAAGAAAAATATATTTACGAAATAAGTATAGTAACACCATGACGTACTTCAAATAAAATAAAATAACGAGTATACAAGGTGCGTTGTGCGCGTGGAGTCAAATTATGCAAGTATACCCTCAACTTAAATCTTACCTCGCGCTTGAAGAACTGCACCAGAAGCAGTTGTACATGCAGGAATGTAATAGATGGTGGTCCTCTCACCAGGGAAGAGTTCTTTTATCAAATTTGCCCACTTAAAATAAATTGGTCCAACAATTGGTGAGTTTGTGTGTTCATTTAATATTTCTCTGGCAATTGTGGAAGCCAATAAATTTCTGGTACCATCTCCATCAAGAGTTCCACCTTTATATATCATCAGTGAAGATGTCTCCAGTGACTTTAACAAGATATTTTCCAGTAACTGAAAAAAAAATGGTCAGATCAAGTCAGATGAGTATTACTATTTTACAATTACAGTTTTTTAGGTTTGGTAATGGTAGGTTTAGTATAAATGTTAGTTTTTTTTACAAGTATTCATGTGGAGTAAGTAAGGTAAAAATCAATAAATTTGTTCAATAATAATAATTTGTTTGAAAGTTGTTCATCTCCTAACCTATTTGGTGACTGTACTTAAAAGTTTAAAAGAAATATACCCCACTCTGAGTTCCTCGATCAAGTACAACACTATTTGTGGCCACGTTTTCTTCTAGAATTATAAAATTACTTGAAGCCACATTTTCTTTATCTACAAAAGATGTACTTAAAAGTTTAAAAGAAATATACCCCACTCTGAATTCCTCGATCAGGTACAACACTATTTGTGGCCACGTTTTCTTCTAGAATTATAAAATTACTTGAAGCCACATTTTCTTTATCTACAAAAGATATGTCTTTTGGCTCAAATTCTAAATCCGATAAATCAAGATTCTGCAAACAAAAATAAGGTAAGTGAGTCACTGTAGGGTACAATAAATATTTTGCTGGAGTCTGGAGTAGGTAATTTATTCAAATAATATTACTATGTACAATTAAAATATTATTTTATGTAACACCTTATTGAGGTGTTATGTTGTTAGTTTGTAAATAGGTATTTCGGCCTTTAAGTGAACAACTGTAAAATTTAGATTAAAACAAAAGTAGAAGAATACTTTGAGCTATACTAAAGTTTGGAGTTTATCACTAATAGGTAGGGTAGGTAGGGATAGGTACCAATTTATAATTTATTTTCAACTGTAGGTATTTCGGTCAGTGAATCGTCTTATGGGCACTATGAAAAAAAGTCAAAAGACTTCAACAACCTACCGGTAAAGATATATTGTTGGTGCCTAGAAATTCTGCCTTCCAAGCTCTCCAGCACCTCATGAACAGCACCCTTGGGCCTATCTGAGGGATGATGTCTTTCACGTCGTCGGGGGTCAACGCTGCTAAGGCTTGGATGTTGATCCCCTGATCTTTAATAACAATGTAAATCTTTCGTTAACTGGTGAAATTAATAAATTTCAAAACAAGTACAAGGTCTAGAGTTATTGTATAGTAACGTTTCACCACGTTCGCCTAATAGTAGCTATGTAGGTACCTACCTACGTAACACGCAATCTAATGATATATTAAGATAAACTATGATAGAGATAGAATCGGCACCAGCGAACGCGTTTTGATCAGTGGGTCGTCAGTGTTTAAAATCAATGGTGTGGTCTGCGAATTACCTACTAGCCTACTTAATATTAAAATTCAATAATAGGTATTGCATGATTTAACTTACCTGAAAATTTTGGGATGAGATCGGGTAGCTCCCATGTCTTTAATAATTCGGCGACTTCGTCCATGTGTTCAATATATAGTGTAGCACTCCACTCACGATTATTTCAAAATTGTTACACAAGATACCGCCGCCGGCCGAACTTGTCAATCAAAATTTTGTACTGGTTTCTGACTGACCGGGTGACAGGTCGAACAATTCAAATCGAACAATATTATTGGTCTATGAGCTAGCGGGGGGCGGGAGAGGCGCGAGGAGCATCGCGTTTAGTTCACATTACAAAGCGATATTAGATGCAACCACCTATCTTGTTTGATTTAACTAAACAGCCTATTTATTCAACCATGCTCGTTGTTAAAAACTATTATTTTAATTGTTTAATGTTAACAAGTAGCTTGTTAACATGAACTTAAATTATTATTTGATTTATAAAAGTGAAGAAGTAAAATCAAACAATGCATGTAAGATGTAACAAACACTGTAGATTATACTGAACATGTGCATATCTATCGATTTAAATAAAATGAAATTGTTCTGGCAACTATGCTATCTTGTTTAAAGTAAATAGATCAATAATTATTCCAAACATTTTAAGGCCAACTAAGAGAAAATGGATCTTAGTTAGTCTGCATTTTTTTCAGTGTATTTACGTAACGTTTACACCGCACGCTCGTACCAGAGCCTCTGTTTTACGGTAAAAAAGCCGCATTTACGAGGCATTTCCGTAGTCCTTAAAACAAGAATAGAAACACAAAGCGAGTTGAAAACTGGCCCGTATCAAAAGGCTTAAAAGATTGTGGAGAGTAAAAAAATTGGCTTATTCTTGGAAAAAGTGGTAAACATTATTTCAAACACAAAGAAATTTAGCATAAAACGGGCTTAAAAATTAACATCAAGTGTCACTGGGACACAAAGAGATATAGACAGGATGGAAAGTAACTAATTGTACAGAGTTACGAAGAGAAAGGTAGTATAGTCTACGTTCAGCATTACCTGATCCCACACTTGGCCTCTACTTCTTTATACGAGGGGTCAGGTAATGCTGGATATAGACTGTACTATTAAGTTACAACTTATGTAGAACGACCATGACAGACCTGCTCGATTGTTATTGTGGATTAATAGAATGGTTCAAAACCGAAATTAAAATGGATGGCAGTATGTACAAGAGAGAATCATGACGAGTTTGTTTTATTTCAATTGGTAGCACAAATAAACATAGTGTAAATTAAAGATGACATGGTGTTTGTAATGTTCTTGTTTTAGGCGAAGGTGGCTGGTATAAAAGACATAGGTCTTCGATACCAGCCACCTTCGCTTTAGTTATTTTTCAGATAATGTTTTTTTGTTGGTTATCTCCCGTACGCATACAAGCATACGTACATACTGGAGATTCCCATTTTTTTTTTGGGGTTTTATTTTACTCAACGAAAACAGGCCGTGCTGACAGCGCGTTCGTGTTCCACGCGCGCCTTAAAGAGATGTCAGCAACATGGGAGGGGCCCGAAAGGGCCGACGTCCGTCGGGGCCGCGGGTTGTACACTAGTTATCGCGGCCACGACATAGAGGGCTAAGAAGGAACATGGGTGGTTTTTAGTCAGTAGAAGTCTGACACTCCCTTTCCCTCTGACGAAGAGCGGGAGGGGTTATTCGATGATTTTCCACCCGCCAAAAAAAAAAGGTTGTAGTTTGCCACTTTGTCGACGCAACTCATTTGTATATTCATGCCAAATTACAGCTTTCTAGTACTAAGAGTGATTGAGATATACTGCGGACAGACATACAGACAAACAGACGGACGAACATGGCGCAACAAAGGGTTCCTTGTTGACTACAGAACCCTAAAAATCCAAAAGATTCAAGCGGAGTGTCACTTCCGTATTTATAATGGAGATACAATTACTCTTGAGAAAAAAGTGTAGCAAATCCTGAGTCATCTTGTATGCTATACCTACATGAGTTTCCACTCAAATTAATTCCTGCTAATCCCACTTTAAATAAGTAAAACGTTTCAATTCAAAAATACACTAACGAGATTTTTTGTTGCAAAACGAAAAAACCGTTGTTTAGAGCAAAAGAACGTAAATGTGTCATTCAAGATTTTTATCTTATACTACTTGAAGTACGAATCCCAACCGTTTCTTCAGACGCTTTACCAGGATCATCAAAAGGATAATAATATGAATTACGTTAAGAGAGAAAATGAAAGGCAAGACTAACTCCGACAGTTATATCGAAAAATATTGAATTCAATATTTTTCGATATAAATGTCGGACTAAAACACGTATTCATACGTGTTTTTTGTTTTGTCAAATTAATAAAAAAATTGAGGTTGTGACGTCATTTGTAGGTAAAAAATGTACTGACATGACATGTTACGTTTTCGAAGAGTTAACAAGTTTTCAAAGAACTGTTTCGTCTTCCTTTTTTGTTCATGTGAAAAAAGAAAAAATATGTCTTCAATATTTTTTGGAAATCTATCTGACGGATTCGAACCCAGGCAGACATTACTTTGTGTAATTTATTTCATCACCGCTGCTCTCAAAACGGTGAAGGAAATCATCGTGAGGAAACCGGCATGTCTTAAAACCAAAAAATTCGAAAACATGTGACATCTACCAATCCGCACTGGACCCGCGTGGTAGATTATAGCCCATTGTCTCTCAAAGAGAGGAGGCCTGTGTCCCAGCAGTGGGAACATTAATAGGCTGATGAATGCTTTGGGGATCACGTGAGTTTTTATCATATTATTGTTCTATAAAATTTTCATAAAGCGGTTACTTTAGGTCCCCTGTTCTTGAACTCGAAACGAGAAATATTATGTATTCCAACTGGCCCAAACCAAACTCTACATTATTGTTAGAAAATTTTAAATTTGTGTTTCAGGTTTCAAAATATGTTACACAATATTATTTCGCTTACAATATGTCCCGCCTTTGTTGTATGACCAAACCGTGGCCGCGTACAACAGAAACTTGAACTTTATTTTAGTGAATCATTGTTATTTTATGAGTTGTTTATTTCCTATTTATATTTGGGTAAGTGCTGTATACTCGACCAAATAAAAAGTATAGACGGAACTCTGCGAACAGCAAAGTGAGGCCGGTCAAACTATGCCTCGCATACACGCACACACGTCTCAGACCAAATAAAAAGTTTAAGACCAAGGCGTAGTTTATGTTGTACGTGTGTGCGTGTATTGTGTATGTACACGGCGAGGCGTAGTTTGACCGGCCTCACTTTGCTGTTCGCAGAGTTCCGTCTTTACTTTTTACTTGGTCTGAGGCTGTATACAACAGGGGACAACAGCACTCATTAATAAACTGAAAACCTCTTTTTCTTGGAATAAAGATAGAAATGAAGCCAAAGCAAATAAAAACTAAAACCAAAAGAGCACAAACTAGTATCTGATCTATGTCAGCTGCAGTCAACTGCGATAGTTATGACCTTGGTTCTGAGTATTAATGCAATTATGCATGCCACTACGTGGAACGGAATGTGTTATGCAAGACAGAGATAGCTATATGCTGCTATGCAATAATTATCGCGTAACAGAGTAGTCACGAATAGTGCTTCGTTTGTTTTCGCAGTTAAGTATCTGGTCTTAGTTAAGATTGGTTTCTTGTTTATTGACCGTTTGACTACGTCATAACAGCCGCTTTAATGGATCTTCAGATTAAGCTTCGATATTTGACAGTCGTTACAAGTAGTCAGAAGCCCGACAGTCCGACAACCATTTATTTATTTATTTATGTACACACAAAATACAAATAAAAAATTGTATCGCAATAAAATAAACATACATACAAATATATACACATATAAAAAATAACACTTGTAATATGAATATATACATATTATAATAATGTATAAACATACATATTATACAGAATATTACAGTATAGAGAAGCGGTAATGTTCTCTAACCATTGCAAGGGGTTTCGTATTCGTTTAAACTGGAAACCTGCGTCAACGTAGTTGGGAAATCGCTAAGAAAACTAGAATTTTAATTTTTTAATTTAATTTAATTTTTTTTTTTTTTTTTACACACCGCCATCTAGTCCCAAGCTAAGCAGAGCTTGTGTTATGGGTACTAGACAACTGATAAACATACTTATATATTTCTAAATACATACATACATTGATAGATAAAGGTGAGAATAATGGTGTTTTTACCCGACTACGGCGAAGCCAAAAGGAAGGGTAATGATTTTTCGTTTATGAGTCTTGCTCGTTTTTCAGAGATGCTTTAGAAATAATGTATTAAAAAAATAAAGCTTATAAACTAAAACTCGACTACAAACCGCGGTCTTAAAAGTAGTTAACAAGAAAATAATTCTTGTCTGATATTCATAATATGAATATCAGACAAGAATTCTACTTCGGGGAAGAAAGGGCGTAAAAGCCACTTTTGGCCAAAATGAGTTAATAATGCAACTTTGTTTAGTTTTCGACGCTCTATCGATCTGTATATTTAAAATTTCAATATTCCCAAAAAAATGGCTTTTACCCCCATGATTTTTTTCTCACCAAAACCATTTTTATTAAAAAAAATTGACGTATATGACATTATTTAATTATTTCAAATTAATAAGGGCGTATCACCATAGTATGAAAGAATATTTGGTCGTAAATACAATATTTATTACGTAATGACTTTTACGATTTGGCTTTTACCTCAAAAAGTCCGTAAATTTAGAAACAATACAGCTTAACTTTTTGTTGCCTGGACATACATACATGCCTGTTGATTCAGTGCATGCAACAATAGAACGAGAAATAAAAAAACTCACCGTCTGGAGTCCTTCCCAGTGGATGCCTTACATTGCTTCTGCCCGAAAACGGCCACGACCTTATCGTGTTATTGTCATGGAGCATAGTGATTTTATTAGTTGGGACGAACTAGCTACAAAGACTTTCACTAAGGAAACGCTAAAAAACATGCAATTTAAAAATATTCGGATTGCTACATTTAAGAAGAAGAATGTTGATCAAGTTGAAATTAAGTACTCCATGCATGAAGACACATCAGTACAAAAAGTCATTCTATTTGAAGTACCTGAAAAAAGGCCAAATACAAAAGGGAAATCTAAAGCGAGAGGAAGACCTAAAGAAAATATTTGTTTAGATACAACTAATAATCACTGCCAAGCTGAAAAATCAAACGAATTTGTGTTGCGTAAGTTATATGACGCCAGATTACCAATTTCGACTGCAAAATATAACGATTTAAAACTTCTTTGTGACAATCACACAATACCCAGACCGTTCCAACAAGATTTTTTGTCGCTGCCTCATTTTAAAACAGTAGTAGACCAATTACTAGATACCGACGAAGAAGACGATGTAGTAGAGGAATTAGAATGAATGGGTACTTATCTACATTTTAATTTCATTAGAATAATGCATGAATGATTAATAAGTAGAAGAAAGATTTATTTTACAAATTATAATTAAAAAAAAAGGTTAAACAAATAAGAAAAAGAAAAAAATATATAAGAAGAGAAAGAAGATGAATAAAAAGAAAGTAAAAGATAAAAAAAATAAAGAAGAATACGATTACAAGCAATAAAATTAAAAAAGTAAGAAAACGAAACAAAAAACAGAAAAGGAAATAGAAAAAAAAGAAGATTACTAATTATTGTCAATTTGATTTGATTTATGAATGAATAAAACTGATTTGCATCTTAACTAAATTTATTTATTTAATACACCAATACCTACCTAGTAGAATAAATTACAAACATACCATTATTTTATACTATTTTATCAATTTTAGTTAATTTATTTCTTAATTAATTAATATTAGATGATAGTAATTATTTATCACAGTTAACTTAAAATTTAAATTAATGAAAATAATCAAAGTTCAATTCAATTAAATCTTTTCTTTTGTTTCACTATTCATGAATCGTGTGCATTTAACTTAACAGGTAGGTAACCTAATTCGTTATAATAAATTTTTTAATATAGAACTATGATAAATCAGATAATAATAATTATTATGCTATTATTTTGAGCTTCTATGCACCTTAATTTCAATATTCACCACATTAAATCTTACAAAATTATAATAATTGTAGGTTTACTCACGATAATTGTTATAAGTGGTGCAGTCATTACGACCTTTTCACTGTCTAAAGATGGTTTATACGACACGATGTATGTTAGCATTATAGATATTTGTGGATTTACGTCCTATAGTACGTATTTATAGACGGTGTAAAAGCCATTTTTATTAAAATTTTGGGTCGTAAATCCATCCTATCTTCTAAACCATAAGGTCTACTTAAAATTAAGCTTCTTGATATTAAAGAGCACTTAAATGCAAGTAAATATCACCAATTCATTCGAATTTAACTCTATTGCAAAAAAAGTTATTTTCCAAAATTTAAAAAAAAAAACGTTTTTTCGCTCCCCTGTAAAGTTGCTATTTTGGCTTTTACGCCCTTTCTTCCCCGAAGTAGCGATATATTGAATTTGTATATTTCTATTTAAATATAAGTAAATTTTATAGAGGACCGCCGTAGTCGCATGCCACTGATACCTGATGCTCCTTCATGGCGTTTTCATTGATACAGAAGCCAGCTGCTGTTGCCGTTAGCAAGGTGGCATGCGACTACGACTGACCTCTCGTCTTTACTGCAAGCTTAGTCAATTAAACTCCCATAGTTGCAAAATTAAAATTCGTTCAGCTACAGCCAAACAAATTCATAATTGATTATTCGAAAGCAAAATAACGCCATCATCATCAATACATTACAGCATCAATGTAACATTAACAAGAAACAACAGCTGCTTGAAAAGTCCTAGAAATTTTCTCAACAAACAACTCTCATTGTTTTATTATTTCTTACAAAAACAAAGTTCTCCCAGCCTTAATATTAGGTGCCTTGTTGAATTAATTGTATAATTACTCATCAGAGACGGTTCTGTAGAGTTGTAGACTTATTACCTCACTTATTATCAGGCTAATATCTTTCAAGTTCAAGGAAATTAAAACAAGAAACACTATTGACAAGGAAAATGTTCCCTGTGTACTGAGACGACTTACTATCACTGTCTGTGACCAAGATAAAATAGTGGAAACTAATACAGGGCACAAAACAGCTCCCTGGAGGAACCAGCATTAGAATAATATAGTGTAACCCCGACACGGACTGTATACACAACAGAACTTTATAAAGGTTAACGCGTCCCATACGTCGCATACATTAAAAATAATTGGTTCCAACTAGAACAGAACCCTTCGGCAAAAAAACCCAATTTGTAACGGATCTCGAATTGTAAGGAGGCTTATTATAAATAAAACTTTAGAATAAAACAATAGTAAAGAAATGTTTCGTACCGGCCCTTGAGTTTGACCTCGACTTCGTTTAAGTACACCACAACACAATATAAAAGGCAATAATAAAAAGTGAGAGCTTTCAACCCCTCGTAAAGATAATAAGTGGGGCACGTTTAAGTCACGGAGAATAAAATAACCCCTCAATTTGGAGCTTTGAGGAGAAACACTTTCATGGGAAGACGTCACTCCGTTCACTGATAGAAGCAACGTGGTAACAGACGACGACGGGGAACTAGCAACTGACGATGTGACAGTATTAGAAAATTCTAAATATTATTATGCCCACTTAAAGCCATTTAGGCCAAAGGTAAAGTAATCATGCTAGAGGAAGATTTTAAATCAGACAATTTTAATAACAAAGCAGGCCCAATGACACCTACGCTACCTTTTAAACACAAAGGATTTCAAATGCTTGATATAACGACAATGAAACTTTATACAAACGATACCTAGAAACCGGGTAATTTCTAGACTAGCCACAGGTGTTACTACAAAGGTGACCTAATCAAGTATTCATGATGAAACGGCTTCAATAAAGTGGGTTTAGGTCAGTAAAGCTTATTCATCAGAATCCTACACGTTTTGCGATCTGCTGATGACTATGTTTCTTTTATTGTTATGTCGTCATCATGTTTTTTTTATGGACGTAATACCTTTTTTGTAAATGGAGTCTTTTTTTCGTGCTTTACGAGCCGGAGATTTATTTTGGCTTTTATTATGATTGGTTAATTAAATTAGAGGTGATTGACGTGAAGGGGGCTCGTCTGTCTTTAGATGTAGAATTCAAACAGTTGCGCGGATTTTATAGGTATATTTTGAAACAATAGTAATGCCATTTGGGACTGCCTCATTTGTCTAATGGTCGCAAACACAACTGCAGACCATGAAGTCCAGGTTCCTATTCCAGGGCTGCTAAAGTGTTATTGGGTTTTCAATCAGTTTTCAGTAGCAACCACGAAGTCGGGATTTACGCCCGGTTGATGACAATAGGCTCGTTCCCTATTACATAAGACTTAAAAATAACTGCCATAATGTCTAACCCTTTGGGGATTACAGGCGGATATTATGTTAAGAAATGCTTCTTTATAAAATAATAGAATCATTTCTACTCGTCAAAAATACAACACGAGCGACCCCATGGACCAAAAGTTTCCACCTTATTTCCCAAATTTTGCCAGCTATTACTTCAATAAACCATCCATATACACCGTGATGAGACCCCGAAAAAGCTCTCCAAACCCCATATATATACTCATCACATAATATGTTAGAAGAAACATACAAACTCGAATAAACATCACAAGTTTGTCACCCTTTGTACACGCCTGTGTTTCTTCACTCCTCACCAGGGATGTTACGGATATGAAATTTCGGATCCGGATACGGATAATTTCGAGGAAGTATATGAGTATCCTACAACTGACAAGTGGCGGCTCGACCGGGCAAAACAAACAGTGTTATACCAAGTCTCAAATTTTTTTATGTCTAAAATTAAAACCAAAAACCCCTAAAATCCCATCAATTACTTGAAAATAGCCCTTAAAAGTAATCACACTAATATTATAAAGGCGAAAGTTTGTGTGTATGTTTGTTACTCTTTCAAGCTAAAACTACTGAACGGATTTGGATAAAATTTGGTACAAGATAGTTTATAACCTGAGTTAACACACAGGATAGTTTTTATCGCTATTTAATTTTCCCGTGGGAAATTTTCGAGTTGTAGCGAGTGAAACCACTGGCAGCAGCAACATTATAATTTAGACTCGCCTTTATCCGAAACATTTAAATCGGTTTTGGTTATGGTTTTTATGGATATTTTATTATTTCGGGTAAACGATAGTTTCGGTTACGGTTACGGATCTCCATTACATCCCTGGTCCTTACTATCCTGGCACCAAGGGAAGCTTATAAAGACAAATAGCCCGATTTATATCCAAACACATTAAAACTTTTTCGTGCTGTTTAGATCTTCCTTGTTACTTGTCCATTTACCGTTGACCTTTTGAATTTAGGTTTTTTGCCCCTTCGTATTCTCAGGGGCTGTTCAAATGGAAGTTATTGAGAAAGAACATATAAAAGTTCATGGTTTGTTTTTAAGGGAATTGGGTGAATTGTATTGTATTACTGTACATTTCTAAATACAACACATAACATCACGCCTGTTATTCACGAAGGGTTATACAGAGGTGTCCCCATTTGTACCCACAAGTTTCGCCAGCTATGTTGAAGTCCCTTGTCATAAGGGCGAGCCTATTCCCATCAATCAGGCATAAATCCAGGATCCGTGGCTGCTACAGGGCAATACTGATGGAAAAATCCCAATAACACTTAGTCCGACCTGAGAATCGAACACACGCACAGCAGTCGTGCTTGCAACCACTTGATCAACTAGGCAATTCAAATACAATCATGGAAAAAGTCTTACGTTGGTTGCAATATAATAAGAATAAAACGGGACACAAAACCAGCGTAGTGAATTCAATAGCGTGATTTCATAACGTATGGTTTCCATATGAGTATAAGTCCTTCAGGAATGCTTTTAAAAAAGAGAAGTTTGTCACACCCACGCAATTACACCATAAACGTTGGGTGGTGGAAATTAGCTACTTTTTAAGCACCATATTAAAAGCAATTTAACGACACAATATGCTAAATATTGCGTGCATGGCTCCAACGTCGGTAACAATAGGTTTACACAATATGAATCTAAATTTCATTCAATAGGCACCAAAAGAATGGAATTATATCCAACCTTTGTACAGTTTCACTTGTAATTATGGCAAACAGTTCAATGGAACATAGCGTGTTTTAGGAAGGTTAAAAATAACCTTATTTACACGCGTCCCTGGCTCTTTGTAGCATCGAAAAACGCAGGTACCTAAGGATATTTTTTGTACAACAACCGTCCAGAAAAAATCAAAAGTCCACTTTAAGTCCTGTGACTTGTACCTACTAGAGATCGCTGTTTTTGCGTCCCGCAGCCAAATTCGGTGACTCATATTAACAAAAGCCTCCTTCATTCTTCAGGCAACTTTCAAAATCTAGGCCATAACCCTAAACTTTAACACTAACAATATTAGGAAAATTGTCTTAATACAAATAGTGCGTCCCCTAGTAGCAATTATCACGGCTTTTTACGGCCCTTAACATTAAAGCAGAGGTCTAATTAAGGTAACAGCCAGTGAAATCTCGCGTGCTTAGGAACCGTTTCACGCAAAAGCATTTACGTTCGCATAACTTGCTAACTGCTGGAGAATGGAGATGGAGCAACAAGTCTTCGAGGAAGTAAAAATATGTACAAAGACGGATTTGGAGACTACCATAATGATGGTCGACAAAATAATGTCCCTCGGAGAGAAGATGCGAGGAGAAAACTCAACGCGAAATGAAAAGAAGGTTATGATCAAGTAAGAACATAAAAATAAACTCACTAGACTTAATGATGAAATGAAGAACTTACATGGCGACAAACACAAAGTTAAAGAAAAGACCGAGAAATGCCCGAGCAAAGGAAGTGTTAAGCTCATTTACGAAGTAGATTTCATTACCCAGATGGAAGAGTTGTCTCCCATGGCGAGACATTAACAAGAATTAATTATCAACAAAGACAGCCTAGTATCGCTAAAAGGCGCCAAATAAGAATTATGAAGACGAAACCCCCCCTTTCCACATGAATGCTTACATTTACCAATATAAAATATTGAGGAAATCAATGAGAATGTTACATGCAGTCGCACCAGGAAGGGACGATCGTAATTCTTGCGATCCTCGACTTTTCCTGTATTGAATATCTTACATGAACGTATGTATCCGCTCCGAATAAACATTCGTGCACACGAAGCTATCCGGGATCTCGAAAACCCGAAATTCCCGGAGCAACTGCTCCAATTCGTAATACCAAAGCAAAGTGTGAAGAACATTAAGGTGTATGTGCATTTCATTTTCAACGCAATTCGCTCCCGGATTTCAAATCGGGCAGATATCGCAACTAAAAATTGTTTATGTGTGAGCTTTTGCTTTAGGCTTGGAATAATTCCCCATAACACAAATCCTATCATACATAACCAGCTAACAGCTTGGATATCCAATAACTTCCCACAACCAACGATCTCACGGTGTGCCAAATTGTGGATAATGTCTTGTGGGATGACTGATGTTTCAAGTGTTTGTATCAACTCATTGAACACTTGTTGTAGCCTTGGCCTTATCAATCTTACTGATACCGAGTTTATCTTGTTTCTAAATAATTTTAATTACTATGCAAATATTTCCTGAAATTATCAAAATTTATCGTCAGCCATTTGAATAAACATTTAACGAGACGTTCAAAGACAAAGTAGGTAATTGAAACAAGCCTACTTTTCAATTCAAGTTAATAAACTTGTCACACAGTAAATTTAAATCCTGTCAAAGCCTGTTATATCATAAGTAATTTTTGGCAGCTCAATGTATGCTCGAAATTCCGTAAGTAAATGCGTTAAGTGATGTTGAGTAGTCTTAAGCCTCCTGCGAAGTCCCACCAGTTTCTCATCGGCAGCTTAAGCAAAAATGGCGTATGCCATTTTGTACTTTATCTTTGAACGAGGGCCTGTCGCTGACACGAGAGCAGTTTTATGATAAAAGGTTGAGGAGTGTGCAAAATCTGATAATACGGAAATTTTCCCCGTGTAGGCAAGGATGGCATCACCTTGCCGAGTCAGATTATTTAAGATCCCCTCAATTTCTCCCATAGCTAATTTGTCAGAGAAGCAACATTAATTTCGGCAACGCCCTCGCAGATATTACATCAATTTCTTTTTCGAATCAGGGAGCTGTCATCGTGTACCGCTAATGGTATTGGGAACACGCGGACTAATTAAGTCGTCGCTGTTAATTTATAGCTTGTTTTCTACCGTTGGAACAGCTATAATCAAAATAAATCGCTTCCCCCTAAGACACGCAAGGGAATACAGCAAATTGGATTGGAAACTAAAGATTCCTTATTTGATAGTAACGTAGCTATCTAATTGTAGTCCCAATGTTGTTCTAAACAGTGCAGGGGAAGGCGAGATCTTAAATTGAGAAACATCGGATTCGAACAAGAAAATAATGATCAAATATACTGAACGCTGTTGCAGAAAGTTAGAAAGGTGTACCTGTTTATCGATGTCTATCTAGAGGTGCCGTGCAATACTGCAGGAACATTATAGTAACTATCGATATCGGTATAGGACGCGGACTCGAGTAAGTGGTGGTGTATCGATTTCGTTGCCTCGGGCGATTGAGTTACCTCTAATAAGTGGTCGATAATTTAGGTCTGTCTTCCTACCATATGATATGTCAGAAACGCTTAATAATTCAAGCTGTGTATCCATGTGACGAGCTATTAGACATCACCAGCTAACTTTAAACAAGATGATGCTGCATATCAAGTAGTGAAGTTTTCTAAAACTTTGTTATAACTTGGGATTGTTGCGTCCTTAAAATATGTACAAAAGAAAATTTTGCTCTCAAATAACTCGTACTTTTATGCATTAACAAACTCTTTTACGTATTCGCTTCAGAGATTTTGTTGTAAAATTTGTTCTGACTTTTATGAAGGTTTGTTAGTAATTTGTTCGGGACCTACATCAAAGTTGACAGTTCCTCTCGAAAACATAAATTGTACATTCAACTGCATACCGTAAATATCTAATTATGTTCATTGGGAGTTGGAATAAATAATTCAAGGGATGACAAATAAGTTGTGACAGCAGCAGGTTATTATCACAAAAAGTACGTTTCTTTTTAATCATCAGGAAATAAGGAAGGAATACAGATAAGGTCCGAAGAGCAAATAGGACCGTTTTTATTAAAAGGACGAAAATTGTAATATCCTTGAGAGCGATTCATCATGATACGACCCCGTACGTGATGGTCTTATACAGTGGCGAATTAGCTGGAGTAAGTATCTAGGGAGCTATCTAGAGCTGGTAGTACCAGCCTTGCTGTCCCCATATTATGGAAATATCGCATTTACCGCTCTTAAGTTGTACATCATAGATGCCGTCTATTTAGTTTATGGGTTCAAGAACGGTTATCAAGACGTAGCGTGGTAAGGCTTAATCAACGTCAATAAGAAAATATTAAGACTGTATTTTAAAATGAAGTTTTAGCTCACGAATAGCGAACATAGAAAAAATATGGTGATGTCGAATTGCAGATTGCCAATCATTTGATATGGCAGTAAAAATTGTATTTGCAATCAAACGTAATTTTTTTCCCGTTATCTAGGTGAGAAACGATAAAAAGTATTTTATCCGGTTTTGCGTTACGGTTTCATTGAATATATTCATCGCGTTAAAAATACAGGTTTTTTCAGCATGCTTTAAAAACTGGAACATAATACTCAGGAATATTTATTCTGACCTCGTTCTCTCACTTGACCGAAACAAACATGGCGTCATGTTTGTTTAAAGAATTCAAGGTGGTAAGTACATAGTTCGTTGACCTTTTTCGGCTATCTGAAAAAATGTAACACCTACGAATGTCTGAAGGTCGATGACTCTGTCGTGAGTTTTCGTATTTAAATAAACCTTTGTTGCCATAAAGATTAAAGAAGTAAGAGATGGGTTAGAAACAGCATCAACTTTTTTTTGGAGGGTGTGTTAAATCATCAAATGACTCCTCCCGCTCTGAGCGGTAGGGAGTGTCAGACTTCTACCGACTAAAAACCACCCATATTTCTTCTTAGCCCTTTGTGACGAGGCCGCGGTATCTCTTTCGAACAACCCGCAGCCCAGACGGGACCCGCAGCCCCGATGCGAGAAACAGCATCTTTCATCCGATGAATTCGACCAGTGGCGAGTGAACTAATTCGAGTTTAACATTTATAGGAGTAAGGTTTTACAAATATTTTGAAGATATTGTTTATTTATCGTGTGGTTAATGCCTGACCTGGTGACAGAGACTTTAGGCCCTGGCTAGGTTTTACAGGCCGTCGAGAAATATCTCTCTGGCATGCTGGTTCCCTCACGATGTTTTCCTGCACCAAAGCGAGTGATAATAAGTAATAAACCCATGAATCCGATAAATCAGTGATGCGTAACATGGGTTCGAACTCGCTACCTTCGACTTGTTAGTCCGATAAACACATGACTAGACTATCAATGCTTTTACTTTGAAAATGATGATCAAGCCCTCCAGCAAATCATTGGTCGTCAAAACGTGCAGGACTGAATGCATACCGATTGGATTTCAGTGAGCTTAGCAAGAATGAACTAATCGTTTATTCTCCGAGAGATAAAACACAAAATGGAAACCAGTTAAAAAGAAAGATGATCCTTTGTCAGACTCCACTACACATCACGTCCTCTTAACGTCAGTTTCACAAAATATCGGTTTCACTTCGTTACTGAGAATAGTTTAAAGCACCAATTTTCCGGACAATCAATTTGAGACCCGCTTAAGTTTTTCGCATTAACCCCGGTCATCAGTTTCTAAGTTCATCGTGTCTTTTTAAAACTACCCTCATTAATGAAAAAGATGGTTCTTTTTTTGTGATTGATATTTCGTAGGTCAACCGAAGAGGTTGTCGTCTGCTTAAGCGGACTATCCTTTGGGTATGCCTTGAGGGTAAGGTTTGCAGACCAGATGAATTCCAATTTTGAACTTGAAAGAAGCTTTATTCTTTTTTTCTGTCTGTCAGACAGTCTTCTGTTGTCAAATGAGTTTTGGATAGAATGGGAGACAACTATACAAGTAATTTTCTGAGTTATACAATACTGGTATATATGTGGTAGTAGTTCAACTATTACCCACAGACATTTTAAAAAGAATTGAATTTCATTGTCCGACATCCAGGACAAAGACTTCATATTATGTTTGTAAAAACTAGAAAAAAAAACTGAAAATGCCCCAAACAAAATTGAACTAGGTACATTTTTCCCCACGCATCGTCTGATAGCAGGCCATAAATAAAAAGTTGGAACAACAC
This sequence comes from Diarsia rubi, assembly GCA_932274075.1. NCBI lineage: Eukaryota > Metazoa > Arthropoda > Insecta > Lepidoptera > Noctuidae > Diarsia > Diarsia rubi. Next base: position 7,756,090 of record OW026433.1, read on the forward strand.
CTCATATATTCGGGCTGCACGTAAAGGTTAGGTTTATTCGACACTAAATTGACAGTGCGAAAGTGATATTAATTTCTACCAACCAACCTGGATCCGTAGATTTAATTTGCCTAATTGACAGAGGAAACTGAACCCTGTTCCACGAGCCATGAATGTGATGAGATTTTTATGTTCACGTTAAATAATTGTGATTTATGTTCAGGGTTTTACGAAGGTACTTGGCAGTAATGAAGGGTTGTTGTAACCCCTTTTTTTCAGGTACATGAGGGGTTTATGGAGTGCAGCCGTGAAATGGTAGGGGATGCTAACCGCTGTGGTGAAAGAAGGCTCTGTTTTAATTGGGACAGCGACACTCAGGAAGCGCTGTATTATGTACAGAGGGTTTCTTGTTCAAATAAATGATGTCGGGATGAAAGTAGAATAAAAATACATGCATGATTTAATTGTAAAGTTTGGAAAAAAATACTTTTAGATACATAATGACTATGACTACTTTTGTTAGCTTGGGTCTTACCTGTTAAAACAAATGTATGTGTTAATGAATAAATAAATAAATAAATAAATAAATAAATAAATAATTATGTAGTAACAACTAACCAAGGTCTATTCTAACGTCTATACAAATAAATAAAATTGTAGTGTCTGTTTGATATCAAAATAATAGTTTCTTTAGTCAATGCATATTATTACTATGAAAGTTAGTACGGTACTTACTACTTAACATTTTAATTAAATCTTATGTCTGTTTGTTCCGGCTATTCTCCGAAACTGCTGAACTAATTTTGACAGGACTTTTAAAGGCAAAAGGCACATTGTAACTAAATTCGATTAAATTAGGGAAGTACCTAATGTATTTTAATTTTATTTTATTATTATAATTTCACACGAATATAGCTTGCGGGGCAAACCTAGTTTGTTGACTAAACTAAAAATAATAATAAAATCTCAAATCGCTATCTTGATACAGAAAAAGTCAATCATTCCCAGTAAGTGATTAGCTAAACAACTTAATTCTCATTCTTTCGTTCAAACAAAGAGGTCGTTACTTAATTTATCGTATTTTTATTTAACTTAGTACATAATCAATCTATGTCGTAACGACAACTTAATATGTATGCAGCTGTGGACGACATAGTTTTATACAAGTTAACACGTCAATCTGATTAATCCTTGAGCTTTTGCCGGGAGTTAATGGAAATTTAAATAGTTTTTTCCATGTTTAAGTATGGTTTATGGAATGTCGAATGTAGGCTCGAAGTCATTATGATATTAAATAATACGTTAACATTTAATTACCCTTATTGCTTACTACGGTTGAGTTTTATTACAATTTGTGTTATCGTATTTTTAACCGACTTCTCAAAAAGGAGGAGGTTCTTAATAGGGATGTTAACTGACTTAAAAAAATATGGTTCTAATTAGTCCGTCTGTTATATTCTCGAAAATTTTTGGATACGTATTTTTTGTTTTATCAAATCAATAAATAGGGTGAGGAGCTTATTCCCATTAATCGAACACAAATTAAATTTCTGATGGAACGACCTTCAGGGCTATTGCGTATCTTTTAAATGACAGTGGCTATCATATTGTCCATGGATTAACTGTCAAATTGGTTATGGTTTAGTACAAAATGGAACCATTTGACATTATTTGATGGACACTATATGATAGCCACTGTCATTTAAAAGATACGCATGCAATAGCCCTGCTGGGAAGGGAATACAGTGCGCCATGCTTGCAGGTGCGCTTGCTACTCGATCAACAATACAGTCACACTACTGATCATATCCACATTTTTCAAAACAAAAACTGTGAAATACTCTTCGAATTACCTACCACTTTTCTCCAATAACAGTAATTCGAATCTAAAGTCAAATTCCAGGCTGATAGCATACCATTTTATATCAACCTGACAGGAAATTATAGGTTTCGGCGTACAGTCAAGCCCAGCATTACCGGACTCGTTAAAGTGGGCAAAAGGTGTGAGAAGAGAGGTCAGGTAACGCTGGTCATCACGGTACCTACGTGAAAGTATGTACCTTCGAACCAACTCAGGTATATACACTGAAGAAGCACATTTATATGCAAAACATGTCATTTTTTGTGCTCGCATCCTGTCTAGAAGTCGTAAATTATGTTGGAGGCAAGCGATTTATTGTTCGACAATACATAGAATTTGTTTTTCGTAACTGTTTGTGTGCTAGGAATCTTCTATTGGAATTATATTAATTATAGTCTCTTAAGGTTTATGGAGAAGCTCGTGGCCTAATAAGAACTGCCACTCGGGTCGATTCTTAGGTTAAGCTGCGCTTGCCTAGGTCGATCTGTGGATGGGTGACCGCCCATTACATACCGAGTTTCCTCCGTGCCTCGGAAAGCAAGTTAAGCTGTTGGTCCCGGGTGCCATATATAGATCTTTGGCAGTCGTTACAGGTAGTCGGTGACCTGAAAGTCTGACATCCAGTCTTACCAAAGGGTATCGTAATACCTAGTATTAACTGGGTTGTGGAGGTCAGATAGGCAGTCGCTCCATGTAAAATACTGGTATTCAGCTGCATCCGGTTAGACTGGAAGCCGAGCCCAACATAGTTGGGAAAGAAAAGGCTAGGCAGATGATGATAAGTCTCTTATGGTTTATGGTCAGACAAAAGTTGTTCGCGTAATAAGTAAAGTGTAATAGTGAATATGTTATTAAATCATTAACCAACACATTGACGTCAAGCAATAATTTATTTTTATTCCTTTGAAAATAATGTAAATATGCGGTTTTATTGTCTTGAATAATACTGGACCCTTACGATAATACATGACATCAAGTTTATTATTAGGTTAATGTAACCAAGGGTAACACGGGCTGCGGGTTGTTTTATGAGATACCTTGGCCTCGACATAAAGGGGTAAGAAGAAATATGGGTGGTTTTTAGTCAGGAGAAGTCTGACACTTCCTTTCGATCTGCCCAAGACCGGAAGGAGTCATTTGATGACCCCCCCCCCCCAAGGGTCTTTCAACATACAATAATATCACAGTTCTAATGCACGAAGGGTTAAGCAAAGGTGTACCTAATTGAGCATGCCTATTGCTATCAACCAGGCGCAAATAAAGATTCCACCCGCGGCTTCTTCTGAGAATTTCCTGATGGAACAATGCAACACTGCCCGATCTGGGAATCGAACCCTGAACCTCATACTGAGCAGTCGCGACCACTTAACAGACGAGTCCTCAAAATTAGTGTCTAATTCACCCCGGTAGCAAGATGGCCCTATCTAGGGTAATAAGTATTTCAACACACCAACATTGTGCGAATGATGTTTTCTCCTACTCCTCTACTATTCTTTTCTGATTAATTCAACTTAAGCCTCAATTTTTTCAAGTAGCGGTTAGCTAATTTATTTTATGTTATTAATTTATATAATATTTCACTTAGATTTTTTGCGAACTATTTTTTTTTGTATTATATTTTATTTTATAAGGCGTTTTTTTTGTACCATAAATACACACATCAAAAGTGTCTAGGGATCAACATATATTTTTGCAATAACTTTTCTCCTGATTGATATTAATTAAAATTTTCTTTAAGGATTCATCAAATAAAGTGTTTTCGTTTGTCACAGTAACGATAAACCAAGTCACCTTTGCATTAATAAAGAAATTTGCCATTTTCCTAATAAAGGGATTTTTGACATTTGAACCACTAACATTAAAGTTCGAAAAAAAGACTGAAATAACAGTTTTCTTTAAAATTTTAGTGGGTAACTTAAACAATTAATAATCCGTGTTTCTACCGCGAACACTAACAACACAAGAACATCGGTTTGGCATACTCAAAATGAGTTCATCCAAATCACGCTGTGGAATGGCCGCCCATGTTCGTTGCAACAACAAAAAAAGGTCTTCTTGCGACTGGATACCCTCCATATTCGGCAGAGCTCTTCTCTGTAGCATATCCCATGCATGCTCAATCGGGTTCAAGTCTGGCGACTGAGCAGGCCAGGGCAGGACATTGATGTTAGCTGCGGCGAGAGTCTGTCTTACAACTCTTGCGGTGTGCGGTCGTGCATTATCATGCATTAACTGAAATAAGGGACCGATTTGCACTTGTAGAGGAACGATGACGTCTGATACAATCGTCTCAGCATAAATTTGAGCGTTGAGGTTGCCTCTGATCCAAATCAACTCAGTTCTTCCGCCGATCCAAATACCCGCCCATACCATGATGGTTCCACCACTATAAGGATGGACTTCCTGGCAGGATTTTAATCGCTGTTGGCGTCCAGGGGTTCTCCAGTGTCGTATACGTCTTGTATCCGGTCTCATACCAAAACGAGACTCATCAGAAAAGCACACGAAACGCCATTGTTCTTCTGCCCAATTTCTGTGTTCAAGAGCCCATTGATATCGAATCCTACGATTGTGCATTGCTATAGGTGGTACCCGTAGCGGTCTTCGGGAATGAAGGTTCACTTCATGCAAGCGGTTTCTGACTGTTTGGTCGCTAATTAAGTTCCCTGAAGAGTGATGAAGCCTCACGGCTAACATCATGGCGGTTATTGTTGGAGCTCTTCGAGTTAAGATTTGAATGTATCGGTCTTGTCTCCGTGTGGTGCAGCGATACCGTCCTCCATGGCGCTCAGCCACGGTACCAGTGCTTCGGTAACGTGTCCAAAGTCGACTGATAACACTCTGACTTGTATTCAGAGCTAAAGCCACAGTACGTTGCCGGGAACCAGCTTCTATCATTCCCACGGCTCTGAGCATTTCTTCCCTGCTTAAATGACGTCGCCGCTCCATAATAACGTTGGTTTTAATCAGTAGTAGGGAAACAGTAGCACTAATAATGTCTTCAATGCGTTGTATGTTTTTATAGGGAAAATATTGACAGCTGATTTTCATCTTTTACTCGAATTTGATTCACAGTTCCTGATTCAAATTATGAAATGCACCAAAAAGGATCCATATAAATTTATAAAATCATAAATTTATTACAAAGCCACATCTCAATCTCAAGAAATCCGCATAAAAATGCTTGATCCCTAGACACTTTTGATGTGTGTAGTTTTATTATTATAAGTCTATACGTGAGGACTTGTAATTGGCTTTCTGGTGACTAAGATTTCTTCTTTTTCTTTGTATTTATTAGCTGTAAGTTCTCCATGTACTAAATAAATAAATAAATAATTTCGTGCGGGATCCAAGCCAGTTAAATCGTTTCTCTGGGACTCTGTCGAGCTTCATTGTCTCGGCGCTTTTCTGTTGGTCGCCACGGTTGATTCAATGTGACTTTTAGGAGTTACAGTGGTTTAGGAATACTGTTGCGGACCTGCCCCACTAAAAAGAAATACCAACATTGCCCTCACAAGAGAAACCAAGACACGTGATTTACTCCTACCTTGATACGTAGACGTACCTATTTAAGTAACAAAGTAAACTATGGTCGTATAACACACCCATACTTACGACGGGGCCCACGACGCAATGCACCATAAAAACCGAAGATAAGGCCGACTCACTTTTAGCACCGAACTGGTACATTTCCACTGTCTTATGTCAAGTTCAGGACGACACGGCAAACAGGAGACAACGTCATTTTGGTTTTTATTAGTGTCATTTTTTTTTCCTTTTTAGTTTCAATATTCCTCTAACAACAAAATATAAACGGGCAGCGAAAAACTCCACAATGCTGTCAGCAGGTAAAGTGCCAAAGAGACTGGCAGCGTTGCCACGTTGTGTGGCAATACTTAGCCTCTGGCCAAAGAAAAAAGCCAATCCTTGAGTCACAGGAAGCGTCAACAAGGCGTTTATGTCCTTAAAAAGGTTGTGGGCACTCGGACTCCAGGGCGCCAGAGTTTCAACCTCAAACGGCTCGAAAATATAGTTTTCACAAAGGTTATATAATATATTTAAAAATATTTTATGTGTTAACGTTTTCGATCGTATGGCACTCGTGGGGAGTAGCTGAAAACCAGCGTCTAGAACAGTCAGTACCCAGCATTTCCAAACCACTCTTCTCATACCACTTACCCTTTTCTTCTTTAGGTATACAAGGAGTCATATAATTAAACCTGGGCTGGCTGTACTACACACTGTGTTGCCATCTATCATTATGCTGAGCCGAGGCCATTTTGGTATTATTAATTTTGTCTATTTTCATTTGCAAAGGTAAAATAATACAATTTGAATTTAAACTAAAATCGTAGGTATAATAATGTTAGATGCCTGTACTAGGTCTTGTATAATCCTGGAAAGCTGTAACTATCGGAGGGTCTACCACGATTTGCTACTATATGTAGTTATTATAGTATTATTACATTTCGAGAAAGGCTGTTTGACTACCTAGTTGACTACATTACATGACATACAATAAACCACAAGTGAGTGAATCACTCATTGAAATCCTAACATGTAATTAACACAATAAGTAATACAACAACGCATTTAGGTACCTAATAATTCAACAAATTGTTTACTAATAGACAATGGAAACGCACATCCGTCATAAGCCGGCCACAGTAAAGTTGTTTACTAGCAGTAAATGTAATCAATAATAGTGACTTATGTGCTGGCCCCACTTTTTACTCCTACTTACTACTAAGAACCTATATGGATGACGCGTTTACGGGTTAGGAGTCGCGCGTTATTGTGACATAACATTGACAGCTGTCAATGTCAATGGTGTCAAACAAATATACCTAAGGGTTCTCTTTCTTTAGAATAAACAGGGTTACTGGTTAATTGCAGGACGTCATAGTTTGGTTAAAACAACAAAATAAGCCCAGTTTTTAGTTTTTCTTTTATGAAAAAGTTCAGATTAAATCATTACAAGCCAATTTAGAAATGATGGACAGCATGCATGACTGTACTGAAATTTATAAAAGTTATTACCATAGTTGATGTGGTTGATCTTTACGACATAAGAATTTAATCTCAAGAATAAAAATCAAGTAACTTAAAACTTCTGAATTTCAGTACAACATAACCCTTATGGGATTATTTTATTCCCATCTCCACATACAGACGAGGTAGTATTATATTTGTACAGCCCATGCCCAACATTATCCCACCCCTCATATAAAAAATAAGAGTGCAAGTGATGCGAGAAGAGGGGTCAGGTAATGCTGGGTACTGACTGTACTCAGTTTATGTAGTAGACTTCAGCGGCAGCGTGCGTGTTTTGCCGCGCGTAATACGCCTCATCTGAACAAACACTTACTCAAATAAATGGAAGCGTAAAATTGGGCAATATCCTTTAGAATAGCGGCTTAAAGCAGTAAACTTTTAAAGATGCCGTTTAATATACCAAGCCGTAATAAATATGACCGAATAGGATATAGGGTGGGCAGAGTTATAGCGTATGGACGATATAGAAATATTATGGTTTAGGAGGAAGGAAAAATGCGGGTTTAAAACTACAGTGGAAGCAAGCAATTTTTTTGTTATTCTATTTCTTAACCTTATAAAAGTTATAAATAACAAAAAGTAGAAGCTCCAAAATATCAAAAGTGAAGTTTAAATACTTGGATGCTTAAAAATATTTTAATAATCTCAAACGTTACAGAATTTTCTCCGACATAAAGCGACAAAAAATAAGCAAGATACATTATGTTGAAGAACATTCTTCGCAGAAATATTAGCTTCTTCATAATTTAATCAAAACAGGCCCAGTCTCCGAGATTAAAAAAGTCATATCTTTTTTTTCTGAAGCCGATAGATAACAGTGTAACTCCTGCCAGGGTTTATTATAAAAATACTTACTTCGCGTCATAAGCCTGGCCACAGTGATAAGGGCATGTCTAAATAAAACTCTTCGTAAATCCTCAAAATTTTATCCCCTTTTTATTGGAGCAGCCGGTTCAAGAATATTTATATTAGGTCTTTTTGCGAACCTGTTTCATTGTTGAATAGGGGATGAATGTTGGAAGGTGTTATGCAAATAGCTAAAGGATAATATGCCTTCTTGATTTTTATTAACACACATCACATCAAGGGTTAAGCAGAGGTGTACCCAATAGTACTCCTACGTTTTTCATGTTATTTTAGTTTTGATGTAATAGGAGGCGAACCTATTGCCACCAACCGGGCACGAATCGTGACTGATTTCCGAATAGAAAAACTCAAAAAGAATTTGACCGACCATATCTCACCTAGAATAAACCTAGAACCTCATTTTCGTCGAGGCGGTCTGCAACTGTTGTTGTAAGTCAGACTTTTTTTATATTTCAACAGTACCATTAGAGCCAAATATTAAAAAGTAACATGAATAACATCTACAAGAAAAAAATAGAATCAGTCAAGGCGTACTAACACTAATAAGGGATTACTAAAATAAAAACGACTGAGATATTATCTTAACAAGATTCCAAATCATTTATAACATCAAATCTCCAAGCAATTGCTATTAAAAAAGAAACAAATTCCGGGAAAGATCTAGAGCCTCATCAAATACGGTAAAAGTACTAACAATTGAAAGAACAAAACCTCGAGGCCAACCTTTAGAATCCGTAACAGACGATCAGTGAATTACGTCTTATGAATAATTGATACCCTGAATAAAATAACAAAAAATTAGCCGAAGTAGGGCGGTTTAAAACATATTTATTGGATAAACAACAAAAGGGCATACAAACATACCTAATATTTATTCCCAACCATTCATTGTTTGCTTAACCCGAATAAGGACAAACAAATAGACGATAAATTAAATTAATTATTTATTATCATAAGAAAATACTTGCTCTAGGGTAAGATAATACTGTCCTTAGAACGGATTTATGAGGTATCTTAAGGAATGTATTAATTAAGATTAACTATGCTATTATATTTTTATGGTCTAATATGGCTTCCATGTACTTCCAGAGGGAATAATTCGTTCTTTTAAGCTATATGAATACAGTCGTATCAACTGCGAGTCTGTAGGAGGAAAATAAAGGTCTGGGGGAAGGTAGGTCTGGGGGATAGAATAGTTTCTATCGAAATATCTACAATAAAATTACCACATGTTTAGGTGACACACACTACTAGAGATAATATAAAGCTCAGAATAAATATAAGTGCTTTATCTTAGATTCTATGAAGCGTGAAGATAACCGTGCTATGCGGACGTGTACCATCAACTCCTTAAATGGGACAAGCCCGCCACACTATTCCCAAACCACTGTAACTCTTGTTAGCCAGAATCAACAGTGGCGACCACCAGAAAAGCGTCGAGACAATGAAGCTCGACGAAGTCTCAGAGAAACGATTTAACTGTCTTGGATCCCGCACGAAATTAATGAAAAAAGAATAGGGGAGGTGTAGGAAAAAATAAAACATAAGTGTCAACTATATTTATAAGGATGCACAGAAATTACACCCTTACTTGGACCTCTTCTTGTGCTGCTTACCTGTACTTTGCATTATATTCATCACAAGTCTGTATCAAGAATTTGACATCATCATCTCGAGGTCGACTTCCAGTTTAACCGGATGCAGCTGAATACCAGTACTTTACATGGAATGACTGTCTATCTGACCTCCACAACCCAGTTAGTACAGAATAATACGATAACCATTGGTAAGACTGGTGATCAGCATTCTCGTAAGTCAAATAAATAAAGCCAGAAAGTCATAAACGAAAATAACACAAACATATAAAACCAAAATGGAATAGGTCAGCGAATTTTACAATTGCATTTCATAATCTCTGCTTTTTCGCAAAACAAGCAGTTTTAGCATATTCAAAATCCTCTTGGCTGATATTCTGGAATTTAGCAAAGCGTTGCGTTCCACGATAATTTAAATTCAAGTTATTCACGCTGTCATTTTTTTGAGAATTAATTTTCGCAGTTTTTACAACAATTTTAAGGAGATAGTTTGTTCCTAGTTCAATTTATATGTATTTAGTTGATATGTTTGGAGTGCCTATAGTTAAATCTAATTTTATTAAATACAGGTCAGAACTATTTACTTATTGAAAAATAAAGGCAAAATCAAACTTTTGTCTTCTGGACAAAATATTACCCAGTAACATTTTTTCCACGTAGTGAAACACTTTTACATTATACGGTGATCCATTGGACATTATATTTCTCTCGAATATTGCATTTGTGCTGGCCAGTATCAAATATCAAAATGGCTACCTACCTGATAGTACATAACAGTATTACATTTCTAAAACCACAAAACTCCGCAATATAATATTTGCGTGTAAGTAATAATTCAAATATGAGTTACGCAAGTTATAACTTTATCTGATATTAAAAAATAAAATACCTACCAATTTTAAAATTATTTCGTTACGAAATAGTGAAAGCGTTTATAATCAGACATCGCTTCTGTTAACAATAGTTGTAACAAAATGAACAAAAAATCTCGTTACTTAAGTACAGACACCAGCATATCAAGTTACCCCAACTTCAATTTTCCTAATGAAACTCGAACCTAAAGCTATAGCGTTAAAGTTTAGAATCTATTATAGAAGTCTGACAGATTATAGTAGACTGATGTACTGGTAACTGTATTTTGGAAGCAAGCGTATCACTAGTTAACCTCAGGGTTTTAATAAACAATAAGCTGTTTACGGTATAAAAAGTAACAAGAAAGCACTTAATATAATTTTTAACAACTAAAGAATTGTATACATTTTTAACCATGTAATACCCTTTAATAATAATGAATTGCATTAATTAATACAGGTTTTTGTACCACGATTATAACAGTATTTCAATCAGGCATTGAACATAAACTTAACAAGAAATCAAATCGTAACCACACTTCAAGAGAATGAGGGCAACGCTCCACTTTCCGGCTATAACCGGTTTTAGTCGTCGTCGGGACCAACACGGCTGCTACTTTACCGTTCCGATTACACGTAAACGTGCTTTTTACAACGACTATTTTGAATATAATATATCCTGATACGTTACAAGATCGTTCGATTTTCAAATGTTTTTCGAACGAAAACAAAATGCGTCATGCATTCTCCTATGACGACGGCCAGTGCTATAAAATGGCAGTAGTGTTGCCAACTTTGTAACAAAGTGCTTTGGGACTTTCCATGCGGTTAGACACATTGACACAACTTTCAAGTATGGTGATTGGCACAGTCGTTTAAACAGCACTTAAATAAGTAAATATACTAAATACGTAGCCGGGACATTCACGTATCTCTGAAACAATTAGTAGTCGCTAGCCAGAATAGCGCTTAATGTATTCCCTGGCTGTCACTGAATAAAAACTACCTCCGCTTATTTGGCTCCGAAACAAATCCCGCCAGATTTTAAACGACATTTTAAATTAAATATGGAACAAGCGACGGAAACTCAATGACATCGTCTTTCCGATGCCGGAAGGTTTTAATTTTTTTTTCTGTGTAAAACAATGAAGCACAGATAATTTTGAGTTTTATTTATGGCAGTAAATAAATTGATATTGGGAAAACATGAAACAATTTACGCAGAGAATTAACCGCCGTAATTGAGTTGGTAAGTTAGTTAAATATACAAAATAATGGACAGAGTGAGATGCGCGGAATTTTGAAGGGAAAGACCTAATATAATTTTGTTCATAAAATAGACTGGTGAAAGACAAATTATGACGACGATCGCAACTACATTAATGCAATTTAAATGTACCTCGTAGTTTAATAGGTCGTTGAGCTCGGTTATGATCAAAACATTTTTTTTTATGAGATGGGCCTAGTCTTGACCTCAATCTTCAACTATTTAACGACATTCTGAAATCCTGTGTCGCAGAACAGATGGCCAAAAAGTTTTGGAGTTGTGTTGTAGTAAATGTTGCGTTGGAAGGCCTCCTACTAGGTGGTCCGATGACCTGGTGAAGATTACGGGACCTGTCAATGCGGAGACACTTGTGGAAAGTATAAGTACAACGGTGGACGTCTCTCGGCTGAAATGATGATGATGATTCCAGAATCTACGTACATGACCTTTGTGATCTTAACGTCACCTGCAAGAATTAAAAGTAATAATAGTAAAAGGCACGATGGGGTTGGCATATCTTTTTAGACAAAAAGCCCCAAAATAAATAAACAGAAAAAAAAAAAGAATTAAAAGGTTACTTATAATAGACGATTTAACCTAATAACACATTTTCAATTAAATACAATAATTAATTACCTAGCTATTTAGTTTAGAACGCCTACACAAATAATGTTTTAAGTACCAGTTACCACCATGGTTATTATTTATCTAAATATGTCAACAAGCGGTCGCAACCAGTAATTAAGACCCATCCAGACAAGCAATGAATGAGATGACTCATTAGTTTCATTAATTGTCACTAGAGGTCGTCTTACTACTTTTAAATACTGTCTAAAGGGTGTAAAAGTACACTTAACGCAAACGAAGGACTCTTTTTCTCCCCACCACTGCGATATTTTTTTTGTTCTAGACCATACCTGGGAACCCTCTAGTTACGGAGATATTGGGGGTCAAAGATCCAAATTTTGCACAGCTGTTTTTGCAAAATACTAGTTTTTCAGGTTATAACTTTACTTAAATTACCTTTATGACCCTTTTACTATTCAAAGCATCCACTACCAATGTTTTAAGAGTCCTACATTGAGTTTTTGACCCCAAAAAGTCGTTTCCCTGAAAAAAAAATTGCGTTGGGGTACTTATTTTGATGTACAGAATGCTTGGTCGACGTATGTGTGAAGGGTTAATTTACATCCTGTATAGTAGACTGCATTTTGTTGCGTTGGACCCTTTTTTGGATAGTGGGAAATCATCAAACGACTCTTCCCGTTCTAGGCGGAGCGAAAGGGATTGTCAGACAATCTACTGCCTAAAAACTACCCATGTTCCTTCTTAGCCCTTTGGGTCCGAGGCCGTGGTAGATCTTTGACCCTGCAATGTTGTTGACATCTCTTTGAGGCGCGCGTGGAACACGAACGCGTCGTTCGACACGGCTTGTCGTCGTCATAAGAAGGACGGACGGGGGACGGATCTTCAGAAAGGACCGGTGCCTACTACTCGCATCCGCATTCGTGTATGATAGATGTATAGACAAGGCAAAAGGAGTATAATTATGTAAAGATCGCAGTAGGTGGTGTTCTGTGGCTTCTGGTAAGTATGTGTATGAGAAGTTATACGATCACACTATTGTTTAACTTAATTTATAATACAGGTGGGTTTCGCTTTATGGGTTTTTTTTTTCACATAGCTGACTATTGTGTTTTGGCAAGTTTATACTTAGTCACCATAACAATAAAATTGGAAATCGATTAAGATTTAAAGGCTTGTGGAAGTCTTACGGAATTTGTAGGTGAGTCATCGTCTCCACATATTTTTAAAAACAATAATGATTGTTCCGTTTATAACCTGCGATAGAAATAACTTCCGAATTAAGCAATTCTGTGTCATTGATGACGTCACGTCGTTTTTAGAATTTATTTTAGTTTCTCGTTGTGCACAAATTATTGATAAGCGAGTTATGACAAACATTAAATGCTTCATTTGTGTCAAATTTTAAGATAATTTCAGAAACAACAGTTGATAAAAATAATATAGACTAACGTTGTTTTTAGTCTATTAAAACTTTATGATATAAATAACATAACATCACGCCTGTAATCCCCGACGAGTAAGGCAGAGGTGTACCTAATATTAGAGCCACATTTGGCCAGTTATTTTTTAGTCCCATCTAATATGGGGCGAGACTAAAACAAACAAGAAAACAAATCCAGACTCCGTGCCTGCAACTGAGAAATCTCTAATGGAAAAACCCAATAAACTTTTCCCGACTCGAGAATCGAAGCCATGACCCAATGCTAGCCAGTCGCCGCGACCACTACACCAACGAAACGTCTTTTTCGTATTTTTAGTTATCAGTGACATTTTTTCGACGTTTATTTTTTTTTAAACGTTTCCCTACAGTAGGAGTTTCTCCTGTATCGTGGGTGCGTTTACAAACATTTAAACTCACATACACAAATCCGGAAACAACTATCTGTAGGTCACATAAAAACTGTTGTTACGTGCGGGGCTCGAACCCGCGACACGCAGCGCAGCACTTTATTAAGGGTGTACACAGTGTAACAGGAAACTGACATGTTTCGCATGATGATCACGACTGGTTTCCTCTGACAGAGCGTAAAACCGTGTCCCAGCAGTGGGAACAAACCACAATGTTCCGACTACGCGAAGATAAAAGACATAAAATTGGGAAGCCTATAAAGTCTAGGTTGTAAAACAAGTTACGTACAATTTATTCACCAACTTCATAGTTTATTTGAAGTGGCCATTGTTTGGATAAGTAACGAGGTGTACCCACAGGCGAAGTTAGTATAAAATTATTGTGTAATATCATTGTTATCTGTTAAACGGTATCATTATCTTTGGAAATTATGAAGTACAATTGTTACGAGGCCAATCATAAAGTAAAGATAATTTAACTACTTTAGTTACTAAGCCCTATTTCCAGCGATATATTCTTAAACGCGCTTGAATTTCAGAACGAAAACTTGAACTGTCATTTTACCTGCCATTTCTGCATGACTTTATCGCTTGTCAAAGGATTGCATTGGTTAACTCTCAACAGCCAATCATAAACTTAATCAAGCCTTGAAACAACAATGTGAAGATTATTGCATTCATCCCAGCTGCTATCTATCAGCACTAAAACCAACAAACTTAAATAAAATCCCAACATTATCTCTGTACAGTAGCCATAAAAGATTAAAACAGATAGAAGCATAGTTAAAATTATTCTCACAATACTCTAATGACCAAGTCTTACAAAATACCATTTTCAAAATGACATTTATGTACTTACTAGAGCCGAGACCAACGAACCGAAAAAAGAAATGGAACATGGGTATAACTTTTATTCACATTAGAGCAATACGCGTATTATGTGACTGAAATTACTATTGAAAAGGTTTTTCTAGTACACTACGGCTAAATTACTTGAGATATCAATCACAATTTCTCTTTCCAAAAAGTGTATTAGGTTTTTTCCACTAACGTATTCGACAGCGGATATATAATAATTACGTTTCTTTGTTAGTAAGTAAAATAAATAGAGAACTTTCGTCTTCTTTAGTTTTTAATTCAAATAACCGCTTTGAATTTAGTAACTCGACTAAAACCGTTAAAACTGTCATTGTCGCATCACTATTTAAAAGTCCAAATTCAAAATGTCGGCCGTTGGCAGTGCATTGCGTGCTCTTCAATGCGTCCTTTGCGTGATTCTCCAGTTATTACCAATGTTCAAATCGTCGCCATCCGCTGCTGGATGTGATGTCTGTTAAACGGTGGAGACATCCAACGCAATGATCGTAGTTTACGTATTACCAGTTTTTAACTGACACGAAATGATCCTGTTTATGCGTTTACGCGGGCAAACATGTAAAGTTATTGCAGACAATGCAGAACTCAGATCGAAATGTCCCAAAAAGTTAAGAGCACTCTCTTAAGATAGTTTAGTCGTAGCTTCAGTTAACCTACTGTTCCATTTAAAAATCCATCTTCTTGTATAACATCAATAATAACTTCAATAATAAAGCAAAATTGAAACGAATTTCTCATTCTGTAAAAAGTAGATAGTTACTTACCCCAAAATACTCAAGCGACAATTATTATTGAACAAAAGACGAAGGAACTCCGGGTATTTTTTGTCCACAAGACGGCAATCGGCAGGTGTTGTTCGGGCCGTTCCGATTGGCTACGTTCAAGGACCCCCAGACTACCCCTAACTTTGACGG
The DNA here is from genome assembly GCA_932274075.1 of Diarsia rubi. Classification (NCBI taxonomy): domain Eukaryota; kingdom Metazoa; phylum Arthropoda; class Insecta; order Lepidoptera; family Noctuidae; genus Diarsia; species Diarsia rubi. The sequence goes on from OW026433.1 coordinate 7,771,791, forward strand.
GGCAACTAATAATGATATATACGCGCTCCTATTGCTTCCAGGTAACTTCGTTTTATGGTACAACAGACATGCACGGCTTGCTTCCATTTTGAACTTACGCTTAAGTGGTTCTGGCTGTAAAAAGTAAAAATATTGCCCGTCTAGACAAAAGTTGGCAGTCGACAGTAATTGAGACCTTAGCCCCAATGGCGCATTGTTTATGTTAAATATTCGCTTTCTGGTGATATTACTATAACAGCACAATATTAACATTGCACCTCATGTTGTAATGGTTTTATTATACACTATGAACAACTATCACATTGTTTTGGGAACGGTACACCTCCATTATGCCGGCGACGTGACTCACGGAATATTTCCCAGATTTGTTCGATAAAGTCCGTGAAACAACAAATTTTACATTACATTTCCTTCAAACACCATATTGAAATACAGGGAACATTTAATTTTGTAGCGAGTCTGTATTCCGTACAAGGGTGTTGTTATACGTACATTAGAGTTAATGTAAGTTACTTTTAAGGTTTCCACCGTGGCTGTAAGGCAATAAAAGCAGAAAGTTGTGCCCGCGGTCGCTCGATACATTCGATTCGGTCCGTGAGTCACCGCGAAATCGAATCCGAACTTGCGAAACTCCATCACGAGGCCGGCCGCGGCGCGCGGCGGCCCACCTTATAAACCATTACTTTTGTGTACGATTCGTCGAATCGCACCGGATTGTTGGTTTATTTCCTGTGATCGCGTTAAGAGCTTCTTTTTGGACGCACTCTGCTATGAATGAAAGGTAAAAACCCAGGTCAGCAGTTAGTAGGACCCGCTGAACTAGTTCAATTTGGAATTCGCTTTTTGGCCGAGCTCGCGACTTCAAAGGGGAATATGCTTGCTATTTGTATTCTTTGTTTTTGGGTTTTGGCAGTATCTATATATATAAAAGAGAAGTCCACTCACTGACTGACCACTCATCACGAAATCTCGGAAACTACTGGGCCGTGAGGTCTAAAATTTGGCACAAGCACTCTCTATGGGGTGCAGGCGCGTACTAAGAAAGGATTTTTTAAAATTCGCACCCCAAGGGGTTGAAAAGGGGTGTCAAAGTTTGTATGAAAGTCCTACGTTTTTAAAGTTAGAGACATGAATGTGGGCCTGAATGTTCCTTTCGGCCTCTAGGTGCTCACTAAGAAAAGGTTTTACGAAATTCGGCCCTTAAGGGTATAAATAAGGGTGTTTAATGTTAGTATGAAAAAAGTTAAAGATCCAAATTGAATCTTACGGCAACGCGTTAATGCATACTTTACATTGAAATTAGAATTCGGAAGCCAATAAAGATCCAAATTGAATTTTACGACAATGTGTTAATGCATATTTTACATTGAAATAAGAAATTTCTTGAGTTCCTTTATCTTCAGTTTATAGGCAAATTTCTAAGTGGCCAGTATGTTTCATTATTATGCAGGCGTCTGCTGAAAGGTAATGAAATGAGGTTCCGTTCTAAAGTTTTTATGCCAATTTCTATGTGGCCAGTATTTTTCAGTAAGCCGCCTGCACCTATACCGAGAGCCTTGGGCAGAAGAATTTTCAGAATTATTACTAGATATTGGTGATGGCAATATTTTTGAAGAAGATGGGCGAATAACCATTCCGAGCACCCTTTGTGATGTTGTGGAGGATCTGGACAGTCTCACTAACAGAATATATTCCAACATTAATCAGGCTAATGTAACTTTTTTAAGAGAAAGAGCCATTCTCACTCCAAGAAACGATTCTGCTAACAACATTAACAACTATTTGTTGGAGAAACTTGTAACTGAAGAAGTATCATATAAATCTGTGGATGAGGTACTGGAGGTTGAAGATGCTGTTCACTACCCTGTGGAGTTCTTAAATAGTCTCGACCCACCAGGATTACCACCACATGTACTCCACCTAAAAGTTGGTGCACCAATCATGTTACTGCGTAATCTGCTACCGCCCAAACTATGCAACGGGACAAGGCTGCAGGTCCGCCAACTTCAAAAGAACGTGATTGAAGCAACTATTTTTACAGGCGTTAATCAAGGAGAAACAGTTTTTATCCCCCGAATTCCACTTATCCCTTCAGATTATCATTTTGAATTCAAAAGACTACAATTTCCAGTGAAAGTTTGCTACGCAATGACTATCAACAAAGCACAGGGCCAAACATTAAAAGTAGCTGGGGTGGACCTGAGAAAGGATTGTTTCTCACATGGGCAGTTATATGTGGCGTGTTCTAGAGTCAGTTCACCTGAAAACCTCATAATACTGCAACCAACAAATAAAACACGAAATGTAGTTTACAAGGAGGTCTTGCAGACTTATAATAACCGGATGTAAAAACGAGCCCAAGTTTAGGGTTGCAGATTTATAATACAATAATTTATTGGTATATAGCCGATCGATTCCTTTTCTGTAATCATTCCTTGCTTCTCTTAAAGCGATCACTAAATCTGTTCAATAGTCTGTTTTTTATTTTTCCGTATACAAAGGCTCCAAATTGAGACCCGTTGCTTTCGCTCCTTTCGCTCATAGACGTCGGTCCCTCTGTCACATTATACTCTAGCGGCTAAACCTTTGAAGGAAGCTACAGCCTTCATATTTATACTGAGTGTAAAATGTATGTGGAATATTTTTTAGAGCTCATTATCGCTTCTTAGGACGTTTCCAAACCTTGCCTCGAAGATTACGTATACCAATTTTCGAATTAATTTGAAAAAACAAGCCACGCTGTAAAATTGAAGGCCCGTTTCCACCCCGTTTAATAAACTCTGATTTTCGAAAAACCCTGATACACATTATTCTTTATTTTATTCTTTATATTAACGTTTACCAAAAAATAATAAAATTTTAGAAAATTTGAAACACATTGAGAATTTTCTCATTTTTATATTACAACAAACTTCATTTTGAGTATGGATTAACTAAGCCTATAGGTACAATTTATAACTTCTGCATTTGGTACGATTTAGGGTTCTAAATGCAAGATTTCCGAAGTGCGCTTGGTCTGTATTCTTGGAACATTAACTTTCAAACTAAATCTCATAAACACCAACGTATGAAACAAGCGAGTGAAACCGCGCGGGTACAGCTAGTACAATTATAATTGCAAACGAGATAACGACGGGTAAGTTAAAGCCGTATTATAGACGTGCGGGGAGGCCGGAGCAAAGAGTAAGCTTATAAAATGCCTCTTTGCTAAGTAGGTAGTCCTTCAAAGTTATTAAGATAGCGAAGTTTGTTGCAGAGTTTAATAGAATTCCTTGAGTCTGTGGAGTAAAGTTTGTTTTTAAATGATTGATCAGTAAATAATACTTCCGAGGCAAAGTTATATTATGCCTTATTTATTAAACGTGTTTATTACTAAGCCGAAGTATTAAGCCGTTAACAGCAAACAGTTGCTATTTGTATTCCTTATTGTACCAAAAAATACTTAGTTTGTATTATCAGTACTTACTACATAAAACAACTGTCACTTGTTATTTAGGCACTTCATATTAGTACTTTAGTACCTACTTGAATGTAACATTTAAATATCAAGCTAATTAAAACATTAAATATTCAATACAATAGATAAACAATCTAGATTATAATTTTACCGCCATAATCAATTATGGCGCCAATTTAAGTACCTACCTTAGACAATCTACTGACAGGGCAAGTGTTGTGTTCACTAGAATCACTTGTGGGCTTTTGGGGTTTAGATTAAAACCTCTCAATATTTCAGTAAGTAGTGTGCAACTCGAAGGGTCCGTCTGCTTACCTCAAGGGCTAGTTCAGGACTGTTCTACGACGTTACCGTCGAGCCGCTTGCTACGTTTATTTGTATATATCACAGCAAGGCTTACAGAATGAATTTGTACAAAATGCAAAAACCAACAACGAAATCTAAAAATAAAATAGCAAAAGTCACACCCCAAATGACTTAAACATTTTATACCCTACGTACAATGAATAGCGCTTCAAAACTTGGTGTGATAAAATTTAATAACAATAGTAAGAGAATGACAGGGCTGTCGTGTCGCGGTGGTCCGGGTAAAATATGAGACCACAAGACACCCACAGTTTTATTAGTTTCGGCTATCATGGCGGAACGTTAAATTCTCACTACGTAACTGTAAAACGCTCACAAAAACTGTCACAAAAGTATATTTGCACACTAAAACCAAAAATCTGCATAATGTTATGAAATAACACAATTTCAAAGCAATTATTACGGCCTAAACATCATTCGTGCCTGAACTTGACAAAGCAATTTCGGGATTAAAGAGAATAATAACATTAATTAATAATAAATCCCCCATTTCTACTCGTAGTTCAACAGAAAGCGTATTAAAATTCCAAACTGCCCGTATGAACCGAATAACAAAACGTGATTGTTATGAACAGGGTTGTCAGGAGCAGGAAGGCTGCGACACAGCAGGAAACGATGTTGGCAACCCTAGACGGGGAGATATTCCACTTTCATAACATGTCACGGTTTTATGGCAACACGTGTCAAAGCGGGCCAGCGTGTTGAAAAACATCCCTCTAACGCGATTGGACGAATGTGTTTGCTTAAGCAATTTTTTCTTAATTTTTTTGCAATTTGCAGATCAGTACTTATCAGGTTTTAAGTTGATTCGCGCACACAATGCGTGTGTATTTAATTTATAGAGATATAATAATTTAAAATCATGAACACAATCCTCTTGAGTTGATTTAATTTAATTCAGTGACTTTGATGAAACAGCCATTCAAGGAGGTTAAATAATCTGTGAGGGTTGCATTGGTAATTTTAATCATTATTGCTCAGTGAAGTCACATTAGTTACGGTCGCGAATCCTTTTTAACATTAAAACCTAACACTGACCGGTTAAATGTAAGAAACTGAGAAAATTTGTATTTCGCGGCTATCGCATTCACCTTAATACGACTTTATAAATAACTAAAGCAAGCGACTAATCTTCACGGTCACGGTACAATAAATTCTTGAGCAGGCTTGAAATTTTGGACGTAATAATAATGATAAATGTCGGCACATTTAATGATTGATATTTTAACGACAGACCACAAGTTGGGAAGATGACATTGCTAATGGAGTAGCGAAAACGGGATGACAAATTACTTTGAAAACGTCAGATATAAGACACCTATTTATAAACAAACATGGCGTACGTCCACTTAAATAATGTGTGACTATTATTTCCTTTATTTTATTTTCTAAATACTTTTATTTAACCTATTATCTCTTAGAGAGGAGGCCCGAGTCCCTGCAGTGGGGACATTATAGGCTGATGATGATGATGATGATTAACCTTTTATGTGTATTTGTAGGGTGAAATATCTTCTTCTGAATCAGTCATCGTTATCATCATTTTAGCCGAAAGACGTGCACTGCGGGTCTAGTATTATTACTGAGCATAGTGATATTGAGGTCCGGAGTAGCAGACGGAGTCTGGAATTGTGCCAGATGGATGGCAATGGGCTAGCTCCCTTTTACATGGGACTATTAGGTACAGTCAGCAATAGAAGTACCTAAACATTTCGGAACTTTTGTTGTTTAATGTACAGGACTTCAGCTACTAATTTTAATGTTTTAGAAGGTCCTTTAAAATATTTCTTTCTCTTCAATAACTTGTTGGCAACGAGTAATAGCCACGTCTAACAAGTTTTTATTGAAAAACCTGCTTTGATATTTTGAGTAGTGTTGATCTACTTCTGATGCTGACTGTACGTACACCTCTGACAAACCAAGCCGAGATTACGGTTTAATATTAATGGTTTCGAGAACTCCAAAATTAGCACCAATTGAAACCACGTGGACTATGAAGTTTTTATTTAGATGGCAGATAAGAAAACCACTTGACGTAACATCGTGTTTTGACACGGTTGGCGCAGTGGTTGAGCGATTGACTGCTGCGCAGCATGTCGCGGGTTCGATTCCCGCACGGAACAAATAATTGTACGACCTACAAGTATTTGTTCCGAGTCTGGGTGTTTTTCTATCTATAATATGTATGTATTTACAAAAAAAAAATGTATATAAGTAGTTTATCAGCCATCTCGTTACCATAACACAAGCATTAGGTTGCTTAGCTTGGGACTAGATGGCGTTGTGTGAAATGTCCAAGGATATTTATTTTATTTATTTTTTTATCGTTTACGGAACGAATGTAAACCAAGCGTGTAACGAAACGCAAGGTATCTTGTAGCCAAATCAAAAATATTATAAACAAGGTGTTGAGGAAGTCAACATTCCTTCAGTGGATAACAATAAAATAATGGTTGTCCTAAAAAAATCCTTTGACAAATTTAGATTCAAAGGTATTATTTTTTTAACTAAATATTTTATGAATTCATATAAAGCCTCAATACTCATCATCATCTGCCTAGCCTTTTCCTAACTATATTATTGGGGTCGGCTTCCAGTCTAACCGGATGCAGCTGAGTACCAGTATTTTACATGGAGCGACTGCCTATCTGACCTCCACAACCCAGTTAATACTAGGTACTACGATACCCTTTGGTAAGACTGGATGTCAGACTATTAGGTCACTGACTACCCGTAACGACTGCCAAAGATCTATATATGGCACCCGGGACCAACAGCTTAACGTGCTTTCCGAGGCACGGAGGAAACTCGGTATGTAATGGGCGGTCACCCATCCACAGATCGACCTAGGCAAGCGCAGCTTAACCTAAAGATCGACCCGAGTGGCAGTTCTTATTAAGCCACGAGCTCCTCAACAACTCGATAAAGCCTCAATACTATGTAGTATAATTCTAACTTACAATGGAGTGCGATTTTTTCCTTGATCTAAGTATTATCCGAATCAATACTAAATCTGGATTATCGATTTCTAGTGATCTATCGAGTGTTTCACATACGTCATTTAGACAATAGGATTGAGAATGAACAATGAGATCTGTTATCCGGATAATCGGGATCCTACTGTAGTATATTTACTAAACCGCCAGAGCTTTAACCCCAACCCCTAGTGTTCCATATCTTCCCACTTCCCTTGCTGCCTACTATGAATTTCTAAACAGTTTCCCTTAGGACTCACACAGGCTAGGAATCCTATTTTCAGAATGGAAAAAACCCTACAAATAGAATCTGTCAAGGGTGTAAAAGATTCCGTGGCCTTTAGGGACTTAGACGTCTGGCTTTAGTTAACTTTGACGTTCAAGGATACCTTATTTATATTTGAAATTTAAATAGACTGCCTCGTTGGTTCAGTGGTTGCAAGCGAGAGTGTTCTACATGAGGTTCTGGATTCGTGTCCCAGCTCGGGCGTTGTTGGGTTTTTACATCTGGAGTTTTTCAGCTGCCAGGCTGTCTGATATTGTGCCTCGTGATGTTCGCCTTCAGATGGGACTTTAATTGGCGAAATGTGGGTGTACTAATAGGTTCCTATAACCCCATAAGGTTACCTATGGGGATCACAGACATAATTATCAGCCATACAGCATATTATCACACTATCACACTAATATTATAAAGGCGAAAGTTTGTGTGTATGTTTGTTATTTCTTCACGCAAAAACTACTGAACGGATTTGGATAAAATTTGGTACACAGATAGTTTATAACCTGTATTAACACATAGGATTTTATCTTTCCGTGGGATAATTTTCGAGTTGTAGCGGTTGAAGCCGCTAGTAATAATATAATATTAAGTAAATAAGTAATACATTCTGAGATTGTATAAACTCGCAATTGGCATCAGTCGTATATTATACAACATTAGGGGAATTTATCGAGAGCAGCGGTGGCCCAGTGGTGGCGGCCCCGACTTACGAACAGTAGGTCGTGGGTTCGAACCCAGGCAGGCACATTACTTTGTGTAATTTAATCACCGCTGCTCTCAAAACGGTGAAGGAAAACATCGTGAGGAAACCGGCATGGCTTAGAACCAAACATTCGAAGACATGTGACATCTACCAATCCGCACTGGGCCCGCGTGGTAGATTATAGCCCATTCCCTCTCAAAGAGAGAGGAGGCCTGTGTTCCAGCAGTGGGAACAATATAGGCTGATGATGATGACGACACCTATTTCACATATTAAGTACTTACTCATACACACATAATATAAACAAAGTACAAAACTGTTTTACGAAAAAAACCTTCATATCGAATAACTCGCAGCCAGATAACTGACAGACAGATTTACTTCCGCATTTTTAATGTTTAAGTAAAGATTCAATAACAAATAAAATAATTATCACTAAAATAAATTAACAGCCGAACATCCCGTTCAATTAAATATATTTTATGGTTATTTATTATCGATGTAGGTTTTAACAAAATTGTTCTTTGAATATTTTATTATGATCACGCAATTGTTGGTAATTCATTTCACATCAAGTAATTGTTGGTTAATTATTGCTGATAATATACGAGGAAAAACGATGGAGGAAAAATATAATTCATTCATAAGTAGCTGTTGATATTTTATGTAGGTACGGCTGTTCACTGAATTGATTGAAAAATAAACACATGATTAATATTTTGACAAATTTATTTTTGCATAACATCACGCTTGTAATCCTCGAACGGTTAGGCAGAGGTGTACCTTATAGAACACCCATATTTCACCAGTTATATTCCATGCACTGGGCACCAATCCAGACTCCATGGCTGGTACTGAGAAATTCCTGATGGAAAAACCCAATAACACTTTACCCGTCCCGGGAATCGAACCCAGAACCCCACGTTTAGCAGTCGTGCCTATTACAATAGGGTAGTTGACAAAAAAATCTAATTAGTACATCATATAGATCACACTTATATAATAAAGGCGAAAGTCTGAGGGTGTGTGAGTGTGTATGTTTGTTACTTCTTTACGCAAAAACTACTGAACGGATTTAGATAAAATTTGGTACACAGATAGTTTATAACCTGGATTAACACATAGGATAGGCATTTTTATCCCGATTTTACCTTCCCGTGGGATAATTTTCGAGTTGAAGCGGGTGAAGCCGCTGGCAAAAGCTAGTTTCTAATAAACATTAGACACGTATTTTTTCTTCTTTTACATTAACAAAAAATGAAGACGATAACAGTGGTTCGAAAACTGGTGTGACGTCATAACGCACTGCATTTTTTACCACGATTAATTTTATTATTATTAGGTTATTCCAATATTTTTCGATAATCTAACTGACGGACTAAACAGAATTATATTTTATTTAGTCAGGAAACATTCCTATTACTTAATGGTAGGAACTTCTTCTAATAATTTCTTATCAATCATTATTTTCTAAACCGTAACTCAATAAAATATGGTGTTAATAAAACATCTCAGCGCTCGGCGACTATCCTTGAGGCAGATATCAAAAGATGAAGTATTTTATATCAATTTGCGCATTCGTGCAAAGTATATTTAAGTAGCTCCGTTTCCTCCCCGGTCTTAGCTTTTTAATGGCGCCATTTACGGGGATGGGGTAAAATATCCGTATAAAGGAAGATGGACCAAGAATTCCGATGATTGCAGCGTGCTCGGAATACTATAAGTCTCAGCTATCAACATTAACGGACCTTACCAAATATCCCTTTCATTGCTGTTAAAATATCCTACGTTTTATAAGAGACGATCTCGAGGAATTAAATTAATATTCTTGAAGTTAAAAGATTTCTGGTGAAATGTGATGGTTATTCTAGCCGAAATGTTTTGTGGGACAGAATGGACATTGATTGGCCATTGTGAGTTGGCCACAATGAGCAATCATGGATTCACGGAGGTCTACTGCTAATAGTGGCTTGGCGCGAAACCCACTTCATTTCACAAAGCTTGATTTGATAGCCCTCGACAGCGCTGGTCATCCACTTCTAACATCCATTTGTACATACCTAATCACATCTACAGTAGAACCATCACTTGATATCTCGTATGACAGCTCGTTCGATAGTTTACAATTAAGAAACCGATAACGAGTACGTTATTCGCAGTCGGTTCGATATTAAGACTCCTTTGTGAGAGCGAAAAGCAATCGGAAGCTATCGAAAGTAGTTTCAACGTAAACCAGCACGAGATAGACTCGCCACAATAGATAAATTGGTATTTTACCAGCCCGTATCTAAGTACTTTAAGTCCTTAGTGAGCTGGGAATTTGGCAGACCTGACAAATGATACTACGGTCTTCGAAAACATTGTTTCTATTCAAACATCTAGTTCTTATACTTGCTGATTTTAGAAGTAATTCAAAGTTTTACGGAAAATAATCACCAAAGACAAACAGTCGGGTCATCTCAAAAATCAATTAAATTCCCGTCACTACGGAAAGGTGGAAATGATCTTGGGATTCTATTTTTAAATCCACCGTTACGGCTTTGTGAACGATACCCTCGGTTGAAGACGGGTGGTAGGTATCGTCGATGTTCGTTTAATAGGGATCTATTGTTGTATCTCTCTCGATTAATTACGATTGTTTATCGTTAGCTAAGGAAGTCTATTGTACGACTTCATTTGGTGCTTCGCTGAACGAGAATGCACTGAAATCGGTCGCAACTAAAATTAGGGTGACGAAATTATGTGTTGGCCTCATTCGAGCTACGGAACTACATTATTCGGGAAGTTCCGAGCATTCTCCATTTGGTGCTAATTCTCGTTTAAAAGGGTTTTTGCTCGCAAAACCGTTTCTACTGCACAAGTTATTCTACGTCGAAGTTAAAATTAGCTCCAAAAACAAGACCGCCAAAATCTGTCTTAACATTTTATATCAACACCGAGTTTCATTACATTTCCGTGAACTGTTGAACGAACAGACAGTTTTCTTAGCCTTAGTGGGTAGATGCTTCGGCAATAATCGGAAGGTTTCGGGCCCCGATTGTTGCTTACATTGCCTTCTACGATACCCTTGAGGAGCGTATAGCTGTACTGTAATAGGGATCTATTGTGATATCCGCTGGCTTAATTACGACTGTTCAGTTGATATTGAGGATGTTCTGTAGGTCAATAGGATGTTTTTCCATGGCTAATTACTGGACAAAACGGGATAAATTGACTTTTTATTGTAAGAAAAATCTAGTATTTATCTTTTCTTAGAAGGTACAAGCCTTTTGGGCTTTAAATAGTAAAAAGAGCAAATATGAAAAAAAAAAACACATCCATCCTCGTTCGACTCGACTTTCATAGATGTCTACTAAGATAAAACTACAAGAAGATTTAACTACTCGATTATCCTCCGCAAAGACGGTAAGTTGCTCATTTCCCATTTCAATAAATACTCGAACAGAATCTTTAACACCCTATAGCGTACCACACTGTGTAGCCATTTACTAGATAATCTGTGAACACGGGGGAAGAAAATCTACAGGTAGGTGGAGTACAGATTCCACTACACCAACGGATAAACACAACGCTAGTTTCCTCTCAGCACTTCTCCTGGTAGTAAAACTAAACTGCCCACTTTAAGTAATGGAAACTCATTATGATATAATTTCAAGCATTTTTAAAAGCGATGGCTATCTATGCAGCTGCGCTGGGACTTAATATTGAAGATTATATCTTGCTAGTTTCTCGACAGTCGAGACTCGAGTGTCGGAATGGATATTCTCGATTGGCGATAAGAGAAGATTTATCATAAAAGGTACGAGGAAATTGGTTGTCATAGGCTATAGTGTGTCTTAGAGAAATGATGCAGTTTTAATAGCTATTTTTTTTTATAAAAGGATATAAGGCTGGTGGCACATTTAATGTTTTCTCAGAGCGCTAAGTCGCGCTTGTGTGCGATTTTGCCATGTAAATCTACTCAGTGGAATCAAGTCAGCCCCGCGTATAAATCACACGATGTGAAACTAGTCTTAGTACTCAGCAAAGATAAAAGGCAGAGTGCACACAAACCAAGCGATATCCTCTTATTTGTACATCCAAAGCAGCATAGGTATTTGTCGTTCTCAGTCACAGTAATTCTTTGAACTATCTCAGTTTTCCGAGGCAGGAAGATTAACATGTTTGGAGCAGAAAATACAAATAGCCTTTGGACATTTAAATTTGTTCTAGTCGTTGCCAGGATTTATGTTTAGAGCTAGAATTTCAATTAGGTTAGAGTTTAACTTTAATTAAGCGTAGAGTGCTCAGCGGTTTTTGAGTTTGTTACCTTTATTATTCATTTTGTCGTCATATTTGTTTTGAAATGTCCACTGCTGTGATATTAGGTTAAATACAAGCTGTTTATTAAATACTGTTAAGCAATATTGCACTAAACAAAGTAGTTTTGTTTGTACACTCACAAAGCAAAATGAGATTTAAAATAGACCCCTATATCAAAATAATCTAAAGCTGAGCGAATTGAAGCAAATTTAATGCTAGAAATACGTATTTTTTCTTCAATAGAAAAATATTAAACAGAGACTCAAGAAAGCTGGGAATACAATTAATATTGATGCAAACGACACATGAACTATAACATCAAAGAGAAAAGCATCAGTGTTCGAACCACTCAAAGAGTGGAAACACAGGATTTCCATTAGATTCCTACTTAAGTCGGCAGTGAAGACGTAGGCATGATCGAATTACCTTCTCTCGGTGTATACTTACCTTTATGCATTGACGTCAAGATTTTCATATATGGAAGCCTTTTTCGTTCTAGAACTGAATATTCTAGACAGTTTTCTATAATGTTTGTTCTGTTTTTGAACTGGAAACGGTTTTGCTGTTACGTGGTTTTGTTCCTAAGTTTTGTTATGATGGATCCACACTGCTGCCACATTTCAGCAAATAACTCAAATGGTTTGGAATTGGATGAATTATTACACCTCATATTTTTATTTGTGTACGTACCTATACAATTGTTAGTGAGTAAAATTGATAAAATATGTATAACCCAACTTTCCAACTTTTACTCAAATTATTTTAACTTATTTATTTTAAGCGTTTACAAGTAAATAACTTGTAAACGCTTGTAATGCCCTCGTTTCCAATACAGACAACAGTAAACATAATTACAGTACAATTACACCGTGGATGTTTTTAAGGAGTTATCATCACATTTCACAAATAAACCTGGTGTCGCGTGACGGTAATCACGTTAGTAAATGGCGTTATTCCGAAGGCGGGTCGAACAAGCCCTGTTATCATTATATTGTTGATAACACGCCTCGTTGAGAGTGCGTTTTGATATCGACCTGGCTTCGGAATGATATGTTTTGATCTAGCTGCACTGTGGCGTGACTGTGGTTTCAGAGCATTTTGATTCGTTAATGAAGTTGCTTCTCTTCTAAAGATGTCAATTGTACTGCAAAAATCACCCTTATTGCTACGATTTTAAAGATACAACTACAGTTTTTCAGTTATTTATTACACCAAATAAGTTTAAAATAATCTAGAATGTGTTCTAGTTCTAAGTGACATTTCGGTTACGCGCCAAGGAATAGTTCAAAAGACACTATGACAAAGCGCGTTTTGCAAGGCTCGCTTAATTTAAATTGATTATTAAAAATTATTGATTAAATAGTCTTTCCATAACTGATCAAGTAGGTAATCATTATTCAACAACTTATTTACTGAGTTATTTATTTCGATAATTGTAATACGTAATCAAAACATGTCATCCAATTCGCTAGTGTTGTGTCTGCAAAGTGCAATACTTACAATCGAATGCAATTTTCATTTTATGGCCATTGTGTCGTGTCGATTGACAGAAATAGGTTAATACGAGACTCGTTGGCAATCTGTCACTAGTAGGTCACTAGGTGATAATGTGGTGCAGATTTACAGAATAAGGGGCTTAAGTTAGGTACCTAGTTTATAGACAGAATCTGATCTTCGGTATAGTGCAGTGTCATTTGATAATTAATCAAACATCTAGGAAATTCTAGAATCAATTTCAAATTGATTCCACAACATATTGCTCGCGTCATTTGAATTTCGAACATTACCAATTTTTTCGTTCGTGTTACATTTTGATTGTCTTTGGTGAATGGCGCCAAAGTTTTTATCATTAATCACCTAATAATCTAATAATTAATTAATTAATCTAATAAATAATCTAATAATTTTATTGGAGAAATATTTCAAAATCATCAAAAAGTTTGTAAGAATTAAAATAATTACAAATACAAAAGCACATCTCGGACAACCACAACAAAAAAAACTCCAACATTCAGTCAGCTTATTGTACCTTTTCATATAAAAAGGTCAGCCGCTTATAACTGCATGCATACCATTGCCATTGAGTGGTCCGGTTGCATGGTGACGTCATCAGATAGGCAGCCGTGTCACAGAAGCCATACAACGACCACAGAGAAGGCAAAAACGACCAGCATAATAAACTTTGCGTTCCATTGCCACTTTAGTTCAAAACCTCTTTGTGTTTACTGGAAGGGAGTGAGCAATAGATAGTGAGAAGTGCGTAAAAAACAGTTTGTGTTGTAGAAATTGTCAGTGGTTGAGGTGAGAGCAAGGAGCATAAATTAAGGCTAATGAATGACTTATTGTGTGAGGGACAGGAAATTATTATTGGTGGGACGCTCGTGTTACTGTGAGGGTCATACTTGACTGAGTGCTTACGAAGCGTAATATGTTACGATATTTTATTTTTAAAGGAAAAAATGCTTCATGATGTTAAAGGAACATGACACCAGGATTAATTAAGTCATAAATCAATATTAATTACAGGTGGGTTACCAGTTTGGGGATTACGGTATTTTGAATTAAAATAACAGTTTTTGTTGAGCTATTGAACACTGAAGAAAATGCCTTAATGAAGGATCATGAAAAAAAAACCGGTTTTCGTAAACGTGTATCATAGCCTACTAATATTTATGCGAAATTTTGTGAGGATGCATGTCATGGATGTTTGTTTGTTACTCTTTCACGCAGAAAACTACTGAACAGCGTTGGATGAAATTATCGAATAAATATCGACCCGAGTCTCAATTTGCAATTATAATAGTTACTACCGGTTTATTGAAGTAGGTATAGTGTTATCAGGTCATACCTTAGGTACATGTACACACTTATTTCGTGGACATTTTCAAACCAGTTGATTGCTCATCGCATTTTAGCCCCACAAATTCAAATGACGCGAGCAATATGTTGTGGAATCAAAATGTTCGAAATTCAAATGACGCGAGCAATATGTTGTGGAATCAATTTGAAAAAAAGTCGGTCTTACTGCCGCAGTCAGATAGCTTTAATGATTATTTAGGCCATCACTTAGACATTTTTGTCATACAAAACTATGCCAAATCATTAAAGTATGCCAAATCTTTACTAAGAGCAAGACTTAGTAATTATTAAATATCTCTGAGTACCGCGGTTAATCATCTAATGAAGCCCATAGTTATTATTTTCTTTTACGCGAGAATGCTTTTCGGAACTTGGTCGCCCACATTCGTACTAAAATGTTAGCAATGTTCGCAAAACATTTCAATGTAAAATACCGAACCGATTCTTGGTTTGCTTTAAAGTACTTATAATACCGGTTTATTGAAGTACAGTTCATACTTTAGATACTTGTACTCAAGTCGTGGGTTTGCAGTCCGTCGGGGTTGCCATTGTTCTCGATATGGCTTTAGTAACTCTACGCTTAAGCCTGGTACATAATAAGTAGGGACTGAGACCTACTTGGTCATAACCTTGTTTGTTGTGCTTCGAGCTAGATCCACTTTATGAAGACTAGTAAACGTTAAATTAAACCTGCGCTGGTGGTGATTATATTTATGATGTTAACAAATTTTATTTTTCTTGGTTTACCAACAAATGATACATGGGTTATGGACATAAAAAACAAGTAAAAACATAACAAACAATAGTGCACAATCACTTAAGTAAAGGTAAACTCAGCATGCAAAACGAAAGATAAATATACACAATAGAAAGATAATAAAAAATAACTAAATTTTTTAAAGGGCAGGAAATCATCAAGTGACTCCTCCCGCTCTGGGCAGAGGTGTCAGACTTCTACTGACTAAAAAACACCTAGGTTCCTCCTTAGTCCTTTGTGTCTAGGTCGCGGTATCTCTTTCAAACCCGCAGCCACCAAAGATAAGCCATCGCCTTGAATAATGGAACTCTCTTTTTAAAAGATTAAAAATCGGTGAACAATTTATCTGAAAGACAAAGGGCCAACCCCTTGTAATATCTATCCCATCCCAAAATACTTCATTAAAGTTAAGTATCCATTGTTTAGTCTATCTTCAGATTTGACTTAATGACTTCCGAAAATTACTTAGTTGTTTTAAGTTCGAAGGATATCCCTACGATTATTTTTAACTAGCCCGCGCCTTTATTATTAAAAAAAACGTGAATTTATTAAAAAAAATACATAACCACTTACTTGCTTTACTTTACTTTAAAAGTAGCCGTTTTTTTTTTTTGGCGGGTGGAAAATCATCGAATAACCCCTCCTGCTCTTGGGCAGAGCGAAAGGGAGTGTCAGACTTCTACTGACTAAAAACCACCCATGTTCCTTCTTAGCCCTCTATGTCGAGGCCGCTATACCTAACTAGTGTACAACCCGCGGCCCCGACGGGCTTTAAAAGTAGCCTTTGTTAATCCTTATATCTGGCAGTAAAACAGTTGTCAAAAACGGTCCAGCCGTTTCGGAGTAAAATCGATTAATTTTAAAACAATAAATGTATGTCATGTGTTTTTGTTAAAACTGTAACATAATGTTATAATTTCATTTGCATTCAGTAAAAGCTTGTGATTTTGAAACAACAAACTAACTTTAATTTTATTTATTTGTATAGAAAGGCCTATAATTATGTATTAGTTTATATTAATGGAGGATATTAATATAAACTAAGCTTAGCTTAGCTGAGCTTAAATAACTTTCAATTTACGTATATCTACACTAATATTATAAACAGGAAAGATTTGTATTTTTACCCGACTGCGACGAAGACCAAAAGGAGGGTTATGTGTGTGTATGTTTGTAATGAATAAACTCAAAAACTACTGCGCCGATTTGAAATTCTTTCACCATTAGAAAGCTACATTCACCCTGAGCAATAGGCTACTCGGGAATTACGCGGGTGAAACCGCGTGACGTCCGATAGTTAAACATATTTTTGGAACAGTAGTTGTTCATGTCCATAGCAACCTTCAAAACTCTCTTAACTCCCCCCCCCTAGTTTTCAAAATTTTTCACAGCTGATTTTGTAAATAGGTACTGTATTGTATAGGTAGTATTTCAGGTAACTAAATAAGTTCTAGGTGATCGAATTAGCCTAAAGATCATCTGAAGTTGATTTCATAAGCACTAAACAGACAGCTGAAACCTTTCTAACCATGAATAGGTACATGGCTAAGGTATAGATATATTATTATCATATAAGGGAACTTTCATAGTCCGAACAACACAATAGACTACCTATGTACCCCTATGTAACGGTCACGAGCGCCTTTCACTAAGACAAATGACTTTATCGACCATCTTGTCAATTTTAAATAATGGCTGACCTCTTCTAATAATATTTTATTAAATAATAAAGGTCCCTTTCTAAGAAATTACTTGATAAACAAGAGAAATTCGATTAAAATCGGCCCTTGAATGTCGAAGTTGAGAAGACATTTTGGAAGTTATTTTGTCGTATTACAAGGTCAAAAGACTGTTTAATTTAAATTGCAATATTCTTGTAGAATTATTTATGTTGTAGCATAACATCACGCCTGTAATCTCCGAAGGGTTTAGCAGCAACAATTGGTACCCACATTTCGCCAATCATGTTAAAGTCACAGGGAGTGAATTTTTTTTTTTATTAAATTAGGTGTGAGCCTATTCCCATCAACCGGGGACGAATTCAAACTACGTGGTTGCTACTGAGAAATTCCTGATGAAAAAACTCAGTTACACTTTGCCCGACCTGGGAATCGATCCCGAGACCCTATGCTTAGTAGTCTTGCTTGCGACCACTGGACCAACGAGACAATCACTGAACTTATTTTGTTTCACAATTAAATCTTACTAGCTGTTGCCAGCGGCTTCACCCGCTACAACTCGAAAATTATCCCACGGGAAGATAAAATCGGGATAAAACTATCCTATGTGTTAATCCAGGTTATACTTATAAACGATCTGTGTACCAAATCTTATCCAAATCCGTTCAGTAGTTTTTACGTGAAGAAGTAACAAACATACACACTCACAAACTTTCGCCTTTATAATATTAGTGTGATATAACGACATTTGGTTTTTCGATCGTAATGACAGAATTCTTAAATCAACATGAATGGTCATTGTGTTTTGAACACGTTATCAATTAGATATTATGTTGTTTCATTTATCATTTAATTGCTCCACAACTACATTTTAGTTAATTATAAATCACAAAAAAAAATCCTAGTCGGAGTCAGTGTAACATTGTACAATTAAAGAAAACGATAACATTGGTGAACATGACTATTTGTCGTTAATCCAAATGTCTTTTTTGTATATTTTATGGATAACTAGCTGTTGCCAGCGGCTTCACCCGCTACAACTCGAAAATTATCCCACGGGAAGATAAAATCGGGATAAAAACAATCCTATGTGTTAATCCAGGTGATAGATAATCTGTGTAGCATATTTTATCCAAATCCGTTCAGTAGTTTTTACACACTCACAAACTTTCGCCTTTATAATATTAAGTGTGATATAAAAATGTTGTATTACATCGAAATATCTACATACAGTATCTTTACTTGGCATAATACAAAAGAGTACGAGACTTATTTTAAAGCTAATCTCATACAAAAGAAGCGATTTGCAAACCACGGCAAAATAAAAGATTATTTTGTCGACCAATGTAATTTTAGACAGTTCGGAATGCTAACCGTGAGATGACGAACATGGTGTGATTGTGAACCGGTTTTACGAGAAATATCAGGTTCTATAGAAAGGTAATATAAAATTCGTCATCGAGTACAGAAAATGACGTCACGGTTGTTAGGTATATATGTACTATTGCACCACTTCCTGAATGCCTCATTCATTTATTTCATTTCGTCAGTAACTTTAGAAGGTACGATTTTAAAAACAAACCTTCTTTTTGGGAAGTCGGATAAAAAGCTGGAACGCACGACGACAAATCAAGTTTTAAATACAATACCAGTTATGCTAACTGATGCAATTTTTGGAGCTTTGAACCATAATTTCACTCCTTCTGTTTAACCTACTCTGGTAACTTATGTAGGTAGATATTCATACAAGTACACTTGGTATTTCAGCAAGTTAATCATTCATGAAATAATATATTTGTGTGCTGTAGGTAGGTAGGTATTTTTTTAATTCATTCGTACAAAGGCCATACATTGAAATAAGCCTTAAAATACTACATACTAGGTAGATACCTAGGTAGGTACTTGGGTTTACTGCTAGTTTTTTTTTGGGCTGGGAACTCATCAACAAATAAGCCCTCCCACTCTTGGGCAAAACGAAACGGAGTGTCAGACTTCTAATGACTAAAAACCACGTACCTACCTATGTTCCTTCTTAGCCCTTTATGTCGACGCCGCGGTATTTTTTACAACAACCCGCACGAGGTTTAGTGCTACCTAACTTACCTACTTTTTTATCTATCCTACTTAAGTAAGTAGGTAACTGTTGAGGTAATAACTGTTTAGGTGTAGTAAAATGTCTCGCAGACCTTACCTGAACACTTTCTTAGGCAGGTTACTCACCTGGTTGCCAGTTGCCAGTGCATGCCACAGACTACCTAGGTATTTAGCAAAACGTGCATTGGACATTCAATTGGGACTTTCATATTTTAAGAAAAAATTCTTCGTCGAATCCTAGGTAGGTACCCAATTATGATGTCCCTTAAAAAGTAATTTTAGATATAGGTACCTATAATATGATTCACCATTCGGTGAACCGAATCACCGTTTTCGATGTTCCGATAAAAGTGTTGTTTCATTTTGAACCCTCAGCTTAGTGCTTAGATTTGACATTCTAAACAGTCCAATGATATTTAGGAATTCATTTAAGTGTCTTAGTGGGTTGAAGTGCCTAGGTAGGTAGGTACCTACCTATTCGTGTTAGGACTTAGGTAGTACGGAATTATTACAAGGGTTTGACAGAAGGGTTGGTTATTATGATTTATGGTTTCTGTTAGGATTTAGAGCGCTTACATTCCGAAACAAACTCGTAATCAGTGTATCTGTATCTACTTATCATGGCGGACATGTAGGTATTTAATGCCGTTTTTAATGCTTAGAAGTTTTCTCTACAAAACAACCATTTAGATAATTAGTATTACTTATGATGAGTGTTATGCAAGAAATAGCGGAACGGGACAGTGATAGGTATTTTAGAAAGCAATTAAAAAAAAATACTTTCAAAGTTTTGCTTCTAGTTCTAGGAAAAAGAGATCAATGAGAATGAGACCACGACAATCTCATCTCACACACAAAAACAGTTTAAGTAGACATTTCATTTTATTTGCAAAAAAGTGTACACTGTCGATTGAGGTAGGCCGAAAGGCACGCACGAAGATAAAAACACGTGTACCTTACAGAAGAAACCGCAGAATAATAATACCAAGGAACCTAGTACCTACCTACTTAAGTTACTGCAAGCACTTAGCACATAGCTTACCTACCAGAGTCGTCATCTCTATTTGCTGAGGTATTTATTTATCTAACAACCACAGATAACCAAGTTGCTTGCTACTGGCTTATCTATGCCTCCTTAGTAATAATAACTCTTCATTTACTATTATTATTATTTACTAAGTATCCATCGAAGTATAGCAGGTAAGAGTTTATTGATAGGTGCGCCCGTCTTATCGTAAAATTACGTTATCAAAACGCTCGTCACAACTAGTCATTTATGTTAGTCATTCCATTTTACTTGGAAACAGGAAACAAACACTTAATTTATTATGCATTGCAGATAGTAGGTATTGAGAATCTCCAGGAAAAATGCAAAGGTAAGGTTAGAAAAATACCATGTAACTTATCAGCTTTCTTTAATTTGTGTCAAGAGTATGAACTTATTCATGACGTCAAATTCAAAAGACGTTCCAAGAAACGAACAAAAGGCAATAGAACAAAGCACCACGAGTCCACGACAAGCGTTAACGTAGGGCTGCGTGTGCACAGGTTACAGGTAAGAAAGCAGTTTTTACCTTTTGTGTATTGCGCCGACGCCACCGCTAGCGAATAGAGGAACAACGCCGCGAGGATGCCCCCCTCACGCCCGCGCACCAACATGATTCTTGACTTGAGATAGGTAATTCAACTTTTTCGTATCACAACTCCGAGCACGTCACTATTGTAAAAACTTGTCACAATCTCCTACAACGCTCTCACGAAGTTTTATAACACATAACACGCACACTATCACAGATTTCAAACGCACATCCATTTGAAAAATGTTCGTTTATCCGATAAGGTACCTAGGTAACCGCTCAGACGTGGGACGAGGCATGCAGGTAAAACGAGTAAGCCTATTAAGTTTCAATGACTTAAAACTACTTAATTGTAGCGTTTTACATGGACTGATCACAAATAAACACGCTCGACACGGTAGTTCTGCACAATTTTGAATTTGAAAACTTCACATATTTTCGTAAAACAATTTCGAAGTTCGGAGCGACAGAGATGCGTACGCGGGACACGACCACCCGGCGCATCGTTTGCGACTCAACTGGCATGAAGTGAGTGAACAATCAACAAGTTGCGATCGCGCGCGAGGCGGGCCGTTGTGCTCGGAGCATGCGCTATTCGCGCCTATGTTCATACCCGACACCACAAACAATGTTGACAGTGCTGCCCCCTTGTGTCCGAGCGTCGTTGTCTCCCCGCTTCGCTCCGTCGGCGTCGGTCGACGCGAGTCGGCCGGCAAAACTATCTAACTGGTTATTTTCGCGCAAAAACGACAAGGCAATCTCTCCTCGGTGGGAACCTGTTTCAAGACCTCTCCTAGTCGTTCCAGCCAGGTACAGAAATAAAATACCCGTCTATTCATGTAGCTAGGCAGTTTATTATACATCAGCTCTAATAGCAGTTAACGAAACAATTCTGATATTGAACTAGCTTCGTATCTTGATCTTCACAGTTGCTACCCGTCGGCTGCGCTTGCACATTATCTTGATACTGGAACAATGGATGAATGCTCTAATTATTCAGAGTTGAATTGAATGAGGTAGATAAGTAGGTGTTACGAAAATTCTAGGTAATTAAATCTTCGTCTAATTTAGGGTTACCACTAAACAAACAGAACTAAAGAAATTGATTTTTTTTCTTCTATGAATTCGCTTTAGCAATCGTTTGATTACAATCTTAATTAAACCATTTTTACTACAGGCACTAAGTCAGTTTTTTTTAGATTACAAGTATTTCTGCTGAACTTCCAATGGGGTAAAAGATGCCTAAGCGATGAGTAAGGTCGCGACTTCGCGAGGGCAACGGCCAACGGGGTTGAACCCGCGACCTTTGGGTAGACAGTCCATGCACGTTTTCACTGTTGGGCTATTGTCGTATAAACATATTGAAAGCGGCTTGGGCTAGCAACACAAATATAAAACTTTATTTTACGTTAGTTTAGTGGTGGGAAAGTGCTAATTTGGAGTATGGAGGGCTTAGGTTCGGTTCGGCTTGGGTCAGGTTGAAGCTTGCTTACATGCATAAAAGTACGTAATTGCTCGCTTTACTTATTGTACCTAAGTAGTGCTACTTACATCGTAATTCTCGCCGTAAATATTAACTTCCAGTGGATGTCTTGTCCTAGTCTTGAAGCCAGACCCGCAGTTGCCTTCATCCAGGGTGCACGGAGACCAGGCTCCCCATTGGCTGATTGAGCACCTTCCACCAACACCGGCTTGCTTAACTTCTCCTAGTACTGGCTCTTCGGGTTCACTAGATGACAAACAGTTAAGAAGGTAAAAAACTGGCCAAGTCCGAGTCGGACTCGCACGAAGGCATCATCTGTGAAAATTTTAACTGTGTAACCATCACGGTTCATGAAATATGACACGGACGACACTGGGTATTTGTGTATGTGACTTTAAATGTCTGTGAATGCACCCACGATACAGGAGTAGTTCCTAGTGTATTCTCACGGAAGGCTTTAGTATAAAATATGACTGACATACACCGCATACACGCGGGCGAAGCCGCGGGAATCAGTTATGACAATAAAAATATCAAACTTACTCCTCTGTTCCTTCCCCTTCTTCTTCGGCTTGTTTTGCCTCTTTTTCTCTAGCTAGAATAATAAATAACCATTAAACCGCTTCAATGAAGAACAAGTTTTACTGTAGGATCAGAAATTAGATCGTGGAAAAACATCGCAAAAAATATGAATCAGCTCATAATGTTCCAACTTCTGGGCTACCGCCCTTTTTTCATAATAAATCCTTCATTCTCCCTGTACTTAAATGGGGGTGACTGCTCACACATAATGCTTAGAAAAGCTGATCTATTGCATGGTCTACTTTTTTTCGTGTGGTTAGTGGCTTATTTATTCATTTAAGCCTTTTATTTCCCAAAGATTAAAATTCAATTTATTACACAAATATCTAATTAAAATTAGAATCAAAATTAAAATAAAGAATCAAAAACCAAATCTCAATCAAAATTAACAGTTAAAATTTGAAAATTAACAATCAAAATTAAAATTGAGCTGGTAGTGGTTTACCTGGTGTTTATATGAAACCCGTGACTTGACTTTACATATGCTCTAGAAATATCTCCCTCAGGCATGCTGGTTTCCTTACGATATTTTCCTTCACCGAAGAAGTTGATAATTATCAATACGCACATGAATACGACAAATCTGAGGTCTTGTCAGTCCAACGGTTACAGCATCAGACTAAAATTATTCCAAACGAAAATTGACTCACCAGCAGCATCTTCACTGCACTCCGCCCCAATCAGAGGGAACACATCCAGTCTCCGTACCCTCAGCTTGGCGAAGGGCTGCAGGTCGTCCAGGTTTAGCTGGTAGAACGGCGAATGTACGTTGAAGGACCCCACTTCCACGCGATTTACGTTGTCTGTCGGCGTGGAGACTGTTGGCTGTGACTGTAACCGTGAAAGTTGAATATACGAGTAGTTACTACTCCTGAAAGTGTTAGCCTGCATCATCCGCTTGGCAAAGGACTTCCAATTGTTTCGATCTAAGGCCAATATCATAAGGCCAATAGATCTAAGGCCACTGGTCGCTTATCTTATCCAGATCATCCCGCCATCATCAACGAGGTTTGCCGCGACGCCTTCTGACTGTGTCAGGGCTCCAGAAAGTGGCTATTTTGAGCCACAGCTCATTGGACATGCCGCAGACGTGCCTAGTTCAGTCCCACTTAAGCTTAGCGGCTTTATGAGCATACTAGGTGTTGCCAGCGGCATCGCTCGCTACAACTCGAAAATTATCCCACAGGAAGATAAGATCGGGATAAACTCCCCGTTGTGTTAATCCTGGTTTTAAACCTTGTGTGTAGCAAATGTTATTCAAATCCGTTCAGTAGTTATTGCGTGAAAGAGTAACAAACATCCTCACAAACTTTCGCCTGTATAATATTAGTAGGAAGTAGGATAATTTTCGTTTTTTATGTAATGCGTAAGTAGTTTCCAAACCAACTACGAAAAAGCCAAGAAAGAAGCGATCCTTATAAACTCTTTTGCAAAAAAAACGGGCACTTTAGATTTTTTTCTCTTCTTCGATGAAGAAGAACAAGAATTAGGTTTTATTAATTTGACGATGTATTGGCATGTTATTTGAAGCGTCCTGGCATGATTCTTTACATTCCAAATTTAAAATTTGAAATTAATAAAAGAAAAATAATGATTATTGTGGATTATTCTAAAATTGCTTTACTAATGGCGCGAATTGCTGAATCGATTTTTAACTGATTACGATATTTTAAAACTTTTTGGATATTTTCTGCAAATTAAACAATTTAATCTTTCTTTTTACATTAAATGTGATATGAGTGATAAAGCGATAAGGGCCGGTAAAATTATAGCCCTACTTGAAGAAGGTTGCTCGCAAACTGATGTGTCTCAGCGGCTAAATGTGAATCGTTCAACTGTCCTGGACTTGGCAACGGTATCAAGAAACCGGTTCGGTCAAAAGAAGACCCGGTTCGGGAAGAAAACGATGCACAGAACCAAGAGATGACCGCTTTTTGGTGAGTCAGGCGTTGCGGAATCGTAAGGCGTCAAGTGTGGACCTGAAGAAGAGCA
Source organism: Diarsia rubi (assembly GCA_932274075.1). Classification (NCBI taxonomy): domain Eukaryota; kingdom Metazoa; phylum Arthropoda; class Insecta; order Lepidoptera; family Noctuidae; genus Diarsia; species Diarsia rubi. The sequence continues at coordinate 7,796,900 of OW026433.1, forward strand.
TTGAAGAAGTAAGTGGAGTAGAAGTTAGCTTGTGGACAGTCAGGAGGAGGCTTTTGGCTGTCAATATCAGGAGTTACCGCCCAGCTCGGGGCCCTAAATTACTCCGTGAGCACTGTGTTGCTCGACTTCAGTTTGCTCGGAACTGTGCTTCATGGACTCTGGAGGACTGGAATAAAGTATTGTTTTCTGATGAAGCTAGAATCTCTTTGTGTGGAGAGGACCGACGCCGGTGAGTGCTGCGAAGACCACGGGAACGCTATGCGGAAGTGTGTTTCGAAGAAATCACTCCTTATGGCGGAGGCTCCGTTATGTTTTGGGCAGCAATTAATTCGATGGAGCGTACGGAGTTACTTTTCATAGAAAATGGAACATTAAATGCACAACGGTACATAATGGAAGTCCTAATTCCATATGCACAACCCACATTGACTGCACTTGGGGAAGATTCCATTTTTATGGACGACAATGCTCGCCCGAACCGTTCTGGCGTCGTGGAAGCGTACATGCAAGGGTTGGGATCCGTCGTTTAGATTGGCCAGCTCGAAGTCCTGACCTCAATCCAATTGTGCATGTCTGGGATGTTCTAAGGAGACGGGTAAGATCAGTACAACCTGCTCCACAAAACATCAGGGAACATCAGAGTGGGAACGTATTCCTCAAAACGTTATTAAACACATCGTGGAAAGCATGCCCAGAAGGATTCAAGCTGTGATTTTGGCAAGAGGAGGTCACACTCGTTATTAGGTTTTTACATTTGTAACTTTATTTAATTAAAAAAAATAAAAAAAAATCTTGTCTTTATTGCCGACCACTTCTTATTGTTTGGGCGTGTACATCGGTTTTAAAGAATCCATAGTTTTTTTTACTTTTAATTGCCCGAATTCACTTCACGCGAATTAATTTACACGATTATAAGTATACAGACTACGTCAAAGAAATAAATTTCATTTAATTAACTCAAATCGACCTTAGAACGTTTCCTTAGGTGCCCGTTTTTTTTGCAAAAGAGTGTATAGGTTTAAAGATATTTATTCTCAAAAAAGACACAAAGTCACTTACATGAGAACAGGTGTCCTTAAGCTAATATTAGTAGTAAAAAAGTTCGTCACTGCGTTACACATTATTCAGTAGTTATTATACATTATTCAGTAGTTCAGTAGTTGCACCCATTCAGTGCATTCAGTTTTTGAGAATTTGCGGTAAGGTATTCAGATAGTTGAGTCTTGAATGCATTGAATGAGTGCACACCCTTTATACAAGCTGGTAGTTTGTTGTATAACTGTGCCCCTTCAAACGTCAATTGTTTTTTGCCAAATTTTGTTCTAATTTTTGGTAAAATTAGAAAACTAGCTCTGCGAGTACTGCGTTGGGTTACTTCTTTTACTTTAGTAAACGATAAATTGGTCTGTATACTTTTACTAAGAACCTTACGGATAAAGATACATGTGTGATAAATATATAACTGTCTTAAGTTCATTATTTTTGTTTCTTCATATATTGTGCTTGATGGTGTTAAATATGGGTACTTAAAAATCATTTTTATTATTTTGTATTGTGCAACTTGAAGATTTGCTAGTTTTGTTTTGGCTGCACTGCCCCAAACTTCAACCAAATAAAGTAGGTGTGGTTTTATCAAAGCATTATAGATAGTGTGACGTAATCTATGTGGGATACATCGAACAATATTCCGGAGAGATCCAAGTAGTGACGAAAGTTTTGTTTTTATATGATCTAAGTGATCATACCACGATAGAGAACTATCCAGTCTCAGGCCAAGATATTTTTCACAGGTTTTTTTGATGTAAGGGTATTTTGTTTATGGTTAATGGTTCATGTGGAGGTATTTTTTTATTTTTGGCTTTGAACAAGATATAGCATGTTTTAGAAATATTAATTGTTAATAAATTATATTGTAACCAGGAAGACAGGATATTTAAATCATTTTGGGCTTGAGAAACTAAATTATGAATGGAATTTCCGAAGTAAAATAAACAAGTATCGTCAGCATATAGGGTGAGATGTCCATGTAGTTTAAGTTCTTATAAGTTATTGATATAAATTAAAAAGAGCAGAGGACCCAAAATAGATCCCTGGGGAACTCCACACGTTACCGGTAATGCATCACTCTGATAATTATTATCCATTCTAACTATTTGTGACCGGTTTTTTAGATAAGATTCGAACATTTTTAGTGCACTACCAGTAATATTGATAGTTTCTAACTTCTTAAGTAACAACTTATGACTAACGGTATCAAACGCTTTTTTAAGGTCAATAAAGATACCAAGGACTATGTTTTTAGCATCTACATTTTGCTTAATTTTAGTAACGAGGTCGATTGTAGCTGTAAGTGTGCTGCTTTTTGGTCTGAACCCGTATTGCCGGTCTGAAAGAAAGTTAATTGAAGTTAGATGTTTGTATAGTCGATTGTGTACGATTTTTTCTAAAAATTTTGACAACACAGGTAACACAGAAATAGGTCGATAGTTTCCCGGGTCCATTTTTGATCCTGATTTGTGAATGGGAGTAACCTTCGCCATTTTCAGGGTATCGGGAAAATTACCGTTAATCAGCAGTTTGTTGAAGCATTTACTCAGGTTATTCGCTATTAGATCTTGTATACACTTTATTGCCTTGGTACTTATTCCATCTAATCCAGTACTGGAGTTGGGGTCGAGATTTGTGATAATTTTTGTTATTTCGGCTGCAGAACATGGGTCAAAAGTGGATAGCACTGGGGTGTTTTCGGGAGGAGTGTTTGGTATAGCATGTGTATGGTTATCATGATACGATCGAGGTATGTCGTTTGCTAAAAGAGGTCCTATCGTGGCAAAGTACTCGTTAAAAATATGGCAAATATCGTATGGGTCTGTAATTTCTTTTGAGTTAATTAATAATTTTGAGGGAGCACAATTATGTTTAATTTTATTATTTCCTAAAGTGTTAACTAAATTCCACATTTTCTTTGGTTTATTAATACAATCACTAAATTTTCGATAGTAATAGGCATTCTTTGTATCTTGTATGTGTTTGGCTACACGTTTTCGTTTTGTGATAAATTCTGCTTCTAGCATGACGCTCTTTGGATTTTTCTCAAGTTCTGTCCATAATGCGTTTCTTTGACTGATATCATTGATGATATTTTTATTTATCCAGTCATTTTGAGGTAAGTTTAGGATTTTAGTCTTTGCTGTTTTACTTTCGTCTATTATTGATTTTATTTGGTTTTCTAATAGTGAGTAGTCATCGTCTAATTCTTCAAGGTTAGTTGTTTCTGCCAGATTGTGGAGTTTTGTATAATGGATTGCTTTGTATTGGGTTCGTATTTTATTAGGGGATTTCGTTTTTTTGAGCTCAACATATATTTGTTTATGATCAGACATTGAAGACTCAGCTATGGCCATATGGAAGTAATCGTCTTTCAGGTTGGAGCTGACATGGTCTAGAATGGACTTTCTTGTATTCGATTCTCTTGTACAATATTTTTTATGAATTTTATTTATTAATGTATGGCCATTTCCCTTCAAGAGTTCATTATATCGTTTAGTCTTTTTGTCTTTGTTTAATAAATCAATGTTGAAATCTCCGAATACTATTGCCCTCCTTCTTTGTTGTAATTGCGACTCATAAGCTTCTAGAAACTCCGTGTAGTTAGTATCGCCGGGGTTGTATATGACTCCGATTTCCAGAGCATATCTGTCTAGACGTATCCAAAGATAGTTGTTTCCTCCTGTATACTTGGATTCTGATAAGCTATGTCTCAGGTCATTGTGGACATATGCTGACACTCCGCCTCCTCGTGAATTGGTTCTGTAGTTGTAGTAGTGCGAGTAGTTGTTAATTTGCAGTTCCATGGCTTGTGTCTCAGTTCTAATCCAAGTTTCAGTCAATAAAATAACATGTATTGTATTAGGTAACGATTGTAGTATGCATTTAAGTTCGTCGAATTTTCCTTTTTTCCGTATGCTTCGAGCATTAAGATAGAAAAACCTGAGGCGCGATTTGTTTGTCTTTATATTTTGGTAGTTGTTGATTACTTGGTAAGTATTGGTAGTGATAGTCGCAGGGATGGTTTCGTTTGTTGTTCTCAGTTTTTTGCAGGAGCTTTTATTATTGTGGGTGTGCCGTTTATATATTTTATAGTAAGTCCATTCTCTCCATCAGTTTGGCGACGCATTAGTTCTTCTTTCAGATTTTTTAAATATTTTTGTTGGGCTGGGGTTTGGTCCGAAAATATTTTTATGTTTTCTGGCAGCCTATCTTTATTGCGTAGGAGGTATTTAGCGGGCGCAGAGGTATCATAACAAACTTTGAATCTGCGGTTTTTTCCTTGTGAGTATTTACCTATTCTATAGGTTTTAATCGGCTTCGGGATATCTGTGGTAACCAATAAGGTGATTTTCAAAATATCTGCCACATCTTGGGATATTCTGTCTTCCGCGCTAGCGGCCGACTGTTCTGGCAAACCTACAAAAATTATATTTTTCTCTCTAGTATTTCGATCTGCTACCTCCTTAATTATTTGTTCGTTCAGACTTAGCTGATTTTGAGTGTTTGAAGTCTGTCGTGTATATACATATATATATTTAACTTTTCTTAATACCTACGTATTTTGGGTATTCTGAAATGTGACCAGTAGAAAAGCGCCGAGACAATGAAGCTCGACATCAGAGAAACAATTTAACTGCTATAATTTCCACTTCCCTTTATATTAGCAGGTGACAGAAGACCCACAGATGTATGCCTTATGTATGTTAAAACTGGTTAAAACGGGTTTTAATTCGTTTATAACGTTGAAAACTGCCAAAGCGTATTCACACATTGATCACCCTACAATGTTCCCACTGCAGGGATTCAGGCCACTCTATGAGGCAGATTGGGTATGGGCTAAAATCCACCACGCGAGCCCTGTGCGGGTTGGTAGATGTCACATGCAATTTTTTTCTTTCTAAGGTGTTTTGAGAGCAGGAGTGATGAAATAAATTACACAATGTAATGAATGACACATTACCTCATAAGAAATCCCATCCATCGTGCCAGCATCCCATGGATATAGAGGAATCTCTTCATCCTCAAGCCAACCATTTTCAGTGCAAAGTTCGAACTTGGAAGTACCAAGGAACCAGTCAGGTGAGGGTCTCATGCCCACCGCTATGGAGAACAGGTGGTGGAACCTATCGACCCTGAAGAGAGCGTGGGAGGGCTCAGACATATATGGGTGATGGCGTCTTTTGCCTCTGATAAGGGTTCTGGTACCAGCTTTTTCAGCCATCTAAAATGCAGTACGATTTCACTTTATTTTGTTTATTAGGAACATAATAAAATTTACATGCTAAGGTTAAAAGTGAGATGTGACGGATTATTATACGTAACCGAAAAAAAACTTGCCAAGTGCTTGTTGGACATGAAGGGTTCCGTACTATCGTAGTAAGGATTTTAATTTTATAATTTCGGCAACAGAAAAACATATTTTGCAGTAAACAATATGAAACATCCCCCTAAATAACTCTCGTTCATTTTTTACATCAATCAAAATATTCAAAATTATTTAGGCTCTTACATAAAGAATGAATTGATGATTGGTTGAATGATTAAAACCTTCTTAAACTTTTCGGACTATAAAATTAAATACATATTAGAATATCAAATTGGCCTTAATCTTCATCTGAAAGGTTTACTTGTTTATTTTTAAACTATTTTGTACAGTTAAAATCTCAAATATATACGTTGGTGTGTGATTTATCTTGGGAGTCTAGATTATTGTTTCTTTTTTCTGTAAAATGATCTGGGGTTTCATTTTTGATAGCAGAAAAATTACATAATTCAAATTAATTAGACGTAACCTATACGCAATCATGAACACAACTACTCTTACAAACTTAGCATCATCAGCCTATACGATTACCCTGACGACCCATCTGTGGGCCCCTCTACAAACCTTTGCGGTCCAGGGCCGCGGTAACTATATCGAACGAGTTCAACAACCAAAAAGTCTGAACCCATAATAATGGGTGCAATAATAATTGCAAGTAAGACTGTGCCGCTACCACTGTGTCACCAACGATCGCTCCAGTACATATACTTACATCTTGAATTACAATCATTTCCATGACAGTACTGTTAGCCGTTTCAGCCAACACCTTGAGTCCATGGCTAGCGTTGCTGCCTTGTGTCCACAGGGAATAGTCGTATGCGTGTGAGCAGCCTACCATGTGGCTGTAACCATTCTCATCCGGCTTGCTCGGGTAGAGGCGGGGATGGGCCACCCTTGACCATTTTCCGGTGAATATCACCTGCAATGATTCATTGGATTGAGGAGGGGGTCGTGGGTAAATAACTGAGTAATAAACTAATAACAGCTGCACGATCTTTACGATTTATCGACCCTTGCCGATGTCGGTCCTTGGAAGGGAGCTAGACCATCCATTACATACCGAGAACAACCACGAAGACATGAAGAGTACATAAAACTCTCTAAGCGTAAAAGCCTCGGTTGCCACCCGTAGATTTTCTGTCTTTAAGTGAAGTCAGCAGTTCGAAAGACTGTCAAGTGTCAACTAGCTTTGCCAAGAAGAATCGTGCTACCCGGTAACTGGGTTGTAGAGTAGGGACAGGTCCGGGGCCCGGGGCCCGGAGCTGCGGGTTGTTCCAAAGAGATACCGCGGCCCCGGACACAAGGAAAATGTGTGGTTTTTAGTTAGTAGAAGTCTGACACTCCCTTCCACTCCGCCTAGAGTGGGAGGAGTCGTTTGATGAATCCCAACCTTTTAAAAAAAAGGGTAGGGACAGGTTTTAGGTAAAATAGTTGCAGTCACCTGCCTCCGATTAGACTGAAACCTGACCACAATATATGTAGTTGCGAAAGACGCTATTAAACTGCCATTCTCCTTACCTCATACCTGGCTTCGCTACAAAGACTGCATTCTGGCGATGCAGGGAAAGGTGGACTATCTGGTGCCTTGTCGGTGTTCTTATGAAGCACGATAGTCAGGTACTCTCCTGTATACCAAGCCTCATCGTTTTCAGCGACCATGGCTCGGATCCGAACCGTCTGGTTTTTCGAACTCTGCTTCGGAGAAACCCAGTGAATCTGGTGGAGAAGGTAAAAAATTAAATGCGCATGAGCACGAGCAATGGAGCACGTGGGATGGAGTCATGAGCAATAATATCTATACACTTAGCAAAGTATAAACGCGAATCTTTCAGGCATGCTGATTCCTCACGATGTTTTCCTTCACCGAAGCAAGTTTCACAATCATGTTTCAAGTTTTGCAGTTTTTGTTTGCGATTACACAATACGTACAAGAATCCGAAAAATCAGAAGTGCGTGTCCTGGATTTGAACTCCCACCTATGACTTGTAAGTCCGACGGTCACACTATTAGACCAACACTGCCCTAACGCCTAAAAGTGGGTAAGTGTAACTGTACCCACGTTTCAACTGACGAATTAACCCTTTCTGGAGTAAATATGGGATCGATACCTACATACCTCTACACTGGTCTTATCAGAGTTATCAGCATTTTCTACAGAGCTGGAACATCTTTCACTGTATCGCGACTTATCTTGGTCCAAAGTCTTCAAGGAACCCACGTCAATGTTCTTATGACTGAACTCGAAAACGTTATTATCCACATCAGGATCTTCAGCAGTTATCATGAACCAACGAAACGGCCTGTCCTTAATTGTCGTGTATATAGTTACTGTGAATAAATAAGGAAACTTATAACAAGCTTGTTTTAATAGTGTAACAATTATCTTTTGACGCTTGAATGACTTTTATAACGATTTTTTTATATTTCTCTTCTCATCAGGACGTACTTTATCTGATTTTCAAGGTTAATATTTGAGAAAAACTGACACTCAAAATCAGCATATAATACCTATGTTACTTTGTCAGGAAATGTTTATCATGACGTACCATAGTACCATGACTCAAAGGTAACATGATTAAAAAAATGTATATGGCCACGCTTTGCGCCTGACTAAATCGTGATGGCAACCGTTTGGCGATTGAGGCAAAATTGCTTATAAAAATTACGAGGTATTTTTTTGGTTGCCAGTGCTTTCTTAGGCTAGCTTACACAGAATTTATAACAGTAAATAATTAAGTTTTTTTTGTGTTTAATTAAGTGTTTATTTGTGTTTTTTTTTTGTAATAACGTATAAAAAAGGTACTTACAAACATAAGTCTGATCCGGTGTATAATCAGATTCATTCCCTTTACTTTGTATGTCTAAATGGTAAATGCCATCATTTTTAGAAGGTTCCATCACGGTAGTTTGTGGGGGCGTTTGGTCACATCTTCCGGGCTGAGCTTTCACAAACCAAGTTAACGAGAACAGTATTATTAAAATTAAATAGTGTATGTACCTGAAAACAAATCGAGTGTTGAAACAAAAATATAGAGTCGAATTAAATAAGCTAAATACACTCTACAGAGTACAGACGTGATAGGTGTCCACTCAATAACTAAACAAAAAAAACATTCGATGTAGTTTTTGGAATTAAATTAAACTATGTTCGCATAAGTTTGACTAATTGATTCAATTTAACGTTAGATAGTTTTTGAATTCTTGCTTGACCAGTTTACATAATATTTATAAAGAATAAGCTCCTAATTTTACAAAATCTTAGACATAAAATATTGCTCACGAAGTTACGAACTATCTAATTGAAAACAATCTTCAGACATTGTTTACAAAGTCTTATTAACTCCTAATAGCATACGAGTCACTTCAAAGTTATATATTCTCTTACTAAATTAATATAAGTTTCTTCATTACCAAATTCTATCAATAATTTGGGTCATATTACAGTAAAACACACAAGTATACATACATTGTGATCAAACAAATTCCTGGTTTCGAGAACTTGGGACATTAGCGTTCATTACAGGTTCAGAGCTGAAGTTTCACTACACCGAACCACTTTTGTCGAAACTGCAGGTCTTATAAACATACGTATTTGTTGGAGTTAGGACAAATTCGTGCAAATTCAATCGATTAGGTTAACGCCGTCGACTGGAAGCGGGATACTCAAAATAAACCTAAGAAGTGTGTGCTTGGCAGTGTGCCAAGTAAGAAATACGGCATATTTCTTTTGGATGCGTTCACTTTAGAGTGGTCCGAGGACGTTTGGCTAACTTTGTTTGTAACTGGGTTTCGGTCACTCTGTAGACTTTATTGCGGTCTGTTTTGTTGAAAATTTATTCGAGTTTATTGTGGAACGTTGTCATATGAGTTTAGAAGTTAGGTTGTTAAAGTTTAGCAAAAATATGTGGAAAACGAGAGACTCGAGAGAGAGAGTAAGGCAGACAATGATGTGGCAACACTGTCTTTCGTAAATAAGTGATTTATATATGATTAATTCGTTTCTCTAATACGAAGTTCTTTATTCCTTTAGTGTACGGTTTTTTTCAGTCGGTTTTAATTAATCACATTCAGAATAAGAATTTATTTGATAAACATCTTAGTTGTTGTTCTGCAATTTGTTGCTGTAAGGTTTCAAGCAGGCGTTAAAATTTTTATAAATAGTTTTTTTTTTAATTAAACTATATTGTCCCACTACTGGGCCTCCTCCATAGTCTGCCACTCTTTTCTCCGTGCAGCTTTCTCCGGAGTTCAGAAAGCATTCAGCTTTTATATCAGCACTTTATCATGCTATATTAATTTAACTGCTCAGGAAATTTATTCGAACTATGATACGTTATAAGACTAGTAAACAGGATTGAGAAGTTTTAATCAACTTCCTATAAATAGTTTTACCGAGGTTCGAGAATTGATTCAAAATTCAAGATTCTTTATTTGCATGAAATATGTAGTTATGGTGAAATATGGTCTTATGGCATTTTTTTTTATTTTAATAAGATTAAACACGAAGAGTTCATAGCTTAATAATAGCAGCAAATCAAATTATGTTAGCATAGCTTGCCAAAACATATAGAACAGCTGTTTTTTTTCGATATTTTAGTATTGTTCCCATAGCATAAGTTGTTCATATTGATGAGTAGAGTACCTACAATTACCCCTGTTTGACGCGGATGCAAATCTACACCTTCATTGTATACTAGGTACAAACTCAACATGTATATTCCATTAGTGTTTTCAGGCAACCGCAGAGCCGTGCATTCATACGCAAAATAATCATCTTCATGAAATCTAAATGCGCTACAGTCGTATAAGTTCGGCCAAGAAAATGCTCCGGTGGCCATTGAAAACGAAGTGCAACGCCATTCAAGCGGAAAGTCGCCCTCTATACTTCGGTACTGTTGCGGACGCGACATATTTTAATGATGTTGTTGCGTGGAATAGTAAATACTAAAAACATTTGTGTTGTGTAGTTTGGATGGCAGATGGGGAATCTCCGGGGCTGCAGGTTGTTCGAAAGTGATACCGCGGCCCCGGACACAAAGGGCTAAGAAGGAACATGGGTGGCTTTTAGTCAGTAGACGTCTGACATTCCCTTCGGCTTCGCCCAGAGCAGGAGGAGTCATTTGATGATTTTAAACATTTAAAAAAAAGGGTGCCGGTTCTTAGCTTCAGACCGCAAACCGGAGCGACATTGCGGTTTACAATAACGACAAACGAGAATGTCACTGCGGCCGTAATTGCGACCGCAGCGGCATTTCTCTTCTTTAGTTTCTCGATAGACCTTTGTTGGCAGCCGGGACAGGTTCATACTGTTGTCTACAGCATCAGACGGCAAGGTCGTACTTTGGAGAAGTTCTTCCGTGGCCAATGAGAACGCCGTTTAAATGGACAAACTCACCAAAGCTCTCAATAAATGTAGAGAATGCAGTCGTGGCCGAAATCGGTTGGTTAGCATCATCATAATTATCACCATCATCATTATCAGCCTATAAGGTTCCCACTGCAGGGACTTAGACTTACTCACTAGGAGATTGGGCCGCGTGTTGGATCATAATCCAACACGCGGCCCAATGCGGTTTGGTAGATATGTCTTCGAATTTTCATCATCAAATATCTTAAGAGAAATGTAGCTACTGACGCCAGCACATCAAGGTACCCGAAACTGTGAAAGAGACAGATTGATGAGCTGGTTCCACACAATCAGCAGGTACATAGTAAGGTTGGTAAGTACCTAGTAATTTTAACATACAGGTCCACTGGCACGTGTTTTCGGTTCGTTACCGTGAAATTACATTTTTCAGTGTCACACGCCGGCTGGTAGGCATATATTTCTCGCACGGATGTTTTAATAAAATACCTAGGTTTAACGAGTGCGTGTAGGTTTCGAACTTTGAGTGTAATTTGGCCTTGCCAGGTACCCATATCTGTCACATTATTAACTTTCCGCCGGCTTATAAATTACTTGTGTTATTTTTAAGAATGCTCATCAATTTATCATTTCTCGTGGATATTGTGAAGAAAAGTTTTGAGAGACATACGGTCCCACATGACGAGAACTTCGAGAAAGCCGAGAATGATGAGCAAAGTCTCAAAGTCATTGTTGACATGTGGGATGTGAACTCAGCGATCATTGTGTCGATAGTCGTATCAGCCAATGGGTTACTTACAAAGAGCCTCGAGCAATACCTGAGAAGACTCTCGTTAGGCAGCTGTAGCAAACGGTTTAAACCATGCTCTTGATACTTGTTTTTAATGTTTTGTTTAAAAATATTTTATCATGTAAAAAGTATTTACCAAATGGCCTCCCACTAGCTGGACCGGTCAATGTGGCGACACCTAGGGGAGGGCTATTTCCAGCAGTGAACGTCTTTTGGCTGAAATGTTGATGATGAATTGGTGATGTACCAAAAATAATACACTAATGGATTCTGTTAAAAGGACGTTCTGCTTTGATAGACTTCGTAGAAAATATTGATACTTCATTTAATGATCCATCTTGTCGTATATCTATGAAAATGCACATTCCAGTTTAAACTTACTCCACAAGCTTATTTGAGTGGACATCTTTAACAAAACCAGTTAGTATCATATTTGTAAAATTTTCTCTAAAAATCATGTCAAAGGTTGAATTTGTTTGTATTCTATCTCTAAAACATTTTTTCTCATAATAATATTATGCGGGCAGGCTAGCTAATATATTGTCAAAAGTATCGTACGCAAGCTACCATATTTTTATATCACAATGAAATATTTTATGTAACATACCATAAATAAAAATATCAAATTATTCTGTTTATACGTTTGTGTAAACTATAAAAGGTAAACGTTAGTTTCTTTTTAGTATAATGTCGTTGCTTGCGTATTGTTTTATGGTTTTTAGTCATTCATATTTTATTATTATTGTGAGTTAAACGTATTGTGTTTTAATTAATATTGTGTAAGTTTGTTCTGTATGAAGACATTACAACATTGGGCAAATACTGTACTATCTAAAGTTATTATGCCGTAGGACTGTGACTGTAGCTTTGTTTTATAAATATTGTTCTTCTGACATTCAAAAGTGTCTGTAATGGTTTAATTGAAATAAATGCTTTGAGTTTGAGTTTCTGTCTACAAAATAAAGAAAATTTTGGTATGCTGGGCTGTAGACGGGGTTCACTAGGGCCAGTGTCTGTCAGGGTTGCAGAATTTGTTCGAAAGAGTTACCGCGGCCCTGGAACGCAAAGGGCATAAGAAGGAACACGGATGGGTTTGTCTAGACATGATCTTCTTAAGGTTTTTTCCTTATTGAGGTACGGAACCCTAAAAACGCCCCGCTTACTCTACCTTAAGGTGGTGTGAAAACGCGTAATTCAGTGTAAACACAATATGTAAAATTACACTTTGCAGCGCTTATACGCCGACACTATTGATTTTAAGAAAAACGATGTTAGGACATAATTGTAGGATTTTTTTTTTAGTTTAATTTACTACGTAACTGTTTTTATCGTAAAATGAGTGGGAACGGAGTTATTCTCAAAAAACTGTTTTTAGGCGCCATTATTCCAAAATGGCGGCGCGAGCGTCGGAGATATGAGGTGGCAATGTAAAAATTCAAAATCTACAAACCCACCAATTTTCAAAACTCCCGGAAAACTTTCCAGGTAAAACTACAAAATGACTGGACGAAGAAAATAATGTAAGATACAATCAACGAAGAAGTTAAAACTGTAATTTCCTCTCACCTCGACACCAGAAAGAAATTAAACCCCACCTGTATAACATATCAGGAACACATAAAAGGCTCATAGTTTTCTATTTTTATTCGGGGGATGGGGGAGGAACGAAATGGGGGGAAATGTGGGGGTATCGTGGGGAATCGCACCTAACTGTTCAATTAACAAAGAAATTGATGGTTCGGATGTTTGTTCCGTATTTTATTTTAACTGTCCAAGTTTACGCGTAATTTGAGACAATTGGATCTTTTATTTCGTATTCTTTCAGATGTTTTATGGTCTAGCTCTGTTGTTGATTATGCTCTGTGGTCTTTCACAGGTACTGTTTATTTATATCTTTACTGGAGAATGTTAATTCACAGACTGCGTCGTTGGTCACGGAGTAAAAAAAAATTGCGGCAAGTGTGAGGTTTTTTTGGCAGGGCGTCATTTTGTAGCATGTACACTGTACAGTTACCACCATTAACACTGCCCTATACATATATCAGCAGGAGACAACAGAAGTAGCGAAGTAGATGCTTTGGCGTGATCTATCTCTGTGGTAAAACCACTTCAAATGTCCTTCAAATTCCATTGAGTCGAGAAAAAAGAAAAACACCATCAAATTCAAAACCCTCCGACTCCAAAAAACCGACTCCGAATCCGACTTTAAAATAAAAACAGTTTCGAATCCGCCATTAGTCATCTTGTAAATGTACCAGCGACTCGCAGGAAGCGATTTACTATCCGAACTCTTCTTGTCGGTACTTACAAGAGCCGCTGGGAACCCATACGATTTGTGACGAATTCACGTGGATTTGTGGCCCTAGAGACTGGGGTTATTGTGTATGTCGGAGGACATTTTTGTCGCTTGTCTGTGATGTTGCTCTGTGGCTATGGTCAGACAAGCTACAAAATGTTCGTTTTATTTCTTGAAGCGACATTTCGCAGTCGTTACTCTCAACGGCGCGGATGGTGCTGTTGTTCAGCGACAGCGAGTCGCTGGTTCGATCCCCGCACGGAGCAAATATTTGTATGACCTACAGATAGTTGTTCCGGGTCTGGGTGTTTGTGTATGTGAGCTTAAATGTTTGTAAACGTACCTAAGATACAGGAGCAATTTCTAGTATGGGAAAAGTAAAAAATAAAATTACGTAATAAATTACGGCGAAAACCACAGCACAGAAACAGTGGAAGGCTATGTGGGAGGCTTTTGCCCAGCACTGAGACAATATAGGCTAAGGAAAAAAAAAATACGTTGGCAGGTCAACAGTTCTAAGGTCTAAAAGTCTTTCACCCAGACATGCTTTGCCGTGGCCGACTTAATTTCTAAACAGACTCGGAACCCAAGTCTGCCGTCATCATCATCACCATCATCAGCTTATTACATTTCACTGCTGGATATAGGCCTCTTTAATCATGCGCCACTCAACCCGATTTTCGGCAAGTCTCATCCAGTTGTTACCAGCCACTCTGCGAACATGATCGCTACACCGAGCCTGAGGGCGTCCCACTTTACGCTTGCCGATTCGCGGTCTCCACTCAAGAACACGTCTACTCCAAAGGTCATTGGTTCTTCGGCTTATGTATAGCAGTCGGCCGTAGCAAAGTCAATTTCTTCAGAGGGGGTTCGTGGACGGTTCAGATCTCAAGTGTGTATGCGGCGTATCTCCACTGACAATGCTTCACTTTCCATCTTGCGCTGCATGCCCTGATACCTGCACACTTGACGATCTTGTGACTGCATCAGCGAGCGGAGTTCGCATAGCTAAATATTGAGTACGTTTTATAAGGAAAAAAAATACCATTTTATTATTGATTCGAGTCGGTAATCGGTATAGTGTAAAACGACAGCTTGTATGAATATCTCGTGTCACAGTGTGTGGTCGCAGTCCTCCGATAAAAAAAAACTGGCCAAGTGCAAGTCGGACTTATAAATAAAGGATTCCGTACCATTGTAGTAGATATTGGAAGATTTTCCATGTTATTTTAGCACCATAAGACTTTTTATAAATTTTCCTGTAATCTATAAGTAAGTATTATACTAATTTCTTGATTTTTTTTCAAATTGTTATGTTCAGTAGTTTCGGAGATAAGGGGGGGGGGGAAGGTCGGACAGACAGACAGACACACGAGTGATCCTATAAAGGTTCCGTTTTTCCTTTTGAGGTACGGAACCCTAATAACATAGAAATCGGATTTGTATGTTATTTTTTTGTAAATTTGGTAGGCATGAAAATCCTTCTCCCATGCGTATGTAGGGTTAGGTGGGGAGGGTAGAGAAAGGTGCAATACAACGCAGACCGAGGCACAGCAAGTTAAATCTCTGATCTCAATCTCTGGTAAGACTGACATGGTTTCCAGTTGACTGTAGCAGCTTTCCACTTTACGCAACCATATTCCGCCAGAACGGAAAACCAGTCCATCACAGAATGAAAATTGGTTTAATTTTTGCTGAAAACTAGCCCTTCCCACGTCTGATATCAAAGCTACAAGCGTGACGACCAAAACAGGGTGTCCAGTTTTGGTCCTTTGAGATTTTGTGCTGGGAGGATTATAAATACAGAATGTTCTCTTCAGGAATTCCCTGTAAGAATTGTTGAAATTATGGCTTCAAATTGCAAGAGTAAGTGAGTTTTTGTTGAGGCTGTATATTAAATTAGCAATGCTGTTCAGCCGATTATTTGACGGCACGGTTGGCGCAGTGGCTGAGCAATTAGACTGCGTGTCGCGGGTTTGATCCCCGCACGGAACAAATATTTGTATGGCCTACAGATAGTTGTTTCCGATCTGGGGATGTTGGTGTACTCGTATGTGAGTTTAAATGTTTGTGAACGCACCTACGATCCAGGAGAAATTCCTAGTGTGGGGCAACGTATTAAAAGAAGAAAGAAAAGAAAATTAGAAACAGGTAAAACAAAAAAAAAACATTGAAACTCCTAGACCAATAATGTCGTTTTATTTTATAAAAGTAAAATCCATCGAGGCATATTTACATTAGTCTAGCCTCGAACCTCGAGGTCAATCCTAATATTTATGTAATACCGCATATATGTAACACAAATCCTAGGGATTGAGGGATATTTTAAGTGATTATTTTATTTATTTTTCAAGATTAGCAGAAGAAGAAATATCTGATGGCAAAACCCAATAACACTTTACCCGAACCCCAGTAGAACCCAAGACCTAATTAACTCAATATTGTTGCGACATTCATAGGAATACAATTCAAGAAATTGTAGTTTATTTGCTTCAAACAAATTTGTTTGCAAATAAACTACAATTTCTGGATTCTGGATATTGTTACGTCGCCGTCGGTCAACTAGAATCTTCGGGAAACCTCGCTAATAACTGAGAAGTACGCGTGAATTCTAGTAGGTACCTATTTCCATTCTGTAGGTATAACTACCGCGCCCGGCGTCAGCGGTAGGTACTTGCATTTTAATTTCGACCGTATACCTACGGCGTAAAGTAACTTCTTCTTTGTTGGTTATTTTATCTTTAAGTTTATTTTTTTGTTAATATTTTTCTGGATGCTTTATGAATAATTGGAAATTTTCTCAAAAATCTTTTGTTTGTTGGTGGTATAAAAGGACCGAGAGAGGACGAAGCGGGTCAGTCTACTTTGAAGCGAGACAACTGAAGGTTCTAAGCGAAATCTAGTGCGACAAAGTGTTCAGTAGTGTTTTGCGATTGTGTATTAGTGTTTTGTGAGTAATAAAGTTAATTCGTGTGTATCATTGGTAGTGTTTTTATTTATCTCATACCCAGCTCGTAACAATATGTTCCCGCATAATCATCATCACCCTATTGCAATCCACTGCTGGATATAGGCCTTTAATCTTGCGCCACTCAACTCGATTTTCAGCAAGTCTCATCCAGTTGTTACCAGCCACTCTGCGAAGATCATCGCTCCACCGAGCCTGAGGGCGTCCTACCTTACGCTTGCCGATTCACGCAAGAACACGTCTAGTCCAACGGTCATCGGTTCTGCGGCTAATATGGCCCGCCCACTGCCACTTCAGCTTACTTATTCTGTGAGCTATGTTGACAACTCTGGTCCTCTGTCGGATCACCTCATTTTGAACGCGATCCCTGAGAGAGACTACTAGCATAGCTTCCTAATATAAAGGATTTAAACATAGCTGTAGATTTGTGGTTATACTTCTAAGTACACATCTGTTTAACCCTTCTGGGATTATAGGCTTGATGTATGCACGTGGTGTACCCTTCTTCTTCTTATCATGTGGGTCGTAAGGGCTAACGACTTCACACACCCTAAGGGTCAGAGTTTCTAAACCACCTCAAGGGCCTCCTGACACGCCTTGTCGACGGCGCGTTCGTGTTCCACGCGCGCCTCAAAGAGCAAGGGCCGACGCCCGTCGGGGCTGCGGGTTATTGTAAGAGATACCGCGGCCTCGACCTAAAGGGCTAAGAAAGAACATGGGTAGTTTTAGTCAGTAGAAGTCTGAAACTGCCTTTCGCTCTGCCCAGAGCGGGAGTATTTGATGATTTCCCCCGAGCCAAAAAAAAAATCTACTGCTTTGTTATTCACTACGAGTATAGTAACACTATAACTTCCGAAGCTCAGAATCATCTTTTTGTCAAACAATTAGGTGATTCCTAGCCTGCACTGTCCCAGTCAAACTGGAAACAATTTTACAAAGACAAGTATGCTTCCCATGGGTATTGAACCCACGACCACCGGGTCGCAAGGCGAACGCCTAAGTATATGTCAATTGACGAGGATTTTACAGCCTCATTAAGTCTGTCTCATGCAGAGGCAGCCATAACTATAAACCTTTTACTGGTTCAGTTCTTATTAAAGAAACTGTTAATTGTCTGTACTTAGGTTAATCAAATTAATCGTGATTGATATGCCTGCCCCTTTTAAACAGGGTGTTAGGTTAGACGAGGGACATATTGAAGGAGGGTATTCAGTATTCAATTCTCTTCCTAAATATGTAAAAAAACTATAACCTTCATTTGTGACGTAATTGTGCCATGGCCCCGAACGCTCTTCAGATCTCACTATATTAGGCCGTTTCTTTTTTTGCACTATCGCACCTACGCCAGTTTTAAAATATGAAGGGAAAATGGTTTATACCTAAAAGTCATGGATCCGCGCACATTTTCTGTGATAAACGCAAGGGTTGCGAGATTTTAGCAAAGTATTTGGTATGGTTTATTATTTTTTTTTATTTTTTTTATTTAGCCTATTTTGTCCCACTGCTGGGCAAAGGCCTCCCCCATTTCTTTCCAGCTCTCTCGGTGTTGTGCCTTCTCTGGCCAATCAGTCACGAATGAGTCCAAATCGTCACGCCATCGTTTTTTGGGTCTGCCTCGGTGACGACGACCGCCTTCAGGCACCCAGTGTGTGACGGTTTTGGCCCATCTGTCCTGACCTCTCCTGGAAATGTGACCCGCCCAGTCCCACTTTAACCTCGCAGACTTATCGCCAACATCGGCAATGTCTGTCTTGGAGCGTATTATGGTGTTACGAATTCGATCGGTGATTTTGATATTTAAAATGCTACGCTCCATCGCTCTTTGGCAAACCTTGAGTTTGGACTTCTGAGCTTCCGTCAAAGACCAAGTCTGTGCGCCATAGGTTAGGATAGGCAGGATACACATGTCGACGAGCTGGTATGGTTATGTCTGTTATTTTTTAATCAGTATTCTTTTTGGATTTTTGTAAACAAAATCCGAGTTAGAGAGTCATTTTAAAAATAACCTCAAAACCAGGCAAGTATGGTATTGTGTGGAAGTCAGACACAGACATATCTAACTGAACGACTTTTGAACCGTTTGTGTGAACGCCATGTATTGTATAGGGAGTAAAACAATATTCGTATTAGAAGTACGAATTGAGACCAACGCTTTGGAATCGGCAACTACAGTAGCTCTACCATGAGTTGTCATAGAAAACTTACTCGCTAACGTTGAACTCGCTAGCGTGCTAACGTGTATCAAATAGATTTCGATAATGCTTGCACCATGAGATTTACGGAGTCTTACGCAGGCGCTAATGTAAGCTCGATAGATTGTGTCGTCTAGCTAACTTCACTCTACTCATGTTTTGTTTCTTTCTTTCCCACTAATAAGAGGAGAGATCGATATATACACAAATAAACCGACAAAATAGAAAAGTTGACGGTTATTACACTACTTATAGTATTTAGTGGTTTTTGAATTTTTATTCCTTAATATGTCACTGTCGTGTATTCAATTTGTAATTTTGTTTGTTGACCTTTGTGTCGCAGAGCTGTGTTGTGTTGTTTAACAGTTTACATTAGTAGATTCAAACAGATTATTTAAAACAATGAGGACCCTGTGCCTCAGTTTGTAAAACAAACGGTTAAGTTCATAGAAAGGTATATTTCAACTTTCTTCAAAATTATTGTGTTTTGTTTTGAGAGAACACAACGAGTTTCATTAGAACTAAAGGTACCATGCAACCTTTAGTTCTAATGAAACTCGTTGTGTTGACATCAAATCCGTAACATTATTCATACATATGCACAAACCTTTAAAGTATTCTATAAAGAGTCTATAATGTTTAATAAACTTTCATTTATTTATATTTTGCAATTGGTGTCTAACATGAATTCTCATTTCGGAAAATCATTTCTCGAAATTCACGTTATTCACGTCGTTGGTCTTCAAATTCAGCGGCCTCTAACATATTTCATACCAAATAAGCTTTGAAGACATTATTTTGACTGCATTAGACTCAAAAACGTACATAATTTTGTTGTAAACATATGTTTCACACGCCAAAATGCTAGTGAGCTACGTAACCACTATAGTAAGCGAATTATTCGATAGGTTCAGTGAAATTAGTGACTCATGGTACCGTTTTGTATGGTGACAGCTGAAAAACGTTAGTAACTATAGAATAGATTACGTTAGGTTTTTAACCTATCGTCATCTATAGTGCTCATGTTACGGATTGTAATTCTTTCCGTGACCGCTAGAGGCGTTGTACGATATTTCATACAAATAATTTACGTAGACGCTTGCGAGATTTGGCTGTGTAAACTCATGGTAGAGGTACTGTACACTGACAGTTATTATGCCTTGTGAGTGGGACTGTAGCTTAGTTTATTAGCTTATTAAAATTTAGTATTTGTTCGACTATTCAAAAGAGCCTGTAACTGGCCAACTTGAAATAAATGATTTTGATTTTTGATTTTGATTTTGAATACGACTTTTGGTAATTTGTCTATTAGTTAGAATTTAATTTAATAATCTAAAGTCGTTCTGATTCTGCGCCAACAACGACTGTAGACCGAGAAATCGTTTAGCTTTAAACTATATCAGTCTGTCTGTAGATAATTATGATAACACGCGTGCCTAGTAGACAGCGGATGGGGGATGAATGTTAATTGATTAATTTATCCCAAAATAGCAAGTCGTCTCGTGGGATGAGTTAGAGTAACCACTCGATTCTTGCTTAATGTGGGATGAGCGATTCGGTTTTATTCAAACCAAACTGTACCAGCCTTTTTTTTTGGATGGAAGGTAATCATCAAAATATGACTCTTCTCGCTCTGGGCGGAGCGGAAGGGAGTGTCAGACTTCTACTGACTAAAAAGTACCCATGTTCCTTCTTAGCCCTTTTTGTTTGCGGCCGCGGTATCTTTTTTGAACAACCCACAGCTCTGGACCTGTACCTACCAGCCTACAAATATGATTCATTTTTAATTAATAATGGAGTGGAACATTATCTCAACCAGATAGGATTCCTACATTCGTTTTTGAGAAATTAATTTATAACTTAATCGCTTTTTGCGTGCGGAGTTGAAAAGAAAGAAGCGATAATTATTTTATCTTAATGTATAGAAATGTTTCTATAGCTGTGATAACATACTCGGCTAGCACGAATAACTGTCAAAACTATTCAACGGATTTTGATGCGATTTTCGTCATTTTTACAAAATTAATTCCAGAAGATGTGGATGGTGATGTTCCGGAGGTTTTGCGTAAAAGAGTAACAAACATCCATCAGTACTTACAAACTTTCGAGTTTATAATACAGTGTGATTCTTTTATATAATGTGCACATATAGAAATGGGGGAATCTATGCTTAATTTTATCGACGGAAAAATTATTAAAAAAAATCTAAATATTTTTTAATATTTTATATGGAATTTTTAAAAATTTTGTCTGCTACTGTGACCCCAGTGTAAACAAAACGGTGTAACTTTTAAACTAAATTATCTATCGCGATGAAACAAACTCCATAATGATTGGAAGCAATTAGGCGTCCTCGTAAAATGAAAATTGTGGAAAAAAACTACCCTCAATTGAAAATAAACACGTTTTTTGATCAAAAAAACTTTTTTTTTTCATAACTTTTTACATAAAATTGTTTCATCGCGATAGATAATTTAGTTTAAAAGTTACACCGTTTTGTTTACATTGGGGTCACAACAGCGGACAACATTTTTGAAAATTCCATAAAAAATATTAAAAAATATTTAGATTTTTTAAAATATTTTTTCCATCGATAAAATTAAGCATAGATTCCCTTATTTCGATATGTGCACATTATAAAGAATCACACTGTATTAGTCGGATGTTAGCCAGGCCAGTAAATTCCGAAAATGCGACGAAGACTATATTATAAATATACGAGTCATCATCATCATCAACAGCCTACTAATGTTCCCACTGTTGGGACACAGGCCTCCTCTCTCTTTGAGAGGGAATGGGCTATAATCTACCAGGCAAGCCCAGTGCGGATTGGTAGATGTCACGTGTCTTCGAATGTTTGGTTCTAAGCCATGCCGGTTTCCTCACGATGTTTTCCTTCACCGTTTTGAGAGCAGCGGTGATGAAATAAATTACACAAAGTGATGTGCCTGTCTGGGCCACCGCCACCACTGGGCCAGCGCTGGGCCCCGAGTCTGCTATTCAATAGTGTCAAAATGGTCAATCATTGATCTCATAATTGTTGATTTTGACAAGTATGGTGTTGTCAGAAGTGTGGTGGTGTTGATGGTGGTGTGATCAGTGATTGATCATTCTGACACTATTGAATAGCAGACTCGGGGCCCTGCTCATATACGAGTCAATATACGAGTACATACTACCAAATTAACAGTTCATTTGCTCTTAACAAAATGAAAGCACCGTAACGGTCCGGTGTGACAGCCGGCCACAGTTTTCCTGAACACTTCCTTAACTAGAGATATCCGGACCGTCTTCCGGTGCACTTAACGATGTGCGATCCCCACACTTTTCCTTCACTAAGTGCTATAATTATATACCTTATTTTTCCAAGTAATGTCAGCACCTTTTTATCAGCGGGGTTAATGAAAATGGAGAATTGTGAGGTGCTTGGCTTGTATTTGTTAACGGTTTTATTTTGTCAAAAGATTTGTCTACTATAATATGAGTTACTAGCAAATGCCCGCTGCTTCGCCCGCGTGGATGTCGGTTACCGCGAACAAAAGTAATCTTTTTATCCCCGTTTCAACAGGGGTTGAAACGGGGATAAAAAGATTACTTTTTTTTGCGGGGTGGGAAATCGTCAAATAACCCCTCCCGCTCTTGGGCAGAGTGAAATGGAGTGCCAGACTTCTGCTGACTAAAACCCAACCATGTTCCTTCTTAGCCCTTGTGTCGAGGCCGCAGTATCTCTTGCGAACAACTCGCATCTGTCAACCCCTTTTCGCATTAAAAGTATCCTATGTCCTTTCTCAGGCTCTAGAATATCTGTGTACCAAATTTCATTAAAATAGGTTGGGTAATTTTGTCGTGAAAGAGTTACTTTCGCATTTATAATATTAGTAAGGAAGTCAGGGCCTGCAGTCTCTACAAAGATAGCGATCGCTTTACGACAAAATTCGGTCGCAAAGCTATAACGATGCGAATTTAAGGTGGACGTGAGCCGGACGCGACCCGCCGGTATTAGCTACCAACTTAAATCCGCATCGTTATAGCTTTGCGACCGAATTTTGTCGTAAAGCGATCGCTATCTTTGTAGAGACTGCAGGCCCAGGATTCTACCTCGTTGATCTTGTGCTCGTAAGCGCGACTGCTTCATCCGTATAAGGGCATGGGTTCGATTCCCAGGCAGGGCAAAGTGTTATTAGGTTTTTTCAACAGGAAATTCTCAGTAGCTGCCACGTGTTTGTACTTCTGCCGGGTTGATGGCAATAGGGTCGTCCTTAATGACATGGGTCTTTAACATGACTGGCGAAATGTGGGTATACCTCTGCTTAACCCTTCGGGGATTACAGGCGTGATGTTATGTAAAAACTAGAGTTATAAGTACCTAATTAAATGGGGTAACCACTGAAAAGTGAAAAAAATCTTTATGACAAAAAAAAAATTATGACTCTAAAGTGAACTTTAGAAGAAAATGAAGAAAATCTAGCTTCTGAAGTCGGTGACTTTCATATTTTGTTTGATTTCGAAATCAAACAAACTCACTTTGAAAACTGGTACTTGATATGTGTGTTTAACTTTGTTAACAACCTTTTTTTTGGTGGTGGGAAATCATTAAATAACCCAAAGGGAGTGTCAGACTTCTACTGAATAAAAACCACCCATGTTCCTTCTTAGCCCTATAGGTCTAGGCCGCGGTATCTCTTACAACATCCTGCAGCCCCGACGGGCGTCGGCCCTTGCGGGACCCTTCCATGTTGCTGACATCTCTTTAAGGCGCGCGTGGAACACGAATGCGCCGTTTTGTTTTTACAACCTTATCTTTAAAACCTGGGAACCTTGAAAAAACATGTGGCTACTATTAGTTACCCATTATAAACTCCACAACACATCCCTGATATCTAATCCATCATACATGCGAATAGCGAAGAGCATAATCATACTACTCTCAGATTAACAGAATCACGGCAGCCAGAGGCTTCAAAATTCAATTTTAGCCTTTTACCTCCAGGCTAGGAAATAATCGTGGCTAAATTAGAGCGAACGTTCGTTCAGCCTGTACTTATTTGCTTTACTAACTGATATTTAATCTAGACGAGACTGAGGCTCTGTGTTCTGCTTCATGTGTCGATAAACTTTGAATTTAAGACCTTTCGGATGTATGGTTTCGTCGTGAGATCGTCTAAGGACTTTAAAAAAATATCTTCATCTTCTTCTTCATCATCATCAGCCTATAATGTTACCACTGCAGGGACTCAGGCCTTCTCTCTAGGAGAGGGATGGGCTATAATCCACCACGCGGGCCTAGTGCGGGTTGGTAGATGTCACATGTCTTCGAATTTTTTGGTTCTAAGACATGCCAGTTTCTTCACGATGATTTCCTTCACCGTTTTAAGAGCAGTGATAATGAAAAAAATTACACAAAGTAATGCGCTTGACGTGGTTCGAACCCACGACACACTGTTTGTAAGACTGGGGTACCACTGCTCTCGAAAACAATATCTACTTTCTTATTTTTATACAAGACTCTGATTCACTTATAGCTAGAATATGCTCTTCCTATTTGGAGGCCTTTCTATGACAAATACTTACATAGTCTTGAAATGGTGCAGGGAAAATTCCTACGTAACATGCAGTATAAATATTATCACTCGAGAATAGAGGAACGGACAAAAAAAAACTAATTAGTCAATCAAATAGATTTCCAAAAAATATTGAACACGTATTTTTTCTTTTTTCACATAAACAAAAAATTAAGACGATACTGTGCTTCGAAAACTCGTGAACTCCACGAAAACGTCACATGATAGTACATTTTTTACCTACAATTGACTCATGATCTTTGACGCGTCTTATCTTCGTATATTTTTATTAATTTGATTAAACAAAAAACACGTATCAAACATTTACCGATAATCTTACTGACGGACTAATTAGAATCATATTTTTTTGACTCAGTCAAACAGCACACTCTCTTGAGCTTCGAGTCCAGACGTACGCTCCTCATGGCCATGATGCGGCATGGCATTTGTAATATAAGTTTGATTGTTATGAACTTACCAATAAATTATTTAACGTAGTACCTAGAACTATTATACGGATGGAGGCTTTGCTTACCGACAACTTTTCATAACTTGCTTTTCTTTTTCTTTGAATTCACAAATTAATATGTGAGACGGGCGCTCACATATTAATTTGTGAATTCACCCTTCCTTACCTGTTTTAAGTATTTGTATTTGAATCCGTGGACAATAGTGTGGGTTAAACGTTTATTAAATTAATCTATTTAGCTCCGATATACAAATTGTAACGTGTAACTGTTTTTAAATAAATAAATATCATCATCAGCCTGTAATGTTCCCACTGGAATTGGCTATAATCCATCACGCGGGTCCATTGCGGATTGGAAGATATCACAAGTCTTCGAATTTTTGGTTCTAGGACATGCCGGTTTCCTCACGATGTTTTCCTTCACCGTTTTGAGAGCAGTGGCGATGAAATAAATTACACATAGTATAATGCGCCTGCCTGGGTTCGAACCCACGACTTATTGCTCGTAAGTCCACCACCGCAAGAGGCCGCCACCGCAGGGCAAATATAGAACAGGATTGTGGTCACCACTTTTTGAACGTCAAGACTAAATAAAACAGTCACAAAAATGCATGCCCATTGCTTTATTACCCGACTGCGACGAAGCCCAAAAGAAGGGGATGTTTGACCTGTATGTAAGTATGTATGTATATACGTTTTTTTGTTCCCCTTTATATAAAGAAACAACAACATTAATTATAAATGTTATAGCAAGTAGTGAAAATGATGCTTTTGCATTTATCTAGGTAAATCTTTAGTTGTGGTCAAATAGTGCACTAGATTGGTTCAGCTTAGTGCTAATGTAAACGAACATGCTTCTAAATCGATGAATCTGATATTGAGGGTATAGGCCGCGGGTAGTCCAACGGTTATCGCGGCCTCGACATAGAGGGCGAAGAAGGAACATGGGTGGTTTTTAGTCAGTAGAAGTCTGACACTACCTTTCGCTCTGCCCAAGAGCGGGAGGGGTTATTCGACGATTTTACACCCACCAAAAAAAAAAAAAAAAAAGGGTATACGACCCAAATATGGGCGTTCGCAATTTGTAATACAATAGGAGCTACGGCGTAGCTCCGTCGTAGCACACGGTCTACGGGAGTAGAGCGCGCGTAAGTCCGGGCTACGCAAACCCGCGTAGCGAAGTAATACCAACCTATACAAAGATTGGAATCTTAGTTCGCTTAATTTATTTTTATAATCCTTTATTACTTAGACTGACTGCCGCACTCAGAGAGCTTTTATAATTCCTTAGCCCATCACTTAGTAAAGGTTTTGACAGTTTTGTCATACAAAAGTATGTCAAACCTTTACTAAGTAACGGCTTAAGTAATCATTAAATATCTCTGTGTGCAGCAGTTAGGAGTTCATTAAAATTAATGACGGACGTTGGTCTAGTGGTCCTGGGTTCGATTCCCGGGTCGGACAAAGTGCTAATGGGTTTTTCCGACAGGAATTTCTCATTAGTAGTCATGGAGTCTGGACTTGTGCCCAGTTGATGGCAATAGGCTCGACCCTATTTCATGGAATTTTAAGGGTGTACCGTAAAGTAGACCTCTGCCTAACCCTTCGGAGATTATAGACGTGATATTCTGTTATTGTTGTTGTGTTGTTAGTTATAATCAGCACTTCTTGAACGTCAAAGTTGACAAGACACACTCCTCCGAAACGCCCCGCCATTGGTTACTTCTTAGTGTTTTAGCTGAGAAGATAACAGAAAACTGGCCGAATGGGCTCCCTAGATCCTATCTATTTTAAAATTGCATTAGTTATATTACATCCCATGTTATAAGGGTCGAGCTTATTGCCATCAACTGGGCTGAAAACGAGACTTTAGGCTGCTATTGGGGATTCCCTGATGGAATAACCTCATGAATTTCTGTAAGAACGGGTTATCGAATTCTAGACCTCATGTTCAGCTGTTGGCACTTATGGCGATGTACAAGACTATGTAATTTCGTTTGTTTTATTTACTTGTCATGTTTCATCATCATCAGTCTGTAATGTTCCCACTGCAGGGACTCAGGCCTTCTCTCTAAGAGAAGAATGGACTATAATCAACCACGCAGGGCCAGTGCGGGTTGGTGGTTGGTACTCGTAGATGTCACAATCATGTCTTCGAATGTTTTGGTGCTCAGATATACGGTTTCCTCACGATGTTTTCCTTCGCGGTTTTAAGAGTAGTGGTGATGAAAACGTACTTTTATGTCATTATCATCAGCCTATGATGTCCCCACTGCAGGGACTCAGGCCTCCTCTCTAGGAGAGGGATGGGCTATAATCCACCACGCGGGCCCAGTGCGGGTTGGCTTTTATGTAATTCTGTTTTATTGTTAACTAGTTGTTGCCAGCGGTTTCAACCGCTACAACTCAAAAATTATGCCACGAGAAGATAAAATCAGAATAAAACCTATCCTATGTGTTAATCCTGGTGATAAACTATCTGTGTACCAAATTTTATCCAAATCTGTTCTGTAGTTTCTGCGTGAAGAAGTAACAAACATACACACAAACTTTCGACTTCATAATATTAGTGTGATTTATCCGCCTTGTTAGTTCTGAATGAGACTAATAAATACTTTTCTTTCTTTCTTTCACTTGCAATTCCGGGATCAGTAAGGAGATTTATTTCAGAAAATTTATATTAATATATAAATATATATTGTTTAAAATTACTAAGTTAACAACCCTCCGGTTATTAAATACAGTTCAAGTAAGATTCAGTATAAAACAGACCCTTGCTCAATCGTAAACTAAATTATTAATAACATATAAAGACAAATCAAGAATTCGGTATTTATCATTGTAATTTCAGGAGCCTTTAACAAAGGCGAGTATTCGAATAGTTGGCGAAATAACGTTATTGTTCCAACTGGATTGTGTCAATATTAACCCTCACAAATCCACAACGGCAGCACTAGGGTTAAATGTTTAATGTCATGTTGTATTCTACTCGAATTAATAAGAGCTTATGGTTGGCTGTAACGAGTTTGCTTTCAACTGCTTGTGTTGATATAAAAGCAGTTGTTAGGAGCAATCTGACGGAGTATGGGAAACGTCGAGGTTAACAACCTCTGGCGGTGGAAGTAGCTTTAAGTATGTATAGTCAATGGTGCTCGATGCGCGATTCGTGTTCCATGCGCGCCTCAAACAGATGACGCCTGCCGGGGCTACGGGCTAAGGGCTCATTTACGGAGACGCGGGGCGGCGTCGCGCAGCGCGTACCGACGGCTTGCCGCGTGCTTTTTTATGCATTTGCTGAGAAGCGGGTCCAACGCAATGAACGCTGCATTTTAAACTAAAGAGCCAAAAATCGCTTCTCGAAAAGTCTTTGAAATCGTTTACGTTTTCATACATCGCCATGTGCTTGAATTAAAACGCACGACGCGCCGTGCTACGCCCCGCGTCTCCGCAAATGAGGCCTAAGAGCTAAGAAGCAACATGGGTGGTTTTTAGTCAGAAGAAGTCTGAGACCGCCTTCCGCTCCGCCCAGAGCGGGAGGAGTCATTTGATGATTTCTGAACCACCAAAAATAAAGTATGTATAGTCAAGAACGTTCGAAGGATGACATGGCAAGAAAAGAGGTGACTGCTGAAATGACAAATAACAGAGAAGTCAGAGTCTGTCTGTCTGTTCGCGATAAACTCAAAAACTACTGCACTGATTTTAATGCTTTTTTCACCAATGAATAGAGTGATTAGACGTAGAATTTTTGGAGTGATTCTAGACATCCACGCAGACGAAGCCGCGGTCATCAGCTAGTAAGAAATGAAGCAGTCATAACACCGTTGTACCTATAGAATAGACCATAGTGTTAAAGCTGTGCTAGTATTGGCATTCAATAACACATATCCTATTTAAAGAACTTAATTGTACACCTCCCAAAAAAAAACTCTTTAATCAAAAACCAACCTACTAATCTAAATTGATCAAGAAAACCCGTGATTACCAACTAGTTTCCCAAAGGTCATAATAGTAAGCTTAGTTCGTAAGTTTACTTTTATGACGCAACAGAGGGCGCCCGTGGCGGCTTGGTAATTAGCCGGGCCTCCTGAAATCTACGTCTTAAGCTTACGTCTTACCCGTTCATCCAAGAGTGACCTTCGGCTTTAGGAGTTTCTGAGGAATCGTCACCCTACAGTTTGTGGGGCTGTTTATTGTGTTGTGTATTCTAGGTTTGTTAAGAACGTGGATAAAGCATTGCCAGGGGTGTCAAAAACCGAGGCTGCGGGTTGTTCCAAAGTGATACCGCGGTCCGGACACAAAAGGGTTATGAAAGAACATGGATAGTTTTCAGTCAGTAGAAGTCTGACACTCGCTTTTGCCCTGCCCAAGAGCGGGAGGGGTTATTTGAAAATTTCCTAAACCCCAAAAAAAAGGGTAAGCACTAACCAACCAATGTCTCTCTCTCTTTGAGACATTTGAAAAAGAAGGGTTGTCAAAAATAACCAAGATTACCCGCCAAAAAAAAGCTGACTCTAAAATTATCCCACGGAAAGATAAAATCGGAATAAAAACTATCCTATGTGTTAATCCAGGTTATAAACTATGTGAGTACCAAATTTTATCTAAATACGTTCAGTAGTTTTTGCGTGAAGAAGTAACAAACATACACACTCACACACTCACAAACTTTCGCCTTTATAATATTAGTGTCATTAGGGGCAAGGTTCCTCTATGAAAAAATACATCCATGACCACCTTACTATTAAATGTATTTATTCGCACAATGACTTTGGTCTGTTACTGATACCGTAAAATGTGATTTTTCAAGTCAAAACCCTCGTTTTCCAGCATTAACTTTGGAGTAGATTATCCGAGTTTGATGATTGGTTAATGACTTCGTGAATTAGTTTACTCCTTGTATGATCCGAGGCCGCGGTGACTAGTGTACAACCCGCAGCCCCGACGGGCCATCCTATGTGCACCTTACCTCTAACCATAAAATTTCAAAGAGAACACACTTTCGCTCTCAATGTCCCACGCCATACAACCGCACCCTCACATATCATATGTAGTATTGTTGTTCTCATATGTCAAGACTGCTTGTTCCATGTGATACATCATTCTGCTATCAGTGATAAATCTCGCATAGTTTGTATACCCATTGTGTTGTCCGTCTCTCAGACGTATAGTTGGACAAAACGCCATGTAGATATAGGTACATACTGAGGACTCGCATGCAAACTAGTTAGCACATTTTCAATGGTGGATTCATTGGGTTTCAGCAGAAAAGACAAATTCGTTACCCACCTGACGATCAGCAGGGCTATTGCGTATCTTTTAAATGTCAGTGGCTATCATACAGTGTGATTCTTTATAATGTGCACATATCGAAATGAGGGAATCTATGCTTAATTTTATCGATGGAAAAAATATTTTAAAAAATCTAAATATTTTTTATGGAATTTTCAAAAATGTTGTCCGCTGTTGTGACCCCAATGTAAACAAAACGGTGTAACTTTTAAACTAAATTATCTATCGCGATGAAACAATTTTATGTAAAAAGTTATAAAAAAAAAAGTTTTTTTGATCAAAAAACGTGTTTATTTTCAATTGAGGGTAGTTTTTTTCCACAATTTTCATTTTACGAGGACGCCTAATTGCTTCCAATCATTATGGAGTTTGTTTCATCGCGATAGATAATTTAGTTTAAAAGTTACACCGTTTTGTTTACACTGGGGTCACAGTAGCAGACAAAATTTTTAAAAATTCCATATAAAATATTAAAAAATATTTAGATTTTTTTAAATAATTTTTCCGGCGATAAAATTAAGCATAGATTCCCCCATTTCGATATGTGCACATTATAAAGAATCACACTGTATTGTCCATGGATTGGATTGTCAAATTAGTAATGGTTTAGTACAAAATTAACCATTTGACAGTTAATTCATGGACACTATATGATAGTCACTGTCATTTATAAGATACGCAATAGCCCTGCTGATCTTCTTCATTTATCGCCAGACGGTATGTTACACAAAACACCTACATCTGTAATAAGCGCATAGAATTGAACTACTACATAGACGCGAGTCACACACACAAGCGTTGGCTTGTTAGCTGCGGGAATATTTAAATAGTCAAGTGAACTAACTTTGATACGTTGAAAATGTTTGTTTTCTTTTTTATGTAATACGTACTTGTTAGCCAGGATGAAACCTCACCTGCGAACTTGATGGAGTGACCTGAAGGCCTACTTCGGTGACTGCTACTGGAACTCTTCGACAAATCGAACTTGATGTACCGAGTTTGGGCTCGTTTTGTTAATAATTTATAATAATAATAATTAATCATAATTATTCATATTTTTATATTAATATTTCTTTTTAGATTTAGAGTAGACTATATTTGCCTACATACAGTATTTTTAGAATTCTTAAGATATGTTATTAGTAGAACAAAAAATGAACCTAAGCACAACACGGTATCAAAAACATGGCAACGGTAGATCATTTTTACAGTATCAAAAACTATTATTTCCAAGAAAAACGTTTCTTGCATTTGAAGATAAAGAAACAATCTATTTTTTGTTAGTTATAAGTTTTATTTGATTTGAAAATAAGATGACAGACATGTGGCACTAATAAAATAACACAGACTTTTGAGAATTTCCAACATTATTTTAGTAGCAAATATCTGCACCTCGTCTTGGAAGAAGACTTTTGACCGCAGGGAGTGGTGTTCCAGCGCCTCCACGGGCAAGTGCCACATAATGGATCCACACTGACATAGTGCACTAGTAAAGTGTTACTAACATATAACACTACACAGGTAGTCCAAATAGGAATTTTTACTGAAAAATAAATATGATTCTGTTTTTTTTTTGTTTTTTTGTTTAGTTCAACAGTAAAATATATAAAAATTTATTACGTGATTTTTGTTTTATCAAATTGATAAAAATTTAAAAAAATAAAAACGTGTCAAAGATCATGAGTGCTTGTGACTTCACTTTTTGGTAGTGTGCCACAATGTGACGTCACAAGATTTTCCGAAGCACTGTATCGTTTTCATTTTGTGTTTTCGTGAAAAAAAAAGAAATTTGTTCAAATTTTTTTGGATATCTATCTGACGGACTGATTAGATTTTTTTTTCGTTAAATACCCTACGATTGTTCAGACTATGTGGTCAGGCCACGTGTCCATGACCTGTATTCATTAGGTACACTTGTGTTAGTCTCGTAAGTTTATTTATATCTGTGGGCTACAGGTGCCTGAAAAATAAATTAATGTGATGTTATGTATGTGTTAATCACCGGACACCTACACATCTGCAAGATCAGCTTGCAAGTTCAGTTTAGCAGTTGTGTTTGATTTGGTAAACCACATTCCTCAGAATATCTACTCCTCCTATATTTCTACGAAAAATAACTCACGTCGAAATACAATCAACACCAATTTGTTTACTAGGAAAATTAAATCAAGCATTTAGCTGTGAAAAGGGCCTTTGTGGTTTGTAATACGATATTATAAACAAAACGAGCAGAGGTTATTAAACTTTTTGATAACACAACCCCAAACTTTTTAGCCGCCATTTTCTTTTTAGCGATTTAGGCTTGTCCCGTTTTACGGCTGAAGACCTAAGTTTTTATTAGGAGCCCCGGTTTATGATTATTACCGATGACGTAAGTTTACGTGCCTAATGCATGTAGGTTTTTATTTTATGATCCTTTGCAGTTTATTTTTATAGAAGTCACTTTTTTAATCTAAAATAGTAATTAAATAGAGGTATTTTATATGACCTATTAACGAACACGTATTTGATTATTGATTTATTTAAGTATTTTGTGAAAACCGTTTTTTTTTGTCGGTTGGAAAATTGTCAAATAACGGGGTCTTGCTCTTGGGCAGAGCGAAAGGGAGTGTCAGACTTCTACTGACTAAAAACCACCCATGTTCCTTCTTAGAACTTAATGACGAGCTCGCGGTATCTCTTGCGAATCTTTCGTGTGACCACCTCCTGAAGTATGACGCGGATGCAAAACTGCCCCTTATTTATTACTATCGTGCTCATATACCTGATGAACCACACATTACTACACAGTTATTTAATTAATAGCTCGCGACTTTGTCCGCGTGGATGTCGGTTATCGCGGCCAAAAGTAATCTTTTCATTCCCCCCTTTTATTTTCATACAACTCCTTTTTCACATTAAAAAGTCCTTTCTCAGACAAGGTTAGTACTTTTCTACCCACAAACTGACGTCAAAAGCCCCCACTCGTGATCTTCGACACGTTTTATTTTCGTAAATTTTTATTAATTTGATAAAACAAAAAACTCGTATCCAATATATTTCGATAATTTCACAGACGAACAAATTAGATTTTTTGTTGAAATACCCTATTATTTTTCCTAAACTACCCCCTAAAGGGGATTGGGGAGTGTCAAAGTTTGTATGGAAGAATTTTAACTCGTTGTTAGATTAAATGAAAACTCAGTATTTATGCTTGAGAACAAAAATAAAAAATAACGTGTATCGGGGTTTTTCGAAAATCGACCCCTAACGGGTTAACAGGGATAGTAGTTTCAAAGAGCTCGCCCACCTCGTCGAGCAGCACAATGGGCTGGTATGCGGACGGCGAGTCCGCAGGGCGCCCCGGCTTCTGGATGAGGACCAGCTTCCCCGTCTTCCAACAAAGCGGGAACTGGCCTCTTTCCATGCACGCGCTTAAGAACCGCTCCATTCGGGGCCCAAGAGGCTCTGAGGCCTACCGGCCTCAGAGCCCAGGCTTTGCCAGGCAAGCCATCAGGTCCCGGGGCGATAATTTTGGCATTCAGCCTCCCTACCGCCGCTCTCAGGTCTACCGCAGTCACCTCCGGAATGTCGTCATCGGTTCCTGAATGGTCCGCTTCCGGCACCGCGGGTGGCGAAGACATTGTTAACCTAGATTAAAAAATGGGGTACTTTAAATCACGGTAATACGTTCTCGTGGGATATTTTCCGACATCTACGCGGGCGAAGCCGCGGGCAAAAGCTAGTTTATAATATTAGCGAGGAAGTAAAGTTTTATTTCAACCTACTATTCATAAACTCTACCACTCCATTAATACTTACGATTGTCGTTGAATATAAAGACTCGGGAGTCTATTGTAGACACTTCACTTGGAAAGCCTTTAATTAGAAGTCTAACGCGGCTTGCATGCGTGGTGGGACCACTAAACAGGTAGATACAGAATGCCGACTTGTGAAAACATGTAGGGACGCCTACCGGATCCAACAGGCAACTAAATCAAGGCACTTTATGATAATAGGGTAGATGACAAAAAATCGAATTGGTCCGTCAGATAGATTTCCATAAAATGTTGGACACATAATATTTTCTTTTTTTGTGAAAACAAAAAACGAAGACGATACAGTGCTTTGTCGTGTAACGTCACATTTCAATTCATTTTTTACCGGAAAGTGACGTCACAAACCGGGGACTCATAATCTTTGTCGTGTTTTATCTTCGTCAACTTTTATTAATTTAATATAACAAAAAACACGTTCCCAATATTTTTCGATAATCTATCTGACGGATTAAACAGAACCATATTTTTTTGTCAGGAAACATTCCTATTTCATACAAGTTGGAACGGACACCAATGTTTCTTTCCAATTCTTCTTTCTCACTTTTCAGCGCCAATTTAAAAAAAAATCGTCATTCTATACTTTTGTTCCATAATTTAGTGAAAAAAATCTATGTGTTTTCAGAATGGTGCACCATAGAGAAGAAAGATTCACCAAATTAATGATAATCGTGACTGCTCACATGCCGTACAAACATTCGTTCATGAGTTTGTTGTATGACTTGTATGGAGTCGACTTTCTATATCTATCTCCTCTGTGGCACAACTGTGGGAACAAACACACTAGTTCCAGAGACAGGATGCAATGTTTGTAGACACAGTCCGTGTTCGCGGTTGATTCTTTCTGAAGCGACAAAAGATCTTGTCTGTGGTTGGGTAGTTTAATTCACCACGTATTTGTACAGTCAGTTGATACTTCGAGGCATTCCCATCTAAGCACGGATTTTTAGAGCACCTACGCTTAGAGCATCAAACCTATTCCCATTAGAGCACCAATTAACATTTTGACGGGGTGCTCTAATGGGAACCATAAAAATACCTACTTAAATTTATTCCCTTTTGAGCACTTGCGCATCTAATGGAAGAACAAGAGCTCAGCAGTCGTCGAAGTCTGATAACCAATCTTACCAAGAGATATCGTATTACGGAGTATTATCCAGTACCTACATCTGGTTAGACTAGAAGCCGACCCCAACATAGTTGGGAAAAGGTCGGGTCCGGCGTCCTCACTTTATCCACACCAGAATGACCGAACTCTAAAAAGATTAATAATATTTTATTCAAGGGTGGTATTTTAAAACGGGTGAAGGTACAATACAATTTAACATCGATTGTACTTTGATTACACTAGAACAATTGAAACTAAAACCGGCACGAAATAATTGGTTCACATTTCTAACTCGCAAAAAGGTCACTTCGTATTTCGTTTCGCTCCCTCGTTTGTTTCATTTGGCAAAAAAGCTCAAATCAAAGTAAAATTCCGTTTTATAAATGCGAGCGACGCCGACGGTGGGAAACGCTCCCAGCAGAGAGAGAAAGGGTTCTGGAGTGGAACACAAAAAAACAGGTGTCAATTAAGAGCAAATTAACGTCTCGAAACATTAGTGAGACCAGGGTTTTGTTTAATTTAGGACTTTGTTGGTATCTTTAAATAAGTAACTCCAGATGTGTAATTTTTTTTAATTGATTTTTTGGACATTTTGAAACCCACAAAACTGATTTCATGGTTTGTTTTTTTGGAACGGTATAAAAAGATTAACGCTTGGATATGAGATGTTGCTTTGTTTGGCTGGTGTTTTCTGAAATGAAAACTGAAAAGGACTAGTTTCGTTTCTAGCCTGCGTCGGTGTTCCTAAGCTCTAACGACCCCATAGACACGACTAAGTCGCATTAATAGGCTGCTTTTGGGTAAGCTTGTTCCATCGTCTTGTCGGGGCTGCGGCTCCTGCCGGGGCTGCGGCTCTGACCGGGGCTGTGGGTGGTTCGAAAGAGATATCGCGGGCCCCGGAACATGGGTGGATCTAAGTCAGTAGAAGTCTGACACTCCCTTCCGTTCCACAAAGAGCGGGAGGAGTCATTTGATGATTTCCCATCCACCAAAGTCAAGAAAAGGTCCATATTATATAAAAAAAATGTATTGTTTTGCCACTCCACCACTATTATTTCCTGATTAATTTCTTTGCAGAATTCCTCTTTTTTTTCCTTTTTTTAAAAAATACGTATTCAAGACAGATACTGTTTATCGTTGAGTTCGTCGAGCTTGATTATCTCGGCGCTTTTCTGGTAGTCGCGAATGTTGATTCTGACTTTCTGGAGTACCAGCGGTTTTAGGAATTGTATTTTCAACACCATGGTGTGTGTGTGTGTCATACACCACACAACACTTTTTTTCCCACACACGAAAAAAAAAAGTGTCAAATAACGCCGCAAATCATCAAATAACGCCTCCCGCTCTTGGGCAGAGCGAAAGGGAGTTTCAGACTTCTACTGACTAAAAACCACCCATGTTCCTTTTTAGCCCTTTATGTCAAGGCCGCGGTAGCTCTTACAACATCCCGCAGCCCTGACGGGATCACACAACACTTAAAGGCTTGTTTCAAGAAATGCGGTAAAAAAGTAGTACTATTTCTCGTTGGTCCGTAAACCCCCAAAAACCCTGGACCTCTCACTACCTCAAACTTCTGGACAAAGTAAAACACTTTCCACAGAACACGAATAACAGTTGACTACATTCTCTTTGTCCGACCCTCCTTTGTAGCGCGTGGTTACCCTACTGGATATACGACACTGATTACACCTACAGCCTGTTTCAGCCTGTTCCAAGCTTTGTAATCATAGCACAATTAGCTACACTGTTCGTCTTCCAATAAGGCGGAAGTAAAACAGGCTCGGATAACACAAAAACTTTTTTTTGGTCGATTAAATGTTAATTATTAGAAGGTCTTTCGGAGGAGTGGTGTACGGCTTTTTCTTTCTTTGGTGCTTTGGTTATATCTTGTAGATCATATTCTGGTATTTTATATAAGAAAATGTGTTCTGTTACTTTCAATATTACAGGAGAAGGTTGATTTGTGTATATTTTAATGACAGAAGAATAATTTATTTTGGACATAAAGGACTTGCAGCTAATAAAACAGACAAAACAGAAAACCATATATGCACTTATAAGTTAATAACAAATACTGACGTATTATCGTCTCGAAGCCAGCCAGGACGCCGAAGCTGCGGTGGTGAGCGTTAAAACCATCTGCGACGAAAAGCTCGCGTGGGGCCGCTCAAACCTGCCGCGACAGAAACAATGCTTGCTGCTTGCTTGTGTGCATGTTGCATGCTTGTTTGCACGCTCCATGCTTGTTTGTTTGCATACCGCATGCTTGATTTCATCAAATATTGATGGATGGAGAGGGAGAGGAAGGCCAAAGAAATGATGGATGGATTGTGTGAAGAATGATATAAAAAGGAAAACAGTAAATGCCACCGTGACGTCTAACGGGGAAGAATGGAAGAAGAAAACGTGTTGCGCCAACCCCAAATAGGTACAGGGTGTAAATCAACCCATCACACAGCCGTCAACCAAGCATTCTGTATTTTTTTTTGTGGGGTCAAAAATGTTTTGAATAATAAACGGGTAATGGAAGTAATTTAAGTAAAGTTTTAACCTGAAAAAACTAGTATTTACAAAAACAGCTGTTAAAAATTCAGTACTTTTACCCCCAATATCTCCGTAACTAGGGGGTTCCCAGGTATGGTCTAGAACAAAAAACTGATCGCAGTGGTGGGGAGAACAAGTACCTTTCGTTTGCGTTAAGGGTAGTTTGACACCCTTTATAATGGGATAAGTGCAGGAACATGATGATGAGATACTATAAACGTTGTTACTGACATTTGGATTGAATCTATTTTTATTCTGCAAAAACGAGCCATCAGAGCAATGTATGGTCTTCGTAGGCGCGATTCTCTGAGGGAACTATTTAAGAACATTAACATTATGACGGTGCATTGTCAGTACATCTACGAAAACATAATGTATGTCAGAAAAAATCTGCATCTTTTTAGTAAAAGAGGTGACAGACACAATTATATTACTAGGAATAGGGA
Organism: Diarsia rubi; assembly: GCA_932274075.1. NCBI lineage: Eukaryota > Metazoa > Arthropoda > Insecta > Lepidoptera > Noctuidae > Diarsia > Diarsia rubi. Next base: position 7,835,120 of record OW026433.1, read on the forward strand.
CCAGTTAGTTCAGCCAGGCTTAAGACTCGCTAAGGTAGACTCATCTTTCATGGGGTACTGTTTGAGATGCTATAACAAAATTCCACAAAGCATTCTTGAACTGAATGAGATGAAATTTAAAACATGTATCAAACGCACACTATGCCAGCAAGCATATTACAAGTTAGACGATTATATCGCTGATAAAAATGTTGGCTCAATGCCGGTCCTACTCCATAAGGACAGGACGCTTAAATTGATAGCATTAAATAGGCAGAAGAAAGAAGAAGAAGAAGAAGATTGTACAACTATCTTTGCAATGTATAAATTCAATCTCTTTAGTATTATAAGTCGCTTAGCACATAATGTGTGAGTACTATGTACTAGAAAGCTGTCATTCTCTGGAAACCAACATTTATTTTCTATTTCTTGGATATGCCCTGGTGATTGAGAGTGTGTCATGATCACTTAAATGTCTCGCTGATGGTGGCGGGTGTGTCGGGTCATTTCGTTCCCTTTAAAATGGTTGAGTGGAATGGTGCTGATCCATGCGTCATGCTTGTGAACGGGTGCTGTCAGTTGTGACTGGTCACATTTTAGCTGCCACGGCTTGTTTGAATTATTATATTATTTTTGAATCGTCGTTTGGGCTTTACTGTCGACACTTATCGTGCACATCTTGCTACATCGTTCTCACATGATAATATACCAATCTCAATATAAATGATGTAACCAAAGTTTTGTAACAATATTATGATTTAAAAGAGTGTCCATGAAGTTTCTTGCCATCCTTCTCATGAGACCAACGCTTTGGAATCGGCAACTACAGTACACTGACAGTTATTATGCCTTGTGAGTGGGACTGTAGTTTAGTTTATTAGCTTATTAAAATTTAGTATTTGTTCGACTATTCAAAAGAGCCTGTAACTGGCCTACTTGAAATAAATGATTTTGATTTGATTGATTGATTTGATTTTGCTGCAAATGTTAGAGAGATATTGTCTAGGTACCTATCGTCTGCCCATCACGCACAGGATAGAAAAAAAGCTATTACGTAGAGCACGAATATCCATAGGATTAATAAGTACAATTCTATTTGTCTGTCTGTATGTCCCGAATAATCTCAGAAACGGCTGGACTGATTCTGACAGGGCTTTTATAATAATAAATAATAATAATATTCCACAACTATCACACAACGCCATCTAGTCCCAAGCTAAGCTTTTACTGGCAAATATCTGATGTTATAAGGAGTAAGAAGGCTATTTTGATTCTAAGAAAAAACATAACCCTTGAAAATGTTCATATTTGATTCAAATAGTAAAGTTTAATTATTTTACGCGGGTGGAAGTCGCGGGCGACATCTTGTTGGAAATAATTCTCACACTCCAGCTAAACTAATAAAACACGCGCAACAAAACAGCGAACAATTAAACATGAACAAATGAACAACAGTCACCTCACAGGTGAAGCTAGCGTGTAAACGAAGCAAACACAACCGGCTGACTTATTCGTCCCTTTGTCCGGCCGTGGTCGGACCGAGTCAAAGGTAATGTGGACCGACATAGACTGGACCAATAATTAGGAAGACCGCTCGCTACTTCGTTACTGTGTCAACTTTGAGGTGTAGGGTTAATAGTAGGTATGTTAGGGTTAAAATGTTACTTGTCTTTTTTATCCGACTTCGGCGATTTCCAAAAAGAGGGTTATTTTTTGAATGGCTTGATTTTTGTGATATTTTGTCTATGGTTTGAATTTCGTGTTACTTATTTACGCCCAAAGATGAGTTAAAATTAGTGCTAAAATATGAAAGTTTCGACGCTCATAACTTCTAAACCAATATATTTTCCCAATTTTGCTTTCATACAGGGCTAGATAATGACAAGACCAAGTGATACAATTTTTAATTTTGAACCTACACCGTCAAACAGAGGAGTAATCACCATACTACGTTTGTATGGAAGAATGACTGGCTTATACAACCTTCATGCTGTTTACTTTGCAAATTATTGGGCTGCGGGTTGTTCAATTGAGATACTGCGGCCTCGACACAAAGGGTTAAGTAGGAACATTGGTGGTTGTTAGTCATTAAGATGTCTGAAACTCCTCGGAGGAGTCATTAGATGATTTCCCAACCACCAAAAAAAAAGCCTGGTTATTATTCTCCAATAAAAGAAGTTTTCAAAATCAAAATCAAAAGTCATTTATTCAAATTAGGCTGATAATCAGAACTTTTCGAACATCATTTTAGTTTGGTCATTCATGTAAACTACAGAGGATGTGTTAGTATCACACTAGTCTACTTAAAGTCGTCGACACAGTTTTTGTAAATAGTATTATTAATTATTTTATTTTATTTTATTGATTCGATTATTTTATGGATAAGATTATTTTATTTTATTGATTAGATTATTTGATTGATTGTTTTTATTTATTATTTCTGTGATTATTTGGTTAAATTATTATTTTGTCATTTTCACTATGTTGTATTTATATTTCCATTTTTATCTCATGTTTTGGCTGTTAAGGCGCATATTATGTTGCATGTAGTGCTCTTCTTTAAGTGATGGGGCACTTACATTTATTGTTGAAATGTTTTTTTTATGTAAATGTAATAAATAAATAGTTCTATACTGATTTATGTATTCTGGTCAGTGTGTCACCGATTCTTCGTAGGACCTACTTTTTGTCTCGTTATACTTGACCTTGGCTCATTGCTCGTGGTATACTTCCAATTTCTATAAAAAAAATACTCCATGTTTTTGTATGGAGGGTGGGAAATCATTAAATGACTCCTCACGCTCCGGGCGAAAGGGAGTGTCAGATTTCTTCTGACTAAAAAAAACAGTCATGTTCCTTCTTAGCCCTTTGTGTCCGGGGCCGCGGTATCTCTTTCCAACAACCCGCAGCCCAGAATACTTCATACTTTCTGTCAGTATATTAGTCATTTTAAACTCGTAAGTATTTCATATAGGCTTAATTATGCACAATCAGGTTAAAATTTCCCACTGCTGGGTCTGCACTCTATATCATCATCTACCGGTCGTCAGTTTGCACGCTGACCGAGACTCTACACATTGGGGCCCACACTTGCCCCACACTTTCCTGTATCGTGGCTAGGATTTACAGAATCCAGCTATTTTCTTACTCAGTTAAATAAACTGCCAGATCCGAAACAATAATTATCTCTAAGTCATACAAATATTTCTCTGAGCGTGAAACGAACCCGTGACACGCAGTGTAGCGGACGATCGCTCAGCCACTGCACCAACTGTGCTGTCGTATTGTCAAATATCAATTGCCTAGCCTGCCTAGAACTAGGTTGGGGTTAGCTTCCAGTCTAACTGGATACAACTGAATACTAGTAAGAATATACTTTTCATGAAGCGACTGCCTATCTGACGTCCACAAATCAGTTATTAGGTCAATCAAATCCCCGTCGGGGCTGCGGGATGTTGTAAGAAATACCGCGGCCTTGATCTAAACGGCTAAGAAGGAACATGGGTGGTTTTTAGTCAGTAGAAGTCTGACACTCCGTTTCGCTCTGCCCAAGAGCGGGAGGGGTTACTTGATGATTTCCCACCCCTCAAAAAAAAAGGTCACATCAAATAACCCACTTTAACTGCGGTACTCAGAGATATTTAAAGATTACTTGAGACGTCACTTAGTAAAGATTTGACTTACTTTTGTAGGACATAACTGTCAAAACCTTTACTAAGTGATGGCCTAAGAAATCACTAAAGCTCTCTGAATACCGCAGTGCGAGTTCCTTGTACGAACTCATTCCATTATTTTATCCATTTGCGGTACGCCACAATATATCTTACTTTTTTTTGGCTATCCTTCATGGTGATTGGTGTCCCACTGCTGAGCAAAAGCCTCCTTATTCCATAATTTTCCATCCTGTGCGATCTCTGGCTATCTTAGCCCCGCAACCATGATCAGATTGTTACGCCACCTTCGCCGCGGTCGACCTCGACGGCGCGGGCGCTGGCCTTCCTCAGGCGTCCAGAGTGTGACGATCTCATCTGACGACAAAAAAAGACTAATTAGTCCGTCAGATAGATTTCCAAAAAATATTAGAGACGTATTTTTTCTTTTTCACATAAATTAAAAATGAAGTCAATACAGTGCTTCGTAAACTCGTGAACTCTTCGAAAACGTCATATGATAGTACATTTTAACCTACAAATGACGTCACAACCACATCTTATCTTCGTCAATTTTGATTAATTTGATAAAACAAAAAACACGTAGGTATCCAATATTTTTCGATAATCAAACTGACGGACTAATTAGAACCATTGTTTTTTGACTCAGTCCGATCCCCTATTGAAAGCACCCATACTACCTAACACCATTTAGAAGTTTTCCATTGAATTTTCTTTGAAAAGTTCTTCCTTCTTTATACTTACTTAATTCTCACGAAAAAGCTGACTTCCTGACAGGGCCAATGACGCGGCCAATCAAATCTGGCCTTTGTTCCAAAATTATTTTATTTTTATTAAGAACAAAAGAGAATTTCATTTTCTATCAAACTTAATTCGACAATGTCGGGCACTCTTATTATTTTCCTACTTTTGTTTTGATTGGCTTAATCTTATACTTGGTTTTATTTCTTTCATAGATATTTTTTACAAATTGGTTTTATGAAATATTATATAATATTAAAGCAATTTTTCTTAAGTTACGTTTTATTGGGAATTATATTGTGGTATGTCTTCAAATGCTTCTACTTTTTGAAGGATCATAAATTCTGAAGGTTACTTATATGAATGAACGTGATTATAGTTAGATGATGATGAAATCTTGATTGGCATAAACATAGTGCGCCTATAAGACAATCACCAGCTTCACCACATATTTTTAACAAATAAATTAATTCGTATAAAATCAATGTATTGTTTAATATCTCTTAATCTGAGTGTGTGAATGAACAACTAGGTATTAATGCAAGATGAAAGATGGACACAGACTTAGGACGAATAATGGTTTTAATGTAAAATTAAATAAAAATACAAATAGAACCACCATTAAATATAGACACTATCTATCTATCTATCCACTTTACAGGTAGTAAAAGTAATAATCATAAGAACTGATATTTCACCTGTAACAAACAATAAATAATTTTGAATCTTTCAAATCACCATGATTCTGAAACTATTATTATTCTTATAAAACTCTATTATAATGCAATAAACGGCACGGTTGGCGCAGTGGCTCAAGCAATGGACTGCTGCGCTGCATGTCGCGGGTTCGATCCCCGCACGGAACAAATATTTGTATGACCTACATATAGTTGTTCCGGGTCTGGGTATTTGTGTATGTGAGTTTAAATGTTTGTGAACGCACCCACGATACAGGAGAAATTCCTAAGGTGGGGCAATGTTTTTTCAAAAAATAAAAAAATGTCTATGAAGCTTGATTTAAACTAAATCTAATTAAAATTGAAATGACAAGTAATCGTCTCATGAGAGGATGAGAAACATAGAAGTATGGAAGGAGAAGACATGCCAAATTTGACGACACGGTTGGCGCAGTGGTTGAGCGATTGACTGCTGCGCAGCATGTCGCGGGTTCGATTCCCGCACGGAACAAATATTTGTACGACCTACAAGTATTTGTTCCGAGTCTGGGTGTTTTTCTATCTATAATATGTATGTATTTACAAAAAAAAAAATGTATATAAGTAGTTTATCAGCCATCTCGTTACCATAACACAAGCATTAGGTTGCTTAGCTTGGGACTAGATGGCGTTGTGTGAAATGTCCAAGGATATAAATTAAAAAAAAAAAAAAAAAAAAAATTAATAGGGAATATGTTTACTTACAAAATAAATATGATTCTAATTAGTCCGTCTGTTAGATAATCGAAAAATATTGGATACATATTTTTTATTTTATCAAATCAATAAAAATTGACGAAGATAAAACGCGTCAAAGATTTGAGCGGGGGTTTGTGATGTCAATAACCGCTAAAAATGTCATACAAATGTCTTAGAATATGAAGTCACACGAGTTTTCAAAGCACTGTATCGTCTTCATTGTTTGCTTACGTGAAAAAAGAAAAAATACGTGTCCAATTTTTTTTTTAAATCTATCTGACGGACTAATTAGATTATTTAGTTAACAAACCTATTGGGTTTAAGGGCAAGAAAATTATGAAGTGGTCGTAGCTTTACATAATCACATGTCACTGCTACTCCCATAGTTATTTCCTAAGCCATAAGCTATTATGTCGTTTTCAGTAGTTAGTTTACAGTGGCTTCAATTTAACTGAGCATTTTTACCGTAGCCGCGGTGAGTTATGACGACTATTTGTTGCGAGCCCGGCTCTACAATAAACTTGGAAATGTGAACTAATTGAACTAAATAACTTTTCGCGCCTATAGTAGATCATTCCTAACTTTTACTTTAGTATAACTTGTTTAGTATTTTTTTTGTAGCTCTAGGCAGAGCGGTAGGAGTGCGGAATGTCAGACTTCTACTGACTAAAAACCATCCATGTTCCTTTTAGCCCTTCGTGTCGAGGCCGCGGTTCTTTGCTGCTTTTTCGAACAACCCCGATGGGATTTGTATTGTACTGTGAGATTTTTTAATTTCAAAAGTGCAAATTAAATGATGATAAATCTACCCAGTGTTTTTCAAAACCCCAAATAGGTTCGATTAGACAAAGTTGTTCAAGAGCTGAGTGTTCATGGAATGTGTTCATGGATTTTTGATGTTTTTTTATACACAATGACATTGTTTACTTTTTCAAATATGATATTATTTTTTTTTTACCAGTATTTACTTGCTAAATATTTTATTTTTTATATACACATTATTACATTTAATTTAATAACTTAATAACTTGACATGTTTGTTGAATATTTGATTATTTTTGTATTGTGAATGTGAGGACCATGTGGGTCTTTCTTTAATTTTAACGATGGTCTGGCAGTTTGAGTACTATAAGCGACCCACCTAAATGTCCTTTCTTTGGTATTGTTCGTCGTGACGTTGAGCTCCTTGAGTTATAAGTCGAGCTCCACGATAACTGACAAATGCTTGCACTGACTGGACGGGTCCACTCAAATCTGTGTGGTGTGTCGGCGCCTCGCCTATGTGCGGCCAACCGCGGGGAAGGCGCGGGGCGCGGCGTACCGAGCGCGGGCCGCCGATTGCGGCTGCACGCGCTCCCCTCACTCAGCTTACCGACACAGGCCACTACGGGCATTTCTTTGTACCTAGCTATTGATAGTGTTACTTATGGTATTAAACCTATTTTATATACAGTCCACTACTCTTATCATTTAACGCCCACTCGAGTCTATACATTGGTCCTCCGATTGCGCAAAATTAATTACCGGTATAACCGTAATTAACGCCGTCAATATCACCGGTCGTCGTGTTCCACGTCGCGGACTTTGATCGCGCGCGAGCGCCACGCGGCACGACACGAACATTGAAGTAAAGGAGTCGTTCCCGAAGCAACCTGCATCGTCATCGTGGGAGCTGAAGTCATACAGGGAGTATAATACTGTATTTGAGTGAGTCCGTTCCAATTAGTTATTTTTTCTTGCTTTCTTCACATGCCGAAAAATTATTGTTTTTACTTTCAGTGTTCATATAGTGCTTAAAAAAAACGTTATTTCCCATTAATATCAAAATCACTGCTTACAATCACGCATATTTCGCAAAAAAAACGCTAGGTAATCAGCTGATTTGCACGAAGTTTACACGTGTTGACCGATAGTGATTCACGATCCCTTTCACTAACGCACAGCTGTTTTGCTGTTTTTTATCTATTGAGCTCATTAGCATTGTGCGGCCAGGTGTTCTTTTTACGTAAACATGGCAGATAGTTTAAAGACATTAATTAAAAAACGTAGTTCAATTAAGTCGAAGCTTACTATTTACAGTAACTATTTAAAGGTGGTAAAAAGTAGTTCCACAGTATCTGAGCTGCAACGCTTAGACTTAGAGGAGCGTTTTAATAAATTCGAAACCTTACACACCGAATTTGACGCCTTTCAGACACAGATCGAGGTACTTTCCGATGACGACGAGTCTGCGTTGACTGAGCGTGAGGACTTTGACCGCCTGTTCTTTAACCTGGTGGCACTCACGCGCAGCCTGCTCGGTGTCTCGGCCAACGGTGCTGCGTCGGAGGCGGGCTTCAAAGATGCTGACTCAGGTGCACATGTTTCTTTTAGGAATTCTTTTGTTCGTTTGCCTAAGATAGATTTGCCTCACTTCGATGGGAACTACCAATGCTGGCTCGAGTTTAGGGATACATTTGGGTCATTAATTCACGACAACACTAGCATAAGTGACATCAACAAATTCCACTACCTGCGAGCTTCTCTCCAGGGAAACGCGGCTTTAATTATTAAAAACATAGACTTTAAAGCCGATCATTATTTACTTGCGTGGAATTTGTTGTGCGAACGTTACAATAACAACCGCCTATTAGTGAATAACCACTTTCAAGCTTTGTTTGATGTCGAATCCATAACAATTGAGTCAAGTGTTTCCATCAGAAACCTTGTTAACAACATTAATAAAAATGTTAGGGCACTAACAAATTTACAAAAGCCCACTCAATATTGGGATGATATTATTATTTATTTCATGGTTAAAAGGTTAGATATGACAACAGGACGAGATTGGGAAGAACACAGAAATAGTAATTTTAAAGAAGATCCTACTTTAACACAATTTTGTTCATTTTTAAGCAGGAAAGCAGACTGGTTAGAATCAGTGGAGTCCAATCATGGCACTTCTGTTATGAATACTACTGTTGCCTTAAATAATAGCCATAATTCTAACAAAACTGAGACTAAACCTAACCAGACAAATAAAAAATCAGACTACCAAATTAATAAAAATAAAAACAGTAAATGTCCACTTTGCTCCCAAACACATACATTATTTAAATGTGAATCTTTTAGAAACTTGTCCATAGAACATCGCTTACAAAAGGCAATTGAGTTCAAAGTGTGTATTAATTGCTTACGCTTTGGACATAGTTCAAACAATTGTAGATTTTCACATTGTAAATATTGCACAACAAAACACAACACGCTTTTACATTTAGAAAGTAACGAACCAAAACTTGCTTCCAATCCATTGCCTTCTGCTATGCCTTCTTCTTTACCTTCTTCAAGTGTCGCGCTTTCAGCCAATTCCATGCAGCTTGCTACTTCTGCGCATGTTTTACTGTCCACAGCGATGGTGAACGTGACGGGCGTGACGGGTAAGAAGTACATGGCGCGCCTACTACTGGACAACGGCAGTACGGCGAACTTTATTACGCAAAGCTTGTCAGAGAAGCTGGGTTTGTTACGACGCGGTACGAGCACCAAGGTAACGGGTATTAATAATCACATATCCACCAGTACACAGTCTTGTCATCTCACAATAGAGTCTTTATGCTGTGCCTTTACTGTAGATATCGAGTGTCATGTTTTGCCTGAAATTACAAAGGTTCTACCGTCTTCATTCATACATATCGCACACGTCCCTATTCCTTCAGGTCTTCAGCTAGCAGACCCGAACTTTAATGTTCCGTCGGTCGTAGATATCCTGGTAGGGGCAGAAGTTTTCTGGAATGTCTTAGGTAGCAAAACAATAGACATAGGGAAAAACCTACCTAAACTATGCGAGACCAAGTTAGGATGGTTAGTTTCAGGTAGTATTTCGCAACAATCATGTTTTTCTGCTATTCATTTTTGCCATCATTCCAATGTCACCCCCGACCACCTCTATTAAAATTTAATGGACATTCCAATGTCACTCCCGACCTCACTTATTTTTGGGAGCTTGACAACGTAGCTTCAAAACATTCACTCTCACTTGAAGAGAGAATGTGTGAGCAGTCTTTTGCTCAAACCACTGTTCGTAATGAAAGTGGAGGATTCGTCGTCACTATGCCTTTAAAAGGGGATCCTAGTACATTAGGTCATTCTTTTACCAATGCTAGAAATCGTTTTCTTTCCCTTGAACGGCGATTTAAACGCGATCCGTTATTTCATAAAAAATATAATGAGTTCATGAGAGAATATGAGCGCCTAGGTCATATGACATTAGACTCAGACTGTACTCATTCACCAGAAAACTCTATGAATAAATATTATATCCCACATCATGGAGTTATTCGTAGTTCCAGCACCACTACACAACTACGCGTAGTATTCGACGCATCAGCTTCTACCAGTTCGGGAATGTCACTTAATGACATTCAGATGGTCGGACCCGTAGTTCAAGACGATCTGTTTTCCATTCTAACACGTTTTCGTCAGCATAGGTATGTGGTGTCAGGTGACGTAGAGAAGATGTACAGGGCCATTGAGATAAATCCAGTCCAAAGACCTCTTCAAAAAATAATTTTTAGGTTTGAACCTTCAGAACCTCTTAGGACTTATACTTTGAACACGGTAACCTATGGTACCGCTTCTGCACCCTATTTAGCCACTAAGTGTCTTGTAAGTCTGGCTGATAACATTGAGGATAGTCGTGCCCAATGTGCCATTCGACGTGACTTCTACGTTGATGACTTTCTTAGTGGAGGGGATACCATAGCTGAAACTGTTGAAATTTCTAAAAAGGTACATTCAATCCTATCATCTGCAAAATTTAATTTACGTAAATGGCGGTCAAATAACTCTCAAATTCTCAAACAAATTACACATAACAGTGAGTTACATAACACTTTAGATTTTTCTGAGCAAGGTTTGAACTCATTTCAAACTAAAACTTTAGGTCTTAACTGGGTTTGTGACTCAGATTCACTCACTTATAATATAAATATCACCACCACTACTAAAGTCACCAAACGTCATGTCCTTTCTGTCATCAGTATGATCTTTGACCCACTAGGCCTCGTAGGTCCGTGCGTCGTCGAAGCAAAGATGATAATGCAGCGTCTATGGCTAGATAAGTATGACTGGGATGACGAAGTATCACCCGAAATGAAAAACCTTTGGTCTACATTTGAAGGCACAATAACATCATTGAATGATTTTAAAATTCCTCGTTGGGTTTTGCTTGAAGACTCTATTACGCATGAAGTACACGTCTTTACCGATGCGTCCGAGAAGGCTTATGGCGCTTGCGTGTACATTCGGTCTTGTAATGGCAGTGGATCCATAGGCGTACAGCTTCTAGTCTCTAGAAATCGCGTAGCGCCCATCAAACCAACAACGATACCGAGGCTTGAACTTTGTGGAGCTTTGTTAGGTGCAAGGCTGTGTACTAAGGTTCAGGAATCACTTACCATGCCCATTCATAGATGTAGATTCTGGTGTGATTCTACCATAGTCCTGGGTTGGCTCTCTACTCCTTCAAACCAATTAAAGCCTTTTATCAGGCACAGAGTCAACGAAATACAGGAAAGTACATGTGGTCATACCTGGAGCTACGTACCGTCGAAGGACAACCCGGCGGATCTTGTTTCCCGTGGTCTGAGCGCTAACGTTCTCATGAACGACCCTCTGTGGTGGTCTGGACCCTCATTTTTACAGCGTAGTGAAAATGAGTGGCCCAGCATGCCAAACACCGGGAAAGATAGTCTGCCGGAAGTAGTGACTCATCTTATTAGTGGTGATAGCAACAGTCATTCATTAAGTAGTAATCATACAAACATTCCCATTCATTCATCAATCATTCATGATTTATTAGTAAAGTATTCTAGCTTAACAAAAATACAAAATATATTTACATTTGTACAACGCTTTATTTACAATGTAAAACATAAAAATAAATTGCAAGGTAATTTTACTATCACAGAACTTGAAAATTCATTAAATTTAATTATACATTATTCACAGCTTGAAATGTTTCCTGAAGAGTATAATTTGTTAAAGTCTGGACAAAAATTACCGCGCAAAAGTAGATTGCTTCCTCTGACACCGTTCATTGACGATCATAACCTCATCCGCGTGGGCGGGAGGCTCGATAACTCCCCCTACGATTTCAATGTAAAACATCCAATTGTTTTATGTAGTAAGCACGTACTTACTAAACTTATATTTCAAATGCAACATTTAAAGCTAGCGCACGCTGGTCCGCAGTTGTTACTGTCCTATATACGACAAACCTATTGGCCTCTAGGTGGCAGAAACTTGTCTAGGTTTGTCGTGAGTAAATGTCTTAAATGTTTCAGACACAAGGCTCAGAACGTACAGCCTATAATGGGTCAACTACCCAGTTCAAGAACCAATCTTGAATTTCCATTTTTGAATAGTTACGTTGACTACGCTGGGCCAGTATTGATAGCCAATCGTAAAGGCCGAGGATGCAAACTTACTAAATCCTACATGTGCATCTTTGTTTGCTCGGCAGTAAAAGCCGTACATTTGGAGCTCGTCACCGACCTCACCAGTGAGGCCTACATGGCCGCTCTAAATCGTTTCGTGGCGCGTCGTGGCAAGCCTCGAAGCATCACGTCCGATAACGGGACTAATTTCGTAGGCGCATCAAATGAGATGTGTAGGTTCTTACAATCATCAAATGTTGCATCTGAAATGGCACAGGAGGGTATCGATTTTATTTTCACGCCAGCATACAGCCCTCACTTTAATTCATTAGCTGAAGCTGCTGTAAAATCGTGTAAGCATCATTTAAAACGCTTATTACATCATACCCATTTCACTTTTGAGGAGATGGCTACCTGTCTCACTCACATAGAGGCGGTGTTAAATTCTCGCCCTCTAACTCCTCTTTCTTCTGACCCTAACGATTTTTCGGCACTCACTCCCTTTCACTTCCTAATTGGACGACCATTCTCATCGGTAATACATCCTCAGTTGACTGAAGCCAACATCACGCGGCTGGATCGTTGGAAGCGGATCCAGCTCATCAGGCAACATTTCTGGGGACGCTTTCATAATGAGTACACTTCTCTGCTGCAGGCAAAATCAAAATGGTCTCATTCCAGAGGTGAATTGAAGCCGGGGTCATTAGTCTTGATCAAGGACAAGACAACGCCACCTCTGCTCTGGTCCCTGGGTCGGGTCACAAAGACCTATCCCGGTGTAGACGGAGTCACGAGAGTGGCTGAGATGAAGACGAAGCGGGGCACCATTCGTCGTGCCTTCAACTGCATCTGCCCCCTACCAGTCGAAGATTGAAGACTTCTCTTCAACCCGGGGAATATGTCGGCGCCTCGCCTATGTGCGGCCAACCGCGGGGAAGGCGCGGGGCGCGGCGTACCGAGCGCGGGCCGCCGATTGCGGCTGCACGCGCTCCCCTCACTCAGCTTACCGACACAGGCCACTACGGGCATTTCTTTGTACCTAGCTATTGATAGTGTTACTTATGGTATTAAACCTATTTTATATACAGTCCACTACTCTTATCATTTAACGCCCACTCGAGTCTATACATGGTGCTTTCTTCAAAATACCATCTCAGACATTAATTTGTATAGTCTTCATGTGTGTATTATACCAAGATTATGTCTAGAACTTATTGTAACCCAAACGATTTTAAAAGATTAAAAGAGTAACCTTTGGAGTTTCTTGCTGGTTCTTCTCCTTAGGAATCGACCAATGCACCGAACCGTGCACCTTTTTGTCGACGTTTTATAAGTGCCCATGTAGGCCTATATGAAATAAAAATATTTTGATTTTGATTTTGTGTCAAGATACCGGACCACTTTACATATATACTCTATTAAAACATAAACTACATGCCTCGATTCATGCAAGCCTTCTCAAGGGCAAATCATTGTCACTGTCCATGGACAAAATATCTACAATAATATTATAAAGAGGAAAGATTTGTTTGTAACGAATAGGCTCTGAAACTACTGAACCGATTTGAAAAATTCTTTCACCGTTGGGAAGCTACACTATCCCCGGGTGACATAGGCTACTTTTTATCCCTGTATTTCCACGGGAACGGGAACTACGCGGGTGAAACCGCGTGACGTCCGCTAGTGGAATATAAAACAATAATCTAGGACAAGATTAAATTACATACTAAAAACAATATAAGTTGGGTGAACTGATTTTCATTTACTTTTATTTTCAGAATCTTGCTTTGCATCCTGTTGCTGGCAAATGGTTCATCCCTGTTACATGGGACTTAAACATAAGTGGCGAAATATGGGCTATAGATCGTGTCGGGGATTAGAGCCGTGATTTGAAGTATAAAAGACAATAACCGAAACTCGTACCAAGAATTCTCGAGTTTCAAGATCAAAATGTTATAGTAATTATTTTCATAATTTTTTACGACATTATGCGGCTAGGATTTGATTTATGAAGAAAGAATTTAATTTACAAGTATAAAAGTATAATATTGTTTTACTCCCTATACATGGCGTTCACACAACCAGTTCAAAAGTCGTTCTGTTAGATCTGTCAGTTGATTTTGACAGTTCGACTGACTTCGCATCGTAGAGGTTTCTCTACAATACCTACTTGCCTGGTTTTGAGGTTATTTTCGATTTTATAAAATTACCCTGAAACTCGGATTTAGTTTACAAAAAGAACTTTTGTAGGAGTTAATATGATAAATGTAGACTATAAAAAACAAAGATTGAAGTTGACACAGTTTGGTACGGGATTCCATATATCCATGAACAAGGTCTTATTATCGAAAAGTTATCATTCTCTTGTTACATCGTCCTCAATAGATATAAATATGGAGATCGTTACAGACCAACCCAAAAAAGCGGTGTTAAAATAAACTCAACTTTTCTATTATTCTTTCAGACGATTCCTTACAATTAATCTTCCATAAATTTTAATTACCTAGCCGTTTTAAATACATAGAAAATTAGATCAAAGGAGCTAAAACTTGTAATTATTACAAGGAAGAAAGAAAAAACGGTCGAAAACTGACTTAATTAAACGTTATATTGGGTCGTGTTGGAAATGAGAAAGTTACCCATTTTTTAATTAATAGCTTAATATAAAACAAGCTGCAGGTAGGTACTTTTTGCCCCGCGGCATCTCCCTCTGTGAAGCCTGAATTTGTATTCAATGAAAAATTTAACAGTCGAATCATTTTCTGAATATTAAAGCAATATTGTGAGTGTTTTTAAGCTTTTTGTGGTGGGCTTGTGATGATGGTTTGTGGGATTAAACTTGAGTGGCTTTTTATCGAATAAAATTGCCGGAATATATAACATCACGCCTGTTATCCCCGTAGGATTTAGCAAAGGAGTACCTACCGAATAGTACATCGAAATTTCACCGGTTATATTTAAGTCCAATGTATTAGGGGGTCAGCCTATTGCCATCAGCCGTGCACGCATCCGGACTCCATGGCTGCTACTAAGAAATTCTGGGTGGAAAATCAAAAATTACTTTGTCCCACCAAAAAAACAAAGGACCATGTTCATGGATATGTGGAATCCCGTACCAAACTGCATCAACATCAAACTTTGTTTTTTATTGTCTACATTTATCATACAAAAGTTCTTTTTGTAAAGTAAATCCAAATTACGGAGTAATTTTATAAAATCGAAAATAACCTCAAAGCCAGGCCAGTAGGTATTGTAGGGAAACCTGTACGATGTGAAGTCAGCCGAACTGTCCAAATCAACTGACAGATCTAACAGAACGACTTTAGAACTGGTTGTGTGAACGCCATGTATAGGGAGTAAAACAATATTCATACTTTTATACTTTAAATTAAATTCCCCATACAAAAATCAAATCACAGCCGTATAAAATCGTCGTATAAAATTATGAAAATAATTACTATAACATTTTGATCTTGAAACACTCAGAACTCTTAGTACGAGCTTTGGTCATTTTTTCCCACTGCTGGGCAAAGGCCTCCCCCATTTCTTTCCAGCTCTCTCGGTGTTGTGCCTTCTCTGGCCAATCAGTCACGAATGAGTCCAAATCGTCACGCCATCGTTTTTTGGGTCTGCCTCGGTGACGACGACCGCCTTCAGGCACCCAGTGTGTGACGGTTTTGGCCCATCTGTCCTGACCTCTCCTGGAAATGTGACTGGAAATGTGCTTTGGTCATTGTCTTTTCTAAATGTGTCGTTTCAGATTTATATGCGTACTAATTACGTGGGAAGGGGAGGGTCTGGGCTTATGCTTTTGCGATTTTAACGACATGCTTTGCGCACGCTTGGCCTGGTAGCACAAACCCAGGCCTACCCTACTGCCTCCCTCAGAGGCGGTAGGGTGGCGGGGTCTTGAGGGAGAGCGCCACGGTCGTGTAGATCCTCAAGGCAAGTCTGGGAGATTCACCTTCACGAGGTTGCCACCCTGTTCTTGGTCTAGTTCCATAAGAAATAGACGCAACCAAAACCCCCAGGCGATTGTTTTTCCCGAAAGCCAGATACCAGGCCTAGGGTAGTCCCACACCCCATTCCCATGATCCTACGCCCTGTCCCTCCCTCCTTTTTCCCTTTCTCCTTTCGGTCCAAAGCTCCCACAAAGATCCCCTAGTCTAGGGTTACAGACACTAATGGCAAGTGCGAATAAAAAAAAGGAAATACCCCAGGAAGGTACCGACAACGTCGGAGAATCCTTCCCCGCGCCGCTTCACGGCCCGGGCTGTCCCACGTATTCTGGGGGGGACAATATCTCGCACAACCCGTCAACGGGTTTATCGTTAAAGAACTTAAGTTTAGAAGAGAGTAGTCCATCCACGCCTGAGCTAACCAAGATTAGCCCGGGCGCTGCTGCTGGGAGCCAGCCATCATCTGCGCCAGCTGGTGCGGAAGAAGGCAGGTACAGCAAAAGTAAGTGGAGAAGGATGAAAGCCAAAAAGCGCTCCGAACTAGCGCCACAACCTTCGTTGGCCACGGCCGCTAAGGCGTCCGGAGCGGGTGGAGACGAGGCGAGGCCGCGAGCACCAAAAGTTAAAAGACAAGGCACAGATCCTAGTGAAGGACCGTCTCAGCGTCCAACGGCAAAACGACCGAATCTTGGTCAGAGTCGAACAGGGTTCTCGCGAAGCTCCGCTAGGGAGCAGAACGAGCTCGCTGTTACGGTACACAGAGAGGACGGTGTCAAGCTGGACGACGCTGCGGCGACCCTAATTAAGGACAAAATGGCGGACCTTATAGAGGCGGCGGCGTATGGAGGAGTCCCGGGCAGGTGTCTGTCCTTTGCGACCTCGGGGTTGGTGTCGGAAGGATTCTTCCTTGTGACACCAATGACGGTGGAAGCAAGGGACTGGATACTGAGCTGTGACTTCGGTACATACAACGAAGTCCCTATAAGGTGTACAATTTTAAGCAGATGTAGGGTAGCCATCTGGGTTCCTACCAGCAGAAAGATGCCGGCGGACCCCCTTAGGCTGATTAAGTGCCAGAACGACTACAGGACGGAACTGAGGATATCCGAGTGGACCCTCCTTCACAGGGAAATGCAGCCCCTGGGTATGCGCCTCGTGCTGGGGGTCCCGCAGGATGTAATCGGCGACGAACCTGGGTACGTCTGGCTCAATTTTCAAGCCACTCAGGTCCAAGCCAAGCTACTAAAACAGAAGCCACAAAGTATACTGAAGAGCCCGACACACACAGACAAGGCCACTCAGACGGACGCCGCACAGACCGAAAGGACGGGCCCTGGAAGTTCGTGCAGAGACGAAGAGCTCTCAGCGAGATCTCTAGGGCCTGACCAGAGGGACATCGGTGGGGCGTCCAACACTCTGCATAAGTCCACTAGCGAACCGAGGCCAGTACCAACAACGACCACCATAGGGGAGAGCACAAGCACTCGAACCAAGGCGGCGAGGCGGACTGACCATTCGGGGAGCGAGTCGGACTAACACACACACAAACACACAACACAAAGAAACAGACACAACTTCGATCGAACAACAACAACAAACAAACAAACAAACAACTCTACAAACATACACACACACTTCAAACAACACACACTCATGAACACAAAAAACAAAAACACACAACACCTCAGGGTACTTCAGTTGAATTTGCACCATTGCCGCGAGGCTACGGCAGAACTATGCCGATACATGGCTGCGAATAATATAGATATAGCTCTGCTACAAGAACCATACATCCATAAAGGAAGAGTGGTCGGCATGGGGTGTATGGGAGGAGACACCATCTACCTTAAGGGAGGTGAGTCGAATCCCAGAACATGCATTTTTGCCAGTAGCAGAGCTAAAACATTAGGACTAATCGAAGTGGAATGTTACAGAGACCTGATTGTGGCAGAATTTGACTTTTCCCCATCAAGTGGAGGGAAATGCAGAGCAGCCATAATGTCAGCATACATTCCAAGTGAGACCAACTACAAGCCGCCAACACCAGAACTGGAACGGGCGATAAACAAGTATGGAGGTAAGAATATTCCGATTATTGTGGGGTGCGACGCCAACTCACATCATGTGGCTTGGGGTAGCACAGACTGCAACAAAAAAGGTGACTTGCTACTAGACTTTATTATAAGCAGTAATTTAGAAATACTAAATGTAGGTAACATACCCACCTTTATAACCAGGTCAAGAACTGAGGTGCTGGATATTACGATGGCATCCAGCAGGATAAGCAAACACATAAAAGACTGGAGAGTCGACGAGGAGGATTCTTACTCGGATCACCGTAGAATCACCTTCAGTCTTGACTGTGAGATGGAGAAGGTAATGATCAGAAACGCAAAGAAAGCCTCCTGGGAGATTTTTGACTCAAAAATAAAGACATGGTCTCCTAGCCAAAAACAAAGCTACGAAACAGCAGAGGAACTCGAAAAGGAAGCCAAGCGTCTAGAGGAGGCATTAATAGAAGCCTACCACTGCGCATGCCCTCTTAAGGAACTAAAATTAGGTAAAGGCCAACCATGGTGGAACAAAACACTAAGGAAGATCAGAAAAAGCACGCGTCGAGCTCTTAGAACTGCCCTCAGAAAAGGGGGCGATGAGAACTGGGACAAATATAGAGAACTAAGGAACAAACTAGGACAAATGTGCAGGAAAGAAAGCAGATCAGGATGGAACGCCTACTGTGAAAATATCAGTAGACACACTGACACTGCGCGAATAGTCAAGGTGTTGTCGAAAGACAAAGCATGCAAACTAGGAAGCCTAAAGATAGGGGAAGAGATCATATCCGACCCAAAAAAGATACTAAACGAAATGATGGGAAGTCACTTCCCCGGATGTGAAACCTATCAAGAAGAAACAATGATGACCGAAAACCAAGACGAAGTGACACAATCTGAGGTCGAGGAAATCATTACAGAAGACCAAATAGATTGGAGTATATCATCCTTCCAACCATACAAAGCACCTGGCCCGGACGGTGTACTCCCGAAGATATTACAGCAGGCACACGAGTATATTAACAAAGATCTACTAGCTCTATTCAGAAGTAGTGTGGCCACAGGCTATATACCTGAAAATTGGAGAAAAGTTAGAGTAGTCTTCATCCCCAAGCCTGGGAGGACGACGTACCAGGAAGCAAAATCTTTTAGGTGCATCAGTCTCTCGTCTTTCGTGCTGAAAACCCTAGAGAAAATAATAGACAGACACATTAGAAACAAAGTGGAAAAAAGTGACACGCCGCTACAGAGGAATCAACATGCATATATGGAGGGCAAGTCCACGGAGACAGCTCTCCATAACATAGCGGTAAGAATCGAAAGAGGGTAAAAATCATTTAAAATGACCATTTTGATTGCAAAATTTGTCCACACCCGATATTTTATGATACAGTTATTTTTACTATGTAAGAACTACCTATTAGTACTCTGATGTATATTATCTAGCTATATAACACACACATCTATATCTGTTGAGCATATTAAATTCTTTATATTGCTTTGTTCTCATCAAAGTCGGATAATCTCCATACAAAATAATTTGTCCTCTTCACGGGCTGCGTTACAAAAATCATCTGAATAAATTTATTAGCTACAGTATTTACTTATTGGTGAACTTTTTGCCAACACGTTGTTGATGGCCCTTGATTACGGTTAAAAATATTTTTTATTAATTACTTAAAATATTTAAATTTTGGGCACAAAATAATGTCCAATATTTTGTTCATTTTTGTTATTCATTTTTGTAACGCCCAATTTGGTATTATTTAGAATTTGCAAAATGGAAACACTCAAACTATAACGAGCCAATCACA
Source organism: Diarsia rubi (assembly GCA_932274075.1). NCBI lineage: Eukaryota > Metazoa > Arthropoda > Insecta > Lepidoptera > Noctuidae > Diarsia > Diarsia rubi. Next base: position 7,855,169 of record OW026433.1, read on the forward strand.
TGCCAGAATCTAATATGAGTCGGCTATTTTGTCCTCGAGTGAAAATAGTGAATGACGTGTGTTTTTTTGTCGGCGAGAAAAATTCCAAATTTAAATTATCAGTTTTGTTTTGTTTATAACAACGCAGGTAAGTGAACACTTATATTATTAAATTAATCAATTAGATACTTTATTGTTGACATTTATTGAAATGCTAGGTGGTTGTAACTCATTGAGATTTCTGTTTGGCTTAACGTATTTGTAGTTACTTTCAAAGTACGGCAGTTTTTCATTTTTGTTATGATTTAGTTACGTTACAAAAATGAAATAACAAAAATGAAATAAAGTGGCAATCACATTGCTGATAAAATGTTATTAATAGCGGACGATTTTAATGTTGTTTAAAATAATTGAGTGTATTTTTGTTGTATTTTATGGGTCCGTATGTCTTTCTGTTTGTCATGTTCACTGTAATTTGTTAGCCCTTGTTTATTTTATATTGCACACGAATATTTATATTTCCGTGTTAGAAGCGCCCGTAGTCCTTACTGGACAGGCGGACGGCGAGCTACCCATTACTTATCGCCGCAAGCCTGCGTCAATGGTGGCCGAGGACCGCTCTATGACTTCCAACTTTTGCTGCGTTTTGAAATCGGTTTTTTATTTTATTTTTCAATCTTTTCTAGTGTTTTCTTGTCTATAGGCTTTCTGTTTTATTATTCTTCCGTCATCAAGTTCGCTTATTTGTCTAGTTGACTTTTATCCGTCGGTTAGCCTTTGATATGCTCGCCGTCTATCATCGCCTTAGCTTGTCTAGCTTCTTGTTTGTTTATTCATTTATGCATATTTTTATGTTTGTGTGCTTGACTCTCTGTCTGTTTGTGCTTACGATATATATTTTTTTAGGATGCCAATGACAGCAGCTGAACGTCAACGGCTATATAGGCAACGCCTTAAATAATCAAATCCAGAGAAGTATGAAGAAATACGATTGAAAAATTTTACCAGAATTAAGAAGAAATATGTGCCAGTTTTAATAAAACAAATGATAAAAACGAAATAAACAGTGTTTTATTGCGAAACACCATTTACTTAACCAATAAAAAAAAAGTCAGATAATAATGTTTATTGTAACCGAGCCCTAATATTTCATTTTTGTTATTTTTTGTTACGCGTTTCATTTTTGTTACATTTCCATTTTTGTTTCATTTTTGTCACAATGGTCATTTTAAATGATTTTTACCCAAGAGCGTTAGAAAACAAAGACTTTGCATTGGGCTGCTTTTTCGACGTGGAGGGAGCTTTTGACAAAGCCAACTCCACAGCGATCAAGGCCGCTTTACAAAGAGAAGGCATAGCAAGCTACATGTCAAGATGGATAGAAAACGTACTAAGACACAGAGCAATTCAGGCCGAATTAGGTAACAATACCATCACAGTGAGAGCGGTGAGGGGCTTTCCCCAGGGAGGCTGCATCTCGCCGCTCCTATGGTGTTTGGTACTTGACGACTTGCTTAAGAAGCTAAACAAGATGCACATATATATACAAGCATACTCGGACGATGGAGTGCTATTAATTACTGGAAAAGTACTTAGCACCATGAGTGACGTAATGAAGAAAGGAATTAGGGCTACCCTCGAATGGTGTAGGGAAAGGGGACTGAACCTCAACCCCACCAAAACGAAGTTAGTCCTTTTTACAAAAAGAAAGAAATACACGGAGTTATCACCAATATACATAGACGGTGAACGGATAGAAGTAACTAAGGAAATAAAATACTTAGGAGTGATCTTAGACAAAACCATGTCATACAAGACGCATATAAAAGAAACATGTGAGAAAGCAAAAATTGCATTACTACAATGCAGAAGAGCTATAGGTCGAACCTGGGGAATGAAACCGGCTATAGTAGCCTGGATATACAATGCCATCATCATACCCAGAGTTATACACGGAGCAATAGTATGGTGGCACAGAACACAAATCAAGAGTAACAGCACAGAGCTAGTAAAAGTTCAAAGAATGGCCGGGTTAATGATCTCTGGGGCAATGAGGACGACTCCCTCAGCGGCCCTGGATGTCATACTAGGAATGATACCGCTTAGTCTACAAGTCAAGAAAAGAGCCTTAGAGCAGTGGTTCAAACTGAAAAGCTTGAACCTCTGGAAAGGCAATTTTATGGACAAAGGTCACTCGGAGATAGCAAATCTGTACGAAGACAATCTATCAATGATTATGGCCAACAATGACTTAATCAAAAAAGAGAAGATCTTCGACAAAAAGTATAGAATACATATAGGCTCAAGAGAAGAATGGACAATCGAGAGTGATCCATCTATAGCGGTCTGCTATACAGATGGATCAAGGAAAGACTCAACTAAGCTATCCGGCTCTGGGATACACATACCAAGACTGGAAATAAATAGATCATTCTCACTAGGAACAGGCGCAAGTGTGTTCCAGACAGAAATACATGCCATTATGGAATGTACCAGAATAATTGGAAACGCCCTTACAGGTGATCTTTCCAAAATAGTTATATACAGTGATAGTCAAGCAGCACTCAAAGCACTGAACAAAGTGGAAGTCACATCTGCACTGGTTAAAGAGTGCAAGGAAGCACTCAACCAACTAGCGGAAAAAGCAGAAGTAACAGTCGCATGGGTCCCTGGTCATCAAAGACACGAAGGGAATGAGATAGCAGATGAATTAGCCAGAAAAGGAGCAGATGAAACCTTTGTGGGACCAGAGCCCAGGTTACCGATCCCACATAATATAACAAAAGGAATCATCCATAGAATAACTACAAGAGAGTCAAATAGAAGATGGAACGCAACAGAAGGTTGTCGACAATCAAAAATCTTCTTAAAGTCATATGATGAAAAGAAATCCCACAAGTTACTCAGAATGAGCAGGGGAAACATAAGACTAGTAGTAGGGGTCGCAACAGGACACTGTGGACTCAATAGACATCTGACGATTATGAAAGTAAAGGAAGATCCCATATGCCCAGCATGTGGAGAAGCAGAAGAAACAAGTTTCCACCTTGTGGCGGAATGCACAATGTATGGGCCACTCAGATGGGAAATCCTAGGAACAGATGAGATTAATGAAGAGAAGCTCGCAGAAATCTCCACCGAACAACTGGTGAGCTTCTGCAAGGCAACAGGAAGATTCGCGATGCCGACCACCAGTAACCCATGAAGGGTATCCACCAAAATGGGGAACTGGGCGAAATAATCCACAACGAAAGGACTGATCGCCCGTCTGGTGTCTGCCGGCGTCCCCGAAGATAAATAGAAATAGAATTACGTGGGAATCCTGTACAGTTTTATGAACAAACAAACCAACAATATTTGTGTAGTTAGTACCAAATATATAACAACGTTTACATCAGGGCCGTCCCTTGGTGCGTATTATTAGGCTTAACGAATACCATGAATATGTAATAAATATCCGGCTGAATAATATTATCACATGAAGGAATTACAGCATTGGAGTCTTGGGAATTTGTTGAAACGCTTTCAGTTTACATGATTCTGCAAAAAATGGGACTTTTTTGTTGGCAATAGGGATGTTTACTGACTTAAAAAAATATGATTCTAATTAGTCCGTCTGTTAAATAATCGAAAAATATTGGATAAGTATTTTTTGTTTTATGAAATCAATAAAAATTGATGATGATAAAACGCGTCAAAGATTTGAGTGGGGGTTTGTGACGTCACTAACCGCTAAAAATGTCATACTAATGTCTTAGAATATGACGTCGCACGAGTTTTCAAAGCACTGTATCGTCTTCATTGTTTGCTTACGTGAAAAAAGGAAAAATACGTGTCCAATATTTTCTAGAAATCTATCTGACGGACAAATTAGATTTCTTTATTTAACTATCCTATTTTAGTTTTTTTATTTAGGCGTATTTGGCCAATCTCTTGTGCGGCTAGGCTACTATATCTCCCTAGACTTTTTAGATCTTTGTTGGCAATAGGCCTTTCCCGTATTACATTAAATGGGGCATATATAAAACAGGCGACCTTGTACATACTAATCCTTCAGTCATTACTATTAACACCATAAAAAAATCACGCTTCTTACGCGAATGCGTGTAAACAGAGCAATAGAAGACAACATCTTAAAATTGCGCACAGATCATATAACATAACTTGTTATAAAACATGTTATGTTATATGTTATGTAACATGTTTCAATTATGTGAAGCCTGTTACAAATGTTATATAACTTATATTAAAACACAAGTTATACAGCATGTTACATACTCCTTTTCCTTAGTCCATTTACATCATACACGTGCTGTATAGTATATACTTAACTAATAATTTAAAATCGCCATCTCAAGGGACTGTTGTACACTCAAGTACATTCAAAAGTACACACAAGCCTCTTATTCTTGAAGGCTTATTGAAAGCACAATGGGTCCGCAAACAATACGCGTGGTTCCGTATTGTATTCTGATCCCTGTTATAAACGTATGTATACGTCATAGTACCTACGCCATCTTTTCTGCCTATTGTATTGTAGATTTATTTGACTTATGATTTGGGTAGTTAAGTGACTAATGATTTATGTACGCTTGGTGGTTGCCAGGGGAGCTCGTGACTTTATAATAAATAATTGACACTCGGGTCGATCTTTAGGTTAAGACCCGCTTGCCTAGGCTGGTCTGTGGATGGGTGACCACCTGATACCGAGTTTTCCCCGTGCCTCGAAAAGCACGTAAGCTATTGGTGCTGTGGTAGTCGTTACAGGAAGTCAGTGACATGAAAGTCTGCAACCAGTCTTACCAAAAAGGTAGCCAGTATTAACTGGGTTGTGCAGGTCAGATTGGCAGTCGCTCCATGTAAAATACTTATATTCAGCTGCATTCGGTTAGACTGGAAGCCGACACCAACATAGTTGTGAAAAAACTAAACTAATCACTAAATACAACAATTTAGGTAAAATTCAAGCAAATATTCAACTAATTTTGCACAAGTAATAAGATTACGACATGAGGAAATGTTTTCTATACCTATTCCACGAAATGAAGCAACATATACATATAATATACATATAGTCACATATATAAGCTAATAAATATTACAGTATATTTACGTGACGAGTCGAGTAGCTAATCCCCGTAATAGTTTGAGTCATCTCATATATCATGTAAAGGCTAACGAAACAGTTAATGGCACAAATATCTGATGAACTCTGTCGTGGTAATATTTCGTAATTGGTGTATTTGCTGGCGTATTACTATTAATATTTTGTGAACGTAATTATTTAGTCAAATTTGTTTATATTTTAGCTTGACTTAGAACCAAATAAAATCGAAGACATGTGACATCTACCAACCTTATCTTTTTTTTTTGGCGGTTGGAAAATCATCGAATAACCCCTCCCGCTCTTGGGCAGCGCGAAAGGGAGTGTCAGACTTCTACTGACTAAAAACCACCCATATTCCTTCTTAGCCCTCTATGTCGAGGCCGCGATAACTAGTGTACAACCCGCGGCCGACATCTACCAACCTACACTGGGCCCGCATGGTGGATTATAGCCCATCCCTCTCCTAGAGAGGAGGCCTGAGTTACTGCAGTGGGAACATTAAATCGGCTGATGATGATGATGATGATGATCACTTAACTCTGCCTAATCCTTCGGGGATTACAAATTCAGATAGAAATGTGCATCTTTGTTATAGTAAATTAACTTTTTCGCACACAAACAAAAGCTCGCACAGAGCTATGTAGTTTACTATACAAAAAATTGAACCTAGTCTAAACTGAAGAGCTTTTCAAATCGCAAGCACGTATGAGCCTAACCATTGACCGACAATAGACCACGTCCAAACCCAACGTGAGTGGTACACTGTACAGAGCGAAAAATGCACCGAAAATTCAATTCATATTTTCTTGCACAGTTTTTGTGGTTGGTTTGGTACTAAAAGACCTTCCGGTACCTAGGTACCGGAAACCTACTAGTAGAGTAGTGTTTAAAAAAAAAACCGCTGAAATAATTGTCAGTTGCCACGTTTGTAGAATTGGAATTTCTCGCAAATATATTTGTCTAATGAACAGTAGTACAGTTTGTTAGTTTAAACGAGGGACATATTGAAACCAGCATGTCCACGTACATGATACTAATAAAATATGAACAAAAAATTAAATCAAATATTTCGGAAAAGTCTTGTAATGCGCACATTTTCTGTGATAAGCATCACAGAAAATGTGCGCGGGTCAATGACTTTTAGGTATAAACTATTAAATTTTTTTTTTTTGCTTTGGTGGGTGGAAAATCATTAAATAACCCCTCTCTATCTCTACTGACTAAAAACCACCCATGTTCCTTCTTAGCCCTATATGTCGAGGCTGCGGTAACTTGTGAACAACCCGCAGCCCCGACGGGGATCCATTTAACCTTCATATGTTAAAACTGGAGTAGGACAATGACGAAAAATAAACGTTTAGTAAAGTGAGATCTAGAGAGCGTGCGGCCCATGGCACAGTTAGGTACGTCACAAATTAAGGTTATAGTTTTCATACATATTTGGGACGAGATACGAATACTGAATACCCTCCTCCGTCAATATGTCCCTCGTTAAACCTGACACACTGTATGGTTTCGGTTATAGATAGGTGCAGACAATCGCACAGTAGGGAACACGACATATTTGACAATGACAGCGCCTAATGACGTAGCAGTAAGAGCGATTTTCGTAGTGCAACTTTTAACATTGATGAGCAAAATTTATTCTATTTTGATTCATAATTTATTATTTATATACTTACTTAATTTCTTACTGCCTTCAGCGCGCTCAGAGAGCTTTAATGATTACTTAGGCCATCACTTAGCAATGGTTTTGACAGTTTTGTCATACAATAATATGTCTACTAAGTGACGGCTTAAGTAATCATTAAATATCTCTGAGTACCTACGGCAGTAAGTATTCCTATTTAATTGTCCTATTAAATTCAATGATTATACTCTGAAGATTTTTCTTCTATGTTACAAGGCCAACTTATTGTAGGTTATTAGAACCTTCTTTTACAGTATCGACTATTGACTAAGTGAACATGTCTACGTCGAAGTACAACCATTACATCTTTAATTATAAAACAAAGTCCTCCGCCGCGTCTGTCTATTCGCGTTATACCTGTGGTTATACACAAAAACGAATGCGATTTTTATGCTGTTTTCACTAATGGATAGAATGGATCTCGAGGAAGGTTCTAGTATATATTTCGAAATTGAACCCTTAAGGTAGTTAAATAGGATATGAAAGTTTGTCGGGATATTTTTCGACAACCACGTCGGAGAAGCCGCGGGCATCAGCTAGTGTTAAATAATCTAAGATTCTGGTTAGCATGAACGCCTATGTTGAATTTTAGAATTGAATTAAATACTAATCCCAGCCTGAACTTAAAAAAATCTAGTTGAAATCACACACACACCGGCTGCCTTGGCTTAATTGTTTTGCTCATGGGGTATTATGGTGTGCGATAGAAACGAAATTTAAAACCCCAGTTGATATTAGAAGTCGTAGTTACAGGATGCCAATGAAAAATATTTTCCTTTTTCCTGCAAATACGATGAGTATAGGGCTGGCTTAACGCTCTGAAGCATGAAACTATCATACACAATAACATCACGCCCAAAAGTTTAAGCAGAGGTGAGTCATTAAAACAAAGAAACGGACATACATACAGGTTAACCACCATAATATTTGTACACCAGATAATATGGTAGAATGTAAGAAATCTTTTAAACAAACCTAACACCATACAATGTACAACTGAATTCTTACAAATAAATAAATTCTAATTCTAAATTCTAATTCTAATTTTAATTCTCTTTTTGGGTGTCGCCACACACAGGTAAAAGTACACTGCGGCCACAACCACTACCCTACATAATTATACTTCAATTAAAGAACACTTTTGATCCAAAAAATAAATCAAACCGTTTAAGCCCCTTACACCGCTTAAACATTTGTCAATGGGGGTATTATGGGGTCTAAACCTTGGGGGCAGTGGGGGTTAATCCGCTTAGGCTGTAAGGAGAAAACTTTTGTAACTGAACAGTAATATCGTGCATCGCTTCTAGGAACTAAACATCGATTGGAAACTATTGGAGTTTCGTCCGTAGTAATGTTATGGAGCTCCGTAACCGTAACCGAAACTGTTTCGGATAAAGGCGGAGACTAAAATATACTTTTTTAGAAGTTTTTCAAATAAGATTAGGGGATAAATATTTTTGAGAGTTGGTAGTGGTGTATTTGTTTTGCCCGGCCAAGCCGTCATTGTCAGATTCTAATATCCGTAACCGTAACCGAAACCGGTATAACATTATTCCTATGTCCGTATTTTATTTCCATAACATCCCTGATACCGACATAGGGTTCTGATTCTCGGTAACTAGTAGGCCCAGCTATTAAATAGTTTCTGCGTATTTACAGTACTTTGTGTATTGTTTACTTTAACCAAAGGCTTTGTTAGAGTTTGAAACAGCTTTACAGAATTAATATTTGAGTTTGTATTTTTTTTTAATATTTTGAATCGCTTTTTGCCGTTTGATTTTAGACTAACACTCACGTATCTCTTTCGAACAACCCGGCCAAGATAACGCCTCACATACAAAGTTACAATATATATATATAAAATATAATATAATATTTATATATTTATATAAAGTTTATATAGGTATTTCAAACCAAGCTAAACACGCAAACACGATATTACTAATACAACATACTTACAAACTAGTAATTCCTCAAAGGGGGAAACAAGGTGAATTCGCACTATTGGTGGCACATAAATGCCTCACTATCGGCCCTCTAACAGCCCTCCTGAACGGCCAACCAACACGGCAACCTCTTTTGCAATGTAAATATCGATACCTCCCCGCGTAAAAAATCGCTCGCGTGGTTTCTCACAACCAATGCCATAGATCCCTTCCCACAAAAACTTTCAACGCTTTTAAACCTCCGTATCGTGTATCAGAGATCTTTTTAAACTGGTCAGGAATGTGTCAATTCTACTTTTCGTTGTAGATAGAACATTGTGAAGAGGGACGGAATAGGACCACAGATTTAATCATTTTATTTTCGACAAAGGTAATGTTAGCCGTTTTGCTTCAGAATAATTGTAGGAACAGTGTGTAGAAATACATTTAAATTGGGAATACCTAGTTTGAAAAGCAGGAAGTTCTGAAAGTATTGCGAATCGTATTTTGTGATTTTCTGACAGTTTGTTGCGGTGTTTGGCTCAGGTACGCCATGCAAGTTATTAGGTCATCATCATTATCAGCCCTTAAGTTCTCAATGCAAGGACTCAGGCCTCTTCTGTAGGAGAGGGATGGACTATATAATCCACCACGTGAGCCCAGTGCGGGTTGGTAGATATCCCATGTCTTCGAATATTTTGGTTCTAAGATATGCCGGTTTCCTCACGATGTTTTCCTTCACCGTTTTGAGAGCAGCGGTGATGATATAAATTACACAAAGTACTGCGCCTGCCCGGGTTCGACCTGGCTCTCCGCTGCTACGTACGATACCGTTTCAACCTTACATAAAATACTACACTAAAGTACCAAATAAGAAAATGTTATTGTTTTCCCGAAGTCTTGTTATACTGGTAACATTGAAATATTCCAACAAAGTAAAATAAATCAAAAAGATCTCCTACAGTTTATTCTGAATGTTAACATTAGCATATTATCAGAGGAAGGAAGTGGCAAAACATCAAACCTCCTTTCGAGACCATGGACAATATACACTTCTTTTTATTTAAATTACAGACTACTGCTATTTTTAAGCAGTCTTACAAATTGTTTATAGACTTTTGATGGTCTCTGGTAAGGTAAACTGGATTAAATATTTTTTTTATTGAATAAAAATACTTTGGGAAAATCCTTTGAGAACTTGTTCTTTCTTTGTTTACTTTGTTGAACGTAGTTTTTGTTCTTGCTTACTTTTAATTATTTTTCTGGAATTACATAAGTTACCAATTAATATTTAAATTGTTGGAAGAAAGTTAATTTAATTTATGAATAACGGAAGAAAGTGCTTCAGGTTGAAAGTTACCGTTTGTATTTTGGTTTATGAAAGACCTAGTCATTTTAAATTAAGGTTTTCTTTCTACGTCATTGACTTTTGTTCCTCAATCTTTATGTGTATAATTCTACTGTGCGTGTGTTTGTCATAGAATTCCTCCTAAACTGCTGGACCGATAGCGATGAAATTTTTTATGTGTGATCCAGCGTGGATTCGAGAATGGTCTAGATTCATAATTGGACCCGGTAGGTGGCACTGCTGTCCGGGCAGGACGACGTCTGCCGGGTCCGCTTATAGTATATTGTAAATGGCTGATTAATATATATAAAAGAATAACGAACACGTCGACGTCATCATCAGCCTATAATGTTCCCACTGCAGGGACTCAGGCCTCCTCTCTAGGAGAGAGATGGGGTATAATCCAACACGCGGGCCAAGTGCGGGTTGGTAGATGTCACAGTCTTCGAATTTTTGGTTCTAAGACATGCCGGTTTCCTCACGATGTTTTCCTTCACCGTTTTGAGAGCGTTTTGTTATATAACTTTAATGAAATACAAAAAAAAAGTAGTTAAAAAACTAAAAAACCCGACTGAAAAAACTGAAAAGCAAACAACAAGCATATTTTAAACTAAACAAAACTTGGAAGATTTGAAAGATTTTTAAGATATTTCCATTCTGATTTCATTTTATTTTTTCATATTCATTGAACCCCGCCGGCTTCCGAGTCTTGTTTAATTTGAGAGACGTCAAGACGAATCTAACGACGTATATTTTATTCAAATCCCTTCATCCGTTCAGGAGTTATGAGGGAACAAAGAAACGGACATACTTACATACATACACGTTAAACACATAACCGTCCTTTTGGGCTTCGCCGCAGTCGGGTAAAAATAAGAAAATTCGCTTCCTTCTTCATCATCATCTTACTGCCTTTATACCATGTCATTTGGGGTCGGCGCAACACGTTTTTTCTTCCATTCTGCTCTGTCAGTCGTCACGCTATCATTTATTCCTTTTTCCTTCATTTCGCTTCTAACTTATGACAACAAAACCGACTTGCTGAAGCTGCTTTTTCTCTTGAAGTTTATTTGTCACTTTTTGTTGTTTTGTTTTTTCACTTTATTGTGTTTTTGAAGTAGATTTTGTTTTTCAAAATACAGGATTTTTTTTTAAATCTCTAACTTGTACAAATTAAACCTCTTTAGAGATTTAGAACAAGCATTAGTAACCTATTACATATTATTTATGCTAGCGATCTAGGTATTTAATTTATGGAGATATAGACCCGGAATTTTTGCGATCCAGTGTAGTATACTTGTCCATAAGCCAGGATAAAACATCAAAACATTTCAGAGTGATTTTTTTGTACGAATTCGCTCAATGCGTACATCAATTAGTCCTGACTGAAATCGCACGTTTAATCAAAATGAATGTTGTCGGATGTCAGACGTTTCATATCTACGAGTACTAACTAAAATGGTTGGTGCGTAAATGGGAAGTACTATTTACGCGCAAACCAGTTTAATTGAACTGTCTGGCCATCTGTCTGTCTGTCTGTCTGTTGGTGACGCATGCGCATTATGGCGTCAAGGGGTGACGTGAATGGTGGTTTTGATGTGTGGATGTTGTTTGTTTTCATAGTTTTTTGATTGTGAAAAATAACCGGTACACTACAGTCACGAACACTAATTTTTACGCGCCAACCATTATCGTCAGAACTCGTATATGAAACTTCCTACATCCAACAACATTCATTTTGATTCACCTAAAATAGTCACTTTCATTTTTTCATTCCAAGTAATCTATCGGTATATAGTTTGATCGTATCGATTACCGGGTTTAAGTTCAACGAATATTATTATATATTTTTTTTTTATATATTATTATTATTATTATTATTATTTTATTTTTATTATTTATTAAAATTGTTTTTTTTTAATTATTTCTTTTGGTTTTGGGAAAGTGGTTTTTGTTTCTAAACCATGGATGATCCCCCCAAAACATTTTAGTTACAAATAAAGTTTTTTATTCGAACCGGACTTATGTCTCGCAATTTATTGATCGATGTCCTGTGTCAGATTTGTAAGGTATAAAAAGCGATGTCAAAATATTAATATATATATATAGAGGAAGAATAGGGTCGATGACAGAAAATGTAGGTAGTTCGTCAGATAGATTTCCGAAAAAATATTGGACACTATTTCTTCTTTTTACAGTGCTGCGAAAACCCATGTGACGTCACACTTAGGACATTTTTAACGGAAAATGCTCAAGCCCCCATTTATGATATTTGACGCGCTTTATCGTCGTCAATTAATTTACGTATCAATTTTTTTCGATAATCTATCTGCACACAACTCAATTTTTTTTAGTCAGGAATCATCCAACAATCACTTCAGATCAGCTTTATTGTTCGACAAATACTGCCGAATCGAATATTTCCGCCTCAAACAATGGTAGCATACGGTGTCCTGTGCCAGTGGAGCTCAGCGAGGCGATGGAATGAGGTAAGGACCTCATTACATCGCCTCGCTTAGCTCCACTGACACAGGATAACGTACTCCTGTGGTAAGTCGTTCGTAAAACCGTTACGTGAGCATCAAACCCGCAAACTTTTCCAATATCAACTTAAATTTTGATTGAAAGAGTTCCCGTGTGTTCAGCGAGAACCTCTAAGATGTTCAGTGACAAAAGTTCGTCAGGAGACAGGGGTTTGGAGGATATCGTGTATATCTTTATTTTGTGCGTGTATTAGAGACTCGGAGGTTTGTTGGAGTTTCCGATTAGGGCTGGTATTGCATTGTTTTTATACTGAAATGGGGTACCGGAGTTTTGAAGACAAGAGTGGGAAAAGTAAAGAAATAAGAGCAGCGGCAGCCCAGTGGTGGCGGCCCCGACTTACAAACAGTAGGTCGTGGATTCGAACCCAGGTAGGAACATTACTTTGTGTAATTTATTTCATCAGTGCTGCTCTCAAAACGGTGAAGGAAAACATCGTGAGGAAACCAGTCTTAGAACCAAAAAAATGGAAGACATGTGACATCCACTCGTACCAATCTGCACTGGGCTCGCGGGAACTTCAATACGGCACGGTTGGCGCAGTGGCTCAAGCAATGGACTGCTGCGCCGCGTGTCGCGGGTTCGATCCCCGCACGGAACAAATATTCGTATGACCTACAGATAGTTGTTTCGGGTCTGGGTATTTGTGTATGTGAGATTAATTGTTTGTGAACGCACCCACGATACAGGAGAAATTCCTAGTGTGGGGCAAAGCTTAAAAAAAAAAAAAAAGTCTGTTGATGATGATGATGATGAAGAGTCACACAGCCCTCTTTCTTATTTATCGTATTACATATTTTTTTACTTGACAGTTTTCATTGCTTTCTTTACCGTTTTAAAAAAAAACTGACGTGTGGCGTAGGCCTATAGAAAATAAAATTGTTGAATAAGTACCTTCAAGTTTAATTACGTGGAGGCTGTCGACGGCTGTGCACGAGTTTGCACGCTTAATTTCGTTAAGTAAATTCATTTTGAAATTTCACGTGGACCTCTCAGACCCCACCTCAGTATTAACGTAACATTTTTGTGAATACTTTCGATTTAGTTATTGTCTTTTTTTGCAGTACTTTTAAAACTTTTACGTCGCACTTGTTCGTTTTTTGTCGTCCGGGACAAAATGGTCTTTCGGTAATAATAAAAAACCAACATGTAGCGATAGATAAATTGTAGTGCCACTGCCAGGGAACAGCGATTTTGGTCGTGGATAGGTTTTGAAGACTCCAGCGGTTTGATAGTCGAAGACATTGATGACACCTTTACAATAAAGCTTCACGAGCATTACTCAGATAGGTACTTCTCTGAAGAGTCAAAGAAAATCTACACACATTCAATGTGTAAAGCAAGTTTGCCCAGACTGTGTGTAATTCGCAATAAATGATCTCTGTATTTAATTGTTCTCATTACAGTATTATAATTGCTGATGATTGACATTTGCTAAGATTGTCAGTTAATTACGTAGTTGTTTTTTAAAAGCTATAGTGAATACGTTGTGATTTATGGTCTCATGTGATGTTTTCCAAAAAGACACCAAGTGATTTCCAAACCTTTAGATAATAGTTAAAATAAAATAAATAAATAATTAATAAATAAATTATTAATAAATTAATACAAATAAATCATACATTTTTTTAAAATTTAATTTAATTATGTCGACTCAAGCTAATTATTACACACTAAACTCTAAAACACCTAAAGATTTTTAAATATAAACAGATATGTACGTGCCTCGGCGGCCCCCACGTCAGTCATTATCTGCCTAGCCTTTTCCCAACTACACACATCAAAAGTGTCTAGGGATCAACATATATTTTTGCAATAACTTTTCTCCTGATTGATATTAATTAAAATTTTCTTTAAGGATTCATCAAATAAAGTGTTTTCGTTTGTCACAGTAACGATAAACCAAGTCACCTTTGCATTAATAAAGAAATTTGCCATTTTCCTAATAAAGGGATTTTTGACATTTGAACCACTAACATTAAAGTTCGAAAAAAAGACTGAAATAACAGTTTTCTTTAAAATTTTATTGGGTAACTTAAACAATTAATCATCCGTGTTTCTACCGCGAACACTAACAACACAAGAACATCGGTTTGGCATACTCAAAATGAGTTCATCCAAATCACGCTGTGGAATGGCCGCCCATGTTCGTTGCAACAACAAAAAAAGGTCTTCTTGCGACTGGATACCCTCCATATTCGGCAGAGCTCTTCTCTGTAGCATATCCCATGCATGCTCAATCGGGTTCAAGTCTGGCGACTGAGCAGGCCAGGGCAGGACATTGATGTTAGCTGCGGCGAGAGTCTGTCTTACAACTCTTGCGGTGTGCGGTCGTGCATTATCATGCATTAACTGAAATAAGGGACCGATTTGCACTTGTAGAGGAACGATGACGTCTGATACAATCGTCTCAGCATAAATTTGAGCGTTGAGGTTGCCTCTGATCCAAATCAACTCAGTTCTTCCGCCGATCCAAATACCCGCCCATACCATGATGGTTCCACCACTATAAGGATGGACTTCCTGGCAGGATTTTAATCGCTGTTGGCGTCCAGGGGTTCTCCAGTGTCGTATACGTCTTGTATCCGGTCTCATACCAAAACGAGACTCATCAGAAAAGCACACGAAACGCCATTGTTCTTCTGCCCAATTTCTGTGTTCAAGAGCCCATTGATATCGAATCCTACGATTGTGCATTGCTATAGGTGGTACCCGTAGCGGTCTTCGGGAATGAAGGTTCACTTCATGCAAGCGGTTTCTGACTGTTTGGTCGCTAATTAAGTTCCCTGAAGAGTGATGAAGCCTCACGGCTAACATCATGGCGGTTATTGTTGGAGCTCTTCGAGTTAAGATTTGAATGTATCGGTCTTGTCTCCGTGTGGTGCAGCGATACCGTCCTCCATGGCGCTCAGCCACGGTACCAGTGCTTCGGTAACGTGTCCAAAGTCGACTGATAACACTCTGACTTGTATTCAGAGCTAAAGCCACAGTACGTTGCCGGGAACCAGCTTCTATCATTCCCACGGCTCTGAGCATTTCTTCCCTGCTTAAATGACGTCGCCGCTCCATAATAACGTTGGTTTTAATCAGTAGTAGGGAAACAGTAGCACTAATAATGTCTTCAATGCGTTGTATGTTTTTATAGGGAAAATATTGACAGCTGATTTTCATCTTTTACTCGAATTTGATTCACAGTTCCTGATTCAAATTATGAAATGCACCAAAAAGGATCCATATAAATTTATAAAATCATAAATTTATTACAAAGCCACATCTCAATCTCAAGAAATCCGCATAAAAATGCTTGATCCCTAGACACTTTTGATGTGTGTATATTGGGGTCGGCTTCCAGTCTAACCGGATGCAGCTGAATACCAGTATTTTACATGGAGCGACTGCCTATCTGACCTCCACAACCCAGTTAATACTAGGTAATACGATACCCTTTGGTAAGACTGGATGTCAGACTTTCAGGTCACTGACTACCCGTAACGACTGCCAAAGATCTATATATGGCACCCGGGACCAACAGCTTAACGTGCTTTCCGAGGCACGGAGGAAACTCGGTATGTAATGCCGTAATCCACAGATCGACCTATACAAGCGCAGCTTAACCTAAAGATCGACCCGAGTGGCAGTTCTTATTAAGCCACGTCAGTGTTTACGTGAAATTAAATCCACCTCAGTAGCTATAGGATAAAGTCCCAAAAAACATTGCTGTACAATTTTATTTGACATCATCATCTTTAAGACAGTTTATGCCATTGTCATAATAGGATATTTCACCAAAAAAACCTAATTAATATGTCAGATACTTAGATTTCCAAAAAATATTAGACATGTATGTTTTCTTTTTTCACGTGAACAAAAGATGAAGACGATACAGTGCTTCGAAGAGTCGTGTCAAGTTGTATGACGTCACAAGGTTAGTTCTTTATTTTTTCTTAGTACTATCTTTGACACGTTTTATTTTTGTAAATCTTTATTAATTTGATAAAACAAAAAACACGTATCCAATATTTTTCGATAATCTAACAGACGGAGTATTTTTTTTTTGTGAAACACTCTATTATTCTAATAAGGGTCGGTGCAACATGTTTTCTGTTTTCATTCTCCCCCGATGTCAAGGCATTGATTACTTTTTCTCCTCCATATCATTCCTTACAAAAACCATTCCTCCTTTCTTGGGTCTTTCAAACAGTTCAAAGAATAGTTCACTAAATATTTTAAAACAAAGTCCTCCGCCACATCTGTTCGCTATAAACTCAAAAACTACTACATCGATTTCCACCGTTGGATAGAGTAGATCTTGAAGAAGGTTTTAGTATACAATTTGACTGGCATCCACGCTTGCGAAGCCACGAGCATCAGATTTATAACAGCACCTTTTTATAAATAAACATATGACCCTCATTATTAATAGTTCCCACGATCAAACACTAGTTTGGACCAATTGTTAATACTTAACGTGTATCTAATTCAATATACCAAATAGTTCACTCGGAAGAACCATGATGGCGCCGCTCAAAGACCCTTAAACTAATGGAAACCAATATAACCGCGGTTCAAAGTTATCGCTTTATACTTGTATAATATAGTTAATGTTACCTACTATACAGGATGGGTAATATTTGAGAAGATATATTTTTTTGTTCCTATCGATTTGCTGTCTGAATGATGAATATAAATAATGATCCAAGGATGAGAGACCAAAAAAACAGGTGAGTCGAACTTCTGCGTCAATGGTTCCGTACCTATATGCTTTCTACTCAAAACCTATTCGTTAGTACTTCCAGTTGACCTAGAATTGACAACATTGGTTGAAAACAAAATGTCTTACAAGGTCATAAAGCATAAGTAACGGAGAAATTGAGAAAAAAATAATAATATTAAGGTAATTTTTAAACTTACAAATTTTCGCGTAAATCTAAATTTGTCCATATCTTTTTATCGTGTTGATTCAGGACCTTGATTTTTATACACTTAAAAGGAACTATAGACCTCAGTATCTGGTTTAAATTTCAACTTGCTAGGTCCATCCGTTCCTGAGAAAATTGATGGTGACAGAGTTTTTATGCAACCCATGGTCTTCAGACTGTACACGCCGTCAAGAAATATCTCTCAGGCACGATGGTGTGGCCGCGGGTAGTCCACCGGTTATCGCGGCCTCGACATAGAGGGCGAAGAAGGAACATGGGTGGTTTTTAGTCAGTAGAAGTCTGACACTCCCTTTCGCTCTGCCCAAGAGCGGGAGGGGTTATTCGATGATTTTACACCCACCAAAAAAAAAAAAAAGGTACGATGGTGTCTTCTTTCAGATTGCCATTGCGTAATATTAATTTCACGTTGGAAAAAGGCACATCCTGTTTAACGCGAGCTACAACTGATTAGCATAGGTAGTAAGTAAGATGAAGGAAATTGTACAAAGTTCTACTTCCATTACTTGTCTATTACCTAACTTATTAAGTTAATATTGTTACTCGATATTGGTTTTCAATTACATGTTATGAAACAAGCCGTTTCTCGTGAAAGGTTTTCTGTTTTCTCAAACATCCATTCAACATGGTTCTGTAATATTTATGTTGAGAAGTTTTTCATGTGAAACCTGTATGTGTGTTCTGTTGTGGAGGTCAGATACAAGTCGCTTCATGTAAAATATGGGCTATATATTTATAAAGCTGATTTTGATCAGACCGCAACATCGTTAGGAAAAAGTTACACGGATGATAATATTATGACGTCTCCACTAGGAGCTGTGGAAGAGTAAATGTGCCATAATCAACGCCCAGTATCCAGGTCGGGTTAGATAACAACACATATCCATATCTGGCCTTTTGCGCTTACGTTTTGGATTTGTTGAATTTATCTTGTTTTGTATTTGTTATTCAGATATGTAAGTTTTTGTTACTCATTTTTAAATTAGAACTTTATCGAAAAATGAGTAAAGCAGTGCCTGGTACTAACCGGGCAAAGCCTCGCCCTTACATTTCCATCACCCAAAAAAAAAGAAATCAAAATCAAAACTCATTTATTCAAACTAGGCTGATAATCAGCACTTTTCGAATGTCAAAATTTACTTTACTTTACTTGCTGGAAAGAAGAAGTGGCGGAACATACTCCCCAGCACACATCTGTCTGTTAGGTTGGTTAGAAGAACCAGACTCGATACAATAGTAAGGCAAGTATAGAAAGTATATATTAAAAATAAAAAGACATAACATATCAGTAAACTAATCTTGGAAAAAGAACATAAATATCAAAAACATTGTCTAGTGTTCAACTCAACGACCAACTATTCTTATCATTTAAGTAGTCGTAAATGGAATAGTAAGCTTTTAAACAAAGATTAGATTTTACTTTGGCTTTAAACGCATTTAATGGCAAGTCTAGAAAAGAAGATGGCAGTTTGTTATAAAATGTTATACCAAGCCCGACGAATGAATTATGAACTTTGTGAAGTCGGTGAAAAGAAGCGCGTAGTTTATGCTTATTTCTAGTGTTAAAGTTGTGAATATCACTGTTTTTAGTGTACAGGTGGATATTTTGTTTGATATATAAAATATTGGCAAAGATGAACTGAGAAGCAACCGTCAGAATACCAATCTCCTAAAAAAATCTCTTAGAGAAACTCGGGCACCCAGCTGATAAATTGCACAAACCGATCGCTTCTGCAGAACAAATATATTTTGAACATCAGCAGCTTTGCCCCACAGCAGAATACCGTAAGACATAACGCTGTGAAAGTAACTAAAGTAGACTAACCGTGCTGTATCAACGTCAGTGAATTGTCTTACTTTTCTGACGGCGTATGCGGCTGAACTTAGCCTTCCTGCTAGGCTTGATATTTGTAAACTCTATTGTAATTTAAACGTTCCCAAAGTTCCTCTTTCGTCTTCTGAGTAGCAGATAAATGTTCAAATACATAGAAGAAACTTGGCTCAAGACATATAAAGGGTGTAAAAGGACCCTTAACGCAAACGAAGGGCACTTGTTCTCCCCACCCCTGCAAACATTTTTTTGTTCTAGACCATACTTGGGAACCTAGTTACGGAGATATTGGGGTTCAATGTTTCCAATTTTGCACAGCTGTTTTTGTTAATACTAGTTTTTCAGGTTATAACTTTACTTAAATTGCCTCCATGACCCGTTTACTATTCAAAGCATCCACTAGCACAATGTTTTAATAGTGCTACATTGAGTTTTACCGTAAAATGTGATTTTTAAATGAAATTTCAATACTTAATTGATATAGTTTTAGAAAGTGCTAATAATGATGACAGTCGGCCTAATTTGAAAAAAAGACATGATGCATAAATTGATGAAAAAAATAAGCTTCAAATACTCCAAACGCAATCGTAAGATTATGTTTATTGACAAACCAGAGATTGCAGTATGGTGTGTAAAATATTTCAATGAGATTGCAAAATGTAGAAGAGACGGCAAGAAAATATATTATTTGGATGACATTATTACCATTACCTTTAGTTAACTACCTAAACCGATGGAGTATACATTTATTAAAGCTCTTAACTTTGTAATCCAAAAATAAGCCTGTCGTCATATATCGTCATCTTCAACATAATTTCTAATGAAAAACAATACATGGTTTTGGTTCGTTCGAAGAGATATTATTATTATTGAAAGGGCAATGACCGCTATTGACATCTTAACTGACAGCAACTATAGGACAAATCAGTTTCTCCATTTTCCTTTACCGTTTTCGGAGCTTGCACAAAGTAAAGTGCGCTTCCCGTCGGGGATGCGGGATGTTGTAAGAGATACCGCGGCCTTGACATATAGGGCTAAGAAGGACCATGGGTGGTTTTTACTCAGTAGAAGTCTGACACTCCTTTTCGCTCTGGCCAAGAGTGGGAGGGGTTATTTGATGATGACCCACCAAAAAACAAAAAAGTGCGCCTACATAGAACCAAATAAAATAATATAATTTCACCCAGTCCGCTCTACCATGTAAATAAAGGTACATGTTGTGCACAATTAGGGGCGTCCATGTTTTTACCTTTTAATTGACTGAAGCTTGAAGCGGGGGTTATAATGAAGTTTGTGAACAGCCGAATATGGCCGGGTGTTCTGATGGCATGTTTTTGTTATGTTTTTGATTTTATGTGTCACATGTCATCATCATCTGTCTAGCCTTTTAGCAACTAAGTTTGGGTCGGCTTTCAGTCTAACCGGATATCAGTCAAGAACCAGTATTTTACAAGGAACAACTGCTTATCTGACTTTCACATTCCAGTTAAATACCCTTAGGTAAGACTGGTTGTCAGAGTTTTCGGTTCAATGACTACCTATAACGACTGAAAACGATCTATATACAAGGTGTAAATTAACCCTTCACACAGCCGTAAACCAAGCATTATGTACATCAAACTTAGTACCCCTATGCAAATTTATTTGCTGGGAAACGACTTCTTTTTTGGGTTGACCCCAAAAAAAAAGTCGTTTCCCAGCAAAAAAAAACACATTTTACGGTACAACTCAATGTAGCACTCCTAAAACATTGTGCTAGTGAATGCTTTGAATATTAATTTAAATAGTAATTAGTCATGGAGGTAATATAAGTAAAGTTATAACCTGCCAAACTACTATTTACAAAAAATCCGTGAAATTTTTTGAACTTTGACCTGCAATATCTCCGTAACTATAGGGTTCCCAGGTATGGTCTGTAACAAAAAAAATATCGCAGTGGTAGGGGAAAACCCCTTATAAGCCCTTTATTTGCGTTAAGGGTACTTTTACACCCTTTATGACAGCCGGGACCAACAGCTTTACGTGCTTTTCGAGGCACGGAGGAAATTTGGTATGTAATGGGTGGTCACCCATCAACACAGATCAACCTAGGCAAGCGTGGCTTAACCTAAAGATCGTGCCAAGTGGCTGTTATTATTAAGTCATAAAATGTATAAAAGAAAATTGTGTAATGCATACGGCAAACGCTAAATTGGTTAGAGAGGACGAGGTAACTTAACAGCTTAGTTTCACATAACATCACGCCTAAAATTCCAGAAGGGTTAGGCAGAGGTGGCCGTTTAGTGCTATTTAGTGTTATTGTTTTTTTTCCGTAATAGGGATGTTAACAAAAAAAAATCTAATTAGTCCGTCAAATACTTAGATTACCAAAAAATATTGCACACGTATTTTTTCTTTTTTCACGTAAGCAAACAATGGATACGATGCAGTGCTTTAAAAACTCGTGTGACGTCATACTCTAAGACATTAGTATGCCATTTTTTGCGGTCAGTGACGTCACTTACCCCTACTCAAATCTGACGCGTTTTATCCTCGTCAATATTTATTGATTTGATAAAACAAAAAATACTTATCCAATATTTTTCGATAATCTAACAGACGGACTAAGTAGAATCACATTTTTTAAAGTCAGTATTAGGTAGGTATTAGGAGGGATTTTTATCCCTATTGTGGCATCAATTTGGGCCCTATCAGAATACCAGCGCTGTGACATTGAGATGTCATAAATGTTACATCACCAAGCTGAGATAGTGACATTTTG
This sequence comes from Diarsia rubi, assembly GCA_932274075.1. Taxonomy (NCBI): domain Eukaryota; kingdom Metazoa; phylum Arthropoda; class Insecta; order Lepidoptera; family Noctuidae; genus Diarsia; species Diarsia rubi. The sequence continues at coordinate 7,877,288 of OW026433.1, forward strand.
GCCTCGTACAGGGCTATGTTTATTATTATTGTTACGTCTAGATGACCGACGCGTCGGTCATCTAGAATCTTCGGGAAACCTCGCTAATAACTGAGAAGTACGCGTGAATTCTAGTAGGTACCTACTTACATTCTATAGGTAGTTAGTCCGCGCCCGGCATCGGCGGCACTTGCCACTTTAATTTCGACCATATGCGTCGGCGGCGGCACGGCGGCGGCGTACGGCGGTGTGCGGCGTACGGTAGTAACTTTTTCTTTGTTGGTTATTTTATCTTTAAGTTTATTTTTCTGTTAATGTTTTTGTGAATGCTTTATGGAATAATAGGGAATTTTCTCGAATTTCTTTTGTGTGTTTGGGGTATAAAAGGACCGAGAGAGGACGAAGCGGGTCAGTCTACTTTTAAGTGAGACAACGAGACCAATAAATACATTTTCTTTCTTTCTAAGCCTTTTCTTTTTAAACGGACACACATCCAGACTCCGTGGCTGCTACTCAGCAATTCTTTAAGGAAAAACCCCTTAACCCGGGATTCGAATCCAGGACGTCATGCTCAGCAACCGCGTTGGCGACTACTGAACCAACGTGACAGTCTACAAATCACAAATACATCCATATTTATAATCTACTTTTTATATTAGAAACGTAATTATTATTTTTCTAAACGTAACGTACGGACTGACATTACGAAAAACCTTTTCCGTGTATCGTTTGGAGATCGCAGTCGGAAACTTGATGTTGTATTAAAAAACAACATTATTCCTGCTGCCAGGAAATTGGGAGTGCTGGTAATGGCTAAATTATTCATAACACTGAGTTGGGTATCACGTGACGGGGGCGTCATTCATTTCGCATTACCACCTTTTTTAGGCATATGTTTTCCTTTTATTTGGTTTACGTGTAATTTCTATTTATGTGTGTTAATTATACAGTGTAAACGTAACCTTCACCTAAGCCGCCAACCAAGCATTGTGTAGATACATCAAACTAAGTGACCCTAATTTTTAGGGGTTCCGTACACAAAGGGTAAAAACGGAACCCTATTACCAAGACTTCGCTATCTTTCCGATTGACTGTCACCTCAAGAACCGCGATAGCTAGACAGTTGAAATTTTCACAAATTATGTATTTCTGTTGCCGCTATAACAACAAATACTAAAAACAAAATAAAACAAATATTATGTTATGTTGAACAAATGAATATTATGAATATATGTTATTATTGAATACTATGTTATGTATTATGTTATGTTGTTGTTGTATGTTATGTTATTATTATGTTGTTGTTGTTATTATGTTATGATGTTGTTATGTTATGTTGTTATGTTGTGTTTGTTGTATGTAATATTTATTTTATTTTGTTTTTGTTCGTGCGCGAGTCCGACTCGCACTTGGCCTTTTTTTTTTAATACTAACCAGTTTCATGGTAATAACTTTACTTTAAATACTTCCATGACCCGTTTACTATAAAATAGGTACCCTGCAGCATGATATTTAAAAATGTTAATAGTCTGTAAGCTTTCTTTAACATTAAATAAATAAAATAAGTAATGCATACATTGGCACAATGTTTTGAAAACCTCACGTTTTCAATACCCAAAAAAAGTCGCTCCCCAGTAATCATTTTTGTTGTAACATGTTAGTTTTATGTACAGAATGCTTATACAGCTTGTACGCCAAAATCTCTTCACCTACATTCGACACTTCAAAATCAAATCGCAGTTGCAATCTTGGACCGTGTCAGTGGTTCCTTACCTTTCAATTCGGAGGGGTTTTCATACCGATTCAAGTGGTTCACAAATATGGGGTGCATACAACTCAGATTTCCAATATCAGACGAAGCCAATATGTCTCAAGAATAGTTCGCTCCTAAGTCAAGTTTTATGAGTTGCCGAACAAATATACTTACGTAAAATGGAAAAATATTTAGCGTTTTATATCTGGGGATTTAGCGCCCTCGGTGGAGAGGTGTAATGATTTTTTGGAGGCCTAACTTTTCAGCTTTTGCTTGAGACAAAGTTTTACCCGCGGCTTTGCCCGAAGAAATTATCCCATGGTGACGTACCATCTGGATAAAAAGTATTCTTTATCCTAATCCAAGTTATGGTCTATTCGTGTGCCATTTGCATCGAAATTCGTTAAGCCGTTAAGGTGTAAAAAACAGCAGACATTCAGATTTACTTTCGCATTTATATTTTTTAACCCACCCAGAAGTAGGAGACCCGCCAAGCGGGGCTCCGTCGACTGGGACTAGGGAGGTTGAGTGTTTTTTTTTTTCACACACTTCATTTAAATTAAAATGAAACTTGCCCAATATTGAAAAAAATGCAGGACGTAACGTTGATACTCGAACCAATAGGGGATCGGACTGAGTCAAAAAACAATGATTCTAATTAGTCCGTCAGTCAGATTATCGAAAAATATTGGATACGTGAATTGACGAAGATAAGATGTGGTTGTGACGTCATTTGTAGGTAAAAATGTACTATCATATGACGTTTTCGAAGAGTTCACGAGTTTTCGAAGACTGACACACTGACACACTGACTGCATTGACTTCATTTTTTGTTTATATGAAAAAAGAAAAAATACGTCTCCAAAATTTTTTGGAAATCTATCTGACGGACTAATTAGTTTTTTTTGTCCGATCCCCTATATTAGGTCGCTTTATTAAGTCAGTTTCCAGAAAGTCTGACTTCCGGTAAAAGAGTAGAAATATGGAACAGAGTATAAGCTTTAAGAACGTGCAAAATGATTACCTATTTTGGTAGGGTTGTCACAATAGGTGAATATATTATAAATTAAACAAAACATTAATTAAATACCTAAAAATTAACGAAACCGGGCAAGTACCAATGATAATCGGCACGGTTTGTGCAGTGGCTGAGCGATTGGACTGCTGCGCTGCGTGTCGCGGGTTCGATCCCCGCAAGGAACAAATATTTGTATGGCCTACAGATAGTTGTTTCGGGTCTGGGTATTTGTGTATGTGAGTTTAAATGTTTGTGAACGCACCCACGATACGGGAGAAATTCCTAGTGTGGGGCAAAGTTTTATAAAAAAAAAAATCGTGAGCGCTTCAGATAAACCCCCTTGACCCCCCACAGTGACTGAATCCTTTAATTCCCCCTGAATTTAAAGTAAATTGTAAGCCAAACCCATAAAAGGTACTTGAAACAGTAATAACCAAAATGTTCTCTTGCCTATTGTATTCCTTGAGACACCTAGATAAAGTAAGATATATTTTTATTTTTTTTCAGACAATGACAACTTGAGAAATTGACATTTTGCAAAATTGCATTATGTCATTAATTTCAATACGTATTTACATTAAAATATTTTTCCAGTCTCGCCGCGTACGCGACCAGTGGCCGGTGGTCACGCACACATGTCCCGCGTGCTTGTAATAGTGCAACCGTTTCGCGAGGCTGTATGAAGCTTATTCTCCGTTCCATATTTCTACTCTTGTGCTTCCAGTGTTCCCAAAGGGTATCGTATTACCCAGTACTGGGTTGTGGAGTTCAGATAGGCAGTTCCGTAGGTGTCGTATGAGGCGAAGATTTTCCATCATTCTCACCTACCCTACCCCAAAACCCAAAATCAGCCTAAATGTAAAAAAAAACAAAACCTACAAAATAGTGATCCATTGAGGACAAGTGACATCGGATAAGCGCTGTGACCGGAAATATGGGACATCCATCGCAAAAATGACGTGCCCTTAATAGTCTTCAGTGATTAATGGCATTCATTCATTATTTATACGGACTGCATTATAATAGCTTACGCGAGTACCTACAGATACTTAAATGAGGGGCTTTTTTATCATTTAATGACTCCTCCCGCTCTCACGGCAGAACGTTATGGAGAGTCAGACTTCTACTGACTAAAAACCACCCATGTTCCTTCGTAACTCTTTGTGTCGAGGTCACGGTATCTCTTTCGAACAAACCGTAGCCCCGATGGTACTCGAGACTTAATAATATCAACGTTATAATATCGTCGAGGTTAAGCATGGTTTTCTTAGGTCATTTCATTGGTGGGTGACCATTTGAAATGTACTGAGATTAAGCCAGTGTGTTGCGTGTGTTGGTTGTTGCTGTTATTGATAATTCTTTATACAGGGTGTCCAAGAACCTGGCGTCCAACTGGATTCCCACGATGCCCCAAGTTCTAACAGTACTCAGAAAAATATTTTAAAAAATCCACCCCATGTACTTACAGAATTATACTGATTTAAAAAAAAAAGGGGAAATGAGCACCCTGTGACATACTTTTGAATGCTGTGACTGCTAATGCTGATAATTTCGATATTTCTTGGAGGTTTTGTAATCTAGGGTATTGCTGTGTCTAAATAGAATGTAAAAATAATGTACTTATTGTACCATTTTAAAATAAAATATTATTTTAACTAAAGGTGATATGGAAAACTATTGAATTTCGCAACTTTGACCGACTGTAGTGTAAAAAAAATGTACCAAAATAGTATGGCAAGTGACGTCAAATTTTGACGCGTTTATTCCTCTTTTTAAAAAGGTATAATACTTACACATTAATTTTAAAAAAAAAATTTTTGATAATATTTTTACTCAACAACCCAATTTTTACGAAGTGCCTACCTACTAACGGTAACTGTTCTTATCTTAGAAACTGTTATGTTACTACTATTATTTACTTCGGTTCCAAGAGTGAGCAAGAAGGAAATACACACAGGTAGATGGGTTCCCAGTAGAATAAAAGCAAAGAATGTTAGTTTAAAGATATTTTATTACAATAAATGTTCAAAATGTTGACCACCCGCGGCAATACAAGCTCTCACTCTCCTTAAAAAGGACCGCTTTATGTTTCGCGAGTAACTTTTTTGACGTATCACCTGCACTGCTTGTGTTATCTTCTCACGAAGGTCAGCGATGTCATTAATGGGCTTCGCATAAACGAGCTCCTTCATAGTTCCCCAGAAAAAAAAATCCAGCGGATTTAAGTCAGGGAGCGGGCTGGCCACGGGATTGTTCCTGATCGCCCAATCCACCTGTTCGGGTATTGCTCGTCCAAAAACTCTCTAACGGATACGCGAAAATGTGCTGGACAGCCGTCGTGTTGGAACCACATATCTGGTGGGGTCTCTTCTAGTAAGTTTGGCAAATCATTTTGAAGAAAATTTAAATATGATTCGCCAGTCAAATTCTCGGGCATCTCAAATGGACCAATAATATTCCCACAGAGAATACCGGTCCACATGTTCACTTTGAACCGGTACTGGGATCTATCTTCTCGCATCAAGTGCGGATTTTCCACATGCCACTCGTGCAAGTTGTGTAGGTTCATGTAGCCATCCTTCTTAAATGTTGATTCATCTGACCACAAAATTTTGTCGATAAAGTTTTCGTCTTCTCGATGTTTTTGCAGGATTGTTTCACAAAACGCGACTCGGCTCGGATAGTCTCGAGGTAAAAGACTTTGCACTCGCTGTACGTGGTACGGATGATATTCTTCTTTTTGGAGAATACTGTGTGCTGTGCTCTTCGGTATCCCCGTATCAGCTTCTATTCCTCGCACAGAGATGCTTGGATTTGCCGACACCGCCTCTAAAACTTCATCGCGTATGAAGTCATTTACGGGTCGTCCTTCACCAGCTACTTGATTGGGGAACCGCCCGTCACATAGTGATCTGTGCACATTAATGAAAACTCGATGGTCGGGATATCGCGTAGCCCTCGGATACCTTTCTCTGTAAAGTCTCGCTGCAGCTCGTCCATTACCTCTACATTCTCCATAAATGTAGTGCATATTTGCGTATTCTTGCGGAGTGTAGGTCGCCATGGTAGCACACACAAAACACAAACTGTCCAAACACAGGCAAAGGTCGTCGTAAAGAGTTCGTTTCAAAGTCCAGAGCACAAAGAGTAATCGAGTCCAATAAACAAAGCTTTAAATCGTAGTACGTGATCAATGGTAACAATAAGAGAGAGGTGCGTAGTAACGGCAGGAGGCAGTGACGCGTACTGACCGTACTGTTATCCTAAATAGCACGATCCCAGATAGCGTCACTATCTATCTCACTCGCACCTCTAACCTTTTTCTCCCTCACTCTTACCTGAATAATGGGGTACCATAAAGAAGAACCAGCAAATCGCAAAGATAGTTTCTGTCTTGCTCCCTCCTGTTGTAATAACGAATCACTATGGTGAGATGCATGCACATACCGTCCCTTACGGTCTAACCTGTTTTTTGAGAGGCCTGTTGTTATTTTTATGAGCATACAATAGTAATTCTTTAGAGGTTAGATTCAATTCGTCGTAAATTTTTCTTTCTAAGAATTCTGTAAGACATCGTAAAAATTGGGTTGTTGAGTAAAAATATTATCAAAAAAATTTTTTTTCAAATTAATGTGTAAGTATTATACCTTTTTAAAAAGAGGAATAAACGCGTCAAAATTTGACGTCACTTGCCATACTATTTTGGTACATTTTTTTTACACTACAGTCGGTCAAAGTTGCGAAATTCAATAGTTTTCCATATCACCTTTAGTTAAAATAATATTTTATTTTAAAATGGTACAATAAGTACATTATTTTTACATTCTATTTAGACACAGCAATACCCTAGATTACAAAACCTCCAAGAAATATCGAAATTATCAGCATTAGCAGTCACAGCATTCAAAAGTATGTCACAGGGTGCTCATTTCCCCTTTTTTTTTGAAATCAGTATAATTCTGTAAGTACATGGGGTGGATTTTTTAAAATATTTTTCTGAGTACTGTTAGAACTTGGGGCATCGTGGGAATCCAGTTGGACGCCAGGTTCTTGGACACCCTGTATATATAAACTGTATCTTCCGGAGTATAGGAGTTTATATTCTTATAGATCTTCAAATTGACAATAATTTGATTTTCAGGTTTAATTATTATAGTTTTCAGCGGTTCCGTAACTCAAAAGGAAAAAACGGGATCATCAAAGGATCACTCGTGTTTCTGTTGTCTGACTATTCCCCCCCTAATCTCTGAAACTACTAAGCCTAAAATTTTGAAAAAATACAGAAATTAGTTCAAAACTTATAGATTACAGGAAAATCTATAAGAAGTCTATGGTGCTAAAATAACATGGACAATCTCTCAGTATCTACTACAATTGTACGGAACCCTTCATGTGCAAGTCCGGCTTGAACTTGGCCAGTTTTTTCAAAGATATAGTTTCTGAAATCGAAAAAGTCTACATACTTATTGATCTCTGAAATCTGGTTCTCATTTCCTTCGAGAACCGTAGTATTCCCATGGTTACAAAAAATATGTTCCGTTGCAAAGGTTAACAGTAAAGTTAGTTACTGAACTATGCAATTTGGGTGAACCGTTTGGCGGGTCGCCGCTGGCCCAAGCATTTGGCGCCGCCGCCGGTCCGGTCGGCGTAGCGGTCGCGGATAGGCCCCACACAGCTACGTGTAAGTTGTAGCGGTCGTTCGTAGCGGTCAATATGTCACAGTCAAAACTGTTAATCAGGCAAAACTTTTTTTGACCGGTTAAAACTATTAAAATCAACACATGATGTGACTAAAAAAGTAATGGATGGAGAGGGAGAGGAAGTCCAAAGACAAGATGGATGGATTGTGTGAGGAATGATATGAAAGGGAAAGGAGTAAATGCCACCGTGACGTCTAACAGGGAAGAATGGAAGAAGAAAACGTGTTGCCCCTAATAGAATAGGATAAGTGCAGGAAGATGATGACGATGTTTTGCTGACACAATACGCACATGAATCCAAAACGTCAGATGTGCGAGTCTGGGGTTTGAACTTCTGATAGCAGTCCGACGGTCACACCACTACCATATAAACCCTAATGTTTGCATGTCACAATAATATGACTAACTGCGGTACTCAGAGATATTTAATGACTACTTAAGCCGTCACTCAGTAAAGGTTTGACATACTTTTGTATGACAAAACTGTCAAAACCTTTACTAAGTGATGGCCAAAGTAATCATTAAAGCTCTCTGAGTGCGTCAATTAGAGTTAGGAATCTTGTTTTTTTTTGTTTAATAAAAACGTTGCCCCACATTAGGAATTTCTCCTGTATCGTGGGTGCATTCACAAACATTTAAACTCACATACACAAATACCCGGAACAACTATCTGTAGGTCATACAAATATTTGATCCGTGCGGGGATCGAACCCGCGCCACGCAGCGCAGCAGTCCATTGCATGAGCCACTGCGCCAACCGTGCCGTCAATGATTGTGTGTATTTGTTGCAGTGATTATTTATTTCAAGACCGAAATTGTACCAATACTTAATTGCAAATAAATTGATTTGATTTGATTTGATAGAATATCACAGCCAGCATGCCTGAGAGACTTCTCGACGATGCTGTTAGAGGCCCATGAACGACATAAAATTACTGACACCAGGTAACGCACTAACTACAAGAATAATAAAGAAAGTTATATAATTTTAGATAAATATTTTTTTTACCGAGTTACTACGAAACGCCGCTAGCTAATTTGAATTGCATAAACTATATTGTATTCTATAACTTGACCATCAATATCTTCGTAACTAAAACATTCCCAGGTGTGGTCTAGAACAGCAGTCGCTCCATTATACAATGCTGGTAATCAGCTGCATGGAAAAAAACTAGGCAGACTGTGATACTCAGAATTGGAGTAACCTATTCCCGGAACCCACTAAAAGCTTATAAGCCAGGATGATATTTACTAAACTAATCACATAAGAAAACAAGTTTACCTAACAAATTATAAGCCAATATCCAACAAAATTGGATAGCAATAAACCTATAATAATAGCAGATATGTAAACACACATTATTTGATATAAACTTAGTTACGATATAAGACCAATATTCTTAATATTGGGTAGGATAACTTGTAGGTTTATAAGCACATAATATATGGCATATTGTATGGGTTACGATATGCCCAAATTGATAAACAAACGAGGTTATTAATAGGAAAATTATGTGGAAGATTATGTTTATATACGAATAGCTAGAATTAGACTGCCTCGTTGGTTGACTGGTCGCAAGTGCGATCGCTGAGGACGAGGTCCTAAGTTTGATTTCCAGGCAAATGTGTTATGGCTTTTTTTCATCAAAAACTCAGTAGCAACCGCGAAAGTCTGAGTTTGTTACCGGTTGATGGCAATAGATCAAACCCGCGCTGGGCCCGCGTGGTGGATAGCCCATCCCTCTCCAGAGAGGAGGCCTGGGTCCCTGTAGTGGGAACACTATAGACTGAAGATAATGGTAATATGCGCGCCCCATGTTACATGGGGCTTAAACTTAACTAGCGAAATGTAAGTGTACTTGTTAGATACACCTCTACCTAACCCATCGGTAATAACAAGTGATAACAGGCTTGATTTAATGTATGTACTTACAGCTAGAAAAACACCTTATATTCTACCGTGTATTTCCCAAAAATGTGATCATCGTCTTATTGTTAAGAGACGAATAAAAAAACCGGCCAAGTGCGGGTCAGACTCGCCCATGAAGGGTTCCGTAGCAGCAAGTAACATAATATAAAAGTTATTGTAGTTCGTTGTAACTTTGACGATGTTTTAATGCACTTTTGAACACATCGATATTTTTGCATATGCTCCCCATAAGTTTAAAAGTCTAATACTAAACGAACTTTCGTGAATATTACCTTTATACCATCGATCACTAATAAAAAACTTTTTTATTAGTGATCGATGCTTTATACACTATTTGTACTTAGTTTTGTTACCGTAGCGATGATTGTTATTTTCACTTTATGTATGCTTTTAATTAATCTGTGAACAGCGTTGTGGGCTGCAATATTGTCAATAAGTCTTGTATATTTATATGATGTTTATGTTTTATATTGTAGCTGTTTGCTGTTCCATTTGAATAAAAATAAAAATAAAAAATAATAACAGCGTATTTTTTTAATTTATTTATTAGGTTGACGTTTTATAGTAGGTAAGTGTTTACCTATTTCTAGGCAGTGAATGAGTTTAAAAGAATAATTTCGATGTAAGTAATTAAAATTAATTTTATCCAACGAAAACAGTATCAAATCGTAAACGTACAATATTAAGCATTTGCAAATGTATCGAAAAATTTGCTCCTCGCGCACGAGTGTCAACGACGCCTACCCTCACGTGTCCCTGCCTGTTCGGGTTAGCGCAGTCGGAATTTCGGAAACCTGCCCCCGCGCTCCCGCAATCCGCTCCGATCAAGCCACGCCCCGCGCGAATTATAATTATTATTTACTCAGGAAGGCACCTATTACAGATTTATTATTAGATTATTAGAAAATAATGGTTCACGGTTTATGCATAAGGTTTAAGTTTATGAAATTAAATGTTTTTTAATTATTTTTATAATTGAGTTGATTGAATGAACGGTAAATTGCGATTTACGATTTATGACGTATTAAAAAAAAAACTTACTAGATCTCGTTCAAACCAATTTTGGTTGGTAGTTTTTGTTGAGATCTACATTATATTTTTTTTTTAGAATTGTCACTCTCTTACTTTAAAAGTTAGAGGGGGGGGACACATTTTACCACTTTGGATGTGTCTATCTTTGAAACGATTGACTTTGAGAAAAAATGATTTTAAGAACCTCAATGTCATTTTTGAAGACCTATCCATAGATACCCATCATGTGTAGGTTTGATGAAAAAAAGTTTTTTTAGTTTCAATTCCATGTATGGAGAGCCCCCTCCTAATCTTATATTTTTATATAAAAATCAAAAAGCGGTTTACAGAATACATCTACCTGCCAAATTTCAACTGTGTAATCCTTATAGTCTCGGAATAAAATGGCTGTGACATACGGACGGACAGACGGACAGACGGACAGACAGACAGACAGACATGACGAATCTATAAGGGTTCCGTTTTTTGCCATTTGGCTACGGAACCCTAAAAAGCAGAATATGCAATCATTAATGGTTTATTAAAAAAACATTAATAACAATACGTATATTTGGTATAAAGGAAGCAAATGCCTAAAACTTACGCCCATATTAATTTTAAATATATCATATTCTGATGATTTATTTATATAGTAGGTACAAGATGATTTTTTAGTCACCGTCCAAATTCCGATATATTATTCTTTGGCGAAAATTACTGAATACGTGTTTTTTCTTTTAGTTCAATATAAAAATTGAGATATCAAATCACAAAGGTTTATCGTTACTTTTACGTATCGATTTTCTATCAAAAATGGTGCTAGTTGACAAAATTTGGACGGTGACTAAAAAATCATCTTGAAAAAATATGAAGTCATAGTGCCCATGTGCGACGCAACCACATTACAAAGAAGAAGAATCGTCAATTCCCTCTACTTAAACGTATAAACCCCATAACTCACGTTCCCTTATCAAAACATAATAACACATCCGCACGTCAACTCACGAATCTTCATAACATCCCTAGTTATAACCGTACAGCTACGTTGCGACCGCGCTGACATCTAGCGTTTGCATCCCGCAACATTAATCATGGGCGACGCATGTTGTTGTCGTCGAGTTACACGTAATATCCGATGTAAAAACGTTGTATGGAAACGTATTGTGATTGTGTATTCATTTATTGTGTATTGGGTTTTTTTTGTGTGGAGAAGCTTGTGGCTTAATAATAAATTCCACTCGGGTCGAACTTTAGGTTGGCCTCGGAAAGCACGTTAAACTGTTGGTCCCGGTGGTAGTCGTAGTCACCTAGACGAAAGTAGTAGACCTGAAGTCTGACAACCAGTCTTACCAAAGGGTATCTTATTACCCAATCTTAACTGGGTTGTGGACACTTGTGGAAATCAGATAGTCAGTCGCTCCCTGAACAAGAAAAATTGAATTAGTCCGTCAAATGGATTTCCAAAAAATATTGGACACGTATTTTTTCTTTGTTTACGTAAACAAACAATGAAGACGACACAGTGCTTTGAGACATTAGTATGGCATTTTTTACCGCTTAATGACGTCATAAACCCCCCATTTAAATCATTGACGCGTTTTATCTCCGTAAATTTTTATTGATTTGATAAAACAAAAAATATGTTTCCAATATTTTTCGATAATCTAACAGACGAACTAATTAGAATCACATTTTTTTTGGTCAAAATGATGATGACAATACTGCTATATTAACACCCCTAGGAACCTGAACAAAATTACAGTTTAAAATAATCATCGGCTACTCATCCTTGATGAGGTTCTTTTCTCATCTTTAGGTTGGCCTTTTTTCAAATACCTAAGAAATCACTTTGGAATGACAGTTTTGAACTGTGAAAAGTCATGACAAACGAAACGAAACAGCCGGTCATTTGAAAAACAGTCCTGACATTTTATGCTTTCTTTTGTCAGAAATCATTACGTTTTGAAATCAGGCTTTACTAGGAAAAGATTTTGAGAAAAAATGCAAAAATTACCTATATTCAACATACATTCAGTCACAAAAGTATCGGTAATAGACGAATTGTTTGAGTTACAACTTACTGTTCTTTAGATTAAATACAGCGCTGGTTTCAGTTACCTATATCACTTTTATCTAGTAATCATTATTGAAAATTTCATAATGGATGTACGGTCGGTTACTAAAGTGGATAAGCGACCGCACAAAGCAATAGCTTGACGTTTAGTTTGGACTTACGACCTTTTACTTTCACGACAGATATTGTCGTCACCAACTGATTGTGGTTCATAATTTCACGATGGCCTAGCGGTTTAGTGCGTTCGGATAGATCTATAGTTAATCAGTAAGTAGTGCGTTCTAATCTCACGCAGAAAGTTTTACACTTTTTGTAAGTATTTACTTGATTGGAGGTAATGAGACAGAAATATTATACTCTTTATCAAGATAAAGAACATAATATTTCTTTTATTTCTATTTATAATAATATTTCTTTACGAACTTCTTACTTGTTCGCTTTGTTCACCCATTTCGTAAAGTTTGAAAGGTAGATCATAGAAAAATAAATCAAGAATTATAATTTCTGTGAGGTAGACATGAGTTTTATGAAAATGTTACTGGATGAACGTTGTCGATTGGGTTATAGTTGTTGATTAGTGACGTGTGGTTTAATAGATAGCAGTATTGTTGTTGATATTTCTCAAAATGCAGGCACAGATTAATATTGAGGCGAGGGCGACTATTATTGCTCCGCATAAAAGTGATGTTAATAGATTAAAATTATCAGAAAAAAACGGAATAAATGTGAGTATTATATTTAAGAATTGTAACTTAAACTGTTAGTAGAAATAAAGATAATATCGTTTGGTGACATAATGAATTCATTAATTGTTTTTTAAATTCATCATTAGGCTTTTATGATAAATAATTAGTGTTTATTATTGGATTCATAAATGCAGAGCGAATGAAGTCTTTAGTATTTTATTATAACCGCCTCATATCACTTTTGTTTTGTTTTAGAAGAATACTGTTAGTCTCTTAATCAAAGATACGAGGAAGAGGGTCGCCTTGCCAATCGACAGCGAAGTGGAAGGCCGTCGCTTATTAGTGAAACGCAGCGACGGCGGTGACGACATAATAATATAATTATGGTCAAATAAAATATGGTTTCACATCTACGGGACGCTTCGCGGAATTATTCGACACCTCATCTCAAACTGTTCTCCGTGCCCTCCAAGCTAAAGGCTTGCATCATAGAAGACCAGCTAAAAAGCCCTTCCTGACAAATAGATATAATCAAGAATGATTACGTTTCGCACGTGATTATTTAGATTTTTACTGGAATACTACCATATTTTCAGATGACAAGACTTTTAAATCAAGTCAAATAATATTATAATATTATGAGGTCTATGCGCAAACGTTTACATTACTGCATTGAAAATAATGGGGGTTCTACAAAATATAAAAATTCGGAAATGTTTTGTTTTTAATAATTAAACGTGTAATAACATATTTGATGATAATAACTTATCCGTAATTATTTACCAATCTTAAGTTGAGGTTTAGTTTCAATCTTCTTTTCTTCAAGAAAATGATCAATTAAGCTAAAACCTCAAACTTGTGTCGTTACAAAAAAAACAGGTTCATAAAGTCTAAATCATATTATTTGTCAAAAAACTCTATCTATAATATGTGGGTATAATCAATTATATTTCTGTGATAAAATTATCTTTTCCTTGTTAAGAATTGACTTAGTGGGTATACAATCAAAATGTTATGATTTCTGAACGATTACAAGAGAACTGTTTTTATTTAGGTAGGATTTGACGTCACAATTCTCATGATTGTTAATTAGTTAATTTTATAAATAATTATGACGAATAAAACATTGTCTTGTCATTAAACACGACTTTTTTTCTACCTTACCACCCAACAAACACCCGAAGTGATAACATAATCACAACCACATAAATAGTAAATAATAATACGTTGGGTTTATATCCTATATATTTAACTTCTTATATAAAATAAGTATTCTAATGGGTTTACAATGACAAAAAGAAAAAAATGATTACAAAGAAACAAAAAGCACTATCTTGTGGTGTGTGAGATTTGAACTCGGACCTCATTTATCGTAGATCCACTGCTTAGCCCAAACAGCTATCGACACTTGTAAGTTCAACGCGAATTTTAGCAATTCATTAAATAATGCGTTTGCTGCGATTATAACGAAAGAGACGGAAATATATTTTGTTGTGCTATTTCGTGGAGTGCGACGCCCGACGCGACTACGCCGACGACATGATACGATAGCGATCTCTGTGGCTGTGGTGTGCTTACTGTATAGAGCAAGACCACTTACACATACAAACGCATGAACGCTCGCCCGTGCGCTCACAGAAATACAATCCTTAGCTTGCCCATGCACTTGTCTTGCCTTACTGTACAAAGATGCATTCGAACAAAATGCATGTTACAAAGAGTTTGTCTTAAACTTTGCATCGCCTATAGAATTTTGTGTTAGGAGTTCAGAAAATGTAACAAAAGGCTTACTTTAAAAAACACGTGTTTATGAGTGTTCAAAAGCGGTCGAGATGTGATTGAAGATTTGCCTCGCTATGTTAGGCCATCGACATCTGCAACTGAATTTAACATTGCAAAAGTGAAGTACATAGCGTCTGAAAATCCTCATACAAGTGTAAGAGAGATAGCCGCCGGGAAAGTAACAGTTATTTTCGAATTAATCTGGAAGCATAGACCTCAGACCAAATAAAAAGTAAAGACGGAACTCTGCGAACAGCAAAGTGAGGCCGTGTACATACACAATACACGCACACACGGTCTGAGACGGGTGTGTGTGTATGCGAGGCGTAGTTTGACCGGCCTCACTTTGCTGTTCGCGGAGTTCCGTCTTTACTTTTTATTTGGTCTGAGGCATAGACCTACACACTTGATAAAACCCTTTTTTTAACAAACGACTACCAACAAGTTTCTCACGCATCATCACTAAGAACTAAACTATTACAATACATAAAGTGCTACAATAACGGACGGAGCTGAAGTTCACAATAAACCAAGAGTAGTCACTTCAAGCCAGCGACCGCCAACGTGAGGTAAACTGGTTTCTCTCAAGTTATTAGCTTGGCTCGGCTGAATTCATCAGCTGTAGTTCGTTTTCTTGGTAGCTGAACTTATATTGAACACTGATATGAAATCTTGTTGTACGGTTAGCAACAGAAGTAGCTTAACATTGTGGAATTTTTATTATTTGTTGTTTCAGAAGATTATTCTTTCAAATATTGTTTACTCTTCAATAACTTGTTAGTAACGTGTAAAATGTAACTTTTTTTTTTAATATAAGTAAAACCCGCTTTTTAACTTTTAGTATTGTTCATCTACTCTTCTGATGTTCACTGTACGTACGAAGATGATTTAAAACTGTAATCGAATGTACTGTTAAACATGGACTTTTATTTTTTACTAGCTGTTGCCAGCGGCTTTGCCCGCTACAACACGAAAATTATCCCACGGGAAGATAAAATCGGGATAAAAACTATCCTATGTGGCCAGGTTATAAACTATCTGTGTAACAAATTTTAACTAAATCCGTTCAGTAGTTTTCGCGTGAAAGAGTAACAAACAAAGTTACACACTCGCAAACTTTCGCCTATGCACCTATGCCTTGTGCCTTTCGCAATATGTATTAGTGTGATTTCAAGATTTTTGACAGTCGTTCGTTATAGGTTGTGAGAGGCCCGACAGTCTGACCACCAGTCTTACCAAGGGGTATCATATTCATCACCATCATCCGCAGCCCGACTTTACTTACTACTGAGTATATATCTTTGCTGTGTGCACCTTTTTATCGATGTTTTATAAGTGCCCATGTAGGCCTATGTGAAATAAAATATTTTGATTTTTTGATTTTGCTTAGACTAAGCTCCACGTTCTTGTGCCAGCCTCATCCAGGACATTCCCGCGATGGCAACAATGACGTCAGCCTATCTGCTGAATGAATACTAATTGGGTTGTGGAGGTCAGGTTGGCAGTTGCTCCGTATAAAATACTGGTAGGTGTACATCATTCGATTAGACAGTGATGATGATGTTGTAGACGTTACAGTCCTAAGGGTGCTTTTCCACCAGAGATGTGCTATGCTACGTTGCTATGGATGCGTTTGATATCCACCAATCATATTCATTGGTGCACATAAGTAGCTTAGCACTGGTGGAAACGGATTCAACTAAGATAACTTTTTAAATGGAAAAATGTGTGCTATGGATGCCTGCTATGGGTCGTCACGAGTGGTGTAGCTTTGTGTAGAGCAGAGTACCCACAGTATGGCCGTCCTCGCCGTTTCCCTACTGTCGATACATCGCATACCTCGAGCTGCGCATCTTCCTCGCGCAGCTACTTTGCGACGGCGCATCTTCATAGCACATTTTACTCGCACCGCCACATAGCTTGGTATAATAATAATAATAATAATAATAATAATATTCCACAACTATCACACAACGCCATCTAGTCCCAAGCTAAGCAGAGCTTGTGTTATGGGTACTAGACAACTGATAAACATACTTATATATTTCTAAATACATACATATTATAGATAAATAAATAAATTACACCCAGACACAGAACAAATGATCGTGCTCATCACACAAACATTTGTCCTGTATCAGTGGTCACATAGTTTCATAGCTTTGCTATAATATTTCAACAGCATAGCTGCATAACACATCTCTGGTGGAAAAGCAGCCTTACTCTGGATCAAATTCCTTATTGAATTGAACATTTCCCAATAACGAAATTATTACGACAAAGCTAATTTCGACTGGTCCATAATGTACGCTATTAAGCGACAAAATATTATATTTCAGTTAAAATAAAGTGATGAACTAATTGACATTAATTAATTTCATATTGCCGCGATAAAATGTGGTCAGATACACGTACATAGATACTTTTTAAAAATCCACGGTAAAATTTAATGGCGTGTAGTAATGGTAAATTTAATTTGAACCTACAAGGTGTACCTAAACAAACACCTCACAAAGCCCTAAACTAAGCATTCTGTATGTCAAACTTAAGTAAATCTAAAAATAATTGCCGTTTTACTTTTATGGTAGGACTTCATGTTTAACGCACTCAAAACATTGTGCAAACTAATGGATGCATTTAAGGGTACACAATAGGAACTAAACGCGAGTTTTATAATGCGTTTAAAGAATATGATTTACTGCAGTAAACACAATCAGAAAAATATATGATATTCTTCAGGATATACGCTAGTGTGTTGAAAACACAGTAACCACAAATAATTTTACTTGATAGAAAAAAATCGCGAAGATACGTCTTAAAAATTCTTTTAACGAGTAAAAACCATACTAAAATACATGTGATCGTTCTTATTTTTAGGCAAATATTTCAACAAGCAACATACTATGGTCATAGTGTTTCATTTTTTTTGTCCAATCTATAGTTATTATGTAAATCGCATAATTCTTATTCTCGAACATAATTTTGTATGGTGACATAAAATCGGGCTGGACAGTCCTTACTGTTTGAAACGTATAGTTACCCTACAAAATTACGAGCGTGCATTGCGGGGATGCGTTTCGCGGTCGCGGGGAGTGACGCAAGCTTCACCCACTCGTTCAAGGTCGCTGGCATTTAGTCTCACCTTAATAGTACAGAGGTCTTAGAGGTATTATAAGTAAAGCGATAGCACTAAAAACTGGACCAACACTAAAACCCTTTATTAGTTTAAATAAAAAATATTAAGCCCTTTAACAAATAAATAAAAACTCATGAAATGACGAGAAACTACAATGTAAGGGAGAAGAAGACCCAATAAAAATGGTATGAGGGCAAGAGAATCTTGAATAAGCTCCCGAAATGCTTGTCAGTCCGTCCTGTTGGAAGTAGACGTAGTTATGCGAAACACTTCGAGATTAATTGCTACTAACTTGTCAGAGCCCAGTGGCCCAGTGGTGGCGGTCCCGACTTACGGACAGTAAGTAAGTCGTGGGTTCGAACCCAGGCAGGCGCATTACTTTACGTAATTTATTTCATCACCGCTGCTTTCAAATCGGTAAAGGAAAACATCGTGAGGAAACCGGCATGTCTTAGAACCAAAAAAATTCGAAGACATGTGACATCTACCAATCCGGACTGAGCCCGCGTGGTGGATTATAGCCCATCCCTCTCCTAGAGAGGAGGCCTGAGTCCCTGCAGTGGAAACATTATAGGCTGATGATGATGATGATGAACTTGTTATACTCTCTCTGGATCTACTAGACTGAAATCGCTAACAAAAGCTGATAACCACGGTCATCACCGCTCTTTTCTTTTCAGTTTGGGGAGAGACATTTATCCTGTATTAGATTTGCTTGCTTTTTCTGCTTCTGCTTTGCGTATAATGCCAAAAGGACATAGAAAAATACGACATAACTTTAAGTATGTGCGTTGTAATAAATATATATACAGCTTCCCTTTTGTTTTATTCATTTTGATTTTACGATGTTACGGAAAAGTAAAAATATCGTGTCATCAAAGACCGCGCAAGCGACACACAGGTACAACCAAACAATTTTATACTGTCTCCTATAAAAACAGCATCTTTTGTTACGTTTTAAAACTCAGATAAAATTCCAGCTACGAGATGATCGTAAACAATATAAAACTTTTATAAGGGCTTGTAAATTTTTTACGATTCTGTATATTGTTATCATTGGCCCACTTTTATGCTGCACCTTTATTTCGGATGCTTTCTTCATATTTTACGTTTGCGTAAACGACTGCGTGAACTAAGTGAGATAGCGTTCTCTAAAATGTTTACGGTCATCGTAAAACTGTTTAAAGGGCAACGCTCACACATTAGCTCTGCACGGGGTTGTTCACCACCTCACCAGTCCGTCGTCAACCCAACGTAAGCATCTCGCTATGGATTTCCTCGTTTTAGGTGTCGCAGTGGACATTGATTTTCCAACTCCTCCGATACTTTTATCTGATTAAATTTCGTTGCAGGATTGAGAAAATTGTTTCTTTAGGACTTTGTCGAGCTTCATTGTCTCCGCGCTTTTCTGGTGGTCGCTACTAATGATTGTGACTTGTGGCACTTGCAGTTGTTCGGTAATAATGTGGCGGGCTTGTCCCATAAAACTTGACTGGAAAATTAGTATGAGTGTTTACTAGACGATCCCACGGCGTTTATCATAGTACTTTTAATCCCGAACCACTCAAGTACAAGCGATGCTGACACTATGCAGTTCTTATTCGTGAGCGTTGATCTTAACTGTCCTTTGAATCCATATTCGTGCCTCAGAATAACAAGCGTGGGTAAGACGTTTTTGAAATATAAACCAGTAGCACTTGCAAGTTTACGTCGAATGGACTTAAGTACGTGCTTAGTTAAGGTTTTAACTAGTGCATTAACACTTAGCTACTGCTACCTGAGTTTGTTTTTCTTGGTTTAAGTTATGTGGAAGTGCAGGCTTAAGACATATAGTAAGACGCTATCGTTGCAACCTACTTTGCTAACTTCGTTGTAATAAGATTATGATGAGATATTTCCGACTTCCGAGTTTGCTGTATACTGTGTAGATTCTGTGCGGATAAGAATTTAATAGGGTAATGCTTTTCACTGGAAAATTATGTTGTTGGGAGATATTGGGGTGAAAGAAGTGTTATGTTGTATGTTAATTTTCCCCAGCTAATTTACTTTTTACTTATATGTAATTTCTTCTTTCCAGCAAAAACACTAGGAAGTGTCGAAGGGGGGGGGGGGGGAGGGAGGCGTTCTGGGGGACTGTCTCTTGTAAATAAGTAAAGTCAATTTTGACGTTCAAAAAGTGCTGATTATCAGCTTAGTTTGAATAAATAAGTTTTGATTTGATTTCGAAACATAACATCCTTATCTGCCCTGCGTTTTCCCAATTATATCAGGGTCGCCTTCCGGTCTAAGCAGACGCAGGCGAATCCCAGTATTTTACATGGAGCGTCTTCCTTTCTGACCTTCACAACCCAGTTTGTACTGGGTAAAGCAACACTCCTTGGTAAGACTGACTGTCAGACTTTCGGGCTACTGACTACCTGTAACGACTGTTAAAGATCTACAAATCACAGTCAAGCCAGTGACTTAACGTGCTTCATCATCATTAGCCTATAATGTTCTCACTGCAGGGACGCAGGCCTCCTCTCTAGGAGAGGGATGGGCTATAACCCACCCACCCACGCGGGCCCAGTGCGGGTTGGTAGATGTCACATGTCTTCGAATTGTTTGGTTCTCAGATATTTGTTATCTTCGTCAATTTTTCCTCAAGATGTTTGTTTGACCACGATGACCGTTTTGACAGCAGTGGCTCATTTCATTTAAAATAAGTATCTAACGCCTCTTCAATAGCGGATCGGACAAAGAAAACTAATTAGTCCGTCAGATAGATTTCCAAAACAATTTGGACACATATTTATTCTTTTTTCACATAAACAAAAAAATAAGACGATACAGTGCTTCGAAAACTCGTGAACTCTTCGAAAACGTCACATGATAGTACATTTTTTACCAACAAATGACGTCACAACCCCCCCACTCATGATCTTTGACGCGTCTTATCCTCGTAAATTTTTATTAATTTGATAAAACAAAAAAGACGTATCCAATATTTTTCAATAATCTAACTGACGGACTAATTAGAATCATATTTTTTTTAATCAGTCCAATCCCCTATTTACCTTCAGTTTATGTGCCTTCCGAAGTTCTTAGGCCTATGTAGGAGATATGTCAACATAATAAAATAAATGATTGTAGAACACGTCAGTGATGATAATGTATTGTTGGGTTCAATTGCCGCCATCTTGGTTAGGCTGGCCACCGATATGGCGTCACTTACATCAGCCGGTCATTAGTGAGTCATCCGTCAGTATGAGGGCGCTATGTGCAAGTGTGCTAGACATACGAGGAATGCTGATAAGTGGATTCTTGTTATATAAACAAGCAAAACTGTCAAGTGAAATAAAAAGATTTGTACATACACTGAGAGTTCCCCAAAAAACATTTATACACAATTTAATTTTTTTTTCTTCACTACTTCTCTTGTTCTTACACTGAAAAGTCATAGAAAATTGAGTGTTAAATTAATTAATTTGCGGTTAAATCGCGAGAATTCAGAGTGTTATTCTTGTAAATGTCGACGGAGGACTTTGTTTTATAATAATTAATCATATACTTATGTATTTTGCACTCACCACTACACTGGTGGGTCATTATTTATTTATTTATTAAAAGTTTATGCACTAGTAATAAAACTGTACAAAGGCGGCTTTAATGCCTTGGGCCGTCGACACGGCCTGTCGTCGTCATAAGACGGACGGACGGCGAGCTAGCCCGTCACTCACCGTCTACAGGACCGCGTCTACGGTGGCCGGAAGCCATCACGTGGGCCCCGACGCCCGGAGCGCCTCCGGCGGCGGCTGGGACGAGAGTTTCAACAAACCTTTGCTTAACTTAGGGCTGTGTCTCAGCATATCTATTTTATTATATACTTTAGGCACTATGTATCTCCTATATATCTGGATAATACGATACCCCTTGGTCAGAATGGTTTGAAGACTTTAGGTCACTGACTACCGTAACAACTGTTAAACTGCCGCACTCAGAGAGATTTGATGATTACTTAGGCCATTACTTAGTTAAGGTTTTGACAGTTTTGTCCTACAAAAGTATGTCGAACCTTTACTAAGTGACGGCTTAAGTAATCACTAAATACCTCTGACCACCGCAGTTAGAGAGCTTTGATGAAATCTTAGGTCATTACTTAGTAAAGGTTTTGACAAATTGTCCTACAAAAGTATGTCAAACCTTTACTAAGTGATGGCTTAAGTATTCATTACATGTCTCTGAGTACCGCAGAAAGATCTCTAGATGATAGAAAGGACAACGTGCTCTCCGAGGCACAGAGGAAATACGATAGGTGGTCACCCATCTACGGCCCAACTTAGGTAAGCAAGGCTGTTATAAAGGGTGTAAAAGTATCCTTAAATAAGCTGAAAGGCCCTTGTTATCCCCGTCACTGTGATTTTTCTTTTCTAGACCATACCTGGGAACCTCTAGTTACGGAGGCATAGAGGTCACACTTCCAAATTTTTCACAGTTTTTTTTTAATTACTTACTAGTTTTTTTAAAACTTGACTTTTTATTATATTACCTCCATGACCCGTTCACTATTCAAAGTGCCCACTAGCACAATGTTTTAAGAGTGCTACATTGAGTTTTACCGTAAAATATGATCTAACATTCAAAAAAAATATCGTTTCTCTAAATCTCTCTCTCTCTCTATGTCTCTCAATAATTTTTGCGTAGGGGTACTTAGTTTGATGTCCAAAATGCTTGGTTGACAGCTTCGAGACGGGTTCGTTTACACCCTGTATAGCCACGAGACAACACTCATAAAGTCACAAATAATAAAACCAGAATATCGTTTATTCCTGACATAATAATGTGGAATATGGACATTGTTAATAAGCAAGCATCCGTAAAGTGCATTCGAGCATTGTAATGTACACACAACGACCAATAAGGTAAGACAAAACCAATCTGAGCTGATCTCTTACTGTAAGGTAAGCTCATACAAAGCGAGGTCAGGTTACACTGGATAGCAATAGCTTAATGTGTCAGCGTTTGTACATACTACGCGGTCTGGGAGGAAATTAAACTGAATTCAATGAGCATTTATATCTGCTCTTGATTTAAATGGGTACATTAATTATTGAAACGCATTTAATATATTATAAGGATTCTTCATTACCAATGTTATTGTAATTTTCGTTCGTATTCTACGCGCGCCTCAGAGATGTCAGCAACATTGCAGGGGCCACAAGGATCGACGCCTGTCGGGGCTGCGGGTTATTCAAATAGTCAGTAGAAGTCTGGACTCCCTTCCGCTCGGCCTAGAGTGGGAAGGAGTCATTTGATGATTTCCCACCCGTCCTCCGATTTGTAGAATTATTACTTACTGCGGTGGAGGTAAACATCACCGAGTGAGGAATCCAGTAGCCTTGAGGGCTATATTTGTTGAACGCATGTAAAGGTAATAAAAAAATCTAATGAGTCCGTCAGATACATTTCCAAAAAATATTAGGCACGTATTTTTTCTTTTTTCACGAAAACAATCAATGAAGACGATACAGTGCTTTGTAAACTCGTTGGACGGCATATTCTAAGACCTTAGTATGGCATTTTTACTAGTCAGTGACGTCACAAACCCCCACTCAAATCATTGACGCGTTTTATCTTTGTCAATTTTTATTGATTTGATAAAACAAAAAATACGTATCCAATATTTTTCGATAATCTAACAGACGGACTAATTAGAATCACATTTTTTAAGTCAGTCAACATCCCTATTCTGAGACTCAGGGGTGGCATAAAATCTCTGACACCAGGTTAGCCCCTAACCACACGATACAGAATGACGAATCATCCGGGCCTGTTATATATCTACAGTGAATTTTTCAAATAAGAATGTTTTCTGACTAAAAAAATATCATTCTGTTTAGTAAAAATATTAGAAACGTTTTTATCATCAAATAAATAAAAATCAACACAGATAAAACACGTCATAGATCATGAGTGGAGGCTTGTGACGTCGCTTTCGATATAAAATGTACTAAAATGTATCGCCATACGAGTTTTCGAAGCGCTGTTTAGTGTGTATATGTCTTCAGTTTTCGTTTTTTTTATACGAGATGTGCCTTGAAAATGTTTAGTACGTGAAAAAAGAAAAAAAAATTGAAAATCTATCTGACGGACTAATTACTTTATTTTGTAGACCAAACTTTCTCTAGAAAATATATCTAGAAACCCGGGCACATAGACAGAGTAACACTAACACCTAACACACTAAACGTAAGTAAACTAATATCTAACAGTATCAGGCAACACAAGTTCCTGCCTAATGAGTTCATACCAAACTTTACCCTACACGGGGTAAACACAATCCCCAGTCCACGGCAGTTCCAGGGTAATTTCAGGTATGCCCTACGAAATAAGTGGAAAACGTAAATGGTGCGAAAAAACAGTCTAGAAAGACTTAAAACAAGAAAACGCCACAATTTAATTTCATGTTTGCCTCGGGCCCACAGTTAAAGAGAAGTTCTTACTTTTTATCATTTTATTCAGTAGAGCTGCAATTACAGTGTATTGCATAAAAACTCTGTGTTTTTACACTTTCTTTTACACTGTCGAGCTAACGGAGTTAGTGGGAAGTAACAAGTTACTCGTCTCGGTTGATTTTTAGCGTTTTACTGAGTAATTTAGAGTACAGAGTACTTTACTCGCATCATGCAAATTGCGTTTTTCTGTTGTTCGGTTTGAATGGATTATAAGTTTCGTTTGGTTTGAAGTTGTGATGTATGAGCTTTGGGTGTGGGGGTGTGCTACTTGAATATACAGTTCTATACGCGGATGCAGTGTTTGTTGGAGCTCATGTTATTTTTCAATCAATCATGCCTGCAATGCGCGCTTGTGGAGAGGTGGAGCAGTATTGATTTTGTTTTGTTTTATTGTTATTAATACTGGTGAACGCTACTGGAAGTATTATTTATTGATTTTTGTAAATCTATTTGATAAACAACACTATTTTATCATACCATACATAACTAAGCAGAGTTTCATGAGTTTTTAAGTGCAATAAACACTAAAAAGTCGCATTTATTAATTAAATACCTTCTCTTTCTTCCAAAGATTTTTCAAAACTAAATCATTTCTTATCCGTCATGAAAGCTAGCCCTTAAAACAGTGATTTTAGTTATGTTTGTAATTAACGTAATTGGCGTCATTTCACTTGTAAATGTACGTTTGAATTTATGTATGAGAGTAATGTTATACTGTCTTGCTATGTTTTATTTTATGTGTGCGGTTAAGTATGGGTGATAATTGAGATTTCTGTGCGGTAATGTATTAAAGCTGGAATCTTTTCTTCCTACTTCGCTCTCTCTTGTATGGCCGTCGGACTGTCAATTCATAGGTATCGAGTTCGAATCCAAGGCATGCATCTCTCCCGTCCGGTCTGCGGGTTGTTTGAAACAGGTACCACGGCCTCGACATAAAGGGCTGAGAGAGAACATGGAGAGGTAACATATGTTTCTTGACGGCATGTAAAGACAAGTCTAACTGCCGCACTTAGAGAGCTTTAATGTTTACTTAAGCCATCACTTTGTGAAGGTTTTGACAGTTTTGTCATACAAAAGTATGTCAAATCTTTACAAAGTGCGGTCTTAAGTAATCTTAATATCCCTGAGTACCGTAGAAATACCTATGTATGGGTGACATGAACACTGCGATATCAGGGTCTCTAGCCACACGATAAATAAGAAACCCTCTCTTCTTTGTGGATCGATTCGTGGCTGCTGGGTCCTGGATCTAGGTTTTTCCATAAGGTTCATAGCAAACATCACAATAAGGATGTTTGCTGACTTCAAAAAATATGATTCTAATTAGTCCGTCTGTGAGATTATCGAAAAATATTGGATACGAATTTTTTGTTTTATTAAACCAATAAAAACTGTCGAAGATAAGACGCGTCAAAGATTTGAGTGGCGGGTTGTGACGTCACTGACCGCTAAACAATGTCATACTAATGTCTCAGAAAATGACGTCACACGAGTTTTCAAAGCACTGTATCGTCTTCATTATTTGTTTACATGAAAAAAGAAAAACTACGTGTCCAATAGTTTTTGAAACTCTTTCTGACGGATTTTTTTTTTTTTTTTAAACTTACCTATTAAAAAAACAACAAACAAAGTAAAAAATTGCATTAAACTGTTAGCAAAATATAAGCCCATTCATAAATATTAAATGTATAATTTGAACTAATTCGCGACTGGAAATCTGTAACATCTATTTTTAATACTCAATAAACTCACAATAACTAATAAGTAACCAAAGTTATTATCATGACTGCGTCTTACTTGTGCTAATATCGAACTATGAAACTAATAATATCAAACAATATTCCCTGAACTGAACAGATAATAAGCGTTTATTGTAATTGTTGGAATTCAGAAGTTTTCGTAATCTGCTCGATATTAATGCCATACTTGAGCTCAAAAACAATAATAATAAATTGTAACATAAGTGCAGCGGAACGGGGTAACTTTTCAGCTATTAGTTCAAGAGTATTTTGTCACAATGTGGACAGTGTACAGAAGTACTAGTCTAGTAGAGCTGCTGCAGTGGCGGCCCAGTGGTAGCGGCCACGAAATGGCGACATGAAAGTTGTGGGTTTTTTTTATCCAGCACTATCCCACTGTTGGGCAGAGGCCTCCCTCAATTCCTTCAAGAGCTCTTTTCCTGTGTTTTTTTTGGTCGTTGGTCTATATAAACCATCAAATAACCCCGGGGTCCCGCTGTTGGGCAGAGCGAAAGGGAGTGTCACACTTCTACCGACTAAAAACTACACATGTTCCTTCTTAGCCCTGTATGTCGAGGCCGAGGTATCTTTTGTGAACAACCCGCAGCCCCGACGGGCGTCGGCTCTCCCATGTTGCTGACATCTCTTTGAAGCGCGCGTGGAACACGAACGCGCCGTCGACCAGGCCTGTCGTCGTCATAAGACGGACAGCCGGCGAGCTAGCCCATTACTCACCGTCCACAGGGCCGCGTCTACGGTGGCCGGAAGCCATCACGTGGCCCAGAGCGTCCCCCGCGGCGGCGATGCACGAGGTCTCGGATTCGATTTCAAGATCGGCCAAACTTTTAATAAGCAGGCAGGCAGACCATCAGGAATTTCTTAGTTACAGCCACGGAGTCTGGATTTGTGCCCAGTTGATTACAATAGGCTCGCCTCCTATCACATGGGACTTAAACATAACTGGCCGAATGTGTGCGTGCACCTTTTTTGTTTTGGAGTGTGAGTAATCATCAAATGACTCCTCCCACTCTGGATGGAGCGGAACCGAGTGTCAGACTTCTACTGACTAAAAACCACCCATGTTCCATCTTAGCCTTTTGTGTCCGGGACCGCAATATCTCTTTCGAGCAACCCGCCTTGCAATTTTGCTGACATCTCCACTAATGGGTACACCTCTGCCTAACACTTCGGGGTTTACAGGCGTGATGTTACGTTCGCAGCAGATCTTCTGTTCATCATTTCACAACCACACATACACGGTCGTGCATGTTTCAAGGATCGACAATGTTTTGACCCAGTTAGCTCGCATGAGATCAAAGTGTCCTGGCTACAAGAGGATGACAGATGACATGAGGACCGCACTAATGAGGACGTGAGGGTTATCGTGAGGTAGCTGAGGCCAAAATAGAGGAGGTTCGAGAGAGTAGTTCGGTTGTTTCGTTTGTGGTAATTATGATAAAGTAAGGACGGGGAATGAGAAGAGACGAGGGGCTTGCTCCATTGTTTTACTGTTGGATTCTTACGATCGATCTGAATATAACGAATGCAGCTTATTGTAGGATTGGTTCTCCAAAATTTATACCAATTCTAAAATCTTGTAATATCAAAATAGTGAAGGAAAACATCGTGAGGAAACCGGCATATCTTAGAACCAAAAATTCGAAGATATGTGACGGATTATAGCCCATCCCACTCCCAGAAAGGAAGGCCTGAGTCCCTGCAGTGGGATAGGCTGATGATGAATATCAAAATAACAGTTTTATTACTAAATGCATATTATAAAAAAATATATATATATATCATCATCATCATCATCATTTCAGCCAAAAGACATAGTGCTGGACATAGGCCTCCTCAAGGTGTCGCCACATTGACCAGTCCCGTGCGTCTCACATCCAGCACTTGAAACAGAAACATTAATTATACATTTTTGTGTCTGTTTGTTTCGGCTAATCTCTCTTGAAAAGGCAGATTGCTGATGAAATAAGGTCTTCAATACATTACAAGGTAATTACTATTACTATAATTTATAAATAAACTGTTGACTTACACGCGTATCACACCTTACTTTAGATCACCCATTACAAATAATAGAAATCAATTACATCCACAGAATAGTAAAAAGACACAAAGTTACACGAAAACGTCCAAACAATCCAGAATATCAAACGAAAGTCGTCTGAAGTCGTAAATTGCATCCAAACTTTCACCACATTTCACCCGACTTCTAGTCTGATCCATTTAAGTTCGTGAAGTCCAGACTTGGCCTAGTTTTTGGTCTAAATCTAAATAAACGTACGAGACTTGTCTGAGAATAGAAAGGAATATGTATTGGTTGGGGTTAATATTTAAGTGAAGATAAGTGGTTTGTTGACAGAGGATAATAGGTATAACTGCCGCACTCAGAGAGCTTTAATGGGTACTTAGGCCATCACTTAGTAAAGGTTTTGACAGTTTTGTCATACAAAAGTATGTCAAATCTTTACATAGTGACGGCTTAAGGAATCATTAAATGTCTCTGAGTACCGCAGTAAGTGTCAATCTGTTTGAAATAAATGAAGGGTAGAAACGAGGGTAGTTATGAGATGGTGATCAATAAATAAGTTTGGAAGAATAGAACATGCTGCGCCGACCCCAAATATTTATATCCTACTAATCACACTAACATTATAAAGGCGAAAGTTTGTGTGTGTGTTTGCTACTTCTACACGCAAAAACTACTGAACAGATTTGGATAAAATTTGGTACACAGATAGTTTATAATCTGGATTGACACATAGGATAGTTTTTATTCCGATTTTATCTTCCCGTGGGATAGTTTTTGAGTTGTAGCGGGCGAAACCGCTGGCAACAGCTAGTATTATAAATGCGAAAGTTTGTGAGTATGGATGGATGGATGGATGTTACTCTTTCACGCAAAAACTACTGAACGGATGTGAATGGAATTTAGAACGCAGATAGTTTATAACCTGGATTAACACACAGGATACTTCTTATCCCGATAGTATGATCCCTTAGGACAATTATCGAACTCCACGCGGGCGAAGCCTCTGAGACAAGCTAGTGTATAAATGAAAAGACAAGTCCTGACTGACTGACTCATCAACCCCCGGCCCAAACCCTTGGAACTAAGAAGCTGAATTTTCGTATATTATGCAAAGAGGTTTCGTTTATAATGTAGACAAGGAATAAGGAAAGACTTTTCTAAATTCGACCCTTATGAGAGTTAAATACCCCGAAGCACATTTGTCTCAAAAACCAACATTTATACGCGGGAGAAACCACGGGTTAATGCTAGTATTGGTATTAGGACAATATCATTGGGGTTACCATTACCAAAGCAGCTTTTTTTAATTTCATTCCAATAATAAAAATAAAAAAATAATGAAAAAAATAACATGAAAATTATGCAAGATGTCTAACGCTATATCTTTTCCACATTGGAATAAGTTTTAAATAACACTCCTTTTATGACGTCATGGTGGCTCACCAAGTCACCAGGAATCTGGGACACATTTAATTCCAACTGTGATTTTCAGTTTGTAGTGATAAGTTCAATGCTCAAGTAACGAACATTTTCAGCTTGTGTTTCCATAAGATATTTCTAGATATCATTCATTCATTCATTCAGAATCCTATAAATAGCACATAAACAGACAACCAACACAAAAACTATTATAAAACCAAAACGAAAAATCTGTTTATTAAATCTGCTGCCTTAAATAACAAACAACAAAAGTGTGAAAATCCTACGAATCTCTGTAAACAAACAAAAAACCCAAATAAAAAAAACCCGTATTTGTAACTTTCAGGCGCGAAATACGTTAATATTTGTCAATACTAATTCGCATACATTGAAGTCACACCAATCCATCAGGAGTGACAAACTGTTTGCGAAATATTTCCAGTCCCATTATTTCATTTTCGCCGGCTCACACATCAAAGGTACCTGTAATTGCAAAACGCGGAACCCATATACATAACGAATACCCTTCGTTGATACTAGAGGAACGTACGTGATTTTTCGCTGAAGCCGAATGCGGTATTCGGCCTTGTGACTGCCGAATGCGAATTTATGCGGGATTTTGTTACTTTTTATTTACGTTTACGTCATCGGGAAATATTGAACGGTGTTTTTTATCGTCTCTAGGAGGTGGAAATGTTGGTATTTTGTTGGCTTTGTGGTTGCCGTTTTGACGTTTGCTAACTAAGGGTTGTCGCCGGTCAGCTGTTTGGCTTCACTTCAGCTTTGTCGCCAAACGACCCGTCAGAGGACTGACTGCTCACCGTAAAGCCCTTTGCAGACAAAACGATGACTTATGTCCCGTGATTTATTTTGTTTATTCAAACGGTTTGTCACGAAAACACATCGGGCTAATAAGAGTGATAAGTACACACACTATTTAATTTTGAGCTTATTGTAACTAAACGCTTGATGACCACTAATGGTATCTTTTATTCCCTAAAACATCACGCTTATCGTCCTCGAAGGGTAAGGCAGGGATGTACTCATTAGTATACCCATATTTCGCCAGTTATGTTAAAGCCCTATGTAATAGGGCGCACATCCAGACTACGTGGTACTGAGAAATCTCTAATGGAAAAACTTATACCACTAGACCAACGAGACAGACAAATAAAAGTAAGTAGGTCCCTACATTTATTGAATTATTATAACTTAACGCTTGATGGTAATTATAATTTAACCTACCATATTTGATGCAATAAATGAGTTGAAATTGAAATTGAAAAATTGACGACCACATAGGTAACTTTTTTTACAATATGAAGAATGAGATTTAAAAAAAAATTGGACACACATTTTTTTTCTTTTTTCACGAAAAGAAAAAACAAAGACGATACAGTGCTTCGAAAACTCGTGTGACGTCACATTTCAGTATTTCTTCTATCTTTGACGCGTTTTATGTTCGTCAGTTTTTATTAAGTTGAAAAAAAGATCCAATATTTTTCGATATATAGCTGACGGACTAAACTGAATCATATTTCTTTCAGTCAGGAAATTCCCCAATCAATTTGTAACATCTTTAAATAAATTTTGGCACAACTAAAGCCGAAATATAATGCGAGGTGTCACTTCACTAAAACATTTTAAAATCTCGTCTGTTAACCTTTTCACAAAGCCAATGTGTTCACACCGTGTACAATCGCACACAAACTCTTTGTACAATTAGCAACACATTTCAGACTGGCTGCTATGACACTAAACGTACTCTCGACGAGTGTACCGTGTATTTGTAGTGCAGGTCAGTTCATATTTTTGAGTGGCATTTGTAATTTTTGTTTTTAATTGTTTTTGAGTCGCAAACGTCAAAGTAAGATTATTTTAAAGTAATTAAGTCGTTCTCGTGGCTAAATAATAACTGCCACACGGGTCAATATTTAGGTTAAGGCGTGCTTGACTTGACTTGAGGTTAGTTTGTGGATGGGTGACCGCCCATTACATAACGAGTTTCCTCCGTGCCTCGGAATTCACGTTAAGCTGTTGGTCCTGGCTGCCATATACGGATATTAGGTCTTTACATACCTGTAAAGACCTTACATCCATAGTCAGTGACCTTAAAGTCTGACAACCAGTATTACTTGGTGTTAACTGGGTTGTGAAGTTACAGTCGCTCCATTTAAAATACTGGTATTTTTTTATTATTTTTTTGAAAAACGTTGCCCCACATTAGGAATTTCTCCTTTATACGTGGGGCGTTCACAAACATTTAAACTCACATACACAAATACCCAGACCCGGAACAACTATCTGTAGGTCATACAAATATTTGTTCCGTGCGGGGATCGAACCCGCGACACGCAGCGCAGCAGTCCATTGCTTGAGCCACTGCGCCAACCGTGCCGTATTCAGCTGCATCCGGTTAGACTGGAAGCCGACCCCAACATAGTTGGGAATAGTCTAGACAGATGATGAAATATGTCGGGACAGGAGAATAAATTATTGGTACTGCCGTCAGACATGCGAGTACCTATTAGAAATTCGATGTAAAACTATACAGGGTGTAAATTAACCCTTCACACATACGTTAACCAAGCATTCTGTACATCAAACTAAGTACGCAAAAATTTTTGGGGTCAAAAATTACATTTACGCAGTAAAACTCAATGAAGCACTCCTAAAACATTCAGCTAGTGGATTATCCAGGTCCCATTTAAACACGTCTCACTGTATATTATATTTCAAAAGCCACATCCGATTTTTGTCGACAGAATTTAGAGTCCTTAAAATCAAGGATAAAACCATCGCAACTTGAAATAAAACAAAAAAAAAACCTGTTAGTTCAACACCGACAGCTGACGCATGCGTGCTGTTAGAAAATACAGCTTTTTCTTATAATTTAATTCATCTCCAAGTGTCGGAGGAAACTGCGAGGCAAAAAACGAACCTCAACCGTTACCCACAAGTCTGAGTTAATTAAAGTTAATTACCCACTCTTTTAACTGACAGTGAATTTCTTTGAAACGGTTACTGTAATAAGTTAGAGGTTTTTTTCTAGTTGTTGAGTATGTGTGAGGTAAGTGTTATGTGGAGAAGTTTATAAGCGTTGCCTTTGAAGAGCGGTGTGCGAAATAAATGGAAATAAATAATATGCACTAAAAGACAGAAAGAAAGAAAAAGTTTTGACTGGTTTTCTCACAGGACAAAACGAATTGACAAAAAAATAAAAAAGTAAACAAATGAGAAACACTTAAAATTAGGACATAATATACATACATTAAATTTAAATTAGTCCCGTACGAAGCCAAAAGGCCACTATCTCAGCATGGTGCTGTAACATTTATGACAAATGTCACACCGCTGCTGGTATTCTGATAGTGCCAACGAGTTTGTTAGTCGGTACAACAGTGAAGCACTTCAATTTTGGCATATAGGTATGTAACATAGTTCTTACAATAATTTTCAAAAATGAAGAAAACTCCTAAAAAAAAGGAGATGGTTTTGAATTCGGTGTTATATTCGGTTTTGGTGTTTCTTTCGGTCATAAACAAGTATTTTGATTTATGTAAACTTGCCCCACTGTTGAGCAAAGGCCTTTAATGCATCATTTTAATGTGTTTGTAGCTGATAGGCGGTTGTGAGAATTAAGAAAAACGGAACTTTTGGCAAAATTAGACCTTTATTATATAAAGAGGAAAGATTTGTTTGTTTGTTTGTAACGAATAGGCTCCGAAACTACTGGACTGATTTGAAAAATTCTTTCACCGTTGGGAAGCTACACTATCCCCGGATGATATAGGTTACTTTAGATAGATAGATAGATACAACGGGCTAGTGTCCGCAACTCCACGCCTAAAGCGAGTATTTTGCGTACGGGTGGGAAATTTATTCGATCCATCCCAGCTCCCCGAGAAAGGCCAGCAATCCTTTGGTGTTACCGGCAATCTCGCGGAGAGTACCTGCGTTACCGAAGTACCTGGTCCTGTATGGGGCAACCCCCGAACAGTGCAGGAGCACGTGGGCTGCTGTTTCTTCTTTCTCCGTGCAGGCTCGACACAGAGGACTATCTGTGACACCTATAACAAAGAGGTGCTTATTAAAAGTACCGTGTCCAGTGATGGCGGCCGTCACTGTGCGTAGCTGCAGCTTAGTCAGCCGGAGCGCTTGTTTGGTGAGACGGACGTCGATGGCGGGAAGCGCCTCCTTGGCCTGCCTGCACTCGCCGTGGTCTTGCCACAGCTTGGCATGAAGTTCTCTAGTACGTTTCCTTACCAACGTGCGAAGATGACCAAAAGGGAGCGGCACGATGGGTTCTGGTCCCACCGCCGCAATGCTTGAGCCCCTTCGAGCGAGCTCGTCTGCTGCATCGTTGCCTCGGGAGTCGCTATGTCCTTTAATCCATTGAATGGTTATATTATTGAGGTTACCCACCTGGTTCAGGCGTTGGTGGCACTCGTATATTAGCCCGGAATTGACCGTGTGGCTCCTTAATGCCAGTAGCACCGCCATGCTGTCAGAGAGTATGCGGATCGATTGCTCCTTTACCTCCCGAGCCAAGATGGCTGATGCCGCCAGGGAGATTCCCATGCATTCTGCCTGAAAGACAGTGTTGTGGACCCCCAAAGGTACGGCTAAGTGGATATTGAGATCCTCCGAGAAGACTCCGGCTCCGGTGCCAGTACCTGCTTTAGATCCATCCGTGAAGATCCGCAATTCTGCAGGGCTAAGTCCCTCGCAGCGGTGGTCCTCATGGAGTTGGATTTTGTATTTTTTGTCGAATACGTACTGTTTGGGTACTCGATCGTTAACAGCTTTCACCAGGGGGAACTCGCTTTGGAGTCTCTCTAGTGCCGCAGTATGTTGCGTGTACTTCTTACCCCAAAGTTGTAGCGTATTGAGGCGCACCGCCGTCATCGTTGCTTCCTGCTGAATGAACAGGTGGAGCGGCGGAAGCCCCAGTATGGCTTCGAGGGCTGCGGTCGGAGTTGTCCTCATGCAGCCTGTGATCGCCATGCATGCGAGCCTTTGCATACGTT
Source organism: Diarsia rubi (assembly GCA_932274075.1). NCBI lineage: Eukaryota > Metazoa > Arthropoda > Insecta > Lepidoptera > Noctuidae > Diarsia > Diarsia rubi. The sequence goes on from OW026433.1 coordinate 7,912,086, forward strand.
GAAGCTTGTTTATGGCTGTTATTAATTTTGTGCGGGGCCACCAGACCACTGCCCCGTAGGTGATCATGGGTCGGATTACCGCACTGTAAAGCCAAAGTATAATTTTGAGGGATAGGCCCCACTTCTTACCTATCATCTTCCTGCATTGCCAAAAGGTGATGCAGGCCCTGTCTAGCTTGCTGTCAAGATGACTGCTCCAGTTTAACTTACTGTCCAGGATAACTCCCAGGTATTTGACCTCGTTGGTTACCTGGAGTTCAGTATCGAATAGCTTAGGTAGGCGATGAGGGCCTAGCGTTCGTTTTTGGGTAAACATGACTAGTTCAGTTTTCGTGGGGTTCACTGAGAGATCGAACTCAGCACACCATCGCTCAACTATGCGTAGCGCCTGCTGAGCGAGGTTGCAGATTGTCCCTGTCACCTTACCTGAGATGAGGATGGCTAGATCGTCGGCATACCCAATAGTGTAAAAGTGGTTAGCATTGAGCTTCGCGATGAGGTTATTAATCACTAGATTCCAGAGGAGGGGCGATAGCACTCCTGCTATCGCCCCTCCTCTGGAATCTAGCCTTGGGGACAACCCTTGGCTATCACTGCCATCTGCTGCTCTACTCCAAGGCGGACTACTCTTTTGCTAAGCATATTAGTAATCCAGTCTGTCAGTACCTGTTCCACCCCGTGACGGGAGAGGGCGGCGCTGATGCTGGAGAAGTTTGTTTTATCGAAGGCTCCTTCGATATCTATAAAAGTACAGCCAGGTGCCCTTCTGATGTATCGCTTCTTCTATCCGGCTAACTACTAGGTTACTTTTTATCCCTGTATTCCCACGGGAACGGGAACTACGCGGGTGAAACCGCGTGACGTCCGCTAGTAGTTAATATATTGATCAATCATAAACCCGGAAATAATGAAACGTACATCCTTACTCATTCCAATGAATAATTACGATTAGAATCAATATCAATATTAGGCGTTAGACTAAAATTCACGTGAAATGAAACAACCGCAGGGATCACTACAGTAATTACTTGCCTGATTAAATGTATCATTCTGTTACTGATGTAGTGTTTGAAAGCTCATTTACACGAGATGTGATTATTTTGTTGCGTATTGACCAAACTGAAAAAATCAGCCAAGTCCGAGTCGGACTTGCGCATGAAGGGTTCCGTACCATTGCAGTAGTGGAGCCCCTTTCTATACGAGATACTTAATCTATATTAATGTTATACAAATCTATCCTGATTTGTACTTTTGTTTGTTGCGAATAAACATAAAAAATAGTGGACTGATTTGAAGCACCGTTGGGAAGCTACACTATCCCCGGGTAACATAGGCAAATTTTTATCCCTGTATTCCCACGGGAACGGTAACCACGTGGGTGAAAACGCGGGGTGCGTGTGGGTGGCTTCCGCTAGTATTTTTATATAGCGGCAACAGAAATACCTTTTTTGTGAAAATATCAACTGTCTACCTTTACGGAACATGAGATACAGCCTGCTGTCTGACAGACAGACGGACGAACATGGGACACTTTCGCTGGTCCGGGAATCGAACCAAGGACCTCAAGCTCAGATGCCACGCTTGCCACCGCTAAACCAACCAGGCAGTGATGTTTTATACGCAGAAAAAAGCCGTTTCCTTACACGTTCATTTTTCCTTTAGTTTTTTCGGGGTGACAAACTGTGTGTTTGTGTAAATGAGCTTTTGGTTAATGGTTAATAAACATTGATGAACTCAATCATTACATTAAACATACTACATAATTAGAATTTAGGTTATTTATTCGAATTCGAATTAGTACGTCGCGGAAAGTAAATGTGAAGCTATTTGAATTTCAAAATGTATTATTAATTCGTCAGATATTTAGGATTGTAATAATAGTTTATAATAACTGACTGTATTACGTTACTCCGAAAACTTCATCATCGGCCGCACTCAGAGACGTTTAATGATTACTTAAGCCGCCACTTAGTAAAGGTTTTGTATGTCACAAGTTACAATGTTCATTGCGTTACAATGAAATATTACATGCACGGTTTGGTTCAAAGATACAAACACGGTATCTATTTATGTCTACCCTCAGTTTAACATTACTCGTTGTAACATTATGGCACCTATCCCGAAATATAATAGGTTACACACTACACCGCTAAATGAGCTCATATTTCGCGAAGTGCCGCGAATCTAAGCCATATTTTAGATTACAGCCGTATGTATAGTCCTTAACCTGCAAAATTGAATACTTTAATGTCTATTTTCCTGTGAACGTTTATAGTCGGTGATTAGTTTACGTTAGGTGGTGCCATGAGTTGTCCATGCATTTGTGGAGGTGACTGTACAATAAGTACATTCGTAGTACATAATTTAAGCCTTTCGTATCTTGTAGTACAGGGCTGGCGAACCTTTATGGATCAATGTGGCATTTTTTCTAAAGCAATGTTTTTTGAGATCTTGCACGTGCCGTCCAATAATTTGCTTAGTCTTTATTAGCCGAATTATAATTAAACTAAGTATTTTCTACAAAATTTCTATATTTACTACAAAAAAAAACATTAAATCGTGATGAAAGTTTCAATTCTACGTGTAATTCAAATTAAAGTAACACTAGTGTAACTTCTGTTGTTGCTGATTAGATGATAAGTAACTTATATGTAAAGTATAAGGGTATTAAGAGGTTACTTTTAGTGGCTGCGGGATATTGTAAGAGATACCGCGGGCTCGACATAAAGGGCTAAGAAGGAACATGGGTGGTATTAGTCCGTAGAAGTCTGACACTCCCTTTCGCTCTGCCCAAGAGCAGGAGGGGTTATTTGATGATTTCCCAATGCGGTCCTCCCGAAGATTCGAAAAAAAACATGAAATACCTATTTTTTGGAAATCTATCTGACGGACTAATTAGTTTTTTTTTTGTTAACTACCCTATTATCTGTTTCAGCTCTCATATGTTTTGTAAAAATCATTAAGACCCATATCATCAGCATCATCCACAGTCGGACTCCACACACTGTTTTGTACTTTGCTTGTACCACGCTTCATGTTCCTGTGCCAGCCTCATTCAGAATATACCCGTGATGTTAATAATGTCGTCTACCATGTCTCGCCGTCGCGCTGCCGCCGCTGCCGTCCATACACAGAGTCATCTAGTACTTAATATTTACCAAATTTATCATCAGCCTACAATGTTCTCACTGCAGGGACTCAGCCCTCCTCTCTAGGAGAGGGATGGGCTATAAGCCACCACGCTTGCCCAGTGCGGGTTTGGTAGATGCCAAATGTCTTCGAATTTTATGCTTCTAAGATGTGACGGTTTCCTCACGATGTTTTCCTTCACCGTTTTGAGAGCAATAGTGATGATGACATAAATTACATAAAGTAATCGGTCGGAGCCCATCACTGGGCCACCACTGCTTAATAATAATAAAAATGTAACAACTTACTACTTACCATCAAACTCCACTGCACTTTAGAAAACCTATTAAAAACAATCCAAAGAATAAGAATCCTTTGTAAAGTACAACTATAAATAACAATCAGAGAATTATATAAATAAACAAGAGCAATAGACAGTAACTTAAAAAAACAAGGCAAAAAGACTTTGCATTTCTCGCATCGATTGCACTTAGCCGAGCTCTGTTCGAAACGCGAGACATCCAGTCATCTCAGGAAATAAAAGAAATGCTCTATTCTTGGCCATTCAACTGAATAAGGGATTGCCAGACAAACGACAATGTGTAAAATGCTTGCCCACAGGTTTGCACGCTGTACTGACTCGGTCAAGATAACGCTTTTTAAGGCCTTCTGCCAGTCGTTTTACACGTGCAGCCTGTGGACTAAGTATACACAGCGGGCATACAGCGACCTGCGCGCACAGTACATTAACGCATTCAGGGTGCTTTTGGGGTTGCCATGGCGTTGTAGCGCGTCAGGGTTGTTCGTGGATGCGTGTGTCGACGGGTTCGCCGCGATCATGCGGAAGCGATGCGCTTCCATGATGGCACGCTTGCGCTCCTCCTCCAATGGTATCCTGAATGTGTTTTCGGACCGGTGGGACTCACCTCTTTTATGTAAGTGGATAAGTGTTCAGACACACTTATCCAAATAAACTTGTAATGCAGTGTTGTTTATTATTGTAAATTTAATTTAATTTAATTTAATACTAACATTAGGCTAAGTTATTTTTTATTATCACTAACCAAATATGGATTGAATTCTGAAATAAATTATTTGAGTTGAATTGAAAATGAAATTGCTGTAAGTACTTCAAAGATCAAACAGAAGAGTATGTTATCATTTGCTGTTTTATTATAAACGAATTAGAAACATACTGTATCATTCCCCTGCAAGGCAAAGGCGTCTTATGGTGTCGGTTAGAAGGTGTTTTGCGAGACTGTAAATGTAAACTCTTACTTCTTGTCACAATAATATATTGCAGGACAAACAACTCGCGTGTATCACTTTTACAATCTTACTTGACACAATATGTAATCAATGTTGCTAGTATATAAAAAGAATAATTTTTGTTGGTGTTGCCAACAAGCGCTTCACGCATTTAATGATTTCTAGATGAAAGCGGGTCTTGTTCCATTTACTACACACTTTATATATTAGTTCATGACTTCTTACTTAGGTACATTCTTTCGTATTTTCATTGCATGACTCCTTCTTAAAAACAGGACACAGGGAACAGGGTGTGTCAGACTTCTACTGACTAAAAACCACCCATATTGCTTCTTAGCCCTTTGTGTCCGGGGCCGAGGTATCACTTTCAAATAACCCGTAGCAGCAAGGCATCCCAAGACATTGGATAGAAGTAGTCGTCTGAATATGTTTTTGCGAACCAGAAAAGGACAACCCGGCATGAAATAATAAATCATGCCCATTATTATCCATGTCCTACCCTCAGACCAAATAAAAAGTAAAGACGGAACTCTGCGAACAGCAAAGTGAGGCCGGTCAAACTACGCCTCGCATACACGCACACACGTCTCAGACCAAATAAAAAGTTTAAGAGCAAGGCGTAGTTTATGTTGTACGTGTGTGCGTGTATTGTGTATGTACACGGCGAGGCGTAGTTTGACCGGCCTCACTTTGCTGTTCGCAGAGTTCCGTCTTTACTTTTTATTTGGTCTGAGGTCCTACCGAATACAGTCGCACCGATAGCAATTGACCGTCTGACTACCCACTTATCCTTCAAAGTTTTTTAAAACTACCCTCCGGAAGCTTTCAGTTCACAAATCGATTCAGTTATAAATAGTTTTATGTCAATCTGATTCATTTCCAACAATTTCACGCGAATATTTATTGAGTGGCATTTGCTTTTATTTTGCACTTTGTTTTAATTTGTTTGGTCGCGGTTTCTACTTTACTGCATTAATTTTATTTTAATTGAGTTTTACGCTCAGTCAAATGGGGCACTTAGTTTATCATGTAGTTGTGACTGCAGGAGTGGTTTTATACCTACTATCTGGATAAAAGCGTTGTTTTTGCGTTAGATTCAAAGTAACGAGAAGATACTAAAGCTCTGTCCTGTCTTTATACCCGTCTACCCAAAAAAATGGGTTCATGTATGTTCGTATGTATGTATGTTTTTTTCTTTATTCCACCGTATCTTCTAAACGCCTGAACTGACTTTGGTATAGGTACATCATCATCTGCCTAGCTTTTTCCCATCTGTTGGGGTCGGCTCCCAGTCTAACCGGTTGCAGCTGAATACCAGTATTTTACATGGAGCTACTGCCTGACTGACCTCCACAACCCGAGTAAATCCTAGGTAATACGATACCCTTTGGCAAGACTGGATGTCAGAATTTCAGGTCACTGACTACCTGTAACGACTGCCAAAGATCTATATATGGCACCCGGGACCAACAGCTTAACGTGCTTTCCGAGGCACGGACGAAACTCGGTATGTAATGGGCGGTCACCGATCCACAGATCGACCTAGGCAAGCGCAGCTTAACCTAAAGATCGACCCGAGTGGCAGTTCTTTTTAGGCCACGAGCTCCTCTCCTCCTACTTTGGTATAGGTAAATTATTATAATTTACTCGTATATTGCCCACAGAGTAACTGCAGTAAAAGAGCTTACGAATTCCGCGAATTTGCGTTACCTACCTCTCAATCTCGCTGATTTAGCGTCTCGCGACGTGCGTCGATCCAGGCCAGGCAGTATCTCCACTAAGTAAAACAACATATCTCACACTACAAGCTACTACCTCGCGAATTCGCTGCTTGTTCCCGAATTAACATATGCACATAATTTGCGATATTACGGGTAAGTGGCGGATGGTAATATTGAGCAATAAATAACAACTAACGGGGCTGTGTGTGGGGTTACTAACTCTAGGAGTAGTTAAAGATTTAGGTTAGCTTTTGTTGTCAGTGTCCGTTGGAGATTAGAAGGTTACTGTGTCGTTTAGTCGCTTATTGCTGCGTCGACTTCACATTATTTGGGATAAGGAAATTTATTTCGGATTAAAGATTTCCAATAAAGACATACATCACTTACTTAAGAACAATACTAAAAACATACAAATAGATTACTTACAATAAGTTCGCCATCAGTAGGTATTACAAGTTAATAGTTACAAATTCAATGCATTCATTTCTCCAGAAGAATCCGCAATTTTGTGAGTTTTGAATGCATTGAATGAGTGTTCTTCTACACTTATATTATAAAGAGGAAAGATTTGTGTTTTTGTGTGTGTGTATGTTTGTAATGAATAAACTCAAAAACTACTGCGCTGAATTCAAAACTTATTTCACCATTGAAAGCTACATTGACTCTGAGTGACATAGGCTACTTATCAAAAGTATTATTCACGGGAACGGGAACTACGCGGGTGAAACCGCGTGACGTCCAGTCAAGTTCAAGTTGTACTCTTTCAAAAGTTATCATTTTGTTGCCTTACTTAGTCCTAGTTTTTTTGTAAAACTAGCAAGTTTACTCGCCGTGTAAGTACTGCGTTGACTAACTTGTTTATTTATGTTGAGTGAGTGTTAAGTTTGAGTGAACGCTCTTGAGAATATTTCTGATGAAAATGTATGTGTTTAAAATAGACTATGGCTGCTCCTAGCACGTAACTTGTCGCTACGAAACCAGAGCGTAGCTGATCAGTCATTTGCTACGGCGTAGGTGCTTACAAACGCTCAGCATGATTCCGAACAGGCCGGGCGGAAGAATGGTATGTATATTTTGGCGCCCAGCTGGGTCAAAATAGACAGACCCGAATGTCACACTTTTATTTATTTATTACATTTACTGCGGAACTCAGAGATATTTAATGATTACTTAAGCCGCCACTTAGTAAATATTTGACACACTTTTGTATTGTATAACTGTCAAAACCTTTACTAAGTGATGGCCTATGTAATCATTAAAGCTCTCTGAGTGCCGCAGTCAGTGCATCACAAGCCATTTATACTAAATTAAGTAATCCTTTTACACGGTCTTCTCACAAAACCACAATAGTACATTGTTATCCGAGGGGCAAAGGTTACTTATTTAGTCCCGAGACGGGGTGAGGGCGCTAATAGTTCGAGAGACTAATGTAAGTAATTAACCCGAGGTAAACACTGTGCTTTTCATTTCAATTACGAGGAAAGTAAAAATAAGAACAGAAATCATTACCTAAAGAAAAAATGAGTGTTGATCGGATTGTCGCTTTCCTGCTTTTATTGTTTTTTTTTTGTCCTCTGGTCGTCCAGCTATACAGCCAGTATTTTTCATGTTCATGATTAAAAAAATGACAAAGATTTTGCTGAAATGTATGTTAGTTTAGAGAAATAGTTAAAACTAAATTATAATTATATTTAAAGACACCTTGTAGCCTAAAACACACGTTCAACCTAGTTCAGGCAAAAAAGAAACTGTGCTCTATTATAACTAGTTATTATTTTATTGTAAATGTGCCACTTCTTATAAATAAACGATTATTATTATATAATTGTATTCTTAGTTACTATTATGTTATTTTAATTTTAAATCGCGCTATAATTTAGTGGCTGTATAAAAAGTTGGAATATGGTTCAATAAAAATGTGAAAATAGACCTAATTTTTTTTTAAATAATTTGACAGCTCTCTGTTGAAAGCGATTCTCCCTAGGGCTGAAAAGTAGTACTTTCAACTTGCTCCGCAGGCATGTTATGACGTACTTTCAGAGTATAAGTAATGAAAACATGTTAACATTATCGTCTTGCAGTCCAGGGTTGGTCTCCACGAGCGCGTTGAGCATACGCGGTTTAGGGAAGGTGTATCAGATAAGCTAATCTACACCCACTTATGAACAAAAAAGAGTAATAGTAAAATTTAAAAAAAGCTAGAATTTTCCCTACAATTTACATTTCAGCTCTGAACTTCGCGCGTTAATAATGCTCTGGCATCACTGTCCATGTTTATTGCACAAACGTCACCCGCTCGGGGTTGCACAAATTAGAACGTACTGTGATCTACCCACTTACATACGAATACGTTCCATTTGAACATAATGTTGCTGCTCACGTCATTATTGCATTCCCTTCTGCAAATGTTCAATTGGAGGAAATTGTTTGTTTTGTAGATGAAAGAGTACATATTGATTTATGTTAAAGAGAATATGTTGATAGCGACTGATGTGAGTGGGCCGTTAGTTTATGGAACATTGAAGGGCAAATAGAAAAGAAAAATGCAACGTATTTTCTTGATCAGGCTAGATTTAAAATATTTCATTACATACAATCACGAATGCAATCCCCCCCGAAGATTACCCATTCGTCCTACAACCTCGAGGCAACCTGGGAAGTGAGTTTCAATAAGGACGCGCATCGCCTCTTCTGGAGTAGTGGTAAGCGTGTTGTCAGGTTTTCATAAAATTATGAATAAGAAATGTCAAAAATTAAACTTAAAAAATAAAAAACAAGTCAAACAATTTCAGTGATGAACGTGTTCAGGGTCCCGTGATTGTATTCGAAAATGGGAAACTATTTTTCTGAGATATAGCAATTAAAGGGGGCTTCCCTACTATGATGGTACGGAACCTTTCAATTGCAAGTCCGCCTTGCGCTTGGCGAGTTATCACCATTCGACTACGGAATCCTAAAAAAAATCAGCAGTAACCAACTATTATTAGCCATTTCTTAGCATTCTTGGAAAACAGAAAAATAAGGCAAACTTTACCGCTGCCGCAAGAATCTGGGTCTTATTTATTTACTACATATTAATGTATTTATCAAACAAAATATACCTATAAAATTACCTACTTTTAATCTTTGAACCCACATTGTAATGTATAATACCTTTTAAAAACAACCATTGTGTGGAGTCATGACCCTTTCCCGAAACCCCGATATTTTTTAATATGTTGACCCAGTTTTCGCGGTATTGGAAATTAAGAAAACAGATATGAGATATTTATGTTAGCAGTCTCTGTTTTGTGTGTATACAGTATGTTAGGTTAAACGAGGCTTATTGAGTATTTTACATGGGGCGACTGACTACCTGACCACCTCAATCCGGGTTATAATGGGTAATACGACACCCTTTGGTAAGACTCGGTGTTAGACTTTCTGGTCACTGACTACCTATACCTGTAACGACTACCAAAGATCTATACAGTGTGTTACGTTAAACGAGGGACATTTTTATTATTCGATTCTCGTCCCAAGTATGTATAAAAACTATAGCCTTCATTTGTGACGTAATTGTGCCATAGCCCGCACGTTCTCCAGATCTCACTTTTTAAAACGCCAGTTTTTAAAGGCATTAATGGTTTTTAGGTCTAGGTGTAATGGTCAAGGTTTTTAATATTATAAAGGCGAAAGTTTGTGAGTGTGTGAGTGTGTATGTTTGTTACTTCTTCACGCAAAAACTACTGCACGGATTTGGATGAAATTTGGTACACAGATAGTTTATAACCTGGATTAACAAATAGGATAGCGAATTTACACTCCCGTGAGTTGTAGCGGGTGAAGCTACAACAACAACAGCAACAGCTAGTGGATTATAATCTAGACTAGACTTTTAGGTATACCTTAAAGTCTCAATGACTTTGACACATGCGCACATTGTTTTGGTTCTGACTGTTATTATCAGTGATTTTTTTGTTCATATTTTTATTAGTATCCTGTAAGCATGCACTATTGTGGGTTTCAATATGTCCCTCGTTTAAACTAACATACTTACTTTATATGACTGCCACGTTGTTCTCAAGCGCAACACCTGAGCTTGAGGTCTTGGGTTCGATTCCCGAGTCACTTCGTGACCACGAGACCAACGGGGCAGTTTCTATAATTCATATTTATTTATTTATTTAGGATCCCCAAGAAAGAATATACACAGATTAAGTTAATAGTGGACGACAAAAGTATCAAGTAAGTGTATACCTTCACTTACAGGAGACCACAATATAATTTAAATCTAAGCTAACAGAGAAAATAGAAAAAAGAACTCGATTATAAATGCGCGAGCGTTGTGAGTTCTACGCACTTGACCTTTAAAAAGAACATCCTAACAAGGATGATTCTGATCATATATAATGGTTTTAATCTACGACAACCCTACGCAAGGCTTATCGAATATTTCGTAGGCTTTTTATATACCGCGGACAATAGCTCAGGCAGGCTTATTTCGCTTTTCTCTTGCCTGTCCTGCTTACAAAGCTTGTCCACACAATGCTTACGTTCTCAAGTATTTTCACAGCCCACTCATAATGGTATTCATATAATATGTACTTCACGGGAGGCAAATACGATGTATGGAATAAATGGGTTTGAATTTATTTTATTTCAGTTTATTATGTAAAGTTCTTTTAGAGTAGTAACCAAAAAAAAGCATGGAGTAAATGTGACATTCACCAACCCGCACTGGGCCCGTGTGGTGGATATAGCCCATCCCTCTCCTAGAGAGGCGGTCTGAGTCCCTGCAGTTGGTACATTATCCGCTTACCTTTCGGAAGAAGGAACTTGTGGCTAATTAACAACAGTCAATGGGGTTGATATTTATGCGCATGCCTAGGTTGGTCCATGGATGGTACCAGCCATTACATACTGGGTTTCCTCCGTGCTTTAAAAATTACGCAAAACCGTTGATCCTGGCTGTCAATTGTGGATCTTTGGCAGTCATTCAGCAGTTAGTGGCCCGATATTAACAACCAGTCTTACCAAGGAATATCGTATTAACCAGTTCTAACTGGGTTGTGGACGTAAGATAGGTAGATAGGGAGTAGGATATTGTAGTCGTCGCCCCTCAACACTAGAGACAGCACTGGAACACCGGTTCGAAAATTCTAGAAGTTTCTGGAACCAGAAGTTAAGTGTAAACGCGAGTTCTTACCGCCAACATTTATTTGTAGCGGCCTGTTCGCTTCAAGACACGAAAGAGTGCACAAGTCTCGTAAGTTTTTTAACCTCGTTTAAATAGAATTTTCAAACTGTAGTCTGAATCAACTGCATCAGTTTTGTATTAGTTTTAACTATGAATACCGACAGTAAATCCTGCAGTCACTACTACATGTAGCTTTCATTGTTGACGGATTAGTCATCTGTCCTCTACATTGGTCCTTCGAGTCGGATCATTACCGAGTGAGCTCCAAGTGGTCCCAATGCAGATTCATGTCTTGGAGATGTTTGTAGTTAGCCAACATGTGGGTATTTGATGTTTATGTCTCTCGTTTATTGTACTGTTAGGATATGGTTTAGGAATTGTTCGTTTAGTGTTTGTTTATTGTGGTTAGCAGGTTTATTTTTCGACTCAGGATGAATACGAGCACAAGTATATGTAATACTAGCGGACGTCACGCGGTTTCACCCGCGTAGTTCCCGTTCCCGTGGGAATACAGGAATAAAAAGTAGCCTATGTCACCCGGGGATAGTGTAGCTTCCCAACGGTGAAAGAATTTTTCAAATCGGTTCAGTAGTTTCGGAGCCTATTCGTTACAAACAAACAAACAAATCTTTCCTCTTTATAATATTAGTGTAGATGTATTTTGACATTTAAATACATAACATATTTTTATTCTATAAAAGTAAATTATGTCTTGATAAATCATTTCAAACAATAGAGGGGATCTGGCACTCGGCGACATAATATCTCCCGCGCCGATGGCGAATCTCCGCTAAGATTAGCCTCCATGACCAAAAACGGCCGGGACGACTAGGACAGTACAGTCAAGACAGACAGGATCGGTCAAGAAAGATTAAATCGATCAGGAGCTGAAAACAACCTTCAAGAAAGCTATGTTCAAAAAGTACACAAAAGCAATTAATTCCACCAAGGCCGTTTGAAAATTAAATTAGCCGTGATCAAAATTCAAAAAGTTTATAATCGCTTCGCTACCCAAAACATAATGGCAAAAATATTTAATTACAATAAAACATAAAGAAAGGGGTTCTTAACAATGAATTCTCAAGTAATTATTGATAAATTATCCAAGTTTTGTCGTAATTTAGAAACTTAAGCCCTTTAAAATGCGGCCTCCTTGTTTAGAAGGCGAGATAATTAGAAGAGGAGTGTGGTTGCTTTTTGTTATAATAATTAGTAACAATGCTTTGTTAACGTGACGTTAACCGTTATTAAGAGTAACTTGAAAAATGGGACCACTCCGAAAAAGTACTCTTCCAAAAACTACGCAAATCGCTTCAAGTGTGCCTTTAAATTTGAAGAGTTCTCTCTGTTTCTCCAGGGTTCCAACATCAGATCCTGACTTGATGATCATAAAAAAATTCAAACAAAAAAAAAAATCAAATTGGTCAAGCCATCATCAAGTAATCGGGGAACATACATAAAAAAATATCTTCTCCTTTTTGAAGTCGGTTAAAAAACTTTTTATATGATTTTTTTGATGTATAAATTGGCTAAGATATTATTATAAAAGTAACTACAAAAGTTTTTAATATAAGTAATTCAATCAGGATTGCAAAGGCATGTGGCATCATCTATGAATTCTATGATCATAAGAAAGTTATTGTTGTTTAATAAAATAAATATTCAGTTTTATTTTTTTAATTAGTTCCTAACTCATCAAAATGACAACCACACATAAATCAACAACACAGTTATCAAATTTCAAATCACGACAGAGCAACATTTTAGACAGCCTGTATAAACCTCGGACTAATCCCAACGGAGCATATATACATAATTTAGAGGCCATAGACTATAAATAAAACATGGCGGATCGCTAACAACCAGATCATGACACCGGATACACGTCACCGCAAACCGAACATGTTATCACAATTTCCTATTTACCGGCTGCATTAATCGTGGTGCAATTTTAGTGAAACATCTGTCCAATCGCTGACGAGGCTGTGTCATCATCATCGTCATTTCAGCCGAAAAACGTCCACTGCTGGTCATTAGGCCTTTCCCAAGTGTCGCCACATTGACCGGTCTCGTGCGCCTCGCATCCGGCGGATCCCCGCCACATTCACCAGGTCAGTGGTCCACGTAGTGGAAGGCCTTCCACCGCAACGTCTTCCGGTTCGCAGTCGCCACTCCAGAACTTTTTGGCTTCATATACGAAGCTATGCACTAAAGCTATCAACAATTTTCTAGCTCAAAGATTGTTGTGTAAGCAAAGGAGTTACTTAATATTATTAGGTATATTGTATTTAAGGGATCTGAAGAAGCCTGTCGGGGCTGCGGGATGTTGTAAGAGATACCGCGGCCTTGACATATAGAGCTAAGAAGGAACATGGGGTTTTTTTGATGATTTCCCAAATCCCAAAAAAAGCGGATCTAAAGAACAAGGTAAAGTTCATTCACCACAGAAAAGGGTGGATCTTCCGAATACCCCGTCGGGGTTACGGGTTGTTCGAAAGAGATACCACGGTCTCGACACAAAGGGCTAAGGCAAGAAGGAACATGCGTGGTATTTAGTCAGTAGAAGTCTGACACTCCCTACCTCTGCCCAGAATGGGAGGAGCCATTTGATGATATCGCACCCTCCAAAAAAGAGTGTTTTCTATTTATGTAGACTTTAGTCCCGGATAGCTTTAACTGCGCCATTAAGATTTTTTATGCTAGTTCATCATTATGTCAATCGCTAATAAACTGCTGTAAATTGATGTCACAAGAGCAATCAATTTAATTATTTCTAGAACAAAATACACTCGAGAACGACATTTATTACTGTACTCAATAATGTGGAAATTGGCAGCACTAGCAATAACTATTTTATCTTTTTTTTCTTTATTTATCTGCCGTACTCAGTGGTGTTAAATGATTACTTAAGCCGTCACTTAGTAAAGATTTGACATACAAAACGTTGACTAAGTGACGGCTTAAGTAATCATTAAACGTCTCTGAGTACGGCAGTAATAGTTTACAAACAGAAAAATGTCCATTGAAACACGTAATGTGGCATGTCTGGCAGCGTGACACGTTGTCTGTCATTTGTTGCACGTCAATCATATTAAATACGCGCAAAAGGAAGCATAACTACGTCACGTTCTACTCATTGCACTTTTTGCATAACTAAATAATAGAGCACACGATCAACAATATATTTTCGAAACCAACAACAGTGGAATAACTATATTTACTAAAGTGTTAGTAAACAGTTACATATCAATTGAAGCACGTGACGTGACGTATCTGATAGAAACCATTATTTAAAATCCAGCAGTAGTGGAGCAGTGGTGCTCCACTCTGGATTTTAAATAACGGTTTCTATCAGGGCCCAGTGGTTGCAGCCCCGACCGAACTCAGGCATTACTGTGTAATTTATTTCATCATCACTGCTCTCAAAACGGTGGAGGAAAACATCGTGCGGAAACTGGCATGACATCTACCAATCCTCACTGGGCACGCGTGGTGGATTAATAGCACATCCATCTCCTAGAGAGGAGGCCCGAGTCGTTGCAGTAGGAACGTTATAGGCTGATGATAATGATGATTGAAAATGCATTACTGTGCCAACGATAGTACATCATGGTTTTTTACCAAATTACCTGATCTGTTTACCTTGTTAATATTGTGGGTGCTTCCAACAGCAAACAGTAACCATCTATATCTTTATTTATTTAAGTAAGTGATTGTTTACCTCAAACACTAGAACTGTCAATTGAAGCAGGCGACGTGACGTGACATGACGTCACAGATAGGTTGGCAAGCGTGACACGCCCGCGTGATTTACAGCGTGTTTGCTTGTTTGATTCACGTCAACCGCTAATCAGCTTCGATACTGACATAATGAGGGACTAACGTGTAAGGGGATTTTGTGATGAATGTATTTGTTTTACAAGTAATCGGTTGTATTTATCGAAATTGCAAAATTATTGCTATTACTATTAGTAAAGTATAAAAGTTATATTTTTGAACCATTAATTATTTTAATCTTTCTGTTGTTGCATACCCTGGGAAAGGTTTATGTCCAGCTAATAATTCACCTTCATCATAATGTTCCCACTGCAGGGACTCAGGCCTCCTTTTTAGGCGAAGGATGGGCTATAATCCACCACGCGGGCCCGGTGCGGGTTGGTAGATGTCACATGTCTTTGAATTTTTTGGTTCTAAGACATACCGGTGTTTTCCTTCACCGTAGTGAGAGCAGCTAATAATTTTATTGAATGGTTGGAAACGAGAACTTATGGCTGCTAAGACGGAGGGGTTAGAGTCTATTTTGTTTAATGCTGCGAATAAGCTGAACAAGCAATGACAATGAAGGACGAAGACGTCTTTTACTCTGACTATCCTGCTTGGCTGCAGGCATGGATTTGGGGAGTCTGTCGTCTAAGCAAATATACCCGAGTTAGCGTCGCCTGATGTTTCCGAGCGCCTCTCATGTTTATACAGGGCGAGGATCAGCTCACTCCTCCTCTGTAACTGAGACGGAGTTTATTTTCAATATAGTATAATGTACTCTGTGGAGTTTATCACAAGCAAACCATCACAGCTGGGGTGATTAAGGAGAATATTATTGTGTCACCTACCAGAAATAATGAGGAGGAACGCCGTGTGGTAGAAGTCTAACAAACTCCACGGTCAACGGTCAAAACTCTATGTCCTGCTGTGGATTACGTTTGCTTAAGTTCATTAAAACTTGTTTATGCTTAGAATATCATCCTCGTATCCACTAGGCCACCAGCCCGCACTGGGCCCGCGTGGTGGATTATAGCCCATCCCTCTCCTGGATAGGAGGTCTGAGTCCCTGCAGTGGGAACATTATAGACTGATGAAGATCCACTAGGTAACAAAAGCGTTGCACAACATCGCGCAACATGATGCGCGGTTTGTTGTTTGTTTTGGTGCAACATTTAGTTGAGCATCAAATGTTGTCGAGTGGAGACGTGAACGTGAACCTTTATTTTGTAAGTAATTTATAACCCAAAACGTGGCTTTTTTCTTTTTGATGCTTTTTTTTTAAATAAAATTATAACTACCGCCGCTGAAATTAACACTAGTTCTTTTGGCGACATGTTGTCGACCACTGTTGCGAGCGAAATCATGTGTAGACAGGCAACGTTGCTAAACAAAAGTTCCGCGCTGACTTTCAACACGTCCAGCAACATGTGGTGCGCTAAATGTTGCCTACTGGATACGAGGCTTTACCGAGGCTTTGACTACTGAATGCTAAAAATGTATCTAAAATCTGGCACAAGGTAACCTTCAATCAAAAAAATATCACAAAAGTGACGCACCTCTACAAATATCCGAAAAATATACCTTATGGTTGAGGTTAACATAAAAATAATAATGTCAGTTGAGTGACAGCCTGACAGCTCGATTAGCAGTTTCAATTTGGGCAGGGCACGACGGCATGAGGCGTCCGCATGCCGACGACGAGGCATCTTCGTGTCACGCCGAATCACGGTCGCGCGGATATTTTCGCGAATGTCTACGTCGGGTGACATCTAAGTATTTCTCAGGCACTTTGCATGCCGTGCCAAGTGGAATATGAGAATGATAGTGTAGGGTTAAAGTGAAGGAAAATGTTTGCGGATAAATCCTACTAATAATTTGAACGCGAAAATTTGTAATTATGAATGTATGGATGGATGGATGTTTGTGTACTCTTTCACGCAAAAAGTACTGAACGGATTAGGATAAAATTTGGTACACAGATAGTGTATTACCAGGATTGATATATAGAATGGGTTTTATCCCGATTTTATCTTCCCGTGGGATAATTTTTGAGTTATAGCGGGCGAAGCCGCTGGCAACAGCTAGTGTTTTATATTTTACTTAGAATATGAGCTTAGGTGACATAACTCACAACTCATAACTCGGGAAACGCCCGGATGCCACCATTGTGAGGATCGGCCGGAGGACACGGTGGAGCACACAGTGGAGGTGTGCCCCGCTTGGGCGGAGCCCCGCCGTGTTCTCGTAGCGGCGATCGGCGGCGGCGACCTCTCGCGCCCGGCCCTGGTGCAAGCCATGGTCCGGGGCGAGGAGGAATGGGACGCCGTCGCCTCCTTCTGCGAAGCAGTGATGCTAGCGAAGGAGTTGGCGGAACGCGAGAGGGAGAGAACCTCTCGTCCCAGCCGCCGCGGGAGGCGCTCCGGGCGTCAGGGGTCTCGCGATGACCTCCGGCCACCGTAGACGCGGGCCTGTGGACGGTGAGTGATGGGCTAACTCGCCGTCCGTCCGTCTTACGACGAAAACAGGCCGTGTCGACGGCGCGTTCGTATTCCACGCGCGCCTCAAAGAGATGTCAGCAACATGGGAGGGGCCCGAAAGGGCCGACGCCCGTCGGGGCCGCGGGTTGTCCACAGGTTATCGCGGCCTCGACATAGAGGGCGAAGAAGGAACACGGGTGGTTTTTAGTCAGTAGAAGTCTGACACTCCCTTTCGCTCTGCCCAAGAGCGGAAGGGCTTATGCGATGATTTTACACCCGCCAAAAAAAAAAAATATGGTGACATAACTAAACAATTGTTTAAGTTATAATTACTTTTACAATGCTGAAAGTAATAAAACGGCTAAATATGTACTACTTTTCTTATTTTCATTTCATTACCCAAAATATTATGATAATAAAAAATATCCGCGAGAACCTCATAAAAAAGCTCATTACAAAACCGAATACGACTCAGCAAGAGCGTTTTATTAACAATACCTAGTACTTCATGTAACAATGCATGAACTTCATTCAGCCGCAAAAATATAAAACCTTTACCATCATTAAAGTATCTCAAAAGCGTTTTAAAAAGATAAATAGGCAATTTAATCACCAATTAAGGGTATTACAATCAGCGTTAACACCAGGACGGGATTTCCTCGATCAAACTAATGCCTACATTACGACACAGCATCTCTCAGGGAGCACACCATTTACACTCTCCAGGGGCAATATTAAAAATAATAAACCGCTTGTCGGCCGTCGATTACCCAATTTTCAGTAAAAGCGATTTTTTTCCCCCGCTCGACGTAATGGCGCTAACTGAGTGTGCCGAGTAGCCCAAGGCTTTATTGCACCTTTTTCGTTGGAATAATGATAATTTGGGTGTGAAGTGCTTTTTACTGCGCAGTGGGAACTCCTAGTCTCATTTTGCAGTTGTTACCCGGTAACCCGGTGCAATACCGCTCCGTGGAACATAATATATACTCGTATACTTTTCACATAACTGCTTCGTATATGTCACCGTCATTTTGTGACATATTTTCTGCAAAATTTTATATACGTTCATCACTTGCTCAATCAAATACCTTCCGTTCAGTCTAGTCAGCCATGCGAGATTTTTAAGTTAAGGTTCACGACACCAGTGTTATTTTGATTAATTTATCTTGTAGAAGTAAGTATAAATAAATAATAAAATACTACGTGACAAAACAACCATTTTGTAACAAACCGTATCATATTTACATCACCACGCCTGCGCCTCACCAATCAGAGTACACAAACACGCTAACTATTAAAAATGCACCGTAATCAGTGCGAGGTGTGACGTCAGTTGTCACGTCACAGTTGCCACAAGCCCCAAGGTGCCAACCATGTACATGCAGAGGGTGAATTAATGAGACTATCTACGAACGGTAGGTATAAAGTAGGTATTAATGTCATAAACAAATTGTGCATTTCTTGATGCGCCTTTTTAAGCATTTACTTCTTTTTACCGTAAATAAACAGAGACTCTGTTTATTTACAGTAAAAAGAAGTAAACTCCTAAACCTCCTAAAGCTCGTAAGAAGTTCCTACTTTTTTCGTTTGAATTTGAATTTATTGTCCATTAAAAGGTTTTTGTAGTAGTTTGTAGTGGTTTTTGTGGTAAAAATACCACTTTGGATGTATTAACTACGAAAAGCCGGAGCAACATAAATTAATTCACAAATACAATAAAATTAAAATCTTTACACGAGCTGAACGCTTAACAAAGGCTTTAAAGTAAATCCGTGTATTTGCTAAAATTATTTCAGTGGAAAGGATGTTTTGTATGTATGGAATCCCGTACTATTATGGTTCAAAATATAACTTTGCTTTTTATTGTCTACACTTATCATATTAACTCCTACAAAAGTTATTTTTATAAACTACTTTCGGTTTTTGGAGATTTTTAATGATATGTTTAATCGAACATTACCTCAAAACCAGGCGAGTGGCTGTATTTCAGATTTAGGAATGGGATCGATAAATCGAAATATTTTGTATGAAAATCGAATGAGTAAATTATAAAAAAGTGCCTACTGATAGTTCTTTCGGGTCTGGGTGAGTGAGAATGTGAATTGAATGTGAGTTTAAGTGTTTGTAAACGCACCCACGATACAGGAGAACTTCGATTTCAAACTCAAACTCAAATTCTTCAAGTACGGCTTTTATCACTGTCATTTTCAGTAACAGCTAACAGCCACATAAGTTCATATGTAGCACTTGCATATTTTCAAGAAAACTCACCTGAATACTAAAAACTATAAAATAAATCCTTTATCGAAAATAAATAATGAAATTTCATCCCACATAAACTTTTAAATAAAAAAACCTATAACACACATGTAAACTAAGCTCATTTCCACTGAAAAACTAAAAGAAACAAATTTTAATTTATTCACCAAAAATAAACACCAATTCACGATTTTTTTGTGACAATTATTCCGATACAACACAAACACCGCACTGACGTCGGTGACGTCACATGACGTGACAGCGCGTCAAGCGTGTCATTCCAAGCCACGTCATACACGGGCTTGCGGATAATGTCCGCCGTGATTACGAAGCGTGGTACAGCACTAGCTTTGTCATCCTAGCTTATTATTATTCATGTACCAGACGGTGCTTCGATTAGTTAATTAGAAGTCATCGAGCAAAGTGGTGGGATTTGGATAATAGTGCCAGCTAGTTTACGTAGTGTTGTGTTGTAAGCTTTAGGCTTATAAATGATATGCCTGGCTGTCATGGAGGTTGATAAGCATAATCTTTTTTAATTAGTTCGTATTTGAATGGCAGATGGATTTGTCCAATGCGGAGCTTTCAGCACCATTTTGCAGTCAGCACCACTTTTGAGTGACCGTGTTATGCTAAAATATAGTACTGTGTGTACTGTTAGATAAAACAATAGCACAGAACAACAACAATCCGTGGACAAAACAGGAGGAAAGACAAAACAGTTTAAAATCAACAAGTGAATCTTTTTTTTGACATTTATTATGATGTCGAGGAAAACCTCGTGAAACACCAGTGTATGTTAGAACTCGTTGTTGTCTACCTAGTATAGTGCACGGACGTACGATCGCGCGCGCGAGCTCTTTCGCGAGAGTTTTCTGCTGACGGATCACAACAACGTCGCGTCGCGGCGTACCTACGTCAATATATCGGGGTCAGTGTCATGACCTAGTTACAAGTGCGGAAATCATGAAGTGTTTACAATAACTTATTGTATAGGTGTTAAACTCGCCTTACAACTTAATAATGGCTACAAAAAAGTCTATTACTATTAAAACTGACCTAGAAAGGCAGTTATATGACTGTTATCTCCAAGAGAAAACAGATAGAGAAAACCTGCAAGTCATGGTACGTAAATTGAATGTACAAATTGATGCCCTGCAGGAACAAGTTCAGACACTTCAAGGAGAATTGAACTGCATTAAAGAAACAAAAGGGACTACAGAACCTGCTCAGACTACAAAAAATGACGTGGAATACTGTACAGACGAGGATGACCTTGCTAAAGAGACTGAGTGGATTAGGGCCAAGAGCAGGAAGAAAAGGAAGCTTAACACCTCCCTCTCTCCAAAACAACAACCCGGAAGCGCCCAACAAGACAATCACCAAAAAGATGAGAAAGTGACTTCGGTCAAAAAAGTGCCCTTACCACCGCCAATCATAATAGACGGAATCAAGAACTATCAAACGTTCTACGATTCGTTAATTGAAAGCCAACCAGCGGAATCATTTACAGCAAAAATGATGAATGGGGATTGTGTGAAGGTTAACGCCAAATCAGAAGACTCATATAGAGTAATTGCCAGGTTCTTGTCTGAAAAAGACTACCACTGGCATTCATACGAAAACAAGCAGGCTAGACCAATTAGAGTTGTGGTAAAGAAACTACACTCTTCTTGCCAACCAGATCG
Source organism: Diarsia rubi (assembly GCA_932274075.1). Classification (NCBI taxonomy): domain Eukaryota; kingdom Metazoa; phylum Arthropoda; class Insecta; order Lepidoptera; family Noctuidae; genus Diarsia; species Diarsia rubi. The sequence goes on from OW026433.1 coordinate 7,933,570, forward strand.
AATTAAGGAAGATTTAACAACCCAAGGCCTAAAAATAGAAAAGGTAGATAGTAAATTGAGCTGGAAGACCAAAGAACCACTCAACATGTTCGTTTTATCATTTTATAACGATGAAGATGTCAACAAAATCTACGGCATTAAGTACATATTAGGGTGTAAAATTGAAATACATCCACTCAAAAATCCAGCACTCATCCCCCAATGCAAGAGATGCCAAGCTTATGGGCATACACATAAATATTGTCAAAAAGAGCCAAGGTGTGTGAAATGCACTGGCAAGCATCTTACAGCCAATTGTACCAAATCTCCGCAAGAGAAACCAAAATGTATCCACTGCGGCCTACCTCACCCTGCCAATTATAGAGGGTGTGAAGTAGCCAAACAGATGCAAATTATGAAAAATAAAGTTTTAAAAAAGAAACCTACGGTGCCTAATACCCAACAGTTTCCTCCTATAACACACCCTGGTAAACAGGCGCAGAAAGCAAGTGTCCAGTCAACTGCAAAACAACCAGCCATGCAAGTAACCAACATCGGTACTTACGCACAAGCTGCAAAACAAGGATCTCAACCTCTGAACTTAGAGGATAAGATTAACCAGATCTTGAAGTGCATTACCTCATTTGATAAGAGATTAGAGAAGCTAGAATCCAGCACTAAAACAGCTGTCTTGAATAATCAAAAATGAATAACACACTTAAAATAATGGCGTGGAACTCCAATGGACTACTCAAACATCAGCATGAGTTGCAGGCGGTCCTAGATACAGAAAATATAGACGTGTGTTTAATCTCCGAAACGCATTTCACAAAGCAATCTTTTATCAAATTTAGAGGATACATGATATATAATTCCCTCCACCCTAGCAACTCTGCCAGGGGGGGTAGTGCGGTTATAATTAAAGAAAACATTAGTCACTACGTGCAGTGTAAATATGAAGAAGAAGACATTCAAGCAGTGGCAGTATCTGTTAAAACTAAGTTTTGTCAAGTGTCCATTGCAGCCATATACTCGCCTCCTAGGCACATGATAAGAAAAGAGCGATACTTACATCTTTTTGAATTATTAGGCCAGCGATTTATCCTAGGCGGCGATTTTAATGCTAAGCATACGCATTGGGGTTCAAGACTTACTACAACTAAAGGAAGACAGCTCTTAAGTGCAGTTAAAGAAACACATTGTGAAGTAATGAGTACAGGCAAACCTACATACTGGTCCACTGACCACCAGAAAATACCGGATCTTATAGATTTTTTCATCTGCAAAAATATATCCACCAATTACATCAGTTTGGAGGAAAGTTTTACTATGGACTCTGACCATTCTCCGATTATACTAATGCTAAGTCAAAAAATCCTATTAAAAGAAAGCCACTTAACCTTGGTTAATAAGTCCACAGATTGGGACAGTTTTGCTCTTGATCTAGATAATATTATCGACCTTAAAACTCCGATAAAAACGCAAGATCAGCTTGACTCAGAAGTAAACAAATTTATTATTAATATTCAACAATGTGCGTGGAGCAATACACCTCAGCTAAAACGCAAATATAAGGGATTTATCTATCCTAAAGAAATTGTGGATTTACTATCAGAGAAAAGAAAACAAAGGAAGTTGTGGCAGCAAACAAGGTTCCCGCGTCATAAAACAACACTAAATAACCTAACTAAACGACTAAAGAGAAAAATTCTACAATTTGAGGATGAATCTCTGAATACCAACCTTCTTCAGCTTACCAATGACAAATCAACGGATTACTCACTTTGGAAAGCGACGAGAAATCTAAAAAGGCAGATTATACAAATACCGCCCATCAGAGATAGCAACGGAAAATGGGCAATAAGCAATGACCAAAAGGCGTTCCGATTTGCTCAACATTTAGAAGAAACCTTTCAACCCAACGAAAGCTCTGTAGAAATACATGAGAGTGTAAATTTATCACAAAACCAAAGAATCAAGCTTGTGACTCCTAAGGAAGTAATGAGAGAAATTCAAAACAACATTAGCTCAAAAAAGTCTCCCGGTTACGACCTCATCACAGGGGAAATTCTAAAACGCCTCCCACGCAAAGCCATAGTAAAGCTGACTAAACTAATAAATGCTTCATTTATCTTAAAATATGTACCTGAGCCATGGAAGGTTGCTGAAGTCATTATGATTGCGAAGCCTGGGAAACCTCCCCACGAAGCATCATCATACAGACCCATTTCTCTGTTACCCGTACTATCAAAGTTATTTGAAAAACTGTTACTAAAACGGATAAAACCAGTAATAGAAGATAAAAACCTAGTTCCAGATCACCAGTTTGGCTTCAGAGAAAAACACTCAACGTTAGACCAGGTACATAGAATAACTAATGTTATTGAAAAAACGCTAGAAAATAAAGAAGTCTGTGCTACCGTGTTCTTAGACGTCGCGCAAGCTTTTGACAAAGTTTGGCATGAGGGTCTCATATTTAAGCTCAGACGCATGCTACCAGAATTTGTAGATATCCTAGAGTCGTATTTAACTAAAGGAATGTTTAGAATACGCCAAGAGGACGCATATTCCGGGCTAAAAACCATAAAAGCTGGGGTGCCTCAAGGAAGTGTGCTTGGCCCAATTTTGTACTTGTTATACACTTGTGACATCCCAGAGCTGGAAAACAGCACCATAGCGACCTTTGCAGATGATACTGCTATTATGGCCACCGGATCAAGCCACAGAGAAGCAGTAGAGAAAGTTCAACTAGCTGTGAACAAAGTTTACGACTGGACACAAAAGTGGAAGATCAATCTGAATGAGTCAAAATCAGTTCACATTAACTTCACAAACAAACACAGTGACTACCACCCACTCTACATAAATGGTATGCAAATACCTTATGCTAATACAGCCAAATACCTTGACATAACTCTCGACGCCAAGCTGCGTTGGAAAGCCCATATCAAAAAGAAAAAACAGGAACTCGATATTCGTTATAAACGTTTGTATTGGTTACTGGGAAGGAAATCCTGTTTATCAATACATAATAAGTTGATAATATACAAGCATATTCTGATGCCAATTTGGACGTATGGTATCCAACTTTGGGGCTGTACTAAGCCAACCAACGTCAAAATAATTCAACAGTTCCAAAATAAAGTACTCAGGGCTGCTGTAAATGCACCCTGGTACATAAGAAACGATGACCTCCACCGTGACCTCGAATTCGTCACCACCATCATACAAAAATTTGCTGAAGCCCACGAACACAGACTCCATCGACACGTGAATGTTGAGGCAATCCAGCTGTTAGACAACACAGACATAGTGCGTAGACTAAAGAGAACTAAACCATTTGAATTAGTGTAGTGTAAGTGAATCAATAATAGTAACAATGTTGTGCTATTTATATAACACATGAACAAAGTGTTTTATCAATTTTACCAGACTCTAAGGAAGTGTTACGAACGTGTGTAAAAGTGCATACCTAATTATGGACACTATTCTTAGCATTAACATAATTTATAACGTAGCATAATAAGTTAGATTTAAATTGTTTATTAGTCTTCTTAGGCTAGATTGCAATTAACTAGTAAGAACTTGGTTCTTACTAACAAGGAAAAAAAAAAAAAAAAAAAAATGTTAGAACTGACCATTCGAAGACATGTGTCGATCACCAAACGCTAAGGGGCTTTTTTTTTTGCGGGGGTGGAAAATCAACAAATGGGGTCCCGCTATGGGCGGAGCGAAAGGGAGTGTCAGACTTCTACTGACTAAAAATCACCCATGATCCTTCTTAGCCCTTTGTGTCGAGGCCGCGGTATCTCTTTCTAACAACCCGCAGCCCCGACGGGGCTCGCTTTGTGCCTGCATGGTGGATTACGGGCTACTCCCTCTGATAGCCAAGAAAACTGTGTGCCAGTTAGTGAGATCATGATTAAAGTAAGAGCAAGCATAAAGCGCCCTCCGAAAATATATAGCCACCAAAACATATCGCCAAAATCAGAAGAACAGACAGACAACAGAAAAATGCAATTCCACTCTTTCACGATAGATATGATATTTGAAAAGCTCACACATCAAATCCTGCAGGTCACGTTATGAATACTCTGTGCGGTCGCGCAAAGACTCAAATTCCGCATCCGTGGTTGTGTATAAGCTTGCGTGGCCTAGATCGAAGCCGACATGTGCGGCGGACTCGTGAGGCCTTTGTGTCAGGCCCAGCAAGCCACTGAAAAATGAAAAGCAGAAAACTCTGTGACTCCGTATGGTTTGGAGCATGAAGACGATTTTCTCGATGTGATGTACATGATACTTTTACGCTACTTGCAACAAGTCTTGGATTGAGCACTGCCTATTGCCAAACATAGTGTAGAACAGCCCCATAGCTAGATGGACCAACCTTCAAAAGGAGGCTCAGACTCCATGCAGAAGGTAGAATACACAGAGAGGCAGAAGCTTAAGTCCTGTTATAGTATGTGACAGGCACACTTGATTGGTTATTTGGCATGCCTGTTGCAAGACACTGTTGGTGGTAGTGTCCACAAATCTTGTATGGTCTGAATGGTTAGCCATTTGGTGGAGCTTTAACAATGAAAGCAATATTGACCCACGGCTATCCTGGATTCTGTTATCGTGACTTTAGTTTTTTACACGGAGCTCTTCCCATATATCTGTTTAAGATTTGCGATGCAGACTCAACGGTTCAAACTTTATGGCGGCTTTAAAATCAGCTGAGAGTAACGGTCTGTGCAGGCATAACGGTTCAAACTTTATGGTGGCTTGGAAATTATCTGATAGCGACGGTCTGTGCAAGCATAACGGTTCAACTTTATGGCGGCTTGGAAGTTAGTTGAAAGTGACGGGCTGCGTAACAATAACGGTTAAAACTTTATGCAATGGGAGCTCAGAGTGACGGTCTGTGCAGGCATAACGGTTCAAACTTTATGCCGCCTCGGAAGTTAGTTGAAAGTGATGGTCTGCGCAGAGATAACGGTTTAAACTTTATAGAGACCGCGGAGACCGTCACTTTCAGCTAACTTGCGAGCCGCAAGTTAGCTGAAAGTGACGGTCTCCGCAGCCATAACGGTTTAAACTTTTTGGCAGCTCGAAAGTTAGCTGAGAGTGACGGTCTGCGCATGCCTAACGATTCAATCTTTATTGGGGCTATACTCGGAACATCTAACAAACAGTGGCGAAATACACAATTTTAGGTCTCAACGGGGCGCAGACGACGCATTGTCTTGACTGTATAATGCGAAGACCGTCACTCGCAATTAACTTCCAAGTAACCATAAAGTTTAAACAGAACTATACAGTCTATGAAACAGCACAGTAGGTTTTGAATCGATTCGCGAAGAGAGCTTGGACTTCGTACAAAATTTGCTAAAACTGGGTTTTCTGGACCCGTCTCTATGACACCACCCACTATGATGCACAACGGGAATTATTCTCTTTGCCAACTATTTAAATGCCTGCGTTTACCCGGCAAATTATCAATGCGGAAGCGCGTACGTGCTGGCAATGGGAATGGACTTGATTTTGTGCGGCTGAAGTGTGGGCTTTGCATAAGAGTTGAGGCTAGCAAATTTCAAAAGTCATGAGAATTGGGAATTGTTTAAAAATTGATAATTCATACAGAAATATACATTACAGACACTGAGTTTTAATTTAATTTAGGTATGTATTGTATTAGAGTACTTTTACATTTTAAATTAGTGACATAAGCCATATTGTTTAAAAAAAAAACCACAGGGCATGAGAAGTGTGATGAAGTGAAGATGACCTCTCCAGTCCATCCATCTCAATTGGGCACATGATACACCATCACTCTGTATAGGGTGAAACGGGCAATGCTGCATCGGTTATTTAAAAAAAAACAGCTGTCTCCTACAAAAGTGCATTACCTACACATGGTTAAAAACAGTTTTTTTAAACTCATCAGAAAATCATGACAATGATTCACAATGATTTTCTAAATACACGGGATAACCGTTATTTGACTACAAGGTTTCATTCAACACGTCGATAAGAATAAATTATCTGCGGTAAATAGGAAAAACTTAACATATTCTTAAAAACCGCAAAATGACGTTCAAATAACCATTCCCAAAAATACAACAAACATATTAATCTTCCCAAAGTATTCAAAACCCTAAACAATATCGTGCAAAATATTATGTAGCGTTCTCATGCAAGGCTATCGAACGTTTTAATGCACGTTCAACACGATTCCGATGATTTATGCACGTAGATCGGGCAAATAAAGCGTCCCGGGAAGATCCACGTGTTTGGTATCTAAATATCAATTTAACGGGTCCCGTGCTGCCATGCAATTATTACGGTACAGATGGCTGATAAGGATTTTGTTGCTGCATTTTAGTTAGAGACTCATGGTTTAATAATAACTGCCACTCGGGTCGATCTTTAGGTTAAGCCGCGCTTGCCTAGGTTGGTCTGTGGATGGGTGACCACCCATTACATACCAAGTTTCTTCCGTGCCTAAGAAAGTACGTTAAGCTGTTGGTCCCAGCTGCCAAATAGATCTTTGGCAGTCGTTACGTGTAGTCAGTGACCTGAGAGTCTGACAACCAGTCTTACCAAAGGGTATTATTGTACTACCTAGTATAAACTGGATTGTGGAGGTCAGATAGGCATTCGCTCCATGTAAAATACTGGTCCATCTATATAATTATGATTTTTCTACTTCTCTGCTATATTTTTCTGATTGAGATCCAAAATATAAAAAAAAAAAAATTCTTGAATCGTTTCTCGAGCTAGTTTGTCTCGGCGCATTCTGGTTTTTAGGACTTGCAGGGGTTGAAGAATAGTGTGGTCAGTGTTCAACAAAAAAATCGTCAGTCATTATCCAAAGAAAGTTATGAAAGTAAAATAAAAGCTATCCGAAATAAATAAATAAACGGTGCACTAATAACAAGTAAGTTAAAGAAACAAACGCGCCCATTCTACTACCTATAAAATCTTAACTGTTGATTCTCTCTGAAAAGTAACTTTAGACCACTACTTATTACTTAAACAAACAATGATGTAGTGACAAAAATTTAAAAACGTATGCTAAAGGTTTGGTCATGTGAAGAGGACCAAACAATTAAATAATAAATTGAAATTTTGTATTTTTTAAACAAAATACCAAGCATTCTGTACATCAAACTCATTTTTATCGTTTTTTTTTTTGGGGTCAAAAATTTCATTTTACGGTAAAACTCAATATAGCACTCTTAAAACATTGTGCTATTTGATACTTTGAATAGTAAAAGGGTCATGGAGGTAATTTAAGTAAAGATAAGGGGGTTCCCAGGTATGGTCTAAAACAAAAAAATATCGCAGTGGTGGGGAGAACAAGTGCCTTTTGTTTGCGTTAAGGGTACTTTTACACCCTTTATTATAAGGATCGTACCAGGTGGCGTTCTGCGATTTCTGTCTACCCCCTTTGGCAAAGGGCGTAAGTTTATGTACTTATGTATTACTAATACTATATTCCTACTTCTAGTATATTCATATTATTCGATATTTCGTTACATGTTATGTTCGTAGAGTAAAAATAAGTTCAGGCATAATATTTTCACTGAAAATCGGATTAAAACCTGGTACACCTGTTGTTTTGCCCATTCATATTTCCCTCAACAACTCTGTTATAATCCTATATTTCTAAACAAAACAAGGCATAGTGCACATATTGTAAATTCTCGTGGGTGTGGTCGAGTGTCTGCGAGGCCATAATTCACAGCTCGCGAGCGACGTCACGGGCAAAACCTATGCGAGGACACTTTGACACTACATACAAGTGAACTCGAATATATTGCGTGATTTGTGGGGGAGTTGACCCTACATTTGATGGTGCTTCAAGTAAGGCTGTGTGGCCAGTTTGGGACTTGTATATCTGCCTGGATGACCATACTTTTCCTATAAGGGGTTTCGTATGAGCGAGGTCATCATCATCGTCAGTCTATAATGTTCCCACTGCAGGGACTCAGGCCTCCTCTCTAGAAGAGGGATGGGGCTATAATTCACCACGCGAGCAAATAAGCAGTCGCTCCATGTAAAATACTAGCATTCAGTTGCTTCCAGTTTGACTTGAAAAGGCTAGGTAGATACTAGGTGGACTTAATGCCACAGGGCATTTTAACTCCAAATAAAAACTCCTCAACGTAACAGCATCCCATTCTCAACTAAACACAAGTCTCCCACACGCCGACACATAATTATCATTAACCAGGGCTCGGCTTAGTTACCAGCGGCAGCGCTGACACGAGACCCGCGCGCCCTCTAACCTCATTATTGACGAAACTCAATCCTGCCACCAAGCCACTCCTTCCGTACTTAGTCACCGTAAATTATCGTCAAATAACTATTAAGTAACGGTAAACGTTATCTTGTTGGCAGGGGCGTTTTGTTTGCTAAATTGGGTTTGGGGGTGACGGTTTAGGTAGGTTAAAGTTTGTAGGCATTGTTTTATGAGTAACTATGTATATGTATTTATTTAATAGATATGTAAACACTGTCTCACAGCCACAAGAGTCAAATAAGTTACATGACTGACAGTGACAGCTGTCACTAATGACATCTATCAGTTACATGTTACATGATTGGCGGGAAGTTACAAGGTGAAGCGTATTCTGGACTGGACCTTGGTGGTGTCGGTGAGTCTGTGATATAGTTAGTTGATTGTGTTATCGACCTATTAGCTCTGCTACTAGTGGATGTACTCGTAGTATCCACATAGAGTTTCTTACCGTGTCTTTTCTATAGGAATACGACCAACTCGAGCTTTGCTCCTTATATGTATGTGAAATAAAATATTTAGATTTTTGTGATTTGGTAAAAATGGGCCGTAGTTTGAGTTGCTTACACACTTTTAGCCATGGATAGAACGATATAGGCAATGCCAAACTTGGCCATCCAAACAAGACACAAGAAAATGGAGTAGGTAAAGCCGACGTAAATGTATAGGTATTTAATAGAGACTAGCTGATGCCCGCGGCTTCGCCTCCGTGGATTTCGGGCCTTGACAAATTATATACTAAAAACCTTCCTCGAGAACCATTGCACCGATTTTCATTCTGTTTCCACCAATAGATAGTATTGGTGGAAACAGCATGAAAATCGGTGCAGTCGTTTTTGAGTTCATCGCGAAAAGACAGGCAGACGTGGTGGAGGACTTTGTTTTATAATATGTATGCGATATCGATAGTGGTTTCGTTAAGAAGTTAGCAAGAAGCCACACCATCATTCTTATAATTTCTTTATTCCAATCTTGCTCTCTGCCCGTTAAGCACCGACGAGACATACTCACGTACACAAACGATTGCGGACGCGTCCGGAGTATTCCGGACGTCGTCATAGCACAGTCGCACTAGACTTGCGTCCAGACTCAAAACGAACGCAATATCTGCACGTAGGGTTACACTCCGTTTGGACTTTGTCCGACTTTGCCATCTGTCCAGATTTTTAGGGTTCCGTACCTCAAAAGGAAAAAACGGAACCCTTATAGGATCACTAGGAACCCTTATAGGATCGTCTGTCCGACCATTACCCCCCCCCCCCTTATTTCCGAAACTACTGAAACTAAAATTCTGAAAAAAATACAGAAATTAGTTCAACACTTACAGATTACAGAAAATATAGAGTCATGATGCGGAACCATTCATGTGCAAGTCCGACTTGCACTTGGCCAGTTTTCAACGAAAGAGGAGTTTTAGTCCCGTCGGGGCTGCGGAATGCTGTAAGAGATACAGCGGCCTTGACATATAGGGCTAAGAAGGAACATGGGTGGTTTTTAGTCAGTAGAAGTCTGACACTCCAAAAGACCAATAAGGACTAAAAATCCGTAGTTTTGGCAAATGTCCAGCTTATCAGGATGTTTTACCTTTTCTCACTCGTTGAAGCAGAGTATGAGATCCTGGGTTCAACTTCTACACTACACCTCTTCCTAACCCTTTGCGGTTAACAGGCGTGAATGTTTATGTTTGCTTTAGAAATGGTAACCCTACCTGTACGTGATTGTACTAGAGAGACGCTGCGGACTTGTGTCGGCGATATGAAATGTAAAACTGAAACTGAGAATAAAAATGTGTGACTTTAAAGGAGAGTGGAAAAGTAATGTTTAGTTTGTGTACACGAATGTGGAGAGATGTGAACGTATGTGGAGAATGTGCTAGTGATGTGATTGCAGGATCAATATGATAGGGGGTTTTACAAGGACATAAATATGGCAAAGTGTATGCGAGGTAGACAAGTGTTGTGGCTAGTGTCATACAATCTTTAAAAAAAGCGTTTTTATATGATTGTGCGATTTTTTTTAGATTTTCGTCGTTTTAAAGATTTTGTTTGTTGTTGTTTTACACATTAGCAAATGGCTATTTTTTTAACGATGAGATATCACCATATAACTCCTCACGCTCTGTGCGGAGCGGAAGGGAGTGTCGGACTCTTTCTCACCAAAACCCGTGTTCCTACTTATTCTTTGCGTTCCAGGGCCGCGGTAACTCTATTAAACAGTCAGTCTGTCTGTCAGTCTGTCAGTCTGCCAGTCTGTCAGTCTGCATTAAATACTTTTATCATGCACTCTCATCAATCTATCTCATCAAGCCATCTAATCAAGCCATTTCATCAAGCCATCTCATTAAACCATCTTATCAAGCAATTTCGTCATTCTGTCAGTCTTTCTGTCTTTTCGTACGTATGTCACAGCAGCTTTATTCCGAAAAAAAATGTTCTCAAAAAATCTTGTTTTTTAAAACTACACCAAATTAGGACTGAATACTAATTATTTATGTTAGTAGTGGTATGTTATTAAACATACCACTACTAACATAAGTATTTAATAGATTCACAAGCTATCAAAAAATTTCAATCGCTTTGACCTAACTGAAAGTGCACTTTCAAGATAAACCACACTTTTAAAGTAATTGATTTTTCATCGCGATCCAGCGTTGCTTGAACCGGGTAAGTTTAAGTCAACAAATCGTCGACTTACCCGGCTTGCAACGAACCCGGTTAAATAAAGTGATGTGCAGCGGTAAGTTATTTGTTACATCATTTTGATATAAATTCTACGAGTGTAGCGCATAGCGTTTTATTTCGTCTGCATTTGAATAATGTTTGAAACTTTATGAGTTGAATGGTTTCGATATTTTTGGGTGGGTTTGAGTTATTTACTATAAGATTGGATCAAATGGCGGCAAGTCATGGGAACAATCTGCGACTCCCACATTCCCTTTAAAGTAAAGGGGAAGATTTATAAAACAATGGTTAGAACTGCTGTCTTGTATGGATCAGAATTTTGGGCCACAAAAAGTATGAAAAAGATCGAGGGAGGGTGGGGTGGGAGGTGATGGGGGTGAGAATGCTTAAGGTGATGGGCTGCGGGTTGTTCAGAAGTTACCGCGGCCTCAACATAGAGGGCTAAGAAGGAACATGGGTGGTTTTTAGTCAGTAGAAGTCTGACACTCCCTCTCGCTCTGCCCAAGAGGGGTTATTTGATGATTTTCCACAAAAAGGGATTTGTGGTGTTACGCGAATGGACAAAATAAAAGAAAATAGTTCTTAAGAAGAAGTCTGAAAGTGGCGTCAGTGACTGAAAAATGAATGGAAATCGGTTGTCGGTCGAATGAGGAAAATGTCAAGAAAAAGAGTGTCGTAAGAGTAGTGGAAGACCAAAGAAACGATAGATGGACTGTGTTAAGAATGATGTGACAAGAAAAAAAAATGTAACTCATGAGATGCTAGCTCGCTGTCCGTCCGTCCTATGACGACAACAGGCCGTGTCGACGGTACGTTCGTGATTCGTGTTCCACGCGCGCCTCAAAGAGACGTCAGCAACATGGAAAGGGCCCGCAAGGGCTAGGAGGAACATGGGTGATTTTTAGTCAGTAGAAGTCTGATACTTACTTTTGCTCTGCCCACGAGCGGGATATTTAATGATATCCCACGCCACCCAAAAAAAAAAAGTTGTCTCAGAAATGAATTGAATGAATTGGGATAATGGTAAGGTACCTAGTACTGATGAATGATGATGATTGTGTTATTTATTATTCACTGTTTGCAATACAATTTAGTAATGGATAGCGATATTTTCGTTGATGATACTATAATATTTTATTTATTTGAATAAAATATTGAGAGATGGAGGAGTTGGAGATGGAGAGCAGTGGTGGCCCAGTGGTGGCGGTCCCGACTTACGAACAGTGAGTCGTGGGTTCGAACCAAAAAATTGGAAGACAGGTGACATCTACTAATTTTAAAGTAATAATAGTCAAAGGCACGATGGGGTTGGCATATCTGTTTAGACCAAAAGCCCCAAAAGAAATAAAGTTTTAGTTTTTTTTTTTTTTTTAAGAGAAAAAAAAACAAATTTTTCATCGAAACCTTTTTTTCTTTTTTTGGCGGGTGGAAAATCATCAAATAACCCCTCCCGCTCTTGGGCAGAGCGAAAGGGAGTGTCAGACTTCTACTGACTAAAAATCACCCATATTCCTTCTTAGCCCTCTATGTCGAGGCCGGGATAACTAGTGTACAACCCGCTGATTTAACATAAGGAAGTAGGAAATAGTAGAATACGTAAGTTTAAAAACTGACATATATGGTCACTGATACTATAATAAACACTGACACAGGATACTTATTTAACTTGTTACCAAAAAGTAAATTAAGTAGGTAGTTTGTGCTTACTCACTAAGAAACCTTGAACCCAAAACTATTATAGATTGGTATCGCTAATTAAAGAAAATGCCATCTAAACGAAAATCTGCTAATTTGGTTAATTTTAATTAAATTCGTTATCACGATGACCACAGGACGTTAAGGTAAGTTGTGTTCTTACCGTGACATTGTCATGTATCGGGAAGTCTGTTGTCAGTCTGTCATTAAGGGGTTTAGGGGAGAGGGGGGGGGGGTTCTAATTCTCACAGGATAGAGAATAAGGATTTTCTCATTGTTTACCTAGATTAACAAATGAGGTACTTTTGATCACGGTAGTACGTTCCTGTGGGATGTATTCCGACATCCACGCGGACGAAGCCGCGGGCTAAAGCTAGTGTAAAATAAATTCGTGTCAAAAAAAAAAAAGTAAAAATATTAACTTTAGAAGTCGGTGGCAAAACAACGAAATCAAACATATATATATTTTTTTAATCACACTAATATTATAAAGGCGAAAGTTTGTGAGTGTGTGAGTGTGTGAGTGTGTATGTTTGTTACTTCTTCACGTCTAAACGGCTGGAGCGATTTCACATGATCGTTTTTATTCCCATTTTATCTTCCTGTGGGATAATTTTCGTGTTGTAGCGGGTGAAGCCGCTGGCAACAGCTAGTATAAATATATTTGTGTGTTTTTATATTATATTTCTATTTAGGCTGTTAAACTGTCTAGGACCTCTGGTACTTCACTAAATTATTTAAACTCATTCTATACTTCTCTCTAGTTTTCAATTCAAAACTCGATATGAACGTTTGGTTATTAAAAGTTTCAAATGTAGAGCAAACTTGGACACATTCATTAAAAATCACGCACTTGATTTTTTTTTAATTCTCATCCGTTATAAATTCCCACGATAATATTACGGCTCAGTTTCTCAAAAGAGGAGCTCGTGGCTTCGTGATAACTGCCACTCGGATCGATCTTTATATTAAGCCGCACTTGCCTAGATTGGTCTGTGGATGGGTGACCACCCATTAAATTACCGAGTTACCTCTGTGCCTCGAGTAGCACGTAAAACCGTCGGTCGCGCTGCTATAAAGGGTGTAAAAGTACCCTTAACGCAAACGAAGGGCACTTGTTCTCCCCACCACTGCGATATTTTTTTTGTTATAGACCATACCTGGGAACCCCCTAGTTACGGAGATATTGGGGGTCAAAGTTACAATCTTTGCACAGCTGTTTTTGTTTTTCAGGTTATAACTTTACTTAAATTACCTCCATGACCCTTAACTATTCAAAGCATCCACTAGCACAATGTTTTAAGAGTGCTACATTGAGTTATAAGTACCGTAAAATAATTTAAGATTTTTGACGCCAAAAAAAAAGTCGATTCCCAGCATAAATTTGTGCGTAGGGGTACTTAGTTCGATGTACAGAATGCTTGGTTGACGTATGTGTGAAGAGTTAATTTACACCCTGTATATAGATTTTTTTTTCAGGAAAATTCTTTAGAGTGGGGCAAAGTTACTTAAAAAAAAAGATAGTGTGGAAAGATGATTAAAAAATGGTCATGCGTCAAAACAAAATAAAACAAAAATCACCACCATCATAGGTATATATTCCCGACAAATTACCTTGGAGGTAACGAGGCATACACCCACATTAACATATTAACTCCAGTTGAGTAAAAACCATTACATCCCTGTTCGCGACTAAACGCACGATTAATATAATTAGTACAACATTATGCGGGCTTATTACCAAAATGGATGCTCGGATTTATAATTCATAAGTGAACCTCTTTGTGTTGTGTTACTTTGGCACAATAGAAACAAAGCTTCGGTGCATTTTGACCCGCGTTTGCGGGTATAAGGGAAACTAATGTAGTGTTTGTTGAATTAGACCTTTATTTAGTTGTTTGTTGGGATAAAGTATGCGAATTTCGTTGTGAATTTTAGCTGTATTAACGGGACTAGGCAAGAACTAAAATAATGCTTTAATACAAGCGGACGGTTTGATTTTCAAAACGTCCACTGGTGGACATAGGCTTCCCCCAGGTGTCGCCCCATTGACCAGTCCCGTGCGTCTCGCATCTAGCGGGTCCCCGCCACCTTCGCCAGGTCATCAGTCCAACGCAACGTCCTCCGGTTCCAATACTGCAAAAATATTCAGGCTTTATTTAGTGTTTGGCATCCAGGTTCAGTGGTAGCTAAGCAAGATAATTTAAAAAAAAATACCTAATGTCACGAAAATTGCAGCGCAAACAGCCAGCATTATAGTTATGTTGCTTTCGAGTCTAAGCAACTACATTAAATGGACAACAATAATAAAGATGTTCAAAAAAAACCGACTTCCAAAAAAAAAACAATAAAAGTTTACTTTATTTTCTGAAGTCGGTGACTTAGCTTTTTTATCTTTTATCATGGGGTTTAGGTTTCCGCACTTAGACCTTGAAGTGTACCATTGTGCGTGAGCCATGGTGGCCGATTACTCCAACCAGACAACCTCCCTCCAGAAGCAGATCCAACTTTCCGGTCTCCTCAGGGCATCCGCAAGGGATCTTGGTGTTCCAAGGGTCTCCTCACGAAGCTTGGTAACGCCTGTGCACTCGCCGGTGACTTTGTTTGTTTCATTTACTTCTTTGCCACCGAAAGAAATAAGAACATCCTCATTTTTTTTGAAGTATGTTAAAAAGTATGCGATTAAATTTTCCAGCGCATTGATTTTTTTTTTTTATTTTACATTCTAACCTTCATTACGATGGCACCTACTTCATAATTATTATTCCTTTCACCTTTGAACGCAAACAAAATTCAATAGCAAGTGTAAAGCCGACATATCTTTAACTTTCACGATTTAAACAAAAATAAAAGCCGCAGCGAAACCAATCGTGATAGGACTTTAAACAAAAAAACCGGCCAAGTGCGAGTCGAACTCGCGCACTAAGGGTTCCGTACCATTATCTATTAAAACGTCAAAAAAGTCATGTCTGTTGTATGGGAGCCCCCCATGTATATTTATTTTATTCCGTTTTTAGTATTTTTTGTTATAGCGGCAATAGAAATACATCATATGTTAAAATTCTAACCGTCTAACAGCCTGGTGACAGAAGGACAAACAGACGGACAGCGGAGTCTCAGTAATAAAACGGGACCCGTTTTACCCTTTGGGCACGGAATCCAAAAAAAGTAAAACAGTAAACCAGAATAAAGGCGAGTCTACACAAAGTTCATTAAACAGTAATCCGGGTTGAAATTAAGCCGGGAACAGAGAACATAATCTAATTTGAGGAACGCTCCGACTGTATGTAGGTTCGGAATTAGACCTGACGACGCCAGAAACTCGATACAGGCCACTTAGATTTAATTAATCGCAATTAATTTGATTCTGTGATTGTATGGGAACGGTTTAATTACTTTTAATTTGAATTTTGTGGCTGTTCGAATGGGGGTATGGTGTACATTACGTTACATTATGCCTTACGGTTTGTTTTTAGCGCTGTTCTAATATTATAATTTTCAGCACAGAGTGAATAAAATTAAAAAATATTTTGCTCATTTATTTTTTTACTGTCTTAATTTTTGATTTGGTTTAATTTGGTATCGATGCTAGTGTACTGACTTTGAATAATAATGAAATTGAATTGAATTTTATTATTGTTGTAACAAGTGGAATTGTAAACCGTGCTTAGGAGTCCTTGTGCTAGTTTTACAAGACTGCAAAAAAAGAGTAATCGACGCCCCCAAGCAATAACCTGGTAATCGAATAATCAACATTTAACAGGAGAAAAGATTTACTGATTTTATGAATTCTTTTCAATGAGAGAGACTATTGAAGTCATGGATGTATAAAATGAATGCTTTTTTTTTTGTCAAAATATAACTGTGCCAACTGTGAATATTAATATTAAATTCCTTTTACATATCTCTTGCTCTGTAAGTACACCCTTACACCCCTGAATGCCGGGGTGTATGACTATCATTACAGCATAGGTTTTGGAATTTGAAAAAAGAACTGTCATACTCATACTGCACGAAGAATATTTTTAAAAAGTTAATTTTTTTTTTCTCGGTATCGATTAATTACTCGAATCGGAATCTAGACAATTTATTTTATAAAGATTTTATTTTAAATATGGAACTATTTGTTTCCACATCGTATGTTAGATGGAATCGATTTAAAAATCAAACTGGCCAGCAAGATTTGACGCGCTTGCGTGCGTGAAAAAAAAAATTCAAACTATAAATATACCTAAAAAGAACGTGACCATATCTCTTACAAATTGTAATAATTTTACTATTAATTTTAATTAAATACACATTTTTTTCTTCTTAATAAATGTTCATTGAAACCTGCTGTCTTGTTGTTTACTTACCTCACAATCGATATGTAAAGCAGAGTATTTATCTCGGGCGTAAGCATCAATTGCATACTCGGGTTAATTAGCGCCTTCGCTTCGCTCAGGCGCCAAAAACCTCGTATGCAATTGATGTCATACAGCCCTTGGTTAATAATCTACTATTACATATCTCTTGCTCTGTAAGTACACCCTTACACCCCTGAATGCCGGGGTGTATGACTATCATTACAGCATAGGTTTTGGAATTTGAAAAAAGAACTGTCATACTCATACTGCACGAAGAATATTTTTAAAAAGTTAATTTTTTTTTTCTCGGTATCGATTAATTACTTGAATCGGAATATAGACAATTTATTTTATAAAGATTTTATTTTAAATATGGAACTATTTGTTTCCACATCGTATGTTAGATGGAATCGATTTAAAAATCAAACTGGCCAGCAAGATTTGACGCGCTTGCGTGCGTGAAAAAAAAAAGGCAGTCTACTAGTAGGCGCGAAAGCATCCATTTACGATGCAAGAACCTCAAGTCACTCAAACTCAAGTCTTATCATCACAAACTCATATTCAAACTATAAATATACCTAAAAAGAACGTGACCATATCTCTTACAAATTGTAATAATTTTACTATTAATTTTAATTAAATACACATTTTTTTCTTCTTAATAAATGTTCATTGAAACCTGCTGTCTTGTTGTTTACTTACCTCACAATCGATAGAGGAAAGTCACCAAATATGAAATAGTATCTTAATATGGAATACCTTCATTTCTCTAAGACTATAAGTATGAAACGCAACACTCGACCATCTTCTGTTCCATTCGGTCTATTGCACCACGTACGTGTTAGTAGACCGAATGGAACAGAAGATGGTCGAGTGTTGCGTTTCATACTTATAGTCTTAGAGAAATGAAGGTATTCCATATTAAGATACTATTTCATATTTGGTGACTTTCCTCTATGTAAAGCAGAGTATTTATCTCGGGCGTAAGCATCAATTGCATACTCGGGTTAATTAGCGCCTTCGCTTCGCTCAGGCGCCAAAAACCTCGTATGAAATTGATGTCATACAGCCCTTGGTTAATAATCTACTATTACATATCTCTTGCTCTGTAAGTACACCCTTACACCCCTGAATGCCGGGGTGTATGACTATCATTACAGCATAGGTTTTGGAATTTGAAAAAAGAACTGTCATACTCATACTGCACGAAGAATATTTTAAAAAAGTTAATTTTTTTTTTCTCGGTATCGATTAATTACTCGAATCGGAATCTAGACAATTTATTTTATAAAGATTTTATTTTAAATATGGAACTATTTGTTTCCACATCGTATGTTAGATGGAATCGATTTAAAAATCAAACTGGCCAGCAAGATTTGACGCGCTTGCGTGCGTGAAAAAAAAAAGGCAGTCTACTAGTAGGCGCGAAAGCATCGCGAAAATAATTAATTTTCTTGTTTGAGTTCTTTTTCAAAAGTTTTAAACATGTCTAGTGACGAAGACAAAGATCAAGTCCATCAAAGTGGCCGAAGGTTATATCGAAGATTCGATGGCAAACAAAAGCAAAATTACTTCTAAAATAACAGAAAATATAAACTTAAAATCACCACGTCAAAGCACATCATCTGAGCCATTTTTTAATGAAGAAAATAGTACCAGTCAACTGCCGCCATTTACGATGCAAGAACCTCAAGTCACTCAAACTCAAGTCTTATCATCACAAACTCATATTCAAACTATAAATATACCTAAAAAGAACGTGACCATATCTCTTACAAATTGTAATAATTTTAATTAAATACACATTTTTTTCTTCTTAATAAATGTTCATTGAAACCTGCTGTCTTGTTGTTTACTTACCTCACAATCGATATGTAAAGCAGAGTATTTATCTCGGGCGTAAGCATCAATTGCATACTCGGGTTAATTAGCGCCTTCGCTTCGCTCAGGCGCCAAAAACCTCGTATGCAATTGATGTCATACAGCCCTTGGTTAATAATCTACTATTATTTCAAACCTTAACTTACCAAAATAAAATATAAATTGTTTTTTCGTAAAAATATATAAAAGGTTGTGTCATGATATCTTTGTAAGTATTATTAGGAAAAATCTGAAAAAAATTGCCAAGGTGTATGTGTCTAGTCCATAGATGCCGGATATGATAAAACAGCATAAACCCCATTATAGCACATTATTACCCCATTATAGCACGTTATTGCTTGGGGGCGTCGAGTTATGTTATAGATTATGTTTAATTTAACTAACCAGATTTAGTAAAAATGTAAAGGCAAGAAACCCCTTTAGTAAAAATGTAAAGGCAAGAAACCCCTTTAGCCAGTAACTACTACCATTACTTTATCATCATCATTGTTTCAGCCAGAAGACGTCTACTGCTGGACATAGGCCTAACCCAGGTGTCGCCACATTGACCGGTGCCGTGCGTCTCGCATCCAGCGGGTCCCCGCAACCTTTACCAGGTCATCGGTCCACGTAGTAGAAGGCCTTCCAACGCAACGCCTTTCGGTTCGCGGTCGCTACTCCAGAAATTTTCGGTGCCATCGGCTATCCGTTCTGTGAGCAACTTAAGTCTGGCTATTCTTCGCCATTACTTAACTCAAAAGATTTATTTTTAATTCTTCAGGGGGTCTTAAATGGCCACTTTAGCAGATCATAATATGAATAGCGTTAAAAAGCGTAAAATGAACCTTTGCGTTTGCGACCATTTTACGAATTTAACGCAAATCATATTATTTTTCTAATACGATCTATTTTCCTAAATGGTCACAGACGCAGTTACCAAAGGTCCATTTTACGTGTTTTTACGCAATTCATATTATGATCTGCTAAAGTGACCATTTTAGACCCGCAGGATCGATTTCAGGACCCCTAATTGCCACACGTGCGACCAAAACATCAAAGTATCTGTCTGTTCCTCTGTCCTATTTGTTTCCAAAGGGTCCATTACCCGTAAATAAAAACACATGGAAAAAAAACTAAAGGAGAATGGGGATAATGTCGACAGAACACCGAATCGTGTAGCATTAGTGCTCCCAGAGGTGAAATCGGAATTGGAATCAATTTTGCGGAGTCCAATGTTCGTCCGTGGGTAAATAACGAACACGAAAAGAGGTTTTTCTATGATGACTTGGTTTGTGTGTTGATGTTAAGGTTTTCATGTCAGTATTTTTAGTTTAATAGAAAAAAAAACTTTTTTTGCTTAAAAATATTTAAACCGACTTCCCAAAAACAACAAAGTGTGAAAAATTACTTAAGTTTAAGAAGACCTTGAATTTTGCTTGTCTGATTCAGTATTTTTGGCCACCGTTTCGTATATTTTTTTATGTGGTACCATTGTATCAAATAATAGTACGTATATCATGTCATGGGAATGCATAAAAATTATCTAGTGTTTCATCTTTCTGAGGTCGCCATATTGGATTAAGAATGACATCACTTAGCTAACCATGAATCTTCATTGAAACTACACTCCTATGGAAACTATAAGCTTAGTCGGAAACCGTGAAAGTTTAACCTTTAAGTTACAGTTTGAGCTTATAAAAGGAGTCCTTTACGTAATCCCGAAATATGTTACGTCGAATTACACGGTGCCGAAAGTTTTTGACAGCAAAAGGTGTGACGACGAAAGCACGCAGTAACGCAACCGTAACAACGATTTCATGTGAATACTCGTACGATTTACGAAACAACAAATGTACGTTACAAGGAAAAACGTCACACCGAACTAAATTACCTCGAAATAACGTAACAACGAACTGTATCACCGACAGCAAAACAGTAAAGCAAAATCATACATTTGAAATGACAACACAACAACAAAATAAGTTTGTCTGCGTAGGCAAATTTACACACTTCACAGGCTATAAAAGACTATTTTCCGGAAACTTTCAAGTTTTCAAAACTGGAAACGTTTACGAATTTACCGAGCAACGTACAAAGTTATAAAATGAAAAATCACTGCCTGACGTAAGAACGTAGTTGTAAAAATATAGTGTCGTAAATTGTGGAGGCTGGCGGGCGGCGCCGGACGGCGAGGCTAGTCACACGAGCCGTGAATAGGACTCCGATACATTATAAGCCGAGATTTACTGGCAGTCATAAATAATCGCTCTTTCCCCACTATTTCGTACCAAATCCATATAATTTATGGTAACAAAGACATCCACGACCACCTCCTGTCTAACATTTGTTGTGACTATCTGCTCCTAGCCTCGTAATACAATATTCATTGCGTTGTATCCGATATATGAACTGTTTCTTTATTGTTATTGCTTGACAGCCGATAAATTTATTCTTTCGATATTCCCTTTGCTGATATCTAAAGTATTTTAAGGTTTCACGCTGTTATTGTTAGTCTCTTGAAAATGAACAGACAATCAAATCGCTTTTTGATAGACTTATCTGCAGGGCTATTGCGTATCTTTTAAATGACAGTGGCTATCATATAGTTATATATTATTTATTACTAACACTAGTTTCTAAGCTCGCAATTTTACTAACAAATATGGATGTAATTTTAGGATGAATCTGAAATAAATGATTATT
This sequence comes from Diarsia rubi, assembly GCA_932274075.1. Classification (NCBI taxonomy): domain Eukaryota; kingdom Metazoa; phylum Arthropoda; class Insecta; order Lepidoptera; family Noctuidae; genus Diarsia; species Diarsia rubi. Next base: position 7,955,121 of record OW026433.1, read on the forward strand.
ATTATTATAGTGTCCATCAATTAACTGTCAATCGGTCCCATTTTGTACTAAACCATAACCAATTTGACAGTTAATCCATGGACAATACGATAGCCACTGACATTTACGCAATAGCCCTGCTGGTTTAAGAGATTCTTTGTCATGAATAGGACTATGTCCGACCGTGCCAGTCTGACTTTAAATACTAAACAATAAATGGTCTCAATATAAAAAGAATATTATATTAGTCTGCTTTAACTTACGACGGTTACACCCGCCGGAGTTAAGAAGAAAGTTGTTCTACATGAACTAGCGTAAACAGCGAGTTAAAACAAAGAGTAAACAATGTTTTATGTCAAGACTTACTAGAACACTTTTAACACCAGAAGTTAGAGTATGATCTGAGCAAGGAACTGGTTTATGGTCTACCACGGTGCCAATCATTTAAATCCGTTCTGATGGACAGTCAGAATTATCATGTGGCCAGGCAACCACGCGTAAGAAGTCGCGGGCACAGCTAGTAATGCATTAAAAATGAAAACAACAAAAAGAACAATAGGGTAGTTAACAGAAAAATCTAACGAGTCCATCAGATAAATTTCCAAAAGATATTAAATACATATTTTTTCTTTTTTCACGTAAACAAACAATGAAGACGTAAAAGTGCTTTGAAAAGTCGTGTGACGTCATATTTTTAGACATTAGTAGCGTACATATATATATATATATATATTATACATATTATATTATTATTATTATTATCATACATACATTACATTATTACATTATTATTATTTTTTTACATTATTATTACATTATATTATTATTATTATTATTACATTTTTAGCGGTCAGTGACGTCACAAGCCCCCACTCAAATATTTGACGCGTTTTATCTTCGTAATTTTTTATTGATTTGATAAAACAAAAAATACGTATCCAATATTTTTCGATAATCTAACGGACGGACTATTTAGAATCATATTTTTTGACTCAGTCCAATCCCCTTTATTGTGTAAATAATAAATATCCAACCGATTACAGAAATCATGACAGATTTTCTGTCTATTATTGAAAAGTTCCATTGAACATTTATGTCTCCGAAGATCAGAATCATATCTTAAGTCAGTAAACATCCCTATTATCTTTTCTAATTTCTTATTTTCGAAAACAAAATGGAATTTAAAAAGTGTTTATGAGAAAATGTTATCACTAAGTAAGAAGTTTAAAGTTTTGCAACGGCTGTTAGGGTTATCTCGTCGTTGACTGGATACCCCGGTAGTTGTTGAAGGAATATAGTTAGTTCACACCAAACCACTGGTTGTTTTCAATAGTTTAATTACAAGTTACGTTTGTTTGGTTATCTGAGCCGCACTTGATGCAATGTTGAGTTTTAGTGACGACTGCCTCTATAATTAAAATATAATTAATAAAGTACGTTTAGCGCTATTCATGACGTGCGCATAAACGGACTTTTGCTGCGTGAGCATTATTTGCTCATCTCAGCTGATTTGCCAATTAATAACAATGATAATGGCAAGTTGGTTTAGTGGGTACGATTCTTAGGTAAGGCAAAATGTTCATGAGGTTTTCACTGAGGATTTTTTTTTCAGTAGCAGGCACGGAGTTCAGATTTGTGCCCCCATAGGCTCGGCCACTAACACATGAGACTTAAACGCAACTGGCAAGATGTAGGTGACTTGTTAGGTAAACCTCGGCCTATCCATTCGAGGATTTTGCGCGTCATGAGAGGCAACAAGAAATTTCACAGTTGATTTGTTAAACTTTCAGAATCGTTTAATTTTGGTACTGTTACCTGGGATCAACGTGTTGTTATACAGGGTATAAAGTAACCCTTCACACATACGTCAACCAAGCATTCTGTACATAAAACTAAGTACCCCTACGCAAAAATTTTGACTGGGAACAACTTTTTTTTTTTGGGGTCAAAAATTTCGTTTTACGGTAAAACTCAATGTAGCACTCTTAAAACATTGTGCTGGTGGATGCTTTGAATAGTAAAAGGGTCATGGAATTAATTTAAGTAAAGTTATAACCTGAAAAACTAGGATTTACAAAAACAGCTGTGCAAAATTTGGAACTTTGACCCCCAATATCTCCGTAACTAGGGGGTTCCCAGGTATGGACTAGTACAAAAAAAATATCGCAGTGGTGGGGAGAACAAGTACCCTTCGTTTGCGTTAAAGGTGCTTTTACACCCTTTATATACCACCAAAACAACCGTCTCAGTTCATACAAGTGTTCAAGAGTGATTATTTGATGAAAAAGGCATTATCCTACTCTACCTCATCGCCTTCACCTTAAGTTTACGAGTTTTTCGGCCAACGGAAGGGCCATTCTTTTACGGATGTCGGAGTTTCGGATTCAATCACGCATCTCAATTTTTTAAATTGGTAATCTTATTGGATTTGGTCCAAACTTTATGTATTTTCTCCATTATTCTCCTATTTGAAAGCGACCACAAGTTTTGGACAAAAAAGACCAAGTTTAATCGAATGAAAATCGAATCCATTCTAAATGAGGCGTCCACTCGTTTAGGCTTACCCTGTCCCCTGTCCATAGCGCTGAAAAGCTAACCACAACATTTTAGCTCTCTTCCTGGCTCTCGGCAGTGCCGTGTATGTGTATTATGTACTTAGAGAGTAACCACGATATTCCTAAAAACACAATGACACGAACACACTACTTGCTAGAAAACGACGCATTTGCACAAAATCTCGAAAAATGTTACGGATATTAAATAGCTCGCAGATTTATGTAATATTCGCCGTCTCCTTTGGTAGCGACAGTCCCCAGGTGATATCCCACTGGGTTTGTTTACATGCGCATTTGAGGACACACGAGTACATCGCGAACAAACCGTTACAAGTAATGATATTGTGTACGTACACGTTCTGACTAGGGACTACGTGAATGACATTTGTAAACGAAACATTTGTTATGAGTACATCGCGCTCGGCTGCTTGCAGCGTATTGAGCGACGAAATGCATAGATTCATTTTAGTGCGTTTAGAAGTTGGAAGTGAACAGGTTTATGATTAAATGCGCCCGTTTCATTTATTTGGATGCCTTAGTTTTTTGTTTGTTTTGTTCCGTCGTAAGTATTTTGAAATGTACTATTAATTATTATACACATATTTCCTTAAGCACACATAAACACAAAGTACAAAACTGTTTCACGTTCGTAACATCACCATCTCAGGGCCAGTTGAAAACCAGCGTTGGGCACTAGCTGCTCGGCAGTTTGCTGAACTGGTCCTATTTGGCGCAGCCGTGAGATGCACACACTCTTTTTTACAGTTTATTTTATTTAGTTTCTTTTATAATGTTTATTGTTTGTTGTGTGCACTTGTGGCATTGTGCTAAATAAACATGTTTTCCTTTTTTCTTTCTAAACATTGAACAAGGGGACTAATTAGAAAAAATAACCTTAAAATTCCAGGTTAAGCCGCGCTTGACTAGGTTAGTCCGTGGATGACTGAACATTCAAAACATACGAGTCCGTGCCTCGGAAAGCACGATGAGCCGTTGGTTCTGGCAGCAGGGCGGCAAACCTCATAGAAATAAGCGGGACGAGCTGATATAACCAATGACAGTTCTCATAACCCATGGATCAAAATACCGGGGAACCTCTTTTATTGGTCAGACAATAAAGATGTGTTTTAACTGCTTCGTTAGTTTAGTACGTCATGAGTTGCTAAGTTCGATTCCCAGAACAGGCAAAATGCTATTGGGTTTTTCCAATGAGAGACAAGAGAAGAGAGAGGAACAATGAGAAAAATTGTTAAAAAAAATCTGCATGCTTTAAGCTAGTGTTAGAATTAAATTTCTAAACGCTTAATTGACGCTTCTCGTGACCCAAGGGCTGGCTTTTATCTTGGTCAGAGGCTAAGCGTTGCCATACAACGTGGCAACGCCGCCAGTCTTTTGGGCACATTACCGGCTGACATCGTTGAGGAGCAGTATTTCGATGCCCTTTTATTGTTTCTTGTTAGTTTATTTTATAGTTTTTAATTAATGTACACAGTTACTTTCATTTAAATTAAAAGTAAAGATACTAATCATTATAAACCAATTAAGACTGCACAAAACATCCCCTTTTACTGCAACATCGCTTGCTAAAATCTGTGCCTAACAAACACCCTTCCTCATCTCAATAGGCCTTAAAAGTGTGTCATTTTAATTTGCAAGCTTAAACGTTGGCAGCGACCGCTTCAGCCGGCGTGCCGGGTCCCGGGGGAGGGCTCATCCATCTCGGCTCCCATTAGGCAGCGAGGGTTGAGGGTTGAGCTGAGCAGATACGCTGTCATTTGTAAAGGGTGATCGACGGCGCTGCGTTTAGACTTGTTTGGAGACGATTTTAAGGGTTATAAACACCCCTTGGTGTTTATAACTTCTAAACGCCTGAACAGAATTTGATACATCGTTAGACTTTTCGCGTTTTCCGGGGTGACATAGGGTAGAGAAAAATTCAAAAAAATAGGGTGGCCATGTTTTAGGAATAAAAACCACGTTTGATTTTTTTTTATTGTTTTTTATCTTGATAATAATAGGTCTTTACCTATGAAATTGCCGTTTTGTATGAAAAAATTTAAACGAATTTTTTTCATGTATTTTTGCCCCGGCTTCGCACAGGTGTTTTTCTCTACTATATTATGCATGTATTATACTTAAAAACCTTCCTCTTAAATCACTGTATCAATCTCAACTGTCAAGGAAATGTCACTGGATTTAGATTGACATTGTACTCTTTTTTAATTTGTCTGTGGCACAACACCGCACTACATACAGCCTCATAGTGATATTGAGAGCACCTCGAATTTAAAAAATCCAAAAAAAATGTAGAACCCCTAAAAAAATAAAATAAGCAAATTAGTTCCTTGAAATGGTCTATATTTTGTAAAAAAAAATGAAAAAAAAATCAAGTCATGGCCAATTGCCGTTTTGTATGAAAAAATTTAAACGATTTTTTTTTCATGTATTTTTTATTTGTATTAATCGAAGTAATCACCCATGCAATCAATGCATCTTTGCCAACGCAGTGGCAGTTTATTGATGCCCTTAAAGAAATCAGCTGGTCGGAAGGCAACAAATTCTTCAAAGGCATTTTGTACTGCCTCTCGGGTATTCAATTTTTTTCCCGCCAAGAAGTTATCCAAATTCTGGAAAAAGTAGTAGTCTGTAGGCGCAAGGTCTAGTGAGTAGGGCGGATAACGGAGAGCTTCCAACCCCAGTTCTTGCAACTTGGAGACCGTCTGCTGTGCAGTATGAGGTCGCGCGTTGTCGTGCAGGAGCAGCGGAGACGAGCGATTGACCAATGCTGGTTGGAGATGTGCCAGCTTCTCCATCATTGTGTTCAGTTCTTCACAGTACACATCTGCAGTAATGCTCACCCCGTTTGGTAAGAAGCTGTGATGAATCACACCGGCGCTAGACCACCAAACAGTGACCATCACTTTTCTAGGGGTAAGTTTTCGTTTAGGGCATTGTTTAGGTGCTGAACCAGGATCCAACCAATTTGCTGAGCGCTTGCGGTTATCAAACAGAATCCATTTTTCATCGCAGGTAACAATGCGGTTCAAAATTCCTTCATTTGTGTGTCTGTTGAGCAGTGCAAGGCACGTCTCGACGCGTACTTCGCGCTGGCGATCATTGAGTTCGTGGGGCACCCATTTGTCAAGCTTTTTTACCTTGCCAATTTGACGCAAATGGACCAATATTGTTTTGACGCTAACGTCGAAAGCTGCTGCTAATTCAGCCGTAGATTGTGTATCATCAGCTTCCACAATCGCCTTTAATTCGTAATTGTCGACCAAAGTCTTCGGACGACCGCGAGGTTCATTTTTCAGGTCGAAATTTCCAGAACGGAAGCGAGCAAACCAATAACAGGTGGTGCGTTGGTTTGTAGTGTTAGCTCCGTAAACGTCGTTGATGTTGCGTGCCGCTTGTGCCGCGTTGCTGCCACGACGGTACTCATATTCCATAATTACTCGAATTTTTAACGTATCCATGATGACGAAAAACATTGAAATGCGATGAAAATGTAACACTAATCAATAAACAAATGAGTAGTCATTAAATTAGAATTCTCAGCCAAACAAAAATTATTTTGATTTGAAATGGCCAGTACTGCAGAACGGCAATTTCATAGGTAAAGACCTAATATCAATTTGATAAGAGGATAACAATAATTAAAACGAAGGTTCGGAAGATGCGACTAAACTCGACAACGGTTAACAATTTTATTATTCCATCATACGAAAAAAATAAAAACCAAAGTACATGTTGGTCTACAAAAAGTGAATCATTAGGGGAAAATCTTGTAAGCGGTACATCGAAAATCACTACGACACGAAATGCTTTACTTACTCAATTAAATGTATAAGTTAGTACTGAGTTTTCTAATTGTCTCAGAATTAGGCGTAAAACTGTAAATTGTACAAGTCACAGCCAAATCTTTGATGGTTAGTGGCCCAAAAGTCAGACAACTAAAACACTGATTTTGCTTACTAAAAACTAAAAAACCCGACTGAAAATACTGAAAAGCAACAAACAAGCATATTTGAAATTAAACATAACTTGGAAGCAGGCGGGGTTCATTCTATTTTCATTTCTTAATTTAATATTCAAAGTTTTTTGCTTTTCAGTTTTTTTTGTTTTTTAACTACGTTTTTATTTTCAACTTTTTAGTTCTTTCGTTGGTCGCGTAAAATTCTTCGCAGATGTGTGTGACACTTGCATCAAGACGAATCTAACGACGTAAATTTTATTCAAATCCCTTCATCCGTTTAGGAGTTATGATACATTATGTACTCGTATGTAGGTATGACATACGAGTACGTACACGCCAAACACATAACCCTCCTTGTTGGCCTCGCCGCAATCGGGTAAAAACTCAACTCTCCAATAACAACAGCAATACCGATAACAGATACATTTACAAGTAAGTCGTCAATTAATCATAGCGGTAACGCGACCGCAGTGCAATAAAACTGTACATTTCACGTTTTGTTTACAGCGTGTGGCCCGCGGGTCGAATGCGGCCCTCATTACGTCGATACCGTCAGTCGACACGCGGTGCGCTAATGTGGTACACCTTTAATGTTTTCATCATACCTTGCCTGTATGCCTGTATGCAGCTGCCGGTTAAAAATGTTATGGTTGCGGTTGCGGAAATGGAAATCATATAATTTTATGCAACCAACCGCTTGAAATGGTCGACACAATTTATTATTAACGTGTTGGTACTTCAGCTGCTTTCCTTCGCTTTTTCAGCTGGCTGACGAATTGTTTATGTATAGACTTAAATTATAACGGCCGTGTGTTTATAGTAGACGCTATTAGTGGGGTTTTATTATGATTGAATAAAACCATGGTTTTAATTATACGCACTGTAATGCACATTTAGCAAATGAGTTAGAGTGCACTTATATGAAGGTATAATAATAATAATGTGTGCGGAAGTGGCGTAACACAGGTATAGTGCCTGACCAAGTTCTTGAAAATAGCAATATCTATCATCACTGATAGGATTATTGTAGCTAATAATCCTGTTAAAGTGGTTGTGGATCTATCAGACCGGCGCGCAATGTTTTTTGACATAACATGGCCATTACATGACTAGAACCTCGTGAAAGCTGAAAAAGATAGTAAGCGCCACTTCTTTCTCAGTTTAGCTGAGTTCATACAGCAGGTGGGGTGTGAACTTAGCGAACATTGTGCCGATTGTCGTTTCAGCCAATGGCTTTATTGCCAAGACCCTCGTCCAAGACCTGAGAAAGCTCTTAGCCTAGGTGAGCTGTAGATGTCACATTTCTTCGAAATTTTTGGTTATAAGACAAGCCGGTTTCCTCACGATGCTTTCCTTCACCGTTTTGAGAGCAGTAGTCATGCAGGTGCATTACTTTATGTAATTTAACATAAAGTAATGCACCTGCCTGGGTTAAAACCCGGGCCGCGACTTACTGTTCGTACCTAAGTCGGGGCCGCCACCACTGGACCACCCTGCACCGCTGCTCTCAGACTACCTGTAACGACTGCTAAAGATCTATATATTATCTACAGCCGGGACCAACAGCTTAACATGTTTTCCGAGGCACTGAGGAAACTCGGTATTCAATGGGCGGTCACCCATCCACAGACCAACCAAGGCAAGCACAACTTAACCTAAAGATCGAGTGGTAGTTATTATTAAGCCACGAGCGCCTAACCACTGACAACAGTCATCAACAAAAGATATGCCTACAATATGTCAACATACACATAAAACGCAACTTCCTTATTTACAAAAGTATGCGAATAATTCATAGGGTTGTCCGGCGAACATTTCGTTACAAATGTCGATCGTTACAGCCATGGGATGCTATTTTTCAGGGTTGGCACGCAATCGAGATACTTTATCACTCCGACGTACGCTATGCCTGTTTAAGGGATGACAGGTGGAATTACGAATACTGCAACGGATAGGCGGAGAGATAAGCTCTTGTGATTAAATGTTTCAAATAAATCAGTTCAGTTATATCTCTTAGAATTTCCTCATTTCCTTTGTGTGTTTATTTGATAGTTTTGACGACTTTGTATTCAGTGTTGGTTGTTGTATGTAGTGGAGTTTTTGGAGGTGTTCTAAATAGACCACATCATCATCATCTTCACCTACTGCTGGTCAACATTCTAGTGCCAGCCTCATCCAGAATATTGCCTCGATGGCAACAATATCGTCTGCCCATTTCGCCGCCGGATGGCCAACGCTTCTCTATCATAAACCGAGAAACTGCTAAGCATGAGGGTTCGATCCCTTGATCGGCTAAAGTGTTATTGCATTTTCCATGAGGAATTCTTAATGGCAGCCACGGAGACTGAATTTGTGGCCGATTGATGATAATAGGCTCCAATCTTACTTATGTAAGCAATTACAATATAAATAATAATTTTAATGTAAATTAAAGTAGTAAAAGTACGTTATTTGACTAGTCGTTAAGCAATTTGAGTCCAATAACTCGGAATAAATTGATTAAATATTTTATTATAATTAAATACTTGCAAATCAACTTAAATTCTATTTAATACCATCAAAATTATATTTAACAAATAATTCCGGAAAAGAATTAAATTCGTCCACCAACATTGGCTAAAAAAAAGGCGCGCTTTCCCCCACTATGGTAATGTAGACACAGAGCTTTCAAGTAAATCGAATACGGTGGGCAGAAGCAGTCTTTGGGTAACCGTCGAGCTGTACAGTAACAAGTAACAGTGTTTGTAAAAGTGTTCCTAAAAGTATTTAATAAAGTATTAATACAAGTACTAGGGTGTTTTCTTTCACATAGGACTTAAACAAAACTGGAAAAGTGTGGGTGTACTAGTAGGTACACCTCTGACTAACCCTTCGAAGACTACAAGCGTAATGTTATGTTATGAAGACGGGAAAGTGGGTACAGTCGAACAGACTAACAAGTATACATGCAGAAATCTTTACAATTCTGGTACAATGAAAATTTAAGCGACTGATGTGAAACACTGTATTGTTTGACATCAGTCTCTAAAGGTATCTGTGTAATTTTAAAAGTAAATGCAAGTTAAAAAATATTTTTGTACTCGTACACCGAGAATATTTAAAAAAGGAATCGTCATAGTGTTAAAGTATAACCAACAGAACACATTTCAACCATTTTTGGAATTTTTGATTGTTTGTCTGTTTGTTTGTTTCAATGTCTAAGCATCACGTAAAATATATTATGGTATTACTTAGTTTTTTGTTTCATCGTTGCCGGTGTTCTCTATCAAAAGATATTTGAATTTATAGTTTTCAAGAAGAACTTTATCATTATGATCAAGAATGAGACATACAACAACATAATAAATTAAACAAATAGGTATGGCATTAAAAAGATACTTTAAAAAAGTTATGATAGCAAAACATACTCTGTGGGTAGGTATTAGTCTAAATGACGCTGCTTTCAAAATCTACATAGCCCTATAGTGTGTTTAATCGCTTTCCATGCATTCAATTTTAGCAGTTTATCTTCGTCTTCGATAGATGGCGTTGTTCATTTGATGCCATTTTCTGAACCGCGGTGTTAATTAAAAATATGTCCGTGAATAGTCATCAAATAAAAATTGACCTAATTGGTCAATTTTTATTACACAGTATGAAATTAGGTCCCGTAGTCAACAAGGAACTTACAGTTTCGGCATGTCCTTCTATCTGTCTGTCTGTCCGTCCGTCCGCACTATTGCTCAGGCTTTCTTAGTAGGTACTAGAAAGCTGTAATTTGGCATGAATATACTGATGAGTTTCGCCAACAAAGTGGTAACATAAAATGTAAAAAAATATATAATTTTAGGGTACCGGAGGTACACATAAAAGAGGGGATGAATTTTTTTTCTTGCGAATCCCATAATTCGAGGTGTCGTTGAATAGGTCTTTGGAAAAGAATGTGAGCTTGCTCAAACACTAATTCGATTAAGGTATTCGTTTGTGAAATATTAAGCTATAAAAATTAAATTTTTGGTAGCCTCAAGTCTGGCTTCCTAAGCCACCTATTAGGGTTGTGTTTGGGTGTGTGAAAAATTCCTAGTAGTAATATATATCATCACGAAATTAAAAGCAAAACTATCACAGCTTAGTAGGTTTTACAAGTTTACAAGTACAAGTGGACCAACTTATAAAATGTACCTGCATAAAATATTCATCAAATAACCCCTACCGCTCTTGGACAGACAGTGACAGAGACACTCCCTTTCGCTCTGTCCAAGAGCAGAGAAGTCTTCTTCTACTGACTAAAAACCACCCATATTCCTTCTTAGCCCTTTAGCTCGAGGCCGCGGTATCTCTTCCGAACAACCCGCAGACCCGACGGCACTTTAATCTACCTCTGTTTCACCAAGATCCGTTCGTTCGTTCTGCCGTGGTTGATTCAAATCATCCAACCGTCTAAACTTTAGTATTAGACATAGTCATTGCTTTGCGTTAACCTCTTCTTATTTTCTACAGCGTCAGTAAGTTAACGCAGGGCAATGAATCAATGTAGTTTTGTGTAAGACGCATTTTAGTTTTCGACAACCACGCGGACGAGCACAGCGCACAGCTGGTACTTAATAAATTGTTCGACCGTACTACTGAAGTGGTGAAAACAATTACGCCTACAAGGACAGTGCCTACTGAGAACTAAAATAATTTGGAATTTAATTCGTGTGTGGAAAAATTTAATAAATTAATATACTTACGCTTTCGAGCTCAACTCAGCTGGCCTTCTGCGAAACAGTTCAAAAAGTTATAAACAAGTATTACAGGAAAGTTATAAACAAGTATTACAGGGTGGTAGGAAGACGGGCCGATACAATTTTAGTACCTATAGTATTGTAATCTACTAAACAAGTTCTAGAGTTCTAGACGATAATAATAAAGGGTGTAAAACTACCGTTAACAAAGCCGAAGGCAACTTAGTCTTCCCATTACTGCAATTTTTTTTTGTTCTAGACCATACCTGGGGACCGCTATTTACGGTGATATTGGGGAGTCAAAAACTACCTTCATGACCCGTTTACTAATCAAAGCACGCCACATCCACTAGCTCAATATTTCAAGAGTGCTACATTGAGTTTTACCGTAAAATATGATATTTTACCCAAAAAAAAGTCTTTTACCAGCAATAAATTCTTACGTAGGGGTACTGAGTTTAGTGTATATAATGCTTCGTTAACGGCATTTAGTCTATTAAACAGGTTTTAAACGAACCCTTCGTTTATAACCTGTTTAATAGACTAAATTTAAAAAATATTCCTAAACAATGGCCATCCTATTGTATTTTTTGAATTTTTCATTGATAACACAAAGAATGTAACGATACCTAATAATTTGATAATAATAATACTAATTATCTATTAGTTATCAATCATAAGGGTCAGCCAGTTGCCGCGGGAGACGCTCCGGGTGTCGGGGGCCACGTGATGGTTCCGGCCACCGTAGATGCGGGCCTGTGGACGGTGAGTAATGGGCTAGCTCGCCGTCCGTCCGTCTTATGACGACGACAGGCCGTGTCGACGTCTATTGGGGCTGCGAGTTGTTGTAAGATATATCACGGCCTCGACATAAAGGGCCAAGAAGGAACATTTGTGGATTTTAGTCAGTAGAAGTCTAACATTCGCTCTACCCGCAAACAAAAAAAAATGGTCAGCCAGTTAAGTCTCGTCGAAATTGGACCCGCCGTTTCGTAGATTACCTGGAACAAACCGACAGAAAGTCAAACTATAAAAAATATATAGATGTAAGTAAGTAGGTACCTATATATTAAATAACAGTCAAAACTGTTAATCGCTCAAAACTACTTTTGACTGGAGTCAGTCAAACAACACACATTCTTTCAAAATACACACTTTATTTTTATTTAATTGCATATTATCAGAACAATTCAAACGTGACACAGATTTCCCCCAGTACCGAGTAAGTAACAGGTCAAAAACCACAATTCTATAAAATGCACAATTTTCCGTGTACTTTCTGACACAGAAAGTTCAATATGTAAATTGATGCGAGCGCATCAGCTCGTGTGTCCCGTCAATCTGATGGTTCGACGCCATGACAGTACACGTACAGACGTTTGGGAAATACACTGAGTGCTTCATACGTACAAGTGGTAGTAGTGGTACGTCACTTGGTGCTGTGTTTGAGCTATGCTAGTTGAGTGAGCGAGACGTGAGGGCTCATTTAAACAGAGTAAGAGTTGTTTCGAACGCCCCGCTGCTGCGACACACGCTGTTGCCAATTATTTTTTCACTGCCTCACAGGTTCGAAAGCTCATGGACTCGAATGAAGTAGTCGCGAAGGACGCTGTTTCGAAAAACATTTTCACTGCCTCATACGATGTAAACAACAAACGTAAAACAGTATATTATTAGTAATATTAAATGTTGATGTCGACACCGAATTTGTTGATTTTATTTAATTACTGGTTCAATATTTTTCTGTACACTTTATGACTAAATAAATCGAAATCACAATTAAACAATATAAACACAATTTTCTTTCTTTCTTTCTTTCTAAATCATTCAATCATTCGAGCGTAGCATAGAGACCACGTAATCTGTTTCGTACTACCCGCAACCCCAACGGGCATAACAGCCTACGGTGGGATCTTGTTCGTCCGGTAATGCGCAGAACTGCTATACTTTTTTTTAATTAATAATTATTGTGTTGTATACTATTTTTATACCTCAGTCTTTGTTTCCCGTTTGACGTGTACCAAACTCCATATTTTTTTCTGTCCTAGTGCCCTGACACCCATAAAACAATCTTAGCTTGGGTGTCAGTAGTGTTGTGTGTATTAAGTACAATTCTTAAAACTAAAACTTTTACAATATATTGTTTTACCATGGTGAATTTTAAGTTTGAAATAAAGATTTTTATTATTTATGTGAATTGGAATGTTGCTTTATCAGTCTATGTTTCCATTCCTGGGTCTTAGGACTTCTTTCAACAATTAATGAGCAGCGATAGAAAAACATAATTCATGCGCCATGCTGGGATTGCTCCACCCTAAGCGTCTTAGCCAGTCTACTTGCCATGAAACGCAACTCAAACGCAGCACGGTACAATATTCAGAAATCATTACGAAAACGCCACAAGAGAGACAGACTAGCTACGGCCCACTAATGGCCGCCTAACAGATACCTGTCAAATATCGCAGGTACACTTCAACCAACCACTTCATCTGTGCAGGTGGGAAAACACAGAACTAAAAATAAAGGTTACATACACACATCAAAAGTGTCTAGGGATCAACATATATTTTTGCAATAACTTTTCTCCTGATTGATATTAATTAAAATTTTCTTTAGGGATTCATCAAATAAAGTGTTTTCGTTTGTCACAGTAACGATAAACCAAGTCACCTTTGCATTAATAAAGAAATTTGCCATTTTCCTAATAAAGGGATTTTTGACATTTGAACCACTAACATTAAAGTTCGAAAAAAAGACTGAAATAACAGTTTTCTTTAAAATTTTATTGGGTAACTTAAACAATTAATAATCCGTGTTTCTACCGCGAACACTAACAACACAAGAACATCAGTTTGGCATACTCAAAATGAGTTCATCCAAATCACGCTGTGGAATGGCCGCCCATGTTCGTTGCAACAACAAAAAAAGGTCTTCTTGCGACTGGATACCCTCCATATTCGGCAGAGCTCTTCTCTGTAGCATATCCCATGCATGCTCAATCGGGTTCAAGTCTGGCGACTGAGCATGCCAGGGCAGGACATTGATGTTAGCTGCGGCGAGAGTCTGTCTTACAACTCTTGCGGTGTGCGGTCGTGCATTATCATGCATTAACTGAAATAAGGGACCGATTTGCACTTGTAAAGGAACGATGACGTCTGATACAATCGTCTCAGCATAAATTTGCAGAGCGTTGAGGTTGCCTCTGATCCAAATCAACTCAGTTCTTCCGCCGATCCAAATACCCGCCCATACCATGATGGTTCCACCACTATAAGGATGGACTTCCTGGCAGGATTTTAATCGCTGTTGGCGTCCAGGGGTTCTCCAGTGTCGTATACGTCTTGTATCCGGTCTCATACCAAAACGAGAGTCATCAGAAAAGCACACGAAACGCCATTGTTCTTCTGCCCAATTTCTGTGTTCAAGAGCCCATTGATATCAAATCCTACGATTGTGCATTGCTATAGGTGGTACCCGTAGCGGTCTTCGGGAATGAAGGTTCACTTCATGCAAGCGGTTTCTGACTGTTTGGTCGCTAATTGAGTTCCCTGAAGAGTGATGAAGCCTCACGGCTAACATCATGGCGGTTATTGTTGGAGCTCTTCGAGTTAAGATTTGAATGTATCGGTCTTGTCTCCGTGTGGTGCAGCGATACCGTCCTCCATGGCGCTCAGCCACGGTACCAGTGCTTCGGTAACGTGTCCAAAGTCGACTGATAACACTCTGACTTGTATTCAGAGCTAAAGCCACAGTACGTTGCCGGGAACCAGCTTCTATCATTCCCACGGCTCTGAGCATTTCTTCCCTGCTTAAATGACGTCGCCGCTCCATAATAACGTTGGTTTTAATCAGTAGTAGGGAAACAGTAGCACTAATAATGTCTTCAATGCGTTGTATGTTTTTATAGGGAAAATATTGACAGCTGATTTTCATCTTTTACTCGAATTTGATTCACAGTTCCTGATTCAAATTATGAAATGCACCAAAAAGGATCCATATAAATTTATAAAATCATAAATTTATTACAAAGCCACATCTCAATCTCAAGAAATCCGCATAAAAATGCTTGATCCCTAGACACTTTTGATGTGTGTAATTGACATATCGATGCAAATTTCCTTGACAAGCAGCGCCACTTTGAACCGCACACGTAAAGCGGTCATACTATACGCCTCCGCCAATTATACACTGACGCCTGCTAATGGGACTACGGCCTGCAATATTGATGCAGTCACTAATGTATTAGACATTAATACTGTTAAATGATGACGGATTGGTTGGTAAGGTTGATAATAAACATATCTAGGTAAGTATTTAATAATAAATGTTTATGGCAAGAATAATCTTAAAAAGAAAATAAATATAATTTTCGAAAATAACCACATATG
Source organism: Diarsia rubi (assembly GCA_932274075.1). NCBI lineage: Eukaryota > Metazoa > Arthropoda > Insecta > Lepidoptera > Noctuidae > Diarsia > Diarsia rubi. The sequence goes on from OW026433.1 coordinate 7,970,725, forward strand.
TCTGGCTAAACGCGAAGTAGTATAATAATATACTTTGAAAAGTTGGTCCTAAAAGTATCAGCTTAATTTGTAGTATTTTAAATCAACTAAGTACATATCTAATATGTTAAATAGATTCTGAAGATGTCTTTATTGTTACGGGTCTTGATTTATTGGTTTTATTTTGTTAATTGCCAATCTATTACCAACGCTTTTTTGTATGTATGGCGATACATAATATATTATGAACCAACTTTTATTTATATTTCATCTGTATATTTCAAGCTAACGTTCACAAAACGAAAAAATGAATTTGAACTTAATCTTTTTTTAGGCCGCTTACTTCAGGTAATTTTGCCAGCTTTCTCCTTTAACATGTAGGTAACAATGAAAATGATTTTATAAAGGGAAAAGGACCAAAAAATATTCCGTCACAAAGGTTGTACATCAAGTCGAGGCCAATAGTTAATTTTTCAGCGTCACTTACCTCGGCTTTGCAAGTTTAGGTAAAGATAAATTGATACAGAATAACCGCTCTAACTTGCCCTGCCTTGCCTCTTAAGTTCCTTAAAAAACAAGTCAGAAGTAAGAGCTAGTGAGGTCTAAGTAAAATGGATACTTAGCAAAAAATGCTGATTTAGCGATATTAACAATTTTACCATTCAAGCGTTGAGTTTTGATTATATTGCTTTTTTATGGAGTTTCCGCCTATTCTTATCTGAGCTTAGATATTTATGGTCTTTGTGCCATATTTGCAATGTCATGAGCATTTTTATTGTTGGTAAATACTTACCTAAGATGTTGATAAGTAACTAGTACTTGGCAAGCAAGTTCTTTGCGTTATTCCGGGTGACTTTAGCTGGTTAAAAAATCAAAATTAAAAAATAAAAAATATATAATAGGGTACTTAGTCATAGTTTAGAAATAAAAACCACTTATTTTAATTTTTAATAAAATATATTTTTTATGATTTTCTAGAACTTGATAAGAACATAAAACAAAAATAATATACCACAGCAGTATTCAATATCTTATAAACTTACGTTAACTGCTCGAAAGTTACACGTGAACCCCTTATTTTGGTGGTAGACCATTTAGTAGTAATTAACTTCAATCAATTAAATGACCTACATCAAACAGTTACTTACGCCTAATTACAGCATAATTACACCATGAATATTTCAATCTGTAAGTGCCATCCAAGTGCTGGTTCGACAACATAACACTGTTGAAATAATGTGTGTAAACGAATCTTACGGGTTATCATAATCCCGTCGGGGCCGCGGGTCCCGTCGGGGCCGCGGGTTGTACACTAGTTATCGCGGCCTCGACATAGAGGGCTAAGAAGGAACATGGGTGGTTTTTAGTCAGTAGAAGTCTGAGACTCCCTTTCGCTCTGCCCAAGAGCGGGAGGGGTTATTTGATGATTTTCCACACGCCAAAAAAAAATCGTGTTACTATTAAACTCGCAATATTTTTAAAAGACCTATTCAACGATATCCCACACAATGAGCTCCACGTGAAAAAAAAAGCATCCCATCTTTTATTCTAATAATTTATCTTTATTTCAGAGAGTCCATACAAAATAATACTAAGTTATGTGTTTTATATGTACTGGAGAACTGATTTTCGAGTTTTTTTTTTACCACTTAGTGGGCGTAACTCATCTATATATTCATGCCAAATTAAAGCTTTCTAGTACTAAGGAAGCCTAAAAATAATCGCAATGACGGACGGGGAGAACAAGTGCCTTTCGGTTTCGTCAAAGGTATTTTTACACCCATTAAGTATATGTTTGACTTTTCTTCTCTACAATATCTCTACGTTGAAATCAAATACATATATGAATTAAATCTTACTATCTTCAAGAAGATAATTTCCACATAAACTGGAACCCCACTACGTCATTAATAATTACTCTAGTCAGTTCCATTTAGATCTATTTTAAGCCGATCATTAATATTACATTTTTAATTAGTTACATGAGCAACTTCTCTGAAAGCATTCTTAATTAAAAATTAAGTTCCTGAGTACGTAGTCTATGAAACTTTTTACTTGTTTTTATTAAAAGTTTAATTTTCGACGGAGAAAAAGTTGAGGCTGACCCATTTTTTTACGCAACTACCCGATAAGAAGAGTGTTATGGTTTTAGGGTGCATTTATGTAAGTATGTTTGTTTGTTCATGTATGTGAGAATGGATAAAGTAAGGAATGAGTATATTCGAGGATGTTTGAAAGTGTTGCAGAAAAATTGAAAGGATGTCGGTATGGCATGTAATGAGGAGAAATTATACGCATGTTATTAAAAAAGTAATGGATATTTAAATATTGATGGATGAAGGCCAAAGAAAAGATGGATGGATTGTGTGAGGATTGATATGAATGAGAAAGACTAAATGCAAAAACAGTGAAGAATGGAAGAAGAAACGTGTTGCCCCGACCTCAAATTGAATGGGATAAGGGCAGGAAGATGACGTATTTTAGTATGTTTGTTTGTAAGTTTCTAATATGGCACATAAAGTTGTTATTAAATAAAATATTTAAGACATACATTTAATCAAACATACCCTTGACATTAAGTAGACTCCAGACAAACCTTGACTTTCTCCATTCAACTAAAAGAATTATTCTGTAATGTGCATGTCTCCTACGCGACGTAAACTGTTATACGTCTCGGAGACGTAGGTATGCTATTAAAGTAGCGTTAGTGTCCCATATTACTTACTAAACCAGGCCTAAGTAAGTCGTTATTTGTTCGTAAGACCTTGAATAACAAAATGTCTTAAAGAGGTTTTTGGCGCTGTGATACAATTATGTACCTACTCGTATGAGACTTATATTCATTATGTAACCGGTTAATTTATATATTTTTTATTTATTTAGTGGTTAGTGGCGACTACTAGAAGGTCGTGGCTTAATAATAACTGTCACTCGGTTCGAATTTTAAGTTAAGCCGCGCTTGCCTAGGTTGGTCTGTGGATGGGTGACCACCCATTACACCAAGTTTCCTCCGTGGTCTCGGCTGCCATACATAGACATTTTTGGCAGTCGCAAACTGGAAGCCGACCCAACATAATTGGATTATGGCTAGTCAGATGATGATGAGGATGGTGAATACTACTAATTACGTACCTATAATTGAAGATAACTCATAAACTAACCTTGTAAAATAAAAAAATAAATAAAATTGATATGGGACCACCACGCCAAGCTTCCAAGCTTCCTGTAATGAATGAAAAAAGAACCACGAAAATCTGACACGCGAACACAGAAAAGCCGGTGTCATATATACAAAAAAGCTGATGGAATAAATAACCTGCTCCTTTATTAGAAGTTGGTTAAAATAAATCATCCAATTTCATTTTATTTTCGAACACTACCCAGACAAGCCTTTATGTAAATTACAATAAACACGGCTCATATTATTGTTGCAAACACGTAATGTATATTAAATAATGCACCTGTTTTAATCACAACATTCACAACGCATCCGAACGCAATATAAATAAATAATTTCTAGCGATCATTGCAAATACGCCTGTGATTCCACACACCAACAATAATGAATACTGTTGAATATTAATCGAACTGTACGGTCCACAATCGAAATTTTAAATCGATTACAATGTATATTTTAAAACTTTCGGAATAATTATGTTCTACGAATGTGTCGGTGTAATCGTTAATCTTGGTATTCACGAAGCAACTTTTTTGAGCAACTTTTTTTGGTGCGTGGGTAATCATCAAATGACTCCTCCCGCTCTTCAGTCAGTGTGTCAGTCTTCTACTAACTAATAAGTTAAACGGTTTTATGTTAAACATACATTGCAATGTTTTAGATAAATGTACTAAAAACCAAACAATAATAAAATAGATACAGTCGTGGGAATTATAAACATATGCATAGACTAGACTAAAATAAAACCGTGGGGCACGTCTCTTTTATTTACATGGAGTGTATAACTATTGGAATTTCCATGAGCAAGAAAATAGTAAGTAATTTCCTCACCGTCTGCGGGCCAACTGCCTATTTTAACGACGAATTAAACGATTCTTCTATCGCACATTAAGTCGATAATTTGTAGAGAATTGACGTGCCCCACGGTTTTATTTTAGTCTAGTCTATGCATATGTTTATAATTCCCACGACTGTATCTATTTTATTATTTTTTGGTTTTTAGTACATTTATCTTAAACATTGCAATGTATGTTTAACATAAAACCGTTTAACTTAAAAAGTTTTTTTACCTATTTTTATTTTCTAGTTTTTAGTTTTTATTTCGCATTCTGTTTAATTCATTTAGTGCTTCATTATTGCAAGGTTTCTTGCCCGTTAGTTTATTGCAGTCCAACTCCTCTATACGTAGTTAAAAAAAAATATATATATAATTTTCTATTTCCGCCATTTTGTAGCGGCCGCCATCTTGTATTTCAATTTTTTATAGTATATTGTATTCTGCTTGTTGAGCCCTTTCATTTGATACCCATATTGATGGGATTGATAAAACCTACGTTATCCGCCATTTTGTAGCGGCTGCCATCTTGGATTTCAATTTTTTATAGTATGTTGTATTCTGCTTGTTGAGCCCTTTCATTTGATACCCATATTGATGGGATTAATAAAACATAAATTATCCGCCATTTATTTTGTAGCGGCGGCCATCTTGAATTTATAATGATAATGAATAAACATAATTGTATTGTCACCAAAATCCAAAATGTATACAAAATTTCAGATTAATCGGTTGACAGGAAGAGGGTGAAATTTGAATTACTAAATTTGACCCAAGAATAATAAATAAAACAAACGGGGTGAGCTAAATAAAACCGTTTAAAAAAACCTTCTTCCTTCCTAAAAAACCTTCTTCGTTCCTTCTTCTTGTTCTTCTCTTTTGTCCGGGGCCACGGTATCTCTTTCGAACTTTCTTTTCTAGACTTGCCATTTAATGCGTTTAAAGCCAAAGTAAAATCTAATCTTTGTTTAAAAGCGTACTATTCCATTTAACGACTACTTAAATGATAAGAACAGTTGGTCGCTGAGTTGAACACAAGACAATGTTTGTTATTTATTTATGTTCTTTCTCCAAGATTAGTTTACTGATATGTTATGTCTTTTTTTATTATTATTATATACTTTTTTATACTTGCCTTACTATTGTATCGAGTCTGGTTCTTCTAACCAACCTAACAGACAGATTTGTGTGCTGGGGAGTTTGTTCCGTCACTTCTTCTTTCCAGCAAAAACACTAGGAAGTGTTGAAGGGGGGGCGTTTTGGGGGACTGTCTCTTGTAAAAAAGTAAAGTAAAGTAAATTTTGACGTTCGAAAAGTGCTGATTATCAGCCTGGTTTGAATAAATGAGTTTTGATTTTGATTTTGATTTTGAACAAGCCGCAGCCCCGGCAGGATTTTGGTAAGTGGCCTGGATGGTAATTTTTTTTAATTGTTTCAAGTCTAGTTTCACCTCTGTGTCAAAAAAGGTTACGCCAGACGAGGTTTTGATCATTGTTCAAATTTACCATATTGGTACCTGAGCTTGCCTCGCGTAATTCTGAGTTTTTTATAAAATAATAGACTAGCTTATGACTTAGGTAACGGGTGGACGTCGATAGTCCGGGTGACCACTGAAAATCGATGTAAGACTGTGTTGTGTGAAAAGTTGCCCATCTTTGTTACTTCGTATGCAAGCAGCTTTACTCCTCCCGCTAAATACTTACCTGCTGTTTCTCTGTAGATGACACAGATCATGTTGTGGCTCCGGGCGTTTTAATTTGTGTAACGTAATATTGATAACGGTGTAATTAATGTTTTATGAAAAGTATTCGGTGATGTCCTGGTTTCCACTTGTCCGGTTTTACTTCAGTTATTTTAACGCTACGGTTAAATTTTGCTGTGTAATTTGAATAAGTTTTTGCTTGATATGTTTTTCGTTTTGGATTTTTGTATTTCTTTTTATTATTGTTTTATTTATTTATTGATTCGGAAGGGTGATTAAAAACTAGTTTCCATGGAGTTTCTTGCCCATACTTCTATGCTTTGGTATGAGCAACTACGCTCAATTCAGTTATGAGGTATACCTACCTGACACCTGCGGTTAACTATTCTATATTATATCACTCTCAATCCGATATAAAAACACTAAGTATATTTATTTGTTTATTTTAAAATTTAATCATCGTGCACAGCTCGACTTCATTCACTTCTGGGTATAGACATCTCTTTGCTTGTATTAAAATGAGGCTGGCACAAGAACCCACTTTTTGTGTCAGTGTCATCCGGGATATTCCTGCGATGGCAACAACGTCGACTGCTCACCTCGCCGCCGGAAGACCAACACTTCTCTTTCCAGCTTTCGCCACTCGCTAAAGTATTAATATCTCCATATGTCATTACTAATATATGAAGACATACCTAGTCGTATTGTTCACTTCCTTTTCTCACACTCAATGGTCTATATTTAGTTCTCTTTACAAATAAGCAGTACCTATATATTGTAATCTTACATGCTATTTTCTTGTGTTGTCTATCATCTGCCTTGCCTGTTTCCAACTGTCTTGGGGTTCCCACCCCAAAACAGTTGGAAACAGGCTTCCAGTCTAACCGGATGCAAATAAATACCAGTATTTTACATGGAGCCAGTTACCAGTTTCTGACCTCCACAACCCAGTCTATGCTGGGTGATAACACGATACCCATTTGTAAGACTGGTTGTCAGACTTTCAGGTCACAGACTATCTGTAACGACTGCCAAAGATCTATATATGGCAGTCGAGACCAACAGCCTAACATACTTTCCGAGGTACCAACATAAATTAATAAAACTCTTGAAAGATCCAAAATTTTCGCAACACAACAAAACAATACGCTTACAAGAAGACTTTTATTAACAGCTCGAACTAATTACATACGTATAAACTGCTTAAGTGTACAATTTCAGGTGCCTCATCGGAGCTTGAGTAAAGTTTTAATTTCGTGAGAAAACTTGGGGGCTTTGCGGAATGTTACTGTAATCAGGTTAATTGGACTTTTGATACGCCGCCATTTTCTTTTGCACGAACTTCGCGGCGCTGATAATGATTGCACATGGAACAAATAGGAAATAATTGGGAATTGTTGCATGAGTGACTAATAAGTGCATTTTTGTGATTTTTTGTCTGCTGATAAAACTGGAAGTACGTTTTACCTTTTTAAAAAACGAACCTACATGTTTTTTTCTCCGCCTCCGAAAAATATAAACGAGGTGTCCTTCGATTCGGAATAGCGAGCAGGTGTTTTTTGAAAAAATCAAGCAAACTTAAACATTACTTAATTATGTTATGAACAATTAACAGAAACAAAAATGGGGTTTAGTTTTTTGCAAATATATCTAAAACTGTTTTACATTTTACAAAGAAAAAGATTGTAACAGAGTAAGTTTCCTAATTAAAAATACAAAACTCTTGGAACTGTAGAACCACTATGTATAACTTTCCCAATGGGTTGAAAGTACAACCGAAAACGGGAACTCTGGATCGCGTGAGTTTCGCCTACTTTCGACCTTTCCTACCTACCTCGACCTTACCTATTAATGTTCCCACTGCTGGGACACAGGCCTCCACTCTTCGAGAGGGAAGAGAGGGAATGGGCTATCATCTACCACGCGGGCCCATTGCGGATTGGTAGATGTCACAAGTATTCGAATTTTTGGTTCCAGGACATGTCGGTTTCCTCACGATGTTTTCCTTCACCGTCTTTAAGAGCAGTGGTGATGGAATAAATTACCCAAAGTAATGTGCCTGCCGGGGTTCGAACCCAAGACTTACTGTTCGTAAGTCGGGGCTGCCACCACTGGGTCACTGCTCCTCTGTAAAAATACTATTAAAACTCATTAAACGTAAAAGATAAGAATTGAAAAAAATCAACCTGAAATGTTAATTACGATTTGTCTATTAATATTTTTTTTTGTTTTCCTGCTACAACACGAACATTGCAAGTGCGATATTGCTAACTAACAAATCTGAGCCGCATGATAACGATTGTGATTTAAGCTTTTAAATACTATTGTTTAAAAAAAATATATATTATTATATATATTATTAAATATAAGCGGTAAATATTTTCGAGCCGTTTGGGGTTGAAACTCTAGGGGCAGGGCCTTATGGTTCTAGTTGCCCGGACAATTTAGACATTCAAAGGTGCATAAAGTCACAACAAGCTGAAAATCAGTAAAATTGTTCAAAACATCATTATAAATATGTCGGATCCACCGGTATTACTCCGTTAAATTTAGGCATCATGTGGGCAGTGTTTGGGTCTCGTGCAATGAAAATACACTGGGTGCGGTTCACTGGTTTATTTTAAAAATCACAATTTAGTTTGAACACAATTTAGTCCAATCACTTATACTGGGCACAACGAATCGAGTACAGTTCCGGGATGTCTTCACACTGCGGCGATCAGACACTGAATGTCCTCCTCGCTGCACTTTCGAAACATCACGACTCTGTAGAAGCGCGCGCAGATGGCGTGATGTTAAAATGGCGCGCTTGCGATTCGTTTCTTGTCCGTACTATTGACCGGATCCGACACGGCCATCCTGCGATTCACACGTCCTCGTGTGATGTTAATCTGGAAAACACAAAAATTCCGCACAGTTTTTGTTCGTCCATCCCTGACTCATGAAATAATAAAAGGACTCTATCTTTATAATTTGATTTATTTCACTCAGAACTAATCTAATTTTAATCAATGATTAGGAAGTATTAATCAAAAGTCATTCTAGATTACCGAGACCAAGCACAAAAATTCCACATTAAATTGATCAAATACAACAAAACCTCAGGTGTCTCGTTCATAGTCAACAACAATCACACACTATTCCCCACGGGAATAACGAGTCAACCCTCGACTCCATGGTCTTTGCTCCTAGGCAAAACCCGACTATACCACCCAGAGCTACCGCCTACCGCGTACCCACGGACTACTTATCAAGCAGACACCGATTTCCAACGGGCTACGGCTACGATACTCTGGTATAGTCTCCGACCCACTGAACCGAAAACCTGTTGCCACAAATTAAAGTGTGCTTGGCCCAATTTTGTACTTGTTATACACTTGTGACATCCCAGAGCTGGAAAACAGCACCATAGCGACCTTTGCAGATGATACTGCTATTATGGCCACCGGATCAAGCCACAGAGAAGCAGTAGAGAAAGTTCAACTAGCTGTGAACAAAGTTTACGACTGGACACAAAAGTGGAAGATCAATCTGAATGAGTCAAAATCAGTTCACATTAACTTCACAAACAAACACAGTGACTACCACCCACTCTACATAAATGGTATGCAAATACCTTATGCTAATACAGCCAAATACCTTGGCATAACTCTCGACGCCAAGCTGCGTTGGAAAGCCCATATCAAAAAGAAAAAACAGGAACTCGATATTCGTTATAAACGTTTGTATTGGTTACTGGGAAGGAAATCCTGTTTATCAATACATAATAAGTTGATAATATACAAGCATATTCTGATGCCAATTTGGACGTATGGTATCCAACTTTGGGGCTGTACTAAGCCAACCAACGTCAAAATAATTCAACAGTTCCAAAATAAAGTACTCAGGGCTGCTGTAAATGCACCCTGGTACATAAGAAACGATGACCTCCACCGTGACCTCGACATGGAATTCGTCACCACCATCATACAAAAATTTGCTGAAGCCCACGAACACAGACTCCATCGACACGTGAATGTTGAGGCAATCCAGCTGTTAGACAACACAGACATAGTGCGTAGACTAAAGAGAACTAAACCATTTGAATTAGTGTAGTGTAAGTGAATCAATAATAGTAACAATGTTGTGCTATTTATATAACACATGAACAAAGTGTTTTATCAATTTTACCAGACTCTAAGGAAGTGTTACGAACGTGTGTAAAAGTGCATACCTAATTATGGACACTATTCTTAGCATTAACATAATTTATAACGTAGCATAATAAGTTAGATTTAAATTGTTTATTAGTCTTCTTAGGCTAGATTGCAATTAACTAGTAAGAACTTGGTTCTTACTAACAAGGAAAAAAAAAAAAAAAAAAAAAACACATTAAAGTGGTGCCAACTCCTCATCTATTTCTTCTACAATTTCAATTGGTACTTGGCCCTCGGGCATCTTACGGACACGATCATGAGCGTATTTGTAAGTACGCTTATTAATTAACGATTTTAAAACATAGCGGTCACCATCTAACAATTCAATAATTTGAAATGGCCCTCTATACTTCACATCAAGTTTTGTTTGATTACGTTCTTCATTTTCAATAAGCACGAATTCACCGACAGAGAACCTAGTCACGCTTGCCTTTGTACTATCAAAACGACTCTTATCATAACGTGCAGACTTTTCAATACCTTCAGACGCTAATCTCCTAATGTCATCAAGCTCTATAGTCTCGTCATTTTCGTCAGCCATTAAATGAAGTGGACGCGCTACTTTACCTATCAAAAGTTCCAACGGACTAGCTTTTGTGACGCGGTTCACTGTGCAATTCAGAGCCAGCTGTACGCCTCCTAGCGAGTCTTGCCACGATCGATGTTTATCGGTCTCTACCGCTGTTAACATTGACTTAAGAACGCTCATTATCCTTTCCACCTGACCATTGGCCCGAGATGAACCAGTAGCAATGAGGTGAAGGTTGATGTTTTTACTTTGGCAGAAATCACGAAACTCTTTACTAGAAAAGCACCGTCCCTGATCAGCGATTATTCGTGCAGGAGCGCCAAAGAGTGCAGCGCTATCTGACACAGCCTTGATACTGCTTTTGGAGTCAATGTTTTTAGTATGAAACAGCAATACGTACTTGGTAAATGCGTCGATCATCACGAACACACACTCCTTGTTGTCACTCTTGCCACTCAGCTTTCCCGTAGCGTCTATGTGTACGGTATGCCATGGAATCGCTGTCTTGGGTATAGAGTGAAGTTCTGCTTGTACTTTATACCCGAATGGGACTTGGATATCTTGCAGGTGACACAGTTGTCTACAAACCGCTTCACATAGCGACTCATACCCTCGAACCAATATTGGTTGTACAGTTTTTCCAGAGTCTTCTCCCATCCAAAATGTTTTAATACTCCTGATGGGGGCTCGAGCATACAGAGGTCGACTCGTTTCTCCACTGGGGAAGCAGCGCTGGATGCGCCCGCTGCGCAGCGGCTGGCGATGTGGCCCGGCGTGCCACACTTAAAGCACACTAGTGTACTGCTGCCGGCTTGTTGTCGCTGGCCGACACTCGTAGCAGTAGGCGCAGGCGACGGCTTCTTGACCTCGTTTTTCTTTGAGCGGCAATCCGCTTGTTTGTGTCCCGGTTTGCCACATGCATGACACTTGATTGGTGCTAGTGAAGAAAACTTCGAACGTTTCTCGTTTCCGGCTTCAGTGCGCATGTCTGTAGGGGCTCTCCTCTTCAGGTAAGAGAATGCTTGAAGCTCTTGTTGCAACTTATGACGCGTTGTGATCTCAGTCGTAAATACGAGGCGTTGTAAGCGGGTATCAATTTGTGCCAAATGAGCGATAACAGTTGACGCCGCAATCTGTTCAACGCTGAGATCCTTCCATCGATTCAATAAAAACGTCATAAGACGACTAGCATAAGCAGCATAGGTCTCATTCTCCTTTGGCTTGTCATTGTTTAGGTTAATGAGGGCAGCCGCAGAAGTTTCGACACACACAAATCTGGCCTTGAATAATTCTTGGAATTGGTCCCACGTCATACCTGGATAAGTTATCTGCGACAGCTATGTAGATGCGGAGCCTTTCAGCGCCTTGCTTAGCGTCAAAATTAGTTGGCATCCCTCCACTGCACTCCCGTTAAAACACAAGTCAGCGGTGGCGCACCACGAGCGCGCATCGGAATCTGGTTTGTCGGGGTCGAATTCCGGCAACACAAACTTGTTATTCACTGGCTGAGTTTTCAAAGTTTGTATCAGCGCGTGCATTTGCTGGTTTTGCATTTCAAAAAGTAACCGCCACTGATTGTTATTGTCACTGTTCCCGCGTGTAATTTCATTAGCACGATCTGATCCCACTTCTGATGTCTGATCCACCGGTATTACTCCGTTAAATTCAGGCATCATGTGGGCAGTGTTTGGGTCTCGTGCAATGAAAATACACTGGGTGCGGTTCACTGGTTTATTTTAAAAATCACAATTTAGTTTGAACACAATTTAGTCCAATCACTTATACTGGGCACAACGAATCGAGTACAGTTCCGGGATGTCTTCACACTGCGGCGATCAGACACTGAATGTCCTCCACGCTGCACTTTCGAAACATCACGACTCTGTAGAAGCGCGCGCAGATGGCGTGATGTTAAAATGGCGCGCTTGCGATTCGTTTCTTGTCCGTACTATTGACCGGATCCGACAAATAGACTTTCTAAGTTCCCCATGATGCTCTAAGCGCACACCCTGTATCTCGAAAACTATTTACGTATAAAAAAATAAGATAAAAAAGTTGTAGGGAATTCAATTCTCTTCAATATTGATCATACATACAAATAGCGAGAAACCCATAGGAAACGAGATATACCTATGCAAAAAGAACGATTTTTGTGACCTTTGACCCCGAGTAACTTTTTTCCATACACGGGAATGATGGGGAACTTAGACATTTAATTTATAATTATGTTTTGAACAATCCTACCAATTTTCAGCTTGTTGGGAATTAATGTAACCTTTTTTTTTTTTTTTTGGTGGGTGTAAAATCATCGAATAACCCCTCCCGCTCTTGGGCAGAGCGAAAGGGAGTGTCAGACTTCTACTGACTAAAAACCACCCATGTTCCTTCTACGCCCTCTATGTCGTGGCCGCGATAACCGGTGGACTACCCACGGCCCCGACAGGGATTAATGTAACCTCACCCCTATTTTTTGGTCTAATTTGACCGGACTATAGTGCGCAGAGCCTTTTTAAGGATTTTTCTAAACGCCTTGTTGACGCTTCCTCTGACCCAAGGGCTGGCTTTTTCTTTGGCCAGAGGCTAAGTGTTGCCATACAACGCGGCAACGCTGCTAGTCTCTGGGCACTTTACCTGCTGTCAGCGTTGAGGAAGAGTTTTTCGATGCCCTTTTATAGTTAGTTTGTTTTTAGTTTAGTTTATATGTTTAGTATGGTCTTACTTAAACCAATAAATTAAAATATATTGTTTAAAATAAATGCTTTGTTTATATTATAACATTATTTTTTAATAAACCTTCCCTAATAATAATTAATAATATTTGCCATTTTTTTTTTGCCTTTGCCACCGTCCTGGAGAATTCCGTCACTATATTTCTGGGGGTTCTCGTCTGGCTAATGGAGAATACTTGCATAGACACAATCTCATTGCCAGGATTATCCACCAGCAACTTGCTTTGAAATACAACCTTGTGGAAACAGAATACCATAAGTATGCGCCCGACCCAGTTCTTGAAAATGGTAATATTTCTTTGTATTGGGATCGACCTATCGTCACTGCATGACAGGACTATTGTTGCCAATAAGCAACAATAAGTATATAGTCGTGTAGTTTATAGTCGTCATAAGACGTCCGTCTTATGACGACGACGAGCGACGGCGAGCTAGCCCATTACTCACTGTCCATAGGCCCACGTCTACGGTGGCCGGAAGCTGTCACGTGGCCTCCGACGCCCGGAGCGTCTCCCGCGGCTTCTTCTTCTCTCTCACGTTCCGCCACCTCCTTCGCTAGCATCACTGCTTTGCAGAAGGAGGCGATGGCGTCCCATTTCTCCTCGCCCCGGACCATGGCTTGGCTACAAGAACACGGCGAGGCTCCGCCCAAGCGGGGCAGACCTCTACGGTGTGCTCCAACGTGTCCTCCGGCCGATCCTCACAGTGGTGACATCCGGGCGTTTCCTCCCGCCTGATTCGGTACAGGTACCTCCCGAAACAAGGAGAGACCCCTTTTCTTTTCCTTTTCTGTATAAAAATCGTGAAGCGGTTCACAGAATACATATACCTACCAAGTTTCAACAGTGTAGTCGTAATAGTTCCTGAATAAAATGGCTGTGACATACGGACGGACAGACAGACATGACGAATCTATAAGGGTTCCGTTTTTTTGCCATTCGGCTACGGAACACTAAAAAAGTGTAATGTCCTTTTCTAAAAATTATTCTAAACGATATATGTCGGTAAGATGGACCATTTTGTAACTTGTGCCTGACTTGCTTGAAATCTGCCTTTGCGTGTTCTAAAGGCAGATTTTATGTTGTCATTTAATATTGTATAATTTTATAAGCAACTGCTAACTCAATATTACTCGTTCAACTGATGAGATTTATTTTTCAAAGTATTGGTTACTTGTTTATTTAAATCACTTTCACAAAGTATCGTGATTTCATTCTAAAACAGAAAACAGAACCGAGTTTCGATTTTCACAAATAAACTTCCGACAATTGCCGAGCGTTTCCCGAATCGGCGCATCGGAAAACTTTTAATTTTATTGGCACCCCGATATCGGAGGTAACGCCTTAAGGTTATTATGCTATTTGACTCCGGATTACCGGTAATCTCTACCTGATTCACGCAAATAATCGGGAGAAACCGAGATTGCGTTTCAACTTGAATTTTATACGTTTTTCATTTCTGTGTTTTTTTTTATCCATCTCTCCCAGTGCCTTCTCTCTCAAAACGTCAGGAACGAGTCCAGAACGTCACACGTTTCTTGGTCCTGAGGCGCCATCGAGGCGACAACCATCATCAGGCAGCCAATAAGTGTCGATTCTTGCCCATCTGCACTCACCCATTCAGGAAATGTGACCTGCCTAGTCCCATTTTACTTCGCAAACTTATCGCTAACATAGACGATGCCTGTGTTAGGGTGTATTGTGGAGTTGCGTGTTCGATCGGGGATTTTGATGTTTAAAATGCTACACTTTATCGCTCTTTGGCAAACTATGAGTTTGAATGTACGTGTATAGTCGTTTTAATTTAAATAGAACAGCTACATCCCGAATTTACCTACACACTAAAACTGTTAACAGCTCACTAAAACCTCAACCAACAGCTACTTAAAACCCCTAAAGCTTAGTTACTGAAAACCACAGCTGCTATAGAACCGTGCGGTGCCGGTGCGAACTAAACGAAACGAATCATCGAAGCAGGCGCAATTCCAACCGCACGGAATCGCACGGGCCCGCACATTACCGCACGAAACCGCACGTTACCGCACCGCACCTACGGCCATCAACGGTTTGAATATTTCATAGCTACAAAACACAACTCCTAGCGATTTGCGAAGCGGATAGACTGCCCGATAGCTATTTGACGTTTTAGAGATGAGTGGAAGAAGGTGAACATTGCTCTGAGCTTGGGAACTTGTGCACTGTTTGTGACTTTTGGCCGTCAACTAAAGGGTGTAAAAGTACCCATAAGGAAGCCGAAGGTACTTGTACTAATATTGGTTTTTAAGGTAATAATTTGCCTCTATGTCCTGTTTAGGTATTTTTTAAAGCATCCATTAACACAATGTTTTGAGTGTGCTACATTGAGTTTTACCGTACAAGGTCACTTCTTTATACGAGCGGTCAGGTTATGCTGGGTACTGCCTGTACTGTATCACTCAGAACAAAAACGATCCTATTTTTAGTTACAAACCTAGCCTTCTTACCTTCCTCTTTACAACAACCTCAGTCAGGATGACACGTGGACATTCCCATGCACGGCAATTCCAGACGCGTGAACAATTATCCCGGAGCTCGTGTGCAATTGTCCCTCCGTAAACATTTAGTTCCATCTTTTGTACCGGCAAATGCATTTCATACACACACTTCGTTCATTCACTCATTCCTCGTTCGTTCGTTAAACTTTTTTACGCCAACTGCAACGTGTTATTGACAAAGGTAATATTTATTCAGCCATAGTACTGGCTGGCGTTTGTAATAGAATATTGTTTTCGTTAAATAAAAAATGGCGGTCTGTGTTTGCGAATGCTTAGTTACTGCGGAGGCCTGTCGGACGATAGTTCATGTGGAAATTGGAAAAATAATAGAATTTATATCCTAGTGACAGTGTCGTTGCGTGATTTTTATTTGTTTTTATTCTATTTTCATTACACGCATGCGGAAATAAAAATGTGTATGCAAGTCTGAAACGCATAGAGTACAGTTTAAACATTTGAAGCCGTATTGGCTGTAAATATTAATAGCTTTTGCCCGCGGCTTTACCCGCGAGTCAATGACAATTTTCCATCCAAGCTTTCATCCCCTATTTAACTCCCTTATGGGTTGAATTTCGAAACATCTTTCCTTATTCCTTGTCTACATTATAAAGGGAACCTCTATG
Source organism: Diarsia rubi (assembly GCA_932274075.1). Taxonomy (NCBI): domain Eukaryota; kingdom Metazoa; phylum Arthropoda; class Insecta; order Lepidoptera; family Noctuidae; genus Diarsia; species Diarsia rubi. The sequence goes on from OW026433.1 coordinate 7,987,029, forward strand.
CAAACACCTTTCTAGGTCCAAGAGTTTGGACTGGGCGTTGATGAGTCAGTCAGTCAGTCAGGACTTCTCTTTTTTATATAGATAGAAGATAAGTAGATTTATATGGAGTGATTCTTTCATTTAGTACTTATTCTAAAAAGGAATCACGCTATGTACATTAATTTAGACCCTCTGTTCTGTTTAGTCATGAATCCATTCATTCATATCAAAACACTCGCTCCGTAAGTGTATTTATTGGCCGTAGTCAAAGCATTGGTATATTAAAATATATGGCAAATTAAATTCAGTTTGATTGTGGTGCATCCCTCGGGGTCGTTCGTTATGAATGTCTGTAGGGGGTAGTCAGCGGTGAATGGTTTCTGATTGACGGAGCGCTGTTGTGTAAAACTATAGCTAGTATTTTTGGGTGTGTAACGAAGAATAAATTTGTAGGCACTACGAGAGTGCGAATAGGGTATTTTACCAAAAACATCTAATTAGTCCGTCTGTTAGATTATCGAAAAATATTGAATACGTGTTTATTGTTTTATCTTATTAATATAAATTGACGACAATAAAACGTGTCAAAGGTCATGAGTGGGGGCTTTTGACGTCACTTTGTGGGTAAAATAGTTCTAACCTTGTGACGTCACACGACTTGACATGACTTTTCAAAGCACTGTATCATCTTCATCCTTTGTTTACGTAAAAAAAGAAAACAATACCTGTCCATTATTTTCTGGAAATCTATCTGACGGACTAATTATATTTTTTTATTACGTAAACGAAACGTAAAATATCATCATCATCACCTGCTCAGGCCTCCTCTCTCGGAGAGGGATGGCCTATAATCCACCACGCGGTCTCAGTGCTGGTTGCTACATGTATTCGATTTTTTTGATTCGAAGACATGCCGGTTTCCTCCCAATGTTTTTCTTCATCGTTTTGAGAAAAGCGGTGATGATATAAATTACACAAAGTAATGCGCCTGCTTGGCTTCGAACCTACGACTTAATGTTCGTAAGTCGGGGCCGCCACCACTGGGCCACCACTGCTCAGTACGTAAAATATAGCGGGTTTTAAATCGATAATACAACTAGCCTAAAGCTTTCAGTTTAAAAAACATGGTCACTAATATTATTACTTACACTGACAACGGGATATTTATCATATTTACTAAGCACAGTGATCATAGATAAACAAAAATAATAATATAGTGTAATATCGGAAACTGCGGCAGCGGTGGCCTACGGTCGTGGGTTCGAACCCATTTAGGCACATTACTAAGTGTAATTTATTTCATCACCGCTGCTCTCAATACGGTGAGGGAAAACATCGTGAGGAAACCGGCATGTCTTAGAACCAAAAAATTCGAAGACATGTGACATCTACCAATCCGCACTGGGCCCGCGTGGTAGATTATAGCCCATTCCGTCTCAAAAAGAGAGGAGGCCCGTGTCCCAGCAGTGGGAACATTAATAGGCTGTTGGTGATGAATACAAAACAAATAATACACACTGAAAACAGGACCATTACGGTCCTGTTTTCAGTGTCAATGGTAATCTCAGTTTAAATGTTTGCGACAAACACAATTAATTTCACAAGCAAATATGTACCTACAAAATCCTACAACCAACTAAATATTATAATTCGAAACTGAAAAAAAGGAATTCTGCAAATCAAATGAACCCTACGTACAAGTACAGGGCGTCTGAACTGGCCGCTTTAGATCACTTTAGAGTCTTAAAATAGTCATAGACGTTTTTATCTCGTTTTACTTTTTTTGTTGTACTCCACGACTTATTTTCGGGCCTACACTGCCAGGTTGTCTACTCATACCGAAGTATTAATGCTGTAATCTCAGACCAAATAAAAAGTAAAGACGGAACTCTGCGAACAGCTTTTCATTAATTTGTTAAAACTAAAAACACGTATCCAATATTTTTCGATAATCTAACTGATGGACTAAACAGAATCATATGTTTTCTAAACATCCCTATTGTCTTGTTTTTCGTATTATTTTCCAATTATGATTCTAATAAAACGGCTATTTTAGGCCCCTGGCAAGCAATAACAACACTTCCTCAAATAACAATAAAACCCACAAACGCTTGTTTAATTAATAAACAATAAAGGCGAAACAAGTATTAAAGCTAAACAAATACAGTTAGGGTAAGAAAAGCCGCAGTTGGTTGACTGTTCGTATTATTGGTTCGCGCAAGTTGGTTTAGCGGCAAACGGCAAGCCAAACACGCAATCAAAGGCTCTTCGATGCTGACCAACTAAATAGTTATGTTGTTTAATTAAAGGATTTAGAAATAGGGTGGGAAAAGTACAAGGTGTATAAAAAGAGGAATGAAACGCAAGGTTTGATGGTGATTTCAAACTTGTCGATCGAGCGACGAAGGTAGACGGAAATACAGTTACAGTTATGGGAATCTGTTTTCCGCTTTTATTAGCTTACCCTGAAAGTAACTAGCTATGTAAAAAACTAACAAGATATATTCAAACTACTGACCAGAAACTTTACTAAAGGGTAGCAAACAAAAAAATAATAATTCATCCGTCTGATAGATTTCCAAAAAATATTGGACACGTATTTTTTTTCTCGTAAACAAACAAAGAAGACGATACAGTGCTTTGAAAACTCGTGTGACGTCATATTCTAAGACATTAGTGTGGCATTTTTACCAGCCAGTGACGTCACAAACCCTCACTCAAATCTTTGACGCGTTTTATCTTCGTCAATTTTTATTGATTTGATAAAACAAAAAAAACGTATCTAATATTTTTCGTTAATCTAACAGACGGACTAATTAGAATCACATTTTTTTTATTCGGTAAACATTTCTATTATTATCCCAAACATTTACTTGCTGTCTTGGCTTTTTTGGATATTCCTGACGTTCTCAAGTTCCTCCCGCACTCCGGAAAAATGAAAGAAGAAAGAAGCTTGAATCCGGGTTTGCCTTGAGAATCCAGACGTATGGTAATCCTAGTTGTCGAGGTCAGATAGGGAGTCGCTCAAGTATTCATGTCAGCTGCATTTGGTTAGACTGGGACGCTGACCCAACCAGCGTTGGGAAACAAACATTAACTGGAAACGTTTATTTAAGTTTTTTTATTTTTTCAATATATTATTAACATATATATAAATGATATCATTTATTATTATGTAAGCACTGTAGTTGATGCCAATTAAGATCGCAATAGCGGTCATTGCCTTTTCCCTAATATCTCTTCGTACGAACCATAACAAATGAACCGTGTATCGTTTTTAGGGTTTCGTAGTTCATTAGAAAAAATGTTGAAGATCTGATAGATGACGAGATTCAAGACATGAACTGGCTTAATTTTGTACTTCAAAGCTTAGAACTTTGATAAATGTAGGTGGGTCAATGACCGCTATTGCGATCTTCATTGGCAGCATCTATGGTAAAAAATAAAAATTACTGTTTAAAAGCGGACTTAATGTTTACTTATTTTAAATAACCAGCGAAAATGTAAAACTAAATTCATTCTAAAAACTTGGAACCATACCATGTAAAAGCGTTTCCTAAAGATTTAAGTTCCATTTTTCCCAGTAACAAAGTACTATTGTCGACTTAAGAAATAAATCACAATGGAACTTGAGCTTGTAGTGGAAATAATATTATCTATTGTGTTCGCGTCGTTAGCTTAATATTAAGTGCCGTTGACTGTACCTACGAGTCTGCTGTCTGCTTAGAATATTATTTCTTTAGGATAAAAGAATCATGTAAAGTATTATGGTGACTCGGTATTTTTCTGTTTAGGTATTAAATAGACTATCTCCGCTTTTCCGCCACAGTAGGCGGTGAAGATGTTATTGGCTAGGCAGTTCTTGACTTTTTAAATACGACTGCGGTGAAGCCCTAAAGGAGGGTTTTGTGTTTGACCCGTATGTACATATATGTATGAACATATATGTCCGTTTCTTTGTTCCCTCATAACTCCTAAACGGATGATCACTGTTTTTATTAAACTATCACATTACTTGAAATCACAATTTGATACAAAAATAAAGTCCTCCTTACTGGAAGCTCAAAACAAACTTGTAAGTTGGTCGCCAGTTCGCCACCACAGGCGCGCCATTTTTTTTGCGTTTCATTTTAAATTCGTGACCAATGAAAAAAACCGGTAATATAAACAAGATGATTATATAGTCACCGTCCAAATTCTGTTAAATTAATCTTTGGCGAAAATCATTGAATACGTGTTTTTTCTTTTACTATCACTCAATACAAAAATATTGAAATATCACATCACAAAGTTCATCGTTTTATGGAGAGCGGATAATTCTTTCGAGAAAATTATTTAATATAAAAATTTTACGTATCGATTTTTTTTTTAATTGTTTTAGTGAAAACGCCTAGAAAAAATTTGGATGGTGACTAAAATAAGATCTTGTATATTATGAACTCTTGACGTTATCTTTTATCAAAACCAATGCAACTATGACAATAGTAACTTGCGTTTTAAGTACATAAAGTGTTGTAAAATGGGAACGAAAACAGGACATGAAACTCTCTTCCTGTTATTATTATAAAGAGTAAAAAACATACGAAACTAAACATGAATTTTATTTGGCATCATCATCATTTCAGCCAAAAGACGTCCACTGCTTGACATAGGCCTCCCCCAAGTGTCGCCACATTGACCGGTCCCGTGCGTCTCGCATCCAGCGGGGCCCCGCAATTTTTCCGCGTTTTTTCATCAGAAATTACTCTGGAAGATACACCTCTGCCCACCCTTAGAAGATTACGGTCAAGGGTCAGGTCAGGTACAATCCTTTCGGTTTCCACAACTGACCCAATTTCAAAAAGGATTGACAACGAAAAACCCTTCAAAAATAAAAATCCCATTTCTCCAACAACTAAAACCATTTAAAGTCTTTCCTATTAACTTAGCCCTGGGTTCGTTAGCACCAGTAAGTGAGATGCATCAATCGGGGCTCATCTCAATTGTAATGGTTTGACTAGCCAATAGATAGCCGTGCACATCTGCTGTGCCAATCTAGTTTCAATTTGGCTACGTCTGGTCTCATTCACACCAATTTGTATGTAGATTTATATGTTGGATGTTAGACTATTTAGGGAACTTTTCTGATGTTTGTAGTTATAAATTTAATGATTTAACATCATTTATATTCAACATATAATAGGGGATCGGACTGAGTCAAAAAAATATGATTCTAATTAGTCCGTCAGTTAGATTATCCAAAAATATTGGATACGATTATTTTTTTATTTTGGACAAAAAATGACGAAGATAAAACGCGTCAAAGATCATGAGTGGGGTTGTGCCGTCATTTGTAGGTAAAATTGTACTGACATGTGACGTTTTCGAGGAGTTCATGAGTTTTCGAAGCACTGTATCGCCTTTATTTTTTGTTTATGTCAAAAATGAAAAAATACGTGTTCAATATTTTTTGGAAATCTATCTGACGGGCTAATTAGTAATTTTTTGTCCTATTGAATAACATTTTTTTTGCAGCAAGCTTTCCTAATTTTTGTATTTATCCGATCAAGGAAAAGATTTATGGGTTAAGTGATGAACGATTTGAAAGAAAAGAAGTAAATGAAAACGAGACAATTGGCAGAGGAGAAGAAAAACGTCCACCGACCCAAGTAACGTGGGTCAAGCAGGGAAATTATGGTGATTTTATTTATCAAAGTCTTTCACAGAGCACAACATCGGTAACCATGAAGTTTCTTATCGGTTCTTCTCCAAAGGAATCGAGGAAACCCCTTTTTGCGACGTTTTGTAAGTGCCCACGTAGGCCTGAAAAATGAAACACCGTGAACTCCGGCCTGTGAAATAAAATATTTTGAATTTGACAGGCAGTGTCTAGGGTCTGAAATTTACTAATAAAATTCGAGGTGCTGAAAATGCGTTGAGTGCACTATTTTTCGCAGAACACAATTCCAAGTCGAGTTGAGTTTCTGTACGACATTTCCTGCAAAGCATAAAAAAATGACAAGACATGATTCGAAATACCACGCTGCTTTACAAAACGGGCATAGTGGACTGGCAAGAACTGGCTTTGGCAAGATGACTGTAAGGCTAAAATAGGTTAAATAGGGTTGGGTGGGTTACACCAACCTCACGCCCCATGACCGCTTAGCAAAAATTTCCACACGATGGCTGCCGGAAGACGGACGGACGGACGGCTTGCCTTGAGTTCTGGTTCGAAGTGATACAAAAAACCTGAGCCTTTGCCCAGCAGTGGGACAGTACTAGAAAAACAAAGCGTAAACGGTGATGGTTATATGGAAAGTATAGCTTTTGCAGATCCTGCCTCTAACAACGGTATTTTAGAGCTTAGTAAGGAATTTAAATCATGTGTTTAAACATGATTTAAATTTAAACACACAAAAACTGCTTTACCACACTAATTCCCCATAAGTCTAAGATTCCTAACATTCCAACTAAACTCGTAGTGCAAATCCCCAGTTTTTCCATACGAAAGTTCTTGCACGCTACGCCTAGTTCCCCGAATCTGGCAACACTCCAGTAATATCCACCATATCTGTAATTTCACTCATATCACGTTATTACCCAGCCCCGCATGATTACGCAAATTGACTATCGTAAATAACTTTTATGTAGTACAACGTATTAGTTAGCAAAATTATTGTCACGCGCCGTAAACTTTTATGTGTAAACTAGATACGTTGCCACTAACGCTCTCAACACTTCGAGCAAAGGTTTAGATCGTTAGATGTGTTCAGGGGTTTTTTTTTTGTAAGACAAACCCGTTTCACTATTTCCAAACCACTGTAACTCCTGAAACCCAGAATCAACACTGGCGAACACCAGAAAAGCGCCGAGACAATGAAGCTCGACGTCCCAGAGAAACGATTTAACTATACTCTATTTTCCACCGTTTATCGTCCACCACTCATTACTTACCGAGTTCCCTCTACGCTAAGCCGTTGGTCCCAGTTGTTATTTTGACAGTTGTAACAGGTACCTAGTCAGTGGCCTGAAAGTCTAACAACCAGTCTTACCAAAGGGTATTATATTCTCAGTACTAAGTGGGTTTTGGAGGTCAGATAGGCAAGCGCTCCATGTAACATACTGGTATTCTGCAACATCCAGTTATACTTGCAGCCGACCCCAACATAGTTGGAAGAAGGCTATTCGAACGATTTAAATCCTTGACCGCGTCTCACAACAACACTGCAGAAGCTTTTTTCGAGCAAAGTTCGCTTTTAACGTTCCGTGTTCCATCATAGATAGATTGTATAATTTTTCCATTACCGAATGTACGCTGTCCGATAGATCCTTAACTTCCCTTTACAAATTTTCTACACGATAAAAGGACTTGGCATCAATATCAAAGTACTTCGACTTGCAAAAATCTTGCAGTTTTAGCGTTCCGTACTTCAAAAAGAAAATCGGAACCCTTATAGGATCACTCGTGTGCCTGTCTGTCTGTCCGACCATCCCCCCCCCCCCCTTATCTCAGAAACTACTCAGCCTAAAAATGTTGAAAAAAAAACAGTAATTAGATCAACACTTATAGATTACAGGAAAGCCTATAAGAAATCTATGGTGCTAAAATAACATGGAAAACACACTTTTTTTTTGGTGGGTGGGAAATCATCAAATAACCCCTCCCGCTCTTGGGCAGAGCAAAAGGGAGTGTCAGACTTCTACTGACTAAAAACCACCCATGTTCCTTCTTAGCCCTATATGTCAAGGCCGCGGTACCTCTTACAACATCCTGCAGCCCCGGTACGGAACCCTTCATGTGCAATCCTTCATGTCCGACTTGCACTTGGCCAGTTTTTTATCATAAGCTATGAATTTTCTTTAAAGACAGATTCTTTTCCGATTCAACAATGGCTCTGCGAAGATTAAAATACACGTAGCTATTGGTTGTGAATAATCTCAGTACCTAGTAGTGGATGAGAAGATATTTTTTCTGATATTTGATCTGGTTTTTCATCCCTATTCTGACGGTTTCTTTCATAGTTAATATGGATCAATGCTAAGATCTTGTTACTACTTTCTTTAGACTTATGATAAGCTTATTCGTAGTCTGATTTACGAGGATGTCATTTGAAAGAACTTCCTGCAGTGCTATTGCGTATCTTTTAAATGTCAGTGGCTATCATTTAGTCCATGGATTAACTGTCAAATTGGTTATGGTTTAGTACAAAATGGAACCATTTGACAGTTAATTGATGGACACTATATGAAAGCCACTGTCATTTAAAAGATACGCAAGAGCCCCGCTGAAAGACTAAAGTTTTGACAGTTACTTTTAATGATCATTTAATAGGGGACTGCGTATTACACGTGAGATCAGGAGAAGCCCGGTGGTGGCGACCACGACTTACGAACAGTAAGTTGTGGGTTCGAACCCAGGCAGTAATTCAGTAATAAGACTTTGTGTAATTTATATAATCACCGGTGCTCTCAAAACGTGTGAAGGAAAACATCGTGAGGAGGCCTGAGTCCCTGCAGTGGGAACATTTTAGGTCGTACGATCGATCGTTGCCAGTTGGACCATCGTACGATCATTTACATCGCACGACGATGAACGCATCGTTTGATCGTACGACCGTTGCCAATTAGGACGCCGCATAACGGAACATAACACAGAACTCAAAAAGACAAGCATAATATTCAAGGCCAAAACAACACTGCACTCTAAAGTCATTAATCAGTGCTAATTACTGCCGTATGTATACCGACTTACGATAATGGCTGGTTGCTCTCACAAAACATCAGATAAGTAAGTCCAAAAACCAAACATATATCAACCATGATCCGTTCCTAATTGCCCCTTCATAAACGGGTCTATAAGCCGGGCTATGGGCCGGGCTAATCAGTTTACTTAAACCTTTTTTATCATAAATCGCTGCGAAATGACAGAATAAGTCTGTCGCTTTGTCGACCAGGGCTCGTCAACATTTTGTGTACCATCTGATTTCCCCTGAGACGTCATGGTTTTAGATTTTAATGTTCATTCGTGAAATAAATAGCTTTTTTCAACATAATTTTAAATCCGTGCTCTTAAATATTTGTGAATTATGTTTATTTAATAATGAGGTTGTATTTGTTTTGGTATTATGATGAAATCCATGATTGGCTGACGTTTGTTTTCGTACTGTAAGCTATATTCACAAATTGTATGTTTCATAATCTGCTTTTCTGCTAATCGAAAACATAATCGATTGAAATTTGAAAATGGATATATTCTATCTACGCTTCATACCGGATATCACGCGATATCTTGCCTATTTCCATCAACGGTGCACAAATCCAGACTCCGTGGCTAGTTATGACAAAATGATGAAAAAATCCAATACCAATTTGTCCTACCCGGGAATTGAACACAGAACCGCTCGCTCAGCAGTCGCGATCGCGACTACTAGTCCAACGAATCATTCTGTAGGCACATTTCTTTAGAAACGTAAACGTGTGATATGAAATAGTACATTGTTATCCGAGGGGCGAAAGTTACTTATTTAGTCCCGAGACGGGGTTTGGCGCCCATAACGTAGTGAGGGCGCTAATAGTTTGAGGGACTAAATAAGTAATTTACCCGAGGTAAACACTGTGCTTTTCATTACGAATACGAGGAAAGTAAAAATAAGAACATAAATTATTAGCTAAAGAAAAAAATATTGTGGATCGGATTGTCGCTGTCCCACTTTTTTTGTTCTCTTGTCTTCCAGCTAATAGCCAGTATTTATATGTTCATCATTAAAAAAAATAGTTAAGCTTTAGCTTTATGTTGTTTTAATTTTTAATCGCGCTGTTTAGTGGTTGTATAAAAAGTTGGAACACGGTTCAATAAAAATGTGAAAATAGACATAGTATTTTTTTAATAAATTGACAGCTGTCAGTTGAAAGCGATTCTCCCTATGGCTGAAAAGTAGTACTTTCAACCCGCTCCGCAGGCATGTTATGACCTACTTTCAGAGCATGAGTAATCAAAATTAAATTTTCTCTCTTGTAAACGTATCAGAGTTTAAGGCAACTCAATACTAACGTTAAACAATCTAGTCATAAAAAAAAACAATTTTATCAAAGTTAAAAATAGGTCCTTTTCTTTACCCACTTATTCCTGTTTTGTCCCACGCATTTTCGCTCGTTTTATATAGAATCTATTGACGGATAATTTTAATACGTAATTGTCGTTTCAAGAATAATGTTGCGTCATAGATTCTGAGAGAGGACCGAATGTTTCGCGCACCAATGTACGAGCTCGTCAAAGGTCAATTTTGGATTTAGGTGACGGCTTTCAATGGCGTAATAGGTATATCTACTTCGTTATGTGACTACATACTTTCATAAATAGTCAAAATTCTGGTAATGCTTACAAGAAATTGAAGGGTATGGACCAAAATCCCCCCAAGACCAAGACGTCTCCGAGGACGTTGCGGTATGCATAGCAATTATTAACAGTTTTTTTTTTGCCAAGTACGTCGTACTTGCACATGAAAGGTTCCGTACCATCGTAGTAGAAAAGGCTCCTTCAATTTGTATTATTTGTTGTTATAGCGGCAACAGAAATACACAATTTGTGATAAGTTTATGACATACATAATAAATGCTCTAACAATAAGTATTAAATAACTATATTGTTTTTTGCATGCCATTTTAATTTCACTATGTAATAAGAAACTCAATTTCCGTTAAGACCAATTTTTGTACCAATACTTATCGCAAATAAATGATTATGAAAAAAACTAGAGCGAAAACCCGCCAGGCTTCACGTCAACACGCTCCACACTGGTAATCCTGCTTCTACTAGTTGGCAATGCAAACCTCTCGCGGGAATCGAGTGAAAACACTCTCGAGTCCTGACTGCACGCTGTAACACTTCCATTTACCTCCCGGTTGAAGCATAGTGACGTACGTATAGGATTACATGTTCGATCATTGAAATTTCTTGACAAAAAGCGGGATATTTGAAAAAAGTTTAGCCGTTTGATTTTTTTGTCTAAAACGCTTATGTTAAAAAGACTAGCTAAATGTCGACGCCTACTGGGCAAAATCTGGACGGTGGTGTCAAAAACTCTAATAAAACTAGACGGATGGCAGCTCTACGTATGAACGAGTAGGTTTACTGTCGTATTATAATGCCCATAGGAATAACGTCTGGGAATGACCTCTTCTTCATTAAAGATTCAAGTCAATTGGTATTGTATTGACGATTTTAATGATTATAAAAATAAATTAATAATTATTTAATTATAATTAATTGATTAATTAATTAATAATTTATTTGGTATTACATTTTATAACAAACTGCCATCTTCTTTTCTAGACTTGCCATTTAATGCGTATAAAGCAAAGTAAAATCTAATCTTTGTTTAAAAGCTTACTATTCCATTAACGACTACTTAAATGATAAGAACAGTTGGTCGCTGAGTTGAACACAAGACAACGTTTGTTATTTATTTATGTTCTTTCTCCAAGATTAGTTTACTGATATGTTATGTCTTGTTTTATTATTATTATATGTATACTTTTTTATACTTGCCTTACTATTGTATCGAGTCTGGTTCTTCTAACCAACCTAACAGACAGATGTGTGCTGGGGAGTTTGTTCCGCCACTTCTTCTTTCCAGCAAAAACACTAGGAAGTGTCGAAGGGGGAGCGTTTTGGGGGACTGTCTCTTGTAAATAAGTAAAGTAAATTTTGACGTTCGAAAAGTGCTGATTATCAGCCTAGTTTGAATAAATGAGTTTAGATTTTGATTTTGATTTTGATTTAAATAAATTTTCTTTCTTTCTTTCTTTCTATTATAACTCATATTTAGAAGTAAACTCATATTTGTTACGGACGTGTATCATATTTTTGTCAACATTTAACCAGCCACTTCCGCAGTGTCTTAAGACGAGGGTGTATAGCCAGTGAGTGTTGCCAGTTATGACTTATGGCACAGAGACATGGTCCTTAACTGAGGGCCTCTTAGAGAAGCTCAAATTCACGCAACGAGCTACGGAGAGAGCTATGCTCGGAGTTTCTTTGTGCGACAAAATCCGAAATGAGGAAGTTCGCCGAAGAACCAGGGTCACCGACATAGCTCGCAATGGGCAGGCCACATCGCTCGAAGAACCGACAACCGATGGGGAAGAAAGGTTCTCTAGTGGCGACCACGAACTTTAAGATGCAGATTTGGTAGACCTCCCACCAGGTGGATTGACGACATCATGAGAGTCGCTGTTCGTTTTAGCGTTCAGGTCTTGTCCAGCAGTGGACATCTTATGGCTGCATAATGATGAACCAGCCACTGACCTGCAAATTGCAAATTAAACCTAAGTAAATTTGATTTTCACAAGTTACCTTTTTTTGGAGGGTGAGCAGTCATCAAATTACTCCTCCCGCTCTGGGTGGAACAGAAGGGACTGTCAGAGTTCTACTGACTAAAAACTACCATATTCCTTTTCAGCCTTTTGTATTCGGGGCACCTCTTTCGAACAACCCGCAGCCCCGGTGTTGCTTCAATCATTTGGAAGGCGTAGGAAAACGACGTCATTGCTAAATTTAGCGCGCCTTAATAAACGTCTGTTGAACGAAGGGTCCTTGTTCCTACTATCTATCTAAAAACAACACTAACAAGAAAATGCAACCCAAGAAGAGAAAGATAACTTTTTATTGTTTCTTAGTTTACGATCTTTGTTTCATTCAGTTATCTTTTAATCTTTGCCAAGCGGCTTGAAGTAAGAAAATTAAACGTCTCAAGGAAAACAAGTTGCGAAAAGAAAGTATGTAACTATTTTGATAAAGTGAGTTAAAGTACTACCATACCATTTCAACTTCCAGTCTAACCGGATGAAGCTGAATACCAGTATTTTACATGGAGCGACTGCCTGACTGACCACAACTCAGCTACTCATACACACCTACATAAACTCTCGCCCTTTTCCAATGGGGGTATGGCAAAGACCACAGAACGCCACATGCTACTATCATACTCCTTTATTCAGCTACTCGTTTATTAAATTGTAAGTTTAAATAAGTGTATTACATAAAATATACCTAGTATCTAATAGCTCAGGATATCCCGAAGTTTATATATGTCATAAACTACGCGCTCCTTTTCACCGGCTTCACAAAGTTCATAATTCATTCGTCGGGCTTGGTATAACATTTTATAACAAACTGCCATCTTCTTTTCTAGACTTGCCATTTAATGCGTTTAAAGCCAAAGTAAAATCTAATCTTTGTTTAAAAGCGTACTATTCCATTAACGACTACTTAAATGATAAGAACAGTTGGTCGCTGAATTGAACACAAGACAATGTTTGTTATTTATTTAATTTATGTTCTTTCTCCAAGATTAGTTTACTGATATGTTATGTCTTTTTTTATTATTATTATATACTTTTTTATACTTGCCTTACTATTGTATCGAGTCTGGTTCTTCTAACCAACCTAACAGACAGATGTGTGCTGGGGAGTTTGTTCCGCCACTTCTTCTTTCCAGCAAAAACACTAGGAAGTGTCGAAGGGGGGGCGTTTTGGGGGACTGTCTCTTGTAAATAAGTAAAGTAAAGTAAATTTTGACTTTCGAAAAGTGCTGATTATCAGCCTAGTTTAAATAAATGAGTTTTGATTTTGATTTTGATTTTGGAAACATTGTTTTTATTGAAGTGTCCAAAACCGTTACTCTTTTTTCCCCACACTAGGAATGTATCCTGTATCGTGGGTAGTGTGTTTACAAACATTTTATCTCACATACACAAATCCTCAGACCCGGAACGACTTTGTGTCGGCCTCACAAATATTTGTTCCGTGCGGGGATCGAACCCGCGACACGCAGCGCAGCAGTCCATTGCCTGAGCCACTGCGCCAACCGTGTCGTCGTTACTAAATAAATAAAAACATATTAATTCGATCAATAAATATTAATAATTTCTGAATAACATTTTCAATAAAAATAATTATTGGTCATTCGTTGGGGCACAAATCGCTAATAATAAGGCAGGACCTTTCCCTGTCCTCTTTAGGGTTTCCTAGCCGAATGGCAAAAACGGAACCTATTTGAGTTTGGCAGCCGTGTGACCTACATCGGCAATTTGAGTTTTAGAATATATAGTATCGAGTTCATTATCAGTAACTTTAACTCCAAGGATACTACTCCATCATGTCGGGGCTGTGGGTTGTACACTAGTTACCGCGGCCTCGACATATAGGGCTAAAAAGGAACATGGGTGGGTTTTAGAAGAGAGCGAAAGGGAGTGTCAGTAGAAGTCTGACACTCCCTTTCGCTCTGCCCAAGAGCGGGAGGGGTTATATTGCTCGCCAAATATTATCATTTACATTTGTAAGTTTTTAAATAAATTAATACATTTTACTTTACAAAACAAAATCGCTGGATGAGACCACTGTAGGACAAATCGCAAATACTATCTCCTAGTTTTCTGATACGCAAGCAATCCCGATTTCAAGACAAATAAAATTAAGTGCTACGTAAAGAGCATTAAGTAGAGTATCTTAGCAGATACTAACACGACACTGAGCAGACTGCTCCCGAGCCTGAAATATGATTTCTAGCGAGCTTCGCCCCCCGGCGCCGCTCGCCTCCGCACTACACAACAAACTGAATTTGCAATATTTTCTATATGCCGCGCCAAATTCAAGAATCAAATCAAAGTTGCGCGAGATTTCGCCCCTCGAGATACAACCATGTTTGCCAGACCGAAATTTATCCTTTCACAACCAGAAATTGTGTTTACTATTTTTATGGTAGATTCCTTTAAATTCGTGGAGTCGGACGACTCGCAACTATGTGACTTCGGACGGCACGCGCCGTCTCCCTCGGAAATATTGAATTTTAAATAAAGTTAAGACGAACTTCGTATGTACTTTCTGGTGCATTCCACTTATGAAATTGCTTTTCATTTGTGAGCTAGCAAAGTATTCGTACATTCGTACTTCCAACTTTATTTACATCCACATAAAAGTGTAGGAGCTTCGTGCACAAAAACAATGGATTTGCATTACAAAAGCGAGCTCTGTGTGCATCCTAATGAACAGTAATTGTTTAAATCCACAAGAAAGTGGAGAGCGCGGAATACGCAACAACTTACAAACACATAATTACATTAAATGTACGCGTCGTTTTTATATCACGGCGGGTTGCACATTTGCACAGTTGCACAGTGCACACGTTACGTAACAACACTGCATTACAATGCTTCTGGGATTCAAGGAAGATTGAAACTGCACTAAAAACTCTGGTGGAAAATAAAAGGAAGGTTTTATTTTTCGCAATTTTCTATTGTAACGTTAAAGGTTAAACGACTACATTAATTTTAACACGTTTAATGAAGCGTTAGGTAATTTGCGAAGTCTGTTTAAGAAATAGGTTGCCTAATTAACTTTATGCTTAGAAGTCAGTCTCCTAATTAATATTATAAACTAGCTAGTGACTGAAAGTAATCTATAATAGGTACGTTGTGGTTTGATTCATTTATATGCTCAAACGTGTCAGCATTTCATTATAGAAGGTACCAGAACATTTTCGAAAGACAAGGAACAACAAACTCGCTGCTTTTAGATACAATCTCCTTGAAAATTATCGCTTAATCTGCACACTTATAAACACTGCATACAATTCTGCTGACCTACAGTCTGCTAGCAGCCCTGAGGATATCCCTATCCCACAACTCCCCTATCCTCTTCCCTATCCTACAATCTTCTTTGTTCACAGATTTCAAGTGGCCAGACATTTTGTAGAGACGCTTACATTTTATTATTTGCCCAAAGACTGTTCAGGGAGTTTCTACGTTGTAATTGTAAGAGTAAATCGGAAAATTTTTAATTGTTTTTTAAATTGAAACAGTATGTCAGGGGGTCTAAAATGGCCACTTGAGCAGATCATAATATGAATTGCGTTAAAAAGTGTAAAAT
The DNA here is from genome assembly GCA_932274075.1 of Diarsia rubi. NCBI lineage: Eukaryota > Metazoa > Arthropoda > Insecta > Lepidoptera > Noctuidae > Diarsia > Diarsia rubi. The sequence goes on from OW026433.1 coordinate 8,002,915, forward strand.
GGACCTTTCATAATAGTAACTGAGTCAGTGAGCATTTTACAAACTTTAACGAAATTATGTTATTTTCCTAGATGATCTATTTTGTAGAAAATGGTCGCAGACGCAGTTCCATTAGAGGAACACTATACATCTTTCAAAATAACGACACCCATGATTTGTTTGTTTGAATATTTTTATAGTTGTAAGTAGTAATAATAAGAACCGCTCGGATCAGCCTTCAAGGTTAAGCCGTGCTTGCCGAGGTTTGTTGGTGGATGGGTGACCATCATTATATACCGAGTTTCTCCGTACTTCGGAAAGCACGTAAAGCCGTCTTAATTGAATCATCTTTGACGCATTTTATCATGACGATTTTTATTAAATTGCTAAACGCAAAACACGGATATATCCAAAATTTAACGTTAATCTAACTGACTGACTTATCATTTTTTTTGTCACAAAACATCCCCGATAATTTTCCTAATTATGCGGCTATTTCAGTCACGTGTGCAGCAAATTATGAAGATGAATGGTCCTTCAGTGTCTACATCTATTAATTAATAAGACAGCTCACTCGGTCCACCTTCCGAAGGCTGTCGTCCACGACAAAGGCCTGCTGCCAAGGAAACGGGTGGAGCTCCCTGCCTTTGAAATAGTATAGTATTAAGGATACTCCTATGTAGCTTTATGTCTTTGAGGGTAATATTTAGTGCCTCGTTTATGTACGACCTTTATCATAATGGAACTTTGTTTTAATCTTAACAATTTGTGACGATCCCGGTCCCCCCAAATCCTTCTACTTCTTACAATGGTCTGTTATACCTCCTTCATATCTCTGGCCTCTTGGTAGTTTGTGAGAGTCAGGTACATACAGCAAGAAGAACTTTAAATGATAAATTAGGGTCTGTAACACTAGGATCTGTATAACTCAACGGAAATAAACCAAAAAAAATCACGTAGTCCGATTGATCGGTCTATGCGGTCGGACCACGTGTCCATAACCGTTTCTTTTCGCCAGTTGCTGAAAATATAAATATAATAAAATTAACTCCTGTTAATCAGACAAAGTGGTCGTAAGCACGACTGTTGAGAATGACGTCCTGGGTTTGGTTAAGTGTCGTTGCGTTATTTCATCAAAAATTTCTGTAGGAGTCACGAAGTCTGGATTTGTGCCCAATTATTGGCTCTAGGCTCGTTATCTTGTACGAACTTAACTGGCGAAACGTGGGTAATATTAGGTATACCTCTGCCTAACCCTTCGGGGACAACAGGCGTGATGTTATGTTATGTAATCTGACAGCCTATTTGTTTACTTCATCTATTCTTAAAAGTGTTAATAATGGTCACCGCTGTATCGTTCTTTTGAAGCTTGTATGACGCTGACGATTGAAAAACTAAGATCTTGGGGTAAATGCTTATTTGACTAAACTTTACGTTAATTACCTCCATAACCCGTGTACTCAAAGCAGCTATCAGGACAATATTTTAAGTGTGCTACATTGATTTTTACATATTAGATTTTTCACCTCAAAACAAAAGTCGTTTCTCAATTTTAAAGTTACTTTTTTTATGGGACAAGCCCGCCACACTATTCCCGAACCACTGTAGCTCCTGTAAGCCAGAATCAAGAGTGGCGACCACAAGAAAAGCGCCGAGACAATGAAGCCCGACGAAGTCCCAGAGAAACGATTTAACTGTCTTGGATCCCGCAACGAAATTAATCAGAAAAGAATAGCGGAGGAGTAGGAAAAACATAATTTTCACTTTCCTCCATATCAGCAGGAGACAGAACTGAACAAGGCCAATAGGCACACAGGGACGTATACAACTGGGATAAGCCCAGTTGCCTAGCACCACGGATATTATTGTCATTAATATTACTGGGTCCTAAGTTGTGAGCTGTTACATTTGATTCCAATAATAGGTATGACAAAAATGCTTGAACGCACGGAAATTTGTTCTAGTTTCTACAAGGTCCGTGTAATAAATAACTCCGGAAGTAACCTGTACACTATTTAACATAATATTACGTTCATTCTCCCAAAGACTACACTCCCATAAGATGTGATGTGCAGATTGTTCATATTCGCAGTCAGATATAGAACATTGACAGAAAGGCGAGGCAACAAGCTTGAAGGAAAATAATTTACTCTTAAAGTTACCATTGCATGACCTGTGAGACATTGGGCAACACAGTGATCCACCTCCAGCCATGTCCTGGCCAGCCGCTCACGAACGGATGGAAAGAACTGGTGGAGGTGTCGGCCTTTGATGGAATTATCCCACCTACATTGCCATTCAGACAAAAGTTCCTCCCAGACGTCAGTCTGTGGTTTAAGTAATCTAGCTACTTTAGCACGGTCACGATGCAATAACAATAAAAATAAAATAAAAATAAATAAAGTTACTTATTTTTATGTACATAATGGTTTGTTAACTGCATCGGTGAAGGTCCGTAACACCATGTATCATCATCACCATCAACTTAGAAGTGTTCCCACTGCTGGGCACACAGGCCTCCACTCTGTGAGATGGAATGGGCTATAATCCACCACGCGAGCCTAGACCAGGTTGGTAGATGTCTCATGTCTTTGAATTTTTGGTTCTAGGACATGCCGGTTTCCTCACAATGTTTTCCTTCACCGAGTATGAACATTACTAATCCACCCAAAACGCACATTAAAAATATGCACTTTAATTAATTTATTCAAGTCGTTACGTAACCTGTAATATGTAAATACCGTTACACGCAGCTCTGCATTATGCAGGAGCATATAATGCATTCATAGACAATGCGCCAAAATCCCTCGTTGACGAACAAAAGCGTACCATTTTGTGACGCAGGTGAAGCAGATCTCCATGAAGGATTAGCCTTTATTACACCTGCATACAACATCACAGGACATGCTCCTGGATACTAGGCTTCGCAGTGTAATTAGATTTTATTCGGCCAACTGAACCCTTCTAAATTAGCTTTGTGTCATCGAACATCGAGCCATGAGCCACGAGCGTCGTGGTCCGACCACTGATTACTGACATGGTTGGTTTTGTCCGGTGAAAAGTACAAACGATTTTGTACGTTTCATTGTGTGTATGTATATATTTAATTCGAATTGTATCTCATTTGAATTGATCTGTATTTGCATGGTGAGTGATATTTATTATTCATTTTGTGCTTTGTTAGGTGAATTAGGTCGTTTTAGTTTTAAACACTTTTGGCTGAAAGTTGCAATGCAAAATAATGTGGGTAATAAATATATAATCATTTTACTATTAGGCAACTAAGGCCGTAGATAACATACACATTATAATCTTTAACAACAATCATAAACTAATACATATTAAACACCGTATTAATTAAACTATTACTATTTAACTATATGCAGGCAACGTTGTCGGCGTCGTGTTTCGCCGCTGTAACAAGATTTAATTTCAGTGTTCACCTATGTTTTTGTATACAGGTTTCTATAAAAAAAAGTTCACTTTTGAAACTTATACATTCTTGTCTAATTTTCTAGTCTAATTCTTAAAAGAATCAAGTAATATTCATTACACTATTTATTCTTCCGCCTTGTTGACGCTTACTGTGACCAAAGACCTGACTTTTTCTTTGGCTAGAGGGTAAGTGTTGCCATTCAACGTGGCAACAATGCCACTCCCTTGGGCACTTTACCTGCTGACAGCGTTGAGGAGGAGTTAGTAGAGTCTGTTGTTAGTTCAGTATAAATATGTTGTCGTAATATTTAGTCATATTACCTAATAAATATAGTAGCAGTATTGAAGTACTCATTTTCATTTAATCATTACTTAAAACGAAACAAAGAACTAACAAAGAAACTCGATTAGAAATTCGCGCAGAAAATTAAAAGTTGTTAACTGGAGCCGCGATGAGTTAATGTTGTACATGTGTTGAGGGGGAGGGGGGGCGTGGGGGACAATGGAACTAAGAGTAGTGCATTCTGGGCTGAGAAGTCAAGTGGAAGGGCGAAGTACAGACAAGGCATGGTAGAAATGTTCGATGTGATCCGTGATTTGATCACCGTAGCTCTGGCGGCAGTTATTAAGCCGCTCTTTTGTACTTCAGACTTTTTTTGGAGGGTAAGAATTCATCAAATGACGTCTCCCGCTCCGGGCGGAGCTGACACAGGGAGTGTCCGACTTCTACTGACTATTTTTTTTTTTTTTTTTTTTGGGACAAGCCCGCCTCACTATTCCCAAACCACTGTAACTTCTGTAAGCCAGAATCAACAGTGGCGACCACAAGAAAAGCGCCGAGACAATGAAGCTCGACGAAGTCCCAGAGAAATGATTTGACTGTCTTGGATCCCGCAACGAAATTAATCAGAAAAGAATAGCGGAGGAGTAGGAAAAGCAGAAATTTCCACTTCCCTCCATATCAGCAGGAGACAGAAAAGAACAAGGCCAATAGGCACACAGGGACGCATACAACTGGGATAAGCCCAGTTGCCTAGCACCACGGATATTGTTGTCATTAATATTACTGGGTCCTAAGTTGTGAGCTGTTATATCTGATTCCAATAATAGGTATGACAGAAATGCTTGAACGCACGGAAATTTGTTCTAGTTTCTACAAGGTCCGTATAGTAAATAACTCCGGATGTAACCTGTACACTATCCAACATAATATTGCGTTCATTCTGCCAAAGACTACACTCCCATAAAATGTGATGTGCAGATTGTTCATATTCGCAGTCAGATGTAGAACATTGACAAAAAGGCGAGGCAACAAGCTTGAAGGAAAATAATTTACTCTTAAAGTTACCATGACCAGTGAGAAATTGGGCAACACAGTGATCCACCTCCAGCCATGTCCTGGCCAGCCGCTCACGAACGGATGGAAAGAACTGGTGGAGGTGTCGGCCTTTGATGGAATTATCCCACCTACATTGCCATTCTGACAAAAGATCCTCCCAGACGTCAGTCTGTGGTTTAAGTAATCTAGCTATTTTAGTACGGTCACGTTGTGTTAAAAAGTCTGCGTCCGCGGTCTCTCGTGCGCAATAGTACATTGAAGCACGGCGCTGCACTTCGAGATCGACTGGAAGTACCCCTGCCAGTACCGGTAAGGCTTCAGTACTAACCGTCCTATACGCTTTACACAAGAAAATCAAGGCCAACCGCTGGCTTTGAAGTAATTTACGTCGTGCCGCTCCTATGGTGGCCCTATCGGCCCAAACTGGTGCCCCGTAGCACATACACCCCAAGTAAGTAGGTTCTACTGACTAAAACCCAAACATATTTCCTTCGTAGCCCTTTGTGTCCGGGGCCGCGGTATCTCTTTCGAACAACGCGCAGATCAGCCTCAAGTGAGCCAACCAAGCTCAAGCTCAAGTGAGTCAGCCTCCAGTACAATTAGATAATTTGCTATTTTGACATCGTAGGTCAAAATTGCCTCTAGCGGTACCAGCTTTTTTCAATAGATTTTACAAATGTTTTTCACACAACCCTGTCAGCGTAAATCGAGTGTTAAAAAAAATTATAAAGCGATACATACCGCTACATAGGTTGGTTTATGGATTAACAACGCGTCGTTTATAATAAATAGATTCAAATATTTGACATACCTTTATTTGAATTTGTTACAGCCACATATCTCCAATAATTATATCAATATTTGTACTAATTAACATTTTCCGAGTAAAATACCAAACAGAAGGGGCCGTTACTACGGAGTTTACAGAAATAGCCTGCCACACATTAATCTGAACAAACCTACCTGTTTCATTTCCAAATTTTCCAATCGACCGAATACGCGTGACTGCATATCACACAATGAGTAATAGGTATTTTTCAGAGTGTTTCATTAATTCGATTTATTTCTAAAAGTAGTTTTTTTCGGACTTTTACAGGTAAACGTGATTCAGCTTTCATCAAGCATCGATCAAACTGGTTCAAACAAGTTGAAGATCCGTTGCGGACACCATATCCCAGTACGACACGCGGCTAGCTCAGTGGTGGAGCGATTGGATGCTGCACTGCGTGACACGGGTTCTAATTAAGCCTACAAATAGTTGTTTCAAGTGTAGCCTTTAGTGTTTGTGAGTTTAAATGTTTGTGAGTAATTCCGTCTGTAGGGCAAACTAAAAAAATGTATATTAATGGAGCTGCGTGAGCCTTTGCTGAAGCAGGATCAGAATTTTCCGTACTGGTATAGCTGATCCTTTAAACCATAAAGTCTGCACACGTTGGAAATTTTGTTAGCCCTGAAGATATCGTGAAGAAACCAGAACCAGAAGAAGGGTGGTGGGAAATCGTCAAATGACTCCTCCCGCTCTGGGAAAAGCGGTAGCAGGGGCGTGCGCCCTATATAGGCTCTTAGGCTTAGCCTACCTTACCAACTGAGCATTTCTTATAACTAATTAACGATGCAATAAAATAACACTATGTACAAATTAATCATAAAAAAGTTCAAACTCCTGATAAAATACTTATAGCAATTTTTCGCGTCCCACTAAAACTCATTGACAAGGATTACGATTAGTACGAATCTTATAGACAAACACTCGACTTGTCTAAAACCCATTCATAATTGTATGCACACAGCGTCACATCGGTACGTATGGCCGTGTCTATGAACCGCACACATACATAGATTTTCGCAATTTTAACGCAGCAGCTCCTGCGACTGTAGCTGAGTGGGCTGTGATTGGCTGCAACAACACAACCAATCTATAACCCGCGAAGTTCAAAACTTGCATTTTTTTGCAATTTGTAGGCCAGTGCTAGGTTGTATGTTGAATAAAATATGACTACATACGTCTTAAAACCGGGAATCATATTTTAATGAACATACAACCTAGCACTGGCCTGTAAATTGCAAAAACGTAAGGAAATTTTAATTTCGCGCTTCGCGAACTTCGGGCTTCCGTGCATAGAGCGCAGCACCTGTTTAGTTCGATGTTCGCAATGTTGTCAACTTGTCACCTCATTCATTGGATTTCGTATAATCCTGCAAAAAATGTTGACCGCTGTTGTGAACAAACTCGATATGAAAATGATGCAATTTTATTTGCTAGTATTTTTCTATCGACAATAATAACCTAGAACTTATTTTTTACGTAAGAAGAAGACATTACTGTTTCATTGTTGTGACAAGCAATATATAATGCGATTTTGTTTTGAAACCGAAAACGTACAGTTAACGTTATTAACAGTAGTGTAAATATTAATTTTGTTGTGTATTACTTGTTTATTCACGTAACAAATAACAATGGTATTTACTTGTGAAGTTTGTGCTGATAATGTGTGTTTATTACATGTTAAAGGTAATAAGTGTTCTCAATTATCGGTCAGTGGGTCGTCTTAGGGGCGGATCGTATAATGATAAGATTCAAGTTGTATCTAAAGGTAGACATGTACCCGAATTACGAAAATTTATCCAAAATCTTGCAAGTTACGTGTTCTGTAACTATCACCCACTCACTTGGATGAGATATTTGAGGTGGCCGAATCTTTCTTCTGTTTGCATCGTCATTAGAAAATCGTGAGTTAAACCTTGAATAATGTGGTGAGTTTTTGAATTGTATTTTAAAGTTTTGTTTTTACAGGCTTACTTTTAATTTTTTTTTTAGCTGTCATTTATTCGTAGCCTACCCATCGTGGGGGACCACTGCACGCCACTGAGCGGTAGGCAGTGTCAGACTTCTACTGACTAAAAACCACTCATGTTCCTTCTAAGTCCTTTGTGGCGAAGCCGCGGTAACATGTTAAGCCATGTCATGCCCATGGGCGGTGTCAGTGTAAACTGACACCAGCTCTGATACCAGGTTAGGTAATGTGAGTAATAACCACACGTTAGTGATGAAGATCTTGTGCAGTTATTGTTTCTGGATGGTTTAATCACGCTTCTGTGAACTTTATCAGCTTTCGTAAAAGCCTTATTATTATTCAACAGCTTCGTGTCCCTGACCCCATCCTGCAATGCAACAATATTTAGGATCCATCAAAAAAAAAGATCACCGACGAATTGATAACCTTTTTGAAGTCGGTTGAAAAAGCATGTTTACTCAAACTTACACAAATCTTCACTGTTTTATTTTTCATTTTTAACCGCCGCCGTTATTACTATTCAGTTTGTTGAATTAATGTTGGTAAATCTTGTTCTCACCTCATTACGAATTCAATTTTTCAGCGAAACTTTGACCTCGCCGAGAAAAGAGCTGCTTTCAACTTTTTCTAGTACGTACTCGTAAGTTTGAAGACAGCTGTTTGCAGTACTTAGTAAGACTTGTTGTTTGTTCGACTCTTGGTGGCCGTATCTTGGGTTTGTAGGTCAACAAGCACAACGCACGACGTTCACTTAAAATTTGTGTACTCATATATTTCGGCATACAGGATTTTTGGAAAACATCGTGAGGAAACCGGCATGTCCTAGAACCAAAAAAGCGAATATATGTGACATGTACCAATCCGTGCTGGGCGCGTGTGGTGGATTATAGCCCCTTCCTCTCCCAGAGAGGAGGCCCTGCAGTGGGGACATTATAGGCTGATGATGATTAGGAATAACATAACATCACTTCTGTTATCCTCGAAGGATTAGGCAGAGGTGTAGGTACCTGCACCCTTTTTTTGGGGGGTAGGATATCATCAAATAACCCCTCCAGCTCTTAGGCAGAGCGAAAGGGAGTAGCCTTTTATTTCGAGGCCACGGTTTCTCTTACAACATCCCGCAGCCCCGACGGGCGTCGGCCCTTGGGGGCCCCTTCCATATATGTTGCTGAGATCTCTTTGGATCTCGCGTGGAACACGAAACCGCCGTCGACACAAGACGGACGGACGGCGAGCTAGCCCATCACTCACCGTCCACAGGCTGTACCTGCACCCTCATTTCGCTTTTTATGTTTTAGTGCCATGTAGTATGGGGCAAGCCCATTGCTATCAACCTGGCACAAATTCGGACTCCATAACTGCTACGGAGAAATCCCTGATGGAAAAAGTGAAGCCGCAAGCAGCAGACAGTTTTATACAAATCACAAAACAACACCATAGAGCCACAACATTATCATCATCATCTGCCTAGACCTTTCCCAATTATATTGGAGTCGGCTTCTAGTCTAACGGGATGCAGCTAAATACCAGTATTTTACATGGAGTGACTGCTTATCTGACCTACACAACCACGGTAATACTGGGTAATCCGATACCCTTTGGTAAGACTGGTTGTCAGACTTCAGGTCACTGACTACCTGTAACGACTGCCAAAGATCTATGTATATGGCAGCCGGTACCAACTGCTTAACGTGGTTGCCAAGGCACGAAAGATATTTGGTACGTGTGGTCACCCATCCATAGACCAACCTAGGTAAGCGCGGCTTAACCTAAAGATCGACCCGTGTGGCAGTTATTATTAAGCCACGAGCTCCTCATAAGCATAGAGACACAACATAATTACACAAAACTTAGTTTTATCAGAAATAAATATGTATTATTACTCGTATGAAGTAGTTGGCGTGTAATGTTCGTCTACACGCTAACATTAACACTTGGCTTTACCACGCGCCGCATTAGATTACACCACATACTTCAAATGTGGTTTTAATTACTTTGTTGTAGCAGGCTTATTATATTTGTTATGTTATTTGTTATGGCCTTTGGGATATGGTTGAGAGCTTAGGATAGGGTATTTCACCAAAAATATCTGATTAGTCCGTCTGTTAGTTAGATTATCGAAAAAAGTTGGATACTTTTTATTTGAGTTTTTTATTTTATCAAATTAATGAAAATTTCCACACTGTGAAATTGTCACACTGTGGGTAAAAAAGTACTAGCCTTGTGACGTCACACGACTTGACGCGACTTTTCGAAGCACTGAATCGTCTTCATCTTTTGTTTACGTGAAAAAAGAAAAAAGAAGGGTCCATTATTTTTTTGGAAATCTATCAGACGGACTAATTACATTTTTTTTGGTAAAATATTGTATTATATCTAACCTTGTTTATGGTGAAAAATAATTAATAGAATTTTTTTTTTATTGGGACAAGCCCGCCTCACTATTCTCAAACCACGGTAACTTCTGTAAGCCAGAATCAACAGTGGCGACCACAAAAAAAACGCCGAGACAATGAAGTTCGACGAAGTCCCAGAGAAATGATTTGACTGTCTTGGATCCCGCAACGAAATTAATCAGAAAAGAATAGCGGAGGAGTAGGAAAACCAGAAATTTCACAAATCACTTCCCTCCATATCAGCAGGAGACAGAAAAGAACAAGGCCAATAGGCACACAGGGACGTATACAACTGGGATAAGCCCAGTTGCCTAGCACCACGGATATTGTTGTCATTTAATATATTATATTACTGGGTCCTAAGTTGTGAGCTGTTATATTTGATTTCATAGGTATGACAAAAATGCTTGAACGAACGGAAATTTGTTCTAGTTTCTACAAGGTCCGTATAGTAAATAACTCCGGATGTAACCTGTACACTATCCAACATAATATTACGTTCATTCTGCCAAAGACTACACTCCCATAAAATGTGATGTGCAGATTGTTCATATTCGCAGTCAGATGTAGAACATTGACAAAAAGGCGACGCAACAAGCTTGAAGGAAAATAATTTACTCTTAAAGTTACCATGACCAGTAAGAAATTGGGCAACACAGTGATCCACCTCCAGCCATGTCCTGGCCAACCGCTCACGAACGGATGGAAAGAACTGGTGGAGGTGTCGGCCTTTGATGGAATTATCCCGTCTACATTGCCATTTTGACAAAAGATCCTCCCAGACGTCAGTCTGTGGTTTAAGTAATCTAGCTATTTTAGTACGGTCACGTTGTGTTAAAAAGTCTGCGTCCGCGGTCTCTCGTGCGCAGTAGTACATTTCAGCACGGCGCTGCACTTCAAGATCGACTGGAAGTACCCCTGCCAGTACCGGTAAGGCTTCAGTACTAACCGTCCTAAACGCTTTACACAAGAAAATCAAGGCCAACCGCTGGCTTTGAAGTAATTTACGTCGTGCCGCTCCTGTGGTGGCCCTATCGGCCCAAACTGGTGCCCCGTAGCACATACACCCCAAGTAAGTAGCCCCAAAGATCGTCTTCAGAGTTACAAATGATAAACCCCACGTAGATTTAGGTATTCTCGTTAAGGCATAAAAGTTCTTTTTAGCTTTTTCACCGACGGTTTTTATATGTTCAATAAATGAAAAATTCCTCTCTAAGACAAACCCAAGGTAGCACACGGACTCCTTCTTTTTCACGGGAACGTTATTCAATTTTATACTGGGGCATGATTTAAGATTACCTTTTAAAAGAAGTTGATAAGTTTTATGTGGTGCAAAGGTCAGACGGTTACGATCACCCCACTGGGATATTAATTTTAGGCAAGTGTCAGCCAAATTTTCGAGTCCAGCCCGAGTACTTGACTGAATGAGCAGCAGGCCGTCGTCCGCGTAACCGATTAATGAACAGCCGCATGGAAGTGGAATCGCGAGGAAGTCATCAAAGTAATTAATAGAATGCTGGAGGGTGGGAAATCGTCAAATGACTCCTTCCGCTCTGGGCCGAGCAGAAGCGAGTGTCAGACTTTTACTGACTAAAAACCACCCATGTTCCTTATTAGCCCTTTGTGTCCGGGCCGCGGAATCTCTTTCGAACAACCCGCAGCCCCAACAGGCACGTAATGCAAGACCTGAATCTCTTCTTTTGGGATCACAACGTAACTAACTTGTATTTCCCCACTTATTTATTATTCAAAAGCGGTCATCTGTATCCATAATCAATCCAGGAATAAACACACAATTATTTATAACTCAACAATATTATCATTCAGCTCGCTGTGAATCCAGGATCCGTTCCATAAATCATTTGAATAATTTGGCAATTACACCCGCCACGTCCTCGCTATTATTCAGGCGTGGATTAGTAATTAACAATAACAAATGATCGCATTCGTCGACTCTAAGAACATGTATACTATAAAATATATAAACTTGTTAGTCGTTATGTGTTTGTTAATATATGGTACTCGGCAAATCCGTCGAGAAATATCTCACGGTTTCCTCACGATGTTTTCCTACACCAAAACCCGTGATTAATTGTACAATACGCACATGAATGAAAAAATCAGAGGCGCATAAATCTTGGGTTCAAACTTCACACCTTCTTACTGAACAAGAAAGATCTCATATCTTCTAGCACAGGATGGGGACAGGAGTATGTAAGGACCGTAGCAGGCCCCTTATTCACAACGCTTCGATTCGGTTTCGATTTCGACAAGTCGCATGTCTATCTTTTTTTGGCAATAGGAAAGTGAGCGAGATAGACATACGATATGTTCGATTTGATTGTTTGTTTAGCTATGCAGGTGTGGTTCTAGTTCCTGCCTACCCCCATGAGAAAAAGGCGTACGTTTAAATAAAGTGTGAATAACAAAATAGAGGCAAAATAACAAAATCTTGACAACTTCCAATGTTTAACAAACTTCATATGTTTTGGATAAACTCCAGAACTTTGTATCGATTCCGAAAGTTCGACTACCGGTAAGTTTCAACAAACAAGTTTAATAGTGCGCGTTATAGTATCTGTTGTGTCGGCTCTTATCATAACTATCAGTTTTATGGCGCTTGAGGAACTGAACTGCTCAAGATTTTACTGAGAATGAAAATGAGAAGACATATTGACGATTTAGACGCGAGTTTAATTCTGAATTCCAAAGCATACATTGCTCATTCGGTGGGCTTGAACCGCTGAGCTTGCAAACGATATCGAGTTGCTACCATGAAAAGAGACATGTATTGTACTTAGCTTAATCTAGAGCAGACAGCCGAGGTGTGCCGATAACTAGCTTCCTTGTCAGATTTCCGTCTTGCGCCATATTATTTACCTAGCTAGCTACCATAGATCCAAATGCAATCAATTTATTTCATTGTACACAAACAAGGAATATTCTTCATTTCATTTTGGTATCGTACCATCCAGTAATGGAGTTTTGGAGGTTTGCCAGGCGCGGAAATCGAACCCAAAACGTTAGCATAAGCATAATCCGCCTATAATGTTGCTGGAACAGGTCTTGTCTCACTTAGAGACAAAATGCACCACGCGGGCCCAGTACGGCTTGGTCGATGTCATAATGTCTTCGAATTTTAGTTAGAAAATACTAGAAACTTAGAACATAATCAAGCCAGCAAATCAGCGGGGATCACCGACCGATGAGAAAACAACAATGTTTTTCGATAATCAAACTGAAGGACCAAATAGAATCAAATTTTTTTAGTCAAGAATCATCCCTATTCTGATGTTAAACACGGTATTGCTTCACATAACATACATTAAATACCAAAATTTAAATAATAACCCACGTGTCACTGATATAAATGTTTATTTAATCGTTACTGCACTTGCAATCATTAGTCCAACAGTAAAATGTGTGAATTGGCTTAACTGTCGAATCACCGGCACGTTTATAAATGGACAAATAATTTTTCATGTGAAACGTGATTCTGATGCAATTTTATTTGAAGAATAGCTGATGCTCGCGACTTCGCCCGTGTGGACGTCGGAACTTGACAAATTATAATACTAAAACCTTTCTCGAGAACCACTCTATCCAGTTGTAAAAACAGAATGAAAATCGGCGCAGTATTTTTAAGTTTATCGTGGCGAAAGACTTTGTGTAATAATTATGTAGTGATAATTATTTGTTGTTTGGAGGACCAACAGCTATTGCAGATGGATAACATTTGTGTGAAATTATTAGTTAGTTATATGTTAGTATTATACAGAGCCAATTACAGGTTCTCACGAGTAAAAAAACACACAGAAAAAGTTATAGAAAACACTTTAAATTTGTCCTATTTTAGTTTTAGTTAAAAATCTATGTTTTAAATTATATCTATTTTACTAAGCAATCATTTTGTTGTACAGCTCGGCGAGTGCCGTAGTTTGCAACACGTTCGACAAAAAAACGGTTCGATAAAAATAGGTACTTAAAAACAACAAACACAACTAAACTTTTAACACCCATCCCATAATAACGAAAATACTTTATAAAGTATTATTGTTTAGTTTTAACAATGCAACAGTCGTCGCAAATGCAACATTGTCGACACTACCCGAATTCCATCTCCACCATTAACTTGTATAACCTGGCCTTCCTTGTCGCTCTCTACTACTTTAACAACAGAAGTGTAAGGATCATCGTATTTAAGTAAAGAAGGTCTTAGTAAACTGGTTATGTTACTACACAGTGCATGTTTAGCAAATTCGGGCGAGGTCGTAACCCAAATGAAAATTAAATTGACACTGGCGTTGCTAGGAGCACTTATCTGCTGTTCACTGACAGAATAGTTAATTCTTTGTTCTGTTACACTTAAGTTTGGCTGCGATGCATTCTACGATAGCTTTTACAGAGTTATATTGGAAACTAAAGAAATGAGCTGAAATCGTTAAAGAATATGACGGCATGGTTGGCGCAGTGACTCAAGGAATGGACTGCTGCGCTGTATGTCGCGGGTTCGATCCCCGGAACAAATATTTGTATGACCTACAGATAGTTGTTCCGGTTTTGGGTAATTTGTACCTATATGTGAGTTTAAATGTTTGTGAACGCACCCACGATACAGGAGAAATTCCTAGTGTGGGGCAACGTTTTTTCAAAATTTTGAATTAGCTTTGTAACACCAGTTCGACTGCCAGTGTTTCACATGGTACTGCCTCCGTGGTCGGGTGGTTTAGGCGTTTGCCTTGTGACTCGGTGGTCGTGGATTCGATTCTCACGGGAAGCATACTTTGTAAAGTTGTTTCCAGTTTGGCTAGGACATTGTATCCTTGAATCACCTGATTGTCAGATAGAAAGATGGTTCCGTGCTTCGGAAGGCACGTATAAGCCGGTGGTTCCAGAAGCCAAATGGCGGACGTCAAACCATGCCAGAGGCCTTTTTTTTTGGCGGGTGGAAAATCTTCAAATAACACCTCCCACTCTTGGGCAGAGGGAAAGGGAGTGTCAGACTTCTACTGACTAAAAACCACCCATGTTCCTTCTTAGCCCTATATGCGAGGTCGCGGTAACTTGTGAACAACCCGCAGCTCCGACGGGCGGCCTTTACGGGCACCTCCCATGTTGCTGACATCTCTTTGAGGCACGCATGGAACACGAACGCGCCGTCGACACGGCCTGTCGTCGTCGTAAGACGGACGAACGGCGAGCTAGCCCATCACTCACCGTTCACAGGCCCGGGTCTACGGTGGCCATCACGTGGCCCCCAAGCGACGCCCGGAGCGCCTCCCGCGGCATATCAGAGGCCCTTGAGGTGGTTTAGAAACTGGGTCACAAGGGTGTGTGCAAAAACGTTAGGCAAATGATGAAAGCTGCAAGTCCGAGAAATATGTACAGTCGAGGATACGTGACAAACCGATCTGAAGAACAGCCAATATCATCATCATCGGCCTATAATGTTCCCATTGCAGAGACTCAGACCTGCTCTCTAGGATAGGGATGAGTTTTTTTTTTGGTTTCCCCACGATATTTTCCTTCACCGTTTTGAAAGCAGAGGTGATGAAATAAATTACACAAAGTAATTCAGCCTATAGAACAACGAAATACTCATTAAAATACTAACAAGGTGGGAACGCTAGAGATCCGCGACAAAGTTTCATTTCGCGGTACCGTTGTTGGAAAAGACGTTACCTAGTGGTCCAAGCGTGACTGGTGAGCATGAGGTCCTAAGTACGATTCACTGGTCAGGCAAAGAGTTATTGGGTTATTCCATCAGAAAGACCGGTGACATGTATGTCTAGTATTAGGTATAACTACTCTGCCTCACCCTTCGGGGTTTACAAGTATGTTATGTAATGTAAATTTATAATAAAAACTAGCTGTTGCCTGCGGCTTCACCCGCTACGACCCACGGGAATATAAAATCGGGATAAAAACTATCATATTTGTTATTCCAGGTTATAAACTGTGTCTGTGTACCAAATTTCATCCAATTCCGTGCAGTAGTTTTTGCGTGAAGAAGTAGCAAACATACACACTCACACACTCACGAACTTTCGCATTTATAATATTAGTGTGATTTAGATATAACTAACTAACTTACTAACTAACTTGTAACTGTAACTTCGGTTTCTTGGTTTCTCTTAGAGTCAATGATCTGATTGAAGAAGTCATTTCTTTGATTTTGGGTTTGTGTTTGAACTTCTGATCCGATTCGGAAAAATCTTACACTAACGGCAAGCTACATTATCTCCGAATTTTTATTAAAAAACGTTCCCGTGGGATAACTTATAACCAAAACTCGAGTGAATTGCAAGGCAATACAGTAATATCGTAGAGAGGAAAGATTTGTTTATGTTTGTTTGTGACAAATAGGCCCGAAACTACTGGACCGATTTGAAATTTTTTATTTTATTCTATAAACACTATCCCCGGGTGACATAGGCCACTTTTTATCCCTGTATTCCCACGGGAACGGGAACTACGCGGGTGAAACTGCGTGACGTCCGCTATATTTTATAAACACAGACACAAACTGACAAGAACATCTAAAGAAGGGCCGCAAGAGCCGACGCCTGTCGCGGCTGAAGAAGTGACATGGGTGGGCGGAAGTCCGCCCAGAACGAAAGGAGTCATTTGATGATTTCCCACCCTCGGCCACCCCCAAAAAAAAATGCCATCGAAAGAAACAGCCCGACATAACCCAGGTCGGAATACCAAGCTCATTATTCCGATACTACTTATTGTAGCAATCGAAGCTTAATGGCAACCATTCAAACTAGCAGATTTTATTGAAAAACTTCTGCAAACGTTAATAAAGAGAGTTCATAAACGAACAAATTGTTTTGTTTCCTTTCATTCAGACATTGTTACTGAGTTTGCGTGTATTTGTTGAGCAGTTGATTATTAACTGATTGTATTTTTACCCGACTGCGGCGAAGCCTAAAATGAGGGTTATTGCTTATTATTTCCCAAAAGGAGGGTTATCCTTTTTTAACACATATACTTCTCTTCTTTTTTGGGTGATCATAGTTTATATTTATCTTGTTGGGGTCAGCTTCCAGTCTTACCAGATGTAGCTGAATACCAGTATTTTATACGGAGCGACTGCCTATCTGACCTCCACAACCCAGTAACGTTAAAGATTTACAAATGACTGCAGGAAACCAACATATTAACGTGCTTTTCGAGGCACGGAGGATAGTCGGTACGTAACGGGCAACCCATCTACGAACCAACCCAGCGCGGCTTAACCTGAAATCGACCCTTGCGACTGTTATTATTATCTTGGGCAGAGCGAAAGGGAGTGTCAGACTTCCACAGAACAGTATAATAATAGTAGACTTCCTAGCGTCCGTGGCCTGGCTACGTTCCGGGGAACTCTTCGGAGAAACCGAAGGTTTTGTCTGTGCAATTATGGACGAAGTTATGATGACGAATAACTACCGGAGATTTATTGTGAAGGACGGTACGGTTGACATATGTCGGGCATGCCACCGTCCGGGCGAATCAATCCGTCACATTATCTCCGGGTGTTCTCGTCTGGCTAACGGAGAATATTTATATAGACACAACCTTGTAGCCAGGATTATCCATCAGCAACTTGCTCTGCAGTACAACCTTGTGGAATCAGAAGTGCCGTACTACAGGTATGTGCCCGACCCAGTTCTCGAAAATGGCCATATCACACTGTACTGGGATCAATCCATCATCACTGACAGGACTATTATAGCTAATAAACCTGATATAGTGGTGGTGGATCGATCAGAGCGGCGCGCAATGATCGTTGACATAACCGTCCCGCATGACGAGAACCTCGTGAAAGCCGAGAAAGATAAGCAAATCAAGTATCTTGACTTGGCTCGCGAGGTTGTCGACATGTGGGATGTGGACTTAGCGATCATTGTGCCGATAGTCGTTTCAGCCAATGGCTTAATAGCCAAGAGCCTCGACCAACACCTGAGGAGGCTCTCGTTAGGCAGCTGGATCAAGGGCTTGATACAGAGAGCGGTACTCCTGGACACGGCACGCATTGTTAGGAGGTTCCTTTCTCTGGAGCCCTGACCGCCGGTAGCTTGGACCCTGTTCCCGATACCGGTGGGCTACAATTTTTTATATTTTTAAATGTTTTTTATTGTTTTTTTTTTTTTGTAAAGAATATTTAAAAATGTAATAAGTTTGTAACAAAATAAATAAAGGGAATAATAATAATAATATTCCACAACTATCACACAACGCCATCTAGTCCCAAGCTAAGCAGAGCTTGTGTTATGGGTACTAGACAACTGATAAACATACTTATATATTTCTAAATACATACATATTATAGATAAATTACACCCAGACACAGAACAAATGATCGTGCTCATCACACAAACATTTGTCCTGGGTGGGAATCGAACCCACGACCTCCGGCCTAGCAGTCAGGGTCACTAACCACTAGACCAACAGGCCAGTCGAGTCGAGTATAAGCCGGAGTTACTGTAACAAAGGTCTAATAAGTTTCTAACTAGAGCAGAGCCACTTTCAATTTCGTAGAAAGTAAATTAAGCTCATTACATCCGAGCAATAGTAATGTAATTATTCTAGAGCTTTGCCTGCTTCCTGCGTAGTAAGTGAGCATACAGTATGTATAAAGGTATTTCATAGAAATACATAGAAACCAGTAGTGTCGCAATGACACGTCATCTGTTGCTACTGTCTGAAGTTGTCTACAAACTCTAACCGACAAAGAACAATAAAAAAAATTCACCGCAATTTGCACTCATTACATCAAAATACTGGCCATCTGAAAAATAATAATCGTTGCATATTTCAATAACCACAAAATCGTAACTTTAATAGATGATGTTATTAACGGTCATAATTCGCAGCGTTTTCTTCATAGACTGCTCAATAAAGCGTGTTTACGGGGAACCGCAAGAAATGGTAATACAGTGCTAATCTCCCATCGTGATTAGAGGGCATTTTAGCCGTAACTTTACGACTTTAAATAAAAAAACATATCAAATGAAATGTTTTATTATTGACTTTTAATACAGTATTGTTTATTTTTTGCAGCAACAGCTCCCTTTTAATTGAGCGTCATACTCTTTTATTTAGGGTAAAGCGGCTGGGGAGCCGTTTAAAAATCGTTCGTGTGATTTTTGCGCTTGAAAAATATTACTTGAATGAGTCTGTATTTGCGCATAAAAAGCCACGTACTGAGCCTAGCATACACACACAGCGATATATCAAGCCGTTAACATGGCCTTCATCATTATCAGCCTATAATGTTTCCACTGCAGGGACTCAGCCCTCCTCTCTAGGAGAGGGATGGGCTATAATCCACCACGCGGGCCAAGTGCGGGTTGGTAGATGTCACATGTCTTCGAATTTTTTGGGCCACCACTGTTTAAACATGGCCTTTTTTTTGGGGGTGTGGGAAATCATCAAATAACCTCTCCCCCTCTTGGGCAGAGCGAAAGGGAGTGTCAGACTTCTACTGACTAAAACCACCCATGTTCCTTCGCCGCCATGTGCATGGCAAGCTTTATTAACTAGTTTTGCATAGCTTTATTTTTTCTTTGTTAAGTTAATCAACGATAACGAGTCACAACACCAACCTATCTAAGTACCCCCATTTTCCCCAAAAACTAAACATATTTTCCTTAAAACTCTTCTATTATAAACCGTATGAAGTTCCTCGAACGCGAACATCCCAGTAACAAAGTACACTGATCCCGAAATATTTTCAATCTAAAAGACACATAGCAAGTAAAGCGTCCTCTAACTTGGACTAACTTTAAGTTAGATTCGATCCGGGAAGTTTCACTGAAATATTAGCGAATACACTTCACTTTGTAAGGCGTAAACACACGAAATATAATATATTGTATTCTGCAAGTTTGGATTAGCAGTTTTGGGTGAAAGGAAAATGGTTTTGACCTGAGTTAAATTTTGAAGAAGAGATTTAGTATGGATTAACAGACCTACCTGATATTGTGATCCGGTTTCTGTATAATATGGTGCTAAATAAACATAAAACGCTTATAGGGTGACGTTTCCGTAACATAAACCCTTTCGTTATACAAAAGGATTTTTTCTACTGTTCGTAAGTCGGGGGCAACACCACTGGGCCACCTCTGCTCTTAATACAGCACAAAGCACGCAGCTCTCTTCGTTTTGAGTGATACTAAAAGAAAAAACACGAATTCAATGATTTTAGGCAAAGAATTTGAACAGTGACTAAAAAATCATCTTGTATTACCCACATCATAATGCATACAAAATAACTCGTCTACCATCTTTAGGAGTCGCCCATTGAATTTAGTATAATATCACATAGCTAACCATGGCATTGTCATCCAAACTAAATAATTAAACATGTATGAAAAATTTGAGTTAAATCGGAAACCGGAATGTGGGTCAAAAACTTCTAAGCTTTTTTACCCGACTGCAAGGAAAATGTAATGTTTTACATAGTTAGTTGCACGTGAAGCTATCTTGAAGCTTGTATTATTAAACAAGCGGTAGCCATGGATATCGAAAGCATGAAGGTCATGTAGAATCTTTAAAAAAAACCTATTGCGTACTCGTAATTTTAGATTCAACTAAACGTCTAATGCAAAAGAATCTCATGCGAAATCTCATCAACAAGGAAAACTGGCTACGCCGTAGCAATAGCGTAGCACACAGCTACGCAGTGCTACGCGGCTACAGTCTTCATTCTACGCCGTCCTACGTAGCTACGATATCTTCATTCTACACCAATATCATAATTACTGACAAACGAAATTCCGGTTCAAAAATTCAGAACACGTCCTCCATTAAGTGGCGTAAATATAAACACGTTCATGTTTTACATGCCTCTTTTATAGCATAGTTTTTGTATTCGCGAGTTATATGACCTGTTTGGCACATATGAAGTTACGACCTTTGGGAAATCTCCGTCAGATATTGTTTTGAAATGGCTCATTTTAAAGTTTGCGAGCCCGCGGGGCGGTATTAGTGTCGTGTTACGGAGATGAGATGTGTAGTAAGTTATATGTTCTACTACCATGTAGCGAGGTGGCTGATTTTGTTGTTTACATAGTTGCTTGGATTTTGTGAATATGTATTCTGCACGTTAGTTTGAAAGTTTGACAATTAAGGGTACTGTATTACCTAGGTTGTGGAGGTTAGACACGTAATTGCATCATACAGTGTGATTCTTTATAATGTGCACATATCGAAATGAGGGAATCTATGCTTAATTTTATCGATGGAAAAAATATTTAAAAAAATCTAAATATATTTTAATATTTTCAAAAATGTTGTCCGCTGTTGTGACCCCAATGTAAACAAAACGGTGTAACTTTTAAACTACATTATCTATCGCGATGAAACAATTTTATGTAAAAAGTTATGAAAAAAAAAAGTTTTTTTGATCAAAAAACGTGTTTATTTTCAATTGAGGGTAGTTTTTTTCCACAATTTTCATTTTACGAGGACGCCTAATTGCTTCCAATCATTATGGAGTTTGTTTCATCGCGATAGATAATTTAGTTTAAAAGTTACACCGTTTTGTTTACACTGGGGTCACAGTAGCAGACAAAATTTTTAAAAATTCCATATAAAATATTAAAAAATATTTAGATTTTTTTTAATAATTTTTCCGTCGATAAAATTAAGCATAGATTCCCCCATTTCGATATGTGCACATTATAAAGAATCACACTGTATTCAAAAGTAAAATGTCAGTTTTCGGCTGCATACGGACAGACTAGGCGAAGACTTTAAATTAGTTAGAAATAGCCAAATTAGACTTTGTGTTCGTTGTTTTAGGTGTAGGTTGCCAATTATTTTAGTTGACCTTACTTTGAAAGGACTTCGACTAAATATAATACACAAT
The DNA here is from genome assembly GCA_932274075.1 of Diarsia rubi. NCBI lineage: Eukaryota > Metazoa > Arthropoda > Insecta > Lepidoptera > Noctuidae > Diarsia > Diarsia rubi. The sequence continues at coordinate 8,024,722 of OW026433.1, forward strand.
ATTCCAAAAAGGAGAAGCAATTTATAAGGTTTTAATCGTAGGGTTACATATTAATTTGACAGCTGTCAAAATGACATTTATTTATCAGATAAAAGTTTTCAGACCATTGAAAAACCAGTTCTAAAGCTAATTCAAATATAGGGAATATTTGAATTAGTTTTAGAACAAAACTACTTAGAATTACATACATAAAATAATAAAAACCAGCAAAAACACCGTATAAATCCAACTCAGCAAATAAACTAAGATAAATTTAATCCTGGCAGCCATTACAAATTTAATTTCCTTCTAATAAAAACGCATAAAGCCCCGTAGTTTATGAGACGGAGGCTCTTCAATAAAGCACTAAGATTCATGCGAACGGGATGATATTTATGTCCAATGTTCACACATATTAAATAAACAAACTATTGTATCCCTGGTGAAAAATAGTAGTCCCTTTTTCCGTGATTTATAAGCATGGATAATATGTAATGTCTACTTACAGACTTTTGACGACACGGTTGGCGCAGTGGTTGAGCGATTGACTGCTGCGCAGCATGTCGCGGGTTCGATTCCCGCACGGAACAAATATTTGTACGACCTACAAGTATTTGTTCCGAGTCTGGGTGTTTTTCTATCTATAATATGTATGTATTTACAAAAAAAAATGTATATAAGTAGTTTATCAGCCATCTCGTTACCATAACACAAGCATTCGGTTGCTTAGCTTGGGACTAGATGGCGTTGTGTGAAATGTCCAAGGATATTTATTTATTTATTTTTATTTACTTTGTTGAACATAACGTTTGTACAGGACGATATTTCAGGCAGGTTTCACAAACAGCCTGCTATGTCAAATGTTTTCGTTCGTTTTAGTGTTTCGTTTTAGTGTAAATTGTAGTAAGTATATAGTGATCCGTGGAGGATCACACCGAGTTGTGTTTCGTGATTCATAATAGGGTAGTTAACAAAAAAAATCTAATTAGTATGTCAGATAGATTTCCAAAAAATAGCCAAGAAGCCCAAAAGGAGGGTTATGTGTTTGGCGTGTATGTATGTAAGTATGTATGTATGTATGTCCGTTTCATTGTTCCCTCATAACTCCTAAACGGATGAAGGGATTTGAATGAAATATACGTCGTTAGATTCGTCTTGATGGCGCGAGTGTCACTGGCAACATAAAAATTAAAAAACAAAGATAATTGCTGGTTTTGGGGGCCAAATCGTGGATTTGAGAAAAATTAAAAAAATCCATTACCATCGAGTAGGGTATCAAAATGAAGGGTTTCAAAAGGAGATTACAAAAATATATAACACATATGTTTAAAATAAATTCAAAGTCACAGATTCTACAAACGAACACAAAAGTTAAATCATCTGCGAAGTATTTTACGCGACCAACGAAATAATAATAATAATCTTTATTTACCCAAAAAACATACAGAGTTTGAAATAACAGTTTAAAATTTTGTTAAGAAATACATTTTATAGTTTATGTTGCAAATTCTGTACAATAATAATACTCTACCTCTTAAGCTAGGATTTACCTGTATTTTATGAAGTAGTTTACAGTCAATATCAACAAAAACGTATATCAAGTGGACTGTGACATTCTACTGTATGGTACACAAGAGTAGAATTTAATGCTGTAAGTATGTGTGTGTGTGTGTGTGTGTGTGTGAGTGGTGAGTGTATAGGTGTGAGTATAGGTGAGTGTGTAAGTATGGGTGTAGGTGCGTGTGCGTGTATTATACAAGATAAGTGAGTAAAGACTCTGTGTAAGAGTAATCTTTAACGAGCAGCCACTCTGTTACTTTAGATTTTAGTGCGTGTGAGTTTAGATTTATAATATTGAGATGTTTGTTAATTTTTTATAGATATGAGCAGGGGCGTGCACCCTATATAGGCTCTTAGGCTTAGCCTACCTTACCAACTGAGCATTTCTTATAACTAATTAACGATGTAATAAAATAACACTTTGTACAAATTAATTATAAAAAAAGTTCAAACTCCTGTTAAAATACTTATAGCAATTTTTCGCGTCCCACTAAAACTCATTGACAAAGACTATGTTATGTACGAATCTTATAGGCAAACACTCGACTTGTCTAAAACCCATTCATAATTGTATGTAAACAGCGTCACATCGGTGCGTATGGCCGTGTCTATGAACCGCACACATACATAGATTTTCGCAATTTTAACGCAGCAGCTCCTGCGACTGTAGCTGAGTGGGCTGTGATTGGCTGCAACAACACAACCAAACTATCACCCGCGAAGTTCAAAACTTGCATTTGTTTGCAATTTGTAGGCCAGTGCTAGGTTGTATGTTGAATAAAATATGACTACATAAGTCTTAAAACCGGGAATCATATTTTAATGAACATACAACCTAGCACTGGCCTGCAAATTGCAAAAACGTATGGAAATTTTAATTTCGCGCTTCGCGAACTTCGGGCTTCCGTGCATAGAGCGCAGCACCTGTTTAGTTCGATGTTCGCAATGTTGTCAACTTGTCACCATTGATTAATTTCGTATAAATCGTATAATCCTGCAAAAAATGTTGACCGCTGTTGTGAACAAACTCGATATGAAAATGATGCAATTTGATTTGCTAGTATTTTTCAATCGACAATAATAACATAGAAATTATTTTTTACGTAAGAGGAAGCCATTACTGTTTCATTGTTGTGACAAGCAATATATAGCGCGATTTTGTTTTGAAACCGAAAACGTACAGTTAACATCACTAACAGTAGTGTAAATATAAATTTTGTCGTGTATAACCTTTTTTTGTTGTGTGTGTTTTGGTGCGTAACCTAACAAATAACAATGGTATTTACTTGTGAAGTTTGTGCTGATAATATGTGTTTGTTGGATATTAAAGGTAATAAGTTTTCTCAAGTAGCGTAAGATTCAAGTAGTATCCAAAGGTAGATGTGTAACCGAATTACGAGAATTAATCCAAAAATATGGTAATTCATCGCGTACTCGTCATTTCAATCCTTATAAAATTATACATTTACCTGGCTGTGTGGCACACACAAATAAATTATTTTGTTTTCCGTGCATTTTGTTTAATACTGCCAGTAAGTGGAGCGAGGGATTTATTGATTTGCATAATTTTCATTCCTCGGCCAAAAAGCATGACCTATCAGAAAAACATAGAGGGTGTAAAAGAACCCATAACGCAAACGAAAGGCACTTGTTCTCCCCACCACTGCGATCATTTTTTTGTTCTAGGCCATACCTGGGAACTCCCTAGTTACGGAGATATTGGGGGTCAAAGTTCCAAATTTTGCACAGCTGTTTTTGTAAATACTAGTTTTTCAGGTTATAACTTTACTTAAATTACCTCCATGCCCCTTTTACTATTTAAAGCATCCACTAGCACAATGTTTTAAGTGTGCTACTTTTGAATTGTACGTATAACTTTTGTTTTTACAGGCTTATTTTTAAAATATTAAGTATAGGTAAATGTGACTTTTTTTTCCTGTCAATTATTCGTAGCCTACCCATCGCGGGGGACCACTGCATGTCACTGCCAAATCGGTCCAGCCGTTTAGGAGGAGTTCAGTGACAAACACTCGTACAGTAGAATTATGTATATAAAAACTAGCGGACCTGGCAGACGTCGTCCTCCCCGGACAGCAGCGCCACCTACCGGGTCTAATTGTGAATCTAAACCATCTCTAATCCACTGGATCACACACAAAAAGTTTCATCGTAATAGGTCCAGCCGTTTCGGAGTTCAGTGACAAACACACGTACAGTAGAATTCTAAGACATTAGTATGATTTTTTTTTGCGTTTAGTGACGTCACAAACACCCACTCAAATATTTGACGCGTTTTATCTTCGTCAATTTTTATTGATTTGATATAACAATAAATACGTGTCCAATATTTTTCGATAATCTAACAGACGGATTAATTAGAATCATATTTTTTTTAGTCAGTAAACCTCCTATTGTGCAGGGGGGGGAGGCACGAGCATTAATCAGTTTAATTTTGATCATCTACAGAAATTGCTAATCTCTAGTCAAGTCCACACAAAAGCTAACTTCGATAGCGGTTAAAAGTTACAACCTACACCTTGCTTCTTGCTTGCTTGCTTGCTTGTTGCTTGCTTGATTGCTGTTATAATCCGAAAGCGATGATAATTTCAGGCGTTTGTTGTCAACGCGCGACAGCATCACTACAAAAAGTCGCCATGGACGAGGGGCATAGACTTAAAAAATATAATTTGTACTAGCATAACGTTACACGCATTTTCTAACTTCAAATAAATTAGAAAACGGCTACGATTAATGGCAGAAGCCGTTAAATAGATTTCTCGGTCATATTTCATCAAGTCACTTTTTATTCCTCTCTGCGGGTAAATTTAATTATCCCGTCGTCACGTCTCGAACATAAAAGCTTAGTGTTTTTATATACTTTTTAAAACGCAGAGTATTTGCGCTTTTCAGAGCAGGTTCTTGAAGGAAACAAGTTGTTATGTGATAACTGTGGTTCCTGGGTGTTGTTTACTCCTTCATCCGTTTGAAGCTGACTTGAAAATGAAGTTTTGTGCAGATATCAATTATCGAAAGGCCACTATTATAAAGCTATAAAAAAACTGTAAAAACCTAGTCATGCAGGCGCAAGATCTGCATGTTTATTATACCCTTTGTAGTTGTGACGCTCACATCTTTGTCCAAAAAGAAAGAAATGCATATTAAAGAGGATAACTCATGAAATATGTAAGCGAAGTTAATAAAATTTATATGAGACCACTGCGCAAGCTTCTTACCAAATGAAATCAGAAACGAGAATCTTAAATCAGACCACTAATCATGGAGAAATCGGCCAAACATATGAAAAAAAAAGCTGGTGAAGTACATAATCTCCTCCTTTTATTGGAAGCTTTAAAATAATCCGTTTTTTAAATAAATAATGTATCTAACGGTAAGAGTAACCTTTCTTCTAACATTCTCGTTGTTCAATCTCAGTCTCTAATAACAAAATAACGCTTAGTGGATTAGATTTTAATCGAATTCAGATGATGCGTGCCCGAGTCAGCTGCAGTCACTAAGTTGGCTTGACACACAGTAATGGCGGCAGACACAGAGTCGTTAATCTTGATTTAAAGCGGAGCTTTCACTAAATATCCTTGGATTTTCAGTAGATTATTTTGTTTTAATGTCTATTGAAATAAAATGGAGAATGGACGCGAGCGTAAACTGAGCTGACCTTATAGATGGGCAGATGAAGTGGTAATGTTGGTGTACAATTAGGTACATCTCTGCCTTACTTTCAGGGATTACTGGCGTGTTATAGTGAAAGTAACAGTACGTTTTTTTGCTTCAAATAAATCCCATAATAGTATTAAAATATCCATCCGAAACCTACATTCCTTAATTAAACAGAACACGCGCTCAAATTAAAATTTCGCCAGTTCTAATTGCACATTTCGACGCTCAATTTCGCCCTAGCGTACCTACCTCTAGCGCACTTGGTTACTTCGCCTTAATTCCCAGTACAGCGGGATTCCGACTATCAGGGTCGCACGTTTGTTCTCCGCTTAACGCTTTGAGTTTCAGATTGGACGTGTGTGAAACGCCTGTTAATTCGATTGTTCCACAGGTAATGAGCCAAGCCAGAAGTAATAACTTAGAGATTTTAATGCTATCTTGGTTTGTTTCCCGCTTGAGACACAAGTGCCTTAATTGGTCTAGTTTTCTAATGTCTTTGATTAGGTTGGGATGTTCCATTTAGAGAGTGGCTAGATTAAGTTTTAACTTTTCTTTGTTATCTCGTTTTTGTCGTGGTCCATTATCTTCTGTGTTATTAGATGTGCAATATGCCCGGTCTAAGTCAGCAGATATGTGAGTAGGTAGGAATCTAGTCTATTAACTTTTTAGACCTAAGTTCTATTTCAGGATATCTATAGGTCTTTATCGACTACAACTTAACAAACACCAACATTTAAAACGATTATTTCTGAGGAATAACTGCAGTAGGTATGTAAGGCTCAAATTTAATTCATCAACTGATGAACTAACATAAATATCCGAGTCACCTTTACATTTCCTTTTCAGACCATCGACTGATGCAAGATCTCATATTTTTGAACAAATTATTAAATAATAAATTTATATATAAATTCACTTGTTTATTCAATTACCTGGGTATTTTTGACCATATTTAAAACAGAGATTGGAATTTAAAAAAAAATGTTGTGAATCGCTGGTCGTCGGTATTCAGATCACGTCACGTCGTCGTGCTTTTTGTGAATCAGGGACGACAAACATTTAAATTGTTCCCCAAATTACTAGATGCTGGTGGCATGTCGACAGTGTCCTGTTACAATATCGAATAATTATTTTGTAGCTGAATGTATTTCAATCTACATATTCCCCATTAATTGTTGTGTACTCTGCGCAAGTAGTGCAGTCGTTAGTTTGTTTATTTGCGTGCCGCATGCCGTTTCAATGTTGATACAGGATGAGAAAAAAAAACCCGACTGAAAAGACTGAAAAGCAAAAAACAAGCACATTTTAAATTAAACAAAACTTGGAAGCAGGCGGGGTCCATTCTATTTTCATTTCATAATTAATATTCAAATGAACACCGCCTGCTTCCCAGTTTTGTTTAATTTAAAATGTGCTTGTTTTTTGCTTTTCAGTCGGGTTTTTTAGTTTTTTAACTACTTTTTTTATTTCTAACTTTTTAGTTCTTTAGTGTTTGTTCTTTCGTTGGTCGCGTAAAATACTTCGCAGATGATTTAACTTTTGTGTTTGTTTATAGAATTTGTGACTTTGAATTTATTTTGAACATATAGATGTTATATATTTTTGTAATCTCCTTTTAAAACCCTTCATTTTGGAACCCTACTCGATGGTAATGGATTTTTTTTTATTTTTTCAAATCCACGATTTGGCCCCCAAAACTAGCAACTATCTTTGTTTTTTTTTTAATTTTAATGTAGCCAGTGACACTCGCGCCATCAAGACGAATCTAACGACGTATATTTCATTTAAATCCCCTCATCCGTTTAGGAGTTATGAGGGAACAAAGAAACGGACATACATACATACATACACGCCAAACACATAACCCTCCTTTTGGGCTTCGCCGCAGTCGGGTAAAAAGAAAATGTAGCAGTATTGATTACAAACTCGGTTACTTTATGCGGCCACCTCGAAGTGATATGATGGAAGGTAGCGTAATATGAAATACTAAAAGTACATAGTATTTCATAATTTCAAGAAATAAATCAAGAGATTCGTTTAACTTGAGTTTTTTAAACAGGAATAAGTTTAGTTGAATATATCTTTGTTATCAGTTGACAACAACTTGTTCGTCTCAGCCTTCCAGGAAACCTGAAGACCAGGAAAGAAGTAGACGCCCTGGGCGTCAGCCTTGCGGGTTGTTTGAAAGAGATGCCGTGGCCCCGGACACGGACGGAAGGTACATGGGCGGTTTTTAGTCAGTAGAAGACTGACACACGGTTTTGCTCCGCCCAGAGCGGGAGGAGTCACTTAATGATTACCTACCCTCCAAAAATGAGGATATTTTGATGATTTACCATCCTTAAAAAAAATGCCCTCCACATTTTTTGTGAATGAAGTGTGGCGCGAGCACGCGTCACCGCGTCAGCGATGAGGCAGGCGCCCGTAATTTGGCGTGATACAACCTAATCATCGTAACTCCAGTGAGCAAACGACCCAAATAACAGGGTTGTCACTTGTCACATAAAATGCACAACAAACCGTTACGTTGGACGAGTATTTACATAACTAGATCACAACGAAACTGTGATATTTCCGAGCCGTTGGTTACAAGACATATGGACATGATTAAGCTAGCATTATTGTGTCTTCAGGAGCATATTTCAGTCGGTCGAGCATTATTCGCACAGTTGGAAGCGAGCCAGCCTTGTTCGTGATGTATCCTCGGGTTACTTCCGGACTATTAATCATAATTCAATAATGTCGGCCAATGAATTGCCCATTTTCGGCGTTCATGGAGTTTTTATGTAGGAAATGGTTTTGTTTAGTTCGTTTTTGTGGGAAGATGGTGAGTGGTAATTACGTAAGTGTTCATTAATATACATGTTTTTGTTTGTGTGTTTCTGTGATTTCTAATTTGCCGGGATTCTCAGAACGCCTGGCGGGAATTCGGCGAATGTGAGTACGTAGGTACCTATGGATATTTACGAGTGTGAGTTAGGTTTTGGTTTCCAAAGTTTTGACTTACACTCAGAATTAACTGTCTAACAATAAGCTTTAAATAAACAGAAATGTTGGGTACATTTCTGGCCAAGGGTTTACTTCAAAACGAGAAATCATTCTGTACGCTTTATTTGTGTAAAACTAAGCTTAGTTATAATTATTAGTAGATAAAACCGTCGTCTCCATAGCGATAAGACGATCTGACTGCCAGAGTCGGTATTTATGCTGGAAACTGTTGTTATTATATAACTAATTGGATGAACTGCTCGATCTTCGGGTATTTATTTCATTTTATTTTCAATCATTGACAATTTACTCCAAGTTAGTTACGAGTACTAACCAAACTTAAGTTGTCGTCGTGGAATTTTGTGTTTATAGATTATTATGAGTTGCTTTTTTACTGCCTCAAATGTCTCTGTCGTGGGCAAAAACGCTTTACAGGTGATCAGTAGACCCGATGTCTGACAACCAGTCTCACCAAGGGCTATTGTATTATCCGGTACTATTACTGGACTGTGAAGGTCAGATAGGCAGTCGCTCCGGAAAATACTGGTATACAGCTGTGTTCGGTTAGCTGGAAGCCAAACTCTAGAAGTCTAGACAATAGGGATGTATACTGACTTTAAAAAAATGTGATTCTAATTAGTCCGCCTGTTAAATTATTGAAAAATATTAGACACGTATTTTTTGTTTCATAAAATCAATAATAATTGACGAAAATAAAACGCGTCAAAGATTTGTGTGGGGGTCTGTGACGTCACTCACCGGTAAAAAATGACATACTAATGTCTTACAATATGACATCACACTAGTTTTTAAAACACTGTATTCTGTCTTCATTGGTTGCTTACGTAAAAAAAGAAAAAATAATGTGTCCAATATTTTTTATTAGTTTTTTTTGTTAACTACCCAATAGGGAAAAGGCTAGGTAGATGATGTCATAGTTAGGAGATTAGGAAGCCACCAGGCAGGTGGCCATGCTGCCTTCCCCATTGGGTGACAGAACATCCACCCAACCAAAATACAAGAATAATAACTTATTTTATTTTTGGGGGTAGAAAATCATCAAATGACTCCTCCCGCTATACAAAAACGGATTTGGATGATTTTTTTGTTTGTTCCAGTGGATTCGAGAATGGGTCAGCTTCACAATTGGACCCGGTAAGTGGCGCTACTGTCCAGGCAGGACGACGTCTGCCAGGTTCGCTATTCTCTAATCATATATGTAAGTATATATTATATTTCTACTGTACGAGTGTTTGTCACTGAACTCCTCCTAAACGGCTGGACCGATTTGGATGATTTTTTTGTTTGTTCAAGGGGATTCTAGAATGGTTTAGATTTACAATTGGACCCGGTAGGTGGCGCTGCTGTCCGGGCAGGACGACGTCTGCCAAGTCCGCTAGTTTATTATAGATCTTTGGCAGATAACCAATCTTACCAAATGGTATCGTATTTCAATAGCTCCTAAATGTATCACCTGCGTGTGACTGTAAATAGTGGAAACGTATTTGACCTCAATATTCCAGTCACAGTCAGTAGTATTACTATTTCCATTGTGGCAATGTCACAGATCTGTCAATGTCAACTGGGTAAATCCTAATGTCAAAACTAGAGAAATAACCTGAAAAAGTTACTGAAGTCAAACCTCATTCCTCAACAAAAACTTAATTGCTTACCTACCTATCTCAGCTGTAAATTGTTCACCACCGTAATATGTGAATTTGTCAACATAGTTTCAGAAAATAACAATGTCGCTCAGTGTAAAACATTTTAGATGTTTTCGATCTGTTTATGCCTTCGGTCGACCATACTCTGAAGACAAAACGAGATATCAAATTGAAGAAGAGGGACAGAAACCACGACTAGTTCACGGTAAACCGTACCCAGAATGGAGGAAACCCTGGATCCAACGAGATGGGGAATTCAGAAGCAAGCTGTCAGTTTTCGTGGAGAAAAATCCAAGCCCTGATATTTTGAGTGTGATGTCAAGTATACCTAATTTAAATTTTACCAAAATAAAAAACTGGTGGAGTGAAATGAAAATTCTTCAAGAAATAGAGAACCAGAAGTATTTACCAAAAAGAGTGGCTACTCTTGGATCTAATTTAGCTGCAGTGCACTTCTTTGCATTTCGTGAATGCGCTGTCAGGTAATACTGTATTAAGTAAAAGCATATTTATTTGCTATTGTCCCACTGCTGGGCAAAGACCTCTCTCTATTATGAAACGGTCACAAGTTTGTGCAACTTCTGTCCAATTCTCAAGGAAGACATCTAGTTTCTCCGGCCATCTCTTTCAAGGTCTACCGTGACCCTGCGTCAGTTTCAGGGCACCAATCCTGAGTTTTACGGACCCACATCTTGTTCGGCATTAGACATATTCTGTTGTCCCATATATGTTAGGTAGCCTTTTAAGCCACATCAACGATTTGCGTTTTGTAGCACAGAGAAGTGGTCACCTAAGATACTGCTCTCCATATCACGTTGACAGACCTTGATTTTAAACTTTTGGGTGTTAGCCAAAGGCAAAGTTTGTGAACGGTCAAGATGGGATGGAAAATACACATGTCCATTAGCTTTCATATCAAAGACCCAATATTCAATTTAAATTCAAGGCCCCTTATTTGTTTACTATCCATCTTTTCACAATCATTAAAACTTTAGCTAAGAAATCAATTTTGTTTCAGATTGAAGGATTCTCCAAGATGGATTTCAGGTGATATAACTACCTTGAATCTCCCTGACCGATATACAGATGGATACTTGGTAGAAGCTGTAGACTGTTCCACTTTCCACCACAATGGTATTCGATATGAAGGTTTAGAAAACCTGATGAACCTCAATTTCCTGAAGTGGTTAAACTTGAAGAATAATAAGTATGTAGATGTTTGGGGGATAGATAGAATAGCTGGTCAGAATGGTGACACATTAGAATATTTAGATGTAAGCGGTTGTAATATATGTGTAGGATGTATGTTTGCGTTAGTTAGGATGCAAGCTTTAAAGTTCCTAGTCATATCAGATCCTGGTGAAGATGTGAACTTACAGGCTGCTATCTCCATGCTAGAACAAGCCAAGCCGGGCTTATTAATTAATGCAATATAGTGTATGTTAGAAAGTTGCTTGTGAGTTTAGTGAAATTGTTATCAGTTTAATAAATAAACGATTGTTACCAATATGTCTGTCTTTCTGACCTCTGTTTTATATTTGCGGAGGATAAAATATTATATCAGTAGTTCTAACTTCTATATTTTTCACTAGATTTTAGCCTTAGCTTTTCTCTCACATGGTTTGTTTTTCCATGGAAATACAAGCGTTACTTGGATAATGCTGGCAAGGTTGGTGCCCTAACGTCTAAAATTTAAATTGGACAAGCTAGAAAAATGGTCTCCAGATCGGCCATCTATAAATTTTAAACCATTTACCAACTAATATATTAGGTGGACTTTCGACTAATAAGCGAAATATTTTAGTGTTATCAAAATTAAAGGCCTTGATGGTGACCTTACCAGTTGCATTATGATGATATTAGGAAAAAATTCTAAGGTGTTCAAAAATAAAATACGAGAAATGTTTTCGAGGTTTTTATGTTTTAACATAAGTTCATACAATGATCCAATATGCTTGAACAAACTGTCCACAACACAACACTTATGGGTCGGCTCTCTATTCCTGTTCACAGTTGGTTAGTTGTTGGTTACAATGTCTAAGTTTGAAGTGCCACTTATTGGTCCATTACTTGGATACATAAACATTCAAAAAACTTGCTCATGTAAAAGTGGTTACTGATTCAGATATTCAGTTATCTTTTGATTGTTTTGTCTCTAATTCAATCTAATATTCATTAAATTGAACACTTAAAATCTAAATAAATCATCTAAATAAGATATTTACATTTACCATTTGACTAAACAATTACACTAATAGCTTATGTAGAAGAAATAAATAACGAATATGAAATGCTTTATTTAAAATGTCCTTTCGAAATAATTGCTAATATTTCTTAAAATATAACATTTAACTTGTTATGCAACATAGTTAATTCAGTCTAATAAAGTAAAACTGCCTATTATCTGTTGTTTATTGACTGACAGAGCCTAGAGCTGAGAATTATTTCAGAATCACAATTTTCTGCATCAATGAATGCAATGAGTATGGAACTAAGTTTTGAAAGTCAATAAAGTACTAGAAATATGCAGCTATTTAAGATTTTTCATATTTGTTATTACTATAACACACATAAAAGACATTCACTCAAATTCAACGTACCATCAAAACTAGAATTATTTCAACAAGAGGCAAACATAAAGATATGGACAGTTTAAAAACAAATTGAAACATTTAGTACAAACCATCGCAATCATAAACCATAGAGGAAAACTTCTATTTATTTTTATAGATTTCTTAGATATTGCAACGAAGTGTGTAAATAAATCAACATGTATGCTTTCATAGATATTCCATAAAGTTATTTGAAAAACTAAATGCGAAATTGCTTTTTACGTAACTTTAGTATGTATTACCTAAAACGCTCTTAATTATTTGCTAACGATATTATTTGAAGTGTTTACACCAAATTCTATGAAATCTTATGAAAACATATATGTTGTAGTGCGCGTGAAAAAAAAGAAAGTAAGTGAACCTACATCAATTTCGTAAAAATAATCGAATCAAAATCGTTTCGTAACTGAACGCTCGAAGGAAAAATCAACTGTTTTCACCAACTCGTTATGATATTAACTTGCCACACCAAAACATCATATTGATTAGTAAATATATTTCTATTATATTGATATACTGTAAAATTGAAAATCAATTTTATAATATGGGTGTTATTCTGAGTCGAAGTTATAGTTATGTCACTGATTAAGAAAAAGAGGCCTATCGCATGCCCTTACTTTGAATTAATTACCCTGCTTTCCTGAACGTTAACATAAAGTACAATCGTCACAAGTGACCAGCGTCTAGGTCGAATAACTAATTCAAATTAGGGACGAAAATATATGTGTATTATTACTACTAACTGGTAACAACAGTTCTATTATTTATTTATGAGTTAAAATGTATGACAACAATGAGGATTATGATGAATCGACTACGCGGGGTTGCGTACCAAATCCCGCTAGTTTCATATTGACAAGATACATTATCACGCCAGAGCTTGAACTTGTGAGATGGACAGAACATTGTCGAGTTTTGGTACCTGCCCCGTCTACTTGCCTATCGAGATACAATATTTAACCGTGCGAAAATATCTCTTAAGTTTTATACTCTTAATAAATTCATTTCACTTCCGGACTCCTAAAGCAATTATCTAAATACTATTAACGCCGAAGAGATCATTTAAAAAATACAATTTTGATATACATAACATTTGTATTGGCCGAAATTTCACAATGTATAAATTAGATATTTATTTTTTTATCTATAATATAATTAGTATTATCTAAATAAAACCTTAATTACTTTGAGAGCCAGGAATACTTAGTGCTAGTATAAAATACAACTAATATTTACAATGAGATTATTATATTGTATAAATATTGATTTATCTAGTGTCGTTACTGATTTGAGCTATTTTTGTAAACCATAGCATTATGTTTAAAAAATGGATCACTACGATCGTTTACTGACAGAAAGAGTAATAATTATTAAAAATGTTTACAATTTGTGTCACTCGTCACGATTCATCCAAACACGGCATGATAAAGTACAGCACACGGCACATAAAGTATCTTAATTACACCCGACAACTCGCTCGATAAATCACTGTACAACGTACATTATTAAAAGTAATTAAATAAGTAGTTACTAATCTTAATAAAATGAAATAATTTGAAACACTTGGAAGACCAACATCACAACATAAATAGAAAACAATACAAAATAATAGAGACTTAAACAATTGTGAAAATGTTCGCACCAAAGTTCCTTGCATCAACCTCTCTCGATCGAGTTTATACAACTCGCGCACCTCACTATGTGTTGCACTACACATCACTTATTTAGGTCTCTAGATTCGCAACAACTTGTACACTATCTTGGATAGTTTAAATATTTCTCCATTTATGATAACAGCACCCTTAGTCTGTTTTTGTAAATGCAATTATCAATGACATGATAATTCTCACTGATAGTTACTATTACTCATAATTTCAGTTGTTGAAACTGTTACTGTTACTGCACGATAAATTAGCATTCCATCATTACAAATGAAAAGTGATTGCTATTTTATCAGTTGATTATTATTGATTAACAAAGTGTTGATAAATAGAGACCCCATTTATCACTAAATCAACTTCCATAAGACATTCTAACACGCAACTCGCCCAATATCTAGTTGAGTGAAGGCAACGTTAAATAAACAATATCTCTCGATAAACACACAAATCTGGAGTAAATATACTATATCAGCTAAATATATCAATTGCAAATATATAATTCTCTAAAATATATAATTATATTGTTTGTAATAAAGTGATTCTCATATTGCAACGAAATTCAACTGGTCAGTTCTATAAAATTATTGGCTTTTGCCCTTAATGGGTGATACATTATTTAAATCTAATAATAACTTTACAGTTAAATCAAATGATAAATTTTTAAGACAATACCGAGAGAGAAAAAAACATACTTTTGAGCATTTAGAAAACAAAATAAAATCAATTACAGGATATGAAATCTTCTATACTTTATTTTAGTATTAATGTCTAGCAGAAGGGTTATTTTCGATGTACCTCTCAGTTAATAAATGGTTTTGCAACAACACAGACTTCAGTCATACAGCACTCACCAACGAAAGTACTTAAATACAAATATACAAATAATAATTGAGATCGTGCCCACAATGACGATGTGCTTTAACGATGAAATAAATGATTTATTAATTAAATAACCAATTAAAAGCGAATAAAGATATGTTTCTATTAATCTGAGGGTGCTCTAATGTCGTCATTGAATGTCGTCAGTTGAAAACTTTCAAACTACAAAAACTGTTTCATGCAATCTGACTTTACAGGACCCTTAGAAAAGAGAAGTTGGTTTTTTTTTTGTTATTTTTTACTTTTTTTGTATTACTTGTAATGTAAAACACTATAGATATGAATATCTCATAACCATTTGACTGCTTTTACTCACTTATAGGGAAGTCGCACAAGGCGGCCGGCCACGGAAGTCAGAGTAGCTGCTACAGCCTGCTCGCTCAGTGCGTATAATATAGAGGAATCAATATTGGTTAAGATCAAAATATACTACGGAAGGGGAACAAACCATTAGTACCACTGTTATTTTTCAGATAAAACTACTTTAAACATAAAAATTTAAATCAACGAATCAATTAGACCATGCATTGCCAATTCTCACGGACTTAATATTACCGATTAATTTTTATGATTTTTTCAACTTTTATTAATTAAAAAAGTATTTTTGAATAATAATAAAATACTATAAACAAGTAGCTATACACTAATCTAATCACTGTGTTTAATGCTTCTGCATTTATGATCAATTGTCTCGAAACGTTTGCGTTTCATTCCATCATTGAGAACACGAAGAATTTAGCCGTTGTCAGTGTTAAACTGTTCAATTTATTTTGATACCTTTTACTTGCGAGAAGTGTATGTTTTCTTGCTGGCAATACTTATGGACTCATGTCAAACATGTTCGTACGAGGTCTTGAATGCGTGTATGAGTTTTATAAAGGCAGGTAACCGATAGAAAAACGACTCATTAAGCCCCAACTCTTCTAAAACTCGATATTTTCAGATGAAGAAGCTTTTAATATGTGTGGTTGTTTTATTGTAAGACATAAGTATGTGAAAGTACGTGTGCTGTCAACGGCTAAATATCCCGTGTTCTTACTTCTATTGGCGCACAATGATGGAGATGGTGTATCCGCAGCGCTAACTGGCCGTCGATGTAGGCTGCAGGGACGCGATTGGAGAATTTACTGAAATAAAAATTAAATTTGGTTTTGAGAACAACAAGTTGTGAGGCGGGTTTGGTAGATTGGCGCCACAGATATTGATCTATCTGGATAACGCAATGATTTTGTTTTGTTTTTTTTTTAGTTTGGGAAATCATTAAATGACTCCTCCCGCTCTGGGCGTAGCTGACTTAAAAAAAAGAGGAGGTTCTGTGTTCCACTGTATGTGGATACATAATGGTTTTTATTGCAATAAATAAAGCTGACTTCGAAAACAAAAATGTAATAAGTAAATGACTTGTTTCAGAAGCTTTTTGCAATAAAACTAAATAAAACCAAAAAAAGTCAGCTCCCAAAGCAAAAGGCTAGGTTTTATTTTCGTAAAAAGTTTTTTTTTATAATTATAACGTTATTTCGTGATAGGATATTATACACTATAGTAATACTTACTAGTAGGGGTATTCACTTCGGAGTGGGGCGTAAGATTTGACTGAGCCATCAGTTTCTGCCTCACTTCGCGAATCTTTAGTTGTAGAGCCGTCTTTGTTGGGAAAATGTCCATGTGGGTTGCCTACAATAGCAAAAAAAAAAAGAATAATCAAGGGCCATTGGACTAGAGAGTCTGGCAGAGGAGGATGAAAGAAGAAAACCTGTTGCGTCGACCCTTAAATTTTTGGGCTATTAGATTTAATTAAAAAATGTTAATTACAGATGTGCTTAATAATAACTACCACTCGTCGTCCTCTATAGGTTAATAATCTATCTAATATATTATAGGGTGTAAAAGTACCCTTAACGCAAACGAAGATCACTTATTCTCCCCACCACTGCGATATTCTTTTTGTTTTAGAACATACCTGGGAACCCCCTAGTTACGGAGATATTGGGGGTCAAAGTTTCAAATTTAACACAGCTGTTTTTGTAAATACTAGTTTTTTAGGTTATAACTTTACTTAAATTACTTCCATGACCCGTTTATTATTCAAAGCATCCACTAGCACAATGCTTTAAGAGTGCAAAATTGAGTTTTATCGTAAAATATGATTTTTGACCCCAAAAAAAAAGTCGTTTCGCAGCAATAAAATTTGCGTAAGGGTACTTAGTTTGATGTACAGCATGCTTGGTTCACGGATGTGTGAAGGGTTAATTTTCAACCTGTATATAAAAATCAATGCCACATTTCGTTGTAATTTTATAACTCAAGAACGGGCTCAAATATCCAAACCAAATGTTTAGGCTTTGTTCGGACTATTTAGTATATGGTTTATGTGAAGCTTGCACAAAATCGGTCAATCGGTTCTTCATTTATCACTTTTTTTGTAACAAATGAATTCAATAAATGGCGGATCATTTTGTTATTAGGGATTTTGCTGTCAAATTGAAACTTTTTTCAGTGTTGGCAGTACAAGCATGTTACTTGTTATGTCATTCATTTCTGTCATTTCATTTTGTTCAATTGGTTTCGGGAATTGTTTATATTTTTAGATTTACGATTAGACCCGGTAGGTGGCGCTGCTGTACGGTCAGGACGTCGTCTGCCAGGTCCGCTAGTAATTTATATATTCAGATGACTAAGATCCATTGGGTTAGTAACAATATCCTTAACCTATGTTAGTACTTACCTAAAAGCACAGACAATGTATAGCTGACTAATGACCTCACCAACGGGTTAAGCCGTGCTTACCTAGGTTGTCTGTGGATGTGGGCCACCCATTACATACCGAGTTCCTTCCGTGTCTCGGAAAGTACGTTAAGCTGTTGATCTCGGCTGCCATAATATTTCTTTGGCAGTTGTTACAGGTCGTTAGTGACCTGAAAGTCTGACAACCAGTCTTACCAAAGAGTATCGTTGTGGAGGTCAGATAGGCAGTTGCTCCGTGTAAAATACTGATATTCAGCATCTGCATCCGGCCAGGCTGAAAGGCGACCTCACATAGTTGAGAACAACATAGGTGTGTACTAGTTACCTGGAAGTGCGTGGTGGCCTGCGTGGTAGGGAACATGCCGTGCTCCTGGAACAGCTTGAGCACGAGGTGCCGGCGCTGCTCCAGCACGCGGCGGTGGCCTGCTTCCCCGCGCGACCCGCCCGCGCCGCTGCTGCACGGCGTACGAGGCGACATGTCTTCCATGCCTTCTGATGACACTGATCACAAACAAATATTATTAATTAGGTACCCTACGACGACATATAACAGTCCTAACTTAATCTCATACCTGTGTGAAAACGTGACATAACTAAACGGGGTGTCTAGCGCAATCTCTTTCCCATACTGGTTTAAGAATAAGTACGGACTGTTTTAAGACGCCATTATGCTTTCCGGAAGTCAATAACGCCTAAACTCTTGGAGTGCTAACATTGTACAGATACAATCCTACTAATATTATAAACGCGAAAGTATGTATGTATGGATGGATGGATGTTTGTTACTCTTTCACGCAAAAACTACTGAACGGATTTGGATAAAATTTGGTACACAGATAGTTTATAACCTGGATTAACACATAGGATAGTTTTTATCGCGATTTTATCTTCCCGTGGGATAATTTTGTAGTTGTAGCGGGCGAAGCCGCTGGCAACAGCTTGTTGGTTAAAGTTCTTTAGTAAAGTTACATGCGCAATTGCGCATTCAGAACTACACCATGATAAATTATTCAATACTCCGAATCAATGAAAAGGAAATTCACATACCTTTATAAGTATCCAGATTGAAGTCCGGTCCAAAGAAGGTGTTCCCGACAAGTTTGTTAGTGGTCGTGTACGGGGTTCCGTACGAATGCGGCGTCGGCATCCCATTGCCGTTCATCACTTCTTGTTCCAACTGCGGCGTTACCACTGTGTTTTCTTCTTCTGTAGATAACAAAGAACAAATCATTTAGATTTAGAATTTTACTTCAACACAAAAATTAATGCCTTATGATGATGTCTGTCGGGCCTGCGGGTTGTTCGAAAGAGATACCGCGGCCCCGGACACAAAGGGCTAAAAAGGAACATGGTTGGTTTTAGTCAGTAGAAGTCTGACACTCCCTTCTGCTCCGCCCAGAGCGGGAGGAGTCATTTGATGATTTACCACCCTCCAAAAAAAGAAAAAAGGACTGTAGATGTACCAATAGTACCTACATTTTGATATAAGTGGGATTTTTTTTGTTATTGCATTCGAGACGGAATTCACACCCGAGCGGCAGGCGAAGTTGTTATAAAGCGACAAAACTGAAGTAATCACACTCTCACCTCGTTCTAGTTTTACGATGACGGGATTACTTTTGATTTTTTAATGGGACAATCCCGCCACACTATTCCCAAACCACTGTAACTCCTTAGAGCTAGAATTAACAGTGGTGACCACAAGAAAAGCGCCGAGACAATGAAGCTCGACGAAGTCCAGAGAAACGATTTAACTGTCTTGGATCCCGCGACGAAATTAATAAGAAAAGAATAGCAAAAAAATTGGAAAAAAAACAAAATTTCCACTTCCCTCCATATCACCAGGAGACAGGACAGATTAGTTGTGATTTGGGTCAGAACCCTAAAGATCCATTTCAAGCTATAATTTTTAATTGCCAGTCGGTTCTATTGTGATTAACTGTGCAAGTAAACGTACCCATTTTGGTTGGTTTCTTCCGTATGTAGAGCTGCGGACTGCGCTGAACCACCATGCCGCTCGGGCTGCAGGCCCCCGGGTTGAACTGCGGCAGGGTACTGAACTTCTCTTCGAAGTTCACTGTCTTCAGTACTCTGTGATACAACGAAGTTACCTGTTAGTGTTACGCTAAACCAGTTGACATTTTTGAATGTCACAATATGGGATCGGACTGGGTCAAAAAAATATGATTCTAATTAGTCCGTCAGTTAATTATCGAAAAATATTGGATACGTGTTTTTTGTTTTATCAAATTAATAAAAATTGACGAAGATAAGACGCGTCAAAGATCATGAGTGGGGGGTTGTGACGTCATTTGTTGGTGAAAAATGTACTACCATGTGACGTTTTCGAGGAATTCACGAGTTTCACGAAGCATTGTATCATCTTCATTTTTTGTTTATGTGAAAAAAGAAAAAAAATACGAGTCCAATATTTTTTGAAAATCTATCTGACGGACTATAATTATTATTTTTTTGTCCGATTTCCTATTACTTAAGTGAATTTTCCAAAACTCTCGACCTCCACAAGTGTTTTTGTTTTTCAATTTATTTATTTTACACTAAGCACAAAGTGCAGAGGCGGACTTAATGCCATATAGGCATTTTCTGCCTGTCAACCTTTGGGTGATGCAGAGACATCGAATCTTTTAAAAGTGCAAAAAATTGATGTTGCGCTGATACGTATTTGCTTGAAGAAGGCGGCCCACATAGGATTTATTACTTCTGGTTCCACACTAATACTACGCGTGGTTATCTGTCCGTCACTTAGATTATCGAAAAATATTGGATACGTGTTTTTTTGTTTTATCAAATTAATAAAAATTGACGAAGATAAAACGCGTCAAAGATCATGAGTGGGGGCTTGTGCCGGCACTCGCCTGTAAAAATGTACTGAAATGCGACGTCACGCGAGTTTTCGAAGCACTGTATCGTCATCATTCTTTGTTTACGTGAAAAAAGAAAAAATATGTGTCCAATATTTTTCGATAGTCTAACTGACTAAACAGATTTTATTGTCGGGAAATATCCCCGAATACTTCAAATCGCATTTTAATAATTCCTCGCCGCTTTTCCTCGTATACATACTTGTTCCTCTCATCTTCATTGCGTGCATTTTTCGTATTTGTATTTTTAAACAGCGTCTTCTTGTGGGAAGGGCTGGGCAGGTCACAATGTTGCTTAGGCGACGTCGCTTCATCGGAGCTCAAGCCGCCATTGCTCATGGACGCCTCAGACCGAGGAACGCTGATGCTGCAGCCGGTCGAAGTCGCCGGATCGTTGCTGCCTGTGGAGCCGGTAGATGTTCCTGATGAGAAGGTGACATTACGAAACTGGTTTTTGACATGCATTTTAAGAAATCAAGCATTACCTGTCTGGATGGTTATTCTTTTTCCTGATATTTCAAATGAGCCAGCTATTAAAGAAAAAATGAATAGTAAAAATATTGTCATTTACATAATAATACAAACTGCATCCCTAAGTTGATATATTTTTTAAATGTATTTATCTAGTTTTAAAAATAACTCTTTTTTTTTGGTATGCGTTTAACTTGAGAACAACTGAAGTAATTTGATTAGATAATTGGAAATAGTCCGAAATGAGGATTTTACGGGAAGATTTTTTTCCCGGGAACTTGAAAAGCCCGGTTAGAAATAGACGTATTTTAGGTGAGCTGGTTATCATTGTATGGTTTCCAGAAACAGGTGAGCCTGGATGAGTATGGGCCCAAGTCAAAGGTATTGATGATGAAGTTCATGAGGCACAGATATGAGTGACTTACCTCGACTAAGTCTCTTCTGTAGCGGCGCCCTGCCGAGCTGCGCAGGCGTCGGCGCTAGCGGGAATGGACGAGCTTCTTCCACAGGGGTTTCCCATTGTCTGATAATAGACAAGAACATTATTACAACAGTTTGTAGGCGTCGCCTTATAGGAGGTTAAACCATTGACACAAATATACTGCCTTTACTTTGAAACAAACAAAAATGTACTTATAGACAAAAAAGTTCTGTTTTCAAAGAGCTACACGTGAGAATCATCATGTTAGCATTAACGCGATTTGTTTGCCTCGGAGTGGGTTGTTGTATGTCGTGTATGTTTGAGTTTCTGTGTGAGGAAGAACGAAGGATAATTTTCTTGTGCTTGTTTTGAGAGATGATGCACGAAAGGTAACTTTTTCTTGTTATTTTAAGTACTTATTCAATTTAATTCGTTTTTTTTTTAAATTTTAATATTGTTATTTTGCACATGTATGTTTTTTTTTCAAATAAATAAATTAAAATGTCCACAAATTAAAAAATATAATAATTACTCACGTGGTAGTTTTAGGCGCAGTATTGTTATTACTTTGAGATACTATCACAGATTGTCCACCTTGCACGTTCAGCACGTTTTGGTTGTTGTTCTTGGGTGTGTCTACTTCTGTGGGCAATGCAGCAATAGTCATGGACATATTATAACAAGTATACAAAAGAAAGAACTAATGCACATGTCACAACATTGTGACAAATTCTTTTCCGGTTGGCAAAACCGACCGAGTCACAAATAATAATATAATAATAATAATATTTATTTTCTCAAAAAACTTAGTAAAATTGTACAAAAAATATTTTGGCAGGAGTCATTTGTAATAAATGGATGTAGCCACTGCAACCGAACTAGGCCATGCCTGTATTTCGGTTTCCAGTGCCTGTTGAAAATGTTTGTTCTGTAGTTTAAAATTTACTAACCATTTGTATCCCACTGCAGGGCAAAAACCCACTTTCCACTTATCCCTATCCAATGCTTTTAATCGCCAATCCCTGCGAAAAGAGTGCTAGCTTATCCCGCTATCTCCTTACGGGCCTGCCTATAAATACTCACCAATATTGTAGCTCGGCACATACAGTCTCTGCAGATGTACACAGTGCATCGACTGCTCGGCCGCGGGACTAAGGGACGACTGGCTCGGCTTCAGCAGCAGGTTGCCTGACGCGTCCAGGGAGAGGGTCAGTGGACCAGGACCTGCCAGAAAAAAAAAGTCATTAAAAACTTGCAACTTGTGTTGTTTTAACACCACTAAACTGCTCATGTCATGGTGAAGAAACAAGAATTTAGTCGTACCTATATAATATATACATCGTGACTTTTTAGTCGTCTCATAACGGCAGCCCACTCCGTGTATCCAATGAGTAGAAAACGATCATAAAAAAAAGGTATTTAAGAGATTTGTTTTTTATTTTATTGACGTATTAGGGTTGTTTCCTGACACACACACCGAGAAATATTGGATACGTGTTTTTTTTGTTTTATCAAATTAATAAAAAATTACGAAAATCCAAACACGTGTCAAAGATCATGAGTAGGGGTTTGTGACGTTACTTTCTGCTAAAAAAATTAACAAACTGTGACGTCAAAGGACTCTTCGAAGCTCTGTATCTTTTATTTACGTGAAAAAAGAAAAAATGTGTCCAATGTTATTTGGAAATCTATCTGACGGACTAATTAGTTTTTTTTGTCAACAACTCTAGAAACGGGAAATGAATGGAGCGGCGCTACACAACACACATATGTAATAAATTTATACTCACAAGGCGAGTTATCACCAATACTCTTTTTGACGAAGGTGAAACTCTTGACCACGGGGTTGTTAAGTGGGGTCGATATATGCGCAGACGTCGGCGTCGGGATTGTGTTGGACATCCCGCTTGAAATCACCTGTAGACGACCAGAGATAGATGTTTTAGTTGTACATACTATGTAATAGAATAAAATGCATTTACTGTCAGGTAACAAATTTGCGAAATATGGGTGTATTATGGATATAAACCTTTGTATATTCAGGCTCTATCAAGAATTACAAGTGTGATATTATGTTATGTAATTAGTTGTTGAAAAGTATGGTGATCACGGGTTGAAATAATGATTATGATGTTGTTCAAGAGAATTAAAGGTTTGGCAATAGATTCCTGACGACCTAAACAAACAATAATTAAATATGACAGGTTGGGATATCACGGGCGAAGCCGCATCATCAGTCTAGTTGATTATAAAATCGTGAACAATTACCTGAACCCCGCAGGTATTGGTGGGCGAGTTCATGATGGAGGCTATAGCGTTGTCGAGCGCGGCCTGCGTGGTCAGGTTGGGCGTGCTGAGCGAGATGCCCTGCACGCTGTGCGTCAGGCTGGCCGTGCTGGCTGGCTGCGGCGACTGAGGTACGCCGGACATCAGCGGCTTGTTCATCTGGGTGAAGGCTGCCCATTGCCGGTGGTTCTCGTCTGGAAAGAAGGGTGATTTTGAGTTTACTGTCTAATATTGGGTGATATGTTTCATCATCATCATATCAGCCATAAGACGTTCACTACTGGACATAAGCCTCCCACAGGTGTCGCCACATTGACCGGTCAAATGCATCTCGTATCCAGCGTTTCCCCGCAACCTTCACCAGGTGCACGCTCCACCAAGTGTGAGGCCGCATTACGCAACGTTTTCCGGTTCGCGGTCGCCCATCCACAACTTTTCGACCCCATCGGCTATCCGGCAAACGCGCAGTATTGTATCATTGTGTTTAGGCAGCTACTCATGTGTCACGTGATGGGTGAGCATGTAGGCGTGGCGCAATGTCGGGGTTCGCGTCGCGCTCACTTTTCGTTTTCCGTGGTTCAATTCTACGACTACAACCCGTGCGCCCGATAACAAGCAGAGCCAATACTGACCTGTATTTAGTTTTTACAAGTCTTTCTTCTTCTGCGAACATTGATTCTGACAAACATCTTTAACTTTGTGCAGATCGACCACCATTACCATCACCATCCTTTTTACACATCTTTGTGTAAATAATTTATATGTTATCGAACGAACGACGCGTAAAAAAGGTTGTTCACTTCCTGTCTAGCTACAGGGTTCACAAACTCGTAGTCACACTTGCCGCTCGCAACGTACGTTTACAAAGATTGGTTTATATTTTATCTTATATTACATGTCTGATGTAAAAACTTACTGGGATCAGCATGAGTAGCCTTGAAAGCACCTCCGGTTGGCTGGAAACCTTTAGGTCCTCCGGGACTGGACGCAGTTATACCGCCGAGAAGATTGTCCGACGAACCAGCCCTAGAAAATAAATGATAACGTGAATTTAACAAGTACACACGATAATAGATATAATGCTATTCATGTGAGTACATGCCTGCTGTCTTTGGTAGTCGTTACAGGTAGCCAGTGATCTGAAAGTCTCACAAGAAGCCTTACCGGAGTGTATCATATTACCCAGCATTAAATTGGTTGTGGAGGTCAGATAGGAAGTCGATATTAAATACTGATATTCAGCTGCATCCGGGTAAACCGGAAGCCGACCCCAAAGGAAATAGCTAGGCAGACTACCTATAACAACTGCCAAAGATACGGCAGCCCGGACCAACACGGAAGAAACTCGGTATTTAATTGGTGGTCACCCATCCACAGACCAATCTAGGTAAGCGCGGCTTAACCTAAAGATCGACCAGCAAATTATTATTAAGCCACGAGCTGACAAGGTAACATGCTAATTTCGTTCGTAACATCACCATCTCAGGGTCAGTTGAAAACCAGCGTCGGGCACTAGCTGCTCGGCAGTTTGCTGAACTGCGGGTCTAAAATGGCCGCTTTATCAGAATCCACGCAGAATCTTAGTACGAATCACGTTAAAAAAAATTCTAAAATTGACTTTATGTCTACAAGTATAAAGTCCATTTTAAGAAATTTAAATTTAACATGATTAATATTACGATTCTGCTAAAGCGGCCATTTTAGACATCCTGTTCCTATTTGGCGCAGCCGTGAGATGCACACACTCTTTTTTTTTCAGTTCAGTTTTTTAGTTTCTTTTATAATTTGTATTGTTTGTTGTGTGCACTTGTGGCATTGTGCTAAATAAACATGTTTTCTTTCTTTCTCTCTTTCTAATTATTTTGCATACTAACATCTGCTATTCCAAATCGGGTGCCAATAACAAACTGACACAAGTATTATAAATTAAATATTTTGACAAGATCAAAAGGCGAATCACGAGTCTTACCTAGCTTTAATAGGTTTAGGCCTTCTAGTATGGTCGTGGTGCGACGGCAAGTAGTCTCGCGTGTCCAGTCCTTCAGAGTCGGAGTCTGTCACTTTCTCTCCGCATTTCAAGTCGATATCTATGCTTTGTACGGCTGTTGGCGGCTCTTCTAGTGACTGCGATGGCTGTAACAAATAATAAATATAAAAATGTCTGCCGAATAAGTTGTGGGCAATGATATATTAAAACTATAGATGCGTTGTCCGCCCTCAAAAATGACGACATGAAATGAAGCCAATTGGCCACATAGCGCTTAGTTACGCACCAACCTCTCGCGCGATGCTACGTTTGTTCTTAATTTAAATCGTGTGTGTAAACCTGCGCGAAACATAAAGACAACAGGCATCCCGCAGTACGGTGTCATATTTTCTTTCCCTTTCTTTGGGCTTGTAAATCTCAGGATTGGTGCCCTGAAACAGTGATACGGGGTCGAGGCAGACCACGAAGGAGATAGCGGGACGAGCTGGCTGTCTTCCTCAAAAATTGAAAAGAAGTTGCACAGAATCGCAACCGTTGGAAGCAATGGAGAGGCCTTTGCCCAGCATTGGGACAATAATGGTGTATACAATTTGTAAGATTAAATGTAGGGGGTAATTTTCCGAACTGCTGATCCGATATCGAAGATTCTTTTACCAATGATACTGTATACAGGGTGGAAACGCCCCCGACGTTAAAACAGTTACCACGTATTCGTGTGCGCCAGTGTCTCTTCCACTTTATATACAAGATCCATGTATAAAATATACATACTAATATGTAAAACAGCGAATAAAAATGTCTATGAAATACAGGGCTTCATTGTCTTTTGTGTATCTACATTATAGCCCATCCCTCTCCTAGAGAGGAGGCCTGGGTCCCTGCAGTGGAAACATTATAGGCCGATGATGATGATTATCTTTTAACCCGTGACAGCTTATCATTCGTGCACGAACCTCAACCAGGGGGCAGCTGGCTCTATTCCCAACTGCCCCTATAAGACTTTTAATTTTAAGAATAAACATACCATTTGCTCATCGTCACTGAGCTGCGGTGATCCAATATGGTTGTACGAAGCGACCGGCACTGGCAGGTCTGTGTTGATGGTGAGGGAACCGCTTGTCATCACATCGGATGGTGTTCGAGGACTCTGGAAGCACATTAGATGAGGATGGATTGAGGAAAGACTTATAGGAAAAATGAACTAGACAAATAGAATGCGACAGTGAAAGACATTGTGAGCAAAAATGGGAGACAGAAAGAGTGACTGCTTCGTCCGGTGGGCGCAAACGTAACTCTGAACAAGAGGTTTGATTCCCGGGTCGGGCAGTGTTATACGGAGTCTGGATTTGCGCCCAGTTGATGGCAATAGGCTCACCTCCCATTATCATCATATACATGGGACTTTAACATTACTAGCGACAGGAGAATTACCAACAATTAATGGGGGTTGGTTCAAATGACCACCATAAAAGGGACTCATATAATAAAATAGTCTTCCAAATACTGAGTAATTATAACCAAACCGCAACCAAAAATATGCTGTCAGTAAAAAGTTAAAACCCCGAACGAAAAATCAGGTTTTTTTTTTCAAATAATTTTGACAGTTTGTAATCATTTATATTATTATTATAATTATTATTATTTTTCTTTTTTTTGTAATAATTTTGTCATTGTGGCAATAAATACGGTTAAAATTGAAAATTTTCGTACTAAATAATATGTGGGTATGTTACCTGTGGCATAGATCCAGTAGGATCTTTACTGCTGGAAGACTTCCTGCGGTCTTTGTTGCACCATTTCCATTCGGGATGAGCTTTGAAGTGGGCTTCTTTGACCTGAGAATAAAATAACAGACTATATTTATTACAAAGTTCAGTTTTTTTTTTATATTCATTTCTAGACTTTTCGCAACTACATGAAAAATATTTTTTTAGTGACCATTCATTTTTTTTCTAGGCAATAGGTATCTTTCATTAACACCATTTTTGAAAAAAAAAGTCGAAATTTTTTTTCCGTTTAATTGTTTTTACGTGAAGAAGTAACAAACATACACACTCACAAACTTTCGGCTTTATAATATGTGTGATTAAGACTGCTTGGATTACTTGTCAGACTTTCTGGTTTCTGACTACACTAACGGCTGTTCAGATCTAAACGACAGCCTTTCAAACAGCTTAAGCACAGAGAAGTCTCGGTATGTTTTGGAAGGCCATTCACGGACTGACCCTCGCAATCTATGCTTTTTTTTTGAAGTGTGGGATCATTAAATGACTCCTCCCGCTCTGGGCGGAGCAGAAGGGAGTGTCAAACTCCTTAATCCTTTGAGCCCGACGCCGCGGTATCTCTTGCTTCGAACAACCTGCAGCCCAAGCTATGCTTCTTTTTTGGGGTGGGGGTGGGAAATCATCGAATAAATTGGGCACTCTTGGGCAGAGTGAAAGGGAGTGTCAGACTTCTACTGACTAAAAACCACCCATGTTCCTTCTTAGCCCTACATGTCAAGGCCGCGGTATCTCTTACAACATCCTGCAGCCGAAAGGGTAATCTTATGAAGCTACGAGCCACAATAACGAATACAAACCAATATAATTTAGTATACGTCGTAACGTACGTACGATACTCATTAGTATTGTAAACGTTTGTATTGTATATAATGAGTTACACAATGAGTAATACACAATGAGAACTCAACAATATATAAAAAGGTTATTGGAATGTAACGAAGCTTGAACATGTGAACACGATAGAGGTAATAAAACGGTCACTACACTTACATGGTTAAATTGTCACGAATAAATAAATAAAAACATGTGGAATTATAGTGTCCAGTCAAAAGACATACGGCCGAATACTGAAACGCTACTCAATTTTAAGTTGGCCTTAAATCTCGTTCTGTCTCTGTTACTTCAGCATAGAGCGACCGAGACAGCACTAGATTTGAGGGTACTTATATTTGAGTGCCGTTTTAGTATTCGGCCGATAGAAGCTAAACTCGTCACTAAAGTCACAAAACCGATTTTCAGCAAGTTCCGGTTGTTCTATGCTTGCTTATATTTTGCCGAGTGTTTACTCCTATGATTTTTTTTTTCCATAGTGAACGAACGCAACACGATCGACAACAAAGCCTAGCGTCTCACTCGATTCTCCACATCATATTACATAAAAAATAAAGTACAAAAGGGATGTTTCCTGACAAAAAAAAATATGATTCTGTCCCTTAGTTAGATAACGAAAAATATTGGATACGTGTTTTTTGTTTCATCAAATAAAACATAAAATGTATCACAGATCATGAGTGGGGACTCTTTTAGATTTTTGACGCGTTTTATCTTCGTTTTGTATGAATTTGCTTGTCAAAGTGCTTGGGACGTCACTTTCTGGTAAAAACTGTACTGAATTGTGACGTCACACGAGTTTTCGCAGCATTAATTTTTTTGTTTACGTGAAAAAAGAAAAAATATGTGTGTAATATTTTTTTGGAAATCTATCTGACGGACTAATTAACTACCCCATTCTTCTAATACTGTTTCTTACCTCACTAGCAAGCTCGTTGTACTTCTGCTTCTCCTCAGGCTTGAGCGAGTACCACCACTCGCCGAGGATCTTGCTGACGGTACGGTTGTCCTGGTTCGGGTGCATCTGATGCACGATCTGACGGTGGCGCTTCGAGAATATCATGAAGGCGTTCATAGGTCGGCGGATGCGCATGCGTTCTTTCTGCAAGTAAAAGGTAAGGTAAAACATTGATTTAAAGATATTGTATTTTGAAGGTAGTGAATCATCATCTGCCTAGGCATTTCCCAACTATGTTGGGGTTGGCTTCTAGTCTATCTGGAGACAGCTGCATACCAATATTTTACATGGAGCGACTACCTATTTGACCTCCACAACCCAGTTAATACGATACCCTTTTTAGTAAGACTGGATTTCAGACGTTCAGATCAAAAAAAAATTATATGGCAGCCGGGCCCAACAGCTAAACGTGCTTTCCGATGCACGGAGGTTTCTCGGTATTTAATGGGTGGTGGTCACCCATCCACAGACTAACCTAGGAAAGCGCGGCTTAAGCTAAAGATCGACACGAGTGGCAGTTATTCTGAAAAATTAAGAGAAAGTCCTGTACATCCAATAATTAAAATTCCAAAATGTTACTTCTGTTGCTGACCGTACAATGTCAGGTGATACACTATCTAGCTTCATATTCTCGTTTATTACTACAGAAAAAACAAAGATTAAACTTTTATAACAATACTTCTCAACTAGCGAACGTCACGCGGTTTCACCCGCGTAGTTCCCGTTCCTGTGGGAATACAGGGATAAAAAAGTAGCCTATGTTACTCAGGGTGAATGTAGCTTTACAATGGTGAAAGAATTTTAGAAATCGGCGCAGAAGTTTTTGAGTTTATTCATTACAAACATACATACACACACACAAAAATACAAATCTTTCCTCTTTATAATATTAGTGTAGATAAACTGTTCCTTACCTTTTCCTGAGTAGCAGGCGAGTTAAGTGCCGACGTGCTCTGCGAAGGTCTCTTGCTAGAGTCATCTCCGCCGACCCCGGAGTCTTCAGGATCGAACACCTCGTCATCTTCATCCATGCACATCGGGGGGTCTGGAATACATTGTTTGTCTTTTAGGTTGACAAACAGAACAGAGGTGATTTAAGTCTTAGTGATACTTGAGGTTGTGAGTTCAAATTCGAATGAACAGTTTATGTGAACGTTTTAAACTGAAAGGTACATAGTATGTTTTATGGCCGCCTGACCAGCAGAGCTATTGCGTATCTTTTTAAATGTCAGTGGCTATCATAGTGTCCATCGATTAACTATCAAATTGGATAAAGTTTAGTACAAAATGGAACCATTTGACAGTTTGTTGGACACTATGATAGCCACTGACATTTAATAAGGTACGCAATAGCCCTTCAGAAGGTTCAAGTAGCAAAATGTTTAACAGCGTAAAATGTCTAATGAGCAGTAAGTCTACTCGGGTATGGGTATTTGCTTTAAAAAAAGAGAGTTTGTAGGGTTCCGTAGTTAACGTCTGTCTGAAAATACAGATGAGTTACGCCGACGAAGTGGAAAAATAAAATCTCGAAAATTAGGCAATATGATTGGATTTTACGCAAGAGCCGCAGGTTCTAGATTTTCGTGAATGTGGGTGTACTATTATGGTAGCTTAACCCTTCGTTGAAAACCAACGTCGGGCACTAGGTGCTCGACAATACGCTGAACTGGGCCTATAAGGCGCAGCCGCAGCCGTGAGATACATAATATTATTTTTCTTAACGGATCCTTTTTTATTTTTTGTTGTGTGCACTTGTGGTGTGTGTCAAATAAATATTGTATCTTTCTATCTGTGAGGATAACACGTGTGATGTCATGTTATGTTATGTTGTTATCTAAATACATACCGCTAGCCTCCGTCTTAATCTGGTCTTCAGTCTTGATAAGCGGCGCAGGCGTATGCGGCGTGTGCGGCGTGTGGGGTGTGCGGGGGGTGTGCGGGGTGCGCGGGGAGGGCGGCGCGGCCGGCGTGGGGGGTGCCGCGCTCGTCGGCGGCGGCGACCCGCTCAGCAGCGGCACTAGAGACTGCCAGGGGAATGTGTTGCCTGATACTGTGGGGAGAGAGCTCATGTTACCTTAGCGAAATATGTATCTTTTATTAATGTTTCATTTTATTTATTTACCACTAATTATAGTAACATTACAGATTCATCCAATAAGATGCTATAAAACACAATTGTAATTTTTTCTTTTCCCATTTTTATACTTGTGCATTGTATTAAAAATTTTGAGTTATTTGTAGTTTGTAAATAATGTAGCTACCCGAAACTTTAAAATTTTCCCTATCAACCTTGGACCTAAAAAAAGCATTTAAAGCAATACAGTTGAAAATCTTCTAAGGACTTCGACAGGCGACATACTGAATTTAAATAAATATTCCGATTTAAAATGGTGTAAAGAGCATTTATTTTATCATCATAATAGTTTGTACGTTTCTGTTTCTTACACGAGATTAGAAAGTTCGTTAATGTTGTTCGTATGACTCAAAAATCCATACAAATATGAAAAACGCTTGATATGTCTATTATCTAAACGTGATTAACATCACGAAAACAGTCAAACACTTTGCAAATAAACTTCCTTTATCACATAATCATTATCGCACATTTTATTTAATTTTAGATTTGACTACAAAAGTAATAAGCAGTGGAAAATTTTATAGTTCTAAGCAGAAAGATAAAAACAAACATGGTAGATACGTAAGGGAAATCGGGTTAGTGCCCGTTTGCACTAAAACTACGCGATTCAATTTATATATAACAAAATGGTTTTCTCCTTATAAAGTGTGTAAAAGTACCCTTAACGCAAACGAAGGGCACTTGTTCTTCCCACAACTGCGATCATTTTTTGGTTCTAGACCATACCTGGGAACCCCCTTGTTACGGAGATATTGGGGGTCAAAGTTCCAAATTTTGCACAGCGCTTTTTGTAAATACTAGTTTTTCAGATTATAACTTTACTTAAATTACCTTCATGTTTACTATTCAAAGAATCCACTAGCACAATGTTTTAAGAGTGCTACATTGAGTTTTACCGTAAAATGTGATTTTTGACCCCAAAAAAAGTAGTTACCCAGCAAAAAAATTTGATTAGGGGTACTTAGTTTGATGTACAGAATACTTGGTTGACGTATGTGTGAAGGGTTAATTTACACCCTTTATATATTATTTTTTTGTACTCTGCCGCAGTGCTGTCCTATTTGACCTTAAGACTGACTGGTAGAGAATGCCTTGTGGCATTAAGTCCGCCTATGTACCACTCTTGTGCATGAAGTTTAAATAAATAAATAATTCATAAATTAATTATCAGGCGTGGTAAAAAAAGCTGCCCCATTTTCAAATATAAAAAAATTAATGCCTAAATATGATTACACTACTGAAAGGGCTTTTTTAATTATTTGCTTTAACTTCCGCTATTTTATTTTATTTAAGAAATAGTGGCCACGCTTTAAACTTGTATCAATATAAAAAAAATAATTGCGATAAAATATTCT
Source organism: Diarsia rubi (assembly GCA_932274075.1). NCBI lineage: Eukaryota > Metazoa > Arthropoda > Insecta > Lepidoptera > Noctuidae > Diarsia > Diarsia rubi. The sequence continues at coordinate 8,057,597 of OW026433.1, forward strand.
AAAGCGTCACATTTCCGGGACATAAGCCATCGAAGTTACAATCTTGGTCATCAGTTCAACTAAAATTTAATTAGCTTAACTTGTATTAATTGCTGGTATTAATACAAACAAGTTTTCTATAAGACAAAGTCGTCTACAGTGTCACGTTTCCGAGATATTCAACATGCGCCTAAGTACAACATTGATGGCTTATATTTTTCCGAAACGTGACGGTTTAGAAGATTTTCTCTGATACAATACTTGATTGTATCAAATTGATTGATCGATTGATTGTATTGTGTTGTTGTTGTTGTTGTAATGTTTAATGCATGGTCGCAATTTTGAAAATAAAATGGCGGAAGTAGATAAGCTAGCTCTGGGTTAGCTCGTTCCATCGTCGACCTCATCTGATGCTCTAAGGACAAGCTTGAAGTCAAGAGTATGCACATTTCATATAAAAAAGTAAAGCAGGCCACGCTTCATACAACAGTCTTTCAACTCCTTCCAACTCTCGTAGTTAAACCGAGGTTGATGACATCAGTGTGTTTGTATTCAGGTGTGGCCGAGTGTTATTGATAAAACAGGCATACATTGACAAGGCCACTGCATTGACACTAACAAAAACCTAATCTAAAGATAAAAAGAAATTCTTTCTGATTACATTTGCTTGTGTGTATCACAATACTATTGTATATGTAGTGAATGATAGGACTCACCGATAATCGTGTGTGACGTGGGCGGCGGCAGTACTGGTAGCAATTGATTAGGGTGCACAATCACCGCGCTGCTGTTTATGTTGTTTACCTATAAAGAATGATTTTGTTTTTAATTTATGTAAAACAAAAACAACAACAAACACGTTATAAAAAAAAGTACACTGAGTAGACCCATTCATATGTATCAGATACAAGTTAACAATAATCAGTATATTTGTGATGAAAAAAAAATTGGTGATTTTCACTGACAACTTCGTGTCAATTGGATAAATACATAGTTTATTCAGCCGATAATATTCCCACTTTCCCACTGCTAGGACACAAGCTACCTTACTTTTTAAGGGCGGCATGGTAGATACCACATGTCTTCAAATGTTTGGTTCTAGGCACGCCGGTCTCCTCACGATATTTTCATTCACCGTTTTAGGATTAGTAGTGATGACATAAATGACACAAAAGTAACGTGCCTGCCTGGGTTCCCCACAAACTACTTCCTACGGAAGTTTGAGCAGATGATGATGTTGGTCTGATGAGCTTAGGGTTAACCAGATTCCCGTCGGGGCTGCGGGTTGTTCGAAAGAAATACTGCGTCCTCGACACAAATGGCTAAGAAGGAACATGGGTGGTTTTTAATCGGTAGAAGTCTGACACTACCTACCGCTCTTCCCAGAGGGATGTGTCATTTGGTGATTTCCCAACACCTAAAAATAAATGGTTTTTTCTGTGCTGTCTACTCATCATCTGCCTAGCCTTTTCCCAACTATATTTGGGTCGGCTTCCAGTCTAACCGGATGCAGCTGAATACCAGTATTTTACATGGAGCGACTGCCTATCTGACCTCCACAACCCAGTTAATACTAGGTAATACGATACCCTTTGGTAAGACTGGATGTCAGACTTTCAGGTCACTGACTACCTGTAACGACTGCCAAAGATCTATATATGGCACCCGGGACCAACAGCTTAACGTGCTTTCCGAGGCACGGAGGAAACTCGGTATGTAATGGGCGGTCACCCATCCACCGATCGACCTAGGCAAGCGCAGCTTAACCTAAAGATTGACCCGAGTGGCAGTTCTTATTAAGCCACGAGCTCCTCTGCTGTCTACTGTGTGTACATAAATAAATAAAAAATTAAGAGCTCTATTACTACTACTTACAGGCCAAGAGCCCGATGGCATTCCTGGCAATCCCCATCGACGAAAACTACCAACTTGCATAGCCATGATTTGGCAGTTATGAGAATGTATTTAAGTTAAGTGCACTTAAAAAAATGACTTCCTTAATGCTTTCTTAAAGCACTGGTTCTATAACCAAAGGTTTAGACAGTCTGTTGTCTATCAGTAAGTGATTGAGTTTTATATTGAGTAGATAGATATGATATCAAACCTAATTTCGGGCGAAATTATCCGGTATGTCCTAAGTGAAACCGGTTTATCGTTGTGCATGGGTTTTTCCAAGGCGCACTAATCCAAATCTTCTACAGATTATCTGCTATCATGTAAACATCATAACATGCTACCACTCGAGAGCAGACGTATGATTGGACAGGCTATTTCATCTGTAGTGGGAATATTGACTGTACTGATTTGAATAAGTTGTAAGATTAAGTGCTCCGTCTCGACGGACTAGGCAAGCAGGCACACGCAGTTGTTTGAAGTAACACACAGTGGTACTAACTACGTTCAAAACTCAGTCATTGGTAGAATGCTAAGTAATTTTAACAAAAGATTCTGTCATCATGATATATCGACATAAAAAGGTATATTCAGGAAATAATTAATAAAATAAAATAAATCCTGCTTACATGATCACCATTATCTAAGCTCCTGTGTTCCGGTTCATTGTCATTGTTGTTGAGTTGTTGTTGCAGATGATTGATTCGCTGCTCGATCTGAAATGTGCCACATACGTTAATATTTAACCAGTCTAAAGCTTAACCTATCAATGTTACTAACATTGCAGTATGTCTTAAAGCTGTTTCAAAATACTGCGGGTTGTTTGAAAGAGATATCGCGGCCCCGGACACAAAGGGCTAAGAAGGAAGGACTGGTTTTTAGTCAGTAGAAGACTGATACTCTCTTCCGCTCCGTTCAGAGCGGGAGGAGTCATTTGATGATTTTCCACTCTCAAAAAAAAAAGGCTGTTTCATAAATAATAATGTACATTCTGAAAGTTACAAGTACAATCCAACAGTGAATTACATTTCGCTGTTTTGATGAATTAATTAATATAATGATGACATTATATCAGTCTGTGTTGCACTAAAAACATAAATATTATGTGCGTGTGAGCTGAGGGACCACACTGGGAATTTGCAAAATGAAAATCCTAGAATTTAGTAGTAGACTTAAAACAATTGTAGAACGAATCTGGGAATTTGTAAGCAAATATATTAAAAACTATACGACCCATAAAATGTGGTCCTTCAGTTGTCACAGACGATTAGCCAGATCTCGGAAAGTATCTTAAAAAGAAGGTTTTGTGAATACAGACATTTAGTAAAGAATTTGGAAAGATATTTACTAAATAAAAGACCACAAAGCATTAAAGATAAAAAATATAACGACTGAACTGTGGTCCCTCAGTCCACATAACAAAGATAAATATTTTCGTGAATATAAGTGAATTAAATTTATAAAATCTTTCTTTTTCTAAATAAAGTTTTAGTATTTTTTTTTAAACCTTGGCTTTCAGCGTGCGGTATCCGCCACGCCAGGCTGACCCAGGACAGTACAGAGCAACCCCCAGGGGTATTCAAAATAAAACTTTAGTGACTGTGAACTTAGACTTGACGAAATTCCGTGGTCTTATTTTAATAACCTGCGCCACGCAAACCCTTTACGTCACAATCTATATGACCTACTGATGCATGATGTCAGAGTTTCTGTACAGGCTTGCCCGGGTGATGACACAATGTTGTTGCCATACAGGAAGTTATTCTGTTTCATTGTGTGTATAAGGTACACACCTCTCTGATACACGCTGTATAACTACCTTCATTCGTTTTAGATTAGATAGATAAGCAGCTGCATTGCAATGAAGTAATGTTTTTAATTAAATCGACCAAAAAAACCTATTACACACGCTTCTAAAAAAATAAACAATATGAAACACCTACTGATTGCGTGGCCAGATAATTTCGTTGCGTACGCGTTATCGACTACTTTTACTTAGATAGTACCTAAGTCAGGCCACAGTGGCGGCAAGATAAACAAAAAATACCAATAGTTTCCTTAAAGAAAGTCAGTATTTAATGTACACTATACTTATTCATCTGATTGTGTGTATGTATACAATTAAAACAATAAATCATTGACCAACTTGCGTTTCATAAAATAACTCTAGAATATTCACGAAAAAAAAAAATATTGTTTGATAAAGATTTCAAGAGAGCAGCGGTGGCCCAGTGGTGTCGGCCTCGTCTTACGAACAGTAGGTCGTTAGGGTAGTAGGGTTCGAATCCGGGCAGGCGCATTACTTTGTGTAATTTATTTCATCACCGCCGCTCTCAAAACGGTGAAGGAACACATCGTGACATGTCTTAGAATCAAAAAATTCGAAGACATGTGACATCTACCAACCCACACTGGGCCCGCGTGGTGGATTATAGCCCATCCCTCTCCTAGAGAGGAGGCCTGAGACCCTGCAGTGGGAACATTATAGGCTGATGCTGAAAGATTTCAAGTGGCGAGAGATACTATGTTGATTTCATAATAACATCACGCCTGTAGTCCCCGAAGGTTTAGGCAGAGGTGTACGTTTTAGTTCAACCACATATTTCGCCATTTATGTTTTAGTCCCATTTAATAGTGGGCGTGCCTAGTGTCATCAACCAGGCATACATCCAGACTCCATGGCTTCTACTGAGAAATTATTGTAAGAAACATGATGGTGAAACATGGTTAATGATGATTATGATTATGATTATAACACTTTGCCTGATCTAGGAATCGAAACCAGAACGTCGTGCTCAGCAGTCGCGCTCGCAACCACTAGACCAAAGAGCAGTTAAATTCTTTTTTTTTAATTTCAATAAATTTTACTTATTTGAATTTGACTGTGGACATTTTACACTTTATATTTAGAATTGGACAGTTTGTCATTTTCGTTTTCGACATGAACATTTTATTTTTTGAAACAAGTAGTGGAATTTTGTTGATTCATTTCTCAAATGATAGTATAGTGTGTGATATGTGTTATCCTCAGATTATTTTTATTTTTACTAACTTTATTTTTTAAGTACGCCTACTAACAAAATTATGATCTATATTATCTGAGATAAATAAATTATTATTATTATTAAATATTTGATATTACTCACTTGAACAGTGTCCGAAGGCTCGTTCTTTATAAACACATACTTCTTCTCATTCGGTAACATGGTAACATAGTACCTCTTCACCGATTCCTTCACTTCGGGCTCCACGACGGATAGCAAGCGGCCCTGAAGCGGCGCCGGCTTCAGAATCCTTTTATCATCCATCAAACGAGTCTCGGATAGTTCGGGGGGCCGAGTGTCAATAACATTACGGAGTATATTATTCTCTCTTTGCGTCGGATGATCGTCATCATCATACTCCGAGACTCTTCTATTCAGAAAATTTTCATGATTATTTAATGGAGGCGACATTTCTGTGTCGCGGCGGTAGTTGTCGTGAATACCGTTCCGATGAACTTGCGTTCGGTATATCTGTTCTATATCTATCCCGTTTGATGTGGGAATAGTTCTGGGGACGATTAGATTGTGGGCTAACTCGTTCGAATTACGGATAGTGTTCGCGATACTTGTTTGCAGACTCTGAGTATTTAAATTGTTCAAGTTTAGTGAGATACTCGACGGCAGAGTGAGGCTGGAGAGAGTTGTCGTAGTAGCGTTTATACTTGTGTGTATAGTGTTCTGTAAGTTCAACCCAGATGTTTGAACACCAATCACGTTGGATTGGGAGACGTTGTTCGTTTGAACGACTGTAGGCCCGTTTCGGTTTTCCACCTGAGAAATGAAAGTCTAATTTTACTATGACTTAATTATTGCTTAGCGTTAAAGTTCAATTTGGTATGCATTTTGTAATACCTGGTAATGATAGTTAGGTCCTGGTGAAACTCTGATGACGCTGGTGGCAACACCGCTGGCGGGCGAGTTCGCTCTGCCTGGTCGGAGTAATTCAGGCCTAGAATAAAAACGAACCAGTGTTCATTTTCAAATAGGGTAATTGACAAAAAAAAATCTAATTGGTCCGTCAGATAGCATACCAAAAAATTTTGGACAAATATATTTCTTTGTTCACGTAAACAAACAATGAAGACGATACAGTGCTTTGAAAACTCGTGTGACGCCATTTTGCATGCCATTTATAACCAGAAAGTGATATTTAATGTGTTTTATCTTCGTAATTTTTTATTAATATGATAAAAACAAAGAACACGTATTCAATATTTTTAAATAATCTAACTGACGGACTAATCAGAATCACATTTAGTTAGATAACATCCCTATTGTCTTGCTTCAGTGCATCACTATCCGAAGAATTTTGCAAGATATTAATAACTTAGCAACATATCAAACTGCACTGTTAGATGCGTGGACTGACAAGAATGGATAAAGTAAGGAATTAGTATATAAGAGGATGTTTGAAAGTAGCGCCAGTTACAGGAAAATTTAAAGGAAATCGTCAATCTTGATATCAACATGTAATGCGGCGGAGTGATGAAACGCAAGTTACTAAATAACCCTCCTTTTGGGCTTCGCCGCAGTCGGGTAACAAGTGATGGATGGAGAGGGAGTGGATGGCCAAAAAAACTGGCCATGTGCGAGTCGAACTCGCACATGAAGGGTTCCGTACCAAAACGGCCAAAAAAATCGCGTTCGTTTTATGGGAGCCACCCATAAATATTTATTTTATTTTGATTTTAATATTTGTTGTTATCGTATTTCAACTGTCTAGCTATCGCGGTTCTTGAGATACAGCCTGGTGACAGACAGACGAACGGACAGCGAAATCTCAGTAATAGGGTTCCGTTTTTAACCTTTGAGTACGGAACCCTAAAATTGATGGATGTATTGTGTAAAGGGAGAGGAGTTCATGATGCCTTGACGTCTGGCAGGGGATTATGGAAGTGTTTCGCCGACGCCAAGTAGAATGGAACAAGGACGCTGATGCCTTTTAAGAAGCTGATGATGAGCAAACTGTACTGCTGCAGCAAACTGTAGTAGAATTAAAGGTATATCCATTGAAAGTGTTTTTCAGTGAGAAACAGTGATGAATCAATATATAAAAAATCAATGTCACTTTTCGTAGATGGTTTATGTGAAGTTTGCACAAAATCGGTTGAGCGGTTCTTCATTCATCACATTTTTTGTAACAGATGAATTCAATAAATGGGACCAGGTAGGTGGCGCTACTATCCGGGTAGGACGACGACTGCCAGGTCCGCTAGTATAATACAAATGTCGAGGGACGGAGAGGGAGAGGAAGACCAAAGAAAATATGGATGGAGTGTGTGAGGAGTGATATAAAGGAAAGAGGAATAAATGATAACGTGACGACGGACAGGGCAGATTAGAAGAAAAAACTGGCCGTGTGCCATAATACGATGGTACGAACTAATTTTAACTAGTATTATTAAATATTTATTGAAAGTTTTTTTTTGTGATCTGGAACTTATTTTAGTTAGAAAGACGACACTTATTACCACTTTGGAAGTGTATATCTTTCAAAATAATGGCATTGAGGTTAATAAAACCATTTTGTGTCAACGTCAACCCGTTGACACCGCACACGAATAGGTTTTAATAGTTTCCGAATGAAGTGGCATATGGACGGACGGACGGACGGACGGACGGACGGACGGACGGACGGACGGACGGACGGACGGACGGACGGACAGACAGACAGACAGACGGACAAACAGACAAACACGACGAATATATAAGGGATCCGTTTCTTGCCATTCGGCTACGAAACCCTAAAAAAACGAGTTGCGCCGACCCCTAATAACACGTGATAAGGACAGGAAGATAATGATGTTACCTGATAAGATGATGGTGGTAGAGCGCGGCGGGGTGGTGCGGCTGCGGCTGCGGCGACGAGATCGGCACGAACAGGTTGTTGCGCAGCCCCGGGGACCCGCCCGCGCCTACGGGCGAAGCGCCCGGGCTGCCCGACCGGGAACTGCCCAGCGACACTGTGGACACAACCAAATAAATAAACATCAACAATTTCTCAACATAATATTTTTTACAAGGCAGATGTCCAGATCCAAGGAGAAAAGACATACACTGATCTTATTGGTGCCGTTCTTCAGAAAGGACAGGTGGGTAATACTCGTAACCGGCCGTACGTGTATGACTAGATGTATGAATGTGGACGAGGCAAATGAAGTTTGTAAGGATCGTAACAGGTGGCGTTCTGTGGATTCTGCCTACCCTAATAGGGTCCGATACTCTCTTCCGCTCCGCCCAGAGCGGGAGGAGTCATTTGATGATTAAAACAACCGGCAAAAAAAAACTGGATCGTGGAGGTCAGATAGACAGTCGCTCCATGTAAAATAGTAGTATTCAGCTGCATCCGATTAAGAAAGGAAGACTAGGATGCAATTTGACAGCAATTTGGCTTATTATCCCGACAATTATTATTTATTATTATAGCTAGCCAGTGTTGTCCCACTGCTGAGCAAAGGCCTCCCTCCATTCCTTCCAACGGTCACGATTCAGTGCAATGTCTCTCCAATTCTCAAGGAAGACATCCAGTTCGTCCCGCCATCTCCTTCGTGGTCTGCCACGACCTCGCGTCACTGTTTCAGGGCACCAATCCTGAGCTTTACGGGCCCACAGCTCGTTCGGCATGCGACAGACATGTCCTGCCCAGTCCCATTTAAGTATGGCAGCCTTTTGAGCAACGTCAACAATTTGCGTTTTGGAGCGCAGTGTAGTGTTTCGAACCCGATCGGTTAATTTTACACCTAAGATACTGCGCTCCATAGCATGTTGGCAAACCTTGAGTTTGGACCTTTGGATGTTAGTCAAAGACCAAGTTTGTGCACCGTAGGTCAAGATGGGGAGAATACACATGTCCATTAGCTTTCGCTTCAGAGACATGGGCAGAGTGCCCTTAAAATACTCTTTCATGGACCAGTAACTCCTCCAGGCATTTTCGGTTCGTCTTGCGATTTCCTTATCTTGCCGTGCCTGGAAAGAGATTACTTGGCCCAAGTAGATATATTCTTGGACATATTGTATATTCTCCCCGCCGACAAGGATGCTCCTCTTGGAGCTGTTGGTCATTACTTTGGTCTTTGACATGTTCATCTTTAGTCCAACCTCAAGGCTTGCATCGCTAAGATCTTGTAGCATTTGCTCTAGTTCTGTTGCTGTGGGGGAGAAAAGGACAATGTCATCGGCAAAACGCAGATTATTCAACCTTGTTTTGCCGACGACAATGCCCTTCACTTCCCATTTGACTGCCAAAGTCTGAAATACTTCTTCTAGGGTACTGGTGAACAGTTTTGGAGACAACGGGTCGCCCTGCTTGACTCCCTTGAGAATATCAAACTTTGGACCTAATCCCTCTAACTTAATAGCAGCAGTACTTTGGGTGTATATATTACGTAAAATATCTATGTAAGTAGGTTCTATCTTTTGTTTAGTAAGGGCACTAAATATTGCAGAATGTGTGATGCTGTCAAAGGCTTTAGAATAGTCGACAAATGCAAGATACAAAGGACTTTTATATTCTTGGTATTTCTCGACTATTTGATTAACGGTGTGTAAGTGGTCGGTGGTGGAAAGTCCTCTACGGAAGCCTGCTTGTTCTGGAGGTTGTTTGAGATCTAACTGGTCAGCTATGCGTTTTTCAATGACTTTAATAAACGTTTTGTAGATATGAGAAATGAGACTAATTGGTCTATAATTATTGATGTCGGACTTATCGCCTTTCTTATGGAGGAGTATTATATTAGAATGGCAGAAATTGGATGGAAGATTACCGGTACGAAGAATGTCGTTGAAAAGTTTTGTGAGGTAAAAGAGGAGCGATGGTTCACCCATTCTTAGGGCTTCGGTGCTAACACCATCTTCGCCGCAGGATCGGTTATATTTTAAAGTACTTAATGCATCTCGGACCTCTACTTCTGATATGGGTGGAATATTTTCGGAGCAAGAATAGCTGGATATAGGTTGTGTTTTTGATGTATCGGAATAAAGATTTTTATAGAATGCTGTGCAAATCTCTAGAACCTTTTCTCTTTTAAATTGTTTAACGCCATTGTTGTCCGTTAGACATGTGATCCACGATTTATGGCACGATTTATCCCGACAATACAAGGTGTAAATTAACCCTTCACACAGCCGTCAACCAAGCATTCTGAACATCAAACTAAGTACCCCTACATAATTTTTTGCTGGGAAATGACTTTTTTGGAGACAAGGAGGTCAAAAATCACATTATACGGTAAAACTCAATGTAGCACTCTTAAAACATTGTGCTAGTGGGTGCTTTGAATAGTAAACGGGTCATGGAGGTAATTTATGTAAAGTTATAACCTGAAAAACTAGTATTTACATAAACAGCTGTGCAAAGCTGTTCCCAGGTATGGTCTAGAAAAAAAAATATCCTTTACACCCTTTATGCATGACGCATGAGAGATATCTGTCCACGGCATGTATAGCCACCTCAGAGATTCATAGGTGGCTTAAAAACTCAGACACCAGGTCGTGAGTTCGAACCCAGGCTAACGCATTACTTTGTGTCATTTATTTTATCATCACTGCTTTCAAAACGGTGAAGGAAAACATCGTGAGGAAACCGGCATGTCTGGAAACCAAAAAATTCGAAGACATGTGACATCTACCGCACTGGGCCCGCGTGGTGGATTATGGCCCATCGCTCTCATAGAGAGGAGGCCTGAGTCCTTGTAGTGGGAACATTATAGGCAGACGATGATGACTCGATAAATAAAGAAGATCCCGATAACCTACGACCATTACGCAGGTGAAGAAGTCTTTGAGGACCAAGATCAAGCAAAGACACCTACGCTATTTATTCACATTCCTGTCGGAGGCACACTCATTGGCACTTAGATAAGAGCGTGTAAAGTAATAAAATATGCTAACCTAACCACATAGTACTGACGTCAAACAACTTTATGAAACGTGACATCAATTGGTGGCTTAAGAACCTGGATTTACATATAAGGATTTTCCCATGGGGGTAGGCAGAAACCACAGAACGCCACCTGCTACGATCCTTATATACTCCTTTTGCCTCGTTCACATTCATACATCTGGTCATACACGCGTTCGTCGGTTGCGAGGAGTACGCCCCTGTCCTTTCTGAAGAACATCACCAATAAGGTCAGTGTATGTCTTTCTAGGGCGTCCCCTCCCGGCGTTGTCAGTTGTCACTCACATCTGCCTTGTAAATACATTTCGTTAATTGACTTTCACTCATCCTCTCTTCATGACCAAACCACATAAGAATACTATTTTCAAGTTATTGTCTAGTTTACAGCCATTATCCATCATCAGCATCTTCCTACTTAAAAATATAACTGACTTATTGATATGAAACCTTCTAACTCCATCATAGACTATGTTGCCATAGTAATGTCAAACCGTAGTGTCTTAATATGCTACGTAATTTTATTGTGGAATAAAACCTAGATTTCCTTAGGTTTTGTCTTTATTCTGTATCACTTATTCAACGGACGGCCCATTACTTACCGTCCACAGGCCCGCGACTACGACGCCCGGGGCGATCCTAGGCATTCACGTAACTTTTATCATTTCATGAGATCCCATGTAGGTTTATGTGAAATACTTTGTATCATCATCATCAGCCTATAATGTTCCCACTGCAGGGTCTCAGGCCTCCTCTCTAGGAGAGGGATGGGCTATAATCCACCACGCGGGCCCAGTGCGGGTTGGTAGATGTCACATGTCTTCGAATTCTTGGTTCTTGCAAATGCCGGTTTCCACACGATGTTTTCCTTCACCGATTTGAGAGCAGCGGTGATGAAATAAATTACACAATGAAACGCCTGCCTGCCTGTGTTCGGACCCACGACTTACTGTTCGTAAGTCGGGGCCGCCGCCACTGGGCTACCGCTGCTCTTTGTATAATATTATGAAAATAACATACCCAGCATATTAGCAGCCTCAGTCTCATCGGAATCAAACCGGCCTGTGACACGATAGTGCGGCGGCGTTGTGTCAGACTCTCGCGATGTTTCGTCGCCTTCGACGCCGGTGCCACTTGAGGACAGCGATTTACTGCTACTTCTGAAATGAGAATGTCGTTATAGAATGTTGCTGGGTAAACTTCTCCAAAAAATAATGTTTTTTTTAACATACTCAGATTTCGCCAGTATGGTTAAGTCAAGTCCCATGTTATTGGGGGAGTGCCTATTGCCACCAACCGGACACAAATCGATTAATAATTATAATAACTCAACAATAAATTGTACTGAAACTTCCATTCAGCATACATAGGGATAAAACTAACCATTCACTGTTAATTGAGGGTACAGTGAATTATGAAACTTTTGAAACGAATTATAATACTAATCGTTTCTTTCCTGTACATACATATCGAATGGATATAACAGAACGCAAAATTACATGTTTCAAATCAGGAAAACTCTTACATATTATTATTCTATAGTTTAGCATTACTAATTTTCAATACTCAGCCATCCCAATTCCAGGGGATAATGGGAGCGTTCAAGTATAACGTAACGAATTTGGGGGTAGGAGAGATTCATAAAAAATCGTTACGGTGCGTTACAGGGGCGGTTTGAACAACGCGTTACGTAGCATTGTGTTTTTTCGCGTAGAGAGATTTTCTCAATTTCAAATTTTATTGGAAGTAGTGTCACTTGGTGATTACGTAACGTTTTACTTGGGGGAAGAGGGTCAAAAACCTCAAAAAAATGCGTTACGTAATGCTTGAACGCTCCCTAAGATGGCTTCGCTTGGTATTGATTTCCTGTACAATGAGAAAGTATAACTCTTGTATAGCTTGATTGATCGATACATGTCTTCAAATTACAAATGGACCAGATATACCATGCACACCAACCCTACGTCAATTTATAAAAGCTGAAACTTGTTTTGTGGAGCAATCATACTACAGGAACAATTAAATATTATGAAAGCCCAGTTGTGGTGGCTTTATACAATGTTTTAGATTTTATACAATGACGTAGGTCTGGAGGTCAACTTTAAGATTTTTTGATATATTGGGGAAATAGACAGACTGTCCTTTCACAGCTAGTAGACGACTGCAGCAACCAACAACAGTTGTTTGACAGACTTATCAACCAAACAGCGACTTTAATGTGATGGTAGTAAGAATCACAGTCACTTTGACAAGCCCATTCCGAAGTAAACGAACTGCGAAAGAAGAGTACCTCTGCTGCGGAGTATGAGCAGACCCTTGAGCCAGTGGAGTATTAGAAGACCTGGTGACTCCTCGTAGAGACAGGTGTCTGGAGCAGAAGCCGCGGCGCTGGCTCTCCTTGGTGCAGCCGTCCTTCGAGCACAGCCGTCGCCATTGTTTGCCGTTGAACTTCTTGCGGATGCCCGTCGGGGTTGACACCACGTCGCCTTTCTTGTACTTGTGCGGGGTTGCCGCTTGAGATCTGTAGACAACACGGATTGCGTGTAAGTGAATTTTAACATATAGGAGAGTGAGAGGCAACGTCACTCTAATCGGGTACAGATGGACTAATTTGTTTTTATTTGCCATGTACCCTTTTTTTTTGGCGGGTGGAAAATCATCGAATAACCCCTCCCGCTCTTGGGCAGATCGAAAGGGAGTGTCAGACTTCTACTGACTAAAAACCACCCATGTTCCTTCTTAGCCCTCTATGTACCCTTACATGGCAAAAAAAAACAAATTAGTCCATCACATATATCTCTTCTTTTATTCAAAAAAAGAAAACTCGGGTTGTGACGTCACATTTCAGTGACTCGTGATCTTTGACGTATTTTTTTTAATAATTTGATAAAACAAAAAATATTATCCAATATTTTTCGATAATCTAACTGACTGACTAAACAGAATCATATTTTTGTAGTCGGTAATCATTCCTTTTACTCGTGAGATTTATGAAATTGGTGTCGTTGGGTGCAGTTGAATACAAGTATTTTGTTTGCGACATTTTTGGTGATAAAACAATATTTCAATATCTAATCTATTGAAAGTACATAACGTAAAACTTAGAGCGACTAGCAGGAATTGTTATGCAGGTCTACGTCCGATAGCTACAATCAGCTAAAACTGGATATTTCAAGTGCAATCCAGTTATCTTTTTTAATATTCACATTTTATTACATCTCTACGGCCCAATTTCACTAATAAGCACATCTGAACGGCGTTCAAGTTTGTCAATGTCACCATTGCTACGGAATATTGTCACTGATGGATCTTGCACCTCGTTCCTGGGGGCCAATTCTCGATTTTCGCCATTTATCTCGAGTTCGAGATCGTAAGTCTATCTCTATGTCTATTAAAAATATCTCTATCTCTACCAAAAAATGTCGAATTGAGCAGAATTCCGTATTCTCAGTCAAAATAGAAATAAATGTCACGAAAATGTCGAGTCGAGTGAAGATAATGTTACTATTATGAAGAATCGCACGTTCTGTTTTAGGTAGCTATGAGTTAATGAATGATTTTGTTTTAAAACGCTGACTAAACCTAATTATTTAAGTATAAAACGAAACGTTTAGTGTGTTTCAAGATTTTCTTGCTCTTCGTGAAATAAAGAAAACAAATTGACAGTTGACTGTCTGTCAGTGTCAGAATTTGCGCCTTTTTGCGGTTCCTTCAAAACTTTTGTTATGTTTACATGTACTGTGTTTACATCATTATTGGGTGCTGTTTTACATTTTAAAAGTTTTATTTTAACATGGAGGGGAAAAATCAAACAAGGCAAGGGCACAAATCAAAGAGTATAAATCGAATTTCCAGTAAGTATGAGATGCCAAGCCGTTTTTTATTTAAAAATGAAAGAAAAGAAAACACAGTGTACAATCCAAAACTCAACGAATTCACTCAGAAATGACGTATCTCTACAATCGACATGACATCTCTACTGCTCAGAAGCACTCGACATGAACTCTAACGTTAGCTTTCGACAAATGTCGAATTCGACATCCCCAGAATAGCAACTTTTAAAATTTGTCGAAAAAATGACGTCATTAGAAATTTTTGTCGAGTTCGACACCATCTCTAAAATCGAGAATTGGCTCCCTGGTCGCAATAAGTTTCAATGTGGAAATCGGTTCTAAAGGTGCGCCCGCAAAATTCTTTCTTTTTTTTAATTTCGTCAACAAAATCTGATTCACGCCCGTAACACATATGGCTTATCAGAGTAACACTCATTAAAACCTTCAACGCAACCCTTTTGGGGGGGGGGGGGAATCATCAAATAACCCCTCCCGCTCTTGAGCAGAGCGAAAGGGAGTGTCAGATTTCTACTGACTAAAAACCACCCATGTTCCTTCTTAGCCCTATATGTCAAGGCTGCGGGATCTCTTACAACATTCCGCAGCCGGCCCTTGCGTGTTGCTGACATCTCTTTGAGGCGCGCGTGGAACACGAACGCGCCGTCGACACGGCCTGTAGTCGTCATAAGACGGACGGACGGCGAGCTAGCCCGTCACTCACCGTCCACAGGCCCGGTGGCGGAAGCCATCACGTGGCCCCCGACGCCCGGAGCGCCTTCCGCGGCGTTCAACGCAACCCTCTAAATTCATTTAATCCCTTTGAATTATTTTTATTTTATATGTTTTGGGCCTACTCTTGACCTCGATCTTGCCCTAAGAGCAGAGTTGAGGTCGACGATGGAATGAGCTAACCGAGAAGAAGCCTATTTACTCGCGACTTAAATAGACTGGGGTTATATGAACTCGGGCAAACCGACGCAGGCAGGGAGTGAAATGGTCGTTATTTGTTTGAAAATTATAATTTTGCGGGCTACTCCAGCGCTTTCCCTTTAGGCTAGTTCACTTACCTAGGAGTAGGGGGTTGAGATCGGGGTGTGAGACTGCGCTCCAGCAAGCTCGAGGTGCTGCCGCGGCTCTGAAGACTGCTGCGCTTGCTGTTGCTGCAATCTGCTGACAATACACACTGTTAGTACATTTGAAGCTTCACAAACATAATCTCATTTTTGTGAATGGCATCTCCCAGTTCGTCCTAGACAGGATGGCTACTGTTTAACCGGACTTAACTGTGGAAGCCTTGAAGGTAAGATCTCCAGCCAGGGCAAATAAACTTAACGGATTCCCGCTTCCGGCTTCCTTGCCTTTGGTTATCGATTATTAGTGTTCGTCAATAATATTTCCTAAAAATTACATTAAATGATTCCTGCCACAAAACAATACCGAACAAATCGAACAGCAGTGCCACTTCATCAAACATCATATCTTTTACGAAGATAGCACCAAGATAAAACGCACTGAAATCACTTCAAGCATCGGTAAGAAAGCTTTTCAACGATCCTCATATTCAAATTTGTTTACATTTTCTCGAAACACACGGTTATCCTAAAATTTGTGGATGACACATGTTGCAAAGAGAAACATCTGATTGGCAAAACGGGCAAAACATATTTTTGACGTTCCTGTATGGAGTTGCCAGCATGAAAAAATTGTTTTGAAGGAAGACATTCTCGTTGTTGCATTTCGCCTACCACAATATACCCCATCTGAATACTGGTCCTTTGAGACCAAGAATTAATTTACTAACCATTTGCTCAAGCCATTATTAAAACCGGAGATTACGTAATTGGTCAAAACAAAAATATATATATGTTTCCCGCCATGTCAACCTCACGTTCTACATCTAAACCCGCCAAAACGAATGTGGATACATCGCAAGTTGCGCACGACTCTGATACTGCGTCTGATAGAATCCTCTCTGACAGCGACTCAATAAGTCTCACTCACACCTCACGGAACCCTAAGCGCAAATACGTGGACTTGCATATGGCGGAAATAAAGGAACTTTTTGAAAATTTTACTGAGACGCAAAATACTAAATTTGATTCTCTTACTTCCGCCATGACCCTGTTGAAAGATGAAACTGCTGAGATGAAAGAATCTCTATCCTTCATGTCAAACAAATACGACGAAGTACTGGGAATACTTGCTAAATCTCAAAAGGAAAACTCCATGTATAAAGTACGGGTTGAATTGCTGGAACAGAGGATCGATTTCTTGGAAAAGAAAGCCAAGTCTGCAACTATAGAACTTAGAAATGTGCCACAGGCCCCAAATGAGAATAAAGAAAGTCTCACTCAAATAATAAAAAATGTCAGCGAAGTGCTTAAGCAACCCGTAAACTCATCCGATATTCGAGATACTTTTAGACTAAAGACCAAAAATAAAACTACCCCTCCAATTGTGGTGGAATTTGTATCAGCGACCATCAAGGAAAATATGATACAGAAGGCTAAATTGTTCAACAAGGGCAACAAAGATAATAAGCTAAATAGTTCACATCTCATGATTGATGGTCCAATTCAACCGATCTATATATCCGAGTCCCTAACACCCCTTGCAAAAAAACTATTTTACCAAGCCCGGCAGCACGCAAAAAAACATTCTTTTACGGGTTGCTGGCATTCCTACGGAAAAATCTACATGAAAAGAAGTGATGATCAACCGAGTATACGCATAGACAGCGAAGAAGATATTCTCAAACTTTCCCAAGCATGACTGTATAGTGTATGGGTTCAAAATATAATATTGTTATTTCATAGTGGTAGAACTAAGTACTTCTATCTGTTTGTTGCAGTCCTTGAATTGTATTTTCTCTGCAAATGTGTTTTTTCTCATGTTTATACCATTTTTACGAACACACCGTATACACACTCACTTACACACCCTCAAACTCAAACTCAACCTGTACGCAATATCTTTAATATCCTGTCCACAGACCTGTCTGATTCCGTTCATACAAATCTAATTTCTGTAAACACCCTTAGTTTGACATCTATCGCAGTTCAAATTCGATAACATAAATAGTCAAGATAATATTTCGACGGATGTAGACTTAATATCCGTGGCTAGTGCATCTACCTGTAACATAGATCAATGCTCATCACTGATGTCATCTGGTAAAGCCTTCAAAATACTAGTCCAAAATATAAGAAGCATTAACTGTAATTTGCCTGGTATGCTCATTCTTTTGGCTAGATCCAGTGTCGATTGGGATGTGATAATATTAACCGAGTGCTGGTTGCTTAGTGTTCATAATCCTCCGATAATGGATGGTTATGATTACTATGCAACTAAAAACAACAAAACCCAAAACGAAGGAGTAGTGGTTTTTATCAGGAAGGGAATTAATGTATGTGTAAAAGAGCCATCAATAATGGACTGTAATAGTCTATTAATAACACTCGAAAATCATACTACCATTCTTGCTATTTACCGATCCCCCAGTGTTAGAAATATCGAAGTATTTATGCAAAGCTTACATAACCTACTGCATGGCATTGTTTCAAAATCTAAAAACTTTGTTTTAACGGGTGATATTAACATTGATATATCTGAGCACACATTGGATGCTCGAAAACATAACTACTTAAATCTAATGGCTTCACATGGTATGTTACCAGCCCACCTTATTCCCACTCACTCTAAATCGTGCATCGATCATGTTATGCTGAAAACAAAGTTTCCAGCATCATGCTTTGTAGCTGAAACATCCCTTACTGACCACCACACTGTTATTCTTTCTATTGACATGTCAATCCCTACAAGGCAGAAAGCAAGAACCCTAAAACAAATGGACTATATTTCTCTAGACTCAGCTGTCCCCAGTATCGACTTTACGCCCCTTTATTCTATGACCGATGTTGATGATGCTGTAGCCTTTTTTACTGACTCTATTAACTCTGCTATCCAATTGTGCACTAAAACTATAACTGTGACCAGAAAGCAGAAAACCTTAAAGCCATGGATTACTCCAGGTCTCTTGAGATGCATGAGAAACAGAGATAAACTGCATCTGAACTCGAAAAATTCTCCTAATAATACAATTCTAAAAATAACCTATACCAGATACAGAAACTTTTGTAACGGATTATTAAAAAAACTTAAAAGACAACATGAAAGGCACGAAATCGACAAGGCAGGTAATAATTCCAAAAAGCTATGGACCGCTATAAAATCAATAACTTACACTACTCGATCCGCAGAGGTTGCCTCTGAATTAATATCTCCTTCTAACCCCCAACTTTCTACTGACACCGTAAATGCTTATTTTGCAAACATGGGCAAATCTCTAGCAGAAAAGCATGCATCTCATGATCCGTCGCTTGACCTACCTGTACCTTTGCCTCCCAAATCGGCCTGTTCTTACTCCTTCGTAATGTTACCAACAGATGAAAACGAGATAAACAGCATTATCCTCAATCTTAGAGTCAACTGTGCGGTTGGACGCGATGGTATATCGGCCAGTTTTCTGTCTAGATATAGACCTATGTTACTCTCTCCTCTGGCTTACATTTGTAATTTGGCATTTCAAACGGGGTCCTTCCCACGAGACTTTAAAAAATCACAAATCATACCTATATTTAAGTCTGGTGACAGAGCCTGTGTCAATAATTATAGACCAATTTCGATATTGCCTACATTATCCAAAGTCCTGGAGAAACTTATGAACAAAAGACTGAAACACTATTTGGAAAAGAATAAACTACTTTCTGACACTCAATTTGGTTTTAGATGTAACAAAGCAACTAGTGATGCAGTTCATGAGGTTACGGACTTTATTGTGGACAATATTGATAGGAAAAAGAAAGTCTTGGCAATATTTCTTGATTTAGCCAAGGCATTTGACACGGTCTCTGTTCCCAGACTGATAGATAAACTTCAGAGACTGGGAGTCAGGGACTTGCCGCTTAAACTCTTCGCAGATTATCTCAGTGACAGGTCTCAGTGTGTGAGGGTGGGCGAATGGATAAGTGGCGATCTTCCCATTTCCTATGGAGTTCCTCAAGGAAGCATCCTCGGACCTACCTTGTTTCTCATTTATATCAATGACCTCTGTGACCTTAAACTTCTGAACGGAAAGATTGTTGCATTTGCAGACGACACAGCCCTCATTTTTAGCGACAGTTCATGGGAAAAGGCGTTTCAGCATGCGCAGAATGGTTTCAACATTGTTGCCCATTGGCTGAGATCAAATCTCCTTACCTTGAATGTCGATAAAACTAAATATTTAACGTTTTCTCTTAGAAGTGTCCCACAGTCGGGTTTTAATGCAAAATCGCAAATTATAGCACACTCACACATATGTGGGGGCCTGTCGCTGTGTAATTGTTCTCCACTTCAGCAGGTGAATACAATGAAATATCTAGGCATCCTGCTCGATAACAGGTTAAATTTTGCACCACACATCGACCTCGTGTCGTCTAGAGTTCGTAAATTAATATATATATTTAAAAATCTTAGACACATAGCAAACGCTAAAGTATTAAGAACAATCTACTTCGCCTTATGTCAATCTCTTTTAGTTTATTGTATAACGTGTTGGGGTGGAGCGTATAAAACCATCATCCTGAAGCTCGAGCGTGCTCAAAGAGCCTTACTTAAAGTTGGTGCATTTTTTCCCTTTTATCATCCCACTTCCAGCGTTTATCGACACTGGGAGGTTTTAACAGTGCGACAACTGTTCGTTCTATCATCTGTCATTAAAATGCATGGTCGTCTGCCTTACGATCCCATTGCTCTGTTAAATAAACGGAGGAAACACACAGTCTGCGAGTCCAGAGCCTGCCGTACTCAATTTGCGCAGAGGTTTTTCTCATTTTTGGGTGGCCATATTTACAATAAAATTAATCAGACACTATCAATTTATCCTCAAACTAAAGCAAAATGCAAACGAACTGTCACACGATGGCTCCTTGACCTTGATTATTCTCAAACAGAAAAAGTTATAAAAATTTCACAGTAATGCAACGTAATCAGAAACTGCGTACACACCAAAGATACACATATTTCACTATTAACTCGTTCACAAAAGCACCCATACACACTATCACACACTACTACTCACTATCACACACTACTCACTATCACACACGACACACTATCATACACCACACCAAACACATTATTATACTCCCATACTTGGATACATAGTTAATTTATTCGCATGCTTTGTTCCTGTAACCTGTTTTATTATTTGTTTTGTATAAGGTCTAAAATCTATAGTCTAATAATCTAATTACTACCAGCGGCAGCGTTGGAATTGTAATATATATATAAATATTTTTCTTCGGTAACCTACTTTCTCCATTTTATTTTGTCCATGGAAGTGAACTGATTTCCAAGATACAGGTTCTTTACCTAGTTTGGAAGTCAGGCGTCCATGTAGTTTTCTGCAGCCTTTTTTGTATAGAATCCCCGATGATGAAATTTGTATTAGGCTATATTTTAATTGAGACCAATAAACGATTATTATTATTATTATTATTAACTAAGCTACTACACGCTATGGGCACCCCGTGGGGCACGAGCCTCGCGGGTTTGTAGAAACCGGCAAGTCAGCGGGACTCCTACTAAACCGTCGGTCCAGTATTCGTGAGGATTTCCCTACATCAAAATAAGAGAGCGGGTCTTCGATATAGTTTAGCGCTGATGCTAAGTAGATGTAATTGTATTGTAGCGTCTATACTGCGTATGACGTCAAAGTAATGTAATTTCTGAAAAATACCACGTGTCATAGCAGGCGTAGGTAACAAATTAACGCTTTTTAGCCTAACAAGCCTTTAAATATATCTACGGCTGTCTGTCTGTATGTCTAACTATTGTAGTTGGCCCTGTGAATCATACTGGAAAACAGAGTAAATGAAAGCGTATCATGGCCACCGCCGGAATTAAATAAAAAGTTGCGCCAACAAGCAGTAACATGTGGCAAGAGCTATGGTGATTATAAATTCAAAATCACACGGAAACCCCAAGTTCAAAACCTTTACAATTCTGTTTAGGTTTGTATACAAACTAGATATTTTCACGTTGGCTGAAGAATTTAATTAATGCACGTCATATGGTATACGAGCGTCATAAAATGGGTCACATTTACGAAGCAGTTTGAAATGCGCACGCGCGTAGTTGGCAAAATAAAAAAAAAGTTCGGAATGCATGTCTCACTATCATTCCTGAGTGACTAATAGTCTAATGCACAATGGGATGCGTAGACCAGCAAAAAATATAACAAAGAGGTGAAATCTTTATCTATACGAAAACAATTTTATGACTGAATTTATAAATCTGATTAACTTGCCATATACATATATATCAGTCAAAGAGGAAATTATTGTAATTTATTTTGAACTCATAAAATAATAGGCATAAAATCATTTGATTCGCTAATTTGTTGTTTGATGTTGTTTTACGCTTATGTTTGGTAACAGAGTCGAGTACACAGGGTTTAAATTAACCCTTCACACAGCCGTCAACCAAGCATTCTGTACAACAAATTAGGTACCCCTACACAAAAAAAATGCTGGGAAACGACCTTTTTTTTTTGGGGTCAAAAATCACATTTTACGGTAAAACTCAATGTAGCACTCTTAAAACATTGTGCTAGTGGAAGCTTTGAATAGTTAACGGGTCATGGAGGTAGTTTAAGTAAAGTTATAACCTGAAAAACTAGTATTTACAAAACAGCTGTGCAAAATTTGGAATTTGACCCCCAATATCTCGGTAACTAGGGTGTTCCCAGGTATGGTCTAGAACCAAAAAATGATCGCAGTGGTGAGGAGAACAAATGCCCTTCGTTTAGGGGTCGACTTCCAGGTGGCGGAACGCGAGAGGGAGAGAACCTCTCGTCCCAGCCGCCGCGGGAGGCGCTCCGGGCGTCGGGGGTCACGCGATGACCTCCGGCCATCGTAGACGCGGGCCTGTGGACGGTGAGTGATGGGCTAACTCGCCGTCCGTCCGTCTTACGACGAAAACAGGCCGTGTCGACGGCGCGTTCGTGTTCCATGCGCGCCTCAAAGAGATGTCAGCAACATGGGAGGGGCCCGAAAAAGCCGACGCCCGTCAGGGCCGCGAGTTGTACACTAGTTATCGCGGCCTCGACATAGAGGGCGAAGATGGAACATGGGTGGTTTTTAGTCAGTAGAAGTCTGACACTCCCTTTCGCTCTGCCCAAGAGCCGGAGGGGTTATTCGATGATTTTCCACCCGCCAAAAAAAAAAAAAAAGGGGTCGACTTCCAGGACGACGTCTGCCAGGCCCGCTAGTAATAACATAAATACTTATTCTTTAAAAACTTGTAAAAAAAGTTGAAAGAATTTTGACCCCGCATATATTCGCAACTAGTCTAGAACAAAAAATATAGCAATGACGGGGAGAACAAGTGCCGTTCGGCTTTGGCATTTAAGTAAGATATCTGACTAATAGGTACACCTAATCAATCCTTCGAGCATAAAAGGCATGATATGATAGGTTATTGTTAAAATGTCGAGGGTTAGGTACGCTCCAATCAAGAGGAAGGGTTACATTCAAAGATTTTTGGGATATCAATGATAAGAAACAGGTCATCATTCAATAGTGACCCTTTTTTGTGCTTGTGGGGTGGTAGGAATTCCAAAAAACTCAGGTACTAGTTGTAATACGCGAATGGTCATGGAACGTGGCTACCGAGCTACACTTAAATTATTGAACACTAGCTTTTGTACGCGGCTTCGCTCGCATGGATGTCGAAAAATATCCCAACAAACTTTCATCCCCTATTTAACTCCCTTATGGGTTGAATTTCGAAAAATCCTTTCTTATTGTCTACATTATAAAGGGAACATCTGTGCAAAATTTCAGCTTTCTGGGTCAAAGGGTTTGGGCTGGGCGTTGATGAACCTGCAGTCAGTCAGTCAGTCAGGACATCTCTTTTTATTTTTATGTATAGATCACAGGGACCTTTCCTTCGATTTTCATAAACATAATACAATCAATGATTTAGGGTCTTTTGAAAGGTACTTATACTATACAGCGCACATTGTTGACTGGCTTGCTGACTGGATTAGAAAGTGAGAAGGAAAATCCTATATTCATGATAAATGTTAAAGTTGAACGGCCGTACTACTAAAGTGGTTAAATCTGGGTTTGACTTAGACTTGTTTTATCTCTCATGCCGTCAATTTGTTTTGAATATTATTGAAGTGAGGCGGCATGCGAGATAAACCAAGTCTAAGTTAAACCCAGGTTTTACCACTTTTGCAGTAATGCCGTAAAAGTTTAAATATTTGTATGTCACTGATTCATGCTTCAGTGGTTGAAAGATCTTGATGAAATTTAGACACACAGATAGACTATGGTGTGAATTATATTAGGATATTTTGAATCCGTTGAGATGTCCCGTGGGTTTAGTGGTCGCACGCTGAGTATATATGGTAACAATGGTTAGACTTGCTGTCGTGTATGGATCGGAATGTTGAGCCACAAAAGAGATGAATGAAAGGCATTTGCATGTGTCTGAAATGATAATGCTTAGAGCGATGCATGGTTTTGCACAAATGGATAAAATAAGTAATGAGTACATAAGAGGAAATCTGAAAGTGGCGCCGGTGACTGAAAACTTGTGTGGAAATCGGATGGCGTGTTATGCGGAGAAATAAGGAAAATATCGTGAGAAATGTTTTGGATAATAATATGTGTGTGGATGGGTATAAGAGTAGAAGAAGACCAGAGAAA
The DNA here is from genome assembly GCA_932274075.1 of Diarsia rubi. NCBI lineage: Eukaryota > Metazoa > Arthropoda > Insecta > Lepidoptera > Noctuidae > Diarsia > Diarsia rubi. Next base: position 8,082,003 of record OW026433.1, read on the forward strand.
CGATAGATGGACTGTGAAAGGAGGTGTCTCATGAGATGAAGAGAAACAGAGAAGTATGGAAGAAGACATGCTGCATGCAACAAATTAATTGAAATATGGGCAATAAAATGATGATGATGATGATACTGAGCATTGCGTTCGATCCCAAATCGAGCAAAGTATTACTAGATTTTTCCAAAAGCATTCCGCATAAAGAATTGTGCCCGGCTGTTGGCAAAGGCTTGCCCCCTACATCATAATTGCAAAAAATGTAGCAGTTTCCGTAGCTCTTGAATAAACAACACTTACCCATATGTGAAACATCAGCGGGGAACATGATGTCCTCCCTGCGTAGATCATCGTCGCTCTCGCCATAGTCGTCGAAGGGCGGTCGCTTGCGCAGGTCGTCCATAGAGCCGTTGGATAACGCGCCCACTGTCACCACGCCGCCTGCGCCTGCGCCGGGCATCGGGGATGACGTGTAGAAGTTGTCGCCGCCCATCTGTGGGGGATTTTTTGTTGTGACAATATGTGATCATCAACTGTGACGTCATTTTGGGTAGATAAGATTGTTGTAATCTATGGTAAATATTATTTTCTTGATCTAAATAATGCACACGTAGCGCCATCTATTAGTTATTGAAATTCCACCCATCCAACAAAGATTCTATTTACTAACACAAATTGTTTTGTTTATCGTATGTATTAGTCTGTAAGGTATATAATATCTAGGGGTAAAAGTTGTCTGATTAACAAATCAATGTTATGTTTAGTTCCTTAGATAGGTTTATAATGGAGTTTAGAACAGCGGATCAGAGAAATTGTTTCAAGCTCTTGTGCGAAGCAATCAACCCAACCTATTAAGAGTCCACAGCTGGATCAAAAGCCTCTCATAAGCTGCGCCACCACATCTAGTTCTCTGCCCGTTTGGAAAATCATCAAATAACCCCTCCCGCTCTTGGGCAGAGCGAAAGGGAGCGTCAGACTTCTACTAACTAAAAACCACCCATGTTCCTTATTAGCCCTATATGTCGAGGCCGCCGTAGCTTCTGAACAACCCGTAACCCCCTACCCAGACCCGGCCACGTTTTTAATATATTTGAAACCAGGTTGCAAAATTTAAAAAGAAATGAAAAAAAACCGCAATTCTCAACAGTTGCACTGACTAAGTTACTAGGGAGGAAGAGGGTCTATTCAAGTCATTCAGTTGCGCAAAGCTGGCAGGGCAGTAGTCTGATATCTACTCGCGTCACTAGTCTCATAGACTAGTGTCATCTATTATTTATCTACCTATCTATCTATACAAACAGACAAGTGCTTGAGACAAGACTTGTGACTGATTGGCTCATCAATGGCCAGTTCCCTTTATAATATAAACAAGGAAAAGGGTAAGGGGTAGGGGGGGGGAAATGATTTTTCGAAAGCCGACCCCTAAATAAGGGAGTTAAATATGAGATGAATAATTGCTACGCGCAAAAGCAAATAATATTAAATGTTACCTGAGTAGGCACGTGATGTATGCGCAGCGCCGGGTGTAGCGAAGACGAGGAGTGCGTGCCAGCGTCCTCCAGTTCGTCTGCCCACGGCGGTTGCAGCAGTCTTATGTCTGCCCGCTTCACTTCCACCATCTCTTTGCAGTCGCCGTCTGATACCTGGGTTAGAAAAAATCTTGTTATAGCCTCTAGAGATATTAGGGATATTGGTCCTAATTTATGATAAAACTGACTTCTTGAACACCGGAAGAATAAGGTTGATTGATACGTTTTCATGATATCTGTATGTTTAATCAGCTTTAAGTGCTGAACAGTGAAACTCGCCATGGAACGACTACCACCTTACGACTTCTTCAACATACTGTTGCATACGACAAGCCACAGCAATATGTTTACGTTACTATAATTGGATTTGTAAATCCTCTTATTCAATGTCAATAACAGTTTAAGCAGAGATAATAAAACAATTTTGATTGGTAAAAGTTTGATACGATCGGTGATGAGTATTTGATAAAAAAGGGGGAATAACATTGTCCAATAAGGTGAGACTAACGCGTATGACTAATTTTTTTTTCTAGTAATACTGTCTATGATTTACATAATGAGACAAATAGTTATGAACGATATCTAGAAAATTGCAACATTGTAGCTCACTTTAAACCTGCGCTTTGTTTAAATTTCAAACATAATTATATACATTTAACGGTTGGATATAAAAATACCGAAACACTAGTATTAGTACCTACTTTAAAAAAATAAATGGTTGTCTTATTCAGAACATTCTATTCACCTAAACAGTTTAGTTAGTTTAAAGATTTTCTGGTTGTTTCAGTACTTAAGCGGCCTTCCCAAATATCCTTTCTTTGGTATTGTTCGTCGTTTCTTTGAGCTCCTTAGGTTATAAGTTGAGCAACACGATAACTGACAAATGCTTGCACTGACTGGATAGATCCACTCAAATCTGTGTGGTTTTTTTTCTTCAAAATACCATCTCAGACACTAATCTGCACAGTTCTTATATCAATGTTTGAACTTTAAATGAAAATAGACTGTAAATCTTTGAGTTTCTTCCAGTGATTTCTTTTCAAAGTAGTCAGGTACGAAACACCGGCTTCCTCTAGTTTTAAAACTAGAAACACTAACATACTTACAGAAATGAATATGATTTATTTACCTAAGCAGTAAATATAATAACTGCGTTAAAAGGCAATTGTAACAATGGAGGATGAACATTGACATGAAATTAGAAGATTTTTTGTTATCTATTCGGATTCGGGCGGAATCCGATGGGAGGCGCTCATGCGAAACATCCTAGATACCTATCCGACAACACAAAATCACTGATTCAAACTGAAAAGAAGCTACATCATTATATTCATGACATTTAAACCACAGTTCTGTCTCCTGCTGATATGGAGGGAAGTGGAAATTATGTTTTTCCTACTCTTCCGCTATTATTTTCTGATTAATTTCGTTGCGGGATCCAAGACTTCGTCGAGCTTCATTGTCTCGGCGCTTTTCTTGTGGTCGCCACAGTTGATTCTGGCTTAAAGGAGTTACAGTGATTTGGGAATAGCGTGGCGAGCTTGTCCCATTACAAAAAAATATTAAAACCACGAGAAAGACTGTCTCGGTAGTCGAGTAGTCGCAGGCGCGACTGCTCAGCATGGGGTGTTAGGTTCGACTCCCGGGTCGGGTCAAGTGTTATTCGAGTTTTCCATCAGGAGTTTTTCAGAAGCAACCAATAGATATATACTCGCCCCTATCACATTCCTGGCGAAATCTAACCTTTCGGGGCTTACATGCGTGATGTTATGTAAAGCCACGACCAACATTCATGACATAAGACAAATCCGTCGTGGGTTAAACAAAGCATATCATTGGGAAGGCCCATATACAGCTACCAACAAACTACGAACTATAAATACAGTTAAAATCCTTACCTTAACTCGTATCCTTATAGGAGAATTAAGCACTTCGTACACAAGACCTTCCACAAAAACACTTTGTACATTTTCCCTGCTAGGGTCCGTAGTCCTCACGACACACAGCGAGCCCATGTGCAGATGGCTCATTTGGGGGCTCGCGTCACTGATCACATCGTTTTTATTCAAACCGAACACGTCACTGTACTCGACCGGGTCGCTCTCCAGCCCGTCGAGCTCTACCACCACCTTACAACCCTCAGCTTGGCGGATCACTCCCGGGATGTATAAGCCTCGCTGTTTCGCTAGCACTCTGTGGTCCCGCCATTCCGATAAGTCGATGTTGGGGTATGAGATGAAAGGCTTCACATCCGCGGGCGGGGAAGAACGCTGGATTATCGGCGAAGGCTGGAGGACAGATGACTGGTACTGCGGCTGATGATATTCCATTAGAAGCGGAGCATTCACTGTGTTGTTGTTCCCGCAGTTCATTTCTTCCAGTACGGAGGGATCGAATTTCCGTTTCTTGGGCAAGTTTCGCACGGGTGCATGGGTTGGCATTTGCTGGGCAGCCGGCTGAGCATTCCCGCTATTACCGTTGCCCAGGTTCGTGGGATTAGCCATGGTGATGTTGGGAGTAGGACGTGTCGATGATTGAGACAGGCTCACTGTGCCCACACTGCTTATTACTGAAGCAGGTATCTGTAACAAAAACCCACATTAGAATAGAATTTAAAACAGATGTTACTAGGAATTAAGTGGCGCAGTTTTCCTTATTGACATTGAAATACCTAGTGAAACTTTGTATACAAAGTGTTAATATTATAACATTTAATTTAACAGTTAAATGCTTCGCATACGAGTATTATAAACAGGAAGGGACAATCGATCAATCGATCAATCAAAATATTCAAGTAGGCCAGTTACAGGCGCTTTTGAATAGTCAAACATATAAAAATTAAAAGCTACAGCCAAAAAAATTAAGGATTCTGATAGTACTCGTCAACAAGTATTGCGGTCCACTGGTGGGCAACGTTGGCACAAGGGCAGTCCCAGGGCTCTGCCCATTACTAGCACACAAAAGCTATGACAATTGGTTAAATAAAAATGAATTCATCTAATAACAAGTAACATTTGGGAGAACCTAAACTTAGAGATAAAAAGAACCTGGAATCATGTGACTCGATGACAATCATGTACTTTTACATAACTCCCCTTCTTCCCATGAGGGTAGGCAGAACAGAACACCACTTGGTTAGATCACGTTCATACTGACATCATTTGGAGCAGAATTTTGCATGTTATAAATAAATAGAGATTAGTGTCGGTAAATAATTATAAATCATACGCTGTCTTCGACTTTAGTCAGTATGTGGGATTGTGGGATCATCACGTAACTAATAATTTTTATCGTTTTTAGTAAAATGCTGAAATATCTACCTTTTTTTCATTGCCTTACAAAACTTAAGTATAGTACAAGACGTAATTTCGCTATGCTAATTAATACTCATTTAACGAATAAATAAAACAACGCCATTGATATATCGTCTCCATTCATACAAAACTCAGGAACACCATGAAATTAATGGTAAGCGATAACTTTAATAGCTTTAATGGCATTCGTCATGAGTTGAGTAATTCATAAGATATTCCTCTATGGGCAATACGAAATATAAGGTAATTTGTATAAAATATCTAATTGGAACAATGAATTGTAGTGTGTATTAAATTAATTCTATTAAGAGGGCACATGGTATGAATTTTTTTTTTATTTATTTTACACAAAGTTTTCTGATTATATTTGTTCCTAATATCACGTTGTTATTTATTGTCACACACACCACAAAAGTTACAATGGTAAAGACTTTACTTAAAATAAATCACGCCAAATATACCAAAATATATCGAAAACATCTTTTAAGATATTTTAGTGGATGGGTTTCTCGCTAGACAGAGATAATCGCTATCACAAAAAAAGTCGACAATACGCACTTCAACCTTTTGTTGAAGGCGCAAAAAGAAAGCAGTTAATACAAAGGATCTCGGTCTAAAGACATGTGTTAAGCGTCTCGCTCTACGTACAAAAAGAAAAGTTTAAATACGAGCTTAGTTATTAGAACGCAAATAATACAAATTAATTATTATTCTCTATTTAAATTATAACTCAAGGGTAGCAGAAAGTTTTAGGTACTAATAAAAGATAAGGATGCATCAGGGAGAAACCCGTTATATCAATGACGCGTTGACGCCATTTATTCTAAAGTACAATAAAATGTCAGACCGTCCGAATATTGTTAACGCTAATATAAATTCACTCATGGCAAAAAAAATATGTTAGGAGTCAGAAATGTTGAAGTTTGTTTTATTCTAATTTACTATCCGCAGACATTTTATTGCGTGTATTGTCGCGCTACTTTTACGCAGCTTCAACAATAGGACGTCGTGAAGGTTTTGGGATTCAGGAGTGCTGATCCTCAACCTAATTTGAATTAATAATTGTACCCTTTCAAGAATGATCAACGGTCTGGTGTTCAATTCAAATGATAAGACAGTGCGTATAGATGGTTTTGGTAACCTTATGGCGAAACCATAGACGGTCACCTGCTACGATCTTACATACTCTTTTTACCTCGTCCACGTTCATACATCTAGTCATACACCCACGCCAGTTGTAAGTCCTACGCACCTCTCCTTTTTCAAGAACCTCACCATTAATAACATATTTTTGGCGTCCTTACCTGATCATCAATATCTGCGTACGGGTTATGTGAGCGTACGTGCGGGTGTGCGGAGGCGGAGGCCTGCGAATGCGGGGCGCCGCCCGCGTGAGCTCGCTGCATCACCGCCTCCCGCTACCACCACTCACTCACCGCGCGAGTAACGCATGCCTGCCGAAAAAAAAACAAAGTTGAGTGTTATTGTACGAGCCGATGATTCACCGGTCACGGTGTCTGTTACATACATCGGAACATTCGTGGAAGCAACGCGATTGAACCAGCGAACAATTTCATCAATGTATGCTGAAATGTGTGACAATGGTTGTAAACATTTCCTGTCTCCCGAAGTTCCGAATGTATTTAATTTAATTTGCAAGTTGTATTTGTCAATATTTTGATAATGTAGAATATCGTTGTTATATCAACGATGTTTTACCGTCGGATTCTTAAATTTGCCCATTTCTTTATTATTGCACAAGAGCGACAATGTACGAGTATGTCTACGGCTATTGCCCTGGTAGTGTTCATTGAAACTACGTAATTTAAATATTATTCAAGACATGTAATCTTGAATGTTAGACTTAGAATCTATAGTCTGGATATCATATCGAGGTTTTATACATAGTTTATCTATGTAATTTTGTCAAGTAGTGATTGTAGAGGGAAATCATTCATTCATAGCTGCACACTAATTTGTTATTATAGAGAAATACTGCATTAGAATGATGAAACAGAACTGCAAAAAATGCAGAAGTATGCCATCATAGAAACAAACTTTGGATAAAACTATTACGTTCAGTCTGACCTACATTGCTGCACATTAGTCTGTTGGTCTATTTGAAACGGAACGAAACAAGCATTGTATTTATGCTATCGGTAAAAATCCGTATGATTATAGCAAGAGAATATATACATAGATTGGCATCGAAATACTAAAAAGATGGTATCGGTAAGAGGTCGCTAATGTGTTCCTCGCATTATGCGCTCTTACAGCATCGATCCAAGAGGTGAACACTTGGAAACAGACTGTTCGTGCACCAGTATTTTTGGAGACGAGATAATTTTGTGACAGGTGTATTTAATAGTTCCTAAAATACAAGAGTTTTTGGACTCTACTAACTTAAAAATAAATGCTAGGATCAGATAATTCCAATTGTGTTTCAAATTCAAGGCCTCTTGTCGGAAAATTTTGAGTATTATTGCGAGAGGACTAAAGAGATAAAGACTATCTATAATATTATCCATTTTTTTCTTGTCGGAGCAGCATACATGCTGAAGAAGAGGACATGTTCTCTTCTTCCATACTTCTCTATTATTGGTAATTTCAGCTATCACCTCTTCCTAGCCATATCATCCTTCACAAAGTCCATCCATCGTTTCTTGGCCTTCGTGAAAGAAAAAATGGCCAAAGGTGTATTGCAAATGTGCAGGCTGATAAAGATGTAGCAGGATATGAGATGAAGTGGAGCACGAATGGCAAACTTGTTGGGCCAACCTCAAGCATAGTTGAGATAAGCACAGGAAGGAAGGTGATGATCATGGCATCATGGGCCTATATCATGTTCACTTAACGATTACCTACACGGCCAACACATGCGCACATGCACCGTGCATGCGCTGCAGAAAACACTAACTAGCAGCTGGTGATCTACGTGCAAGAAAAACGACATAAACACATACCCACGTGCTTATCTACATGTCTAATAAGTTTCATTTGCAGTCGGTAATTAGTTCGCACCGATAATGTAATTATCGTACCATAAAGATGTCTGACGCAAAAATGTAAAAATAATTAGAGGCGGAAACGGAAGCCTCTATTATGAAGCATTTGTTCGTAATAATGCACCCTTTAATTAAATTAAACGCACTCGAACAGCAAACAATAGAACCTCACCTGTCGTAGACATGGCCATTAAACACCGGCTGACATTAAACACCCTTTAAAAATTACACCATTAACGAGGGACATTACACACGAGTGCGGTATGACGGTAATACCTGTTGTATCAGCTAATGTATGCATTACGCGTCTCTACTGGTCAGCTCCGCACTGTACTGTGAACACTAGTATCTCAATATCTAGGGTTGTTGCCGCCCTGGTTTCTCAGAACTTGCCCCAGTTTCGGAGATATCCGGCCGTCAGTTCGGATATCACAAACAGTTCTGAATTGTAATTCAGTTGTTGCTTAGTGCATTCGCTATTAACGCTCATGAAGATTCTACGAATAATAGTTTAACACACTTTAATGTACGCGTAATGTACACTCATGCTTATTGTATTGTCAGTGAAAACAAACAGGTGACCGGTAGCGTCTTTTATTACTGTCGTACTTGTATCTGGCATAGCAACCCTAATGATAAAATCAGTATGACCTTATTGAAGCATGATACGTGAACGTAAAAAGCCCAAGATACGAGTTGATACTCATGACAACAATATTAATATCCTTAGTTCAGCGCTAACGCTTTTGGACTAAAATATACTTTGGCGCATTAACAATAGAGAGTGTTACTGTGTGAACGATTTGGAGATTCTGAATCACAGTAAGTGACTCATAAAACCTGCCACTCCGTGTATTTAAGCTAGTCGGAATGAAGTGCCTCTCTCGTGATGAGATTACGATTTTAATTTAGTTGCGATTCGACCGGCTCCGTCCTAATTCTGCAAGCATCCCACTTTTCCAGGTGGTTTTATTTTAATCTAATTCCTAAAGTGGAACCTGTTAAAGGCACGCCCGCCCGACAGTTTGAATTGGACAGCGAAATGGTTTTAAAAGCGAAGCTATAAAAAATAGAAAATACAAAGTAAGATAATGCTTCTGCGGCGTGGACTTTTCGCATTTTATATAATCTCAACTGACCTCAGACAAAGGAAATAAATGGAGCATCTTTTAGTGCCGAATTGCAAAATTACTGCCTCGTTGGCCTAGTGATCGTGAGCGCGAGTACTTAGCATGTGATCCTGAGTTCGATACCCAGGTCAGACAGTGTTATTGGGTTTTTCTATCAAGAATTTCTCAGTAGCAGTCACGGAGTCTGGATTTGTGCCCGGTTGATGGCAATAGGCTAGCCCCTATTAAATTGGATTTAAAACATAACTGCTGAAATCTGGATGTATTATGAATGGGTAGACCTCTTCCTAATCCTTCAGGGATAACAGACATTATGGTAGGTTATGTTGTTGCATAGTTCCCTGATATTTCGTCGTTCCAGTGTGTGCTCATGGGCATGGTATCAAAAATTCGAGTCCCTACGAGACCCATCGCAGAGTATGACTGCTGTATGTTCCAGACAAAGTCATAATCTCACTTTCTGGAAGCAAAATAACGTAACTACTAAAGACGAAAGGAAAACTTTGCAAAAGAAAACCAGGGAGGAAAGGCTTAAGTAAAACTAAGATGCGGGCGCGGAATTATTATCAGATTTATACCTTTTTTGCGACGTCTCGATACGACAACAACCACGATAACAAATGTAATAATAAACAACAAATAAATAATAGTCTAAACCTAGAAAATACTCACACAATGAATATCTTTGACCTTTGTTATCTGATGGCGAAATAGCCACAAATGTTCACACTTTAGGACATTATTTGTGTAAAATTCAACATATTTAGCGGTACTTATTATGTGAGTGAATCATCTGATTAAATAATTAAACTTTTGTCTAATTAATATGTCCAGTCCAAGTTCCAACTTGGCGTCAATTTATGATAGTTACAATAAAACTTGTTATAGGTATAGCTGTCTCGGGCAAAAAATAATGAATAACCGGTGATGAGTAATGGAATCAAACGATGATAAAATATCTACTGAGCGGCAGTAGGTACACGATATTATATTCACTAGCTAGGAATGCTTAATACACATAGAAGCATACTATTTTTAGTACTTACAGCATTTTTAATTGATGTAAGTTGATTTCTTTTTTCATTTTTTTCCGCAAATGCATTCGCAGCACTTCGCTATTTTAAGTTAATTTTAAAATAGATTCAGCTCGGATCAATAACCCGGGGCTAAGACTCTAACAGGTGTCTCTTTTGTTTAATTTTTATATGCGGAACTGTCTGACTATTGATCAAATCTCATATAACTATGGGAGAATATAAATTTTAAATTTTTTAATATAAATTTTTTTTTTTTCTCGCGGTAACTGCATAATAATTATGATCGGCATAAGCGTATCGTATCGTGCACCTAAATGATCGCAAAACGGGCTGAGCTTGAAAGCATAGGGCACGCCACGATAGTGGCGGTAAGTCCCCTCTTTGAGGAGTGACTTGAGAGGCGCCACGGCGCCCTCACCTTCCGTCTGACGCAGGTCCTCACCGGACACGGTTGTTTCGGGAGGTACCTGCACCGAATCAGGCGGGAGGAAACGCCCGGATGCCACCATTGTGAGGATCGGCCGGAGGACACGGTGGAGCACACAGTGGAGGTGTGCCCCGCTTGGGCGGAGCCCCGCCGTGTTCTCGTAGCAGCGATCGGCGGCGGTGACCTCTCGCGCCCGGCCCTGGTGCAAGCTATGGTCCGGGGCGAGGAGGAATGGGACGCCGTCGCCTCCTTCTGCGAAGCAGTAATGCTAGCGAAGGAGGTGGCGGAACGCGAGAGGGAGAGAACCTTTCGTCCCAGCCGCCGCGGGAGGCGCTCCGGGCGTCGGGGGTCTCGCGATGACCTCCGGCCACCGTAGACGCGGCCCTGGGGACGGTGAGTGATGGGCTAACTCGCCGTCCGTCCGTCTTACGACGAAAACAGGCCGTGTCGACGGCGCGTTCGTGTTACACGCGCGCCTCAAAGAGATGTCAGCAACATGGGAGGGACCCGAAAGGGCCGACGCCCGTCGGGGCCGCAGGTTGTCCACAGGTTATCGCGGCCTCGACATAGAGGGCGAAGAAGGAACATGGGTGGTTTTTAGTCAGTAGAAGTCTGACACTACCTTTCGCTCTGCCCAAGAGCGGAAGGGGTTATTCGCTGATTTTACACCCGCCAAAAAAAAAAAATAGAATAGGTTAGGCAGAATAGGTTTCTACTTTGAAATCCTTATCGTCTCTCCTATAATTTTAGCATTGGTGGAACGCAACCGTCGAGCGTTTCCGCTTTTACTACCTCGGCCAAAACTTGTCTTGACTCTAGAGCTATACCTATGTTGTTTCCATTCAAATCTTAACAGGCATTAGTTACACCTATCAATTATTTTTTTATGAATTGTTAGCCGACCAGTAGCTTTTATTGACTGTTATATCACAAGCAATTATACACAATACCAATACGAAGGCAAAACAAAATAAGGAAGATTTGAAAGGTATGAGGGAGACCTTTGCCCGGCCAGCAGGGAGACAGAACAGGATAACATAAAAACACCAAATCGCACTAGGTCCACGAGGTAACCACCTCGTGGACCTAGTGCACAGCATCTCTCACAGAGAATAAACTTGCCTGTATCCCAGACTCCCAGCCGTAGCAAAGATGACGATTCATCATCTGCCTAGCCTTTTCCCAACTATGTTGGGGTCGGCTTCCAGTCTAACCGGATGCAGCTGAATACTAGTATTTTACATGGAGCGACTGCCTATCTGACATCCACAACCCAATAGATACCCTAAAAAATAAACATTCACTAAAAAATCTTATTAGTCCGTCAGCCTAGATTTCAAAAAAATAATGGACACGTATTTTTTCTTTTTTCACGTAAACAAAAAGTGAAGACGATACAGTGCTTCGAAAAGTCGTGTCAAGTCGTGTGCCGTCACAAGGATAGTACTTTTTACCCACAAAGTGTCGTCACAAGACCCCACTTCTTCTTCTCTTCACATCTTTGACACGTTTTATTTTCGTCAATTTTTATTTATTTATTAAAACAAAAAGCACGTTTCCAATATTTTTCGATAATCTAACAGACGGACTAATTAGATTTTTTTGGTGAAATACCCTAATACCCTAATACGTTGGACTGGTTTTCAGACTTGCAGGCAACTAGTCTACCTGTAACGAGTAACGACTGTCAAAGACCTTCAATTACAGCCGGGACCAAAGAAATTTTAGACAGAATAATTGAATGTCTTTAAAACTCGGTATTGATGGTAGATTGTTGGCGATATTATGCTTACTATTCGAAGGCTGTTCGAGGCTGTTTACCATCATCACTCCCACGTAAAAGTATACAAGGGTAATTCGGTTTGCTTACGGAGTACCTATACCTGCAAATTAGTGTGTAGGTGGGTGTAGTAAAGTAAACGAAAACAAGCAAATTAATTACACCATTATCAGACATTAGGTGACCTTTTATGCCATTATTGAGGTAAACAAAAAAATATTTGTGAGAAACGAGAAATCGCATTTCCTGGCGACATACCTAAGCACATAATTATGTGTCTTTTGTGTTATTAATAAATGTGGTGTAACATCGATTTCGAGATACATATTTTTTAGTAAATTGTAGTCTCGGCGGTAGTAACTAGTTCGATAGATAATAAAGATTTTACTGGACGTTGTACAGATTCAGAATATTAATTCCCTCTCAATGATACAATATGTTTTGTCGAGAATAACATGAATGTGCTTTCAATATCGTGTAGTTTTATCTTAAATATCATACTTCGGCTTGGAATATAAATTACCTATTAAGTGCGTTCTGGGCGTGAGGTACGGTCAACGGCGAAAATATGCTGACACCTTGATTAATGTTTTAAAGAATGTTTTTTTTAACCGACTTCTAAAAAAAGAAGGAGGTTCAAAATTCGGATGTTTATATACTTTTTTTTATGTTTGTTCGGGCATAACTCCGTTGCTTGCTAACCGATTTGAAAAAATATTTTTTTGTTGGAAAGGGTTTTTGTCCCAAATGGTCCCATATTTTTTTATTATCAAAACGGATTAGCTGTTTTTGAAAAATCCACAAATATAAAAAAAAACTACATTGTCTACCTTCACGATCTTTTCGTGTCCGTCGTTTACGAACCGATTTGGAAAATTCTTCTTTTATTCGAAAGCCTATGCTTTCCTATTGGTCTCATAGTCACCAGTTCGGGATCAGATGATGGAATCTTGGCGAAATCGAGAGAACTCAGAAAAGAATACAGCGATTTTGGTATTTTCTCTCTAACAAGCTGATCTGATGGTAGAATGGTTCAAGTTATGTAACCGACATCAATACGACCTCGCAAACTTCGGGGATTACAGGCGTCATGTTTTGTTATTCTATTAATAAATACAAAACTTTGCGAGGTCGTATACTATTGATGTCTAAATGATGGCAAATGGATTGGGATTGTTGAAATCCCATGTCTGTCTATTGTTAACACATGCGAATCACTAAAAAGTGAAAAATAAAAACTTTTTAGCAAAAAATAAAACCGACTTCGACAAACAATAAAACACAAAATAGTGAAAAATAAACTTTAGAACAAATTTATTTTTCACTATTTTGTGTTTTATTTTTTGTCGAAGTCGGTTTTATTTTTTGTTAAAAAGATTTTATTCTTCAATTTTTTTTATAAAGATAAAGGAGATCTAGAAGGTTATGCTGCCTAACTACCTATAACCATTTTTTTTTACCAAGTTTCTGCCTTTGTTGCAATCACCGAAGATGCCATCAGTGAATGGACTTTAGATTTGATAGCTTGTATCTCGGTAATGTGACACTTTAGAACATTTGTCTTATGCAAAAGTTGTTAGTATTAATGCCAGCTATCGCTTGCCATCAGTGAATGAATTTCTACTTTGATAGCTCACATCTCGGAAACGTGACACTTTAGAACATTTTGTCTCATACAAAAGTTGTTAGTATTAATGCCAGTTATCGATTAATGTAGTTTGTAAGGGTGGCCACTATTTTCACCATAGATTTTCACTCAAAAATCTTCCAACCCCTTTGTTACAAATGTTGTATGATTTATGATTAAGACAGTAAAAATAGATGGACAGACAACTGTTCATAAGAGTTTTCTTTTTCAAACACTGAAACACAATGTTATTTATTTAATTTCACTCTAATAACAAGAAACCACAAAGTAACGGGAACTAAGATTAGACCACAACTTGATAAGAATAATTAATAAAACTTATCAATGAAACCGTTAAGTATTAGCTCCCACGGCCCATATTCAGAAACAAGAAAACAGAATAAACATCTTAGTTCTTTGAAACTGTTTGAATGCTATAGTATAAATTGCCTAGAATTACAGTAATTGCAGACTGCAAACACAATAGGTAGGTACATAGTTCTAAAGAAAGTTTGTAATTTTATACTAGTACCTACTATTTATTCTATATTGCACATTATGTAAAGAAACGGAAATATTAAATTACTTATTCAATGTTAACAATCTTATCTAATATCCCTAAAAAATAAAAAATAAAAAAATATTCTTCCAATATTGTTCTATTTAAGTAGCAACAGCCTCATTTTAGCTATAGCTTACATATTGGACATGTTCAAACATGTCTGAAGGCCCAAGCCGTTGCGGCCTTGGTCAACGGTTCTCAATATATTCTATGTAGGCTGAGGTAACATCTGAGATTATTATTGTGTATACTTGTGTACAAATATAGTTGCATTATGTGAGTCATAATATAACACTACCTGTACTGGTTGGACAACCATAGAGTTGTCAACTTGACAAAAAGAAGCAGATTGTTGTATCATTTTATTCACCTACAATCTCAGAGAAAAATGTGCTGTATCTACATTATGTAGCAAAATCAGACGTACTTTTTTTTACCAATTTCAAAAAAAGGAGCAGGTGAATGAGATTCAATTCATTGATTGTATTTTTATATGTTTGTTAAATAATATTGGATAATGATTAATGAGTGGTTTACTGTGTGAAGGATGATATGGCTAGAAAGGAGGTGACTGCTGAGATGACGAGAAATAGAGAAGTATGTCAGAAGAAGACATGTTGCACCAACCCCAAATAGATTGGGATAAGGGCAGGAAAATCATGATGATGATACTTTCTGATCGGTCCCATAAAAATTTCATTGAAATTGTCTAAGTGGTTGTCAGTGTATGTGATTTAAGGTTTGAGACTGTCCTGCTGTCTGGATACAATGTAACATTTATTTCATTTTTGTTTTATTTTTAGACATTGCCCCACACTAGGAATTTATCCTGTATCGTGGGTGCATTCACAAACATTAAAACTCACATGCACAAATACCCAGACCCGAAACAACTATCTGTAGGCCATAAAAATATTTGTAACTTGCAGGGATTGAACCCTCGACACGCAGCGCAGCAGTTCAATCACTCAGCCACTGCACCAATCTTGGTTGTCCTAAAGGTAAAATATTATTTTTCATCCCTCTTTTTATCAACTAGCTGTGCCCCGCAGCCTTTGTCCGCATATTACTTTCTCAATTTTTTTCCTAATTTAATTACTATAACTATCATACTAATTCTTTTTTTAATGGATATTTAATTATTGTACCTACCCTATATTTGGTCTGACTTTTTATTGAGATTCAGTTTTGCAATTTATTATGTTTAAGGCAATTCATTTTGTAAATAAATGCCATTAACAATCTAGCAAGAGAGGTAAATATTTACAGAAAACATGACTTTAATAGGTACTCTGTTGTTGCAAAATTACTGATGTCATAAAAAATTAATTGACCATGTAAAAATGGGTAAGGAAAATAATATTGTAAAAATTATTGCAGTACAGAAGTTGTGGTTTAATTATAATAGAGAGAAGACATTGTTAGGACATTCAGTAGCCAAGAATAAAATCCTGAAACCCTATATTTAAGTGATGAACAGCAGTTTAAATTAAGAATTCCTTGTAACACCCTGGACACTTTATAAAAATGTTGATTTTTGCAAAATATTGATTAGGTTACAGTTTTCCTGTTTGCATCAGCTTATTCACTTACACCTGTGAAGTTATACAATGGAAACATTCTGCCACAATCTGCTATTATTTTTGTTATTGTACCTGCCTATCATGAAGTTTTTATCTACTTTTATGTGGAAATATTTTCATTTGTTTTGTTGCTGGCTGGTTAAATAACTAACTATTTCACAATGATAGCAGTTTGATGTGTGTCTCTTCAATTAATTGATTGAATAACTTAAAAAGGTGTTTACCTAAAACTACTGCACAGGCATGAAGTTGTTAAGAAATAAAATACTAAAACTGAACCAAATCTGTGTGAACTCACTGTCGTGTCGAGTAGTAGCCGTATGATTAGCGCCGGTATCCGTAGCCATGCACAATTAAAAAAATATTTGGTGGTGCAAGGCAGGCAGGCAGGCAGGCAGCCACTGCACTGGTGGAGTGTAATCAGCTGATAAGGGCGATGTAAACGCGCACACTACGGTCACTACGTACGTACCTACATAGGCGTTCTGCACACGATCGGCGCATGCTTACAGATTTAACTGAAATCAATTAGCTCAACGGAACGTGTGTGCCGCGTACCTAGCTCGGCAGTCGCGGCACTGCCGGCGCGTGCTCTCCGCTATGACTAATGAGACCTGCCACCACCACGGCTGCGCCACACGATGCACAAAATCGAATGCCATTACTTATTCACTGTTGCATGTTTATTGTCATGTGCGCCCTACATGCGCAGACATCATATTCAATTCCTCTTCTCGATAGTACTGAATAGCAATACTCACCGTCGCTTTCCATTGTCCACAAGGCAGCGCACAGTGTAAACAACCAAACCACATAATAAAACAAAATGGAAGTCCGACTCGCCCGCACCGAGATGAGAAATTTTATGAGCGCTCTCGAGTTGTAAAACGTCGTTACTATCCTATCGTAGTATTTTAGCAGCCCCCCCTCCAGTTTATTATCTGCCGTCACCAGATTAGATGGCTCACGATTACAAAGCAATATGTGCAATTCTTCACCGAATACACTTTTAACAATAAACGAATAGTCAAATGTCGATTTACACTAAAATTAATGTCCACTTGAAAATAATAATCATTGAAGCGTTTGACGTCCCAAGACACAACACCCACATCAAAAAAATCTACATGGCGACTGGCCTGGCCCAGCTTTCAATAATTTCCACTCGAACATATTCCCGTTTCGCTCGTTCACCATTCATTTAATTATTTCTCAATACGAGTAAAAGAGACAGCGATATATAAATATTTCCTATGTATGAATAGAATCGGTGTTGTGAAGTGTCCCTCTCCCCGGCGATGGCCGAGCCGAGTTGAATGGACCCGAGAAGCGTTCAACCATTGGATCGATGACGGTCACGTGACACAAATATGTAGCGCTGTAGCTAACGCGCCATTATTCAAATAATCCGTGAACCGCGTTGTTTCGCCTTATTTTATATAAAATTTTACAGCAATACGTAGGTAATATTCTTGCTGTTAGGTGTAACATTTTCAAAATTGAATGCAACTAGTGTCTGACTTAAATATAGCTACATTAATTTGTTGATTTGGTAGATATTAATGTCGAAAGATGTTTCTATTTATTTAAAGTCAAGAAACTTATATTCTGTCTGTCATAATATTCTGTTAAAGACCGTATAGGATGTGGATATTTTTATCGAATTATTCCGCTTTGCTCCACCAAGCGGCCCCACTGGTGGGGCATAATGGAATGCCGTTTGCAGTGTAATCAGCCCCACTAAATACGATTTTAGTGGGGCAGATTTCGCTAGTTTAACTTTTTGTGGATTCTGCCCCACTACTTCACTTGTTTATCTCATTAGAACAACTTGTAAGCAGGCAGAAGACTGTGAAAGTAGAATGGGCTTGTCTATTATTTCGAGATAACGTTATAATACATACATAAATAATCACTTATGTACTTAGTAGCAACATTTTCAAATATAAAAAAAAAATTGACTTTGTAACTTTACTTGGCTAATGATGAAAATAGAGGGGGCGGATGGATATTATATTATAAAGTCCTTGGTGGCGGCAAAGTTACGGCTGCCCAGCCGCCGGCTCGCGGCGGCAAAAGACCCACACTTAGCCACGACACTGCACATGACATACCTATAACAGTTACTTGCGAGAGCGCGGGATTTTTACCAGTTTCAAAGACTATATACTATCTAAAAGGAGACTGACTAGTTTCTGATTCGATAAGAGTAGGTAGGTTTTTAGTCTGATAATGAACGATACATTAGATACTTAATCGTATTGTACCTACTATTGCCGCGATCAACATAGTCAAGCTAAGATGACAGAGCGATTGCCTATCTCTACCCTCTGCAAGTCTTTCAGTAAGTCTAGGTACCTAGTCAGAAATGTATCTGAAGTGATAGTCCTGCTAGAGTCTTAGACTGTCGTTACCAGCTGGCGCCTAGACTCATTAATTACCGCCACTAGTTAAACTGTTATTTCCGCATCTAGACTGATATTACCACCTATAGACTGACATTACCGCCTCTAGACTTTCATTTTACCTTTGTTTTTGCGGGGTGGGAAATCATCAAATTTTATAACCCCTCCCGCTCTTGGGCAGAGCGAAAGGGAGTGTCAGACTTCTACTGACTAAAAACCACCCATGTTCCTTCTTAGCCCTAGGTATATGTCAAGGCCGCGCGGTATCTCTAACCCGCAGCCCTAACGGGCCCCTTCCTTGTTGCTGACATCTCTTTGAGGCGTGCGTGGAACACGAACACGCCGTCGACACGGCCTGTTGTCGTCATAGGACGGCGAGCTAGCCCATATGATGATGATAATGATGATGATAGGACTCCATTTTCCGCACGTAGACTCTCATTCGGTCCGTTGTGCGTGGGGGTCCTGGCTAACGTAGCCAGCCTAGCTCCGTCCAGAAGCACAGAAGTTTCCTGGGGACTTCACAGGCTTCGCGGAGCGACCTCACTGTTCCGAGGATTTGGTCACGTTGGGAAGCCGCAGCGTCACAATCCAGGATGACGTGGGCTACTGTTTCCTAGCCTGTGAGCTAGCCCATAACTCACCGTCCACAGGCCCGCGTCTACGGTGGCCGGAAGGCGGAAGCCGTCACGTGGCCCCCGACGCCCGGAGCGTCTCCCGCGGCGGCTGGGACGAGAGGTTCTCTCCTTCTTACGTTCCGTCACCTCATTCGCTAGCATCACTGCTTCGCAGAAGAAAGCGACGGCGTTCCATTCCATTCCTTCTCGCCCCGGACCATGGCTTGCACCAAGGCCAGACGCGAGAGGTCGCCGCCGCCGATGGCCGCTACGAGATCACGGCGGGGCTCCGCCCAAGCGGGGCAGAACTCCACCGTGTCCTCCGGCATTATTACCACCTTTAGACTGTCATTATTACCGACTAACTAGTCTAGACGTTTGGGATGACAGCTGGGCCCAACTGCCTATCGTGTTTTCCGACTTAGAATATTAATGTTTGTGTTTTCGAGGCACCGAGGAACTCGGTACGGTATATAAGCCTTAGGCCGTATACAGAAAAGAAAGCTGATAGCCAGCGCCGGTTTACCAGCGCTTATCGGCGCTGGTAGACTTTTTCGATTTCATTAAACTTGTCGGCAACGTTCGGCGCTTGTTCATATAAATGCCTGCGCCGGTTACCGGTTCCTATAATAAGCGCTAGTAGGCTGCCAGCTTTCTTTTTGTATACGTTCTAAGGGAAGGGATGATCATCACTCAACCAAAGACCAGTCAAGGCAAGTTTCTAACCTTGAGAGTGATATACCTTCCACAACAACAGACTACTGAAAAATCACTCGTTAAAAGAAAAAAAAAGAAATGTACCTACAAATCATCCAATATTTTTCGTCATAGAATAAATAACTTGCACATTAAATACCTAATTATTTAATTATGAAATATCTACAGTGATGTTCAGAGGATAGTTGTATTTAAACATACATACTAGTTCAAATAACCCTCCTTTTTGCTTTGCCATAATCAGGACATGGGTACTACTATTATGTCAGGTTCTTCCAATTTTAAAGAACTTTTTTCAATTTAGACAGTTGTTTTAATAATTTACAGGCCAATGGAAGACATCAAACAACACTTGACTTTAGATGTTTTTATTGTAAGTTACGTACTTAAAGTTAAGTAATGACTACAAAATATTTCAGTGACACCTCAGAAAGAATAGATAGAGTGCGGTTTTTAGTATTTTATTTAAGAAGCAAAATATAATTTTAGCCCTACAACGAACAGAGGTCTCTGTAAAAGCTATTTATTACTGCATGCAACTCATCACTTTAATTTATATAACTTAAAATTAATGTCTTAGATTTTATAAGATTCCATTAGCTTACTACCAATTTACTCAATGTAACATTATTTTAATTTTAACTCAATAATTTTTTTTTTGATGATCATTACTGATGTTTTTCGGAATTGTTTTTAACATAACATAATGATTATATTGAAGCGTGAATGAAGAATTAGATGCCAAGGCCAAACACGGAGACAATGCAGTACATGGTTTTGTTCTCCCAGCGTACAGTGCATGAGCCGTCAGTATTATTGTCCCAGAAACAAGAAGATGCCGTGTGCAGACCTGCTCCGTTCTTTTGCATGATTGTGCATGTTACTGAAAATAAAATTGTAACATATTGTTAATCACACTAATATTATAAAGCCGAAAGTTTGTGAGTATGTGAGTGTGTATGTTTGTTACTTCTTCACGCAAAAAACTAGTGAACGGATTTAGATAAAATTTGGTACACATATAGTTTATAACCTGGATTAACACATAGAATAGTATTTATCCCGATTTTATTTTCCCGTGGGATAATTTTCGAGTAGTAGCAGATGAAGCTGCTGGCAACAGCTACTTTATAATAAACTTCATGAGATGTCTACATCTAATCTGTTCCAAAAATGTTTGTTAGAAGTGTAAACAAGTTAATATTGTTAAACAGGCAGTTCCAGTGAATTTGCAATGCATTCATCCGTATATAATAAGGTTCTAATTTTGTATCTACAACTTCCTCAAGAAAAACATAGCTTGAATCATTTTATTAAGTTTTTGGCATTTGTTTTTGTTTAAAAGTGAGCTAACAGATATTTTAATATACTAATTTATGTTTTATAAATTAAATTATCAAAACAAAGCACTCAATTTTTAATTGGACCTACAAGTACATATGTATGACCCATTTATTTACATTTTCATCTATTATTTTTGTGGAACAAAGATCCATGTAACTGCATAAATACATATCTGTGGAAACATTAAATACCATTACGGTTTTTACAATGCCGCAGCACGATCTGCATCAGAACTAACACCGATAACATGTAGGTAGGCACCTGCTTTCAACTTACCTATATATTTGTAAGGTTTTTGTAGCTTAGTCAATTGGCCCAAACAGGACTCCACGACAGCCGAAGTCCATTGATTTACTTTGTTGTGCTGGTATGCGGTTCCTCCGATTGAATTCTCAATAGCTGTTTTGATCATTTTACTCACATCGTCCACTATGAATTGATTCTGAAACACGTCATTGTCGTTAAAATATATGAATTAATATTTACTTACCAACTATTTAAAATTGAACTGTTACTTACTTCTTCAGCTATATCGCTGCATTCTTTGACCTCCATGATTTAAAATGGAAAACTATTACAAGTTTGATGAGTTTTCTGGTGGAATTCGTTTTATACAAAAACAACAAAATTTTTGACGCTTCAGAAAGAAACCAACTCCCAAAATTGACATTAATTTTCTAAATGTTGGTATTTTCATTTTGGTAAGTAAGCGTTCTCTTTCTCTGTAATCTCTGTTTCATTGTTTATGACAGTAGAGTAAAATAAAATAACCAGCTTGGTGTGGCAGCATTAGTTTTTACTTGAATCGAATAGAGAATCGAAGCACAGCCGGGCCACTCTTTGGCCAGTCCTTTGTTTTAAACTATTCAATTTTGTTATTGGCAATCGTTAATATTGCTGTTGGCAATCGTTGCTCAATTGTCACTTTTTATTATCCTTTTTGCGAGGAGAACATGGATATTTTCAGTTTCATAATTTAATACATAAAATGGCTTCATCCGTGCAAAGGGATAGAGTAAATCCGGGAGGATATTGTGGATGTTGTAAAACTTGCAATATGTGGTGTTGGAGAGCTTTTAAATGGCTCCCTGTATTGTTAATAGTATCCATTCTAGTGTGGTCTTATTATGCCTACGTTATCCAATTGTGCATTTGTTAGTATTCGCATACATTCTAGATAAATAACAGATTAGTTAAGCATGATTTTCACATTATTTTACACATTATAATCCTTTTCAGTTACCGTTGAGAGTACGATTCAACAGTGTATCTATTTGGTGTGCTATCACGTTCTCCTGATAATGTTGTGCTGGTCGTATTGGCGTACTGTTTTTGCAGAAGTCAAACCAATTCCAGAAAGGGTAAGCTAAGCTTTTTAATAATTCAAATTAGTAGCTGTCATAGAATGGTTTGGTACACTAAACCAACCTACTTCTTTGTTTTGCTACCTATACTTTCATGTCGAAACGATGCCAGTAGGGCGCGACGACAGCCTATAAACGAGAACTGTATGTGTACACAAACATTTTGTCTTGTTTAGGACTACAATAAAAACATCCAAATAAATCCTAAAATCCTCAGTCATTCCGCATAAACAAAACAAAGTGATGTCTCATGATATTACCTGACTCACAGTACATTAGGAAACAGTTTAATTTCAATTGATATCCTTAATGAAGCATTATTATCAGTGTAAAATGTTTGACCTACTTTAAAAACTCAATTTACTGTTACCAGAATGTAGTATGTATCACTATTTTACTTTATTAATTTTGATATAATTACATTGTTTAGTTAATAATACCTGTTAATGACTACCATTAGTTCTGATATTTGTCACAATAATTTCTTTTGGGTTTGCTTACATGTTACCATCTGCATTTTCTTTTGCATCTTATCAATAAAAGGGTGTGTCTTCTTCAAAAGGTCTATTGAAGGCATTAATATCAGCATTATCAGTTGAAAAGTTATAAGTTACTCTTAGTTTCTCGTAGTTTTGTTTTATGAATTGTTCTTATGACATTCAAAAGTGCCAGTAATGGTTTAATTGAAATAAATGCGAAATGAATGAATGTGAATGTAATAGTTTTGAGTTTTTGAGTACATTTTTATTAATTTGGTCAGATTTATATCCTGGTTATTAAGAAGATGTAATGACAATAAATTTAAAAGAGTAGGCTTAGGTGGTTTAGTCATATCGAGAGGATGAGTGAAAGGCGACTAACAGCAAGTATTTATAAGGTAGATGTGAGTGACAATGTAGGGCGGAGACAGAGAAGTATTTTAATACTTCCATACTATTTCAAGGAAATACTTTTATTTAAACAAAACTGGCAGGACAATGAAATCAAAATCAAAAATCGCAGTAACTCTATTTTATCCTCATAAAAAATATATTTTAGGAAAATTTCTATGAATTTTTCTTGAATCATCGAAGTTATATTCATAATCATACAAAGTTCTTATGTACTAATACATATTTGTTATCAACGAAAAAACAGTTAATCATTGACATTGTTATCTTTTTATGTAACAGAGTACTTAGGCAAAGGATTACTTATGCTGGTAAATTAAAATTGCTGGGACATCCTCAGTATCAATATCAAAGATATGTGGCTGCCAATTTACGGCAAGTTGGCAGGGTCGCCATGTGTGTTAGCGAGTTTGGGGAATTTTACTGAATAATAGTAGTTGCACGGTTTGGTTAATGGTGAAGCTATGTGTGCCGAGGTTGGTTTGAAAGTAGACCATTCTTTGCATATTGAGTTCCTCTGTACCATGGAAAGCATATTAAGCCATTGATCCGACTATCAATAATTGTAAAAAAAAGTCTTACAACTAGTCTTATCAAAGAGTTTCGTATTAGCCAGTAACTGGGATGTGGAGGTCAGATAAAGAAAGAAAGAAAGAAAAGATATTTATTTGGCACACGCCACAAGTTAAACTAAAAAGATAGAGATAAGCAGCTGCAGCTGGTTGTGAGATGGCCGTTAGCAGAACCACTATATTTTTTTTTCATATAGAAGAAATAAATAACTTACTTAATAGCCATCCATAAATTTCAACCCTTGTCAAAAACTGCCTATTGAAATATCCATGGAAAGAAATTACAAACTAAAAAGATAGAGATAAGCAGCTGCAGCTGGTTAGACTGGAAGCAGAACTCAGGCAAAAGACCTAGGCAACATTTCAACTTTTGCAGTATGAATTATATGCCAGTATGAATTATATGCCAGTATTAGTAAAATATTATGCCATAACATTTTGAACTTAATGTTCCAAGTGGTAAAGCACACAACTAGCAAGCCTGATTATAATATCTGACTCACTTTAGTATTATGGCTTGCTAGTTATTGCTTTAATTTCCTGTTAATGATTTCCTTGTCAAAGTCTGTGAAATTAGCTGTGCACATTTGATCCAATGCTATTCATGTTGATTTTTAATAGTACTTGCTGAATTGTAGTGATTTAATTATTAAAACTAAGTAAAGCCATAATTTTTATGGTTGCAAATCCTATTTTAATCAACATTATTGCGTACGCAGGCAAATTTGAATTTCCTGGGCCTGAAGCTCTCATCTTAACTTTTAAAGTAATTCATGAGTTGAATATCAGACCTCAGTAGAAACATGATTGGTGTTAAAGACATGGCTACATCAAAATCAAAATGTATGGGTTGAGTAATCAATCTGATTGTCATTATATTGCAACTGTTTGTATTTAAAAAAATATTTTATTTATTTTACTAGAGCAAAAACTCAGAAGTACTAATATTATTAAAAAATAAATTAAAAAAAATGCATTTTTGTTTCAGTTTAAATTACCAGAGAGTGAATTAGAAAGATTATTGAGCGCGGAATCCGAAGACGCGCAACGAGCAATATTGGATAACTATGCCAGAGATCTCCCGATCGTAACTAGGTAATGTTATATTTTTAACTACACACATCAAAAGTGTCTAGGGATCAACATATATTTTTGCAATAACTTTTCTCCTGATTGATATTAATTAAAATTTTCTTTAAGGATTCATCAAATAAAGTGTTTTCGTTTGTCACAGTAACGATAAACCAAGTCACCTTTGCATTAATAAAGAAATTTGCCATTTTCCTAATAAAGGGATTTTTGACATTTGAACCACTAACATTAAAGTTCGAAAAAAAGACTGAAATAACAGTTTTCTTTAAAATTTTATTGGGTAACTTAAACAATTAATAATCCGTGTTTCTACCGCGAACACTAACAACACAAGAACATCGGTTTGGCATACTCAAAATGAGTTCATCCAAATCACGCTGTGGAATGGCCGCCCATGTTCGTTGCAACAACAAAAAAAGGTCTTCTTGCGACTGGATAGCCTCCATATTCGGCAGAGCTCTTCTCTGTAGCATATCCCATGCATGCTCAATCGGGTTCAAGTCTGGCGACTGAGCAGGCCAGGGCAGGACATTGATGTTAGCTGCGGCGAGAGTCTGTCTTACAACTCTTGCGGTGTGCGGTCGTGCATTATCATGCATTAACTGAAATAAGGGACCGATTTGCACTTGTAGAGGAACGATGACGTCTGATACAATCGTCTCAGCATAAATTTGAGCGTTGAGGTTGCCTCTGATCCAAATCAACTCAGTTCTTCTGCCGATCCAAATACCCGCCCATACCATGATGGTTCCACCACTATAAGGATGGACTTCCTGGCAGGATTTTAATCGCTGTTGGCGTCCAGGGGTTCTCCAGTGTCGTATACGTCTTGTATCCGGTCTCATACCAAAACGAGACTCATCAGAAAAGCACACGAAACGCCATTGTTCTTCTGCCCAATTTCTGTGTTCAAGAGCCCATTGATATCGAATCCTACGATTGTGCATTGCTATAGGTGGTACCCGTAGCGGTCTTCGGGAATGAAGGTTCACTTCATGCAAGCGGTTTCTGACTGTTTGGTCGCTAATTAAGTTCCCTGAAGAGTGATGAAGCCTCACGGCTAACATCATGGCGGTTATTGTTGGAGCTCTTCGAGTTAAGATTTGAATGTATCGGTCTTGTCTCCGTGTGGTGCAGCGATACCGTCCTCCATGGCGCTCAGCCACGGTACCAGTGCTTCGGTAACGTGTCCAAAGTCGACTGATAACACTCTGACTTGTATTCAGAGCTAAAGCCACAGTACGTTGCCGGGAACCAGCTTCTATCATTCCCACGGCTCTGAGCATTTCTTCCCTGCTTAAATGACGTCGCCGCTCCATAATAACGTTGGTTTTAATCAGTAGTAGGGAAACAGTAGCACTAATAATGTCTTCAATGCGTTGTATGTTTTTATAGGGAAAATATTGACAGCTGATTTTCAACTTTTACTCGAATTTGATTCACAGTTCCTGATTCAAATTATGAAATGCACCAAAAAGGATCCATATAAATTTATAAAATCATAAATTTATTACAAAGCCACATCTCAATCTCAAGAAATCCGCATAAAAATGCTTGATCCCTAGACACTTTTGATGTGTGTATTTTGAAGTCTCCCTTTTAAAACTTATTGGCAAAAAACCAAATCTTGAAAGGTGGGTTGCGGGTTGTTCGAAAGAGATACCGCGACCCTGGACACAAAGGGCTAAGAAGGAACACTGGTGGTTTTTAGTCAGTAGAAGTCTGACACTCCCTTCTGCTCCGCCCAGAGCGGGAGGAGTTATTTGATGATTTCCCACCATCAAAAAGGAAGGGTCTTGAGGGGTCTTGGGGGTAGGGCGAAGATACTGTACGGACTATAAACCTTGACTTTTAAACAGTAGTAATTTCTACAGCTAGGGTACTTGCATAAGGCATTACATTGTACTTTTAGTATAATTGACTGCAACGAATGTGTAAACAGTAAAGTAAGTGTGTGTATGTTTAGTACCATTTATGGGAATTAGGCCACGCTCCGAGAAGGCAAAATCGCGCCCATTCTTATTTAAAATAATCAAACGAAAAAAAAAGAAAGTGAAAGGGATATCCCTCTAATTTCATTCATATTCCCTCCCTATATTATTTATTTTCATCGCCACTGCTCTGGAAATGGCTAAAGAAGTTATTGTAAGGAAACCATCATGTCATCCCAACAACCGGCAATGGGCTTGCGTGGTGGAATACAGCCCATTCCCACTCACCGAGAGGATACTTGAACCCCAACCGTGTTAATGTTAAAGACTGGTTGTGCTTTTCCCTCAGACCAAGAAAAAAGGATCTTTTTTTCTTGGTCGGACGCTTTTCCTCTATTATTATTTCATAAAGTTTTTTTTCTCAATTCTAGAGTCGTAAGAACGGTCACTAGGTTGTTTTATCATAAGAAAACTAAAAAACAAATAATCGAAGGCTATGCCGCGATCTTACCCGTATTAACGAGGTTTGTCCCTACTTTGTTACTGTGTAGCTAGAATTGAGAAAAAAACACAATGTTCACCTTAAATATACTAAAATGTATATCTAATATTGTGTGTAACATGTATTCTTATTACCAAGAAGAAGTGCATCAAAGATGTATTTTGAGGCATAAGAACTGCTCCCGTCGGGATTGCGGGTTGTTCGTATGAGATACCGCGGCCTCGGCACAAGGGCTAAGAAGTAGCATGGGTGGTTTTTAGTAAAGGAAAACTAAATTTAGCTCTTGATGCTTTTAATATGCCTAAATAAAAAAAAAAACATACATTAATGCAGAAACTACTTTGTAGATTTGGTGCCCAGAAACACCCCGAGATTTTATAAACACCTATAATTTCCGGTTTTAGCTCTGCGCCTTGCAATGTTGCCATTCAAATGGCACTCGACTGGCAACATTACGACAAATCAAAAAAACACAAATGGAAAGTGATACCTCAGCTGGAAAAAAATTAAGGAGTTTGAAACAAACAATATTGATTGGTTTTCCAGAACGATGTCCGGCTCAGTACGTTACTGCAACCGGTGCGTGCTCGTGAAGCCAGACCGGGCACACCACTGCAGCATATGCTCTCGCTGCGTGCTCAAAATGGACCATCACTGTCCATGGGTCAACAACTGCGTCTGTTTCTTCAACTACAAGTTTTTTATGCTATTCCTTGGCTACGCTCTCTTTTACTGTCTATTCATCATGGCCACGTGTCTACCATACTTCATCAAGTTCTGGAAGGTATATTACTCCTTTTATTTTTTTTGTGTGTTAACTCTTTCTGGCCATTATTTAATTTGTTACAGCCCTGTTTGTGATTGGATTTATTTGCAATTAACCTTCTTTTCTTTTTAAGGATGTAATTAATTTTACTCAATTTTTGCTATAACTGTTAGAATTTAGTAAACTAGTAGATTCAAACGCACCTTACGATAGGTAAGTAGTGGTATAAAATTAATTCAAAAATAAGTCCCAGAAAATGGTGGCGTAAAATTGATTCATAACAAGAATTAGTGTAATTAACCAATCGGTTCATAAATTAGTGATCTGAGGTAACACACACAAAAAAAAAATACAACCGAATTAAGAAACTTCTCGTTTTTGGGAAGTCGGTTAAAAAAACAAAATGACAATTCTAGAATGTACTATTTCCAGATGTATCAGGAATACAAAAATGCCCACTGCGACCGTATGATTGGAAAAGGCTCTATTTCTAAAATGTGCATGGATATGATTAATGTAATTGTTTAATTATTTTCACTTTTATCTAGTCTGTTTACGTTGGCGCGTTCAATAGGTTAATATTGCTGCATAGATTAGATTTTGTTATTATTATTATGCTCAGTATAGCGTTCATTATTTTATGTAGGTAATAAGTAGGTATATGTTATCATTTCATATTACTCGACGATTTTCTAATGCACAAAATACCGCTGGGCTAGCTGAACATCCAAGAATTCACGGTGGGGCTTTTGCACCACTTAAAAATGATAGTGAACAGTTTCCATCATAACTGTAGTCAGTTATCAATGAATTCTTAATGAGCTAACCGTAACTAATTACACAATATCGCTTACTTTAATTTTTGCATAACTGATGTTCTTCATCCGGAATCAGCCATAATCATGCGTAGCTAGGTTAAATCATCCGAATTACCTTGACATTCAACTGATAATATTTAGATAAGTATTTTATCTAGACATAATACATATATTAGGTGAAATCATATGTTTTGCACCATAGCGCACACTATTTATGTACCCAATTATGTCTGTTCCACATTGTTCAAATGTCCAGAACCGGTGTCGCAGTGGGATGACTTCATATTTATTTTTAAAGCTATTTATATGTACATTTAAACAGTGTGGAACATTTAGTGTAGTGTATAGTATCACAATCACTTGACCATTATATCTTTGGTAATCTATGTATTTTAGTCATACACACATAGATTACTTAATTTTATTTTGTGAGTCATATTGCGATTACGTATTTCAAAGTTCTTGGCACTTCATCATTGTGTCATACTTCTAATATATTGTTCGTAGTATAAAAGCCGGTACATACCTACTGTAATTGCACAAGTCTTATTTAGATATAATACTTTTGTTGCGGTATATAAGAAGCTACTTGTATTAGTTAAATTGAAACAAATTTTGACGAGAGTAGATTGCCCGTGTAGAAATGTAATTATTTTGCTTGCTAGCCTTTTTTTTTTAAATGAAAGTTTTCAATTTTCTCATATAAACATGGCAATTCGATCGACTGCACCTATTTTTAAATAAAATCTGTGTTTTTTAGTGTACTTAGACAATTATACATTTAAGGCGTTAAGGCCCATGTTAGGGCAAAAGTATTTTTACTATTGAACTCTTCTCTGGCTAACAAAATTGACATCTTCTTATGAAACGCTCTGTATAATCTTAGCACAATCACGAGCAATGAAATTTAAACATTAACCAAAATTCAGAAGCAATTTTCTCTCATTAGACTAATAACAAAATGTGTCGAATGAGAATCTCAGCAAAAACCATTATTTTTATTGAACATCATGTGTACCCCGTGTTCACAAAATCAATAAATGAATTTGAATGTTGCTAACTGTATACATTTTATGGCTCGTGTCCGTACATCACGAAAGTTACGTCACCAGTGAGTTGCCATGTTATATTGAAAGGTGCCATGTTTTTTTTATCGATGTTGCCAATTTAGTGATGTGTTGAGTCCGTTTTCAGGGCGAATTCGGAACAGCAGCAAGTTCGGGGCGCTATCACATAGTTTTTGCGTTTTTCGTAGCCATGATGTTTGCCATATCTCTTGGCTCCCTCTTCGGATACCATTGCTACCTCGTTATTAATAATAGGACTACTTTAGGTAAGTGTTACTCGTTCTTTCAACCTTTCTTAAAAAAAATAATTTAAACACCTTGTTTTTTATGGTTTAACTGTTTTTAGTAGCTGACTGCAATTACAGTGACCGGAGTAAAGAAAATTTATTTAAATTAAGACTAAAGTATAATTTGGTTTCAGATATGCTCTTGTCTTACCGCGCCTTGGGCAGTCCTACAAAACAGATCGTTAACAGTATGATTAAGAACTTGGTCAATGGTAATTGCAGTCACTTCTAATATTAGTTTTTGTACAAGTTACCCTTAGATTGTATCAGGTAGATCAATTATTGGTAGTAGTCTCGACTGCAGGAAGGCGACAGCCTGATTACCAGTCTTACCAGGATGTAAAATACAGGTATTCCGCTGCATCCGGTAAGATGGAAAACCTCCCCCTGCATAGTTGGGAAAAGACGGGACAGATGATTAGTAGAGTCGACTGTAGACAACCATACTTTCGTTTTAGATGTATTTTATTGCACACAAGATCCAAATTGAAACCTTGTGAGCTATAAAATACGGGATAGTAGCGGTAATATCAGATATACCAGGTAAAGTATGCGCTCCGTCAATCATCGTTTATCTTCGGAAATACGAACACAAACAATAATGTAATCTAATTTAGTGCTGTATTAATTTAGTTCATAGAATATTTTGACTATTTTTTCATTATTATGGTTAGAAAATTATACAAAGGTTTTTGCGCCACAAAATTTTATGTAAATGAGCAGGTGCGGTAACGCAACATAGAATCAGATGAAGCTTCACACAAATGCGCATTGACGGATCCACGGCGTCAAAGTGCGACAATACATAATAGGGTAGTTAACAAAAAAAGTATAATTAGTCCGTCAGATAGATTTCCAAAAAATATTGGACACCTATTTTTTCTTTTTTCAAGTAAACAAACAACGAAGACGATACAGTGCTTAACTCGTGTGACGTCATTTTCCAAGACATCAGCATGACATTCTTTACCGGTGAGTGTCGCGTCACAACCCCCCACTCAAATCTTTGACACGTTTTATCTTCGTAAATTTTTAATGATTTGATAAAACAAAAAATATGTATCCAATATTTTTCCTTTTAAAAGACGGACTAATTAGAATCATATTTTTTAAAGTCAGTAAACATCTTATTCTATTATCTATTTTCTTACAAACGTGCTTTTGGGCAGATATTCTCGATCGTGCCATATATAATACTATGCTTATTATAAAACACGAAGATTACTGAAGCGAATACTTTTGTCTAGTTTAACCCACCTTTATGTAAAATCTAATTCCATTTTATTGTAAAATTTCAGAGGCGTTTAGATCGCCCATGTTCCGCGGAGGTACCGACAAGAACGGATTTTGTATTGGCCGCTACAACAACTTCAAGGAGGTCTTCGGCAACAGTCCCAACCTGTGGCTGGTGCCTGTCTTTACCAGGTAAAACCTCGTTATTATAAGAAACAAAAAACTCCATCATGGGCCATTGTGGTTATGGCAACACAGACCTAACTATGTCAACACGGAACTCGTAATACAGCATGTTTGGGTAAATAGTCAATCGCACGTGTATAGGTCTAAAACGTATATGGATGCTACAAATATATATATTTGCGTGATAAGTGTGACCTGTGTGCATGTCTCCTTACATGTCTGATGAAAAAAGAAGTGAATGACCAATTCTAACATTTGTTATCGTGTATAGTATAGTATTGATAATAACAATAGTAACTGGAATAGGTGACTTTATACTAACTAGGCATGGAGGTAGGGTCTCATTCACTTTCTCATGTAAATATGTATGTACGAATAATAACGATATTTATGTACATAAATATTAATATATTATTAATTCATTTATTTCATTATCATCTTATAAAAACTTTTTCAAAATGAAAAGGTTTATTAAATTAATAGAATTAAAGGTTTTAACTATAACAACGACAAGTTTTAAACGATCGTGTATGTATTTATGTATGTTTGTTATTAACAATTTTTTGATGTTTGGGTTTTAGAGATATATAACATATTTATCTTCATGTCATTATTATTCACCCCACTTGCTAGCTTCCACCTATTAGTATATTATGGCTAGCCATCACATATTATTGTATATATTATATTAATATATAATTGAAAATGAATTATATCCCTAAAAATATTTAAATTAAACGTGGCGCGGACGAACATTCTGACGGTTTTTTAAAGTTTTTTGCATATATTATGTAGTTATATTATAGGTACTTAGTTATATGTTTTATAGTTGTTTTTATATTCTAATATATGATTTAATTTGAGTTTTTTTAATCACATACCTATCTAAGAAAATGTAGTACCTTTTTTATTTGTTTTATTATTTTCGCTGCGCTCCCCCTCTATTAAGCCAATCATAGTTTCGTTCCCGCCACGCATTTCAAATCCCTCTCAAATGGCGATCATTTTGTCAGCATCGGAGACGGGTGCGAATTCCCCGTCCGTCGAGAGCACCAGCTTCAGACGTTTACCACGGCCCAGGAGACTCATGGGTACGAGTCCATGGGCACCACGCGGTCAAGGTCAGACTCCAAGGACGAACACCCCCCAGCCAACCACATACCTTGAGGATATTATGCCTAAACATCCAACTAATACGAATATACTAAGTCTAGATCGTACGTACGGTAAAACAAAAAAGAGGCTCTATACTCGCCACTGGATTCCCCTTTTCAGTGTTGTAGACATCCATCTTTCGCGCTGTTATAGGCCTTTTATACAGCATCGTTTATCTGCCATTTTCTACTCGGAAAATGGTCACGATTTCTTGAAGCTGAAGCTCACACCAATACGACCGACGTGGGCTCTGCTATTATAATGTATATTGGAATTAGAAAAAAATAAACCCTGTGCCCCTAGAATAAGGTTTGAATTATGAATCGAAACTTGCCAAATAATGTGATAGGCAGCTACTTTTTTTAATATTTTATTTGATCTGACTACTCGTGTACTTTAGTCGAGTCCAAGCTTTGAGACTTTTGTCCATAGTGAGGAGTAAATCATCGGTTGTTTAGTGGAGTTGTGCATACGTATT
Source organism: Diarsia rubi (assembly GCA_932274075.1). Taxonomy (NCBI): domain Eukaryota; kingdom Metazoa; phylum Arthropoda; class Insecta; order Lepidoptera; family Noctuidae; genus Diarsia; species Diarsia rubi. The sequence continues at coordinate 8,115,409 of OW026433.1, forward strand.
CATATCTATAGAAAAAAATATTTTAAAACAGAATAGGATAATCTACCAACAGTGCCTTTTTGACATGTGTATGCTCAACCCAACTTATAGATACATTGATAACTTGCAATAAAATAGTTCACGACATACATGATGAATAGACATTAATATTCTCAAGTTATGTGGAGGTAACAGCTGACATGGGTTTAATATTTTAATAATTATGATTCAATTATAAAGACTTCTGTGCAACGTGCAAAATTGCTTTTTAATGCATTTATTTCCGAGCTATATACAACACACAAGACTGATAAAGTTAGAAATGTATTTTGTAAGTATGTTTTGTGCACAATAAAAATATTTTGTTCTTTGATTTTGGTTTTTTATTTCACGATGCTACACTTTTGATCACACGACGCTTATGTAGAAAGCTGTAGTGATTAGCAAGCAAACGGATAATAAATAATATAATATTTAGATCATAACTTTCATTGGGAGTGTTTTACTAATTTTCTAATTTAAAACGTCTGTGTGCTGTATATTTAACTATACATCTTATCTTTGATTTATTGTCTTTTCTCTTACTCTCTCAGTCTATGTCTGTGCATGTTTTCGGGTGCTGCAGATAAATTTAACGATTCATACAATTAGATTTATTTTACTTACTGTTCTTCCATGGATAGTGTTAATAATAAAATACATAATAACACGTCCAAACAACACTAGTTATTTTTAAGTCTTCTTGGATCAAAAATCACTTAATGCTTTTAATGTTAAAATATTGAGAACATCATTCTGTCTTGACCATCTTCAAACGATTGGCAGTAACAAAACGTTGATTTAGATAAATGCTCTGGTAACACTAAGCGCAATTAGTAATCTGTGGTCCTAGAAGGCCTAATAAGATTTTAATAACAAATTTCAATTCCAACGAAAATTAATGTTCAAAAAGTAAGTTCTTTCAATAATATTATTGGACGCCTTTTCTCACAATAATCTCTCATTGAAACATCTGTAGCACCCACGCTTCATCTTTCAAATATACAGGGTGTTTGGAAGGGAGCTGTACATACGCCTAGGGTAGAAACTAGGGATAGTCTGCTACCTACCCCCGCCCATTATATTGACCTTGGCCTCAAGGTTTTTTTTTAATTTAAAATTATTTCTTTACCTTACTACGGTACTTCAGGCCCCATAACTTTTCTTCTCCACAATTTTCTGGTGTAAAATAATTTTTTGCAGGACCCTAAGACTCTAACGATTAAAACAAGACCATTAGCCGACCGGTCCCATGGATAGATTTTGAGCTACAGGTAGTTTTAGTCAAAAAGTCAAATAAAAAATAATAATAAATTAAAAAAAAACCTTGAGGCCAAGGTCAATATAATGGGCGGGGGTAGGTAGCAGACTATCCCTAGTTTCTACCCTAGGCGTATGTACAGCTCCCTTCCAAACACCCTGTATACTCTATATTTCAAAATTCTATTCTACTATAACGGTTAAAATAGAAATATAAGAATGGTTTATTAACATTTTAGTTCGGAGTCGGGCCGCGAGACTGAGAGATGGAGACTCTGTCCTAGAAAGGGCAGGACCGTCCCGCAAATAGTATAAGGACCTAACATAATTCCATTTCGCTATATTTTTATTACAATTACAATATATTTAAATAAATCCGTTCGACTAATTAACGTTGCTTTTCATTCATTGCCGTCATCCAACCTTTTTGATAACAATTCCAAATTTATGTCATTCACTTCTTTTTTTATGTAGGTAGTCCATTAAGTAGGAGTCCTTTTGCATGCTAATGTCGGAGTTAGGGGCTTGACTTAGATGCAAGTGTGCGCAATGTGAGGATTAAGTTGCGCTTGTATTTCTATATTTAGCACGCTGTAGATGTGTGTTATAAAGAGTGCTTTTTATGGCGGTGTCATTAGTTAAATAGGTAATGCTCAATGCATGAGCCATTACTGGTAAACCAGCCAAGATTTTGTATCTACATGACCTTGAAATTTGATACCATAATTTGGGTAAAATTTTGACCTGATTCTGCTTTATTGCAGTGACTGTCAAACAACAATAGCTGTTTGGAATGTATGTTTTGGAAGTCAACAAGTTTGAAAGCAGCATTAACGGTACAATGCAACCAGAAGCACCAATATGTATACACCTAGCAACTTATAGAAGCAATTTTCGTTTACTGTATTGATTTAGTTTTCGTATGTTACTTATCGAAAATAATATTTTGGAACCCATATTATCATAAAGTAGATCATGTCTCAAAGTTGCAATAGGGATGTTTACTGACTTAAAACAATGTGATTCTAATTAGTCCGCCAGTTAGATTATGGAAAAATATTGGATACGTATTTTTTGTTTTATCAAATCAATAAAAAATGACATAGATAAAACGTGACGTCACTCACCGCAAAAAAATGTCATACTAATATCTTAGAGTATGACGTCACACGAGTTTTCAAAGCACTGTATCGTCTTCATTGTTTGTTTACGTGAAAAAAGAAAAAAATTCTGACGGACTAATTAGATTTTTTTGTTTACTACCTTATTGTTATTTCACGAGAAATCCGCGTTGAACTTAGCCAAGTGTATACATATTATACAGGTGCTCCAAACGTGCGGTACTTAACAAGTGTCAATCGTGAACTGTTTTAATGACATCGCTGTAAAACTACTCCCTGTAGCACTGTAGGTAACGTTGTAGTAAACACCGTATTATAAGAGCCACTAACATACTCATCTAAACAGACGTTTTGCTTTTGTACAATTTGAAACTATAATAAACAGGAAATATTTTACAATAATTACTTATAGAATAGAGATACAAAGAAATCGTTTTTTCAAGGTGTAGCTCAACATATTTTCACAAACAATAAATTGATATAGCATGAATGCTATTTATTACAAAACTAGATAAAGCAGCTGTGATACAAATGGGATATTCCAAATGGGTAGGAATGTTTTCTTCCTAAACTATTTTTGCTTTTATCTTGAAAGGTTTTCATGACTGAAAATAATACTAAGAAGCCCTTGCTGTATACTACTTCGTTCTTAAACTAGTGCCATACTTGTTGTAAGACCATGGTTCAGTCAACACTATTTAGTCTTTGAATTCAGTACATACAACAGGCATTAAAGGTATCAGTGTTACTGGGCCCTATTATAAATGTGTATCACAGGTTCCATAGCTTAGATTCTTTACTTAGATTACATGCACTTTAAAATATTGCCACACCACAAAATTATCTGTCAATCACAAATATATGATTGCACGGCACGCCTACAGCGATGAACAGTGAATGCAACTTCAAAAATATATTGCTTGATATTTTTTTTTATATTTGCAACCTTTCTTACCACCAACTGAACAATAAAAACACAATGTTAACAACATAATGAATACAACTCGACGCTGTAGCTTCGGAGACGGCATCGTGTACCCAACCCCGAGCCAGGAGGAAGAATCGGAGTCACTTCTCAGCTCCGAGCGATGGGAGCGGTGGGGCGAGCGAGCGCGGCCTTTCGACGAGCGGGAGAGTTCGTCCTTCGATGAACTATGAGTTTAGGCTGTTGTAGCGGCTGCGTGAAGTGCAGGCTTGAAGTACAAGAAACGTTGAACTGGTGCGCTTTTAGCTAAAGACTTGTGACACTTGATGCGATATCTGTAGGGCAGCATGGTTCCTAAAGCGCTTGAATCAATTTGACAGGAGTGCGATGTTGCTAAACAATTGTCAAATTGTATACAAACAAAATGGCTGAGTTAGTTCCAACAATGGCCACGCATCAAAAGAACCATGCCACACGCTTGTTAATGTGGTAACTAGTCAAGTCAAGGGAATCTCAATACTAATGTGACGAGAGAGCCATAATTGTTCCAATACGAGAAAGAGATGGAACTGAAGAAAGAAGTAGCAAGTCTGTAACGGCCTCTCTAAGATAATAATTCAACTGCGGTACAGTTTCTACTGAATCGCATCAAATGCTGCAAGTCTGTTTACGGCTTTAGGGTCGCGTTTAGCTTATATAGATTTGAGCAATGATAATAAACTGGTCTAGTTTGGAGTTGAAGCTGATTTAGAATGAGCATTTTTGTTAGGTTAAGCTTACCCATTTTAAATATGTCCGGTGTATGAAAAGTGTGTTTGTATTTGAATTATATAATTCCTATCTTTATCTATTTCTGCTAGTTAGTTGCTCAAATGCGTTAGGTACTTATTAAATGTTATGTATGAATGTGTCAGTTACCCTTCCACACATAAATTATTATTGTATGTTTTGTAAGTACAAAACAGCCATAATGTTTTTAAAGCCATAATTGAATGAATGAATACTGATTTACGAAACATTATAAAGCCAAGTCTGCACTGTTCGGTCGTTCACAACATCCCACGAAAAGGTACGAATTTTAGGTAAATTGAGTGAAATGGTGCTGAATTTATAGACAGTTGTAAAGGGATGGATCAAACATTTGGTAGTAAGCTTCGCCTTACCGCAAAGTTTAAAGTATCTATTGCTGAATAATAATATCATCTAATTACGGTTTTTGAATATAATTATTATTATAATCAAATGTTAGAAATAGACATTTTAATTTTAATAGTATAATTTTTTTAAACTGCCATTAGTATGTTTCATAATTATATCGGAGATGGACAACATTTTGTTAATATAAGTTCACAAATATTATAGTTTAGAGATAATTTTCCTTTAGTATTACTGGGCCAAGACCTCCATTAATTGTTTCCACTCAATAATTGAATAGTTTTTTTTTTATTTAACTTTGGTTTTGTGTCTCGCATCTAACATAAATTGGCTATAAATCTCTACCTTAGTGAGATTTTTCAAATAGTTCAATTCTTTATTTTTAATAAAGGCGGGTTCAGAGGTGTAAAAGGCATGAGTCTGGTTTAAAATCTACAAAGGTGCTTTTAGAGAGTAAAAGGTAAGTAAGTAAAAAGGTTCTTTAAAGCTTTTTTTTCTAGGATAATATCATTTCTCAATTCACAAACCTATTTTTAAATGTTGTCTATCTCTTAGATTAGATAACTATAGTATAGACATATTTTTGAATGTTGTCTATTATTATAATATATTTTTATATTTTACTAAAGATATCTTCCTATTCACTTAAAACTTCATTAGTCAATGTTTTTTATTTTTAATATTGTTGGATTTTTCTAAAGTAGGAAAACAAAGGACAGATACTTATATTTTTATTTTAGCTTTGTAAATAGTGCTTAGAAATGACGAGACTGCAGTTTATCGCCCAGCTAGATAAACTATATACAGAATGATTCATAACATAAAAGATTAAGATTGGTCCCTGTATATTATTTGTATACTTAAAATAAATTAAGAAACAAGACGTGACTTAATGTCTATAAAATATTTCACTTATTGGTGTAATACATTAGAGCTTTTATATTTTACGGAAGAGACATTAAAATTCACCCTTTATAGATGTAACTTTTCTAGTTTTCACAGAAGGTTAAGGACAATAGATCTCATCTACTTATCCTTTCAGATTTACAGGCGTGATATTACAGGCCTGTTTTTAAATAAACGACGGGATTCTCGGTTTATTCTTAATTAGCTATTAATAAGCATTCCAATGACATTTCCATCTATTCAATTTTAACTAATAATTACCTACCGGTTAAAAATTTCGGGGATAGTTTTTTGCATGGTTTCCTCTTGAATCAATTTAATATTTTTTCGAAACTAATATTAATTCATGTTTTCGTAAATTAATATTGACGATTGTATTTATTACAGTATTAGTTAACTTACATTCCTTGATGAATGAATTAAAAGATATATTTTAGTCGTATATTAGTTATTTTAGTTTGTGCCAGAGAAACTGTTTTGTTTAAATTTGACTTTTTATTTGTTTTTTGAGTTTGACGTTGCTGGTTATTTTCTAAATGTTTTCCACACAGATCTCCCAGAAACCGTATGCGCTTGACTGTAATCGCGTCTATTCGGAATTGGCGACACGAAATTTATATATGAGATTTAATATAAAACTGTCACAAGAGTCACAATCGTAGAAGTACTTGCCTATTTTCCTATTTACACTGTTATGCGATCGCTTAAAAATTTCTGGGAAACCTTAACAGAGTTAAAATTCACACAAACACGCAATTATAATAAAATAAAAATACAGCCAATTTAGAAACAAATATTAACGAAGCGCATACATTTTCTGGTGTAACTGTATGTAATGTATACGTAAATATTCTATCGGTCAAACAAACACTTGGCGACTAATAAAAAAAAGCCGTAGTCGAGCTAATGCGTTGGGTGTCAACTCTTCCAACATTTGTACTCACAATTAACGAATGACGATCGCTATTGATGAAGATGCTATATCGTTAGAATTTCGTTTGGATAAGTTTGGTAAATTGTAAATAGAGCTATCTTCATATCATCAGCTATCATCATCATTTCAGCCGAAAGACGTCCACTGCTGGACATAGGCCTCCCCTAAGTGTCGCCACATTGACCGGTCCCGTGCGTCTCGCATCCAGCGGATCCCCGCAACCTTCACCAGGTCATCGGTCCACCTAGTGGGAGGCCTTCCAACGCAACGTCAATCATCAGCTAGATTAGGTACATTTACTTTTAAAACTTTCTACTGATTAATATTCTTAGAAACTTCTGAAATTCATCATCGAATCCCATACTAGTCATATTTTAACCTTTTATGTTTTTTTATACTGTTTTCTTAAATCCCAGAGGCATTTATTAGAAATTATAATTCCTATACTATTTAAGCGAATTGCTATCACAAAATTATTACGTATTTTTTTATTATAAAATAATTAATGTTGGATGATGCTTAAACGGAATGTAAATAAGTAGATAAATTTAAAGGTTTATTATAGTATCTACGGTGACAATGATGTGCAATGATTTTTGTAATTTAAGTACAATGGTGATGTGTAAAATAAAGAAGACAAAGTATTTTCTTGTTTTATAAAGATAATATCCTAAAATATCTTCCCCGTTTGTGTACTGGTTGCAAGGACGACGGCTAAGCATGAAGTTCGGGGTTATATTCCCAGTTTGGGCTTAGTGTCATTGGGTTTTTGTACATCTGAATTTTTTCAGTGCAGGTACGGGTCATTTTTGTTTGATTTTGATGTATGGAGCACTTGGGTGTGTTTAATTCTTATGCTGGGTGATTGGCAATTAAAGTATTAAAGTCCACTTAGATTTGATCTCGCTAGTCGGGTCCTAGGCATGAGCACAAGACGTCTATAGCTACGTATAGCGACGACTCGGGGGCGGGTTGTGGCCTGTGGGCACATAAACGAATTATTGTTCAACCCATATACTACTGGGTGCTTGACACTAACTGCCGCACTTAGAGAGCTTTAATGATTACTTAGGCCATCACTTAGTAAAGGTTTTGACAGTTTTGTCATACAAAAGTATGTCAAATCTTTATTAAGTGCCGGCTTAAGTACTCATTAAATATCTCTGAGTACCCCAGTAAAAGTGTTAACTATTCGACAAGTACAAATTAATATATCTTTTGCTATGGAGTATGGAACTAGGTGGGTTACATTTCCCAGATGTCAGAATCGTCACACAGTGGGTGACTGAGTTACCGAGGCAGACCCCAAGAATCACTGGCGTGGTGACGATTTGGAGTTGTTACTGACCGATTAGAAAGAGAGGGCAAAACACCGGGAGAGTTAGAAAATAATGTGTAAGACCTTTATCTAGCAGTGGGTTAGACCAGCGGGTCTAAAATGGCCGCTTTAACAGAATCCACGAGGAATCGTCATATGAATCACGTTAAAATTTAAAATTCTTAACTATTAAGTCCATTTAAAGAATTTTAACATGATTCATATTACGATTCTGTAAAAGCGGCCATTTTAGACCCGCAGGCTAACTTAAAAAATAAAAAGTGGCAAATCAGAAATGAAATAATACCAAATATTGATACAAAAAGTGGTTTATTAAAAAATACAATAATAGGTGGGTACTTAATCATTAACTGTTAGTATGAACAATCACAAAATAATCACATTATCAACTTACAGACAATATCGATTCCACGAATCGACTAAACAACATGTCATGGTCTTGCGCGATCAGAATAATGAAACAAATAGAAATGGTATTACAAACTGGCCTATTTTACTGCTCTCAAAATTGTGAGGATGCATGTCATGAAAACGAAGACATGTGACATCTACCAACCTGCACTGGACCCTATAGTAGATTATAGCCAGCTCCATCTCACAGTAAAGTTGACTGTTTGCCAGTAATGGGGAAGTAATACCTAGTCATAATTATGATTTTGGTTCTGATCGCAAAGGCAACAACAATAACGACAAAACGAAACTTAAACATAACTTTCATAAAAAAAAAATACTGGCACATACTGGACAAAAAAAATAGATCCATAGAGATTCCATAAACTAAATATTCAATGCTGCCAACATTGCCCTAACATCCTTAGGACTATCTTGCTTGATGAGATCCCTAAAGGCGCGCACACACGTGGCCTCCTTCTCCAAATTCTTCGATATCTGGTGTGCTCTCAAGGTTATTTCTTTAGGAATACCGGCTAGGCGAGCCGCGTTAAAACCGTAGGATTTGGGACAAGCGCCCGGTGATAGTTTGTACAAGAATGTAATGGTTTCTTCTGGAATATGGTCTTCGCTGTCAGGTGTTGATTCGTCTGTTTCTACCATGCATGCCTGTAATATAAGTTATAATAATTAATACCTGGTACGGAAAAGAAGTGTAAATAAGAAATCTAGGTTTTCGTCTGAATGTCAGGCTGCGGCGGCGAATGCATAATGTGGTCTCATCATCTGCCTAGCCTTTTCCCAACTATATTGGGGTCGGCTTCCAGTCTAACCGGATGCAGCTGAATACCAGTATTTTACATGGAGCGACTGCCTATCTGACCTCCACAACCCAGTTAATACTAGGTAATACGATACCCTTTGGTAAGACTGGATGTCAGACTTTCAGGTCACTGGCATAATGTGGTCTGGGGGTCTAAAATGGCCACTTTAGCAGATCATTATATGAATTGCGTTAAAAAGCGTAAAATAGACCTATCATAATAGTAATGCGTCTGTGAACATTTAGGAAAATAATATGAATTGCGTTTTAATTCGTAAATGTTCACAGACGCAGTTTCTATGATAAAAAGTCCATTTTACGCTTTTTAACGCAAATCATATAATGATCTACTAAAGCGGCCATTTTAGACCCCCTGACTCCGGTGCTCTTTGAACCACTTACACCACAAATCATTAAACGGGTTTACAGCTTAATAAGGGAGAGATGGGTCACCGACGCGAAAGCGTTACCACGTGTTCAGTTCATCCTGCATTTGGCTGCAGAATTAGATTTCTTTCAGTGTCTGGCAATCCATTAAAAGTGTGCCACTAACTCCTAATTATTTTTTTTTATCCTTGTCTTTTGCACTGGGCATTAAGATGCGATATGTGTCGTCTGGCAAAGGCCACCTCTAGGTCCGGGTCTGTGGGTTGTTCGAAAGAGATACCGCGGCCCCGTACACAAAGACCGGACATAAATAAATAATAATAAAGAGCTAAGAAGGAACATGGGTGGTTTGACACTCGCATCCGCTCCGCCCAGAGCGGAAGGCCATTTCTAGCTCTTTCCACTGAGCTCTGTCACGATCCAATTGGGGCCCGCTGTGAGCTGTCACTTGTTTTCCTCTCATTTCTTAGGTACTGGTCTCACTACTCTGTTACCACTTTACTCCTTTTCTCTCTTAAGTTAAAGAAGAACAGTCCTCACCATATGCCCCAACGTGATCCCAGGGTATGAAGTCAGGTGGTGCACCAGCGAATGGTAGTGCGTAGAGAATATAACTCGACAGCCGCGCTTCGCTAGCTCCACGCAGACACCCGACGCAATCGCAGTGCCGTCGTACGTTGATGTGCCGCGACCTAAGACAATAGGTTAGTTGACAAAAAAATCTAATTACCCAGTCCGTCAGATGGATTTCCAAAAAATATTAAACACATTTTTTATTTTTTCACATAAATAAAAAATCAAGACGATACAGTGCTTTGAAAACTCGTGTGACGTCACATTGCAGTACATTTTTTATCGGAAAGTGACGTCACAAGCCCCCACTCATGATCTTTGACTAGTCTTATCTTCGTCGATTTTGATTTATTTGATAAAACAAAAATCAAATATTTTTCGATAATGTAACTCACGGACAAAACAAACATATTTTTTTGTCGGGGAACAATCCCTATTATAACATGGTTATAATCGTGATTTTTAGTTAGTAAAATGCAGCCCAGTCTTGCCAAAGGTGCTCGTATTACCTATTAACACGAGCACCTTTCGTGTGCCTCGTATTAACTGGGTAACACCGAGTAACACGATATTCCTTTGGTTAAACTGGTTGTCAGTCTTGAGGCCACTGACTACCTATTAAAACTGCCAATGATCTATATATGGTAACCGGGATCAACGGCTTAACGTGCTTTCCGAGGCAAGAAGGAAACTCGACATGCAATATACTGCAGTTATCCATCCTATCAATTAATAAAAATATTGGTTTATAAAATAAATGACCACTTACCCAGCTCATCCAATAATACAAGCGAGTGTACAGTCGCATGCGTCACGATAGCAGCCGTCTCGTTCATCTCCACCAAGAACGTGGACTGTCCCGAGAAGATATCGTCTGACGCGCCCAGACGGGTGAAAATACGATCCACTAGGCTTAGCGAGCAAGCTGAGGCTGGGACGTAGCTACCCTGGGTGACGAGAGGTAAATTCAAACGGTGTTGTCCAAGTAAAGGGTGTAAGGACTTTTGGAGGTATGAGGAACAGGGTGTAAAGTTCCTCATCTCCCATAGAAAAGGGAGGATCCACCGACCAGACGGGTGTCGTGTCTGGTGGGCAACTGCCCGACATATATGTAAGTCGGGATTTTCTATATAGGCTAATGTCGCGGATAACTTTGATAGCGCGATGCAGGATTTTGCCTAATAATTAGTTCGCATGGGTTGCGATAGATGTCGCTGTCGCCACAGACTCTTTAACGAAGCCGACAGTACTTGTTCTCCCAGTCATTGCGTTTTGCGATTTTTGCGTGGACGTACATATGTAGTTTCATGCGCATACTGCTTGGTTGACGTCTTCGTTAAGGGTACCGTTTACACCCGGTATACTGTCACAAAACTGTAACCTCGTATAAAACACATGTTTCCTCTTTTTGATTGGTTAAGTACACACAGTGACACATCAAGCTATACATAAATGTTCCAGCTGATGTGTCACACAGCGTACTGGAAGCATATTATTATAAGATAGTACATGGCGTTCGTCACTAGTCCGTCCGTATACGGGATCAAAAGTAACAGTAATAAACGTGTGGTTATAACAGTGATTGTAAATACTTACTAGATGTGCCAACACAGTAAGGAGCCCCGCTTGTCTCATGAGCGTAGACTTGCCGCCCATGTTGGGACCAGTCAGCAGCAACAGGCTAGCGTCTTCCGTGCCTAGCTGTGTGTCGTTGGGGATGAAGTCCTCTAAGTTAGGTATGCAGGGATGACGGCCTTCTACGATGTTTATGTATGGCTACAAAACGCAATCAGTTTAATCAGAATCCAGGAAGTGTGTGAAATTTAACTTGCAAGGTTCGATTAGATAGACACAACGGGACAGGTAAATAAAAGCTTGTAAAACAGATACACTTATATAGGTTGACTGGTGACCGTTTATTTTAAAAGCTGTTATTTTCTTCGCGATTTCTGGTTGGACCCAAGTTGTTTGTTATCATGAGTACAATGAGTATCGGTCCTTGAGTTCCTTGATAACTATAAAACCCTAGAAACTTGAAAAGAAGATTTAGTTCTGAAAAAGATTTTTATAATACAAAGATTAATACGATACCTTTTGATCCTCCTCATAAGTAATATCAGGCAGGCACACGTCCCCACTCTGCTGCCTTGCAAACTCAGTGAAGGCCAGCAATATGTCCAATGTAGACAAGCATTGCAGAGCGGTCTCCCATTGGTTGTAGTGAGACGAGAACTTCTCGAATATTCTGCGATTGAGATCTTTTAGCACGTTCGTCTTTTGTTCTTCTGCGGCGATCATTCGAGCGAGGAGGTCCTAGACAAGATTTGCGTTATAAGTTTCCTAGTTAGGTATTGCAGTAGGTTTCTATAATAGGGTTAGAGGACAAAAAAAAAATAATTAGTCCGTCAGGTAGATTTCCAAAAAAAATATTAATTGGACATATTTTTTCTTTTTTCAAGGCAACAAAAAACTAAAACTTTTTAGTAAATTATTTACCAAACAGTGACGTCACCCACTCATGATCTTTGACGCGTATTTTCCCAACCATGTTGGGGTCGGCTTCCAGTCTAGCCGGATACAGGTGACTATTTTACATGCAGCTATTGCCTGCCTGACCTCCACAACCAAGTAGTACTCTCCCCGCGGGCATAAGCTAGTCATAGTTGTAACATCACTATTAAGTTACTAATTAGCACACCACTAGATATAATCTATGGTTCCGGTTGATACCTGTCATCGGCCACTGCTATGTCTGAACCCGTCTGTGATACTACTAAATAACTGTCTCTGTAATATGATGTTACATACGTCTAATTAAACCAAGTCTACTCAACAGTATCTTTCATTCCAACAATATAACACGTTATGCCAACAAGGAAGTGTTAACTATAGGTCAAGTACATACTTTCGTCTCGCTAGTAGAGAATCTCTTGTACCCCTTCCGTGCGCCTTCCAAGTTGTAGTCGGAGCCAGCCTTCGCCGCAGCGCCCTGGGCGACTTCGATCTGATACCTCTTCTTATCTGTGCCGACGTATGATAACTGGAACATATACAAAATCAAATATATAAATGATTATTTATGAGTTTATAATCAAACACCACAACAACGGTGTGTTGTTTTTATAAAACAACACACCTTTAAAACCCGAAGGGTAAGACAGAGGTGTACCTATAACATACACTACATACACTTCTGCTGCTGCACCAACAATATAATACAACAACACCAAAATATACAAGATGATTTTTTAGTCACCGTCCAAATGTTTTCTAGAGACAGACTAATTAGAATCATAATTTTTTTAAGTCACATCCCTATTAAAACCCAGTTTTAGTGAGATTAAATCCCTCGTAATGGTGACGAGACTACTGTTATCAATTAATCGACAACCACAAATCAAGGCCGCTACTGATAAACTCCCCATAAAAAAACCCTAAAACCCTTTGTTCAACAAAGGAATCGAAATCAAGATCTCAAGCTCTCGGGGCTGCGGGTTGTTTGAATGAGAAGATACATGGGTGGTTTTTAGTCAGTAGAAGTCTGACACTTCGTTCCGGTCCGCCCAGAGCGGGAGGAGTCATTCGATGATTACCCACCCCAACGAAAAAAACAAAACATTTATCACTTACCCGACATTTGAAAAACTTTTCTTGTTCACTGAGATAGTCTTTCAACTCATCCTCAATCTCTTTTATAAGTTGTAATGTGTTGTCATACTCTTGGTCTACACCTTCGCCCGGGAGAATGCGGCCTTCTTTCTCAGCTTCTTTTTGGTTGAAGGCTTCCTAGAATACAATAACATCTTTAAATATGTGTTGAGAGGATTTCAACATTTTGATTGCCTAAATCAGCCGTTTTAGAACGACAAAAAAGGTTTTCTACCCAAAAAAAAAACATCTGTTTAACACAAATTTTTCGTTTTTCATGTAAACAAAAAATGAAGACGATACAGTGCTTCGAAAACTCATGGGACGACACATTTCAGTTCATTTTTACCGGCAAGTGACGTCATCCTTATTGCATGACAGAACAAAGAACTGGCAGAAAAAAAAATATCCCGTTGGGCTTAGATTATAGGACCAGAATCAAATAAAGGCGTGCTAGCACAAATTCATCATCATCTTAATTTCAACCTCCCCGCGCGTGTCGCCACATCTCGCGGACCCGTGTGTCTCACATCCAACGTATCTCCGCAACCTTCACCAGGTGCACGCTTCACCAAGTGTTGGTTCACGGTCGCCACTCCACAACTTTTTGGCCCCGTCGGCCATTTTTTCTGCGAGCAATATGGCCTGCCTACTGCCACTTAAGTTAGGCAATTCTTTGGGCTACGTCCGTTACCTTGAGTCTCTTGCGGAACTCTTCATTTCTGATTGCACCGATCACGCAAGAAAACTGCGATCTTAACCCTTTAGCCTTTTGGCAAATTGGCATGATTAGGTAGAAGCCTTCTTCCAGCAGAGAGGTTTTCATCAAAACCAACACTTCTTTTACTCGTGTGGTTTTCTTACGATGTATACCTTCACAGAAGCAAGTGATAATTATAATACAACTAGCTGATGCCTAAAACCTTCCTCGAAAACCACTCTATCCATTTGTGAAAATGGAGCATGAAAATCAGTGCAGTATTTTTTGAGTTTATCGCAAACAGACAGACGCGGCGGAGGACTTTGTTTTATAATATGTATTGAGTATTGATATGCACAGGAACCTGAATATTTAGAGAACACTAAATTAACTTCTAAAACAAAATTTTACCTTGAAAAACTTCAACGTATCTCGATAATCAGGATACTTTCCACCAGGCTGGAACTGCATGATCCTCTTCAGCAACACAGCATCAGTATCAGAGAACATATCCATCAGTTTGAGCGCAGCGTTGAATCCGTTCAACAGTGATATGAAGTCTAAAACTTTTCGCTTGGAATATGTCTTCTCTTCATAGAAAATGGCGCGAGAGTCCGGGTGCTGTTTCGAACGCTTTAGATTACCTAAAGCGTGTACTCTGAAAATAAAATGTTTACATATACAATGTGGAGCAGGACGATTGACATTCCTCTAAACCACGTAAAGAAAGGCATGCTCTTGACCCGTATACAAAAAATCAATCAAATCCAATGACTACTTTAGCCACAGGAAATTATTTTTCATTTTCTTATTTTTCAACATGATGTAGATCGGAGTCCGTAATAATAGGTAAACATTGTAAGGTCAGGAACCTGTGCAAAAACCTACGATTCTATTCTCAACGTCTCAATACGCTTGAAAGACAGAGAAAGGTGTCATACGATCCCACTCTGACGCGCCCCGCACACTCCCACAAAATACTACAATTATAAAGAAAAAGTAATATTACTTACGCAAATAATGCATTAGTGGTGCATAGAAAATTGCGAGTGTGTGTGTGAGCGGAATTTTTTTCGGCAAAAAGTCCTTGACTCGGTAACTATGTCAGTCAGTGCATAGCGGCGCCCTTTGAGGAGAGCACACGCCTACTTTTTTTATCACAAGACGAGCCGCGCGCGCATTGTCGTGATTTTATGAAAAGTTTGTTGTTATTGTGATTAAAGACGATTTATGATATTTGGATTAGTGCATAGGTTACTGTGACTTATTGGTGTTAGTGTAATATTAGTTATTTAGGCATTTATTAGGTAGCTAGTTTTGTGATTTAGGTTAAGTTAGTAAGTTTTTTAGTTTAATTATGCCTCAAATAAGGTTTTAAGTGATTAATTATTCAATCAGTGATCTTTTATTAATTAACAACTCGCAACTTAGTGAGTTTATGCCGCTGATTTGTTGTTCTCCGATAAAAAGTACCTACGCCCAACATCGCCGCCGCTCGCTGCACCCCGCGCACTAGGTCAGTGACTTTTCGTAGTTAAAGCGTGTTTACTTTTTATGCAGTTGATTCTGCTATTTATTTTGTTTGAAAATTGCAATTTTTAAATTTTCCACTAACTACTAATCTTCGTGTTTTAAAATGTTTCGATGGACTAGTACAGTGCTAGTTTTAATTTAATGTCGTAGTTCCAGATCCACATTGTATAACATAACATCATCAGCCTGTTATCCCCGAAGAGTTAGGCAGAGGTGTACGTAATATAACACCCACATTTCGCCAGTTATGTTTAAGTCCTATGTAATGAGCCTATTACCATCAGCCGGGCACAAATTCAGACTCCGTGGCTGTTACTGATAAATTATAGATGGAAAAACCCAATAACACTTTGCCCGACCCGGGAATCAAACGCAGACCTCATGATTCTCATGCGCCAATTGCAGCGGAAACGAACCATAGATACCGGAAATATTGCGCACTCTGGGCAAACACAGTTGCACCCCCGACGGCAATCCGTTACAAGACCAACAGCCTGACTTACTTCTGAGGCACGGATTGGCATGCAGATGTCATGACGTGAGCTTCTAAACCTAAAGCCCTTTGCCCAGCAGTGGGATGACACAGGCTTGCAGTAACAGAGTTTGAAAACGCCGGTTTAATCCAATTGAAAAAAAACCAACAACTGCCCATCCGTGGACTCAAACCACAGTATAAGGCATCCACGACCAGCCATCGTGCCTGCCCTGATGATATAATGGTTTGTGGCGACAGCGCCATCTATCGCAACAGATGACGAACTAACATCGTCAAGTCCTACATCTCGCTATCAAAGTTATCCGCCACATTAGCGTATATAGAAAATCCCGACTTACAGATGTGGGGCAGTTAGCCCACCAGACACACCACCCGTCTGGTCGGAGGATCCTCCCTTTTCTATGGGGGATGAGGAACTTTACACCCTGTTCCTCAGGTTGAAAAGGAATACATCATCATCAGCCTATAATGTTCCCACTGCAGGGACTCAGGCCTCCTCTCTAGGAGTGAGTTCAGAGATGGGCTACAATCTACCACGCGAACCAAGTGCGGGTTGGTAGATGTCACATGTCTTCGAATTTTTTGGTTCTCAGACATGCGTTGCCTCACGATGTTTTCCTTCACCGTTTTGAGAGCAGCGGTTATGAAATAAAATATACAAAGTAATGCGCCTGTCTGGGTACGATTTACTGCTCCTTAAAGGTCGCTTTTTCAAAACGAATACTTACTTAGCCAATAATCTTTCCAAATCAGGTAATGTGGTTAAAATACTCTTTGCGTCTTGACACAACTCTTGGTTTTCAAACAATACCTTCACAGCTTCTTGTCTTTCCTGTATTACTGTTAGATTGCAACTCGGTGCGCAAACCCACTGGTATAGTAATCTGAAATTAAACGAATTGACACTTAGTGAGAAGGGATGAAACGCATCTGACTAAATAAGCGATCATCTTCTTATCGTGCGGGCAGTAAGGTCTAAAGACCCCACACCTAGGGTGTGGTGTCAGTTTCAAAACCGCCTCACGGCGCGTTTTAGTTCTACGCGCGACTCAAAGAGATATCAGCAACATGGAAGGCCCAACGCCCGTCGGGGCTGCAGGTTGTTCGAAAGAGATACCGCAGCCTCGGCACAAAGGCTACGAAGGACATGGGTGGTTTTTAGTCGTTAGAAGTCTGACACTCCAATCCAAAGGTCGATGTGCAATATTTATTGCCGGATTCTGTACAAGCTTTATCTCGTATTGAGAATAAAATGACTTCTTTATAACCTTTGATGTTTCCCTCTGTTGAGCAAAAGACTTCCTTTTTCCAAACCT
This sequence comes from Diarsia rubi, assembly GCA_932274075.1. Classification (NCBI taxonomy): domain Eukaryota; kingdom Metazoa; phylum Arthropoda; class Insecta; order Lepidoptera; family Noctuidae; genus Diarsia; species Diarsia rubi. The sequence continues at coordinate 8,132,933 of OW026433.1, forward strand.
CTTTATTTTGTCGGCGGAAAACGTCGTCGAGGTGGATCGCGACAAAGGTAAAAAGAGGAGACAAGCCCGCCACACTATTCCCAAACCACTGTAACTTCTGTAAGCCCGAATCAACAGTGGCGACCACAAGAAAAGCGCCGAGACAATGAAGCCCGACGAAGTCCCAGAGAAACGATTTAACTGTCTTGGATCCCGCAACGAAATTAATCACAAAAGAATAGCGGAGGAGTAGGAAAAAAATAATTTCCACTTCTCTCCATATCAGCAGGAGACAGAACAGAACAAGGCCAATAGGCACACAGGGACGTATACAACCGGGATAAGCCCAGTTGCCTAGCACAACGGATATTATTGTCATTAATATTACTGGGTCCTAAGTTGTGAGTTGTAGTGTGACGATCTGACGATCTAGCCCTACAGCAGGGCTATTGCGTATCTTTTACATGACAGATGACAGTGGCTATCATATTGTCGTTGGATTAACTGTCAAATTGGTTATGGTTTAGTACAAAAAGGAACCATTTGACAGTTAATCAAAGCACATAGAGCCAAAGTGATAATCAATAAATCTGTCAACAGAGATACGCAATAGCCCTGCTGATCTTGCGGGGAAATAATTGCCAGATATCTTTCTGTTTCCCTTCCGTAATAAAAATCATTTGGTTGTCCTCTTCCCAACTATGTGAAGGTCGGATTCCAGTGTAACCAGATGCAACTCTCGACCTCCACAACCCAGATAATACTAGGTAATACGATACCGTTCGGTAAGACTGGTTGTAAGACTTTCAGGTCACTGACTACCTGTAACGACTGCCAAAGATCTATATATGGCACCCGGGACCAACAGCTTAACGTGTTTTATTTTTTAACTATTTAACATGCTTAACGCTCGGTATCCTTAACGTTACAACATAGGGTGTTTTGTCACAGGCCAGTGAATCCTTAATGATACACCACACTGCCCCGTCTTTGGAGGCCAGTGTATCCTCCCTCAGTACACACCGTTTTATATATTTTAGTAGCGCGTTCAAAGGCGTTGGCCCTGGAGAATATGCCTGTGTTATTGGGGTGTAAATATCTTAAAAAAATGAATAAAATATGGGTTCTTTTCTTTTAAAAAAAACTTCGTACTAACCTTTTCCCCATATGAGTCGAACAGAAATTCAACCTCTCATACAAACAACCTTCATCTTGAACAATCCTCAGGTTCCTCAATGTGATTGCATCTAAAACCATAGTGCTGCCGCCTTCCCAGCGATTTTCAACCTTAACCTCTGGCGGTAAGGTCTTGTTTAGCACGTCGGGGGGTGCGTAGGAGGTGAACTGGTTCATGCCGAGTACTTGGATGTCTAAGAGGCAGTCTGTGAGGCAGGACACTACGCCGCCCAAAGCTTTTATTGCTAGGTAGCAGTTCGTGGCTGGGGTAAGACCTAAGGCGTCACCTAAAACCAGAAAACAGGAAACATAGAACTCTCTTTATTATAGGAACACACAAAATACATTTTTTCATATTTTATTCTGATTTTCAAAAGTCCGAATTTCATAATACTTAAGAAGAATAATGTGTTATTAAAAAATCCCGAAATTTATTTTTGCCGAAAGTCGTAAATACGATTTGTTTGTTTTCCGATTTTCAAATGTTTGAAGAATCAAAATAATATGTTCTATAGGTTCTCGATCCGAAAATGTGCAGATTAAAAATATTGAAAAGTACAAACTGCCTCGTTGGGCGATAGCGCCACTGCTGAGCATCGGGTTCTAGATTTGATTCCCAGGTATAAGAAAGTCCCGTCGGGGCCACGGTTGTACACTAGTTATCGCGGCCTCGACATATAGGGCTAAGAAGGAACATGGGTGGTTTTTGGTCAGTAGAAGTCTGACACTCCCTTTCGCTCCGTCCAGAGCTAGAGGAGTAATTTATTTTGATGATTCCCACACAAAAAAAAACCTATATTACCTACCTTCATGTAAGAACGGTTTGATTCCCTCAGGCCACTCTCCCTCTGCATTAGTCCTGTAATACTTCTCAGCTAAGATCTTCAAAGTTTTCTCCGGAGACCAAATGTTCTGCGCCTCTCTGCGTGCGTTGTGGCAATGTGTACTGAGCAGTTTGGACGTACGGCCCGTTGTTTTACGGTCGAAAATTATCTGGCAATATAGGGTGGGGGAATTTAGTACCTATGTGGATAAAGTTAGGACTTACGCGAAAGCAGCGCTAGCGAAAATAAATTAGACACTGCGTTCGCCTGGGCCAGGCGGTGGCCCAGTGGTGGTAGCTCCGCCTTACGAACAGTAAGCCGTGGGTTCGAACCTAGGCAGGCGCATTACTTTGTATAATTTATTTGATCACCGCTGCTCTCAAAACGGTGAAGGAAAATATCGTGAGGAAACCATGTCTTAGTACCAAAAAAATTCGATGACATGTGACATCTGCCAACCTGCACTGGGCACGCGTGGTGAATTATAGCCCATCACTCGCCTATAGAGGAGGTCCCTGCAGTGGGAACATTATAGGCTGATGATGATGATGATGTCCTTTTTTTACAAAGCCCGAATACGAATGCTGGTCGCGTCAACATTGCACCCGTGTGTCTCGTATTATTGTTTTTCGAAGAACGGTGTTGCCAGCGTGGCAACCGCCTTAGCCTTTCCACGCCCTTAATAACTGAACGAACTGCGATGACACTTAACACACAGGGAGACCATGATCTGGGTTCGAATATTGATTTACTTTCCCGATAGTTAGTTAGCTTCAGATTACCACAGCGAAACCGTAGACAAAAGCCAGTAAATAAATTAACCTTCTTGGCGTGTCGATTGCCATTTAAATTGTGTCAGCTCAAAACTGTGCTACTGGTTTGGCGCTTTCCATAGCGACCAATAGATCCTGTAGTGAACAGACAACAGGACACTATAATAAGTGCCCCATTGTTTGTGGAACGGCACCACATTTACACTCCAGGTCATTTATAAAGAAAGAGGAAAGAAAACATATTTATTTAGCTCATGCCATAAGTGCACACAACAAACAATAAAAAAATTAAAAAGAAACTAAAAAACTAAACTGAAAAAAAAAGCAGTGTGTGCATCTCACGGCTGCGCCAAATACGACCAGTTCAGCCAAATGCCGAGCAGCTAGTACCCGACGCTGCTTTTTGGTTTTGTTTTCTTTATGAATACTACCTGGGCAGGTTTTCCTTGCTGCGGTCAACCTGATTCTATTGAATGACTTCCAGGTCACCATGGTAAGTCATGTCCAGGGTGCTTACTCGTCGATAGATCGACATTGGTCTAACGTCAGTTGGTTGAGTTTAAGGCAGGGATTGGCCAGACTCACTGAGTCAGTCAGTTCAGAGGTGAGGATACACTACCTCGTCCTCGCCACAGCTTCAATATTTCCATAGACAGCTATACAGTGGAAAAAAAGTAATACTTACCAAAGCTGGTGGATAATGCGCCAGAGTAGTGAGTAGCCTGGAGGAATGCTTGTCGTCTTGGAACTGCCCGATGTGGAACAAACCTATCGAGGTGTCCACGAAGCAAATGCCGTATGTACTGCTGCCATTGCTCTCCTGTTGAAATTAACGAAGATATAGCTGATGTTGATGGCTGAACATCATCTGACCTTTCAGCCTTTTCCCAAACCCTTTTTGGCGTCAAATCTAACCGGATGCAGCTGAATACCAATATTTTACATGGAGCGACTGCCTATATGACCTCCACAACCCAGTTAATACTGGGTAATATGATACCCTTTGGTAAGACTGGTCGTCTGACTTTCAGGTCACTGACTATCTGTAACGACTGCTAAAGATTTATATATATGGCAGCTGGGACCAACAGCTTAACGTGCTTTCCGGGGCACGGAGGAAACTCGATATGTAATGGGTGGTCACCCATCCACAGACCAACCTAGGCAAGCGTGGCTCAACCTAAAGTTCGACCCAAATGGCATTTATTATTAAGCCACGACGAGCTCCTAACAATAGCCCTAGGACTACCCTATGTGCCGACTACTAAGCTTATAGTCGTGTTTTCTAAACCTATCTGTTGTATTACCTAAAAGTGAGACAACCAGTCTTACCAAACAGTATCGTATTACCCAGTATTAACTGGGTTGTGGAGGTCAGATAGGCAGTCGCTCCATGTAAAATACTGGTATTCAGCTGCATCCGGTTAGACTGGAAGTCGACCCCAACATAGTTGGGAAAAGGCTAAGCAGATGATGTTAATATAATGAGGTGAGACAATCACCTCTTCAGCGATGGCCATCATGTAGGCGGCAGAAGCGTCAGCGGGTCCATTGTCCTGTAGGCCGCACACTTGCGCGCCTCTCATCGACACCTGGCATATCTCGCGGCGGACCACTTTGTCGAACTTGCTTGTCAGACCATCTGGAATGTAGACAACATTGTTTTAATCTGTCTGTGCCTTATATTCGCGCGGTGTGCGGTGGCCCAGTGGTGGCGGCCTCGACTTACAAACAGTAAGCCTTGGATTCGAACCCAGGCAGGCGCATTACTGTGTAATTTATTTCATCACCACTGCTCTCAAAACGGTGAAGGAAAACATCGCGAGAAAACCGACATATCTTAGAACAAAAAACTGAAAGATATGTGACATCTACCAATCCGCACTGGGCCCGCGTGGTAGATTATAGCCCACTTTCTCTCATAGAGAGGCGGCTTGTGTCCCTGCAGCGGAAACATTAATAGGCTGAAGATGATGATGATGAATTTAATTCGCTGCAGTTATTAAGATATCTGGATAAGTTGGATAATCGCCGTCAGGGAGACTATCTCGGCCTTACTATAAAAGTGGTTAAACCTGGGTTTAACTTAGACTTAGTTTATCTCGCATGCCGTCACTTTCTTTTGGATATTACCGAAGTGAGTTTGTTGTTAGGGCTCCTTTATGTGACTGACACAAACACTTAATATTTATCCCACTTTCCCATTCCATAAAGTTTATGACTCCATCATGAGCTTTCATGCCCATTCTGTTTCATAGCAATCTACTTTTTAGAATGGCAACTAACTTCAACTTTTTAAACGTCGTTTTCTGGACATTTAAAAAGTGGTAAGTGTATACAGGGTCCCGTCGGGGCTGCGGGATGTTGTAAGAGATACCGCGGCCTCGACATTAAGGGCTAAGAAGTAACATGGATGGTTTTAGTCAGTAGAAGTCTGACACTCCCTGTCACTCTGCCCAAGAGCGGGAGATTATTTTGATTATTTGATGATTTCCCACCACCAAAAAAATATATATATTGTTACTTACTCTTTTTACACCTTTCTGTCATCATATCTGGTGTTTCAGTTTGTTCAACTCTTGCAACCTTATAGCCTTTCGACACAAGTGTGGACGCCATTCTGCCGTACGCGCTCTCGGGGAAGCCGGAATGTGCGAATTCGCCCTGAACAAGTCAAGATTACAGGACATGCGTGTTTTTTTTAAAAAAACGTTGCTCCGCACTAGGAATTTCTCCTGTATCGTGGGTGCGTTCACAAACATTTAAACTCAAATACACAAATACCCAGACCCGGAACGACTATCTGTAGGTTATACAAATATTTGATCCGTGCGGGGATCGAACCCGCGACACACAGCGCAGCAGTCCATTGCATGAGCTACTGGCAAAAAAAAACTAAAGTCCGTCAGATAGATTTCCAAAAAATGTTGGAGACACTATTTTTTTCTTTTTTCACGTAAAAAAAACAATAAACACGATACAGTGCTCTGAAAACTCCTGTGACGTCTTATTGTTAGTCAATTTTTATTAATTTGATAAAACAAAAAATATGTTTTATCTACTTTTACTAATTAGAATCATATTTTTTTGGCCCTATTTTTCTTTTCTATGCTGATATACTAGAATGTGTTTGTTACCTTCATGTAAGAGAAGCCAAGTTCATTGACCCCAACAGCAGCATCCATGTGGTACAGCTCATAGAACTTGCCCACTTTGAAGAACAGAACACAGTCAAAGTGAGATGATTTCATTTCCCACCACTGACGATGAGCCTGGAAGAACAACAAATATTTTTTAAACGGTTTTATTTAGCTCACCCCGTTTGTTTTATTTATTATTCTTGGGTCAAATTTAGTAATTCAAATTTCACCCTCTTCCTGTCAACCGATTAATCTGAAATTTTGTATACACTTTGGATTTTGGTGACAATACAATTATGTTTATTCATTATCATTATAAATTCAAGATGGCCGCCGCTACAAAATGGCGGATAATTTATGTTTTATTAATCCCATCAATATGGGTATCAAATGAAAGGGCTCAACAAGCAGAATACAATATACTATAAAAAATTGAAATCCAAGATGGCAGCCGCTACAAAATGGCGGATAACGTAGGTTTTATCAATCCCATCAATATGGGTATCAAATGAAAGGGCTCAACAAGCAGAATACAATATACTATAAAAAATTGAAATACAAGATGGCGGCCGCTACAAAATGGCGGAATTAGAAAATTATAATTATTTTTTTTTAACTACGTATAGAGGAGTTGGACTGCAATAAACTAACGGGCAAGAAACCTTGCAATAATGAAGCACTAAATGAATTAAACAGAATGCGAAATAAAAACTAAAAACTAGAAAATAAAAATAGGTAAAAAAACTTTTTAAGTTAAACGGTTTTATGTTAAACATACATTGCAATGTTTAAGATAAATGTACTAAAAACCAAAAAATAATAAAATAGATAGTCGTGGGAATTATAAACATATGCATAGACTAGACTAAAATAAAACCGTGGGGCACGTCAATTGTCTACAAATTATCGACTTAATGTGCGATAGAAGAATCGTTTAATTCGTCGTTAAAATAGGCAGTTGGCCCGCAGACGGTGAGGAAATTACTTACTATTTTCTTGCTCATGGAAATTCCAAGAGTTATACACTCCATGTAAATAAAAGAGACGTGCCCCACGGTTTTATTTTAGTCTAGTCTATGCATATGTTTATAATTCCCACGACTGTATCTATTTTATTATTTTTTGGTTTTTAGTACATTTATCTTAAACATTGCAATGTATGTTTAACATAAAACCGTTTAACTTAAAAAGTTTTTTTACCTATTTTTATAAATAATAAAAAGAGAAGTCCTGACTCACTGTTTGACTCGTCAACGCCCATCCCAAACCCTAAGACCTAGAAAGCTGAAAATTTGCACAGAGGTTCCCTTTATGATGACAAGGGAAGGATTTTTCGAAATTCAACCTCTAACTGCCGTACTCAGAGATATTTAATGAATACTTAAGCTGTTACTTACTAAAGGTTTGACATTTGTTTGTATGACGTAACTGTCAAACCACTAAAAAAAAATTACTAAGTCATGACCTAAGTTATCATTAAAGCTCTCTGAGTGCGGCAGTAAGGGAGTTAAGCAGGGTATGAAAGTATGGAAAATTGTCATTATCACACAGGTGAAACTGCGGGCAAAAGCTAGTATTAGTAGTAATATGTAAATTTGAATACTTTTCTGAAATGTGACAGTAATTCAAATTAAGGTGAATGCGACAAGGTAGCCCGCGAAATTCGATTTTTTTTTTGCAATTTGCTGGTCAGAGTCGGGACTGAGTAATAATGATTAAAATCACCAATACAACCTTCTTAGTTCATCATATATGTTCCTTGAATACCTTTTTCATCAAATAGTCACAAGTTGAATAACAACTACTTACAGGTGTTTGATTCTTATGAAAATCAGGTGGCACAAATAAAGTAGATGGGTCATATTCAGGATGGTCCGGCTTCCTTTTCATGGCATCCCTGATCTTATCAGGCTTCAGCCAATCCAGTTTGCAGTGCACCCAATTTCCTTCATCAGCTGCTATGGGCTTCTCTTCTGCAGGTTTTGGTGGAGACGGTGTAGGTCTGAAAGGAGTTGAGATGTTCCTAAAGATGTGATGGAGTTAGGCAGCGAATGAGGCCTTCTTCATGGAGGGTGAGAAATCTTCAAATGACTCCTCTCGCTCTGGGCGGAGCGGAAGTGAGTGTCAGAATTCTACTGACTTAAACCACTCATCTTCCTTCTTAGCTCTTTGTGTCTGGGGCCGTGGTATTTCTTTCGACGCCCCGCAGCCCCGGGGTGAAGGTCTCTTTCTTTAGTCTAGCAAGTTAAGCTTGATGTTTGGTACCAGCGACATTGCTCACGTGTTTTTTACAATTATTGAGTTGTTTTACATATAATAATTTATAGTTTAAATATAACAAATTCAACACCAACCAATGGTCCACATTAGCCCTGGATCATAAGATTGAAGTCTTTGCCCATCTGTGGGATGACAGAGTCAAACAGAATAGAATATGGCAAAAGCATAATCAGGCTATAATGATCCCACTGCTCTGCTGGGCCAGAGGTCTCCTGTCTATGAGAGGGATTGGGTTATAATCCTCCAATGCAGGTTGATAGATGTCACAATAAATGCAACAATAAAACTGTTATATATAGTTCGTGTCAAATAACTGTGCCCCTCTGAAGTTGCCTACGAGTGGCTGCGCAGCAGTCAAAATTACGAACAAAACTGCAACTGCGCATGCGCGAGACTTAGGGGCGGGCATTATGGCGGCGCGATTTTATGTTTTTATGTCTCACTCACTCGTTTACTTTTGATGCATGCTTGCGTCCCGCTTGCTCCGTACGATAGACATTCGATTCCACAAGTGTTGCGTTATTGTACATGTTGTTATTTGTTTTTGTTATTACTTAGTCGTTTTTGATTTGTTATCTTGTTATTTCTTGTTAACATTGTTACTTAGTTTTGTGTATTAGTTTTTTCCTTTTTCTTTCTTTCTTAAAAAATACGTTATCTTTTAAAAATATATATTTATTGTGTTTAAACACTTTTCTACGTAACTGCACCTGTGCGATCTATGCTAATGGCTAACTTCAGAGGGGCAAAGTTATTTGACGGGAACTGTACATACCTATTACCAGTTGATGGTTTATTTACAGGTTTGCTAGATTTCTTAGCCTTAGGAGACTCAAACTTGAAGCTATCCTGCAACTTCTTCTCCACAGATGGCTTCTCAATTTCGGATGTATCCATTTTGTTATCTGCTGAAAAATTACTTCTGTTAATTAAAACAGCATTCATAACAATTATTTTTTATTTCAGTTATAGTTAGTTAGTCAGAATAATTTAATAGCAATCATTGTTTTTGGTACGCGGGCGTCGAAATGGCGCGTCATATCCACGATATTCCGTGTATCCAAAACTGCGTTTTATTTCTATGAGGCTACAGTTAACCTCGGCCGCGCCGCGCCACCGCCATACGCCATACGTACTCGTATTTGACCCGCGCCTTAGACAGGTATTTGTTTTTAGATTTAGAATGTTTTTTTTAGGATGATATGACTTGAAAGGAGGTGATTATATATCATTACTAGCGGACGTCACGCGGTTTCACCCGCATAGTTCCCGTTCCACGGGTATAGTGTAGCTTCCCAATGGTGAAAGAATTTTTCAAATTGGTCCAGTAGTTTTTAAGTTTATTCATTACAAACATACACACACACACGAAAATACTAATCTTTCCTCTTTATAATATTAGTGTAGATTAATTTGTTACAAACAATTTATTTTCAAACTATGTAATGTCTACAACATTAACTGCATCTAGAATTAAACTCTTTTAATTGATATCTTTCTCCAAGTAACAGGCTACCCCTCAAATTAAATTACTATTGTTTCAGTGGTTCAGTCATTTAAAGATGACCAAACCAGCATGCCTAAGAGATACCCCTCACCAGTATTCAGTATTATTAAGTCAACTTATAGGTACATGGACCGCATAAAATCTCTGAAACCAGGTTAGGCACTAAACAAACAAAAAAAAAAGTAAGACTGATAGACAGATAGTTGTTTTATTAATTTTAGTATGGATTATGTTTTCATTGTCAGGAGTGCATTAATGGAGACCTATTGCAGCTGGTGATCCCAGGCTAAAATGATGGTGATGAAGTTTTCATTTATGATTAAGTTCTAAATCTTTGAGTAATCCTTACAATCGTTTTTACTATTATGTAACCCACCTTTGTTCTCAGTATCAGAGTCATCCGAGTCCACGGGGTTGAGTCGGATCCTCTTCCTGCGCTTAGAAGCAATGGGCACCTCATCCTCACTGTCACTGTTCTGCTTCACCTCAGGTGAAGAAGTTGCTTGCCTCTCTCGCTTTTTTTCTGATGATTAATATAAGGAAGGAATGAAAACTTTTTGACCAAGTACCTATTGATAATGTTGTTTTTTAGTTAGAAGTAATAAACAATGCAAAATTGCATTTGATGTACTTTTTAGTGTCTCAAAAATGTATATAATATACCTATATTATGTTTATTGCAACATTCCACAAAGTTAAAAATGTTAGAGCAAGTAAATTCAAAGCTTTGTTAACCTATACAAAAACATAGGTTTTGAAGTATTGATTGTACTACAGAATTGAAGAAGTAAATTACTTATCTATCCCACAATATACACTCATATTTGTTCACTCATGTATGTACCATGCCAACTTAAACTGAGGAACTTAATAAATTGAGGTCTGAATGAAAACATGTTTATTTAAGTACCTAACAATGGCGCTATGGTGTTTGCTTTAAAACAATATGTACGCTAGTTCAACTTCAATTCATTTGAGCAAATTTTAATGAATACTTACTTTCAACTTTAGATTCCGTGTTGCCGTTTTGAACAGGCGAATTCACAGTCGGACTTTTATCGACCGCTAATTCTGATTTTACCTTCTTATTAGCAGGAGGTGTTTTGGAGAAATAATTAAACAAGGTGTTTGCGGCACCTACGCTGTTACGTTTCGACATTATCGAAGTATTTCACTCAAAAATTCATTGAAATAATCAGGCTCCGCAGAATTTTACGTTTTGGCGCAAAATGTTAGTAAACTGTCAAACAAAATACAATGTCAACAAACTGTCAAGATCTCTCTGGATGTCAATTTTCACAGTGGCAATATTATTTAGGCGATTATTAAAGTTTTTTTTTTCAAAATTAATTTAAATATTTTTTCGGGTTTTACAACACCTTTACAATGCGCCCATGAATGCGACAAGGTAGCCCTTACGTTTTTCTTATTTTACCGGTCATTGTCAATTGTGTTATAATTAAACGACATGTTAAATAAAATAGGATTCGCGGCAGTAACAAATGTCTATTTACTGAGTAACAATGGTTAAAATCACTTATACAACCGTCTGTTTATATAAGTTTCTTGAGTGACAATTTGATGAAAAAGGCATTCTTGAGACTTAAAGAATTCGAATTTCGTAGGCTACCTTGTTTCAACCATAAAATTATAATAAAAGATTGTATCATAGTATCATTTTCTGCCATGAGATGTACATTTAGCGGCTGCGAGATGTTGTAAGAGATACCGTGACCTTGAAATATACGGCTAAGAAGGAACATGGGTGGTTTTTAGTCAGACACTCTCTTTCGCTTTGCCCAAGAGCGGGACCCCTTATTTGATGATTTCCCACCAACAAACCAAAAAAAAAGATGTAGGTAAATATACCAAAGAAGAGGAAAAAATCTCACGAATTGATTTACATAAGGCCTAATGTAGATATTAACTTTATTTTCCAAACTCAGCATAGGTTGATCAGCGATAAACTGCTGCGTTGGTATAGTAAACAAATACGCAAGCACTACTGATGAGAGCTCTGTACATACAAGGTTTCCGTGGAGGGTGTAATGTATACTCTGCCTAGCCCTTCGAGGAACCGGGCATGATGTTATGGGGTAAAAGTATTACTTGAATCAAAATTAAACAACTTCAAATTATTTTATTTATTTACTATTATTTGTGTCGCCTTATTTTTATAGTCTAGTTTTTAAAATTGTATCATCTAAATTCACAAAACATATTTACGGACAACAAATCTTATTAGATAGGGTTTGGTGTAAAATGGCAGTACATTACCATGTTGTACGTTGTAGTATACATTTAAGTTTCAGTAACGAACGGTACTCACTGCGAGCATTCGCTTCGCGAATTTATTTTGCTGTCATTCGTTACGCTCGCATTTATTGAGGAACATTGTAAAGCAAATTAGTGACGCGAATTCACGCAGTGAGTACCGTCCTTAAAATATACGTATCCTGCTAAAGTAAAACTATAGACATTGCTTTTTATGTTAGATAAAGATATAAAAATAAAATTATTTATTCTAGCAATTTCATGATGTTTAATCTATTTAGCGTAACTTTAGGTGTTTGTACCTATAGAACGTGAACGCGCTATATATTTATTCGTGTAAATGTTCCCGTGGTACTTACAGATAAATGAACTCTTAAAAAGCTTATAAACTTTGTACAAGTAGCATACCAAAAATTTTACGCGCGTGAATTAAACATATTAAGTATACAATAAAAAGAAAATATCTATAACATACTATATACGCGTGAAATGGAATGTTCCTGTTTAGAACAACTTAAAACGTTTTTTTTTATCTGGCAAATGATAAAACATTAAATAAAATAAATTTCTTGAAATTAATAACAACATTTTAATCAATTACAGAATACACAACAGTATAAAATGCATTAAATAACTATTTGTAAAATAATATTCGTTATGTACTTATGTACCTACTAGCAAAATAAAATATGAATTATTATTTTATGTAAATAATATGTTATACAAAATACCTAACCAATTGGTTTTATCACACGGAAGTTGTTATCCTTTACATCTTTTATATAAAATAGAAGATAACAATTATATAGTCACCAATTATGTTTGTATCTATTTGTTAGGTACCTATTCGATATGATAGGTAAAGTAAAAGATTATTAAAAGGATGTGTAGAAAGGAAACTAACGCTTATCTGACGACATAGTCGCATTGACTTACGTGATCGAAAACACGGCCACAATGTCCGGGTGGGTGACATAGCAGGAACTAATCAAGTTAGCGGAATCAACTCTTCACTAACTGACTGCCGAACAAACATACATTAAAAAATTATCTTTTAAAAGAACTAGCCCCGTAAATATTGTTGCCATTTTTTTTTCTCTTCCCGTTAATCTCATTGACTTCGACTCAGTCTTTCACATAATAATCTGTGGCTCTGGCACTGATAGGGCGATGGATTTGTGTGGTAGTACTTGACCTCCGTTCACGTATAGCTCATCTTTGACTATGACGTCTTCGCCGAGAACTGTGCAGTTTTCCATGCGTACCCAGCGACCGACGACGGAGCGCCAGCCGACGATGCAGCCATCTAGCCAAGCGTGTTGGCGGACGCAGGCGCCGCGGAGGATTGTGCTGCGCTTGATACACGCGCCTGGAACGGACATAAACGAGAATTTAGTTGGATAAATTATTACTGTTCCTGTGTACCAGATGCCTTTTACTGCCGCTTATTTTTTTCTTGTTGGGACTTCGAACTGACAATATCTACAGACACATACTAAGTATAGGTACACATAAATACATATAATACCCATTCTCCTCCCGCTCTGCAGAGCGGTATCTCTTTCGAACAACCCGCAGCCCCGACGGGACCACCTGACCCCTCTTTTCACACCACTACCCTTCTTCTTCGGTATACGTGGGGTTAGATAATGTTGGGCACTGACTGTACTAATTACTATAAAAGTGTTCAGTAAAATTAAATAGCTATTTCAATAGATTCGCCGAAATAATTCCAAATGATGTGCAAAGCGAATGGCTCCCGCCTCGTACCATTCCAACTCAACGTTATCGCTAATAATTGTGCATGTTTGTGACGTCATAAGTAGTCTTAACTCAATCATTTATGAACCGATTTTAAAATATATATTTTTCCGGATTGGAAAATCCTCATGGATGTCCTCCGCCCTGAGGCGAGTGAGGGGTCTGTCAGACTGACTAAAACCCACCCGGAGTTCCCTTCTCATACTTGCGTGGGGATCATAGGAACTAGTGCGCTTTCCACATGAACATGAGTGCCTCAGCTAAGCTGCGTGACCTGACCTTCGCCTTCCGCAAACAATATCACCCAGGTAGCTTTTTGAGGCACCTTGGCATCGGGGCTGCGGGTTGTCACAGGGTTGCAGGTTGTTTGGGGCTGTGGGTTGTTCGAAAGAGATACCGCGGCCCCGGACACAAAGGGCTAAGAAAGAACGTGGGTGGTTTTTAGTCAAAGAAGTTCGACACTCCCTTCCGCTTCAAAATCTTCCAAAAAAAAGGCACCGTGGCATTTGCGATACAGCAAAAACCTTGGTACAATTTTACGATAATAGTAGGTATGCAGCTACGTAGAGTTTACGACATTCTTTCGCAATTCTGCGTTTCCTCTTCATATAAATGTATTTCCGTTATAACAGTACTGCTGAGTGCCTGAGTCCACCCCACCCACTCGATCAGCCAATAGCAAGCGTTCACGTTGTCAACATTTAACTACATGATAAGAGTCACTACATAAACATAGCTGTATACTCGCACATTATCATGTCTGCAATACAAACATTTGTGGCGTATCTTTATGATTGAGATGTTTTTAGAGTCTACAAAACTGACTGGACTGATCCTATACGTTTATAAGTTAAAATTAATGCTAACAAACAAAACTGCGCACTTTGACATGTCGCTTTAAGAGCGCTTTTGCACTACGTCCGATCCGAATCCGGACCGTAGAGTAGTCGTAGAAGAATTTATAGGGTAGTTTACGCACTAGATCCGGCTTCCATCTTTCCGTACTACGACTACTCCAGACCGTATTTTCACGGGTTCGGATCGGATATTGCGAAACCGCTCTAAAGCAGGATTGTTTTAATCTTATTCCAGTGTGTGAAAACGACAGAGCTACACAGGCTGTCTAGCGCTATCTCTTTTCCATGTAACGCCACTGAACACTTTTTAAATCATATTTTTTTAGGCAGTTAAGACCGGTAGTTTCATTATTTGAATTATGAGTTATGCTAAACAGTCAATTATGAATTACTGCGATATTTCACTAACTAATTAGAGTTATCTGTTTACGTTAATGCTCTAATACTCCATACGGCCTGTCTGTTCTGTTTGTTTGTACAATTAAAAGTGAAAAGTGAGTTATCAGAGTAAAAAACAAAGAGATATTTTGTGAGAATAACGCTGAAAACAGCTGTACAAAGCTGGTTTTTCATGCTACATTGTTAATTAGTTTTATGTCTTTTGTTAAGCAAGAATATGACTAGTTATAATCAGATAGTGTATTAAAATACTGATAATTTGTACTATAAGTCAAAGTAGCGCAATCATAAAATTATTGTCAAGGGGAATCCTCCTTAATAAAAGCTAGAAGATAATTTCGAGATAATAATAATGTTGATATTTTCTTGACAAAATAATACCGAGATACCGCGGTATTTTATTTATAGTATACCCATAAAGTACGATTTCTTGATATTATCTTTCTTTGTTAAGTACATTTTTTAGAAATTACTTTACGCCTATAATTATTGTTCATGATCGGACAATGCAGTTCTTTTTAAATATAACTAGAAAATGAAGTCCAAACCCACGCGACTCTTTCAGACGATATTTTTAACGCGCAATAGATTATCAACTCTGGGCGTCAAGCATAGTATTGACAATACATCAAAGCGCATACATAAAACGAAGAAAAAGCGCAAGTCTGCCCGCGATGCGAGGTAAACTGGGTTAAGCATTTTTTTTTTTTGGGGATGGGAAATCATCAAATGCCTCCTCACGGTCTTGGCGGAGCAGTAGGGAGTGTCCCACTTCTACTGACTAAAAACCCTTTGTGTCCGAGGCCGTGGTATCTCTTTCGAACAACCCACAGCCCCGACTGGCAACTGGGCTAAGCCTCGGTATTTATTTGCAAAAGAAGAAGGTAATCGATTTTCTAAGCTTGTCATGTGCTTACCATCTTCAATTACGACGTCCGGTCCGATAGTGACGTTGGGGCCTATTCGGCACCCCTTGCCAATGGTAGCTGTGGGGTCAATCAGGACGTTGCCGACCACGCAAGCGCCGTCGTACAACATCTTCGAATTCTTCTGTCGTAGACTCGTTAGGTATAGACACATTCCTGGAAGGTATACTTTCACATAAGTAAGGTAACATAACTTCACACTTATAATCCCCGAAGGAATAACTGGCGGCGCCTGGTATATACCAACATTTCAGACATTGTGCGCTATTATGTGTGGGTCTCATGTAAAAGGGGCAGGCTTATTGCCATCAATCTGACACAAATCCAGGTGCCAGGTTCCTACATACTGATGGAGAAACTGGATAAGGTTCCCAACATTTTGTACCACTTATTTTGTTACTGGTACTTTAGTTTATATCTGTTATTTTAGTTTATATAACTGTATTTTAGTTTGTATAACTATTATTTTAGTTCATATAACTGTTATTTTAGTTTAAATTCTATACAAAAGTCTATCTAGCTGTAAAAAAGTTAAAGCAATCTGTGTAAAATGTAGTGAGTAGCATATTTATCATTTATTTTAGTACTTAAGCCTTGTCACAAATCTGTAATATACTACTGTTTTTTTTCCTTAAGAAATAAATAAATAACATTTTGCCTGACTTGAGAATTGATCCCAAGATTTTATACTCAGCCCATTAGACCAATGAACCAGTCAATAAATTCAATTATTTTAAACAGCCGTAAAACACGCTGGCCAAGGTTGTTTTGCATTAGGCATGAAAGAAATATGTTTTTATTGAAAGTTTATCGTTTACAAATATATATTTTAATATTTTTCTTTGCACTCAAGGCAACCATTACTATATGACTAGATATAACACCAAAATAAAGGTACTTTGTATTACCTGTTAAGAAGTCTTTGGGTTGTCCTACATCCATCCAGAATCCTTGTAGTTCCATGGCAAACAGCTGGCCATCAGTGGCCATGAATGGGAACACTTCCTTTTCTATAGACATCGGTCGCAATTCTATTCTACTTAACACCGAAGGATTTAAAATGTACATCCCTAAGATAAAAGAAAAAAAAAATTACTGCTATTCTCAACAAAAAATCACAAATTGTGAGTAAATATTCTTACCAGCATTAATTTTATTTGATATAAACTCTTGTGGTTTTTCAATAAAACTGTCGATCTGGCCATCCTCTTTATAAAGTACCACTCCATACTTTGAAGGTTCTTCTACTTTTGTCACTACAATAGTCCCTTCCTAAAACGAGGCACACCAGAATAAAAATCAGTACAGAACCAGGCGTCAAAAACATTATTTTACGTGGGCTAAAAAGGTTACAAAGTGCCCATGTAGTAGTCTACATGGGCGCTTTGTAACGTTTTTTATAAAAAATGATTTAAATTCGTATTGAAAATCGGTGTTATAAAAGGAGTCAGAACTTCGATATCAGAAGTCGGAGAAACTGTTGTGTCCAATTCTACAAGTGTTTTTAAAAGTTGACCAAATATACGTTGCCTAGAAACCGACCAAATATACCTTAAGCTAGCTGAAAGTATGATGCAGAGGCTAGTTTATACTGGTTTTGTTACCTTTGATGTCTTTAACAGTAGGTAACAGTAGCAAAACAACAGTAGAACACTACTACTTTCATAAAGTCACGGATTTTTACGCAGGAAGAAACTACAGAATGCCACCTGCTATGATCCATACCTACATCTGAGTCATACATACATTTGTATACGTCATATGTCTATATTTTCATACAATTCAACTAATAACTTCAATATAATTGCATTTCCAAGGTATACACAAACACACAGTTATTCTAGTTATTTATTCCATATTTAGTACACTGACTGTACCTATATTGTACTACATACTAAGTAAACAAGATAGATAAGTGTGGATCACTTCACATTATCTAGCACGGAAAATATCTATCATATATAGTGATGCTTTCTATTTTATCTATGTGATATTGATTACTTATTGAAACAAAATTTTGTAGCAATTTTAACAGAATATTTATCTAACTATAAATTAATGCTAACTTTTGCCCATAACTTTTCTTTTGCGGCTTTCAAAAATCTTTCCTCATTCAAACCCAGGTCATGTCCGTGTAAATATTAAAATCAAACCCATTTAACCATTAAGGGGTAAGCAAGTGGCAGACTAAGAAGAATTACTTTCGCATTTATAATATTAGGACTAAGAAAAACCATTTTAGGGAAAAATAGTAAAAGTATTTCCTGGTAATGAAATGTTCAATACTCAAAACAATATGAGGATGTAGTACGTACATTCATCTGCGTTCTAGTTTTTTCTAAATATTTATTGCATTTAATTAAAGGTGTGACAAGGAAATAACTTTCAATGAAAGCTCTTTAAAATTTTGCGATTTTACATAATATGGTTTAATTGACTTTATCTAATACCTTTCCATGGTTCCTGTGGAATTTGGCAAGTTCTTTGAATGGGAAGTCACAAATCACATCAGAGTTCAGTACAAAAAATGGTTCTGGGCTAGCACTGAGGAGTTCACGTGCCAATGCAAGGGGTCCTGCTGTGCCCAGGGGCTCATTTTCGTGAGAGAATGTGAGAGAGACACCAAGCTTAGAAACCTCTTCTGTCAGCTCTTTTTCCATATCATCTGCCCGATAGGACACTGCCAAAATAACCTGCAACAACATAAAAGATCATAAATATTGAGTATTTCAGCTTGGACAGTGGACAAGCACCGTTGGGGTTCTATTGCCGCTGCACTTTATATAGCAGACTGTTACCGCAGTCTGCGTTCTGTTGTCGCCATTCCAATTGGATTTCTATTCAGCATTAGGTTACTATCTATCTGAATTGACAAGGTTTAAATACAATTGAATGATAACCACTTACCTGTGTAACTCCTGCTTCAACCAAAGCTTCAATTTGATGCATTAAGATGGGTTTATTAGCAAACTCGACGAGAGGTTTTGGTCTGCTTAGAGTTAACGGCCTTAAACGAGTCCCATAGCCTCCCACTAATATAAGAGCTCTTATTTCTCCCAGTTTCTTATCGGAACCGCACATTTTAAGTAATAATTGGTAAAATTAGTATTAAACAACACAGTTTAAGCCGGAACGTTTGTTATCTACGAAAACTTTCCACCGCATCAACACGAGCAGAACAATAATTTTAAATGTAGCGCACGTATGTTTACTGCGACTAAATACAATTAATGACTAAATACGAATGTTCTAAGAATCACTTTTAATGTAAACTATTCACAAAACAAAGCAATTTTTTGTGCTAAATTATTACACGTCATTTCATAAACACAAACAGTGTTGCAACAATGCGATTGTAAAAATCGTGAGTTTTGATAAGTTTCAGTCAGAGCTGACACCGAAAATGACCCTTCGCGGCTTCGGTGGTCCACAATAAAGTTTTATTCCATTTCTCATTTACTGTAAAAACTACTATTATTTTCATTTATTTTCTTCACAAATTCGTTCGTCATCGAGACACAAATAGTTTATGGAGTCAACATAGAGGAATAAACAATAGAGGCAGAAAAGAATCGAAGGTCGATTTCTAGAGGGCAATTATTTGCAAATACCGTTTGCCAAATGTAGCTACGGGATGACGTGAATGCATTTTGGGTTCAATAAAACATCAAAAGTTTTTGCAATTTGTTAAAAGTAATCATTACTTTTGCAGCAATTTGTAGCTCATATAGAAAGTACTGGAGGTGGGGCCTGAGTTAGACCTATCATAGTAATTTTTAAGACAAATTATAAATCTGAGTTGAAGTTTTTTTTTCTTCAAGCTTCGTTAAACTTCGTTTACATTTTTGCAAATGTTTTTATCATTCTATGGCAGGAAGTTACCCATGTTCTATCCAAGAGCGCGCTTCAGGGCCGCTAAGCCTAAATTAAGACTACCATCGCTTCATTGTGATTATCCAGTATTCCAGTCCAGTATAATAACAGATTTTTCAATCCATGCGGTGAGTCGGTGATGGTAGCGTTTTACCCTTCACCATCACTACTTTCTTCTTTTTCTTTGGATTGATTTACATTACTTTTCGTATCCGTCTAGTTTCCACACTCTGTGGTCCATTACGTAGAGTTATAGAGTAAAGTATGTTATATTCTGTGGTTACGTAATGGCTGGCTGATTGCAGCCACCTCTGTCAGTGTCATTGTAAATTATTAAAATTCTAAACTCTTTCCCTTTTATAAATCTTTATTGTCAGTTTTAAAATGGCTCTTTCCATCCGGAATTTATCACGGTTCAAAGGTTAGAAAGACAAATTATCTTTTTGTATGATTTAATTAATTTGTAGATAGAAAATCCATGCTTTGATGAAAGTTCATCTCTCATCTCACGTCACATATTTTTTGACTGCGTTAACCTACGATGATCCTTGTAATTTAGCAGACTTTTAACGAAAATATCACTTACCTAACTAGAGTAAATACATATTATTATGAGTAACATATCAGTTACAGGGTGGCCATCCAATGTCGTACTCATTATGCCCAATTTAATGTAACCGAGACCTTCATCTATAAATACGATCAATGTCGCCGCTTGTGATAAGTTTCGCCGAATATCTTATTGTTATATAAACTCTAAATTACAATAAGACAGCTCTTTCACTAAGTGCATTATAGCGATATTTCTGCCATTATTACAATGGATCAATATTTTGACCTCAGACCAGACATCAATCTAAATTATTGTTCCATTATCGACTACTCGGTTGGTATTGATTAACCCTAAGACGACCCACTGACCATTAATAGTGCTATGCTACCTTATTTGTAAAAATAAGTAAAATAAATTGAAATAATTCATTTTGTTCCACTTATTTTTATTGTTGAAGTCAGATAAATACCAAGGAACTCATAGTTTTCCAATTACTAATTAGTACCTATATTAGTCATCAACAATTCAACAGTACAGCCCATTGTTGAGCACAGGTCTCCTACCTTATTTTATTAAATCAAAAATAATAATAATGAAATTTAAGTCATGCAGATAATATTATTCTTAAAATTTATTTTGTAAAGGAAACTAAAGACAAAGACCATGAATCTTTCTGTTGTCATATTATGCAAAACAGTTTTTGTGAAAGAGGTCACATACTCAGAGGCTTACTGCACTCCAATCTATCTTGCCACACCCTGATTATGTAAATGGTAACAACAGAACTATGTATTTTTGTTTTTTGTATCATCTAAAACATTAACACTATAAATAAAAGTCTTACTTTTTATAGTAAGAGTTAATGCCACTTTATTATTTCTTCTTCCAGATGCGATTAAACTGGCCTCTGTCAGATATGCATCAAATCTTGACACAAGTGGTTATGATTCAACCAACATGAACCTATTGCTGACCAAAGACACAAAATTAATCATACAGGGATATACTGGAAAGCAGGGAACATTCCACGCTCAGCAAGCTATGGATTACGGCACAAACATTGTTGGTGGAGTGTCACCGAAAAAGGCAGGCAAAGACCATCTAGGTAAGCCAGTATTTGCCACAGTGAAAGAAGCAATGGCTGCAACTGGAGCCACAGCATCCGCTATCTATGTACCACCTGCAGGAACTGCTACAGCGGTGCTTGAAGCTATTGAAGCTGAAATTCCATTGATTGTCTGCATCACTGAGGGTATTCCACAGCATGTAAGATTATTTTACTTATATTTTATAATACATCCATTTTTTAGTTGATTTTACAGGTATTTTTAAGGTGAAATCCAAAATGATGGTTGGTAAAAGGAACCATGGTGGAACATAAAACTATAATAAACGCTTTTTTTATATTATTCAGGATTTGTTTATTAATTCAATAGCCTGTGTGAGATTTGCAATAAGTGCATTTGCATATCTTTGGTTCTAGAATAAAAGATATAAGAATTTAATTGAACATACCCTTTTTTTTTGTTTGGCTGGTGGAAAATCATCAAATAACCCCTCCCGCTCTTGGGCAGAGCGAAAGGGATTGTCAGACTTCTACTGACTAAAAACGACCCATGGTCCTTCTGAGCCCTATATGTCGAGGCCGCAGTAACTTGTGAACAACCCGCAGCCCCGACGGGCGTCGGCCCTTGCGGGCCCTTCCCATGTTGCTGACATCTCTTTGAGGCGCGCGTGGAACACAACGCGCCGTCGACACAGCTTGTCGTCGTCGTAAGACGGACGGACGGCGAGCTAGCCCATCACTCACCGTCTACGGTGGCCGGAAGCCATCTCGTGGCCCCCGACGCCCTGAGCGCCTCCCGCGGCGGCTGGGACGAGAGGTTCTCTCCCTCTCTTGTTCCGCCACCTCCTTCGCTAGCATTATTGCTTCGCAGAAGGAGGCGACGGCGTCCCATTCCTTCTCGTCCCGGACCATGGCTTACACCAGGGCCGGACGCGAGAGGTCGCCGCTACGACGGCGGGGCTCCGCCCAAGCGGGGCACACCTCCACGGTGTGCTCCACCGTGTCCTCCGGCCGATCCTCACAATGGTGGCATCCGGGCGTTTCGTCCCGCCTGATTCGGTGCAGGTACCTCCCGAAACAACCGTGTCCGGTGAGGACCTGCCTCAGACGGAAGGTGAGGGCGCCGTGGCGCCACCCTAGCCACTCCTCAAAGAGGGGACTTACCGCCACTATGGTGGCGTATTCTGCACGGGGTTGCGAGTTTGCGACAGTCGCTCTCTCCATGCCGCAATGAGATCGCACCGGAGGCGGAGGTCCGTCCGCTGAGCGGCAATTTGCCGCGGCTGCGGAGTGTTGGTTAGGGTACGTTCAATACTCCTAAATCACCCGAAAAAAAAACAAGGTGGCTGCCAATTGCGAGGTGTTTGTAGTGTTTATAAACATGTATTTGTTGATAGAAATGAGTATATTATATTATTATGCCCTAAGAGCCTCGGTAACTGTTAACGAAACGCACAGTATAAATGTATAATTTTCTTATAGTATTTATAAACTTGTATTGCAGGACATGGTTCGGGTCAAACACGCTTTGTTACGTCAGAATAAGACCCGTCTTCTGGGCCCCAACTGCCCTGGTATCATCTGTCCGCCAGCCAACTGCAAGATTGGAATCATGCCGGCGTCCATCCACAAGCCTGGCTGCATCGGTGTCGTGTCCCGTTCAGGTACTCTCACATATGAGGCTGTCCACCAGACAACTGAGGTTAGTATAAACATAGTTGGGAGCAGGAGAGGCAGATGATGAGATAAGATGAGGCTAGCTTTATTTTGTCAACAAATAACTTTTTATTAAACCATTTACTCTACTTTATTTTAATAGCATTTCTTGTTTTCTGTGAAGAAAAAATTATCTGGTTTATTTTGCCATGAAGACCAATTAGATTTAGAAAAGACTGGTACTTGTGAATTGAATTGTGTACCATTCATGTTTATATTTAAATTACAGGCAGGCCTAGGACAGACTCTGTGCATTGGTATTGGAGGTGATCCATTCAACGGAACAAACTTCATTGACTGCTTAGATCTCTTCTTGAAAGATCCTAACACAAAGGGCATTGTGCTCATCGGAGAAATTGGTGGAAATGCTGAAGAGCTGGCTTCCGAATACCTTATCCAACACAACCGGGTAAGCATAGTTGTAAATTTTCTTCTACCACCTTTGGTCCTGTTACTTTTTTTATTTTTTTCGTTATTAAACCATCATTCTTTAATTAGAACCCTCTCACTATCCAATATCTTCGATATCCTTAGTAACAAATGTGAGGTAAAGGAGCCTTAAAATTGATTTCCTCTAAACTTAAGATTAACTAATACTCATACACTTTTAATGGTAAAACTTAAATATATCTTTACACATGCTTACTACTTTTTTCTATAGATTTTCATTAATGGTGTCCATACACTGTCCCGTAACCGGGTTGGAACTTAGCCGTCGCAGTCACTAAAATGGCCGCCTTTGTTCATAAATGTTTGTACGGTGTTGAAACGCGGCGCAGTACGATAACCCATATCTTGTCTACAAGCCACTGGGTTAACACCCTCGCAAGACCTCGCAAGAAGAAGAGGCGTAGTATTCGTTTGGAACAGGACAGTGGATGGAAACCTTTTTACCTGTTTTCTTTTTGTTTCATTCCTTTTTTATTTTCTCCAATACAGGGTACAAAGGAGGTAAAAGTTATAGTAGTAACTTAGATATTGATCTGTATTTACTGTAGATATATCAATAAAATCGAAAGTAAATCATTATGCGATATCACTTCAAGCAAAGTCTAACAATATCATAGATATATATTTTTATTGCTGACGTACCACACGAAGTATTATTTGCATCATTTTTATCATATCACGACAGCCGTGACGCGAAGTTACATCATAATATTTATTTTAAATGTACTGTGCTGTACATAGCAACGTACTTCATGAATTATTATCATAAATCGTAAGAGTATACGTTAAAAATCATACAATGGTAATAATTGGGTAGTTTTTTTGACAAAAATATGATTCTGTTTAATCGGTGAGTTTGATCATCGAAAAATATTGGACACGTGTTTTTTGTTTATTTAACAAATGAATGTGACGTCACTTTCCGGTAAAAAATGTACTGAAATATGAAGTCGAGTTTTCTTTTTAGTCTTTATTTTTTGTTATCGTGAAAAAAGAAAAAAATGTGTGTCCAATGTATTTTGGAAATCTATCTCACGTACTGATTAGTTTTTTTTTGTCGTCTACCCTACTGTTATCAATCGTAATGGTACGTTAAAAGTAGCTACTACAGAACTTTACAGTCATACAACGGTAGGTAATAATTGCAGATGTTCGTAGTTAATCGATTTGTTTTCATTTGAAACGGTGAAGCATTCGTAAACACTGCCTATTACAATGTACGTTAGTCTATTATTGATATAGTTGGTACCAGTTAAGATGCCAATAGCGGGCATTGCCCTTTCTCTTATCCCATCGTACGAACCAAAATAAATGAACCATGTACTTAATCTTTTTCATTAGAAAAAATGTTGAAGATCAATCGTGATCTTCAACATTTTTTTAAATCATCTGTACTGGCGGAAACTATAGTATTATTTATATATAACAGTCAGTAGTTATTATCATTAGTCATGCGATAAATTATAGCAAAAGAAGTTTCACATAAATTAATGGTTTAGAACCAGCCGTGAAGAAAAGATTAGCAAGGAAGTATTTATTGCATCTACTTCTATGTTGAGGATTAATGTGAGTAACTAGTTCATCCTTACTAAGCGATAAATATTATTATTTCACAAATTTCAACTCTCGACCCTGAGCCGATGATGTTACATAGTTCAACAGTGTCTTTGTCAGTGCGCTTTTATTTATGCATTGTTAGTGACAACAGATGTTAGATTGAATGCAGGATATGAACCAGTTTTAAGTAGATTCAATATAGGTACAATGAGCACACAATAGCTACGTAACGTACAAAAAAAACAGCCAAGTGCGAGTCGGGACTCGCTCACTAAGGGTTTCGTAGGTACCATCACACTTCACACTAATATTATAAAGGCGAAAGTTTGTGAGTGTGTATGTTTGTTACTTCTTCACGCAAAAAGTGCACGGATTTGGATAAAAAATTGTACACAGATAGTTTATACCCTGGATTAACACATAGGATAGTTTTTATCTCGATTTTATCTTCCCGTGGGATAATTTTGGAGTTGTAGCGGGCGAAGTCGCTGGCAACAGCTAGATAACTATAAAAATCGCATTTGTTGTATGGGAGCCCCTTTAAAAATATATTTTATTTTTAGTGTTTGTTATTATAGTGGCAACAGAAATACATGATTTGTGAAAATTTCAAATGTTTAGCTGTCGCGGTTTTTGAAAAAAATTACAGTATGTTAGTTGAAACGAGGGACATATTGAAACCCGCAATAGGGCATGCTTACAATGATACTAATAAAAATATGAACAAATAAAACATTGATAAATAACAGACAGAACCATAACAAACATTTCGGAAAAGTCTCGCCACCCTTGCGTTTATCACACAAAATGTGCTCAGATCAGACTTTTAGGTTTACATTTACACGAAAAAGAAATGTCTAATAAAGTGAGATCTGAAGAGCGTGCGGGAGCCATGGGACAATTATGCCACACATTAAGGTTATAGTTTTTTTACATATTTGGGACGAGAATCGAATACTGAATACCCTCCTTCAATATGTCCCTCGTTTAACCTAACACCCTGTATAACCTGGTGACAGACAGACGTACGGACAGATAGCCAATAAGTCTTAGTATTAGGGTACTTTTTTTATCTATTGGGCACGGAACCCTAAACAGAAGGCTCAAATTTTAATGTACTTGCATTTACGAGGTTTCCCAAGTTCCCCGAGCTGGCTTCGTTGTTCATCAAGAAATTACACAGTAAATTTTCGATTGCTATTTAGGAAATGTACAACCGAGGTAAACAATTTTTTACAGAGGCTACCCTGTAAAAAGTACTTGATGAAAATGGAAACAGTGCTAAAATAGTACCCGTACATTGAGGGCTTTAATTTGATCCTAATAACCAAAAAAGATGAACTAAAACTTTAGTTGATTACCAAAACTAAACCCAATTTAAACAGTTGCTCTTGTAGTATTTTTAGAGCGTGGTAAATGATCAAATGACTAGAATTGCTGTGATTTCCAAAGAATAGAATTTCTAAACGTCATACTTTTCTGAAAATTTAAGAGAGCTGTAAAATAACACTTTTTTTTATGAAATTCCAGGGTCAGAAAGCGAAGCCAGTGGTTGCTTTCATCGCTGGTCTCACAGCTCCTCCCGGCAGGCGGATGGGACACGCCGGAGCCATCATCTCAGGCGGCAAGGGAGGCGCATTGGACAAAATAAAGGCTTTAGAAAAGGCTAACGTCATCGTCACCCGATCCCCAGCCAAAATGGGCTTTGAACTCAAAAAAGAAATGAAGAGATTAGACATTATTTAAACAACACATTTACATGTTACATAATAATGATGTAATTTGACGTTAAATGCATCAGGCATGATATACGTGCTACCTATGCTATGTATAGTCCTATGAAAACTAGCTATTATTTATTTGCGCTGTTGTTTTAATCAACGGTCTTTGTATTCTGTTTTACTTGCCGGGAGGGAAGGAAGAAGGGTATTTCGTGGCACTGATCCTTGACTATTAATAAATAAAATCGAAATTACTGTTAAAATTTTGTCTATTATATATATTTCTCTGGTGATTTAAGCACGAATCGTTAGCGAAGCACTCGTAGTATTATCTTCTATTTAATGTTATAAGTGTTACGTTTGAATCTAAGAAAGTCGACTCTGCAGTAGGTAATTTAAAAGTATGAAATATATTCTAGAATTTCTGATCGTTTCGCTTGGCGATGTTGTGTCTACAAATATTGTGAACTCGAAATATATGTATACTAATAACCGAATCAAAACTTTTAATTGTTTATGACTTTTTTTTGTGTGAAGTTTGATATAAGCAAGGAAGAATGCTGAAATGACGAGTAATAGAGATGTTTGTAAGAAGCCTAGGGGGTATAAAATGGCCACTTTAGCGGGTTAAAACGGACATTTCGTAATAGTATAGTAACTGCGTATGTGGCAATTTGGGAAAATAGACTTTAATAATAAAATTATATGATTTGCGTTAAAGTTCGTAAAATGGTCACATTCGCAGACTTTTATGAAAGGTCCATTTTACACTTTTTAACGCAATTCATATTATAATCTGCTAAAGTGGCCATGTTATACGCCCAGGAGAATGATGATAAATATACAGGGTGTTTGGTAGATGGGTGCAAAGCCTGAAGGGGGTGATATTTTAGACCATTTAGAACTTATCAAGATAAACTTGTCTTAGACGAAGTCTGTTCCTTGTATTTTTTTTCGAAACTCTAAGGTTTTTAACAATAATACCCATTTTTTTTCATTTAATTGTTAATAGTGTCCAGTAAAAGCTGTTATGTTATTATTTTTTATTTATTTATTATTTATGTAATGTGTGATTACTCAAACAAAATAATTCCAAAGCATCTGAGTCATCAGAGAAATATTCTACGCCATATTCAAGTTTAAGAAACTTTTAAAAATCAAGCAAATGTTTTGCTTACGGCATAATAAAAAAAAATAAAAAATAGCCTCAGTTGTTCAAACCTTTTTTAAAACATGCTTGGTTATTGCCCTTTCTTTTGAGGTACTATTTACGCAGATGTCTCATCAACTCTTGGAATTAGGATGTACAAAGCAAATTGAGTATGAAAATTGTTATTTTCGAACAGATCAATAAAACAACATTTTTGTTATAATAATTTATTGTTCATGTTCAAAATGTTGACCGCGGTTTCTTATACAAGCGCGTGCCCGTCTTCTCACTTCTGTAGTTGTGATTTTTAATTTCATCTCCTGCTTCATGACTTGAAAAGCCGTTTGGATTCTTTCTATTAATTCTTCTCTAGTTGAAATTTCAACGTGCGAGTAGACGAGCTCCTTGGCCCGTCCCCAAACGAAAAAATCCACAGGAGTTAAATCGGGTGATCGAGGTGGCCAAGGGATGGGCCCGTCTCTGCCAATCCAGCTCTCTGGGAAACAATTATTTAAATGTTCTCTCACGTTTAGGGTCCAGTGTGCTGGACAACCATCTTGTTGAAAAATCAGTGGTCTTCTCATTGTCAATATTGGTATTTCGGTCTCGTCCAGAAGCTCTGGGAGATAGTTTTGGAGGAATTCCAGGTAATTTTCTCCATTTAAATTATCTGGCAGGAAGTGGGGACCAATCAACGTTCGGCCGATTACTCCTGCCCACACGTTAACTGAAAATTTCCTTTGGAACGACACTTGCTTCTTCCAGTGTGGATTGTTCTCCTTGTCGGTCCATCGATGAAGATTATGGAAATTGGTAATTCCTTCTTTCGAAAATTTTGACTCATCGGTCCACAAGACGGATTTTAAAAACCATGCATCTTCAATGTCACTATTTAACAAAAAGCGACAGAACTGAATCCTTCGGGGGGGATCTTCATTTTCCAAACCTTGTACACCCGTGCCGTGGAAAGGATATTTGTTTTCTCGGTGCATCGTATTCCACACCTTCCATACCGAAATGTTGAGGTTTCGAGCTACTACTCTGACGCTCGTAGTAGGATCTGCATCAAAAGCTGCAATAATGTCTTCCTCGATACTTGGGTGATGTCTTCCCGGGTTGAATCCAGATTCCGCGCGATGGATTCCAACTACAGAAAGCCGACGAAATGTGTTGTAAAACACTCTGACATTAGGTAATCTGCGATTCGGATATCTCTCTTGGTACATTCGTCGCGCCAAAGATCCATTACCGTCAGCTCTGCCATACATGAAGACGATATCCGCATATTCTTCATTCGAAAAAGTAGCCATAGTCGATTGATCACACAAATAAAAGTCCAAAATCACTGAAGGAGCTCACAGCTAGGGCTCAACACCTTAAACACCTCCAAAATCAACACGTGAAGGAGCGCACAACGTCATGCGGTGAATTGTGTAAACACGATGCAATTAAAACGTCTAGTCACAAGGGCAGTCGTTACTTGACTAACTGAGGGTCCGAAGATGTGACGAGTCCACTCGACTACTCGGGTACTAGGTAGTACTAGTGTAAATAGATAACGACTTTATATCCTTAGCAACTAAGCTGATTTTTCTATTGAATAACAGCAGTTCAGTAGACGCTACCCGAGAGTCGAAAAAAGGGCAAGTTTGTTGTCGTCGCGCGGCGGCTTTTGTTAGCGAGTTCCCAGAATTTGATTGGTGCGCGTGCACCATAATTCTAAGAATGAATCAGTTACCAGTTCTAACAAAAATCAATAGTGCATTAGCAAAAATGTTGCATTATTTTAATCTGTTTAAAAATTAAATATTCCACCTCAATTTGCTTTGTACATCCTAATTCCAAGAGTTGATGAGACATCTGCGTAAATAGTACCTCAAAAGAAAGGGCAATAACCAAGCATGTTTTTAAAAAGGTTTGTACAACTGAGGCTTTTTTTTTATTTTTTTATTATGCCGTAAACAAAACATTTTCTTGATTTTTAAAAGTTTCTTAAACTTGAATATAACGTAGAATGTTTCTCTGATGACACAGTTGCTTGGGAATTATTTTGTTTGAGTAATCACACATTACTTAGGTAGATAAAAAATAAATAAAAAATAATAACATAGCAGCTTTTACTGGACACTATTAACAATTATTTGAAAAAAAAGGGTATTATTATTAAAAACCTTAGAGTTTCAAAAAAAAATACAAGGAACAGACTTCGTCTAAGACAAGTTTAGCTTAATAAGTTCTAAATGGTCTAAGATATCACCCCCTTCAGGCTTTGCACCCATCTACCAAACACCCTGTATATATGATAGGAACAGACAAAAAAACCCTATGGCTGGCCAAGTGCGAGTCGGACTCGCACATAAATGGTTCCGTACCATCGAAGTAGGAAAGCCCCATTTAATTTATATTATTTTTTGCTTTAGCAGCAACAATAAATACCTACACATTCTGTGTAAATTTCCCGCTGACAGACAGACGGACGGACAGTGGAAGCTTAGTTATAGGGTCCCGTTTGATTGCTAGGGTAACCTAGCAAGAAAACAAACAAGTCACCGACTTTTTCATATATTTTGCAAAAAAAGCTCTTACCAGGAGAATTCGCTAAACAAAAACAATCGATTTTATTCACCTGTAACGACTAAATCTGAAACAGTTACTGTTACATGGCGCAGGCGAACGTTTCTAGTCAGGTGGCGGCCTAAGCCTTTCAGTCTCACAAATTCTTGTCAAGCATAACTTTTACAGTCATTTTAACTAGAAACTGCCTCGTTGGTCAAGTGGTCGCAAGCGCGAGACTGCTGTCTGCTGTCTCTGGCCAAGTTTTATTGGGTTTGTCGACCAGGAATTTCTCAGTAGCAGCCACGAAGTCTGGATTCAATAGGCTCGCCCCTTATTAAATGGGGCTTAAACATAACTGGCGAAATATGGGTGTACTATAAGGTACACCTCTGCCTAACCCTTCGGGGATTACAGGCGTGATGTTTGTTTTGTAACCAGAAGTTATTAGCAGATCATCAACAAAAAAATATATTCGAGAAGTTAACTCAAACGATTTCGACTCGACGTAGGGGTAATAAAAGCGAGACAAAAAAAAAAAACTACTTCCCCAAACTATAGGAATTTCCCTGTATCGCGGATGCGTTCACAAACATTTAAACTCACATACAAAAATACCCAGACCCGGAACAATGTAGGCCATACCTACAAATATTTGTTCCGTGTGGGGATCGAATACCCGCGGCACGCAGCGCAGCAGTCCAATCGCTCAGCCACTGCGTCGACCGTACCGCCCTGAAATTGCATGACAATTACTTTTGTGAGAAGAAAAAGACAGCTATTCAATAGTACCTGGTTGCCGAGAGTGGCCTAGAGGTCCAGAGGAGTTTCGAGGTGTGGTGGCAAAGCTGGAGAATTTTAGCCTGAAGGTAAGTAGGAACAGAACATAATACTTATTCTGTGATATCGGCGCTCTCCAGTCCTGTGCCCATAACTCTTGCCGGAAACGCCCACAACGATCTGTTCCAATTTCCGGTACGTCGGGTCGCTTGTCCAAGTGGATGGCGAAGTAGACCGAGAGGTAACGTACCGGATTAACTCAGGATTGATGCAATTGCGATGGGTCACTGGAACAACTTGTGACCGGGCATCCGTGGGCGTCACAAGTTGAAAGGGGAAAATATACAAATCCGTGTCTTAAGTATGGATCGGAATGCTGGTTTATTCCCGGTGGTTGTCCCGACCTTGTCGTCCCTACTGAGTAGTGGGTACGGATAGGGAAAAAAAGTTTCGTTCCTCCCCAGTGGTGATGATTGGAACTTTTATTTCCCATTCGTTCGGCTAAGTACCTATGGACCGAGAGTCAAAATGCAGTAATGGTAATTTCAAAAACAGATTTCACTTTTTTTTGTCATTCGTATCCAGTGGGGACGACCGGAAATAAACCGGAATGCTGAACTGTAAAGATGGATACATGTATGTTGGAAGTGGATGTGTGAGAGGGGGAGTAAGACCAAGGAAACGACTACCTAATGGATTGTGTGAAGAAAGAAAAAATAGCGTGACGTTTGAGGAGGAGAATGAAAGAAATAAAACGTGTTGCGCCGACCCTAACCCCATAAATGGGAAAAGTGCAGGAAGATGATGATGACAATAGTACTTTATGAGTAAAAGGGAAGATTTAGTGTGAGAGACTTCCCCGTCGGGGCTGCGGGTTGTACACTAGTCACCGCAGCCTCGACATATAGGGCCAAGAAGGAACATGGGTGGTTTTTAGTCAGTAGAAGTCTGACACTCTCTTTCGCTCTGCCCAAAAGCGAGAGGGGATATATGATGATTTCTCACCCCCCACCCCCCAAAATAAAAAAAGTGTGAGAGACTTTCTAAAATGGTCGTTTTTTATAATTTTACTAACAGTTGAAATATTATTTAAGAAACAGGGGCGGGTCGTCAGCCTTAAGAAACCTGCTCACTACACCGTTTCATCCCATGACCATGCTATGACCGTATCAGGTAAAAATATTCACTGGATTGGTATCTTCTCAGGACTCAGTCGCCGCGCTTCCACACGTGCGGTGGGACTGAAAGTACTGCATTATGCAGTCGGTATCAAGTATCACCTTTGTTTTATATCATCATCATCATCAACAGCCGCAGCAGATGGTAGATGTCACATGTCTAAAATTTTTTTGGTTCTAAGACATTTCCGGTTTCCTTCAGCGTTGAGAGAAGAGCGGTGATGATATAAATTACACAAAGTAATTTGCCTGCCTGGGTTCGAACCCACGACTTACAGTTCGTAAGTCAGGGCCGCCACCACTGCTCCCCGTTAAATATGCCGTGTCCCTGTTTTATATAATGGTAGTAAAATAAAAAAAATAATAAAACACACATTGATCACATAAACGTTGTAATAAGAGATGGCAAAATAGACATACTAACGATGTATCTAACACCGTTAACATCACATACATAGTTGTAAAACAGTAGTTACACACAAATCATGCATAAATACCACAATAAATACGACACCTTTGCTAGAATTAGCATTTAAAAGGAAGTATCTAGTACAAACTACTACAATTAAATAGACCGTGAATTTTATATTTCACTTTCTATCACAGCATAAAGGTCAAACTTAATTCTAGTTTTAAATATTTATTTTTGTTAAACAATTATGTTCTACTTTACTTAAAATAAGTATCCCGTGTCTTGCTCTTGCACTTAGTACAAAGACAATAAAACGCACATATTATTAAGGAAATAGCATAAGTTATAATGAAAACTTATTCTATATTTTAGATGTTTACCTATTAACTGAAACTGCGCAGGCATTCAGAGAGCTTGATTAAATTATTAATGGTGGTATTGAGATAATTTAAACGTATATCTAATGTTCTCACTACACTAACTAAAAGATCAAAGCAACTCTAGAAATAGGTACATAAAAAAATAGGCACACCTAGTTTAATAATATAACATAATAATACTGATAAATAGGCCGTCTGTTCGTACCATCTCCATTTTGCTAAAAGCAATACAGCTCACCTATGAGAAAACATCAACAGGAACCCACTTAACTACACACACAATTAATGATAGTTAAGTTACTTTCTATTTATCTCAGAATCAAAAAACAAATATAATAAAGTAAGTCTAGTTTGGAAATATTTTCCAATTCAGTGTTGCACCGGGCGTCTATCAGAAGCTGTTTGTTTCAGTTAGGTAACTTATCTAAACTTCAACCAGGATCCCATAAGAACTATTTAAATGGTATAAAGATTGCTCATGAAAAAATAACTTATATTATTTATGATCAAAGCGTTATAATTATATTAATTTTTCCTATGTTATCCTGAATGGAATACTAGTATATAAACATGTAATCACCAACGGTCTCTCCTCCCGCGACCCCCTGGTCCCCCCCCGCCGTAGCCCCGGCCGCCACCCCCACCACCGCCTCCACGGCCGCCGCGACCCTGGCCTTCACCCCTCTCCTTGTCTCTGCGTAACTTCATGCCTTCGAACCTTGTAGCCATTTGCTCAAGTTCATCAGGCACTTCCTGATTTGCTTCCTCAAGGATTTTGATGAGCTCCCTAGCATTTCCCCAATCATTTCTTGCTATAAATGTCAAGGATATGCCAGTTTTTCCTGCACGTCCTGTCCTACCAACTCTGTGGACGTATTCTTCAATATGTCGTGGGAAATCTAGGTTGATGACATGGGTTAGGTCTTTTATGTCAATACCTCGTGATGCCACATCAGTAGCAACCAATATGTTGACAGTTCCATCAACCATTTCACTTAATGCCGCTTCACGATCAGACTGTTCTCGATCTCCATGCAATGATTGGCACTCTATGCCTTTAATACATAATTCTGTTGAAATATGTGTTGCAGTGGCTTTTTTGCCACAGAATATGATGACTTTATCAGTAGGATCCATATTACTTAAAAATTCAAACAGGGCTTGTTCTTTTTCAGATTCTTCAACAAACATAATTTTCTGTGTGACAGTGTGCACTGCAGCAAGATCTAAAGATCCAACATTAACTTGTATTGGGTCCTTCATATAAGATTCGGCAAGACGACGCACACCTGGTGGCCAGGTAGCTGAAGTCATGACTGTTTGCCGATCAGGCCTTACATCAAACAATGATTTTCTGATCTGTGGTTCGAATCCCATATCTAACATCCTGTCAGCTTCATCCAAGACAATGTAAGAAAAATTAATGACATTCAAATGGCGAGCCATCACCAAATCGTTTAGTCTTCCTGGAGTTGCTATTACAATGTCTACACCTTTAGCAACTACTTTAATTTGCTCCTTGCGATCTCCTCCACCATAAACACAAACTGATTTGATACCTTTATACTGGTACTTAGACACTTCTTTGTCGATTTGTAGAGCAAGCTCTCGGGTAGGGGCCATGATAAGAACGGTTGGGCCCTCTCTTTCTTCTCGAGGAATTGTCTGGCCTTCAATATGTATGAGAGCTGGCAGGAGGAAGGCCAAAGTTTTTCCTGTGCCAGTCTGAGCTATGCCAATCAAATCATCGCCTCTCAATAGAATGGGCCAAGATTGGCTTTGAATTGGGGAAGGTGTTTTAAAGTCTTGCTTGTATATTTCTTCTAAGATTTCTGGATAATCTTGGAATGCTTGTTCAAAAGTCAATACTGGATTTGGTATTGGGCGCAAGCCAGGTTTTTCATCAAATGTACGCTTTACCTGTATGTCAAAGTTGGCAAGTCGCCATTCTTGGACCTCCTCTGCTGACATGGCTGCTACCTCCGGATCTTCTTTATAAAAATCTTTGATAATTGGAGGTAGGTTTTCATATCTAGCGGTTTGAGCCTCAGTGTGAAATGCATTGAGCTTTTCCCAATCAATGACTTGGACACCACCATCAGAAGTCTTAAAAAAATCTGACTGACCACTGCTGTCGTGGCCTGTAGTCTGCTCTTTTTCCTGGGGTTTAAAATCTTCACACAAAGCGTTTATTAATTCTTCTGCTTTTGAGATAGCTGCGTCTGTGCCTGTCAGGGTGACGTCGGCTTCATTACCGCTAGAATCACCGATTTTAATCTTAGCGTCAGATTCGTATTGAAGATCTTTTATTTTAGCTCCACCTTTGCCTATTATACGCCCGACTTTGTGGGAAGGAACATAAATGACTTTCTTATTACCGGAATCTCTTTGTTGGAAGTCGCGTCGGCCGCTCGTGTTGCCACCGCCGCCAGCGTCGCGGTCAAAGTTGCGGCGGAAATCGCCACGGTCACTATTGTTACCACGTTCCCTCCAATTGGTATCATTGTATGAGCTTGATCCTCTGCCTCTGAACGTTCTACCACGATATTGCCGTGTTTGAGGCGCGGGAGCTGATGGAGCCGATGCCGGTGTAACACTCGCCGGCTCATTCCAATCGTCATCCCATTCAGCCATTTTATGTATGTTTATTTACTACGAGTCGTAGATATGTCTTTTAGTGAAATAATACTAATAAACAAGGAAATGTTTTAAGTTACGAAGCTTTTTCAAAACAACAAACGCGTTGTTCTGCAACAAATCGACAACGTGATTGATTGGATTGTCAAATTTTTCAACTGCTGCGACAGTTTTTATTTTAGCATGTCCTTTTGCGTGTAAACATGGAAAATCAATCTTGTAAATATTTTGTTATATTTCGTGCAGATTTGAGTAGAAGTATAGGCAGTAACTGATTTTTTATTTTGTATAAAAATATTGATTTCTAATATTTTGTGTATAAAACGTTTTTGTTCATTTTTGATCTCTAGTGAAATGGAACGCTTCTATAGTGATGGGGCGAATGGGCAAAATATTGGTTAAAAACATTATATTGAGAGCCGTAGTTTTTTAAGGCGGGAGTCGGGGGGGGAGGAGGAGAGCTACCCTCCAGTCACTGACCTCTAATAAAATACCTCCAGTACTACCCCCATCCACCGGAACCCCATGGTAATGGAGATATCCATGGTTTTGAAATTAGAATAGCGCTAAAACGTGAATATTTTTGAGTTGAGTTGAGTTAATATTTTTTTTTGTAATTAAACCCTATTTTTTTACCCGACTACGGTGAACTCAAAAGGAAGGGTAATGATTTTGGCAGTGTGTGTATGTAATATGTATGTATGTTTGTATGTTCTACCGTAGCGCCTAGACTACTGAACGTAATTTAATAAATTAGCTGTCATAGATTCGTAAGAATAGCCCGGGTGACATAGGCTATATAAATTTTAACAATTCTTTCTAAGACGCAATTAAAATGTCAAATTCTAAGCTCGTAAAAAAAATAATTGAGATAATCACAACAAGTTTGGTATCAAGTTATAGAGGTCAGTCGTAGTCGCATGCTAACGGCAACAGCAGCTGACTTCTTTATCAATGAAAATGCCATGAAGGAGCATCAAATATCAGTTGCATGCGACTACGGCGCGGCGGTCCTCTATTTATATTTGAATAGAAATATACAAATTCAATATAATGAATATCAGACAAGAATTATTTCCTTGTTTTATACTTTTAAGACCGCTGTTTGTAGTTGGGTTTTAGTTTTTAAACCTATTTTTTTATATACACACATCAACACGGTCTAATAATATGGGATATTTCATACTCAATTAAATAACTCGAAAAGTACTGGCCACATTGGAATCTTTTATACACCGATTTATTTGTAATTTATCTCAGACTAATTCCAAATTCAAATTTTTGAAAATTTTTTTGTTTCGGTGGCATAAAAATGTCTTGAATAGTCTTGATGTGTAGGAGAGGGAATTTTCATTTGTGCGAAATTTAGAAAACGATACGAATTACGTTTAGTTACAGTTTTTTTTTCATTTTTAAACGAAAGATAAAGTTAAAATTGAGGTATTGTAGCCATGCAACGCCAACATTTGACGAGGGCGGAGATGTTACGAGCTGTGGGAATGCTGGAAGCTGGGTCTGTTCAGCGTAATGTTGCTGAGGCCATAGGGACCCACCAAAATGTAATTTCAAGATTGTGGACACGCTATCGTGCCACAGGTGAAGTAGCGGAGAGGCACCGGGGGCCAAGTCGCATCACTACCCCCAGACAAGACCGATTTTTGCAAATTACTGCGCGAGCTCAACCAAATGCAACGGCGACTCAATTGGTCCAAAGGCTGCGAGTGGAACACCAAGTGCTTGTGAGTGACCAAACTGTAAGAAGGCGACTGCATGAAAGCAATCTACGCTCTCGTAGACCACTCCGGGTCCCACCTTTACGGAGAGGCAATCGTGGACGACGATTAGAATGATTTCGTGTGAAGTTCTGAAGACGCGTAGTATAAGAGAACTTCGTTTATTATATAAATGAAATCTGAAGCATTTTATAGTTAGTTTAATAATATCTTAGTACAAAAAATATGTTTGACACACACGTTTTTATATTTCCTAAGAATATTACCATAGCAACGATTGCCATAGAGGATTAGTCCTAGCAGAGTAAGAAGGTATGTTGTAGAACATACTTCACACCCTCGAAAGTTTTAAGAATTTTTGGTTAAATTCTTAAGTCCCTTTCTGGAACTTAATTCCTTTAGTTTGGGCCCAAATAGCGGCTTGGTAAATAAGTCAGCGAGTTGGACTTCACCAGGAACTTGTTTGACACTGAACTCTTCATTGCTTACACATTCTCTTACAAAGAAGTGTTTTATTTTTTTATATGTTTGGTGCGCTTGTGGTATTCGTATTTTGTATTGTGCGCTAAGAACACTGCCGACTTGTTGTCTATGTTTAGGACTGGCTTTTCGGCCATGGTCCAATGTGCTGTTCACGGATGAATCCAGGTTCGGCTTCCATCCAGATTCACGAAGGACGCGTGTTTAGCGAATTCCTGGACGATGGAGCCGTCTTCAGAACCCTCAGGAAGTTCACCCATACCAAGGAGGAACAATTATGGTTTGGGCAGAAATTCGTCTTGGAGGACGGACGGATCTCGTTTGGATGCGGGGCAATATGACGGCAGAACGATACGTCCAACAGGTGCTGGGGCCCGTAATCTTGCCCCACAGAACACAAATGGGGCAAGATTTCCTGCTCATGCACGACAATGCCCGGGCACACACGGCGAGAACGGTAGCAGCTTGGTTACATACACACAATGTTAGGGCCTTAGACTGGCATGCTCAATCGCCAGATCTAAATCCCATTGAGCATGCGTGGGATATGCTGCAAAAAGAGCTCTGAAGGAAGTTCCTGAAAATCTGGCTACAGAAGATCAACTTTTTGCGCACCTCAGAGGGACATGGGACAATATTCCGCAGCAAGACATTGACAACCTTGTTTTGAACTTGCCGAAACGTTGCCGATGTGTTATGAACATCATGGGCGCTTTCTCAGACTACTAACTTCAAGTTTATAAACACAAATTAAATGATTTTTCAATTTTTTTCAGTTTTTACTCACAAATTAAAAGTTAATTCATTTACGGTTTCCGTCTATGCTTCATTTTTTTTCCATAAAATCCTGAAATTTTAATCGAAGTACCTTAACCATTATTAAAAAAAATGGTAGAATATTAAATAACGTATCTTTTAAATATATACATGTCATATAAATAATTAACACATTGATAGTAATCCGCTTTTTTAAAAATATCCCTAGACCGTGTTGATGTGTGTTTATATATGACTTGACACTGACCGGCAAATTGCAAAAAAACGTATGAAAATTCGTTTTCGCGGGCTACCTTGTCGCATCATCTCTATGGACTGTATTTTCGAAATCTATGATGTGCAATTTTTTTTAAAGTAACTGAAAGTCATCCCCAAGAAAACAAGATCGGTTTATAACGTTATTGCATTGTAACCTGTTATTTTGTCAGAGTAACAGTTATACCAGGGTAACGGGCAGCCCTAGTTATTTATCATCTGTATGTTTTGTGCGTGCGTGAGGTTCGACGGCAGACAAACGAACGAACGGGGAACGCGAGTTTACCGAAATAATTCTGATTTAAAAGCTTAAATTTAAATTATAAATACATAGGGTATAAAATACGTCTACAAAAAATGCGCGTAGCTTAGAAGATTATTGTTTCTTAATTTTGCACTTAGCCTGACGTCCCAATAAACAGGCAAAATGAGTAACTGGGCTAGAAGGATGCATCGGCGAGCTGCTACATTGAGCAATGTGGTTACGTCTTGCGGGCATCCCAACTCTTTGCCATATCCGCGGAGATTAGAAAAAGTGAAGTTTGGTGCACCGCTACATGAAGTTTGCAAGGATGATATCCCTGGACCCTTGCTTGTTAGTATTTATGTGATTTGAATTCTTGACAACGCCCCTGAGATTTTTGGTTGTTGTATTGATGAAATGAGGTGTTCTGAGTTGAATTGATAGGAACAGGTTCTTTTGGTAGTCATAATATACTGAACTTTGCTGCCATAGTGCGGCTGTTTCATGCTACTCGATAGGTATAACATGTCGGAAGCGGTAAAAAAAAGTCAATAAGGCTGAAGTGTTTAGTGTGTCGTGAGTTTGTTTTAGAGATAATGCTGTGGTGATGTGCAGGTGCTGATTCTGAAGCTGAACAAGGAAGCGCCGCTGCGTCGCGATGTGTTCCGCGCGCCTGGCCACCAGGGCGCCATGAAGAAACTCATACACTTCCTGCAAACTGGCCGCCTGGTCAATGTAGACAATTACTCTGTTTATACTATTGCTAGTGTGCTCAAGAAATTTCTAAGGTAATGCTTATAACATTGTACATACCTATTCATCTTATACAGATATCTAGGTAGTGATCAATGATACCAAAAATTTGTCATAGGATTTTCGAGTCACCTGCAATGCAAAACTCTGCATGGTTAGTTTGTTGCATGTTTACCAAAATAAACATTAAAGACTAGTTTTCTATAATCTGATAAGAATTAAAGTAAATATTTTTGTTTGCACTATCAGAAGTGATAGTACAGTAATGTTTGATAACTACTTGACACTGTAGATTGATTGATTTTATTAACAAGAGACACACTTCCTAACAATCCTAACAATTGTTACTGGTTTTAAGTAATCATAGTTACTAAAAAGTGAATGTTAGAATTTTATGTTAGGCCATGTTACTCCAGAAGCCTAGCATAATATCCTCACTTCTGTGAGTTTCTTTGTTTAAATTATGGTGAATATGCAATGAGTATCTTGAAAGCCTGGTACTAAAGTGAGGTTGACTGTCATAGTTCTATTACTTGTAGGAACAAATTGTCTCATAGAAAGCCTCTGGTTTCAAAAATCTAGTGAATCTCCAAAACTAATGATCCGATTAAAATAAAATTTACTGATGAAAAGGATTATTTGTGGGTGCTATAAATTATATCATGACTGTATAATAGTTGAGCTATCACAATGTTTGCAGAGGAAGTTGAGGGCGAAGAGCTAGTATTAGTAGTATACCCCAATCATCAAGATGGCATCATCATCACTATGGATATTATTTTAAAGTTATAATTTAATCCAATAAATTAACAGGCAACTTAAAAAAATTAAAAACTAGCAGACCTTATAGGTGACTTCATATTATAAAGAGGAAAGATTTGTATTTTTGTAATGAATAAAATTAAAAATACTTTACAGATTTGAATAAATCTTTTACCGCTGGGAAGCTACACTATCCCCAGGTGACATAGCCTACTTTTTTCAGTGGTGCTTATGGCATGCACTCAACAAATACAACATTTGGGATATTTTCTTTTCGGAATTATACACCCATCCAAAACACGATACCAGTGTGGTCTATGTGTCATGCCCTAAATGTCCATATGCCCAAATGTTGCTGCTATAAATGTGACAAACATCATTTTTCTTTCTTTCTTTCTATATTCTAAACAATTAAGTCATTTACATTACGATTTCAAATTTTATTATTGTTTTAGGAAAATCCCAGGTGGAGTGTTTGGACGAGACGGTGAAATGCATCTGTTTACTGCTGTGGAGCTCCCTGAAGAGCAGCAAGTTGATGAAATACGCAGGTGAGTGGCTTCTCATGCTGTTTACTTTTATTTTCATTTTTAATTGTGTGCCAAGACTGAACTTTATGTATGGTGTCTGGGCCGCGGGTTGTTCGAAAGATACCTCGACATCGGACACAAAGGGCTAAGAAGAAACAACAGGCTCTGACCGATCTGGCACTGAAGGGCTACGAAATATACATTCGATTTAAACCTAATATTGCACTAAATTATGACCCAAAAAGAATACAATGTTAAATGCAAATAAAATAATAAATGAATGGACTAACTGGTCTCATTTTCAGCCATTTCACTCACCTATAGTATGATAATACTCTGGTAATTGTTTCAATTTGGTATAAAATTAAGTAAAAGTAAAGATATAAATGTAAATTTTGTGCTCTTTTTCAAGTAATTAATTGTTACATTTAATTATCAATTAACAAACAGGTAAAGAAACTGTTTAATCAATCAATTTAGTAAGTGTATGTGACTTTGTTTCTCCAAATAAAACTATTTGCATACATTTGCAACTACATAATATTTTGACGAGTTGCTATCCTAAGCAAATGCAGATGTGTGGTTACAGTATTTTAATGTAGGGTTACCAACCTCCGGAGGACACGGCGAAGCACACCGTGGAGTCCTGCCCCGCTTAAGCGGAGCCCTTTCGCGTCCGGGTGCAAGCCATGGTCCGGGGCGAGAGGGAATGGGACGCCGGCGCCTCCTTCTGCGAAGCAGTAATACTAGCGAAGGAAGTGGCGGAACGTGAGAGGGAGAGAACCTCTCGTCCCAGCTGTGCCGCGGTTGGCGCTCCGGGCGTCGGGGGCCAAGAGATGGCTTCCGGCCACCGTAGACGCGGGCCTGTGGACGGTGAGTAATGGGCTAGCTCGCCGTCCGTCCGTCTTAAGACGACGACAGGCCGTATCGACGTCGTGTTCGTGTTCACGCGCGTCTCAAAATCTCAAAGAGATGTCGCAACATTGAAGGGGCCTGCACGGGCCAACGCCCGTCGGGGCTGTGGGTTTTTCGTAAGAGATACCGAGGCCTCGGCACAAGGGCTAAGAAGGAACATGGGTAGTTTTTAGTCAGTAGAAGTCTGACCCTTCCTTCCGCTCTGCCCAAGAGCGGGAGGGGTTATTTGATGATTTCTCATCCCCAAAAAATAAAAAAGGGTTACCAACCCGTCTTCTTCCTTGACTAGTGTCTGTTACTGGTTTATTATAACTTAAACCCTTCAGCATGCTGGTAAAATAACATTAAGTCCTTCCATCCTAGGAAAACCTATTTTTGGTGGGACCTCTGATCAAGTTATTGCCAATTTCTTTTGGGTCCCACTTTCATCAGTTCATCTTAAAAAAGAAAAAGTATATTTACTTCTTTTACGGAAATGTGGTTTCGCATCAATCCTGCGATTTATGTAGTATTTGAGTACACTTACCCAAACTAAGTTTTCCGATCGCGGTGAAAGAAGAAGCTGTTATTGCTATTAATCCTTCTAGTAGCACAAATAGTCTCATGTCATGTTAGTTGCTCTGGAGAATGCCAGATTCAGGACCCTTTTCAGCATCTAAATTATAATCAAGCAGCGTCTTCCGT
Source organism: Diarsia rubi (assembly GCA_932274075.1). NCBI lineage: Eukaryota > Metazoa > Arthropoda > Insecta > Lepidoptera > Noctuidae > Diarsia > Diarsia rubi. The sequence continues at coordinate 8,175,988 of OW026433.1, forward strand.
GAGTTACCTATATGTATAGGACAGTGCTGGCCCTGGCAGAAGGGTTACATGTATGAAAACTTTGCTGTAAATCAGGGCGAATGGATTGAATATAGAAAGTACCCGAGCGCTCAATGAAAAGTTGATACGCAGGAAAACCTTCGTTCCGTTCGCTCCGTTTCCGAGGAGGAATAGAGCTATGGTATTAGAAATTACGATCCTCAGCAGTGAGGGTCCGATTTAGAAGAGTGGAAATCGTGAACTGCCTTTTTAGTGTCTTCTAATTTATATAAATATATGCATTGTTCATACAAGTGCAATGAATACCGTCACAGAAGCGGCACGGCAGTTTCCCATGCAGGTGTACATTTGTGCAAGTATTTATATACTCTGTTAGCTCATCGCACGAGTGTAATGCTCGTAGGTAACCCGTTTTCCTCTGTTGACTTTTATGTAATCGTGTAGGATGATAAGCACCTCAAATGCATTGTTAGTACATTTTAACGAAATGGTTACGGGGTTTTTAACAATATTACTATTTATTGTATATGTACTATAAAGCCACTTTTTACATTTAGATATATTATTTTTAATGACGATGCCCTGGTGGCTGAGAGAATGTCATGCTCACTCAAATGTCTCGCTGATGGTGGCGCGTGTGTCGGATCATTTAGTTCCCTTCAAAATGGTTGAGTTGAATGGTGCTGATCCATGCGTCATGTTCGTGAACGGGCGCTGTCAGTGGAGACTGGTCATCTCTTAGTTGCCATGGTTTATAAATATATACATATTTTTTTTGATTTGTTTATTATACTTTTTTACTCCGGACGCTCTTAACTTGCACGTCTTGCTACATAGTTCTCACATAATATACCATCTCAACATGAATGATGTAATGTACCAAGATTTTGTAACAATATTTTGATTTAAAAGAGTGTCCATGGAGTTTCTTGCCCGTTCTTCTCCATAGAGATCTACGCTAGGGAACTGGCAACTACAGTACTTTCACAAGTTATTATGCCTTGTGACTGTGACTGTAGCTTAGGAGTGCAATACGTTGTTTCGGGGGTTGCTGCGTCGGGTTGCGCGGCGCCGGATGTTACCGGCGGCGAGTGCTGTGGGTGCGGGGGCGCGCGGCGGCGCGTGCCGTGGTGGCTGGTGCGCGGGGCTCCGGGTCGCGGGGCGGCGGTTGCGCGTTGCGGCGTGCATTCGTTGTTCCGTGATTCGAGGTCTCGTGCATTCGTTGTTGCGGTGTGCGTCGCTGCGTGCTTTTTTTGCTTGCAGTGTTCGTCGTTGCGGGCATTCGGCGGCGTGTGGTTCGGCGTGGTGGCTTTCGGAATGACGTATTGCACTCGTAGTTTTGTTTTATGAATTGTTCTTATGACATTCAAAAGTGCCAGTAATGGTTTAATTGAAATAAATGCTTTGAGTTTGAGTTTGAGTTTGAATTGTATCAGTATCATGTACGTCACAATAAAAAATTAAGTTTTAAAAATCAAAACGCGACTACAAATAAAAACGCTGACTAATAAAACCGGGGCATTAAAAGTAGAAAACAAGAAAAATCGTCTTGTAAGTAGATAATTTATAAGTATGTTTACCAGTTGTCTAGTACCCATAACACAAGCTCTGCTTAGCTTGGGACTAGATGGCGTTGTGTGATAGTTGTGGAATATTATTATTATTATTATTATTATTATTAATTTGATAATTATTATAGAGGACAGCCGTAGTCGCATGCTACTGATACTTGATGCTCCTTCATAGCGTTCTCATTGATACAGAAGTCAGCTGCTAGCTGCTAGTTGTCATTAGCAACCTGGATTAACATAGGATACTTCTTATCCCGGTAGCATGATCCCGTGGGACAACTATCGAACTTCACGCGGGCGAAGCTGCTGGCACAAGCTAGTATTATATATAAAAAACTCGTGGGACAACTATCGATTAGTAAATAAATAATTGATAACCGTCAATATTGTGATGCTTATGTTGTGTATTTTCTATTTCTTCTTCCCGCCTTCCTATTTGATGCAACACGTTTCTTGCAGTCAACCATCACGCAATCATTTACTCCGTTTTCTTCCATTTTATTCCTCAAATCAGCGTTTCCTTGGTCTGCCTCTCCATCCATAAAAAATAATGAACTAACATTATGATACTTATCTACGAACCGAGCACCAAGAACTAAGATGTTTATAACCGTAAAGCTAAAGCTGTACCTACCGTAGAGACCTCTGTCACGTCCACCCTCATAAGATTAGATGTCCCCAAGGAAACACCCTCTTTTGCTGGCGCAATAATAGCCTGCCTAGCAAAATTACATTACAAGCCCCTGCCTTGTCGAGGCATAATGGGATCGTAATTAAAGTAAGGAACTCCAAGAAGGCGTACCTTCGTTGTAACGTATTCAGGGATATCTAGACTAGGCTTCGGTGCATCAGAATATTTCTAGTTTAAATAGGAACATTTAAAACATATTAATTTGACTTTGATTTGATTTATTTTTTATTTTTGACACAGATGCATGACGTGCATACAATGTATAAAAAAAACCAATAAATATACAACGCATAACAAATATTAAAAAATCCTCCTTTTGGGCTTCGCCGCAGTCGGGTAAAAAATAACAAAACAGGAAGGGTAAAAGAAATAGTCAACAGCTTATCTTCCATTCTAACTGCCGCACTCAGAGACGTTTAATCTTTACCAAGTACCGGCTTAAAGGGACAACAGGAGCTAAACGCGAGTTTTATAATGCGTTAAAGTATATGATTCACTGCAGTAAACAAAATCAGTAAAATATATGATATTCTTCAGGATATACGCCAGTGACATAGTGTGTTGAAAACAACAACTAATTGACTGATCGTTCTGATTTTTTGGCAAATTATTCTACAAGCAACATACTAAGGTCATAAGTGTTTATTTTTTTTTAGCCCAATCAATAGTTTTTTTGTAAATCGCATATTCTTATTCCCGAACATAATTTTGTATGGTGATAAAAAATACCCCTACCCTACCCTACGAAATTACGAGCGTGCCTTGCAGGGATGAGTTTCGCGGTCGTGGGGAGTGACACAAGCTCCATCCACTCGCTCAAGGTCGCTGGCATTTATTGTCGCCTTAGGATTCATTAAACATCTCTGAGTGCGGCAGTAGATCCGATAGTTTCTAAGATGGATCTGGATGAATGTTTGATCAGTACTTTTTCACGCAAAAACGGCTTTACGGATTGGGATGAAATTTGTCAAACAGATAGTTTATCTTTTCTCGTAGAGAGAAGACAATATGATCAGTGCAGCCGCTGCACAAGGAGCTTTGACGATTTCAAGCTTGTATTGCTTGCATTTGTACCAGATTTCCTAGCTCATTAATATTTGAAATGTTGCCTAAGTAATATTAACTTTGTCATAATGTACCGTTTGTTCCGCCATAGTATGGACTTTCACAATACATCAGTATTATGGATAGGAACAATGGTTGTTTATAGAACACCCGACCTGAATTTTGATGCGCACACGCGTACTAACGGTGTGCTTCGGTTGCTATGGACATGGCAGTAAACAAATAAATTATGGTTTGAGCTTGTACAAATGCTAGACAGAATATACTTATATATAATATGCTTAAATATTTAATCGTTTTAAATTATATGCGGAGAAAACTGCGCCAAAAACTGCTATGCCATTGGGAGGTTTTTAAGATTCTTCATGTAAATTAAAAAAAAAAAACATCATGATGTCTAAAATCTGTACATTAAAAAAAAAACGATCGTATTGAGAACCTCCTTTTGGGAATTCGGTTAATGAATCCATTCTTGTTTACGGTGAACAAAAAACGCTAGATTTACTTTTGTCGCCATTTGTAGGGTGAAGGATAAAAAACAATGATACATTGAACAAAAGAAAACAACTGACAGTTCAAGGTTAATAAAAAAAAATGGAGCACTACACTACAGAACAACGTCATACAGCCCGTGATACAATAAATTCAAATACTGTTTGAGGCATTTCTTGATTCCTCCCTCGTTTCGGTGATTAGAATTGCACCCCTCTAGATCATTTGATTTAACATCACTACTTTTTTTTTGTTATTTAAAGCCAAATGCCCTTGTCAACAAGCCTACAGTCACGCGTGCATTGTAGGAGGAGATTCAATTCATGTTTTACGGATTTTTCTGTAGTATAATTTACTTTTACATTTTTGTTTTATGTTGTGTCTTATAGCATCGTATTGGATGTATTGTCTGTAATGTTGCTATAACTAGTGGCAAATAAATAAATAAATAAACTCAGCATTATCAAAACTGCTGCATTTATGCAAAATGGTGATGAAAATCGACAAAAGAATGTGTTTGTTTCAGTAATGTCGTGGAGGCCATGTGCCCTAAATGCTATTCCATGCATGTTTGCTATTCTGTGTATCATAAATAATCATAAGATTCAATTAATACAATTGGGATCTACTAACTGTTGCCCGCGACTTCGTTCGCAGCGTTTGATCTGTACTTTTGTGAGAAAAAAAAAGTAGTATTTGCTATTTCAGACTAAAATCTACCTGTGTCATATTTTATCCAGATCCGTTCAGCTGGCGTGATTGATTAACAAACATCCATCCTAACTTTCGCATTTATAATATAAGGATAGACAAAAATAAAGTGTCGTTTTATATAATAGGCGTGACGACATAGTCAAAGAATCAATGATTTAATGATATTAGGGGAAATTACATACGAGAAGGATTTAAAACACTGGTTTAGTTTTATTTAAAAAATTAAGATTAGTAAGATTTTTAATAAAATAAAAGATTAAAATACTGATATCGGCCATTTTGATTGAAACACCAATCATAGCGCACTACGTCACGCCAATGTAAACATCACTAGCTGTCACTAGCTCACTGTGTTGTTTTGTTGCCGATTACGCATTTGGATATTTTTTTTGTTACTACAATACTTTGTGAACATCTTTAGCAATGGAATCAGGCTTTGTAAAAGCAAACAGTTCAAATTTGCCCAGGATAGATTTACTGATGTTGGGCGATTTCCTTGGGTCAAATAAAGAATTTTGCTCGTCCGAGTTCCGAAATGTGAAAACCTCCCTGTAAGTAAATTTTGTAAGTATCTAACACTATAAAAATACAACAAACTCGTTTTGAGCTTGTAGGAGTTTAGTTTATTTTCACTTTCATATGTTATTTTTACAATAAACTTGTCAGTTTATTTTTGAGGTTAGCTCCTTCGCAACTTGTAATAAAAGTTTGCTACTGAGTTAATAACCAACAAAATGAGTAAATTTCTGTAACTACAAAGCATGTACTAGTATCTTTTCTCATAGTAACAACCTACTATCATAATAACCGGGTCAGCTATGCAGGTCCAGAGGACAACATTTTTGGCATTCAATGTAATGCTAAAACTATTGCTATTGATGTGTTTTTACACTGAGGCACCGCACACCACTTATAAACTTTGTTATTCATTTTTAACACACGAATTATGGTAATGTTTGTTTTAGTTTCCTCTAGCTGCGCTTTGACATTTCCATGTTTACATAGGCGTGACGTCAGACCCGACGCCATGACACTGCGAGCTGTTTTCGCGCTCTATTTAATTTTTTTTTCAAAAATGGCTTATATCTTCGTTAAACTTTACTTTATTACTGAAATAAAGGTTTTTTCGTAAATAAAAAAGATGTACCCACATTACGGAAGAGGATTTCAAAATCTTTCGTCATGCCTATTAATTTAAATTTTGCGTAAATGCTGGGACACTATTACAAAGTGACTCTGTCTTACTATTTAACGCCTCAACAATTTCGAGTAATATTCATTCAGTTAGTCACCTGGGTTGGAACATAATACTTTTTTATACCAATTTATTCCGAATTTGCGGGCGAAGCTGCATGTAAAACCTTGTGCAGCAAATATAAACATTCTTTTAACTGTGGACTGTTCTCAACCCCGCCAACGAAACGAAACAATGTCATTGTATTTAATCCAACTTTTAGAGAATAGTTAGTCGTAACCGAGACAAATGTAATTGGACATGTCACGGCCAGAAACGGAGTAATGCTCTAATTTTCCATGTTTTTTGTTGAATCATTTTAGATGGCAAATGGGTAAGCCTTGTTGTCTTGGTTAGGCTATATAGCACATTGTGTGTAGTGACATTTTAAATTTGGAGTCTCTTTGAATGGTGCTAAGAACCCCAATTTAAATAAAACGAACCTTAACCTTTTTACATGTATGATAAATGTTCGTTTATAAAGTAACTATAGGTCCATACACTCGATGAACTTTAAAACGTATGTTGCCCTAAAAAGTTAAAAGGTAGGTGTGTCTGACATATTGAGCGTGAACTCCGGCTTCAAAATGGACACATCGTGTTTGAACTGTTCGGAGCCAGTCGACCATTAAGTCACCGTGTACCCGCCTACCCGGTTAGGGTATACAGGCGTGATAGATTTTCGCCCATAGATATAAATAAATAAATCCTCTATGAGGTGAACTCGGATGAATTAGTATTCACTGACAGTTCCACGTTCAAATCTGAACATCTTTTGTCGTAGAAGAACCGATGTTGCCGGTTCGAAAATGTCTGTACTTACGTACCATAATTCCGTTGACCGTGAACTCCCGATTTCTAAGCCATGGTCAGCATTTTGCTATTGAACTTTCTTTTTAAAATAACGGCTCAATAAAGGGCGATTCGGTCAATTGGGCGTTTAGTTTTCGTCGATCGACTATAATTAAGAACTCCTTTACTTTTTACATAATGAGTATAAGAGTAGAGGAAAACCAAAGGAACGATTGATGGAACTGAGTAAAAAGGTGAAAAGGCGATGTCAAATAGGCAAAAAAAGTCGATGTCAAATAAGATAACGAGTAATAGAGAATTATGAAAGAAGAAGACATGCTGCAAACGACCCCAAATGAATTGGGATAAGATAATGATGATGATGCTTTTACATAACTAACCACTACAAGTTTTAACGCATTAAACAGTAACTGCCGCACTCAAAGAGCTTTAATGATTACTTAGGACAATACTTAGTAAAGGTTTTGAGAGTTTTGTCATACAAAGGGATGTAAAACCTTTACTAAGTGACGGCTTAAGTAATCATTAAATATCTCTGAGTAGCAGTTAGTCATACATCAAGACGTGGTCCAATTCATTGTATAATCGGAACAGCATTGAGCGTATTAGCGTAATCGTTCGTTATTCAAACGATAAGTCGACGCCTCGTTCATACGTTATACAATGCCGTCGTTGAACTCATTGATATCAATCTTGAGCCACCGACTTATGCGGTTTTACCGTGAATTACACACTGAGGGTTAACGACCTCTCGTTTTTTATTTTCCTCTTATTAATGGGTCACTTCGATAACACCATTGAAGTACCAACCAGTAACGGGAATATCAGGAAAATAATTAATTAATTTTAGATCGTTGATTTGTTGATTTATTTTCCTTAATTTTATGAAAGTAGGTAAACTTTGTTTACTAGTTATACCGTTTGTTTTTAAAAGCTTATTTTGTTTTACAGATTACCGTTTGTATTTTTTTCTTCGAAATACTTATTAAGATATTTTAGTAACAACATCACGCCTGTAATCAAATCAAATCATTTTATTATCAGGCAATTAACTTACATAGTTTAAATGCCCTACAGACTAACATGCTTAATACATTTCATATGATATAAAAAAAAATCTTGTTAGTAAATTAAATAGAACCTTGAAACTATATTAGTAAAACTTCACTTGTGCACTAACTCACTGCGCGTTTATGTGGCACTTGCAAGGCGACAGTAGGTTCACGGCGGTGTTTTTAGTGGGGTAGTTAACATGACCGCCGTGCAATCTCCCCGGACGGTGCGGTATGCGTTAGGCATTTTTTACCGCACAACAAAAAAAAAAGTTACGTTAGTACTCATTAATTAGCACACGTCAGTTATCTTTAAGTCCCATGCAATAGGAGTCTTTTGTGATCAACTGGACCCGCGTCAAACTCACAGTTTACAAATCAACCAAGTCAAAATGTTACTTGTTCGACAGATCCTGCGGGTCCATTTCGAGTGGGGTCCAGTTGACTAAAAACCGGGCACAATTCCAGACTCCGTAATATTTTAGCTATCGCGTGTTTTATTCCAATATAACAGAAGCTATGTGTTTTAGATCGCTATCATTCTATCGAACATGCGATGTTTTTCAATAATCTTATTCAACAGTACCTATTAAAAAATACTATATTTTTTTCCGTTTTTGCTTTTGTTGATTGTTCTTTTTTTTATTTACACATGTTTCGTGCGAGCGTATTTGCGTGTTGGTTGCAGTTAATACTAAGATACTAGCTCAACGTTATCGCCCATCTCATGCATGAATGTTAACATAAAGGATCGTTTGATGGGACGTTGTGCTGATTCTAGAGGGAGCTAGTTCCCATGACCTCCGGTGCAAATATGGGAAGCGAACACGGGATGTTTTTTAATCAGTTAAGAGTCTGACAAACTACTTCGTGGACAATTATGACGAGTTTCCACCGCGAAACCAAAAAAAAAAAAATTGGCAGCAGCGGCAATCCTGCCTTTCAGCTAATGAATGAATGTTTATTTAAAAACTTTTTACTTCTTCTTCCTTGAATAAACCTAAGGGACTTGTGACAAATTATCTACTTACTTATCTATTTCTAATATTATATAGAGGTAAAGTGTATGTATGAACTACTGATCTGGTTTCGCAATTTCATACCCTAATGGGAAGCTACGTTATCCCCAAATGTGTCATAGTGTTCCCGTAAGATAATTTCCGACTAAAAGTCAAGCGAAACTCGGACAAATGCTAGTTAAATAAATTACGTGGGCAGAATGTTACTGGCAAGGAGGTGTTTTGAAGGTTCTCTTGTGTGACTGGAAATAATTTTAGAAGAGTGCTGATTCCCATATTTTTTTCATCATCATCACCAGCCTATAATGTGCCCACTGCAGGGATTCAGGCCTCTTCTCTATGAGAGGAATGAGATATAATCTCCCACGCGGGCCCAGTGCGGGTTCGTAGATATGACGTCTTCGAATTTTTTAGTTTTCCTTCATCGTTTTGAAATATTTTTTAGGCGCACTGTACACCATCATTATGTAAAGCTTTACTAGGCTAGCTTAACTGTAAGCTAAACTAAAGCATAACTTAAACTATTCAGCATCGAGTGTTCCACTTTTACGCTGCGACAGTCATCTGTCGGCCCCGCGTCATTGGCTACGGAGCTTTATTTAGCCGCTTCATTGATTTACTGGATCCAATGTTGTAGTCTGACCTACTGGAAATCTCGTACTATATGTGCTACAAAAGAATATTGTCAAACGACTATAGAATGGTCTTTAGACTGGTGCACTATTGCAAACATTTTATATTTCTTTGATCAGCTACGCCTTATATAATAATAACCTTCCTTTTGGGCTTCGCCGCAGTCGGGTAAAGATACACCATATTTTTAGTAACTTGAAGAACTTAAACTTTCTTTAACTACCAAATAGATTTTTGAGAGTTGTTACGACTCAGTCAGAAAACCGAATGTACTGTAGTTGCCCTAGCGTAGATCTCTATGTAGGTAGAAGATCGGGCAAGAAACTTCGTATACACTCTTAAAGATCAGAATATTGACAAAACCTTGTTTACTTCATTGATGTTGAGATGGTATATTACTAGGAGACTATTCTCCTAGTCAGGTTTGGGTTTCTGACTGACTGTCAATCGTCACTCCCAAGTATGAACTGCCATCCAGTTAGACTGGAAGCAGAGCAAGGCAGATGATGAGTTGTAAATACATGTTTTTGTCTACAGACTGCTTCTATCGCTGCCGGTGTGCACGCAGAGATTGCTGGTGCTGCTCTTCGGCACGTTTCGGGTCATGGCCTCCAACGCTGATAAAGCTGGTAAGATACCCACTTAGGACCGCGACGTAGGAAATGGTAAAGGTGGAAAATTTGCATCTTTCTTGGCAGCTGGATTTGGGTCAAAATGTATTGTTATTGCGCCTTTTTTATGCAGTCCCTTGGAAGAATGTAAATACGTTAGTAGATTTTTTAAGTCTAGGTGGGTTAGATAGCTTTTATTGAGTGCAACGGGAAAAACATTATCAATCAAAACATTTTAGTTTCAATATCTCGGATTTAACTTGTCTTTCCTCACTTGGTCCAAAACTTGCACATTATTAATCCCTCCGGCCGTCACTCAAAATTGCTGTCGTTGTCAGCTTACTTCAAAGTCTTTGTTGCTTAGGAATTTCTCACAATATTTACAATGAGGCCACTCGCGAAATAATCTAATTAAGATTAACGCAATGAGTACCTAATTACAAATAAAGTAACTCTGTAATGTAGTTAGCAAATATATGGTTTGACTAACTTGTGAAACGTCCGTGTGACTTACTGCATAATTTTTCGAGATTCGATTATTCTCGGAATGTTCTGATTAGGACTGATTATGATGTTATGTGCATGACAGTACATTTGGCAGTGGCCTGACGAAAGTCATTAAAGGTAATTATGCCAATTACACTCGAGCCTGCGTGATGCAACGGCTTCACATTCATTGTGCGATTATTTAATGTTCCCCCTGAACGTCTCGCCGGATTATTTGTTGGCCTAGTTCGTGATGACGTCTTCGGTTTAGTAGCTTTAGTCGTAACCTTTTTGATCTATTATATTTATATTAATTATTTGGGTCGCGCTGTGCTGTCCTAGTTTCTGTGAAAAGTCGCGTTTTCACTGGAAATGTCACTGGTCCAATCGAACGAAAAATATTCCGTTTTCTTTTAACGACCTTTCGTATTTGCCTATCCTGGTAAACTGGTAAGGTAGTCTGTAGTAATATTAATATGTCGCGATTCAATTCTCGATCTTTGCATAGCATTGCTTGATAAAAGGTTGATGCCTTAACAATGATTTAGTCGCATGTCTTCTCGTGACTATTCTTCTATTTTATAAACAGGCATGGTAACTGATCGTATGACTGCTATGTCTAAGTGACCATCGTCGTGTGCGTTTGTCAGGCGCATATACGGTTCACTTGGGTCCTTACCGAGCCTTATTTAATGCGATGTGCGTCTGTCTGAGCTTCATTGTCGTCGCAGGTACTGATATGTAAAATATTATGTTAATCACTGCTGTTTTTCGATATGGACACCAGACTTGCATGCTCCAATTGTGACAGGAACTGCTCGTTTAACGATATTTCGCTTGATTGCTTAAAAGGCAGCTGTAGAATGATCTTTTGGATTTTAAGTTGCCTTTTTTGGAGACTAATCAAATTCAGCTTCTTTCAGCGCTGCGATTAACGGGTTTTTTGTCTTTATTCTCTTTTTACTTCACACTCAATTTAGTGTGAGAGTAATTGAATCAATTCATTCCATCCTGTCATGACTTATGTAGTTATGTATGACGGTTACGATGTTCAGTTTTTGTGTATTTTTTTTTTCAATTCGACGAAAATTCTCTGTTCATACGCCATTGCGTGTAACAGTTCAATACCACTTAAGCATTCTCAAGACTTCTGTTTTAATTTAAAACATAGTTAATTTTGTGTCTGTAGTATTAATTACAGTAATTTGCCGCTTAAATAGTTCTTTTTTTTGTATCCGTTAATTACTTAGATGAAACAGCCAAGTTGAACGACTTCACTGTTTTTAACGTTTTCCGTGAATTTCTTGTGTTGTGAGGTTTAATTTCTTGACAAAAAGCGTTAATTCAGCTGATATTTCCGCTGTTTTCAAGATATTTGCTACCCAGAGAGGGCATCAGTATTTTTAGTGAGTGGTTCATCAATACGAGATTGTCTCGATGGTCTAGTGGTCGCAAGCGACTGCTTAGCATGAGGTCCTGGGTTCAATTCCCGGTTCAGACAAAGAGTTATTGGGTTGTTCCAGCAGGAATTACTCAGTAGCAGCCACTGAGTTTGGATTTGTGCCCGGTTGATGGCAATAGGTTCGTCCCCTATTACATGGTACTTAAACATAACTGACAAAATGTGCATGTACTATTAGGTACATATCTGCCTAACCCTTTGAGGATTAAAGGCGTGATGTTATGGATCATCTATATTACCAAATAATGTATTACAAACAAATGTATCATTGTTTCTAGGTACAGGTATGACATCCGAAGCCCTGGGCGTGTCGGTGGCCCCATCTTTTTTCCACTCTTGCGTGTCGGACGGCAAAACAGCCACAATGGAGGACGTTCAGAGATTCAAGGTTGGTTCACTCATTATCTGTCATAATGTCACAATATAGAAAGAGGTTCCATATGATTTAATGGGCCATGCCTCGTATACATGGAAATGTTAAATAATTAATGATAGTATTGATTGGCTATAGTTTGTTCGACGTTGCCATGGCGTTCTGTAAACTACGCTTCCTTTTGTCTAGTGAGTCATAGGTTACTTACTACTTTTATGAATCCATTGTATCATGAAATGATAAGGTATTTAAAATCTCGTCAAACTATGACTAAGTGAAGATTATTAGATTTATCAAGCACTTCCTAGAAAATCATTTCTTGGAAATACGACAGCTATTTGTAATTCAGCTAATGAAGGGTTGATGATACCATATGGTTAGTTAGATCGAACGTTTATTAAACTACGGTTAAATGTGTGTTTAAGGGGAGTGAATGCGCTTTGTAAAGTGATACATGGATGTGTCGCACTTCGTGAACGCTGCACCACTATCGACGATTAAACATATCGAGTTTCGGTGTAATCACCTGATGTGGACATGTGTTTTATGTATACGTTTGTTCGGTACCGGTCGCTCATCGGTCATCACACGACTTTATTAAGTACTTAGTTGCAATAAAAATACATAGGCGGTGTTTTATCTTTTATGTCTCTGTCACCCGGTACTCATATCGACTCATAAATGACTTGTCTTTTTTCGGGTTGTCCCGACTAACTTTATACTAGAATTGAGTTTGCGAGATTTATTTTCCAACCCATATTCTAAGAGCCGACTTCAGTTCAGTGTCATGCATGACAACAGGTGAGAAACGCCCACCAAATTGGTCCCTGAATTTCTTAGCCGCAATTGACGTATATTCGAATAAAGTTACTCGTACGACGTACGTTGCCTCCTACACCAACCATCCTTGTCAAAGCCATGGTTACAATCGCTTAAATCAATGTAATCAGTGTTAAAAATGTCCACAATATAATTCTGAAGAATGTTTTTTTGGCGAAAAGTAATTAATAAACAAGATTAATAAACACCTCTTCTAGAAACCTCTTGTGTTAATTCAATCCAAACTCTTGAATGACATGTGAAAAGTGACTCGTATTGAAAGTCATCGTAAAATAAATCAATCTAAGTCAACGGTAACAATAAAGGCGAACACCAAGAAAGCTAACATTATAATCTTGCTATCTTAATACACAGTCAATAAACAGTTTTTTATCAGCAATGTCGAGTGGGATTCTAATAGTGTTTCTTATCTGATACAACGGTTGAATTTAAATTATCTGTTGCTTGCTTAGCGCATTGTAATGCGTTTGATATTGTAAGATTTTTCACTTTTTACTCTCGTATAAAATAGATGAGGCCATTGAAATTTTAACCAGTCAATAAGTATTACACCTTTTGACGGGGAATCGACCTATATTGAGCCTTGTGTCTGTCAGAAAAAGATACGTTTTAAAGTGAATATTTTGACGCGGCTAGTTGTATCGTTCGAATCGAAATTAGGTGGTTGACTTCTTTACTTTACCCGATTTTTCGTTGATAATGTGGTCTCCCTAAGGTCCAGGGTGCGCCATACGTAATAGCAGTAGCATTCGTGGAGGCTATTTCATTTCACTACCTCTTTTGTTACTAAACTTTATAGTTACAACCGACTGCACTTTTCTTTAGTGTCGAGGCTAAGTAACAAGACCGCAGTTTGATCGATCTAAGCAACTGAATTTCATGTCTTATAATTATTTGATGGCAATTTTCTTCTTCTGCATTTTATTTTTTTTTAGTTTTGGCCGGCTTCTGTCAGGAGTTCAGGACTCGAGTCTTAGATGCTTATTCCTCGTGTCTTGATCTTGTATGTAGATTATAATACTCCGATAGGCTCATAGCAGACTGACCTTAATATGGGAAATGGTCTAACATCTGCATTACTAGACTAAACAGAAAAACTACACGCGCCTAAAGTGATCCTGGGCAAGACATCTGGTTAGACGCGGAGATGGCCGATGGAACAAGGCTTTGACCGAGTGGTGGCCATGGTTAGGCCAAATAAACTAGGGCTGTCCTAAAGGTCGTTGGGTTGAGTATATCGTCAAAGTCGCCGGAAACACGTGGATAAGATACGGACGGAACCGGGAAGTGTGGCAGGAAAAAAGGGGAGGTCTATACTTAGCAGTGGGTGATTCCGGGCTGATATGATAAAACGCCACATCTTCTGCTAAAACAATGTAAATTGGTAAAGGGTGGGAGTTTCAAATGCTTGACAGACAGTTGTGTTGTTAGGGAGTTGGACGCGCCACTTTTCTTCTCAGGTGGTGATTGTCGTAAATGTCACTTTGACATTTCTCACTCGTAAGCTTTTTTTTCCATTAAATAACTTTTCGTTATTTCGAAATAGCCCTGGTTCGAATTCGCATCACATCTGGCTATACTGAAAGGAAAAAGACTAAGCTACCGTGTGTGAACATTTCTGCCTTACTAAACTTCATCTAAGCCGTATGGTCGTCGGAGCATTCCACGGTTTTTATGACGCATTACAAAGATAACTGCCGATTGGGATGACGTCATAGTTCATTAATTAACCTTTTTACGTAGTATTGGAGATTTTCTTATTGTCTTCGATATGCATTACGGTTTTCATTCTTCTTATCGAAATGATCGGCTGTAGAGTTTTCCGATAAATCAATCGAGAGGGTTCTAGCGCTGGTTTCCCTTCTATTAAGTATTATGTATAGATAAATATTTGTGGTGAATTATAAGTTATTCTTTATTTGGTTTACTAGCTGCAAATGGAATGCCATTATGCCACGTAAATGTATAGATTTTTAGGGCACGAACAGGCCACCAAAGTATGTTAGTAACTCAAAGAGGATGACAAACACACAAATATTCATATAGATTTATCGAAATAATAATTATAATTCGTTGGTTGTTGGACAGCTTCAAATTAAAACATTAGATATTTTGTATATGTTCGATCTAGGTGATCCATTAAGATAAATAAATGTTGGTTAATCTAAAACTATCAGGGGTATGTAAAAAAGATCTTCGGGACCGAGTAATCGATTTTAAAGTTAAGTTACAATTAACGAATTTCAAAAATATCTACGTTTTTTTTTAATATTCCACTTCACATCAGATGATTACACCACTCGTAAAATAAAAATATAGACCTAAGAGCGTTACTGTAAATAGCTTTTAATTGTGCTCACTAAAAATGTATTTAAACATGCGTCCAAAGGCTGAAGTGAACGTGAGTATAACGTTATACATTATACAACCAATCAGTTTTACTTTCCAAAGAATTACTTAAGTAGCTCGTACATTCAGTACCCAGCATTACCTGAACTCTCGTAAAAAGAAAAAGAAGGCAATTGGTGTGAGAAGAGGGGTCAGGTAATGCTGGGCACAAACTGTACAATGCCTTCGTTACCGGCTTCAGTAATTTATGTGTTACGCATTTTACTGTACGCATTACATGCTTGCTATTTGATGTTATGTGAATTTGTATTGTTTTTATTTGTAGTTTTGATATGCATTCATGATTTTAGTTGTATGGCCTTTGAACACGATGAGTTTTTAGAAAATAATTGTGTCTGTGACCACCGGTCCAACGACGCTTATCGCTTCCATATTTGGTAAATAATTAGTACTCTATTGGTACTAACATCATAATTGGATAGTAGTTGTCACTTTGCTCAAACCTACATAGAAAATTAGAAGATATAAGTTAGTACACAAAATTCAAAATTAGTACTCCAGTGGTTTATGGGGTATGCTATTAGTGGGGTGGCGGTAGTCACGGGCTTAGAAATTGCACACACAATTTAGGAGATACAACTAAATCACAATCATAAGACTTAGACACTTCAATGGCAATTTTATTTTTCTTTTCATACTTAGTTTTTCAAGCTTCCCGAAACTGTCAAATTTTCTCAATCAACCTTGAACCTAATGCTTCAACGATAAAGTTGAAAATCCATTGACAGGATGGTGATGGCTACAGTAGCAGTTATTGTTATGAAAGGTCTATTTTACGCAATTCATATTATGATTTGCTAAAGTGGCCATTTTAGACCCCCTGTACATCGATGTAATTATTATACTGCAGACAATTCACAAAATAATATTTGTGCCAGCAGCAAACTCTTTCTTCTCGTGTTCCTTATTATAGACCATTACAATAAAATACCATACTCATATACCACCCATTATTGTAATAAACTTTCGAAGAATTGATATTTTCTTCATAGAATGCTTGCGTTGTGTCTCTTATCAGTTTAGTAGCATCATCAACTATTTATTTTTTAGAGCCCACACTGATAAGCTTGATTCATGGATTCTTGGGGTTACTCACTTCCTGCATGCAGTTGAATAAACCTGTATATCGAAATTTCGTAATATGTACTAATTGAAATAATGCTGTATTATTCATTTGTGGTCATGCACGCACGATAGATAATAATCACATGTTAATCACCGTCTATCACCTGTTAACTCACATTTATTGCATTTTGTTTTTGGTGACTTGTATTAGATTATAAGGAATGTGTCATACATATATACATATATTTCATTGGAGTTAGAAAAAATTTACTTATCCAATTTTATTGCCAACCCAGATATTGGCGGGTTTTGATGTAAATTATCTGCATGAATTTGAATAAATAATTATAAAGAAGAATGCAACGTTTTTGGTTTTCAAGTTTCAACATGAAATACATACAGGACGGAAGGGAGACATCGGGGCACAAACGATTACTACGTACTCGCAGTGCGTCATTAATAAAAAATACTCCTTGGTAGGAGCAGCGATGGCCCAGTGGTGTTAGCCCCAACTTACAAACAGTACTTAGGTCGTGGGTTCGAACCCAGGCAGGCACATTACTGCGTGTAATTTATTTCATCACCGCTGCTCTCAAAACGGTGAAGGAAAACATCGTGAGGAAACCCGTGTCTTAGAACCAAAAAATTCGAACACGTGACATCTACCAATCCGCACTGGCCCCGCGTGGTAGATTATAGACCATTCGATCTCAAAGAGAGGAGGCCTGTGCCCCAGCAGTGGGAACATTAATAGACTGTTGATGATGATGATCCCAACTTATTTGGGGTCGGCGCATCATGATTGTGTTCTTCTCCCATACTTCACTATTTCTCGTCATCTCAACAGTCACCTCTTTTCTAGCCATATCATCCTTCACACAGTCCATCCATCGTTTCTTTGGTCGTCCTTTACTGTTTTAGCCATCTATAATGAGTACAATATATACACCATATACATAATATATACTCAACATTTTCCTTTTTTTGCTTCGCAACACATGTCCATACCACGGCACCACTTTCAGACTTCCTCTTATGTTCTCAGTCCTTATTTTATCCATTCCCGTTACACCACACATCCCCCTTAACATTCTCATCTCAACTACATGCACATTAAAAAAAATACAAAAAAATATTTTTTATGTGTGTTAATAATAATGTACTGAATACGAAGTAAAACGTTTGTACGTCGATTTCGCCTCCGCCCTGAATACATCTGACAACTTTTCCTAAAGAAAAGGGAATTTGTTCTCAATGCATGTTTCTCACGATTCTATCTGTATTGAAATCAACAGAAAGCAACAGTTGATGAAATTCTCATACTGTTTTCATAAAGAACTATTCACTTGAAAAGTCGAAAGTTAAACATAATTACACAATATACACACAATAATAGTACAACAATAGTAAATCGTTGTAATATTTGACATGAGTGTTGAAAAGCTTTTGGCAAAAATGCTTTACGCATATGCATTTTGTAAATATACTTACAGTGACAAAAGAAATTTAATGGCGAAATTTTACAGACGGATATTGTATGTGTTGAGAAAAACAACATTTCTTTTTTTTTTTATCATTGACACCCTGATGACTAGAGTTTCGCTCACGAATTTAAAATTTGACCTTCAATACACTACATAACAAAACCAACTGAACTCTAGACCGTTTGTAAAGCTACTTGACCCTCAACTTCCCACCAGGTGGCGACCCGGATCATGCGTCAGCTGATCGAGCAATTCAGTGCGGGCGACCTCTTCGGACGAGATAACTACGAGTACTATGCGCGGGTGACGGGCCGCATCCTGCGGGTTAAGGACGAGTGGATATGCTCGTTCAGAGACCCGCCCCCGCCGCGGCATCATCGCGATCAAGAGGCTTATGCTAGTATGTATCTTCATCTTCTTATTGTGCGAGCAGTAAGTTCTAACGAACACACACACCCTAGTGTCAGACTTTCTAAACCGCCTCAAGGGCCAAGAAATATATAGGTATCTATGTATCTGGGATGTTACCGTATTGCAAGTGACCTCCCATTTATTTTTCTGTACTTGTCTACTTCTAATGACTCCTCCCACTCTGGGCGGAGCGGAAGATCAAATTTCTATTGACTAAAAACCACCCATGTTCCTTCGTAGCCCTTTGTGTTCGCGCCGCGGTATCTCTTTCGAACAACCCGCAGCCCCGACAGGTGTCCGTCCTTGCGGACCCTTGTAATGTTGCTGACATCTCTTTGAGCCGCGCGTGGAACGCGGACGCGCTGTCGACACGGCACAAGTGGCCTACCTGGGATAGTAATCGCACTGTTTGAAGGCTATGAAAAACCTTATTAAGTTTTGTGACT
This sequence comes from Diarsia rubi, assembly GCA_932274075.1. Classification (NCBI taxonomy): domain Eukaryota; kingdom Metazoa; phylum Arthropoda; class Insecta; order Lepidoptera; family Noctuidae; genus Diarsia; species Diarsia rubi. The sequence goes on from OW026433.1 coordinate 8,194,859, forward strand.
TTGTCTAGCTCTTCTCTTAGCGTTACCGAATTGACAATTTACTTGTGCCCTAGTATTACCAAGAACACTGACAAGGTCACATTTAATCGTCGTTACTCCACGTAAAATTGAAGATAGCAATTAACTATTTACGAGTATTTTTGTCATAAGAGGCACACATTACCTTACAGTTCTATAGCAACACTCGACCTATAAGATAATATTGTAACCCTGAATAAAAAGAAAGCCTTATGAGCCCACTTTTTAGATGCTCCATTTTTCAAGGGGGGCGGGCCTGTATGTAGCAACATGAAAAGCTGATTTTTCTGCATAGCCATTTGAATTGCAAATACAGTAATTGCATGTCATCTACCTAGCCTTTTCTCAAATATGTTGGGGTCGGCTTCCGGTTTAACCGGATGCAGCTGAATACCAGTACTTACATGGAGCGACTGCCTATCTGACCTCCACAAGCCAGTTAATACTGGGTAATACGATACCCTTTGGCAAGACTGGTTGTCAGGCTTTCAGGTCACTGACTACCTGTAACGACTGCCAAAGATCTATATATGGCACCCGGGACCAACAGCTTAACGTGCTTTTTAAGGCACGGAGGAAACTCGGTATGTAATGGGTGGTCACCAATCCAAAGACCAACCTAGGCAAGCTCTGCTTAACCTAAAGATCGACCCGAGTGGCAGTCAGTTATTAAGCCACGAGCTCAATTATTCTTTTTAGATTTTCAACTCAAAATTCAGGAGATGTCTCAGACAATAATACGGAGTCGTATTTACATAAACATGCATGAGAAACTTTATCAAAGAGACATTGTTAGTAAAACACGAAAACCGACCGTCGTGTTATGGGAGTGCTCGGTCACAACACACATTGTCTGAACACTTTATTGAGCCAGCTCTCTGCATCAAAGAGGCTTTATAAGAATTATTTCAGATCGAACCAATTATAAATATGGTTGACGTGGAGTCATTTTTGTGATTACCCAGTATTATCTGGGCCGGGAGGTCAGATAGGCAGTCGCTCCATGTAAAATACTGGTATTCAGCTGCTTCCGATTAGACTGGAAGCTGTCCCCAACATAGTTAGGAAAAGGCTAGGCAGATGAAGGCGGTTGACGTGGAGTCATTTATACGTTTACTAACAACCCGCCCCTGCTTCGAGATTTCTAAGTAATATGTGAGTTTAATGATCACTTAATTGGGATCAAAAATCCCCAACCCACAACCCTTAACGATGCGGAGAAGGTAGTTGTCCTCTCCGACATTGCGGATCATATTTGTATTATGGACCATACCTTCCAGGTATGGAGATATTGGGGGATTTGGGGTTAAAGTACTCTGCGTTTAAAGTTCTAACTTCCTTTCCAACAGGCTTCAATGTTACAATAACTTTATAATTGCTTTTTAAATTAAATAAGAGTAAAGTAACTATGTACTAAAAACTTTAAAATAAACTAACAAGAAACTATAAAAAGACATCGAAATACTGCTCCTCAACTCTGTCAGCCGGTAATGTGCCCAAAAGACTGGCGGCATTGCCACGTTGTATGGCAACGCTTAGCCTCTGGCTAAGATAAAAGCCAGCCCTTGGGTGACGAGAAGCGTCAACTAAGCGCTTAGAAATTTCCTTAAACAGGCTATGAGCACTCGCACTAAGCGTTTCACCGCCAGAATTATTTATCTAAATGATTGTGGAAATTGCATCAAATTCCGTTGTGCGAAATTACATACACGGCCATACATACGAACTCGTACAAACCTGAAAAGCGACTTTTTCCAAATGATTTCAGAATTTGTTATTTTTTTACCCGTATTTAGTTCAAGAGCTGTGTAATATAATTATCTTCTCTAAATACATAATGAATACAATGATTTAAAATTAGGATCTTGAAGGTTGTCGAAAACTTGTAGAGACTCGAGATGCCAGCGCATAATAATTAAAATATAATTAAGATTGATATCATGATTTTAATATGCATTAGCAGACGAATTAAAGATGGTTCATTTTATTATTTTTGTTCACAGGGCAATTATCTTTGGAGGCAGAAAAAACATGGCTGCAGTGCGAATGTGATCGTTGGGGCAACAAATTTAATTTAGAAGGTAAATATCCAACATTATTTTCATAAAACTAACGATGTCAAAGGAACTCTTTCCTAATAAATAGTATATTTTTCACAGGTCATCCGAAAGAAAGTCGTTTAAGTTGTTAAACATAGTCAAGTTACAAAATTCATAGCAAATAAAATAATATTATAATTTTTGGTGAGTTCTGAACGACACTTTGTGAACGAGTTGAATAACATCCACAGTTGAGTTTCATACTTCATATATCTACGTTTTGTTTTAAACATGGGGTTTGGTAGCACAGTTTGTAGATTAGGGTTTTGTAGCCCAAACACTATAAACGCCAAGATTTTTGACATGAAACGTGTGAGTAAGACGGCTCGTTCCATCTCGCTTCCGCTTTTTGTGACATGTGTATTTTTTTTAATAGTAGACTCCTGTATGTGTTTGATTTCATCTTTGAGTAGGTAATCTGTGATTACTAACGGGGTCTGGATCATTTAAACTGTTGTTTTAATCTTATGTAGTAACACAGTAGCTCATCAAACTTGATACGATTCAATTTTGATACAACGGAGTGAGTGTTCAAATCACATCTAGAATTATTGTCTTCCGGTCCAACGTGTTTTATACAAAATACATGTTTTCTTCAAATACTTGGGATTCCAAGTAAATTTAAATTCCTGAGGGACTTTAAATCGATGTAACCATAATAATTATTTTTCTGTGGTTAAATAATGGAAGCACTTGCGGTACTCAGAGATATTTAATGATTAATTAAGCCGTCACTTAGTTAAGATTTGACATACTTTTGTATGACACAACTGTCACAACCTTTACTAAGTGATGGCCTAAGTAATCATTAAAGCTCTCTGAGTGCGGCAGTTAAACTAATCCGGTATTAAAAGAAAGTTAGAATGATACTCGTATGTATTTTCTGGAATTCAAAACCGTCTATCCCTCAGCATCTTTGACCAAAGATTTAGTCAACAAAAAAATTCCAAGCATCTTTAATAAACTCCGGAGCTCCGTCGATTGTTCACAATAGAATGTGAACAAGAGCTCGTTGCATGCTCGCGAGAAACATCCAAATGTGTGAAAACATCATGACATGTGTTTTTAAATTCTAATACATTATCATTATTTTATTATCTAGGGTATTTATGTCAATTTAAAGCCTGTCTTCAAAAACATTAGGCCAATCAGCACTTTCTAACTTAAATCCTACCTCCAAAACAGTACACCCTTCAATCCTTGTGTGAGTCTCGTCACTCTTCTCGTCTCCGGTCATTGAGTGCTTGCAACAAGATCAGGTCACTAGTGGTGTGGGTAAAATAGTCCCATCTGCATAGAAATAAACTGCTGCAAAAAAACAGTAGTACTGTAGCGCCATCTATATCACTACATGGGGACTAACAATCCCACATTACGTAAAATTGAAGTTAGCTGTAAGTGACGGTCTGCTCAGGAATAACGGTTCAAACTTTAATCCGACTCGAAACTTTTAATGTAAATCTGCGCATAACACAATTTTTGGTATCGGAAGGGCACAGAGGACGGGCCTGTGGACGGTGAATAATGGGTTAGCTCGCCGTCCGTCCGTCTTATGACGTCGACAGGCCGTGTCGACGGCGCGTTCATGTTCCATGCGCGCCCCAAAGAGATGTCAGCAACATGGAAGGGGCCCGCGAGGGCCGACGCCCGTCGGGGCTGCGGGAAGAGATACCGCGGCCTTGACATAAAGGGCTAAGAAGGAACATGGGTGGTTTTTAGTCAGTAGAAGTCTGACACTCCCTTTCTCTCTGTCCAAGAGCGGGAGGGGTTATTTGATGATTTCCCACCCCCCAAAAAAAGGGCACAGAGGACGCATCATTTTGACCGCATAATGCCCAGACTCCTTTTATAGACTCGCAGCTTACTTCCGAGCCGCCATTAAGTTTGAACCGAGCTGTACCTGTCTGGACTAACAATCCTCTTTCCAATGGTGAGAGATGAGGTGATAGAGGTCAAGAATAGGCTCATTTCAAATAAAAAAAAAGATGAGATCCGTCAAATCCTGTTCCTCAAATTTATAACAAAAAAAAAGTACATCTTTATGCAAGCAACCTTTGATGGTAACCGGGCGTTTAAGTTAGCAGTAGATTGTATAGAGTTCAGTGGATTGTCTGGCAGGGCTGTCGAAGTCGGAGGAGTGCCAGTCCATGCCGGCGCTGGCGGTCGGCGGCGGCGCGGGCGCGGCGGGTGGCGTGCTCGGCATCATCCCCGAGCACAGTCTGCTAGACTCCTGCACCCGATTGTCCATATCGCTTGAAGAGAGCGTTTTTAAAGTAAGTATTTTCCGTCTATTTATACATCATCATCATCATCTCGCTATAATGTTCCCACTGCAGGGACTCGGGGTCTCTTCTCTAGAGGAAGGATATAATATAAATAAGAAAGAAGTCCAGACTGACTGACTGACTCATCAACGAACAACTCCCTTGAACATGGAAGTTGATATTTTGCACAGGGGTTCCCCTTATAATGTAGACAAGAAATAAGGAAGGATTTTTCGAAATTCAACCCCTAAAGGAGTTAAAATAGGGTTTGAAATGAGTTTGTATGGAAAATCGACATTTTCACGAGGGCGAATTTAAGTAATCAATAATAAATTACTGCTGGGACAGGCGCCTAGGCCATAATCACCATGATTGTTTTGTTTCTGAACGAATGGAAGAAGATTTTGTCTGTATACTCGAAATATTGTGAGACAAGCGAATGACTGTCGTATACTGATATAGTTTACTTAATGTTCCAAAATTTGGATGTCCGAACTTTACGTTTTTTTTTTGTTCAGATTTATTCGTTAAAGTAACAATTAATTTAAGTTATATGCATTACGATTTATCGTTGCGACCAGCCGGATAAAGGTAAATAATGACCGTCATTCAACAGCAAAAAAAAACGGTAAAATACAAAGGAGACCGATAAGATAACAAGGTTCTTACCGTTTTTTCTTAATCGTGAAAATTGAACTTCAAAGAAATAAATCGATAACTAGACCTGTATCACGAATAATAAGGTCAAGTAAATTCGTGCCACGATAATGCAACACACAATCAGTTTCAGTTCGTAACCAGTCAGGTAGCTGAAAACATCGTCTCTTGTCAAGCATTACTTAAAATGGAAGATTCTAGAAAAGTGTGTATTTCAGTCAAAAAGTATTTAGTTTTATGTGTATGGTCCTTTGTTAGGATGTGCAGTGAAACTATAAACCCGATGAATATTTAAGTTTTGAAATCTACAATTATTTTTGTGACCTTGAGTTTGTGTTAATAAGTAATGGAATCAAAATAGGGTAATTTTGATTTAGGGTAATTTTTCGTATTTTAAATATTGAAAATACGAAATTTTATTGTCTTGCCGAAAATACTTAATTAAAATATCATTTGATTATAATTATAACTAAAATGGGATTGCGTCGTGAATTAGAGTATGTCTTAAGTATGTACTCGGTCTTATCTAGGTGGACATTTGATGCAGAGGAATGAGTAAAATACAGTGATTCAGTATGAATGAATATAAGAGTAGAGCAAGACGACAGAAAAGATGGATGGACTGTGTAAATTGAATTTTATGACATAGAAGAGTTTCTTGAGTTTAAATTTAAATAATTTCTACCTATTCTAAAAATAATTTACATGAAGTCAATTCTATCAATTCAATTATACCAATTAAATTATATCAAATCAATTCTTCAGAGACAGCACGGTTGGCGCAGTGGCTAAGCGATTGGACTGCTGCGCTGCGTGTCGCGCGTTCGATCCCCGCACGGAACATAAATTTGAATGGCCTACAGATAGTTGTTTCGGGTCTGGGTGTGTTTGTGTATGTGAGTTTAAATGTTTGTAAACGCACCCACGATACAGGAGAAATACCTAGTGTGGGGTAACGTTTTAAAAAAAAATCATTCCTATCAATTCAATTATACCAATTCAATTATTTCAAATCAATTCATTTCTTTCAATTCAATTATACCAATTTAATTATTTCAAATCAATTCATTTCTATAAATTCAATTATACAAAAAAAATGCATGTCATTACGTTATGATTGAGTATGCTAAGCGACTTGTACCTGCTATGGTACAATGATGATTTTCAAGAAAGGTGACTGCTGAGATGACGAGTTATAGAGAATTATGAAAGCAGAAGACATGCTGCTCCGACTTCAAATGAATTTTTATAGGGCAAGAGAATGATAATGATGACATGGTCTTATCTAGTTTTTTTCAAACTACCTACCTTTAAGGTGAAGGCGACAAGGTAGCCCGCGAAATTCGATTTTATTTTACGTTTTTTGCAATTTCCCCGGTCAGTGTCAAATCGTATGTTAAATAAAATGGGATGCGAGACGCACGGGACCAGTCAATGTGGCGACACTTAGGGGAGGCCTATTCCAGCAGTGGACGTCTTTCGGCTGAAATGATGATGGTATTAAAACCTCATTAAACATGTTCCAGGTATCTGTGAGCTCATCATCTCAATCATCACGGAGCAACTCAAGTCCCCACATGACTCTAGAAGAGTTAAGAGCCATCAACAAGTACGCCGAAAGCACCAAGAGCCTCTCCTACCTACCCCAGGTACGTTATCAACCGCTATGCTTAACCACGACTCATTTACTATTCTGATCATTTTCAATAACTTTGACTTGTTCTCAAAATGATTCTTGTCTCTCTTTCTTTGTTATGTGTTGTTTCAGAAATCATTTTTTAACGAATACTTTTATATTAATATTAGTTCGACAATAAGGCTCATTAAAAAAAAAATACTACATGTTTTTTATTTCGTGATTATCAAGGATCTAAAAATGTTAAAATTCAAATTAGACATGATATAAAAATGACTTCTGAAATGGTTCTAACAGTCCATATAACTATGTGTTCTGTTGACAAAAATCCCCTTGAATAAATAACTAGGTGTTGCTTAAATAAAAAAAATACAAAATGGGACACCTTACCAACACATAAAATGATCACATCATATATGGACGTCTGTGAACCCTTTAAACTAAATAACTTGTATAAAGAGTATTGTTTCAATTCTAGCGCTCACTGAGGAACATGTTTTATAAGACTAAGTGATGGTGACGAGAACTTTCTCTATCCACCTGTAGATTCTAAATCTGTTACCCCTGTTCTGTCTAATATGAAGTAACGTGGACCGCTCGCCAAAGAAAACAATAAATTATTCAAAATTATCGTAGTACAAATTATCGAGTAGGATTGTTGATAATATTATATCTGTAGCTAAGTATAGGGCCCCAATTGGCATTACATTGGCAATTAAGTACTTTTGGCAAAGCAAAGGGTACGATTAAAATGCGATATAAAAAATCGCGCATCGCCAGTGGTCCACGTTTTATTCTTACATGCATGAGTGATGTCTGTATCCCTGATAACTTAGGACAACTTGTGGCTGATCTGTTAGTTATTAGATTTCCTCTTATATAATATAATTGAGTGGTATTACACCGTGTGACATACAAGAGAATGTTTGACACAATGTGCTTACCTCAAGAGTTCGGTGTGGCGACGCACACACAAACACAGAAGCTTTGTAGCAGCACTCGATGGTGCAGTGTGTGCACCTCAAAACCAACACCTTACGCATATTAATGTGTGGTATTTCTTCCTTTTTCTTGCAAAAACTGTACTTCTTCATCATTGTAACAATGTAATAACATTATTGAATATTTCTTTAATTGAAATGTAACCGAAATGTTGTCTAAATCTTTTTGATGGTTATGGTAAACCTCTGTGGTAATGCCCCGTAGCTGAACTAATATTCGATTCATATTATCGACTAATGGTAGCAATATAGTTACTAATTAAATATTAACACTAGCTCCATGTTTATCGTAATTAACCCCAGTTTTAGTAACATCTTACGAAGTAGGGTGGGTACTTGATTATTTATTGTTACCGGTCGAAATTGATCTGTTGTACTAAATTAGCCCGCGAATGTATACACCCGCCTCTTGTCGCGACCCCCTCTTCCAGAAAGTTGTCGTATTTAACTGTATGTCCCTAACAAGTGTGCCAGTCTAAATTGACTCGAGTGGCAGGGCACAGGATAATTCACTTTTGTTAGCCGCCATGGATTTGATTTGAATGTGGTATCAGCATAGCCCTATTATTGCATCAATCAGTCAAAATATTATGATGTCTGGATGATTAAAATATAATGTGAGCTATCAATCGCGACAACACGTCACAATTAATTTGCACGTGTGTTTAGTCATTCACGGGACATCGAGTCAATTTGGGCAGAGTCCAAAAACCACAGCGAAGTCGACCGTGTTTCGCAGGCCATTCACGTGCGGGCAAGGTCCTTAATGAATAATAATATGATCAACACACGCGAACGGTATGTGAAGGACGGTCGATTTAGCAAATCAGCTGAGAGAGGACTAAACCCTCCCGGGTATCTCGAGGAAACAGTAACACAGTGAGTAGGGGGTAGGAGACAGACAGAGACAGAGAGGGAGGGGAGTGCGGGGTCGCGGGGCGAGCGCGGTGTCGCGTCGTGACGTGGTGGTGCGGTGCAGGTGCACGAGCGGCAGCGCGCGCGCATGCGCACGCGCTCGGAGTGGTTCCTGCAGCCGGCCGCGTCGCTGGACGCGCGGGGTACGCAGTCGGCGCCGCCCGACGCGCCCGCCCCGCCACTCGCGCCGCCCGCGCCGCGCCGGCCGCACGCGTGCGCGGGAGAGGCTCGCCACGAGAGCACCGCTCTCTACGTGCTTGTCGCCTGCCTAGAATTTTTGTTTTGACCTCGCGCACCGGTACTGTGAAACTGTGTTCGTTCGCTTCGGTGCGGAGAGGACTAACCGACTGCCGCGGAGGCTTTGCTCTCCTACAGTTCTTCACCTAGTCTTTGTTAAAGACCCGAGGCAATAGACTGTGTATGGGAAAACTAAGCATTAAATGTTAAATAATTTTGCCGTATGCGGAACCCACGACGAAGTCTATTCTAAATTCTCTAGGCGGCTAGAAGTTTAAGATTGATGTTAACTGAGTACATGACTTCGTCTAGGGGGCTGATCGGCAGAAGCAAAGCCTCCGGTGCTTGTACTCACAGGGCGATACAACGCTTTGTGCGGGCTTACGCTTTGGGCGCATCGCATGTGTCATCGCACTGATAGTCGACATGTTGCACTACACGTTCGCATCGCATGATCTGCTCCTATGTGTTCCATGTCTATTTTATTGTTTCTTCTTACTACATATCATACCATTCTTTTTAAATATTTATGTTCACCTTAAATATTAAACTTAAATTGTAAATATTGCTTCTATTGTAAATAGTTTTATTAAATTTTAGTCTTGACATTTTTTTCTCATATTTTTGTATCCTCTATGAAATTTCTATATTGTAAATAGTTGTGCTATTGAGAATCTTGATGTTAAACACTAGTAATGTTAAATTACGATACTGTATGGTTTACGCAGCTTTGCCACACATTGTGCATCGTCAAGAATGTCATAAACAAATAGCATGTGTTGGTTACTGCGGGAGTGCGGACAATAGGCATGTTTCATGACTAAAACAAATATGATTATGTTTAATCCGTCTGTTAGATTATCGTAAAATATCGGATACGTATTTTTTGTTTTATCTAATTAGTAAAATTGACGAAAATAAAACATGTCAAAGATCTTGAGTGGGGGCTGGGACGTCACTTCGTGATAAAAAATGTGCCAAGCTGTGACGTCACTTCGTGATAAAAAATGTGCCAAGCTGTGACGTCACACGACTTTTCAAACCACTGTATCGTCTTAATTTTTTGTTTCAATGAAAACAGAAAAAATATTCGTCCAATATTTTTTTGGAAATCTATCTGACGGACTAATTAGATATTTTTAGTCAAATACCCTATTGTTCGTCAAGCATGTTCGATGTTGTGACGTACGAACGTACACATGCTTGAACATCCGTCACGAACCATTAAACGATACTTCATTACCCTAAGAACAATGCCAGATTGTAACACGTTCATTGTATAGCAACGCTATTGTACCATGCAGTGAATGCAGTACTGTGTTTATGTTGTTGTCTATGGCAAGGAAATTATATCCTCTTGTCAACGCTTTTTATTGGATCAGAGAGCAACGTCTATTTTACAAATGGAAATTTGTTTTTTCTTTATTATTGGGAAATTAAGTGGTTGTTAGAGTTTGATACTGAAGATTAATTTACCAAAATTACATGTTGGTGGGAAATTAGTCTTTGCTTTCTTTAATATGTTTTCAAATTGATTTCGATCATTCATCAAATTAAATAATATTTTATTGGAATAAATAAAATTACTAAGAGCATGATATTTGAAAACATGACGTTTTTTTTATTAATTTCGCCATCGCTAATAGAAATAATATAGCAGACGTACATGCGTGTTTTTAATTCATAATATTGTAAATTTGATTTGTATGAAATAAAACTGATATTTTATATGAAACTAGCTGAACCCGGCATGCCTTGCAATGCCCTTTTTCCTACCTACTACCTACCTACTACCTACCTACTACCTACCTACTACCTACCTACTACCTACCTACTACCTACCTACTACCTACCTGCTACCTACCTGCTACCTACCTACTACCTACCTACTACCTACCTACTACCTACCTACTACCTACCTACTACCTACCTACTACCTACCTACTACCTACCTACTACCTACCTACTACCTACCTACTACCTACCTACTACCTACCTACTACCTACCTACTACCTACCTACTACCTACCTACTACCTACCTACTACCTACCTACTACCTACCTACTACCTACCTACTACCTACCTACTACCTACCTACTACCTACCTACTACCTACCTACTACCTACCTACTACCTACCTACTACCTACCTACTACCTACCTACTACCTACCTACTACCTACCTACTACCTACCTACTACCTACCTACTACCTACCTACTACCTACCTACTACCTACCTACTACCTACCTACTACCTACCTACTACCTACCTACTACCTACCTACTACCTACCTACTACCTACCTACTACCTACCTACTACCTACCTACTACCTACCTACTACCTACCTACTACCTACCTACTACCTACCTACTACCTACCTACTACCTACCTACTACCTACCTACTACCTACCTACTACCTACCTACTACCTACCTACTACCTACTTACTACCTACCTACTACCTACCTACTACCTACCTACTACCTACCTACTACCTACCTACTACCTACCTACTACCTACCTACTACCTACCTACTACCTACCTACTACCTACCTACTACCTACCTACTACCTACCTACTACCTACCTACTACCTACCTACTACCTACCTACTACCTACCTAAATACTACCTACCTACCTATCTACCTACCTACAACCTAACTATCTATAATTATATAATATGATATAGTGTGTACATAACTTAATGAGTACAACTGAAGTACATATTTTTGTTGACTTTAGAACTTAAGTCAGTTATATTTAACTTAAGTATTGATTTTGATTTGAATTGGTCTGGTTGAAGGTTTTACTGGGTTTTCCTCAACCCTCGAACGACCAAAAAAAAAAGAACAAAAACTATCCTATGTCCTTCTCCTGGCTCTAAACTACCTCCCTGCCAATTTTCAGCTAAATCGGTTCAGCCGTTCTTGAGTTATAAGTGAAGTAACTAAAACGACTTTCTTTTATATATATAGATTAAATGATCTATGAAAAATCATTATTCAGCTTTGTGCACTAGACATTTCTATTTTCAGTACATAAACTTTCTGAAAAATATTTAAATAATATACCTACCCTTTTTATATACCTAGGTACTTACAATATGTACAACAAACTAAAATTTACAGATCTATATTAACTTCTCTACTAAGTTAATTTTAAAATTAAAATCGAAAATGAACCTACATATTTACTTTTTAAGAGCTAAAAAAATAACGTAATTTCCTTCAAACCCGAACACGCACGTCCGTCCGCGGTACCAGGAGCTTATAAGTGCACAGAGTGACCGCTTCCCTACTCCAGGTAACGAGCGGCGTAGCTCGCGGCGTCGGTCCCGGCGCGCGCGCGTGTGCGGCGGCGGCGCCGCGTGCCGCGCGCTCACACACTCCGACACTGAAATCCCGCTCGCTCTCCAGCCTCGTAAAGTGACCGCCTGACTGAGGCACGCGCATTCCGCCGAAGATCCTGTCAAGGCAGCGAGGTAACCTACGTCTGTTTACAGCGCCCCGACGTAAATTTGAGTCAGGGGATTTGATTGATGAGGAAATTTACTGTTAACATCTATGCCTCGTTCATCAGTATACGAGAACAGGCAGCTCTTGAACGTGGTTTAGATGTACAAATCACATTCACACATTGGCGAAATAGCACCTAGGTTTTCCGCATGTCAATCTTAGTTAGTCACATGAAATGTTTATAAAAATATAATATGCTCGGCAATCAAATCCTCTGGCTGTATATGGACCTAGTTCTATGCGTATTCATATTGCCGTCTGGTTGCTGCAGTTTTGTTTGACACAAAGTAGCAAATGGTGCCGAAATGTAAGCTTTATGTTGTATGTAGCCAACATATGCAAATAAAAAAATGCTTCATAATGTTCATTAACCATCAATTCTTATATGTAAGAATTGAAATAAGAATAAGATTCAGTTACTATAATGTCTTATTGTTGGTGAATCAGGACTCCATTTGATAGCTACTCTGTGTATCCGAACAATTCACCGAAAACCCTAAAAACAATACAATTCCTTTAAATTTGTGTGTCAGATAAAATTAAACAGAAATCTTGAAAATATGTCACTGCCATTCAAGAATGATACAAAAATACTAGCGCGTATCAGGAACCGTGTGTAATTGTTATCAAATGTTAAGACTATAGAAATACCCGTTAGATAGAAGAGTTGCGTTCTCCGTCAGTATTATCTGAGGCTCGCCACCTCTAACTAGATAGGTGGGTAGATCGGCGCGCGACCGATTGCGGCGCGAAACGTTTGTTCTAATATTATATGTGGAGTCATGTGGGTGTTGTGCTGATTTACTAAGTATATGCGATAGAGCGTAGTTTGTGCGATTACGGACGTTTGTACATTTTTATAGCGCGCTTTAGGCCATATTTTCATTTTATTTAGACTCGGGAACGGTTTTTATACAGGGTGTAATGCATAGACCTCTGCTAACTGACAGGGTGCATTCAGCTCCCTATTTTGAATCATTTCTCACCGGACATAAAAAAAAAAAAAATTTGGCTAAAAGAAAATACCAACAATAGTTCTTGAAATGTGTTTTTTTTTTTTTTTCCGGCCTAGCTACTGAGTTCATCGAACTTATCGTCGCACTTGCCGTTCGCTACATGCGTTTTGCCACGGTAACGATACATTGCGTATCTTTAACACATTCTTGTACAGGTCATATACCGATCCTATCACTCTTCGAAGGGCTGACCCTTACACCCTGTATATAAATCACGTCGTTTTTCCATTATCATATTCTATTCGAATTAAATGTCAACCCAAAATTATAATGCTCTCTATTTTATATAAAATATTATTGATGTTACTCTAAACATTAATAAAGTTCAGTGTGCGAATTATTTATAATCTAGGTTATTAAAAACTACGTTCGTGCTACAACGCCACATCACACACATTTTATTTAAATATTTACACAAGCATTTGCACACAAAATGCGATTGGATATAATAAAATTAAGCAATCATTTCTGTGCCATGTACAATGTACCTACATATAAGTATTTAATGTTTATAATATTGGCTTCAATGGATAATCAAACATATTATAAGAAAAATCTTATCATTTGGGGACAAGAGAGTGTTTTCAATGTCAAATATGACTAAACATTCCTGTATATAAAATGGTCAAGTTAGTTTAATTCTTATTTAACTGAAGTTATTAACCCCTTACCGCATGAGTTTTTATTTTTTTCTGGACATTTGATAGTTCTTGACATGTACTATTAAGTTAGTTCAAGCAGTTTTCCAAAATCCAAATACTTTTCGAAATATGATAAAAAACTCATTTTTCCCAGATATGGCATATTATGCAGTGCAGTAAAGGCATCTGAAACTAATTGCCATATTTGGCATCGCATGCTATAAAGGTAATTTTAAGTCAATCTTCAATTCGTAAATTAGAAGGTTTTTTAAAAATAAAAGTCATTATTTAATGAAAATATAAGATAAATTTAATGAGATCTGTTTCACTTAGGAACTTCACATTTTACACAAAACTTAGTAAATAATTATGGCGACTTACAGGCTAACAATCCGTGCCGCAGCGTAGATTCGCCTCGTCTCGTCTCTTCATTCCGTAAGATGAAACGATTTAAAGCAATTCCTATCTTTATTTAGACAAAGGTGTATGTTACATTTCTCACATTTTATGTAGGATTTACCTGAGCAACCATACATCTTACAGACTTGGCGTTCCTGTGTGTATGCAGGCAAATGATCTAAACCGTCATTGGCAATTTCGGGTAGAGGTAAATCTATTCGTCGTTTTTTTTTCTTTTAGGTAATTCGGCAGCAGGTCTTCCGCGATTTCGTGTCGGCGTATAAAATGCTTGGCTAGCTCTTGTTAGCGCTTCGGCCAATAGTAATTTATAATCCAGCAATGGCATGTATTGTTCATGCGTTTTACGCCACAAAATCCAACTATTTACGCATGTTAGATCGATCATATGGAAAAATATTTTATGATACCACTTCTTGCTCCTCACTTTTATACGATAATAACCAAGCATGGCATCTAGAAGGTCAACACCTCCCATATAACGATTATATATAAGCACAGCTTTTGGGCAAGGCACAGTCTCAAAAACTTTTTTCTTTCTGTTGAACCTTTGAACCTCTCCCTCGGGATATTTTCCAACATAGGTTGATGCCAAGTTGACAACTTTGTTATCCAACCAGGTTACCCCGGATATATCCACGTCTTCTACCTCTACGACCTTTTCAACGCTGAAACCTCTACCTTTTTTTGTCATTTGTCCAGCATTTGGTAGATCATGGTTAGGGAGGCGTTTCCGATTTACAGTGCCTAACGGAAGTATACCTTTTTTATGTAATTCAGCCATAAGCTGCAAACTTGTGTACCAATTGTCAAAGAACAATTTATAATTAATGTTTTGTGGAACACTGCTTGATAAGCGCATGGCTACATTACTGCTTACAAGTCAGTTTGACCTTCTAAAACAACATTCGACTGCACCTGCATAGAGCTCAAAATCATAATGTCAGCCCTGACGCACCACTCAAAACAAAAACCTTATATCCCCATTTGTGTGGTTTTTTAGGGTTGTAGTTTTTTAAAGTAGTCCTTGCTTTTGTTGGCATTACTTGCTCGTCAATTGACAACTATTCTTCTCTAGGTAAAAGCAACAATCTTTCGCGAATTTTGTTTATAATCGGTCTTATTCTTTGCAGCTTGTCATAATTGGGGTCATTAATAGGAACAGTGTCCTCATTGTTAGTAAAATGAAGAAACCTGTTCAGTTCTTCAAACCGATTGCAAGTCATTGCATTACTTATAGGTGTGAAGCTAGAACAGCTATTCCAGTAATGACGAGTAGTAGGGAAATGCATGATAGACATACATATTAGTACACCTATAAACTTTTCAAGCTCCTTTGCCTGTCATTCCCAATGCTGACCCTCGCGTTTGTTCCGAGTAACGACACATTTCTTGCGTTATATATTCAATCGTGTCTGGAGTGAATAAATATAAGAAGAACTGAAGAGGCGTATCCAAATCTTTAATTTCTTGAGGAATATTTTGATCTCCCAAAAAGGCGCAATCAGCTTCATTATAATCTAGAGATTTGTCTTGCCAGTTTAAACGGACAGGTATATTTTTGCGTTTGGTTTGCGAACGCGATGGACCAGCAGCTAAGGGATCAACAGAGGCCTGCTCACGCTCACCTTCATCTGAAGAATCCTCATCAGAATCAGAGGGGTAAATAATTACGTTTCTTCGTCTCGTAGAATTCCCACTGGGTTCATAGTCTTGATTATCCGGATCATCCCCCGCTAGTTCATCATCATCATCTTTGCTTTCATTTGGTAT
This sequence comes from Diarsia rubi, assembly GCA_932274075.1. NCBI lineage: Eukaryota > Metazoa > Arthropoda > Insecta > Lepidoptera > Noctuidae > Diarsia > Diarsia rubi. Next base: position 8,211,052 of record OW026433.1, read on the forward strand.
ATCAAGACCGTAAGAATCGTATTGGATCCATTTTTCTGAAAAAATATCAAATAATGCTTCACTGCATACATTCCCAAATCAGGCCGAATGCAAAAATAGCTACTAATGCATACAATGCCAAATATGGAAAACTAACTTTCACGTTACTTCATAGTATTCCACATTTGTCATGCTAAGGTTTGGCATGATTTTCGCTAAACTATAACTTTTTACTAACATGTTTTCCGTGTTTTCAGACCTTTGATAGGTCTTCTTAGCACCACGATATGAAGCTCGAACGAAAACTCGACACACAATCACAAAATGAATTTTAAAAACTTGCAAATACCAACGACAAATTTCAACTGCCACCGACTGACTTTGACAGGTTATAGTTTCGTTACGCGGTACACTAGATGGCAGCACATGTAAATGTTTATTTAAGCTTAGTAGTTGCCTGATCTGTCTTAATATGCCGTTAAGGGTAAAATAACGTCATTTTTTATTTCTGAACGTTTGAAAATAAGTATCCATATTTGGGCAGCTATGCGGTAAGGGGTTAATTTCCTCACTTCGTTAAATATATCATGAAACTAATGATAAATTTAAGTACTTTCACTATGCATTTCTTTCTACCTCAGTTACACTATTTCTGCTGTAAAATTCGTCACACAGATAGTAAATGCTGCAAATTCCAAGTCATGCCAAAATTAACTGCTTAAGATTTGGCTCTTTAGATTAAATACAGGTTTCCGCCAAATTTGAGCCACATAGAGAAGACTGAGCTATGTTTAGAGGAGTTTATCTTACCCAACTAACAAACACAATTGGGTAATTTGCTGACTAAAAAAAACATGATTCTGTTTTGTCCGTCAGTTAGATTATCGGAAAATATTGGTTATGTGTGTTTTGTTTTATCAAATTAATAAAAAAATAAATAAAAATAGAGAGCAGCGGTGGCCTAGTGGTGGCGGCCCCGACTTACGAACAGTAGTTCGTTGGCTCGAACCCAGGCAGGCACATTACTTTGTGCAACTTATTTCATCACCGCTGCTCTCAAAACGGTGAAGGAAAACATAGTGAGGAAACCGGCATGGCTTAGAACCAAACATTCGAACACATGTGAAATCTACCAATCCGCACTGGGCCCGCGTTGTAGATTATATCCCATTCCCTCTCAAAGAGAGAGGAGGCCTGCGTCCCAGCAGTGGGAACATTAATAGGCTGGATAAATAAAAAATAACGAATAAAACGCGTCAAAGATCATGAGTCCCCGGGGCTTTTGACGTCACTATTCGGTAATAAAATTACTAAAATGTGACGTCACACGAGTTTTCAAAGTACTGTATCGTCTTCATATTTTGTTGTAAAGAAAATTGTGTCAAATATTTTTTTCGAAATCTATCTGACGGACTAATCAGATTTTTTTTGTCAAGTACCCTATTAAAGACTATGCGTAGATAGTCCTCATATTATAGTATATTATCAATACACAGACATTCACATATTGCAATTATAATGTTGTCTATTAAGAAATAGTACAAAATGACATATTATACAGTTGTCGAATTTTTGTAATAATGGTTGTTTTGTAACTTTCTGTAAATATCTACAATTGGATTTTTATAAATTAAAATAGGTGCTAGTTTATTCAGAAACGTCTTATGAGAATATTCATTTAGTTATACCTAACGTTGACATTTAAATATATTATATTATTTCATTACATTATTTCCTTTCACATTAAATGTAGGTAACTATTAAATTATATAAAGTTATAAGTTTATAAGACTAGCAATGGATCAAATGTTTGTGTTAAAAATTAATGCAAATACTATAATTATTGGAGTAAAATGTGTTTTATGCACATAATTCGCACATTATTTTTGTAAAATGTACCTTTTATTTGTAAGTGTATTATTAAGACTGTTTTAGGTTAATTTGTTTCAATGCAGGTCAAAAGCAGTTTTCGTTATGTTATATAATTGATAATTGTACACATGTGTCGGGTGTGTGCCTGTTTGCTAATATTGTAGAGGTTTGTGTGTATCGAAGGCAGCTCAAACTAATTTTATATTCGTTGTGTATTACGTATTAATAAGTATTACCATTCGGCTAGTGGTTCCATCGCTGCTACCCCACGGCTATGTCATGGCCATATTAAAAAGTACTTTTTGTTATATTTGTTTTTTATCATCTAAAAATTTTAATACCTCGGTGAGGTATTTGTTGTCAACTATAGAAGTATTCCCCATTATTGGCATGGTTGGCGACGAGTCCCATGTTGTATACGAACATGTTACTGGTAGAATGCGAACGATAGGGCGGAGACCACTGCGTCAAGAAGTCCCGATAGTTGCCAAATAGTAAAGGAAACTTAAATATAAATTGATACCTGGCTTGCATTTTTGGATTTGCACGTCCAAATTCCTGTGTTCATTGATTAGCGTTAGGAGAATAAACGAATGTTGTAGTTTAATATGTATATTTTGAGATCGAAAGACTTGTTGTTGTTGTCATCACAAAGATATGAGCGGCGCCGTCAAACGAGTCATCCGCGCTTTTGTGATACCAGTAACAACAAAACAAAATTTTTGTAAATTTATTACAAACATTAGCTTATATTTTGTTCTTTATTCAAGTGCGTCCTATTTTTTAATAAATTAACATTCTTTTTAAGTAAGTATAACATTTATTAACTAAATAAATACTAGTAACATTTTTGTACAATAATATTAGTTGCTCTAAAGATTTAGATAGTATATTATTTTGACTTTATAAGACTGTTTATATGTTATAATTATAATTTATTACTAACCCTCGAATACATTATCTTATCATTCCACCGACTTAAGTATATAACGACACCAGTTGCATTTGAGTATTATTTTCTGTCATTTAATTATTGTAACAGATCTCGGAGCTTTAACAAAATTATCAGCAGTGTAAGTAGCGAATTGATAGTAAATTAATATTAATTTTATTAGGAAAATGTTACAAGCCTTTGAACGAGTGCAATAATAGCCTTATTTGTGGGGTACACTTGCATAAATATTCTTTGTGTGTAATATGGGAATAAATTACGATTTGTTTCCTTTAGTATTATTGTATTACGGTATTTGCTTATGTAAATTCAGTTTGTATCTTCACATTATATTTGCACATTTTTTCTACACAAATTATAAAGAATTACACAAGAATAAAAAAGTATAACAAATTATTATGGTGTTTTTATTGTTTATCCAATCACCATCTTCCTGCCCTTTTACCATGTTTTTTTAGTCTATTCTCCTCTGTCAACCATGAACCATCACGCTATCGTTTACTCCTTTTTATTTCATACTACCTTGTGCCAGCGGCTTCGCCCGCGTGGAGTACGATTATAATTTGTCCCACGGGATCATACTACCGGGATAAGAAGTACCCTATGTGTTTATCCAGGTCATAAACTATTTGTGCTCTAAATTTCATCCACATCCGTTCAGTAGTTTTGGCGTGAAAGAGTAACAAACATCCATTCATTCATACATCCTCACAAATTTTCGCATTTATAATATTAGTAGGATAATCCCTGGGGGAAAATGATGAAACATGTTGCGGAACTTGCCCCTTAACTACTTGAAGTGTCTTAAGACAATTGTCGCGGAACTTTTGGCCGGCCACACTAATCAGTGCTCATAGAAATGTCGCCCGAGGAGGTTGAGGCTATTAGTGCTGCGTACATAGTAGTTATATCGAGTGTGTTGAAACGTAAGTGAGAGTAGGTGGTGGATGCAGAATTTCTTACTACAACGAGAAAGAAGAGTTAATATTCTAAGTGATCTCCGAATGTCTGCCGGAACACTGACGCGGGACACGTACAATGTTATGGGACATTGCAATGTTGCAGCGTCATGTAGATTGTGTTCCGCGTCATGTTGAGGGACAAAATGTTCTCTAGTGTATCCTTATCCCATTCTATATGGGGTCAGCGCAACACGTTTTGTTCCCTGTTAGACGTCATATTGTTGATCTTACTTATATCAAATATAAAACATGTTTGCTAGTAAAAATAGTATATTGTAGTAATCTACGTATTTAAATTGAGCTGTAAATATCACATTAGAATTACAATCAGCAAAATAACATCATCATTTTTCTGACCTTATCCCAATTCAATTGGGGTCACCAACATTACATAATTCAAATAACAGGATAATAATATTAGAAAACATTACGAATACTAAAGCTGCACTTATCAAAAAATAAATATTATTAAAAAATATTTTTTTCTTAATTTAAATCTTGCATATATGGAATACCGTTTGTTTTGAATAAATCCTTTACTTTTTCTCCTTTCACATAAACCTGAGCAATATTTCTGTCGTCTCCGACATATATGAATTTCTGTAGTAATTCTTCAGTGGTCGTTGGTAGAGCTCCTTCGTACTCGTCGATCTGACCCTCTTTTGCGTATGGTTGGACCAATAGAGCGTCGAAATCCTTGCCGATTTCAAAGTTGCCTATTTTATGGTCTAGGTTCAAAGCTGTGGAATTTAAAATGAAGTGTACACACGACAAAACGTCAAGCAATACATTTTTTTTTAAACTTTGTCACACACTAGGAATTTATCTACTACTATCTGTCGGTCATACAAACATTTCCAGTATAACATGGCTTCGCTTTATGTATGTTTCCCGTGCAATGAGAGAACCGCATAAACTGGTTTTTCATAGCTCGATTGGTTGGTGGGTATAAACTGCTGCATTGCTTTTAACAACACTTGGGTAAAGATATAAAACACGAGCCTAAAAGAACATTTTCATCTGCCCTTACTTAATAGATTGAAACTGTGGTGAGAGTGAAACTGCTGAAACAAGTAATTAAAATAAATAGAAAAATCATTGAAAAATTACCTTTAGCGCCCCCTAATGTGGCGAGGTAGAAAGCTTCCTTCCAGTCCAGCGCATAATTGGGGCTGCCTTGCATCTCTAAACACGTTGAGACGTCCATAGTTCTCCGCATCGCGTCCAGAATAGATGAGCTGTCCCCACCCGCAACATCTAATGGGAATAGTATTTATGCAGGTGAGTATTCGAAATACTGATGATTTACCGCACTTGACAAACGTGGAGATATTTCTTGGCTAAAGGTTTTTTTTTTGGAGTGTGGGAAGTCATCAAATGATTTCTCCCGCTCTGGGCAGAGCGGCAGGGAGTGTCAGACTTCTACTGACTAAAAACTATCCATGTTCCTACTTAGATATTTGCGTCGAGGCCGCGGTATCTCTTTCGAACAAACCGCAGCTTAGCAAGGGAATTAAATATAATCCTTCAAGAGATTTTTCACCATCTTCCTTCACACAATCCATCTATCTTTACTTTGGCCTTCCTCTCCTTCTCCATCCATCAACATTAATATTCATCACTTTTTTAGGCACATACACTGATACAGTACGTCAGCTGGTCTAATCACGGACTTGTATAAAGCTTTACTTAGTACAGGTCTCTCTCGATGGTCGACTGGTCGCACGCGCTTATTACGTTGGATTTCTAGGTCGGACAAAGTGCTTTTGGAATTATCTATGAATAATTTCTCAGTAAAAGCCACGGAATCTGTGCTTTTGATGGCAATAGCAACAACAACAACAACAACAACAACACAACAGCAACTGCAACAGCAGCAATTACAGTCTGAATGTGGCCTTATCTCAGCACAGAACCTTTCAGGCATTACAGACGTGATAAAATATTAAGTTATGTGTAAATGTTATAAAAAAATAATGATGTAATTTACCCGTCCCCAGCCCAACAGTAATATTAGCATTCATAATCTTCCTGACAGGACACAAGCCTGACTTCAGCCGGGTGTTGGAAGCCGGACAATGTGCTATAGACACCCCTCTACTTGGCAATAAGGTCAGCTCTTCATCTGTCAAGTGTACTGCGTGGGCCATGATGCACTGGAATTTAAACCAAGTTATGAGAAGACAGTGAATGAGTAATTTTTAAAAGGATTTTTATTTAAACAGGGTGTAAATTAACCCTTCACACATACGTCAACCAAGGATTCTGTACACCAAACTAAGTACCCCTACGCAATTTATTGCTGGGAAACGACTTTTTTTGGGTCAAAAATCTCATTTTACGGTAAAACTCAATGTAGCACTCTTAAAACATTGTGCTAGTGGATGCTTTGAATAGTAAAATGGTCATGGAGGTAATTTAAGTAAAGTTATATCCTGAAAAACTAGTATTACCAAAAACAGCTGCGCAAAATTTTGAACTTTGACCCCCATTCCGTAACTAGGGGGTTCCCAGGTATGGTCTAGACAAAAAAATGATCGCAGTGGTGGGGAGAACAAATGCCCTTAGTTTGCGTTAAGGGTACTTTTACACCCTTTATACAGTAGAATCCCGATTATCCGAACCTCGATTATCCACTCATTGTTTACGGCTCTATTTACCGTATTTTATTTACGTGACGTACCTTTAATAAAAAGTTATTAATATATTCTTTGATTTTACTTAGAAATCGATTATCCGGATTTTCGATTATACGGAACACCTCTGGTAACTTCACTGTGTCAGCGCTCTAAATAGTGCTATTTTGACGCACAGCTACGGAAAACATGACCATGGTTGCTTGTACAAATTGTATTTAAACATTGAAAAAGCTGGATTGGTTTGGATAAGCAAAGAGTTATTACCTACTAGCAACCCGACCCGGCTTCGCACGGGTGCGATGTAGATCTATTCATAAACCTTCCTCTTGAAGCACTCTATGTATTACTGAAAACTGCATTAAAATCCGTTGCGCAGTTTTCAGCGTACAAATAGCAGGAGCGACTTTGCTTTATCCTATGTAATAAAAAAGATAATCATGAGCGCTGTCTCTGTCCAATGGCAACAGTGAGACAAACAATCCAATAAACCTGCCTTCTCAACACCATGATTGGCTTTCATCAGCCGTGATGAGCTATTTAAAAGGGAACTTACAGAAGGAAAAACTTTTAAGGGAATTTATAGATTTATTTGACTGGCCTGTTGGTCTAGTGGTTAGTGACCCTAACTGCTATGCCGGAGGTCGTGGGTTCGATTCCCACCCAGGACAAATGTTTGTGTGATGAGCACGATCATTTGTTCTGTGTCTGGGTGTAATTTATCTATAATATGTATGTATTTAGAAATATATAAGTATGTTTATCAGTTGTCTAGTACCCATAACACAAGCTCTGCTTAGCTTGGGACTAGATGGCGTTGTGTGTGATAGTTGTCGAATATTATTATTATTATTATAGACTACCTTGTTGTTTAAAATGCCGCTTTCATCATAAACATTTCCATATGTCTTGCAGTTTGGATTCGTTTCCAGAACATATTCTATTTCTGAGAGGTTCTCTGATATGTGACTCTGTAAACAGAAGAAATACAATCATTCAACTTCAGGAGAAGGTTATGTTGGAAGTGAAGATTACAATAGGGTAGTTAACAAAAAAAAACTAATTAGACCGTCAGATATATTTCCAAAAAATATAGGACGACACGTTTTTTTTTCTTTTTTCAAGTAAACCAACAATGAAGACGATACAGTGCTTTGAAAACTCGTGTGACATCATATTCTAAGACATTAGTAATTTAGTATGGCATTTTTACCGGTCCGTGACGTCACAAACACCCACTCAAATCTTTGAAACGTTTTATCTTTGTAATTTTTATTGATGGTAAACCAAAAAATGCGTATCCGATCTATTTCGATAATCTAACAGACGGACTAATTAAAATCACATTTTTTTGTCATTAAACATCCCTATTAAAACTAGTATTCTGTACCTGTATCCTGCAGTCATACTTCTGAGCTATATAGGACAGTCCATCCATTAGTTCTTTATCACAGCTGACTGCAAATCTTGGAGTCACAACAGGTTCCACTAGTTCATTCTGAAATCAAGGTGGATGTTTTATTGCAATGAATGGGTAAATATGGAAGCAGCAGGCATACGCCAATGACTAGTTATAGGGAATAAGTGGCCGAAAGGCTGACAACCAGTCTTACCAAGGAATATCTTACTATCCAATACTAATTGGGTTGTGGAGGTCAGATCGACAGTCGCTCCATGTAAAAATACCGTGTTTAGTTGCATCCAAATAGATACTGGAAATGGACCCCAACATGGTTGGGAAAGGCAGTAGAATGATGCTGATCATAGTGCATCCTCCAAAACACCTGGATAGCTTAGAACCAATTTCTTCTCTGGAAAAAAAGGTTGGTTTTAAAGGTAGACATACAAACCTGATAAGAAAGAACTTTTTTGACAAATGTTTCAACTTCGTCCAACTCTTTCTTGGTGTCATTGTAGTACCCTGCATCATTTTCTTTGTTCATGCTCACTTTGCCTATTAGTGCCCTCTGGTGGTGCTTAATGGCACTTTTAACTAGTTCCAGAGTTCCTTCAACATGGAGAGATCCAAAATAGCAGGCAGTTGTAGTTCCATTCTTGAGTAATCTTTGCTGAAAATTAGGATGAGACTGTTATGATTGTGTTAAAACAAGGGACTAAGTTCTTAATTAGAGTATTACTGACGTACGTGGACCATACTTGATCAACCACAACACTTTCATATTAACTAAGCCACAGGATATATTTTTATTTTAGAATTTATATTGTTATTAGTCCGGGGTCCACGGTTCATTTTTGCACTTGATTACTATTAAGCTAGTTTTTCGTGAGTAGCTTCATTTCGATGAGACACCCAAAAATTTCCTGATGAAAACTCTCGATTGTGGTAGGTAATAGGGGAAGCAAGCATAGAATAATATGTTGATTTGATGATTCTCAAAAATTTATTACTAAGTATTATTAAACAATAAAATTCTGCTGGTTAGTAATCATTTTTGACCTTGATGACCTTGTTTGATCAAACCATACATTATGTAGGACAAATACTTTTTCAAATAATTTAGGTGATTATCAGCAGATTTAACAAAAAAAACCCTGTTAGTAATACATTTTTGAGAATCATCATCAACATATTTCATCCCTGCTACCCCTATTACCTACCATAATCAAGAGTTTTCATCAGGAAATTGTTGGGCATCTCATCAAAATGAAGCTACTCATGAAAAACTAGCTTGATAGTAATCATGTGCAAAAATGAACTGTGGACCCCAGACTATATTCTTTTGCACACAAAATTATAAGACATAAAAAGGTGCAAATTAATTACTTACTTTAATTCACCTTAATATATTATTATTATTTTTTTTTTTATTATTTATTAAATAACAATACATACTTTTACATAAAAGCATGTCTGCCAAACTGCAAAGCAATTTGTCGGCAGTTATTATCACATTATCATATTTCACAAAATGAGTTATTTATTAGCCATTATTAATGAACAAAAAAATATAAATATTATTTCATTAGCCCAGACAGATAATAGTATATATTTAGCAGTAATTATTGTAAATGATGCAATGTTCCTATCATGTTACTCACCACTACTTGGTCATACACCTTAGCGGCAAACTCTGTATCACTGTACTTCTTCTCCAAAGGGAATGTGTATTTGGCTAGCCATTCTAAAAGCGGTCTATCTAGACCTAGACCAATATTAGGGAACTGAGGGGCATGTGTGTGACAGTCCACAAATCCAGGAATCATGAGCAGGTCCGGGTTTAACTTTATTATTTTGTAAGTTGAAAACTCTTGAGCCTTCAGAAGTTCACCAAACTCTTCATTTGAACCTTTTCTCGTTATCTTTAAAAAAATATAATTAAAAAAGTTTTACTTCACCTTTACTTTTCAAAACAATGAAACATTAGTTGGTTATTGATGTATTCAAAACAGGAAAAATAAATCCTTTTGTAGTTTAGGTGAGATAATAAATATACAAATAATTGTTACCTTTCCATCCTGAACAGCGATATATCCGGAGGTAATATTAAGTTTCTTCAAAGAACTGGAACTAGCGAAAACTCCAACGAAAACAATATTTTTATCCGTCATTTTTACTACGCGTAGCGAGGCTACTGACCAAATAATTACTATGATAAACAACGGTATTAAATTACGTAATTGAACACAAGTTCCTTGTTTAAACAAAGTTTTAAAACATATTGATAACGATACACACTTGTCGTTTATCATATTATTATCAGTTTATCACCGCCCACCGGTGACAACAATTTAACTCAACATGTTTTTAAGGTTTCAGAACGTTTGCTTTGAATACTCGTCTTTTAGGTTCCAATTTTGGGGATAATTTTTTATGCAGAGAAAGCATTTATTAAAATTTCTTTTGTTCTTAAATAAATGTGTTATGCTTATTTATTGCCTAAAAAAACAATGGAATTGAATTATTATATCACGCAGAAAATACCAGTAGGTAATAAGATAGTTTGATGATCACATTTCAGCGAATATACGCAATACGTTTTCGACTAAAATAATGTTGGCTAATGCTATCGTAAACATATGTGAAGAATAGTTATGTGAATCGCCTTTGTGTACTTATTCTGTACATAATATGGTACCAAGAGGTTCGCACGTGTTCTAGTCCCTCGCGCCAATGATCGAACTGTCCTGTGCGAGCGTTTTGTATCCAAACCACTGAGTCAGTAGTTGTGGCATGAGCCAAGGCTTCTTCGAGACGGTTGTTCATCTTTCTCGCTTCTTCTGCTGCCTAAAACCGATAGGACGTTATTAAAATTAAAGTCCAAAATAATAATTATGGATGACACCTTGTTTTTGCGGTCCTCAGAATAATTAATTATGTATATTGGACTGTATGCAGTGTCTACGTCATTAATAAAAAATTGGAATAACGTACATGATTGAAGAAATAATTAGCAAGTGTTAGTCGTCCAGACAACATGGAAGAGTTGGCTCTTAGAAGGCACCAGCGGGGATAGATGGTGCGCAACACAAGGGCGTCGTTTTCCAATCGCGCTAGTTCCCTGTCCGCTATCGAACGGAGCTCCATCAGATCCACCACCTAGTTAACAAGCGAGAACTTTTAGCAGTATAAAATACTGTTTATAAATATAATATAATGAGGCTGTTTAATTCATTAGTTGTACAATTGTAACTACAATAATAATACAGTAACACTTATGTACCTACCTTTCGCAAATCGTCCATTTTTCTTGCTAAACTCTCAAGCATCCCTTCTGCAAGCCTCATTGCGCTCAAAAGACTGGTCATCGAACCATCATCTTCGTGTGATGCCCAACTTAGCGCTTCAGACTCAAAACGTTTTGCTCTCCTTTCGGAATCTGCCCTGAGCCAATAGGTCCACAGCCCTACGACTAACCGGCGCCGACTCGGCCCAGCAGATTTACCCCTGCTTATTGCATATTCGGCGAACCGACTTATATCTTGTGGCATTTCCAGTTGAAATCCCGCGTCCAGTATCAAGTCGATGCACAGTGCATGATACCATGTCTCGCAATCATAGGACATATGGTCTTGACCTGTACGTAAAGCGAATTGAAGGATGTCGATAGCTTCTGCTATTCGTCGACGCGTCAGTAGAATGTAAAATAAATCTGGTATTAGCTCCAAAGATATGTCTTTAGCTAGTAAAAAACGACTAACAGCTAATGCACGGAAGCCGGAACGTATACTCGGTGCCAGCTGCCCTCTGGCCATCCGAGCTCGAAAGGAAGTCATAAATAGCTTTCCAACAGAATAAAGTTCATCAGCCTGAATTGGGTTTGGAATTTTTTTCATTGACCGAGCTGCCATTTGTTCAATTTCTGCTGTAGCTTCCGGCATACCGCGATCCAGCTCTATTTGCAAAGCATTGGAGTAAGTGTCACAGATATTCACTACAGAACATTCTACAGTTTGAACTATATTCAAAGCACGGAGTGCTGTCATTCTTGCTACTCTTTCATCTCCAAGCGTTGTATATAATAAGGTTGCTATGTTTAGAAGAAACACTGAGTCTGCCTTCAATATTGTCTTATGTAAACGATCCTTTTGTCTTTCGAATTTAAAGGCATTTATTAAATTTTTCAGCTTCAAATATTCAGGTACTTTGTGTATATTTATTTGATAAATTTTTGCTGCTTGTTCAGTTTCTGCTTTAGCCGCAGCAAGTCTTCCCAGTAACAAGCATGTAGCAGCTCGTATTGAATGTATTTTTCCTAAAAAACGTTTTTTTTCAAATGGATCTAGGGTGGGAATCATTTCACACATGTTTTCGGCTTCATCAAGTTTTGTGAATACATTCTCAATGTTACTGCTTTGAACCGACAGATAACAGTACTTGATCAAGAATTCGATAGCTTTTGGTTTCAATTCTGCTTGTACTGCATGGTAGACAACTTGGTCACAAATAGTTATATTTAACTCAGTACATGTGCATCTAGCAAAATTGGTTTCGGAGACACCTTTTTCTATTTTGACACTAAAATTTTCTTTTGTTTTGTCGTTTCGTATTGTCTCTATGTCTTCTTGGCTGTCAACAATGCCAAGATTTTTCCAATCACTAGCATCATCAGCTTCAGCAACCTCACGAAGCATGTCGAAAATCTTATAATTTTCAAATTCTTCTGAGTTGCTTTTTGGAAAATCAGAAAATTTTGTCAGTGTAACTTTTTTCACTGATCTTTGGCTACTTGGGCCAGCCTGATCGTCACTGACTCTTGTTTTTAATATCGGTGCTATTATTTCACTAGATGCTTTTGTTAGTTTTAAAATTTCTTTTGAGTGCGTTTCTGTTTCTTGTGAATTGTCAATACTTCTTTCTTTTGTTGAAGATGCCCTTTTTAAGATTATTTCGGACTCATCTGAGCTTTCACTTTCTTCTTCATCTCTAGCCATCGTAGCATCTCCTGAACTAATCGAGTAGTTATTTTTCATGAGTTCTTTATCGCCTAAACTTATAATTGATTGAACTACCATAACTGTACCACCGCAGTTAGCACACTTTTGTTTATTATTTTCTAAATAATTAACAATCCTCGTGTGAAACTGCTTTTTCTGATTCATTGGTAACAGTTCGTAGCATGTTTTTCTTGAGTTTCTACTTCTAAATCTCATAAGTTTGCAAAATGCGTACTTTGGTAAACTTTGGCAGGTCTCCGGATCATATTCAAAACAACATTCACAAATAAGATTTGGTTTATGGGATGAACTGTTTGATATTACAGATATTGAAGTGCCTCTGCGGCTAAATTTATTTAGACAGTCGGCGTTTGCACAAGAGAAAATGCGTAATGCAAATAATCTTTTAACAGCTTTCGCTGTAATCAAACTATTGTTTTCATACATTATGTTTTCGAGAAGAGCCCTAGGTATTACATCGCCGATCACAGACGCAATTTTCAATAGCAGCTGTTGATACGGCGTCAATGAGTCGATTTGTATCATAATTAATGCATCTAAATTATGAGCATTAATATTGGTGTTGAGCTCTTCTTTATCAATGACTATACATAAGCTTATGTCTCCTGTATAATCATTTTGTACTCGTTGATCAAGTGTGCTTTGATTTTTATCATCCAATGCTTGCGGCTGTAGCAGAGTCGGATCTGGGAATTGTAATTCCTCTTCTTCCCAGTCGATTAATTCATCGTCACGTATCCTTTTTATTTCAAGTGCTCCGGTAGAAAATAAATGAATAATGAAGCTCTCAACGAGCCCCGGCATGCCTTTACATTTACTTTGCAATGCGCCACATAAATCATTCGGGACTGCATCTACGTCTAATATTTGACAAGCCATAGCTGGGATCCACTCTGGATCCAATGGCCCTAAACACATTTTTCTGATATTATTATTTATAAATACACTGTAGAGCCAATTGTGAACAGCACTAAATTTCCCGCGTGTGACGGATAGAACTACAAATATTTTTGATGAACTAAACATAATTGATATGAACTCCCAAGAAAATGAATCTAAATTTTGTAAATCATCCAAAAATATGACAATGGTATCTGTAAATGCTTTTATTAGTTTCGCAAACATTGCCTTGGCCTTTTCTTTTCGTTTCGTATCATCTAAAGAATGAATGGCTTCATGATAAGCAAACCGTACTTTAATTATATTGTTTAAGTAACACAAGTCGTCAGAGTAGGCTTGTAGTAACTTTATAATTTTTTCTTCTTTGGCAAAACCTTCAACAGGTTCTGTAAGCTCAAGTATTTGATTCATTATTTGGCTTAAAGCTAGATATGCAGTTGCCGAATGTATAGAAGTCAAGTTTAGGAAACATACACGAAATCCCATTTTTTTTGCGTGGCGAGCCATCCACTCTAACATTCTACTCTTTCCAATTCGCGATTCTCCTACCATTAAAAGAGCATCGAAATCCCTATAAGTTTTATCATTATCTTCCAGCCAACTTTCAAAATATTCTAATTCATCACTGCGGTTTAAAAGTGGAGGAATCATTGGAATGTCATATAATTCCTTAACTCTTATATCTTCCGAATATTCATATATTTTTCCTGGGTTTACAATTCCTTTTAGTTTTATTGCTGGTTGTAGTGTAAATCCGTTTTTAGACATTTTACTTTTTACAAAAGTATTTTCATCGCACGTAATTTTATTTCGGAATGCACACATAAGTCTTGCAGCTTTATTAACAATAGCACCAATGACAGTAAATTCTCTTCGTAGAGGATGGCCTACGACTCCGCAGTACACCTGACCGGTTGTAACACCAATGGATACTTCTAAGACTCCATCGAGAGCTGCTAACGATTTTTTAATACTGTACCCACATTTTAATGCAGCCTGAGCTTCAGATTCATGTTTGAAGCCTCTTAATCCAAATACGACCAAAATCATAACATCCTTATCGAAAAGAATTATCTTGTTAACACACCCCATTGATTTATATACTATTTCACAACTGATTTGATAAGAATTGTCGACGATTGTTATTAATTGCGTAAATGAACAATCTCTCGGCTTAAGGGTTATAAATAAAATTGAAACTTGTCTCATTTCAGTCAGGTATTCCAATGGTTGATGAGCATCAACCTGGGTTAGAACGGGTCTTATCATAAATTTTCTAATTTCACTTCCTAAGTTTTTTTCCTCGGCGACTAAAATAGCTTTGCGTAGGCTTAATGCTTCGGCCTTTTTTAAAGCCTCAGTTACATTTAAACCATCGGGTGCATCTAATATACAATCAGGAATGCTCTCAATTGCACTAAATGGTTTTTTACTTTGTCTCACTAAATTTCCGAAACCCGCAAATGGTCTGTTCACATTGCTGTCATGAGGATCATACAGAATAGATTTAATTGTAACAAATCCATTTTCATGTATTATATGGTCGTAATTTCTAGAATAACAATGTCCCCACGCTGTTGGAGTAAGTTTAACTTCCCCTGAAGCACAGACACTTTCAGCAGCTTTAGCTTCTATTACTGGTAAGCCAAAAATAATATAACTCATATCAATTCCAGTCCCGATCGGTGCAAATATGATATTGCCTGCAGATATCGCCAGTTTCACTCTCAAGTTCACTTTAACGTCAGTTTCGTAGACGGCGTAAGAATGTTGTATAATTAGAGCGCAAGCGAGCACTGTGTGGATGGTGTGACTCAAGAATGAACTTTTATCAGTCTTCCAAAGTGCAAGGAAAGCATCGCCAGCGAATTTGATGATATCACCGCCATGGCCATAGATGAGCTCTATGAGTGAACCAAGATATGTGTTCAAAGTTACAGTCAGTCTGTAGGTGCCACCTTTGCCTGTATTATTGTATCGTTCTGATAAAGCAGTATAGCCTGAAACATCGGCCATAAGGAGAACGCCAACGAAACGTTTTGAATTTGAAGTATCAAATCTGAAAAAAGAAGCATCACTTTACGTTTACATTTACAATAATAATTTATGTTTGTGTTATTCAAAAGAAGCTAGTACAATTTAAGGAATTGGCCCTTAATTGTACTAGCTTCTTTTTAATAAGATGTTTGTATAAACTAAACAATATGGAATCAAAGAATACAGTGTCTCAGTTGCAGTTATGGTATCATGCTTACTTGTCCATCAGAAGTACTTCATCAGGAACTAAAGTTGACAGTATAAGAGTTTGTTTCTTAGTCAGCTGTATCTCAACATCTTGGTCAACTTTGTCTGCGTCGCTCTTTCGTTCAAAAAGCTCCTCCACCCAGTTTTTTACCTCTTTGTAACGTGGTTCATACTCGTCTAACTCTTCTTCGAATAAATCATGATCTCGACGGGACATTCTGCGGCTGTACTTTCTCCATTTTTCTGTACGGTCTATCATAATGCTAGTGGAGTTTCTTCGAGAACGTTGCTTGTTTTTTAGGAAATTCATGTTTGTGGATGATTATTTCAGGGAGTACGTGAATTTTGGTGTTAGTGTCCGGATGATTTAGTCTATAGTCACTTAAAACCCCTACCTATTGTCATCAGTAATCTCGTAGGCTCCGGTTGAGATCTCTTCTCAATCTTAACTTAGTTGCGATTACAATTAATAAACTTGTTTTGACTTTTTGACAACTGGCCATTCCGTACTATTAACTGATTTGTGGTATCAGAATTTATGGTTTATTCTATACGTCATGGGCTTTTTTTTGTTTAAAACTTTTTGCTAGCCACCTTATTCTCTGTGGCCGATTATTATTGAGTGTTTTGTTGAGAATTTTAAACATGAAATTGGGTTTATTTAACTGATAAATTTTGCTAGACTATTATTTCGGCTACCGTGTATAATCCTAATCGGTCGGTCGGTTTAGTATGGCAAAAAAAAAAACTTAAAAAAAATATTAAATGGGCCAACTCTTGACGTCAATCTTGTCCAAGGACACAAAGACTACAATATATTGGACAGATGAGGTCGATGGTGGACCGAGCTAACCCAAAATAAACTTACGACGTATACATTTGGTAAGACTGAGCAGGCATGCAGGGAGTTTTAGTGTAAAAGGAGAGAATTCTAGTGAAGATTTAAATTCAGTCCCTTGTACTTGTCTCTATTTTTGTCGTGATGTTTTTATACTGCGTGCGGTACTATAAGAGCATATTGCGGTACTATAAGAGCATATTGCGGCAAAAAATACGATTTGGCCAAAATTTCCACTTTCTGCCAGAAGGCGTCGCGGCAGACCTCGTAGAAGATTGCGGGACGATCTGGACAAGATTAGTGACCAGTGGTCCACATTGGCTTTTGATCGAATCAACTTTAAGTCATGGGGTCTTTTCCCAGCTGATGATGCAGGCTAACGGTATCAGTATCACAATTACATAACGAACCTACCTAAGTAATAAGTATACAAAACTCTCGTAATTCTTTTTCTATACTTGCTGATTATTCTAACTACTAATAGTTCTAGATAAGAACGGTTCAATGGTGAAAGGTTTATTTGTACAGAGACGAGCACTAGTATGTATACACGCAGCAACTTTTAAAATTTATTTTCTCCTAAGTATATATTGTTACACTATGTTGTTATGGACAATAGGGTCAATAGAGTTTTCGAACTCATACTAGAAACTCGTAGCTAAACAGTTGCTCCACGAGAAAATCGGATTTCAGTTTTGCATACATATTAGTGCAGTGATGATACCTATAAGTACCCTTAACGCAAACGAAAGGCACTTGTTCTCCCCACCACTGCGATAATTTTTTGGTTCTAGACCATACCTGGGAAACCCCTAGTTACGGAGTTACAGGGTTTGTAAATACTAGTTTTTCGGGTTATACTTTACTTAAATTACCTCCATGACCCGTTTACTATTCAAAGCATCCGCTAGCACAATGTTTCAGGAGTGCTACATTGAGTTTTACCGTAAAATGCAATTTTTGACCCCAAAAAAAAAAGTTGTTTCCCAGCAAATTTTTTTGCGCAGGGGTACTTAGTTTGATGTACTTACAAAATGCTTAAATATAATAATAATAATATTCCACAACTATCACACAACGCCATCTAGTCCCAAGCTAAGCAGAGCTTGTGTTATGGGTACTAGACAACTGATAAACATACTTATATATTTTTTTATTTTATTTTTTTATTTTATTTATTAAAACTTTATGCACAAGTAATGAAACCGTACAAAGGCGGACTTAATGCCTTGGGCATTTTCTACCAGTCTACCTTAGGGTGATGCAGAGACATTACACAGTAGGTGCTTAACAGAA
The DNA here is from genome assembly GCA_932274075.1 of Diarsia rubi. Classification (NCBI taxonomy): domain Eukaryota; kingdom Metazoa; phylum Arthropoda; class Insecta; order Lepidoptera; family Noctuidae; genus Diarsia; species Diarsia rubi. The sequence goes on from OW026433.1 coordinate 8,229,148, forward strand.
ACAAAAGTTAGAAAATATATATACCTAACTTATAAAAATAAATACATACATACATATATACATAAAATATTTAAAATTTCGAAAGATAACAAGAAAAACTTTAACAACTTAGTTGTGAGACGAAGCTGCCAACTTCTTGCGAATGTGCTCGCGAGCTTTCATTTTGAAAGTGAACTGACCGTTTACTGTCCTGATCTCATGAGGGAGTTCATTCCAGAGGAAGACCGCCTGGACAAAGAAGGACGATTTTATAAAGCCAGAGCGATGAGAAGGACAACGTAGAAGACGATTATTAGCGGAGCGAAGAGTCTTGCTGTGAGCAGTGCATAAATATTGGCAAAGGGAAGTGAGGTAAGAAGGGGAAGTGGGCTTGTGAAGAATAGCAAACAGGGTTGTCAAAGCCCTCAAAGCTCTGCGCTCTCGGATAGGTAACCACTTTAATAGCGATCGCTGTTCAGACACATGATCGTACTTGCGAAGATTGAAGACGAATCGAATGCAGTTATTTAGAAGTCGGTCAAGTTTATTGAGGAGATCTGCATTCAGGTCATAGTAGCACATATCACCATAGTCAATAATGGGGAAGATTAGGGACTGTACAAGCATTGCCTTGATGTGAGCTGGGAGTACATTTTTCAACCGGTAGAGAGACCGCAACGTTCCGGTGACTTTCTTGCTCACAATCGCGACCTGTTTACGCCAGTCAAGACAGGTGTCAACATGCAAACCCAGATCCTTGACATCAGAGCTATACGGGATCACCGCGCCGTCAAAGGTAACCGGTGGCACCGTTAAGCCATTTAGCCTCCTTAAGCTATGGGGGCTCCCAACAATGATGGCCTGACATTTGGCAGGGTTAACCGCCACCCCAAAACGATCAGACCAGCCCTTGACGGCACGCAAATCCCGGTTCAGCTCCTCAATCGCACCAGATAAGCCGTCAACACCCGCCCGACAGTAAAGCTGTAAGTCGTCAGCGTAAAGATGATACGCACACTGAAACTCGGCAGTTATAAGATCTATAAAGATAGAAAACAAAAGTGGGGATAAAATGCCGCCTTGAGGGACGCCAGTTTCTAGATCACACCAGCTGGAGCTGGAGTCTCCAGCAAGAACTGATTGTTGACGCCCCCGAAGATAGGAAGAAAACCATGCCAGGGCCTCGGGAGAGACCATGCGATAGGAGAGGATGGATAACAGGACATCGTGACTGACGGTATTAAAAGCATTTGAGAAATCGATCAACACCAAAACCGTAACTTTGGTGTCTTCCATTCCCCGCCTTATATCGTCAGTCACTTTAAGGAGAGCTGAAACTGTACTATGCCCGGGCCTAAACCCGGATTGAAATGGACTGATGAGGGAGTTTTTGTGGATGAAAATGGAGAACTGTTTATGTACACAAGCCTCAAGTACTTTGGATAGAAAGGGAAGGATGGAAATTGGACGAAAGTGGCTGAGAAGAGTGGGATTAGGAACTTTAGGTAGTGGTCGAACATGGGCTTTCCGCCACACGGAAGGGAAAACACCGGAGTAAAGGGAAAAGTTAACAATATGGGAAATCGCAGGAAGGAGCTGATCAACCACTGTCACGATCATGTGTCGACTGATGTTATCGCAACCAACAGCTTTGGATTTAATGGAAAGGATAATCTTTTTGATCTCTCCCGGGTCGACTGGGGTGAAGGCAAAATGAGCAATATTAGGTCGCGTCAGACCACGAAGGTAGTCAACGGTTTGACATTTGGTTGAACTATCAAGTGTGGGAACAGTGGAGAAATGACGATTTAGATCGTCCAACCCAAATGTCTTAGGAAGGTCTGAATGCCGCGATTTTCCGATACCTAGAGTTCCAAGGAATTTCCAGATATCAGCAGGAGAAGAAGAAGTGATATTATCAAGAATGTGGCGGCGTTTAGCGTTGCGTATCATCTGATTACAACGATTGCGAGCAGATTTGAAGAGGGTCCAGCTATCATCCGAGCGATCCTTTTTAAACTTCCGAAACGCGCGATCCCTTCGCCGCATTGCCGTCTTAACCTCCCGATTCATCCATGGCGCAGGCGGTCGCTTCAGCTTGACTTTCCTAATAGGAGCGTGGGTGTCGTACAAGTTGACTACAACTGAGTTAAAAATATCAACTTTGTCATCAACTGAGGTGGCTTCCTCAAGGGGTGTCCAGTCAATATTAGAAGCATCCTGTTTAAGTTCCTCAGCATTCATCCGCGCAAAGGCACGCCTGTACTGGAATATAGGCTTGGGTTTCGGCGGTTTAAGGATATAGGACAGGAAGATAAGGTCGTGATGGGAGAAGCCAGGAGCAACATGTTGGCCATGTAAGGAGACTAAGGAAGGATCAGAAACAATATTTCTAAATACATGCATATTATAGATAAATTACACCCAGACACAGAACAAATGATCGTGCTCATCACACAAACATTTGTCCTGGGTGGGAATCGAACCCACGACCTCCGGCATAGCAGTTAGGGTCACTAACCACTAGACCAACAGGCCAATCAAATGCTTGGTTGACGTATGTGTGAAGGGTTAGTTTACACCCTGTATACACATAGCCGGTCCATTGTGGAGTCAATTATATTCATTCCGTCAATTTACAACCTGCTCAGAATGATAACCAGTCTTTATTCCTCGATCAACATGGAAGCAATCTTTTAATGGCCCTTATTTATTATTTTGCAGTGCCTTCGACCTACTGGCATCATTTCTCTGATGCAGAGAGTGTAAACATTGAGATCTTAATTAAGAGTAATTAAAATGTATTGTAGCAAAATACTCTGTCTGACCTTTATTATAAGACTGACCTTTGTAATGGTTTGTAATGTTAACCGTGCAACGTACATTACCATTGCCGATTTGTGCCGGCTCACGGGCTCAGTCTGGCAATCTCCATCGGTTTGCGCACACGTAAACGGAGACCCGACGACGACGTCACGATGGACCAAAACGGGACCTCGTTCTTGGATAAAGTGCTTAGTTTAGTTAAAGAAGACAGGGCGAAAAGTGTGCCGCTGATACGATTCAAACACCCGAAGGAATTGGAGGTAGGTACCCATTTTTGAATTTAGTTAATGAGGGTAATGTGAAGTTATTACAATCTGTCTAATTTCTTTCATAGATTTTCAAATTTATAGCTAAAGCATAAAATTATACAACATCGGGTTGCTTGATGTGATGGAGTCTGTAGGTACCTAATTTCTAGTATAAAGGGTGTAAAAGTACCTTTAACGCAAACGAAGGGCACTTGTTCTCCCCACCAATGCGATCATTTTTTTGTTCTAGACCCGCCCCCTGGGAACCCCCTAGTTACGGAGATATTAGGGGTCAAAGTTCCTAATTTTGCACAGCTGTTTTTGTAAATACTAGTTTTCAGGTTATAACTTTACTTAAATTACCTCCATGACCCTTTTACTATTCAAATCATCCTCTAGCACAATGTTTTAGGAGTGCTACATTGAGTTTTACTGTAAAATGAGATTTTTTACCCCAAAAAGAAAGTCGTTTTCCAGCAAAAATTTTGGCGTAGGGGTAATTAGTTTGATGTACAGAATGCTTGGTTGACGTATGTGTGAAGGGTTAATTTACACCCTGTATATAATGTTTAGGTAATTCTTTATCTCCTACCACAGGTATATCTTTATATTAAAAGGAGGTTCAAGTAAAAGTTGTGCAAGTTTCTGAAATAAAACTCTTTTAACGCTTACATGATTTGGGTACCGAGAATTTCTGAAATTCTAATCTCATATTTTCATCATTCTCTTGTACTTATCCCAATTCATTTAGTGCCGGCACAGCAAGACTTCATCTTCCAAATTTCTCTGTTTCTCGTCATCTCAGAGACACCTCCTTTTTTGTCATGTCATTCTTGACACAGTCCATCCATTGTTTCTTTGGCGTTCCTCTACTCTTATACCCGTCCACATTCATATACCTACATTTTAGTCAAAATATGGCAGAACTAACAAGAGTCTGTTTCTATTATATTCAAAATCGTAGCATATTAGTAATTACACTCTTTGAAATATGAGGCTTTGTTTATATTTTAACTTCTTCAGCCCGGCGAGCACGGCCTACAGTGACATGGCATGAGTCACACATTTTATCACAGTTTGGGCGATAAAACCGTTTTGTCTTAAATGCTAGCACGGCGGCGTAAGATAATTTCTTGATATGTGATATAACTTCTTGACGTTTAGTTGGGACTCCTATGTCTTATTTGCTAATATGGGCGCACCCATTTTGTAACAAATGTCACATTTTGACAGATGAATATGCTCGTTTATATCACGTTCGTTCGGAGGTGGTGATAAAAGTAAATTAAAAATATAAGTATATTTTTCTGCTTACTACTGCATCAAATGGCAGTAAATTATTATAATTATGTTCTTGCCCGAAGGCAAGAGGTCCAAAGTAGGAAAATATTCCGAAGAAACATTCGGGACTCCTCTAATCCGTTCGAGTTGCCAGACAGGGAGTTCCAACGGATTTTCCGCCTGACAAATATATTTCAAAACAAATCACATCAAACTTTTAAAAGAAAAACAGAACTTTTAGTTAGTAGCAAGTTATCAAATAATAAATAAAAAAAGAAAATGAAAGACGTGCCGCGTATGTGTTATGTCAAAAATGAATTAGTACCCAAGAAAATTAAAAAGTTGTTTAACTGTATGAACTGTGCTCTTTTATACGTATTATTTTATTTGGTCGCCTATTCAGATGGTCATAGACATTTTTATTTTTTTAATATACATACTAGGTCACACTATGAAGTCAGCAACAAGAAAGATAAGTCGCGTCTTAAATTATATCACATGTGGTACCCGTGCTAGCATTTAAGACAAATTCTAAGACATGACATAATTTATAACGTCTTGTCACCAACGTCTTGGGTACGCCCGTGCTCGCCCCGCTGGTGAGATGCCTTTACAAGATTGTATGAGACCACAGATTACGACACCTTAGCTGGTATTATACTAACAACGGCAATGGCGGCATGTATCTCTCAGTTCTATTTCGTTGTATCAAGATCTTCAATTAGTAAGCACCGGTGTACTCTTTTTCTAAGAGGGCCTAGATGACTTTGATCAATTAGCGTGCTGTTTATTATACCTTTTTTTTTTTTGGGGTTGGGAAATCATCATATAACCCCTCCCGCTCGTGGGCAGAGCGAAAGGGAGTGTCAGACTTTTACTGACTAAAAACCACTCATGTTCCTTCTTAGCCCTTTATGTCAAGGCCGCGGTATCTCTTACAACATCCCGCTGCCCCGACGCCGACGGGCGTCGGCCCTTGCGGGCCCCTTCCATGTTGCTGACATCTCTTAGAGGCGCGCGTGGCACACGAACGCGCCGTCGACACTTTTAGTCACATACGTTTCATCCCTCCTCATTACATGACCATATCATGATAAACGACTTCCTTTCCATTTTTCCTATAACAGGCATATAATAATGATTGAATTATTCCATCTATAACACGGTAAAGACTAAAGAGCGTTTTATATCGTCTCGTCTTGTTGAGTCCAGAAGTATTTTCATCGCAATTATTTTTCCAGCAGACAATTTGGTAATAGAAAGTACCTACTTACGGAAATTCTGAAATAATGAACTGTGTAAAAACTGCAGCCGGAATATCATAATTAATTTCATATTCCAACAAACTTGTTTGTGAAATCGCGACGAATTGGCGATAAGACCTCACGCTTGTATGCATTTACTATTGTTTACCTAACCATTTGGATTTTCAATTGTGTAACCTTGAGTAAAAGGCGGAACTCGTAATAACACTCGGCTCGATGTTTAGGTTACGCCGCGCTGGTCTAGATTGGTCCGAAGACGACCACCTGTAACATACGAGTTTCCACCGTGCCACGGAGAGCACCCGCCTGTGGATTTAGATAATTATTTTGGGGCACTCGGATAAGCTAGGTTAGGAGATTATTCTGCCTATTTGCGAAGCGGGCATAATTTTAAGGGATTTAAACATAATTGGCGAAATATGGGTGTATTAATGGTACCTACACCATCTACCTTACTCTTCGGGGATTACAGGCATGATGTTATTTTATGTTTTACAAAGCCACGCGCTTAAGCTGAGATTAATTTACGTAGTTGATGACTTTGCTTCGAACTTGATGATAAGCCACTGACCATCTACGGTAGTACATCGCGAAACCAATCTCTCCAATGTAATGGACACTTTACCTTATATGGTTTTATTTAGTCCCGAGAGTGGTAATATTGTGCTGCAATTATAAACACTTGCAATTGTAAAATCAGTCGCGACAGCTGTTCAATTTGAGTAATAAGTAAATCTATCTATCTATATAAATAAAAAAAGCCCTGACCCCTGACTGACTGACTCATCAACGCTCAGGCCAAACTTAGAAAGCGAATATTGCAAAGAGGTTCCCTTTATTATGTAGACTAGGTATAAGAAAGGATTTTTTTGAAATTCAACCCCCAAGGGAGTTAAATAGGGGATGAAAGTTTGTATCGAAATTGTCATTTTTGTAGTTCCGACAACGACGCGGGCGAACGAGACCGCGGGCAAAAGCTAGGAAAATATCTGTAGCCCCAAATACTACTTACATATCATGAGCATTGATAAATCGTTGGCACACTGGTAAAACCTGATTGATGCTAATCCAGTATGCTGATAGTTAAGATTTGACTTGGCGTGACATTTCAACACTTGTACGTATGAAATTTCATAATGTACTTTTTTATTTTTACATTGTTTATAATTATATAATTTTTTATTATTGATTTGTGTCTGTAGTAACTCTAAATTGAACTTACACCTTACTATTGTATCGAGTCTGGTTCTTCTAACCAACATAACAGACAGAATGTGTTGCTGGGGAGTTTGTTCCGTCACTTCTTCTTTCCAGCTAAACACTAGGAAGTGCCGAAGGGTGGGCGTTTTGGGGGACTGTCTCTTGTAAATAAGTAGAGTAAAGTAAATTTTGACGTTCGAAAAGTGCTGATTATCAGCCTAATTTAAATATAAAAAAAAAAAAAAAAAAATTAGATACAATCCCTTCGCCGATCCTGTGAGGTTCTGTTCTAGGTATTTCACCATCTGATTAGGTTTGCTACTTCTTTGGATATTATGAATATCGTCTTATTCTTATAAGGCGTCATATAGGAGTTAGCAGCAGCAGAAAATCAGCTGTTTCATACATTTTAATGTACTTATTAAATTGTAGGAAACAGCAGATTTTTAGCAGAAACGTGGCTGCCATTAGGAAGATGCTTAAGTTTAAAATATTATTTGATTGTGCACCAAGGTTCAGTCCTCAGGTGCAGTCCAGGGTAGGTGAAATGGTCTGTCAGACTCCTAATGACCCCAAAGTGTTCTTTGACAACCTTGGGCCGGGGTGCTGCAGTACTTGCGCAGATTGTCACGATCACCCGACCAGGTTTTGTAGACCCGGTCGCCGTCTTCGGCCGTATATGGGCACCGTTCCACTTGAGAAGAGCGCGCCGAACACGGTGCGCTGTCGTTTCGGTTTTGTTTTTGTTCAGGCGTCATATGGCGGCTGGCGATCGGTTTTTGACCCTATACCTGGTACTTATAGGTATAGCTAGACCTGACCTAGGGATCGGATCGACATAGGTTGCTTACTCATACGGTCTTGCACATCATCAAATGACTCCTTATTCCGCTCTGGGTGAAGCGAAAGGTAGTGTCAGACTTCTACTGACTAAAAGCCACCCATGTTCCTTCTTGGCCCTTTGTGCCCGAAGCCGCGGTATCTCTTTCAAATAACCCGTAGCCCCGGCAGACCCCTTCTTGCATGATTTTCATTCTACTTTTACACAAGGCAATATTTGCTGCAGGTAACTTGTCAGGTTTAGATTTGACTCTTGATACTTGTAGGAGTCATTTACCTAACTAAGTACACTTTAAAAAAAAAAAAATTCACATTCCAGGCTATTTTGGACCTCGACGTGACAAAAGGCGTAAATGACAAGGAGCTGGAGCAATGTGTGCGTGAAGTATTGAAGTACAGTGTGAAGACTCATAAAGCGACGTTTAAGAACCAACTGTTCTGTGCCATGGACCCCTACGGACTGGCTGGGGCCTGGATAACAGAAGCTTGTAATACTAGTCAGTAGGTATTATCTGTTAACTTGGGTAAACTATTGCCCTTCTCTAGGATAGGGTCATTTTTTCCAGTGTTATCTCGCAGGTCGACCTGTGAGACTGATTTCTGCTTATCTAGACTATCCTGTGGGTGCCTAAGTCAGGCCATAAAAAACTTTTAAACTTAGTGACGGCGCGCTTAGGGCACCCTCTGCGGAGAACGAGTCTCGGTATAGGGCGTCACTGGCCAGGACAATAAAGGGACCGCTGTATTCGAGTGAAAGGCAGACAGGCAGGTCCCTAATGACGGTTTCAATAAAACTGTCGCGAAAAAATACAAACCTTCTCAGAGCTAAGTAAATGTCTTAGTATCTTTGATATGTACTTTCATTGGTTATGCGGCATTACGCAAAATGTTTATTACCAACAGAAATCTGTAGTTTACTGTGATCAGAGGCGTAAAAGCTAAGTAAGCTATTGAAATAGGTCAGATTGGTGTCTCGATTTTAAAATCATTATTTTCATAATCTTATGAATGTATAATGTACTAGTTCCAAATAAACTAAATGCTATAGGATAATTGTACTTTATTCAAAAGTCGACGTATTTCTGATAAGTATAGAAATACGTGCGCTCGTGCTAGAGCCTCAGGAATGCAGTTTCTAATTTTACGAGTATTTAGGCAGTGCCGAACTACCGAGGTATGAAAAGTTTCTTAATCCAACAGTGTTATATTGAACGAGCAAAACTTGTCTTGGTTTGTCATTAAATAGTCATAAAACGTGGTATTGCGACGCCATACCTACCTACTTTCGTTAAAAACGCTTTGTATTTACCTACTACGCTTTCTTATAATTTCACCGACTTATTACTCAGAGCAGAGCTGTTGAAATGCCGGTTGTAAAAACTGAAGACTTCATGATCGTAGTCACTACATTTCCTAAGATTTTGAGGCATGTACTCATAGCGGTCTTTTTAACCTTTATCAAAACATTCATAACATCACGTCTGCAAGGCAGAGAGGTGTAGGTACAGTGACGAGCAATAATATGAATACACTTGGCTTCAATCGCAAATATCTCGTAAAATAACGATTAGAACTTTAAGATATGACCTATTTCATGATAATATGGGGTCTAAAAATATTTTTTGTTACTTACAACATTTTTCAACATTGTTACTTATAACATGAAAGTGAAATCATAACAGCAGGCGAAAATAGCTTCTAAGCGTTGCTAAGTGTATACATATTGATGCTGCTGACTGTACCGATTAGTACATCAACATTTAATCAGTTATGTGTCCCCGGTTGATGGCAATAATCCAGAATACTTATACCATATAGATGCTGATAAATTAAAAGTGTGGGCTAATTCTAAGGGTGAATTTGTGTGCTTTTTATGTTCTCTAAATACAGGGTGTAAATCAAACCCATCACGCAGCCGTGAACCAAGTATCCCCAAACATCAAACACAATACACTAACAACACACATCACACTAACAACATACAACTAACACACATCAAACTAAGTATACCCATGCAAAAATTTTTGCTGGGAAACGAGATTTTTTTTTGGTCAAAAATCACATTTTACCGTAAAACTCAATGTAGCATTCTTAAAACATTGTGCTTGTGGATGCTTTGAATAATAACCGGGTTATGGAGGTAATTCAAGTAAAGTTACCTAGTACCTGAAAAACTAGTATTTTTTACAAATACTTACAATAATAGCTGTGAAAAATTTGTAACTTTGACGTCCAATATCTCCGTAACTAGTGGGTTTCCAGGTATGGTCTAGAACAAAAAAAATATCGCAGTGGTGGGGAGAACAAGTGCCCTTCATTTGCGTTAAGGGTACTTTTACACCCTTTATGAACTACCTACTCCTATTTCAGGTATACGTTTGAAGTGGGTCCAGTATTCACTCTCATAGAAATGAAACTTCTGAATCACATACTGAAACTGTTCGGTATACCCGATGGAGACGGTATCTTCACTCCTGGAGGCAGTAACGCCATAATGTATGGCCTGGTCGCCGCAAGATATAAAAAGTTTCCAGATATCAAGGCCAAAGGGATGAGGAACCTCCCTGAGATGGTTATATTTACATCTGAAGATGTGAGTATAAAATGTCAAATATTTGATATTCATTATGATTATTTGCACAACTAGCTTGAGCCCGCGGCTTCGCCCGCGTGGATAGCGAAAAATATCCCAATAAGATTTCATACCCTATTTAACTCTCTTAGGGGTTGAATTTCGAAAAAATGTACCGAGACTTTCCTCAAGAACCACTCTATCCGTTGGTGAAAACCGCATGAAAATAAGTGTAGTAGTTTTTGAGTTTATCACGAACAGACGGACAGTCCGACAGACAGACGTGGTGGAGGACTTTGTTTTACAATAATTATAATTATAGTGATGATAAGATGCAATTTGAAATTGTAATATGATTATTATAAGCTTTAAAACGTTTTGGTGAAAAACTGTAGGTAAGCTTAAAATGTATTTCTGAATAAGTAAATCAAAAATATAATGTTAAAACTTTCAGAGTCACTACTCCATAAAGAAAGCAGCCCACTGGCTCGGCTTCGGTACCGACAGCATCAGAATCATACAAACCAATCCTAAAGGACAGATGTTGGTTGACAAGCTAGACGAAGCCATTCAGAAAGAGAGGGATCTCGGCAGGTGTCCTGTATTTGTGAACGGCATGGCGGGGACCACCGTGTTAGGAGCCATTGATGACTTGCAGGCAGTTGCTGATGTTTGTAAAAAACATGACGTTTGGATGCATGTTGATGTAAGTTTCTTTTGCTAATAGGTACTGTTAGCCTGCATTACCCCACTGCTGGACAAGACCACTCCCCATGATGACAAGAGCAAATAACTTTATAGAACTAATTTATTTATAAGATTATACTATACTACCGGACCTGAGAGACGTCGTCTTAGCCGGACAGTAGCGCCACCTACCGTGCCCAATTGTGAATCTAAACCATTCTCGAATCCACTTGAACACATAAGAAAAGTTTCATCAAAATCGGTCCAGCCGTTTAGGAGGAGTTCAGTGACAAACACACACAGTACAGAAGAAATATATATAAAGAAGATAGATAGTAATATTGGCACTGCAGATGACAGTTCTAAAAAACAAGAGATTGCTCCTGACGCTGTGTTAGGTTACACGACTATGTATAACATTGCTTTAAGTATAAGTGCAGGCGTCCATACTTTCATCATCAGACTTCCAGTTGTTTTGATCCAAGGTCAATGTGGACCACCGGTCGCTGTAGTCTTAAAGCCCAGGCATCTTTTAAGAGGTCTACCGGGACTTTTTTGTTAAATGAAAATTTATGAGGTCTTCTTTGTGTCTATAGCCCGATAGTCTATCAAAGTTGGCCTGAACCTTCATTACTTCTTCAAAATAATCAGGAGAATCCGATCAATGAATTTCACTTTGCCTGCATGTCTTGGCCAGAGGGCAGGATATTAGATGGATTTTTTACACAGCTCTTTTCAGGGTGTTAAAACGGACCCTTCGCGAACGACGCCTTTTCTTTTTGGTGGGTGGGAAATTAGTGACTCGTCCCGCTCTGGGCGAAGCGGAAGGGAGTGTCAGACTTCTACTGAATAAAAACCACCCATGTTCTTTCTTAGTCCTTTGTGTCCGAGGGCCGGTATCTCTTTCAAACAATCCGCAGCCCCGGCAGGCGTCGGTCCTTGCAATGTTTGTGACATCACAGAGGCGCGTGTGGTACACACACAGGTACACACACACACGACACGGCCTGTCGTCGTCATAAGACGGACGGATGAATACTTCAAATGCATGAATACGTAAACAGGTCATGGAGGTATTTATTCTTAAAAGCTTGTAAGCAAAAATTAAAAGTTAGAGCTTTGAACCCCAATTTCTCCGTAATTAAAAAGTTTCCAAGTAACTATACCTGGGAACTATACCAGAACAATGACATTATACAAAAAATTATACAAGTTATTATTCATATTGCGTATGTTTCAGGCATGCTGGGGAGGCAGTTTGATGCTTTCATCTAAATACAAGATCAAACTTAAAGGTATAGAAAGGTCAGTACCAATACATTTAAAATTCTATTTTACTCAATGACGTCTCTGTTTATGTTTTAAGACTTCCAGTCACATAATATTACAGAAATACTCACATAATATTACTCTTTATAATAACTGAGTCAGTACCCGTTCGATTCTTTCCAAAATTCCGAAAACAAACATTAAGCATAATAACATCACGCCTGTAATCCCTGTATGGACAGGGTGCACCTATTAGTACCTTCACCCACGTGTATATTTCGCCAGTTAAATAAGTCCCATGTTATAGGAACCAATAACAAAAAAATCTAATTAGTCCGTCAGATAGATTTCCGAAAAATATTAGACACGTATTTTTTCTTTTTTCATGTAAACATAACAGGTGTCCAATATTTTTCGATAATCTAACAGATGGGCTAAACAGAATCATATTTGTTTAGTCAGTCAACTACCTTATTGCTATCAACACACACAAATCCAGACTCCGCTACTGAGAAATTTAGACCAACGAGCCAGTCTAAAAACACATTAAAGTTTCTCTATTAAGCGTCCCTTTCTTCCCTATCTCTTTTCCAGAGCAAATTCAATATCGTGGAACCCGCACAAGATGGCGGGAGCTCCCCTGCAGTGTTCTCTATTCCTGGTCAGAGACAAGGGTCTACTGCACGCCGCCAACTCATCTGCTGCACAGTACCTGTTCCAGCAGGATAAGTTTTATGACGTGTCCTATGATACTGGGGACAAGAGCATCCAGTGTGGGAGGAAGGTAAGAAACTAATCATCATTTGCCTAGCTTTTTCTCAATGATGGTGCTTCCGGTCTCATCGAATGGAGCACCACACCAGTATTTTATTTACACGAGCATTTACCCACGACTTCGACCATAAATATAGCCTAAAACCTTCCTCGATTATTGAACTATCCGACACAAAAATATTTTTCCTCACGATTTTTTTTTTCATTTCCCCCATCGGAAGTTAATTAAATATAGTTATCGTTAAAACTAACATACTGTATCTATAATATTATAGTATAATTAAATACAGTATGTTTAGTTAGTTTAAACGAGGTACATATTGAAACCCGCAATACATGATAATAATAAAAATATAAATAAAAAATACTGATAAAAACAGAACCATACCAAATATTTCAGAAAAGTCTCGGAACCCTTGCGCTTATCACAGAAAATGTGCACGGGTCAATGAATTTTAGGTATAATCCATTTTCCCTTCATATTTTATTTAAAACTGGCGTAGGACAATGACGTAAAAGAAACTTCTAATAAAGTGACATCTGATGGAGAGCGTGTGAATTAAAGTTATAGTTTTTTTTAGATATTTGGGACGAGAATCGAATACTAAATACCCTCCTCCAATATGTCCCTCGTTTAACCTAACACACTGTATAATTTCAATTGTTTCTAGATCGACGCCTTTAAACTATGGATGATGTGGAAAGCACGAGGAGATCTAGGTCTCAGCCATCTCGCAGACCAAACGATGGCCACAGCTCAGTTCTGCCTGGACGCCGTAGCCAAGAGACCGGGCTTCAAATTGGTATCTGATGAGCTCCAGTGCCCTAATGTGTGCTTCTGGTACATACCCAGCTTCATGAGAGGACAGGAAATTGATAAGGAGTGGTGGGAGGTCATGCATAAGGTGAGATGGTGATAAATTGTCTAGTATTATACAAGTCCTCCAGTCCTCCAGTGGTGGCGGCCCCGACTTACAGACAGTAAGTCGAGGATTAAACCCAGGCAGCATTATTTTGTGTAATTTATTTCATCACCACTGCTCTCAAAACGGTGAAGGACAACATCGTGATGAAAACGGCATGTCTTAGAACCAAAAAATTCGAAGACATGTGCCATCTACCAACCCACACTAAGCCCGCGTGGTGGATTATAGCCCATCCCACAATGCATCTAAATACCTCTCCCCCTCCCTCTACAAGGTCAAATTCGGGCAATTGATAAAAAATATCATTAATTTTATACTAGAGAACAGGTCCCTAAAACGTTTTCAGCGTTTTAAGCGTTTCCAAAATAATACGTGACTGCACAATGTTAAATTGATTGTTGCTGGGGACTTTGTTTCGACACTTTTTCTACCCAGCTAAAGCACTAGGTAATGTCAAACGTTTTGAGTTCTCTGTAAACTTTGACGTTCAAAAAGTGCTGATTATCAGCCTAATGTGAATAAATGTGATTTAGATCGCGTGTAAAAGGGCTTCTTCTGGGTTAGGTCATTTCACCGTCGACCTCATCTCTGCCCCCTTTTTTTTTGGCGGGTGGTAAATCATCAAATAACCCCTCCCGCTCTTGAGCAGAGCGAAAGGGAGTGTCAGACTTCTACTGACTAAAAACCACCCATGTTCCTTCTTAGCCCTATATGTCGAGGCCGCGGTCACTAGTGTACAACCCGCAGCCCCGATGGGACCCGCAGCCCCGACGGGGACCTCATCTCTGCCCTCAGGGCAAGATTGACGATAAGAGAAGGCCCATTTCATTTAAATAAAATTTGAAATAACCTTTTCCATTTTGCAGGTAACTCCAAAAATAAAGGAGCTGCTCGTTCTAAGCTCTCAACTGATGGTAGCGTACTCTCCCGTCCGCCACTACAAGAACTTCTTTCGCTTTGCGTTCACCTTCCACCCTGCAATCGATGAGGAGCAGGTGCTTCGTATGCTGACGTCTATTGAGGAGTGTGGGGAGACAGTTACTTTGGCCATGCTATCTTAGAGTATAATGGTTTTGATTATGTTGTATGTGGGACTGTAAGGTGAGTTAAGTGGCTACACTGATTGATTGAGGGAATATAAGATGATAGAGTGAGAACACAGTGTGTAAAAGACAGATAAGAAGACATGTATAATTTTTAAGGCGAATTAAATCAAGAAGAAAGTAATTAGTCCCGTTTTATTTAGACTTAAGAAAGACGAATATGTTGCAGATTAACTGCCGCACTCAGAGAGCTTTAATGAATACTTAGGCCATCTAGTAGCTCATAATAAGTTATCACACTAAATAAAAACCAATTTGGAAATTAAAATTTAAACATTTATTTTTTTATTAAACCGCTTTGCCTCTGAAGTTTATATTTCAATGACATCTTTTTTCGAAGCCTTAGTATTTGCAGCAATAACCCAGTTTAAGGATGTATCGTCACTTCGCGGATCACCATTATGCCCCCAAACCAGTCTGTCACCACGGCTATCCTCATGCGGATCCATTTTCAGAGCTTGATGATATTGGTAGTTTATTAATCGAAAGACTAAAACATCATCTTTCATCAACGGCTCAATGTAATACTCATGGTTGATTTCATTGTCATTTGTAGAGCCCCATCCTTTTCGATCTCCTAGACTGTCTGCGTTTTCATCCAATTTTAAAAACATATTGCAATTGATATTGTTTATTTTGAACAATATCGTGCCATTCTCCAATATTGGCATGAACTTCCAGCTTACTTGCTTACTTGTTTTGTCAGACTTATCTCCCAAGGCAAGTCTGTCGTTTGAAAACTTAACGTCCGCATCAAGTTTCAGGGCCTGTTGGTATTGCTTATTTACTATAGTTACAATTTCTCCTTTAAAAATGAGTTGGAATTCATTTGGGAAACTGCTGCAGATTATTTCATTACCACCATTGTTCCAGAGCTTATAAGCATAACTCATGATGTTACTTGGTTTTTCACGCAAAATTTTCATTACCACTTCAGTAAGAGCTTCGGAAGTCCCACTTTCGTCAACCATGTTTTTGGTCAAATCCACAGCGCTGTCATAAACGCCTTCGGTTACGTAATTGAAAAGCTGTTCTTTAAGCGTCGTCAGATTAAGGAAAGTTAAGTCACTATCAAACAACGACAAGCCTTGAAGTTCTGTAGGTAAACTGTATCTCGGACAGAGGAAAATATCCTTCTTCTTCAATTCTGTTTTAAGATTTCGTATTTCAGCAGAACTGCTTTCGAATCCGTACGCAACAACTTTTCCGAAGTCTGGGTTTATCATACGTGCGATATCTTTAGCACATTTGGAGTTGATGGGTGCTCCCATCACTGTGACGGTTTTGACAGAACTGTCTTTGATATACCCGCTGGTGTCACAGTTAGTGTAACTCACAACGGGTATCCTGTTAGGTATTTTTCTGTCGCGGTCTGGACCATTGCTCACAAGTTGGTAGGTATGGTTGACGTTGTAGCAGTCAGAGAAGCCGCTGATCCCATGTTGAGTGACGATCCTGCCCTCTCCCCAGTAGTCGACATGTTCGATCAAGTTGTTCAGAGAAGGGGGTAGCCTCTCCAAGTAGTATTGTCCTAGAAATGGACACTCGGAGTAAGGGTATGATTTATCTTTGTTTGTGATGTAGTTTGGTCGCTGAGCGAGCTTCCAACCAGGAATAGAATGCATTTTTGATGTTCAAATTATTGCTTACCTGAAAAATTAAGAAACAAACTTTTAGTAAGTATAATGACTCTTGTTATAAAATAACTCCTGGTATAAAAGCCAGGGCTACACTGATGTTTGTGCAATCACTTGTCAACGAGGTTTTTTTTTGTATAAAACCATAAACATATGGTGATATTTTCACCTGTTTAATTAGTTGTAATAAACATTTTTGAAGCCAGATTCAAAATGACTATCTTTTAGGTCAGAAGGAGGGATCCAATGTGAAAATCGCATCCACGACCCGTCACGCAGAATCAAGGGATCTAAAATTACCACTTTAACAGATCATTATATGAATTGCGTTTAAAAGCGTAAGATGGACCTTTCACTTACGCTACTGTAACTGCATTCTGTGACTAATTTACGAATTTTAACACAATTCATATAATGATCTGCTAAAGTGGTAATTTTAGACACCCTGCTAAAGTAGCCATTTTAGACGCCCAGATCACCCAGACAGAATTAAACGTGTCAACATCAATAAACAAATTGGACAATTATGAACTTACCCAACTTGAATGAGCAGCAACCAACAAAAACACTATTGCGTCGCAGTGAACCCTTTTATAGGAATCATTGGGTTTAGATGACCTATTTGTTTCTACTTATCAGTAATGTGGTTATTTACGGTAATACCTACCCACAGAAACCGCTACTTATCTTTGTAGTTACATATTGGGAAGTCGTGTTTTCCGCAAATTGATAAGTTTCACACAAACGTTCATAAACTCACGCCTTTATCCAATGGGGAAGGTAGAAACTACAGTGTCCTTTCTTTAATGTTCTTTCTTTGGTATTGTTCGTTGTGACGTTGAGCTCCTTGGGTTATAAGTCGAGCTCCACGATAACTGACAAATGCTGGGGCACTGACTGGTCCACTCAAATATGTGTGGTGCTTTCTACCTCCATGACGCGTTTACTATACCTACAATGCGTCCATTACAACAATGTTATGACCGCGTTACAGTTAGAGTTAAACTCAAATACGGTTAAACTCATAACCGTATTTGATTTTCACCCCAAAAAAATGTCGTTTATTTAGTTAGTTTGATATCCAGAATGCTTGGTTGACGCCTTCGTGAGGACAAACCCTTTAATAAAAGGTTCACCTTTTATTAAAGGGTTTGTCCATTACCTTTTATATTTTCACTGCAATTATTAATTTACCAAAAAAGTTGTGGAACCATTCAATGTAATAACCAACACCTAGACGATTTCTTTACTGTACCATTTCGTCTCTGTTGAACTGTACGGCATGTAACTCATTGTGGCCATTCCTATTAACTCCCATACTCTAATAGTTTGTATTACTTCAGTAAACCATTATGTGTTGGTTTCTCCCTAATACAGTTCGTTATAACTAGCTGATTGTCAATTGTAAGTGAAGGCATTAGGTATTTGTTGAACCAATATTCTGTAATTTCTCTAAATACACACTACAGGAATGTAGCTGAAAATTAGTAAGTATTAGATGAATTTGTAGCTGTATTGGTTTTATAATGCAAAATAGTCTAAGAGACCTTGTGGTACCTTGATGTACACCAGCTATTTTGTCTGGTAAAATTGATTTATCCGAAACCCACATTAAAAGCAAGGAAAAGTGACTAAAACAAAAAAATCCACTTAAGACATCAGGGCAAATTTCATCATTGAAGTATTGACTGCGTCACAGTTATATCACTGATAGCTCTTGAACGCGGTAAATTGTGCTGGTCGCGTGTAGTTTCAATGATGAAATCAACATTTTTATTTAAAAAATCAGTGTACAAAATGTTCTTAACTTAGAAACGCGCATTCTGTGCGATCCATCCGAGGTACTTGCTGACGCTCGCATAGAGACCGGGGTGGTCCTTCTCTCCGCAGCGCAAGCCCCAGGATACCACGCCGATGGCGGTCCACCGACCACTCGGCATCTGGTACATTAGGGGACCACCGCTGTCACCCTGTGAAGGTCAAGTTAGGTTACATTCATTCTATGAAAGAAAGATAGTTTATTGACTTCGGAGAACCATGCAGTCTTACAAAGGGTATCGTATTACCCAGTATGATTTGGGTTGTGGAGATGAGATAGATAAGTAGTCGCTCCATGTAAAATACTGATATTCAGCTGCATCCGGTTAGACTGGAAGATGACCCCAACATCGTAGGGAAAAGGCTCGTCAGATGGTGATTGGCTTGTCGATCTTAACCAAGACCATCATACCTTTTCATCAACTTTAGAAATATGAAAACTGTATTTGAATATCTGATGATCTTTCTTTTTTTCAAACGGGATAATAAGTGGTAGGCAGCAAAAGTAAGGCGGCAAACCACAAAAAATACTCTATTCAATTCCTTCAGTGATATGAGGACGGGAGGAGGATGATATTATAATTGAAGGAAGATTGTGCAGCCTAAAAATGGTGATGATATTAATGTGATAAAGTCTCCTGGTTTCTGGTGGTCGTATTTCCTAGATTTGAAGTAAAGTGTACCTGGCAAGCATCCTTTCCGCCCTCCTTTCCTCCGGCACAGAGAGTCTCGTCGAAAATGCTGTCAGCAAAGGCTGCGATGCACTTGTCGTGGTCCCACACTGGCACCGTTACTTCCATCAGGACGTTGCTGTGAGGACCTCCGTAAAACTGCGTGCCCCAACCTGGAGAGAAAGTCAAGGTACTTCAATTGTACCTTGTGTATAGCGTAGCGTAGCTGTCATCAGTTCGTGTCTGGTCCCAAAAATTATAGACTGTCAAAAATATCGGCAGTTAAAAAAGAATTTGTTTATGTGACAGATAGCGAGGGAGCCTAGGAAATAGGAGTCAAACTCAGAGTATTTATTTCATTTAAACCATTACAGGCACTTCTGAATGTCAGATCTTTGATTGTCGTTATGGGTAGTTAGACGCCCGAAAGTCTGAAAACCAGTCTTACCAAGGGGTATCGTATCTCTCAGGACTAACTGGATTGTGAAGGTCAGTAGGCAGTCGCTTCATGTAAAATACTGGTATTTAGTTGCATCTGGTAAGACGGGAAGCCGACCTCAGCACAGTTGGGAAAAGGCTTTTCAGATGATGAAGTATTCCTAAACTAAAAGGTTTCTATAGAAAACTGACTGCATCTGCAGTCATAGATATGTATGTGTGATTTGCATGAGCGTGGTATATTGACATACAATCAGGTACTTACCTAATGTGTACCTAAATAGTCTTACTTTAGAAATTCTGTCACACAAACAGAAAGTGTTAAGTGCAATTTACCATCCTACTAATATTAAAAATGCGAAAGTTTGTGAGGATGTGTGTATGGATGGATGGATGGATGTTTGTTACTCTTTGACGCAAAAACTACTGAATTTATGTGGATGAAATTTGGAACACAGATAGTTTATAACCTGGATTAACACATAGGATAATTCTTATCCCGTTAGTATGATCCCATGGGACAATGATTGAACTCAACGCTGGCACAAGCTAGTTTGTTATAGTTGTATGTTTTCTTCCACAATAAGTACATGAAAACAAATAATGTATAACAAGAGAGCAGCAGGTAGCAGTATGATTGTTATATGCTGTGATTACAACGATCAATAGCTCTTTGAGCTTGAAGCTTACAAAATTGGGATTACTTTCACAATTATGGATGATTTAAATCACTTTGAGCTCACCAATAACAATAGCCAGTTCATCAGTGAGCTGCAGGTTGGGGGGTGGAAGACAAATGGGCCAGACGTAAGTATTGAAGACGGCCGGACGGTCCAGCTTCAAGATAGCGATGTCGTTCTTGTAGTTGGAGATCTCGAAGGACTCGTGTTGACGGATCTCTGCGACCCCGAAGTTGTAGGTGCGGGAATCGTTGCTGCGTTTGAAGTCGTACTCGCCTAGGCGTACGAAGAGCTCTTGGGCTTTCCATCTAAATGGGAAGATTTTATTGAATAAATTAGTCCTGATGCCGTATTCAACCCTTTTAAGCAATAGAAAATAAGTTACTTCAGTCAGTTGCAAGATTTGACCAAAGCCTACTAACTACCAAGGCAAGTTAAACATAAAAAAAACCTTATGAAAAGGCCAAGAAAAGTTGCAACCACATTCAAAGCTTTTCGTATTACTGCAACGACTTGTAACACGATATTGACAGCAAGAATAGGTTCAAATCTTACCTCCGAGTGCAGTGCGCAGCAGTCAAGACATGTCTGTCAGTAATGAGTACGCCACCGCAGTACTGCTCGAAGCCCTCCGGAGTAATGGAGGCCATCCACGGCCACTCACGAGGGTTGGCCTGGCGGGCGCCTAGCACGCGGCCTTGTTGACGGGTGCTTAGACCACAACCTGAGTAACAAGAATTTAACATTTAAATTATCGCACTGCCAACCTTCTGACTGGTGTATCTTTTTTTACTACTGTTACATGCGAAAGAAGTGCATAGGAGCATAAGAAGAAAGGAGGTATCTGATTGATTGTATGGTCTTACAGTCAACTGCATATCAGTCGTAACAGTTTGACAATAAACTGCACCCTAATAAAGTAGCTAGTAGCTTTTTCTTAGTGCAATTGCTACTAAAGATATGTGACTGTTCTTAGGATGTTCTTTCGTCAGGACAACAAAACTGGAGGATTTAAAGCAATATTATGTATGAGCTAGGAACTACGAACGCTACGAACACTGAATAAGCAAGAAAAGCAAGAGTGCACAGTAATCTGGGCACGCTCGTTCCATCATCGATCTCATACATCGGGTGATCGGGATCAAGAGCAGATCTATTTTACAACAACAAAACTAATCGTTGATGACAGAGTGGCATCACAGAGTTAAAGGTTTCTATTACGAACAAATTCAAGCACTTTAAGAGCAATGGCGACCCAGTGGTGGCGGCCCCGACTTACGAACAGTGAGTCGTGGGTTCGAACCCAGGCAGGCGCGCATTACATTGTGTAATTTATTTCATCACCACTGCTATAAAAAAGCTGAAGGAAAACATCATAAGGAAACCGGCATGTCTTAGAACCAAAAAATTCGAAGACATGTGATATCTACCAACTGGGTCCGCGTGGTAGGTTACAGCCCATCCCTCACTTAGAGAGGAGGCCTGATACCCTGCAGTGGGAACCTCCCACCCCCCCTCCCTCCCCATCCCTCCCCATATCCCTCCTCATCCCTCTCTCCTCTCCTGCAGTGGTTGATGATGATGATGACAAGCTCATATAACAATACAACCTCTAGACTCGGCCCTGGTGACTTTCATGACAGCTTCGTTCTGTTCCTCTCTCGGGGCGGTTGCAGGCAAGTCTCCAGCCAGTCCTTCCGCGCCACTCAGCGTTTCTTTGTCAGGGCAACAAGCTCCCACAGTTCTGAGGAACATTGATGGAGAAAAGGAAGATATTTATTTTAATAAAACACGGAATAAACAAATGTTAAAAAGTGTAGTTTGAAGTATAGGGGTATGAAGTACGGAGTGTAAGAAGTTCTTTAGATTCCATAGAAAAGAGAGGATGCTCTGACCAGATGGGA
Organism: Diarsia rubi; assembly: GCA_932274075.1. Classification (NCBI taxonomy): domain Eukaryota; kingdom Metazoa; phylum Arthropoda; class Insecta; order Lepidoptera; family Noctuidae; genus Diarsia; species Diarsia rubi. The sequence goes on from OW026433.1 coordinate 8,251,266, forward strand.
ATTGTTGTCGGGTTTTGCCTATAATTATAGATCTTTGAGGGTATGAAGAACTTGGATCCTCCCTTTTCTATAGGGGATGAGGAACTTTACACCCTTACCCGACGTGATGGGTAGGTTGCTTGCTTGAAGAACGTTTTGGAAAAAAATCGCAATAAAAAAACAAGTATTCAAAACAAAGTATACTTAATTCGTAAATTGGTTTCCAAACATGTTAACGAATACCTACTTGTTTCTTGAAAATTCTACATAATCTTCAGATTGCGCTACTAATTTAAAAAAAAAAACCTTGTTCAATAAAAGCACAGACTTCTCCTTAGGTACTTCTACCATTGGGGAAGTCTGTGCTTTTATTGAACGATGTAGGATTTAAAAACAAAAACTACAAAAAGCGTGATTCAGAATTTCGCAGTCGCGCTGAAGGGCGACTGTTTTTCAGGAATTCTGAAGCAAACGACAGCTGTCCAAGTTGCTACGTACTGGTCGGACAACACTTTGTCATCGACTCGAAAAGAAAAAGGATAAGAAATGAGAGTCGATTAAAAGTTCTGCCAAGTTAGAACAAACCATAGAACCATGATAGTTAAATATTTCGCCCAAAACAATTAAAGTAGAGCGATAATAATGATGAATGCACAATTGCACATAACTCACTCTTGGTTAATAATGCAGACATAGTCCATGAACTTGATGAAGTCAGATCGGAACTCCTCCTGAATGCAGTGTCGGAGGGGTCGGCAGTGACCAGACTTCCCGTTCGGCAGGACACAGCCTTGGTAAGCTACATTCAGCTGAGAAAGAACGAAGTAGATATTAGACATTTTACTGGTATTTGAACTGGCTATAAAAGATGAATAAAAAAAAAAAAGGATAATGCCTGATGAATGAAGAAAGGAGATGACTGATGGAATGACGACCAAAATAGAAAATTGTATCAATAGGGTATTACACCAAAAAAAATCTAATTAGTCCGTCTGTTAGATTTTCGAAAAATATTGGATACGTGTTTCTGGTTTTATCAAATTAATAAAAAATGATAAAAATAAAACGTGTCAAAGATCATGAGTCAAAATTATTATATTATCTCATTATATATCATTATTAGAGTATTATTCTATTATCTCACACTAAAAAAAAAATGTAGACACCCTTTTTTAGCTTCGGTTATTATTTATTTATCGTTTGTTTTTGGTTATACCTTTTGTGCGAACTTTCTTTCCATCAAGCTCATTCCGCTATTTTCAGATCTATCGCAAACCGCGTTCCCCGTTCCCCGACGTTATATTTTGGAAATTTGAAAATATTTTTTATATTTATCAAGTGAGTTTTGAGTATAAATGTGGTGGGATATAAAAGTAGAGATGAACTGTGTCGGAAAAGTCAGAGAAGTATGGAAGAAGAAGTCGTCGCGGTGACGACTTCAAATCACCAAAAAATCTAATTAGACCGTCAGATAGATTTTCAGAAAATAATGGACACGTATTTTTTATTTATTCATGTAAACAAAAGATGAAGACGATACAGTGCTTCGAAAAGTCGTGTCAAGTCGTGTGACGTCACAAGGTTAGTATATTTTCACCCACAAAGTGACGTCAAAAACCCCCACTCATGATCTTTGACACGTTTTATTTTCGCCAATTCTTATTAATTTGGTAAAACAAAAAACACGTCTCCAATATTTTTCGATAATCTAACAGACGGACTAATTAGATTTTTTTTGTTTAATACCCGATTGGGATAAGGACAAGACAATGAATCAATGATGATGATTTCTCAAGTATCATGCAATGATAGCAGAAACACAATTTGATTACACAAGTACCGACCGATGGGAGAAGAGTGTCCACAGCAAACATTCACACAAAACATTATCATGGCCCTAATTTGGGATCATTAAAGGTCTTGTGTCAGCATTTAATGATAAAATCGTGACACAGTCATTGTGATTGCAAGTGGGTACGTCTACTTATGTATCTACGCAAATACTAACAGCATACACATTATTCTTTGTAGTGAGAAGCCGCCATTTAGAATATACGATCCTTTGAGTTCAGTGTGCAATCTGTCAAGATTTGTGTTAGAACTGATTTTGATGAATGCTCATTGCAGCCACGGGACTGAAAACAGCTTATTTCAGTTTTTTTTTCTGAAGAAGGACTCGTAGGAGCTCGTGGCCTAATGATAACTGTCACTAGGGTCGATCTTTAGGTAAAGCCGCGCTTGCCTAGGTTGCTCTGTGGATGGGTGACCACCCATTACATACTTATACGTGCGGAGTGAGGAAATGGTACGTAGCGCGACTACCGACATGTTTGAACGGCAAATGAATAGCTACGGTACCGAGTTTACTCCGTGCCTCGAAAAGCACCTTAAGCTGTTGATTCCGGCTGCCATATAAAGATATTTGGCTGTATTTACAGGTGACCTGAAAGTCTGACAACCAGTCTTACCAAAGGGCGATACCCTTAACAACCAATCTTACCAAAGGGCGATAACCTAGTTTTGACTGTTGTGGAGGTCAGATAGGCAATCGCTCCATGTAAAACAAAAGTCAACAAAGTTGGGCAAAGGCTAGGCAGCTGATTTCAGAGGAGGGGTTTAGTGGTGGCCATATTGTTACGACTGGGTAGAAATAGATATGCCAAAATGTTAATTGCTTTTTCTGTCCCATGATTGCAGTGCATCGACTACTATTAAACAATCCAGTTCAAAGCTTAAGCTTTTACTTCCGCTGGTTATTTTAATTTTTTCTTGAGCATCAACGCTCGTAAACTGAAAACTACTGTTAAGGTAGCCAATAAAATGACTAGGAACCGTTCAATTAGCCTCTGACTCATATGTAAAACAGTGGATGTTTTAGATCTTTTTGCTATGTTTATAAAGAAGATTCCTGTCGGTCCCTTTTCTTTAAATCATCATTATTATCCACACCGACCTCATCCACTGGTGGGTATAGATCTCACTTTGCTTGTGCCAAAGTCTACGTTCTTGTGCCAGCCTCATCCAGGATATCCCTGCGAAAAGGAATAATGTCGCCTGCCCATTTCGCCGCTTTTAATAAAGAAGACCTATACGACTTTAGTAGTAACTGCTGTAACCAGAGATGTTTAATGATTAATTAAGTCGTCACATTGCTCGCAGAACGGATGGCCGATGGGGCCGAAAAGCTCTGTAGTGGCGAGCGCGAATCGGAAGACGTTGCGTTGGAAGGCCTCCCACTAGGTGGACCGATGACCTGGTGATTGCGGGGACCCGTTGGATGCGAGACACACGGGATCGGTCAATGTGGCGACACCTGGGGGAGGCCTATGTCCAGTATTGGACGACTTTTGGCTGAAATGATACACTTAGTAAAGATTTGACATACAAAACCTTTACTAAGTGACGCGTTAAGTAATCATTAAACGTGTCTGTATGCGGCAGTGAGAGTAACGTAAATATAAATAAACAAAACAAAATGCCAAGAGAACAATAAAACCGTCAATTTATAATTCCCTCGTACTCATAGGTAGGTTAGTTGAGGAAATAATGCCTAATTGATCATGTTTTACTAGCGTAATTTAATGATGTTGTCGATCCTGTGCTCGGCGCCGGCGCAATTGTTTAAAGCTAATTGAATACGTATTTTCAAACTACATTTTGAAGGCTGTATGGTGGGTGTGAAATTGTAGGCGGTTTTATAGTTTTATATCTGAATAGGGGTTTGGTGGTAGCCATGAGCTGATGATATAAGTAGAAATGGATGTACACAAATGTTAGGTGGGTGTGATTACGTGCCTAGCCTTTTTCCTTAACTAAATAAATGTTGGTGTCACCTTCCAGCCTAACCGGATGCAGCTGAGTACCTACTAGTACTTATCTTACATGAAGCGACTGCCTATCTGACCTTCACAATCCAGTAACTTGGATCTGGGTAAAACGATATGCTGAGTGGTAATCTGCTTGCCTGCTTTTGTAGCAGATAACTTTTTTTGTTACCCCAGCCTGTTCTATTTCTTAATATTTGTTTGTGTGTGTGTGTGTATTGTTTTTTTGTGTAATTCTCTAGACTATCTGTGTACCAAATTCCATTTAAATCGGTTCAGTAGTTTTGGCGTGAAAGCGCGACAGACAGGCAAACAAAGTTACTTTCGCATTTTTAATATTAGTAAGGAAGTAAGGATTTTAATGTTAGGTTGCCAATTACGTCATCCATCTAGAATATTCCAGGAACGTTATAATAACAACGCGACGTTTCAGATCCCAGTTTGAACCAAAGTCACAGGATTAGGAATTCGGGGAACCGCAGCTATATCTAAATTCCAGGTAATAGTACCTGGAATTTAGATATAGCTGCGGTTCCTACCTAGTCATTTTCAAAAATGGGGTATCCCCCGTGGTATATTATATTTTGTAGCAGCATTGATTAATCATTTTGTTTTTGTAATGATATGGGGCCTTTAATATCGAGGCCACAGGAACTGATGGACCGAATGTGCCAAACGTAGTCCCGTTGTGGGCCAACATGATTTAGATTACCATCGACATCGACACGCTAAGAAGAAGAGTTACTTTCTGTGAAACATTCTGATGATTCTTCTTGGTTTCTTATCGCAGAACACCTATACAGTAAGTGCACTACCCAAGTTCAGGGGTCGGAGATTTCCAGATGTAGGTCAACGTAGGAAAAAAGGGATAGGTACCTAAATAACGGTAATATCGCACCATCATCGCAAAAGCACTCGGCCTTTCGCAGTTCACAGCTGAACATAGGCCTCTCCTAAGCTGCACCACAAATGGAAACAAGCATGCCTGCATATAAAGTAAATTCAGAAACTCTGAATTCTGGTTAAGCACTAATCATACGATAAACCAAGAAGAAAGACTACAACGGTCTATCGCATTCGGTCAGACCCAGTCACATTTTAAAGGTCCTTGGTCCATCTTGGTTTTATACCGAGGGCAAGCAGGTTGAATACCTACTGCAGTATGATGATGGCAAAGAATCTAAATAAGTTCGGCACAATACCTGGTTGTCGTTTATTGCAATGAAGCGCTTCGTTCTGCCAGCGCCGATATGCATGCCTCCCTCGGCGATAATCTCCTGCCATGATGGGTCAAGTAAGTGCGCTGGGAGCAATGTTTTTTTATCAATTAAAACAATTTTGACATGTAGCTGTCATGTAGCATTGAAAATAATCTATTAAACACATTTGCTCGTAAAGGGTCTCTTATTTCACCAATTTCAATATCGTAATGTATCTCCTTACGTACTTGTGCGTTAATGTAATGTAAATCGCACGGTTTTGCTTAACATACTTTCAAAATCAGAAACAAACAACAAAGAAGAGTAGGGACTAAATAATGAAATAAAATAAATAATAATATAATAATAATAAAATGAAATAAATAGTAATTGAATCACAAACACAATTGATTGAAGAACTTTAACAGACGACGTATGAATCAAATAAAAAAAACCCTAACAAGATTATTATCCAAGAATAAAATAAATACCACAAAACAGCACTAAAACAAATACTCACACTTATAATCATCTCCAAAGGCACTTAAAGCAGTCCCAAATAAAAATAAAAGTAGCAACATGCTCACTGATCAGTCCTCGGAGGACTCAACGTGATTGTGGAGTATATCTGCCATTTAGTACGGATGGCCGGATACCGCAGTGATAACTACAGAATAATCCACAGGATGCCACCGAGCTGATAGTGAATATTTTGCAGCAAAATTACGGAAAAATAGATATAACCCGCATATTCGTAACGGTTCAAGGACGGTGCCATGTATTTTGTTCATATAACAATCAGTGTCCCGCGGTTTCAGTCGGCCAGCTCTTAAGAACATCAATTAAAATAGCCTATTCCTATAACCTTGTTCTAAATTTCGTCTAGCAAAAAGGTGTTTTTTTATTAACGGTACTTCCTACCGCCTCCTATCTTACCTTCCTACTTGGTTCTAGATTAAAACACGTTCAAATACACTCTTCATCTTTATTATATGAGCATAGTAGCGAGAGAAAGAATTAAATAAACATTTAATTCTTTAATTTAATTAATTTTGACAACAAATTACATTCATTCATCATATCTGTAACAAAAACAAAAATATTAATTTACTTTATTAATAATACTGGCTGTGTTGTGCCCATGCCTGAAAAAAAAGCGAACGCGCGCGCTTCGCAGAAGTAGTAATCAATTTTACTAATTGCTCAAATTTTCATAACTGCTTTATTTAAAGATTTATTCGTTTAAGAAAGTCCGAGTTTTATTTATTTCCTCGCAAATATGTTATAAAACGTCGTATGACATACGTTCGCTTTGATAATTAGAGCCTCTGCTTTCTTTTAGCCCTCGCCTACGGCTCGGGCAAGCAATATTGCCTCGGCTGTAATTTTCAACTTACCGCACTTATATAATGTATTATTATCTTTAAGGCTGGAGCCAACCATATCATCATCATTTCTGCCCGGTATCATCCAATGTTGGGTATAGGACTCCCTTTTATTCTGCCACCCTTCTCTAGTTCTGTGCGTTCCTCATTCATCCTTATCCCACGGCCCTGACGAGATCGTCAACAAAACGCGATTTGGCCGGCCCTCGTTTCTTAAATCTAACCGGGCCACCATTCCGTCAGAACCACTTTATCGGCCATACCGCGGTATCGCCCTGTCAGCGACTTCGAAGACTTTCGTCCGTTTATATATCTAGGTATATTCACAAAATTTCCTGGAAATCGGTTAGGTGGTGTAGGAGATTAGCGTTTACAAACATAGTGACACGTGATTTTTTATGCCAAGATAGATATTGATACTTTTTCCTGCTTCTTTGTGGGCTGTCTCTTGTTCTTGGAATCGATGAGTCGGATGGAAATGCATAATTATGTTTATAACACATTTGCTCGTAAAGGGCCTCTTATTTCACCAATTTCAATATCGTAATGTATGTCATTACGTACTTGTGCGTAATCGTAAAGTAAAACGCACGAGTTTCTTTCTAATAAGGTAACACGTACGGTTTATCATGCTCCGTCTAAAACCAACGGTACTTTTTTAAATCTTAAGAAAAAAAAGCAAAGAAAGCAAATCAAAAAGTTTTTATGTCAGAAAAGTGGTCAATATTTTATGAATAAAATTAACTTTGGGAGATAAAATATAAAAAATAAACATTTAATTCTTTAATTTAAATCATTTTGACAGTAAATTACATCTGTAACAGAAACAAAAAAATATTAATTTACTTTATTAGTAATACTGGCTGTTTTGTGCCTATGCCTGAAAAAAAAAGCGCGAACGCGCGCGCATCGCTTATTTGTTATGAAGTAATAATCAATTTTACTAATTGCTCAAATTTTGATAGCTGCTTTAATTAAAGATTTATTCGTTTAAGAAAGTCCGAGTTTTATTTATTTCCTCGCAAATGTGTTATAAAACGTCGTATGACATACGTGCGCTTTGATAATTACAGCCTCTGCTTTCTTGTAGCAAGCAATATCGCCTCGGCTGTAATTTTCAACTTACCGCACTTAAATCATAATGTACTATTACAGTACGACACGGATGTTGTTAGGAGGACGTTATTGGCAAACTATTGTGAATTTGTGTGTGTAAACAAAAATTACGATAATTTTTCTTTTTTCTTTTTTAAAAAAACGTTGCCCCACACTAGGAATTTCTCCTGTATCGTGGGTGCGTTCACAAACATTTAAACTCACCTATACAAATACCCAGACCCGAAACAACTATCTGTAATATAACTAATTATGCCCCTAAAAAAAAAACGGACATGCCATACTTACATACAGGTCAAACACATAACCCTCCTTCTGGGGTTCGCCGCATTCGATTCTTTACTTCATTCAATGAGACAAATCTAAACTGATCGCACTAAGTATAATATTTAAGTCTATTCCAATCACGGTTTAGTTAAAATTACCGTTGAACGTGTTACAGAATTAATAAAGATTGTAAGTAACTGATAAAGATTAACGACTTATATTGACATGCAACGCCAATTAGGGTCAATGTTATTCAGAACCTAATATCCGTTGACATTTAACACTCCCTAAACGGGTATACCTACGAGAATATTATCAAACCATCGACAAATGGTCTAGTAATTGAAGACAATAATTTTGTAACTGTTATTCATGCCATAAAATAATAGTTTAACTAAAATGTTCAATCTCTAGAGGGGTCACCATGATGTTTTAAAGCAGTATTGTTTTAATGTCACTCCAAGGGGGCCTAAAATGGGATGGTTGTTCGAAATAGATACCACGGCTCCGGAGGCCCGGACACAAAGGGCTAAGAAGGAACATGGGTGGGTTGTGGTCAGTAGAAGTCTGACACTCCCTTCCGCTCCTCCCAGAGCGGGAGGAGTCATTTGATGATTTCCCACACTCCCGAAAAAAAGGTAAAGAGATGGCGCTAGACGTCCTCTGTAGCTCCTTCTCTTTTCCAAACTGGGGGCCTAAAATAAACCCTGCCTGCTTTAATTTTAGAATTCTTAGGTTTGGCAGAGGTGTACCTAATAATATACCCTCATTTTGAAGCTACGTTTATGTCCCATATAAAAGGAGGCGACCCACCCATGTTCCTTCTTAACCCTTCGTCCGGGGCCGCAGAATCTCTTTCGAACAACCCACAGCCCCGGCAGGCGTCCGCCCTTGCGAGCCACTGGAATGTTGCTTGCTGAGATCTCTTTCACACCTTGGAATAAGATTAAAACAACACTACTACTAGACGTTATGGTTGGCACCTGGGTCTGCAGGTGATTATTAGAACTTGCAAACTTGCAAAAGGTAGGTACATCAGTGGTGAAACGACTATTCCTTGAGGCGATTGTTTGGTCCGAGGTGTATGCAAATGATCAAAATATTCGTCAACGCCCATTATACTGTTATGATAATAAGTAATAATAACTACACTGAGTTAAAGGTATCCTAAGGCACCTCTTACTTAGGTACCTAAACTGGTTGTTATAATGTCCGCGTCTTGTATAATGAAGGTTTATATCAGGAGTGTTACGAATTTTCGCGTTCGTATTCGCTTATGCGAATGATTCGTATCATTTCTCAACTTCATCAACACTCGCATTCGCATCAAACAATGCGAATGTTTAGAGAATGCCAGTGTATGCAGCATAACCTCCTGTACACTTGTACGATACTCAGTATGATACTCGTATAGTGAGTAACATTTTACTGACGACCGTTAACCAAAATAGACTTAAGACATTAACTTGCGTAATGCGAGACCCATTTTAAAAGCTATTTCTCTATATCCATCTGTGTATTTACTGCTAGAAGTTTGAACTTGGTTTTTCCACCAGGAATCTGTCAGTAGAAGACACGGGTACTGGATTTGTGCCCGGTTGTTAGCAATAGGCGGAAATGTGGGCGTAGTAGATATTTGCCTAACCTTTCGATATTACAGGCGTTATGTTACCATGTTAGTATGGAATTATGGAAACAAGAAAAATGTTCTAGAATGAAAAGAACGACCAGATAGAGTTTGTTTATGATACGAGTATCACTAGCGGACGTCACGGGGTTCACCCGCGTAGTTCCCGTTCCCGTGGGAATACAGGGATAAAAAGTAGCCTATGTCACCCGGGGATAGTGTAGCTTCTCAACGGTAACGGAATATTTCAAATCGGTCCAATAGTTTCGGAGCCTATTCGTTACAAACAAATCTTTCTTCTTTATAATATTAGTGTAGATTAGTGTAGATTAAAGAGATTTCCTGAGGTCTGTACTTCCAGCAGTGGGAACATTAATAGACTGATGATAATGACCATTAAACCAAGACAACTTTCGTTCTAGAAAACCTAAGCATCTCTCTACCGTTTCCACGCTATTTCAATAAAACTTTGAGAAAGAAATATGACAATGAGTTCTAACTCGTAGATCTTAAAATAAAGCTATTTGAATAAGGAAAAAGCTTCGTTTTTTTTCCGACCTACTTACCATTTTCGAAACTCCTTTTGAGTTTCCATAAATGGTAAGCAGGCTAAGGTTGATACGCATTTGACATCTGATATTTAATCAAACTTACTGCCTGTCCAGGGTTTCCAAGCGTGACTTCCGAGCCTGACGTCATGATGAGGTCCTGGTTTCGATTCCGATAATACTATTGGGTTTTGGAGTCTGGATAATGTGCCCGGTTAATCGAGACTATTAGGTATGTACACCCTTCTTGGTTTATAGGCGTTAGTCATGCTATGTATAATGAAGTGGAAACTATGTTTTTTCCTTCTCCTCCGCTATTCTTTTTTTGCGGGATCCAAGATCCAGTCTTATAGGACTTACTGACTTTAAAAAAATATGATTCTGATTAGTCCGTCTGTTAGATTATCGAAAAATATTGGATACGTATTTTTTGTTTTATCAAATCAATTGAAATTGACGAAGATAAAACGCGTCAAAGATTTGAGTGGGGAGTCGTGACGACACTGACCGCTAAAGAATGTCAAACTAATGTATCAGAAAATGACGTCACACGAGTTTTCAAAGCACTGTATCGTCTTCATTGTTTGTTTACGTGAAAAAAGAAAAAATACGTGTCCAAAATTTTTTGGACACGTATTTAACTACCCTATTGTTTCTCTGGGGCTTCGCCGAGTTTAATTGTCTCGGCGCTTTTCTAGTGGTCGCTACTGTTGATTCTAGCTTTCTGGAGTTACAGTGGTTTGGAAATAAAGTGGCGGGCTTGCACCAAATAAAAAGCCAGTCAAGCCCCTTTTGCAGAACTGCCGATACTCAGAGATATTTAATGATTACATAAGCCGTCCCTTAGTAAAAAAAATATTTATACAAAACCTTCACGAAACTGTCAAAGTTTACTAAGTTATGGTTTAAGTTATCATTAAACCTCTCTGAGTGCGGCAGTAAGCCCTCCACACTATTCCCAAACCACTGTAACTCCTGTAAGCCAGAATCAACAGTGGCGACCACACGAAAAGCGCCAAGACAATGAAGCCCAACGAAGTCCCAGAGTAACGATTTAACTGTCTTGGATCCCGCAACGAAATTAATCAGAAAAGAATAGCGGAGGAGTAGGAAAAACATAATTTAGCAGCAAGAAACGCATCACTCTCCTTTCATATTAGTCAGGTAAGCTAACACTAGTCAAATATATAATTAAACAGATCAAGAGCTAAGCTATACCCGGGTTGATTTACTGGTAGCTTGAAAAACGGCTGGACAAGCATATTAGGCTTTAATCAAGCCATGCAAATAGTCGCAGTCGGGCGTCAGGATATTGGGTCGCAATTAAAGTACTCGCCTCATTACCTGGCCAGTAGGTAATATTATCAAGAAGGTCTACTTCACACAAAACATTATATCACGCCTGTAATCCCCGAAGGGTTTAGGCAGAGGTATACATAATATCATAATCATTCTCTTGCGCTCATTTGGTGTCGGTGCAGCTTGTCTTCTTCCTCCATACTTATCTGTTTCTCGTCACCTCATGACACACCTCCTTCCTTTTTTTTTTCGGAGGTTGTAAAATCATCTAATAACCTCTCCCGCTCTTGGGCAGAGCGAAAGGGAGTGTCAGACTTCTACTGACTAAAAACCACCCATGATCTGCTTCTAGAGAGAGGTGGGCTGATTGGAGTAATCGGCCACCATGGCTCACGCACAATGGTCCACTTCATGGACTAAGTGCGGAACCTAAACCCCATAAAGAAAAATAAAATGTTTCATATACCAGAAGCCCGAGATTTTGACGACCAGTCTTACAAAGGAAAATCGTATTACCCAGTACTAACGGGGTTGTGGAGGTCAGGCGGGTAGTAGGTCCATGTAAAAAAAAAAAATACTGGTATTCAAATGCACCCGGTTAGACTGGAAGCCGACTCCAACATAAGCATATCATGAGCATATCAGCCTCTATAATGAATGTTTCCACCATGTCTTCGATTTTATTTCGTTTCGATGTTTTCCTTCGTCGTTTTGAGAGCATCGGTGATGAATTAAATGACGTTCGAACACCACAGGTACAGTCGAACAAGCTAATAAGTATACAGGTCTTTATCATTCTAGAACACTGAAAATATTGATTGCAATTTTGTTTTATAAAGTGGCGACTGATGTTCAACGCTGTATCGTTTGACACCAGTCTCTAAATATATCTGTATAATCTTAAAAGTAAATAAAAAATAGCTGGCTGGCTGCTATTAGCTTGTTCGACTGTACTAATCGTAAGTCGGGGCCGCCAACATAGTTGAAAAAAGGCTAGTCAGACGATGATGACGATATTTATGTTTCTTGGCCTTCTGAACATTTGTTAATGGTGCTAGACAGGACAGTGCGCCGGCGCCGGCGCCGCTGCTGCACCTATGTATCTAGTTACTCGCACAATTTGCTGTTTCCTTTTTAATGAACGTTGTATTGTTGCTAAATGTTGGCTTTACTGAACTTGTTAATTTCCGGAGAGATGTTGGTATCATGTTTATTAGCAATTGTTGTTATTTTGAGCGCACAGGATAAGTTGTTTAATATGTCCTGGTTGGGTTTAATGGTAACTTAAATGACTCGTTGATACTTATATTCATAATTGATCATTATTATTAGATCTTTGGGAGTCGTAACAGGTTGGTTATTGCTTTCTTACTTTTGGCGGTTCTAACTTCAATCAATTACTAAACTACCTAATAAAAAGTATAATTACTTTTACTTAAGGGAGCGTTCAAGTACTACGTAACGCAATTTTTGACCCCCACCCCCCCGTGTAACTCGCCGTAACAATTTTCTGCACCACCTCCCGCCTAGTTAAACGTTACGTAACCACAAAGTGATCGTTTTAACCTAATATTAGGTCTTTACCTATGAAATTGCCGTTCTGCAGTACTGGCCATTTCAAATCAAAATAATTTTTGTTTGGCTAAGAATTCTAATTTCAAATTAATTTTATTTTAAAAACATGGTTTTTTTTTTCCAAAAGTAGTCATTTGTTTATTGATTAGTGTTACATTTTCATCGCATTTCCATCTTTTTCGTCATCATGGATACGTTAAAAAATCGAGTAATTATGGAATATGAGTACCGTCGTGGCAGCAACGCGGCACAAGCGGCACGCAACATCAACGACGTTTACGGAGCTAACACTACAAACCAACGCACCACCTGTTATTGGTTTGTTCGCTTCGCTGGAAATTTCGACCTGAAAAATGAACCTCGCGGTCGTCCGAAGACTTTGGTCGACAATTACGAATTAAAGGCGATTGTGGAAGCTGATGATACACAATCTACGGCTGAATTAGCAGCAGCTTTCGACGTTAGCGTCAAAACAATATTGGTCCATTTGCGTCAAATTGGTAAGGTAAAAAAGCTTGACAAATGGGTGCCCCACGAACTCAATGATCGCCAGCGCGAAGTACGCGTCGAGACGTGCCTTGCACTGCTCAACAGACACACAAATGAAGGAATTTTGAACCGCATTGTTACCTGCGATGAAAAATGGATTCTGTTTGATAACCGCAAGCGCTCAGCAAGTTGGTTGGATCCTGGTTCAGCACCTAAACAATGCCCTAATCGAAAACTTACCCCTAGAAAAGTGATGGTCACTGTTTGGTGGTCTAGCGCCGGTGTGATTCATCACAGCTTCTTACCAAACGGGGTGAGCAATACTGCAGATGTGTACTGTGAAGAACTGAACACAATGATGGAGAAGCTGGCACATCTCCAACCAGCATTGGTCAATCGCTCGTCTCCGCTGCTCCTGCACGACAACGCGCGACCTCATACTGCACAGCAGACGGGCTCCAAGTTGCAAGAACTGGGGTTGGAAGCTCTCCGTCATCCGCCCTACTCACCAGACCTTGCGCCTACAGACTACTACTTTTTCCAGAATTTGGATAACTTCTTGGCGGGAAAAACATTCAATACCCGAGAGGCAGTACAAAATGCCTTTGAAGAATTTGTTGCCTCCCGACCAGCTGATTTCTTTAAGGGCATCAATAAACTGCCACTGCGTTGGCAAAGATGCATTGATTGCATGGGTGATTACTTCGATTAATACAAATAAAAAATACATGAAAAAAATTCGTTTAAATTTTTTCATACAAAACGGCAATTTCATAGGTAAAGACCTATTATATTGAATTTTTGAAAAAAATCATTTTAAAAATGCGTAACTGAATCTCTCTAAAAAAATAATGTTACGTAACGCGTAGTTTAAACCCCCCTCCAACTCCTGTAACGTATCGTAAAATTTTACAAGACCCCCCTCCCCCCAAATTCGTTACGTAATACTTGAACGCTCCCTAAGTAATCACTTTGACTTGTTTATAGATAAGGATGTAAGGCTTTACTAGCAGCTGTTTCGTCTGAAATCACCAAGAGGTTGCGCAAAGAGATTCTTTCGTCGACCACCCACCTTCCATTTTAATTTAATGTTCTTCCCAACACTCATAAAAGCCTACGTTTTCTCCTTTAAAGAAATTAACCACATTACTCATCACAGTTTCACATAATACTAATTAATTCATATAATATTATTTAGAAAACATTTAATTATACATCTTAGGCTTTGAATTACATATAAATCATTGTAGTCGTAACTTGAACAATAAAGTTATCTATACTTGGAGAAACATACCTACTTACAAAAACCTACAAGGAAAAAACTACCCTTAAGTACTCCTCACAAAACCGCCTTCGCTCAACACCAATACTACACATTAAGTACATACATATATAAACAAATTCACAAAAACCTAAACATCGTCGATCTAAATAAACATGAAATAAAATCTAAATTAACGAAATGGCTACTGGAACAGAACTACATACAAACAGAATCCTTACTTAAGTACGTCTTCTAACTACCTTTATATCCCGAATCACACACAACACACTCACACACACACACACACATACATGCATACACACCCACGCAATCACACACACACATCACGTTTAAATATTTACTTTTACTTAAATTAGCTTTATATTCGTAACCGCTTAGGTAGATCGACACAGTCTACTACTGAACTTTTAGCATCACTATGTAAGCTGAATCACTGTCTCTCAAGATACAGGTTACCTAGTTTGAGAGGCAGGGTTTTTCAAATTGTGTGCAGATTTCAGTTCTTAGATTGTGCTCCATTGTGTCACTACCAAGGCTCATGTAAACTGTGTGTATATAAAACATGTTAAATCTGCTATTGTGAAATAAAGTTATTTATTATTTATTATTATATATAACATAAATCTATTGCAGTGTCATTTTACACGTCCTTGTAACCCGTGTTAGGTTATATTTTGACCTACATCATTATTGCGATCTCATTCTCGATTATCATATCCACTACCTACGTGGAACTGCAGTAATCCATAGATCAAGCTGTAATATTTGATTAAGAATCTCCCCTTAGTATAACTCAAATACCTCTGTTCTTTGATAGGCTGATAAAAATATAAAGAGAGGTAACGGAAGAGGTATTAACTCTTCTTTGGAGGGTGGGTAATCATCAAATGACATCTGGCCGAAGTGGAAGGGAGTGTCTAACTTCTACTGACTAAAAAACCACCCATGTTCCTTTTAGCCCTTTTTGTCCGGGGCTGCGGTATCTTTTTCGAAAAACCCGCAGCCCCTTTTTTTTTTTTTTTGGCCGGTGGCATATCATCAAATAACCCCTCCCGCTCTTGGGCAGAGCGAAAGGAACATGGGTGGTTTTTAGTCAGTAGAATTGTCAGACTTCTACTGACCAAAAACCAACCATGTTCCTTCTTAGCTCTCTATGTCGAGGCCGCGATTACTAGTGTACAACCCGCGGCCCCGATGGGAACCCGCAGCCCCTATCTTTATAATATTTCTAATTACTATGATCTGTGGTTGTACTAGCGCGACTGCTGACAAAAGAGGTCCTTGGTTCGATTCTAAGATCGCGTAAAATGTTATTGGATTATTCTATCAGGAATTTCTCAGTACTTATTAGTCACAAACTCACAGCGTTTAGATTTTTGTTAGGCTTCTTAGGTATTGAAAAAGGAAGCCTGAGATCATGTTCAGCATTCACTACGAACCTAGGACCTATCACGTAATGACCTCCGGCCACCGTAGACGCGAGCTTGTGGACGGTGAGTGGTGATGGGCTAACTCGCCGTCCGTCCGTCTTACGACGAAAACAGGCCGTGTCGACGGCGCGTTCGTGTTCCACGCGCGCCTCAAAGAGATGTCAGCAACATTGGAGGGGCCTAAAAGGGCCGACGCCCGTCGGGGCCGTTTGTACACTAGTTATCGCAGCCTCGACTTAGAGGGCTAAGAAGGAACATGGGTTTTTAGTCAGTAGAAGTCTGACACTCCCTTTCGCTCTGCCCAAGAGCAGGAGGGGTTATTCGACGATTTTCCACACGCAAAAAACAAAAGATCTTAACCTATTCTATAGAATAGGTTAAGATAGGCTCACACATTCCCTTCCTGTTTAGCAATAATTACGATGTATAATGTATGTCCTACTCCCGATATTAAAAACCGACTAATTATGCAG
Source organism: Diarsia rubi (assembly GCA_932274075.1). Classification (NCBI taxonomy): domain Eukaryota; kingdom Metazoa; phylum Arthropoda; class Insecta; order Lepidoptera; family Noctuidae; genus Diarsia; species Diarsia rubi. The sequence continues at coordinate 8,267,762 of OW026433.1, forward strand.
ATCACCTACTTACGATTCAAACTATAACGCGAATAGTTACACGTACGGTCTATGTAGTGACATATTAATTGAATACTTGCATAATGTGTGGGACAGTGTCTAGACGTACCCAGCCTACCTTTAGCTTTATTATGACCCGTTAATTGCTATGTTGCAGGCCTTTGCAGTAATTGTGGGCATAGTCTTAATCAATAGTGGTGCTTTGATTCAACACGTGAAACCGGAAAATTCATTTAAAACACCCACTCACAAATTACAAATGGCTGATTGAATCAATGAAAAAATAAATCGATGGTCTGATAAAACAATCAAAATTTCATTTCAAAAATGCTACATGAAGGTATTGTAACTCAAGGTCGACAGCGGCGAAGGTGGACTGACAGATCAGGTAGACTCGGCAATGGGCCACGCAACAGGGTATCCCATTGAACAAACAGACAAACAATATAACAGACAGACAATATAACCAATGCTTAAGGATCCAATTTTAGTTATTTTTTGAAAGTTACATTGGCCTACTCTTGACCTCAATCTTGTCATGGGGACAGAGATGAGGTCGATCAAAATAAAAACTGATAAAGAATCTCAGTCTATATAAAGACACAAAACTTTCTCGAGAAAAAACACCTCATACTCCGAGCCTTTTTTCAGGACACGAGGCACACTAATGGAATTGTTATAGTTACAAGGAATGCAATAACATTACAATATCATGTAGTTTATAAACTCCTTATCATTGAACGCGGGAGTAGTATGAGTCAGAGGAGAAATGGAGTATATTATATACATATTTATATTTATAGCGATGCTCCGTCACTGTCACGAGATAAGTGACGTGATCTTTAAACCCAACAAGTTGGTAGTATCGTAATAAATGCTTTACGTTCGGTTTCGTCTACGGAAATGAGCACAAAAATACTGGTACTTAGGAACTAAAGATTGCCATTTATAGGCTGTGAACAAAACCTTCACAAGCCGTTAACCAATCATTATAATAGGCATGACGAAAGATTTTGAAATCCCCTTCCGTAATGTGGGTACATCTTTTTTATTTACGAAAAAACCTTTATTTCAGTAATAAAGTAAAGTTTAACGAAGATATAAGCCATTTTTGAAAAAAAAATTAAATAGAGCGCGAAAACAGCTCGCAGTGTCATGGCGTCGGGTCTGACGTCACGCCTATGTAAACATGGAAATGTCAAAGCGCAGCTAGAGGAAACTAAAACAAACATTACCATAATTCGTGTGTTAAAAATGAATAACAAAGTTTATAAGTGGTGTGCGGTGCCTCAGTGTAAAAACACATCAATAGCAATAGTTTTAGCATTACATTTGTAGCATAAATTAGTCGATTCACTAAAAACCGACTAATTCTAAAAAGTTGTCACCTCACTAAATTATAGGTACAACCCTAAATGTTCTGTAATGTCACAATGGAGGGAGAACGTCGCTCAGGACCTCCTTTAAAAACGGCTGCACGCTAGGTTCTGTCCTTTTACATCAAGCGAGCAGCCTACTAGATAAGTCCCCAGTTATTGGGTAAGTGAACTCCGCCATTGTGTTCTTTTGCTGCTAAATTTATGTCCCGGCAAGCCATATCTATTTGTAATCTTTGTGTCTATTTAACATGGCTGCCGGCAATGTATTCTGTATTTAATATTAATTAGCACCTAGCTATTCACTATGCACATGTGCTCTAATTAGTTATATGGTTCTCCGCATGGCATGCATCCTATTCTATTCTCTATAAACTAAATCATGCTCATCCATGCTGTATCATAAACCGGCGACGCGAGTCAACGCAATGAGAACCACGTGGCGATGTGACGCCACGCCTTGCCTTTAGTCTATCAACTATTCACCTATCAACTAATCACTGTAAACCACTGCGATGTGTGAGTACCCATCTTCCATCTTCTTCACTGCCTTGAGCTTGCCGCATCTAACGCATGGCTGGGACACGCACATCGTAGGGGCTTACAGGAACCATCTTGGAGCTCAAGCGTCCCCTTGGCGCTGTTTCAGGGTTCCTAGCGCTGGCTAGCCAACTATGGCTGCTTCGCTCACGCTGCACTGTTCTGCTCTGCTGTGCTCCCGCGCATCTACCAACGCGGTGAGCACGCATCTGCACGGCCGCCCTACCGCGTGCCGCTTCTAAACTGTGACGCCTACGCGTCCGGCACAAGACGACGGCGTGGCCGTGTAGACAGCGGCCTGCCGCCGCTACCTACTGGCCGTCTGCGCTGCCGCTACCTGCCTACTACCAACGCTGCCTAGGGCTAGTTGCCCTGAGCCCGCTGCCCACCTGGTCGACCGCCCTGCCGCGCGTCCCTACCGACGCGTGAGGCCGCCTGACCCGGCCTACCTACCGTGCGTGGTGATCGCCCTGCCGCGCGTCCCTACCGACGCGTGAGGCCGCCTTACCCGGCCTACCTACCGTGCGTGGCGATCGCCCGGCCGCGCGTCCCTACCGGCGCGTGAGGTCGCCTGACCCGGCCTACCTACCGTGCGTGGCGATCGACGTCTTCTGGTTGCTCAGGGCAGTACCGTTTTCCTACCTTCAGTGACAGTGCGTGACCTTAGACCCTAGAACCTTAGACCCTAGAACCTATTTTGTAAGTGTAGTGCAAAAGTAAATGTATAACTAAGTCTTACTTGTCTCATTTTCTCCTACCACTAAAAGCACCACGCCACACATTGAATGCCAAAAATGTTGTCCTCTGGACCTGCATAGCTCACCCGGTGTTTTTAAATTACTAACTACTAAAGAACGACGACTAAATTACTAAAGAATGACTTTTACATGCAAAAATCAATCTTGACATGAAAATGAACTTGGAGGGTTGTATTGATAATTTTGATGGTTATAATTCGGTAACTTCATACGTCTTACAGTCGCAAATCAAATTTTCATAAACATACAACCAAGCACTGGCCTGCAAATTGCCAAAAACGTAAGAAAATTAGAATTTCGCGGGCCAGATGTGAGCTTCCACCTTTTTTAAGGCCGTTCCGTTGTTTGCTCAATCAAATGCTTAAATTATCAAACACTAATAAAATCTAATACTTATGAGAAAAAGTATGGTTTCACCTATGAACGTTTTGCGATTCAAACCGGTGTCACTTTATTAAAACCCATATTTTATGTGTGGGAAGAGGCACAAGATACCATGGATCTTTTGTGACCTCTCAAAAGTATTCGATTTCGTAAATTACGGAATCCTACTCTTTAAACTTTAACATTACGGTTTTGGCAAACTTGCTTTCAGTTTAGTAGAATCGTATTTTAAATGAAATAGCAAGTAGGTACAAAATGAATGGTGTCAATTCAATGGGTTTTAAAGTAAGTATTGGTGTACCACAAGGCTTGATACTAGATCGTTTCCTCTTTTTAGTCTCTAGACCAACCATGAATAGTGTTTTTTGCTGACGACTTTAATATTTAAGATCGTATGTCTATGTTAGACATGCCAAACAAGGTCTCTATTTCTATATAACATCTCTTGCAGGATGACTGTGTTCCGCAGCATATGCTGTTTGAAAAGTTAGTCTATTTACTATTATAGATACCTCGGCGTTAGTTATTAAACGGTTTTATTTAGCTCACCCCGTTTGTTTTATTTATTATTCTTGGGTCAAATTTAGTCATTCAAATTTCACCCTCTTCCTGTCAAACGATTAATCTGAAATTTTGTATACACTTTGGATTTTGGTGACAATACAATTATGTTTATTCATTATCATTATAAATTCAAGATGGCCGCCGCTACAAAATGGCGGATAATTTATGTTTTATTAATCCCATCAATATGGGTATCAAATGAAAGGGCTCAACAAGCAGAATACAATATACTATAAAAAATTGAAATCCAAGATGGCAGCCGCTACAAAATGGCGGATAACGTAGGTTTTATCAATCCCATCAATATGGGTTTCAAATGAAAGGGCTCAACAAGCAGAATACAATATACTATAAAAAATTGAAATACAAGATGGCGGCCGCTACAAAATGGCGGAAATAGAAAATTATATTTTTTTTTTTATAACTACGTATAGAGGAGTTGGACTGCAATAAACTAACGGGCAAGAAACCTTGCAATAATGAAGCAATAAATGAATTAAACAGAATGCGAAATAAAAACTAAAAACTAGAAAATAAAAATAGGTAAAAAAACTTTTTAAGTTAAACGGTTTTATGTTAAACATACATTGCAATGTTTAAGATAAATGTACTAAAAACCAAAAAATAATAAAATAGATACAGTCGTGGAAATAGGCGTGACGACATAGTCAAAGAATTAATGATTTAATGATATTAGGGGAAATTACATACGAGAAGGATTTAAAACACTGATTTAGTTTTATTTAAAAAATTAAGATTAGTAAGATTTTTAATAAAGTAAAAGATTAAAATACTGATATCGGCCATTTTGATTGAAACACCAATCATAGCGCACTACGTCACGCCTATGTAAACATCACTAGCTGTCACTAGCTCAATGTGTTGTTTTGTTGCCGATTACGCATTTGGATATTTTTTTTGTTACTACAATACTTTGTGAACATCTTTAGCAATGGAATCAGGCTTTGTAAAAGCAAACAGTTCAAATTTGCCCAGGATAGATTTACTGATGTTGGGCGATTTCCTTGGGTCAAATAAAGAATTTTGCTCGTCCGAGTTCCGAAATGTGAAAACCTCCCTGTAAGTAAATTTTGTAAGTATATAACACTATAAAAATACAACAAACTCGTTTTGAGCTTGTAGGAGTTTAGTTTATTTTCACTTTCATATGTTATTTTTACAATAAACTTGTCAGTTTATTTTTGAGGTTAGCTCCTTCGCAACTTGTAATAAAAGTTTGCTACTGAGTTAATAACCAACAAAAGGAGTAAATTTCTGTAACTACAAAGCATGTACTAGTATCTTTTCTCATAGTAACAACCTACTATCATAATCACCGGGTCAGCTATGCAGGTCCAGAGGACAACATTTTTGGCATTCAATGTAATGCTAAAACTATTGCTATTGATGTGTTTTTACACTGAGGCACCGCACACCACTTATAAACTTTGTTATTCATTTTTAACACACGAATTATGGTAATGTTTGTTTTAGTTTCCTCTAGCTGCGCTTTGACATTTCCATGTTTACATAGGCGTGACGTCAGACCCGACGCCATGACACTGCGAGCTGTTTTCGCGCTCTATTTAATTTTTTTTTCAAAAATGGCTTATATCTTCGTTAAACTTTACTTTATTACTGAAATAAAGGTTTTTTCGTAAATAAAAAAGATGTACCCACATTACGGAAGGGGATTTCAAAATCTTTCGTCATGCCTATTATAAGTCACAGTCAAAACAAAGATTATAATGTGTTTAATTCTTATTTTGATTTCGCGTGTATGCATATGGACATTGTTTCTGAAATAAATGGATTTATTATTATTTCTTTTATTTACTTATTCACATAAAATTTACATTTTTAAATATTTCATATAAAACTCATAAAAAAAACATTTAAAAATATAAAAAATAGTCATCCACCGGTGACGGGGGCAGGGTCCAAGCTACCGGTGGTTAGGGCTCCAGAGACAGGAACCTCCTCACAATGCTAGCCGTATCGAGGAGTACTGCTTGTTATTATTATTAAAACTCTTAATAAAATCGAGTTAGATCGAGTCCGATTCGTTCTTGGCCAGTTTTTAAAGTAAAAAAATGTTTTCTGAATCTTGTGCCATCCGTGTTGATCCTTTCACTCGTGACATTACTCCATGCAGTAGGTACTGATATCTTACATCATCACGCGATGTTTAGATTCTCCAGCTAATTTATGACATCACTTAGGTTACCACGGATGCTGTCACTACATGATAAACGGCAAAGGAAAACATGATGGAAACTTACATGTTAATAATACCTGTGTAGTAGGTATGTCGTGTCTATGGTATAGTTTCTTACCACATAATATCTTTTGTGCTTCCGGTCACGAACGTTTGAAGCAAAAAAACTTGATCAAGATGGCAGTGGCAACGAAAAACAATAGTTTTGTATGCTTTAGGTGTTCTTATGTGGTTACTCTGACAGAAAGCTTAATATAAAAGAGATTATTTTTGGCGATAAAGACTTCTAACTTTGGCTTTTCGATTTCATCTGGCTATATTAATCAATGTGTTTGCTCGTTTTCACTAAGGGCCTGCTTCAACATCTACGATTAAGTGACTTATAACTTAGTTTTCATGGTACGTATCTATGAAAACTAAGTTACAAGTCACTGCATGATTTGTTTTTTTGTTTGTTTAATATTTGTATTTAATTTTAGTAAGAAAATTGTATATGTATACTCCCATCTAATTAATAACGAAGACCTGTACTATTAGTTGACAAATAAATAAAATAATTTCGTACAAATTTATAGTGTTCTATAATTTAATTAATTCAGTAACGATGACCAAATACTTACACTACTAATAGGACATCGCCTTTTGTGACAGATAAATCAATGGCCTTATAGTAAATATTGAAATATTATTGTATTGTGTTGTTCTGCTGGAATTCATTGCACTAACTCGAACAGTAAAAATCGACAACGATAACGATAAAGACAGAATTTCTATTTCATCTTGGTTCGTTGTAAATTGTTTAGTGTTTATCACTTCCTTGCCTCTTCATGTTATTAATAGATCGTTAAATTACTCATTAGTTTGCCTATTGGCAATTTTAACTTATAATAATTACAAACTAGAGTGTTAATACTCAAGTTTTCAAGTAAAATTTAAATAAATTATATAGATTGTAAAGTGGATTTAGAGAGGGGCTTTAGAGTAATAAAATACAAAGTAATTCATTAGTTAATCTCGGTTAATTATGTGATCGTAAACGAACGACTATTCAGCATAATTATTACGATACGCCTGAGATTAAGGTTCCTCTAACTATCAGCATCACTTTTGCCAACAGTTACCTCCTCAATCATTAAGAGGAACAGGGCCAATAAAAAGGCATTTAAAGAAACTATTCACTCTGCATCAAGCCTTTCCTTGTTAGCTGCACCTCACAAAACTTAGACGAGACCTTGATTTTAGGAAAAGAAAAGTTTGCTCTAATTTACTTTAAAGGAATTATTCAGGAAGAAAACAAGGGAATTAGTACATTTTGTTTCCTCCTTTTATCTTCAGAGAATGGCGCCACCGCGCACTGTATTCCCTCTCAATTTAGACATCTCATCTGTGTCCGACCTTTCTCTGACTCCTTTTCTTCAACACTACAATCTATCATTTCGCATTGACAATGCACCTAGTTTGTTAAGGTCTAAGATTCGACACAACTTAATTTGTCGCAGAATTGAAATTAAGCACTAAAACAGTAAAATTGCTCAACTAAATCTCAAGTTATTCTCCAGTCCGAATACCAATCACTCCATGCCCACTTCGAACGGGTCCAATGCAGAAATTTATCATTCATAAACGACTAGTTCACAATGTTACAGACTAGTTCTTGCCCGCGGCTTTGCTCACGTTATGGTCGGACATTATCACATGAGAAATGTTTTAAAAATAGCCTATGTTAGTTAGAAATAACGCAGCTTCAAATTAGTAAAAGAATTTTTGGAATCATATTAGTTATTAGTTACTAGTTTTTTCCCGTGACTTTGACCGCGTGAGAAATTACGTATTATTGTACTTGGAAATCAGTATTTTTTTTTATCAGATGAGTAGAACTTGAGACCGGCTTACAAAATTTAGCTCTTTTATGACAAAAGCCAATAAACTCGAAATTAACTTTACTTTCCGAAGTCTGTGACTTAAGTTGTTCCTTTCAACGTTTTGGAGCCGACTTCCGAATGGATTGTTTTAGGAAAGTATTGTACAAAGTGATTTGTTTTTGCAAAATGTTCTTATATAACATGATAACCGACTAGTTCAGTATATATTATACATGAGAGACATTACCAAATCATTTCATTACAATTGATGAATGAATCGGGTTCCGACTCAATATTATCGTCGCTGGCATCAATTTAGCTTGTAACGTAATAGGGACGGCCTACGCGTTCCCTTCACTGGTTTTAAACTTATCAAGCGATACTCCTCAACAGGTTAGTAGAGCTTAAGTCTTTGATTACGACATTTTAGCTGAGTTCTAGACTCTTAACTATGCCAAATGCAAATAAACTTTTAGTGAGGTTGATCCTCCCGAGAGAACCTACCCGTGCGTGACGGTAGTAACAATAAGAATGAGGAGATCTTTGTTTGAAAGCTTACTATTCCATTAACGACTACTTAAATGATAAGAATAGTTGGTCGCTGAGTTGAACACTAGACAATGTTTGTTTTTAAATACTTTTTAATTAATGCTTAAAATTTGTGTCTGTCTGAGTCATTAACTTGCACCTTACGTACTATAGCATCGAGTCTGGTTCTTCTAACCAACCTAACAGACAGATGTGTTGCAGGGAAGTTTGTTCCGCCACTTTTTTCCAGCTAAAACACCAGAAAGTGTCGACGGGTGGTTTTGGGGAACGGTCTCTTGTAAATAAGTAAAGTAAATTATGACGTTCGAAAAGTTTAGTTTAAATAAATGGGTTTAGATTTAGATTTTTGAGATCCATGTGGTTATAAAAAAATCTAATTTAAATAGGTAGGTAGGTACTTACTAGCACACAAATGTGTCAATTTTGGAAAGAAATCGAATATTTTGAGAATTAATTATGTAATATAATATAATAAAGACACAACGCAACGTATCTCAGTTTACAGGTATCACTGTAAACTGTGATACGTTGCGTTGTGTCTCTAGTCATTATAAACTCTTTAACGCGAATAAATAAGATTAAAGTGTCTGTGTTTCATTTCGAATTAACAGCTTTACACTGAATGCATATGAAAAAAATATAGGTATGACTTATTTTTTTAATTTTGTCTATCCGTCTGTTTGTTTGAAAACGGCTGGACTGATTCTGACTTCTACTATTAAGTTCCGTTAAAAAAAATTAAACCCATTTCAATCGGATTTTCACAACAAATTCAATGTTGTGAAAATCCGATTGAAATGTCTCCGCAACAGATGAATCGATTTTGCTGGGACTTTTACTGGCAGACTGCTGATGTTATTAAGAGTAAAAATGCCGCTTTTATTTTAGAATAAGAATTAGGGCTCCGTGCAAAAAAATAAAAACCTTGATATAGATAACAAAATCGGATCTAACAGTCTTCGAAGGTCAGGTTAGGAACAGCTATCCTTTACTTAATAGTAGATTATTAACCAAGGGCTGTATGACATCAATTGCATACGAGGTTTTTGGCGCCTGAGCGAAGCGAAGGCGCTAATTAACCCGAGTATGCAATTGATGCTTACGCCCGAGATAAATACTCTGCTTTACATATCGATTGTGAGGTAAGTAAACAACAAGACAGCAGGTTTCAATGAACATTTATTAAGAAGAAAAAAATGTGTATTTAATTAAAATTAATAGTAAAATTATTACAATTTGTAAGAGATATGGTCACGTTCTTTTTAGGTATATTTATAGTTTGAATATGAGTTTGTGATGATAAGACTTGAGTTTGAGTGACTTGAGGTTCTTGCATCGTAAATGGCGGCAGTTGACTGGTACTATTTTCTTCATTAAAAAATGGCTCAGATGATGTGCTTTGACGTGGTGATTTTAAGTTTATATTTTCTGTTATTTTAGAAGTAATTTTGCTTTTGTTTGCCATCGAATCTTCGATATAACCTTCGGCCACTTTGCTGATCTATGTCTTCGTCACTAGACATGTTTAAAACTTTTGAAAAAGAACTCAAACAAGAAAATTAATTATTTTCGCGATGCTTTCGCGCCTACTAGTAGACTGCCTTTTTTTTTTCACGCACGCAAGCGCGTCAAATCTTGCTGGCCAGTTTGATTTTTAAATCGATTCCATCTAACATACGATGTGGAAACAAATAGTTCCATATTTAAAATAAAATCTTTATAAAATAAATTGTCTAGATTCCGATTCGAGTAATTAATCGATACCGAGAAAAAAAAAATTAACTTTTTAAAAATATTCTTCGTGCAGTATGAGTATGACAGTTCTTTTTTCAAATTCCAAAACCTATGCTGTAATGATAGTCATATTTTTTTTTTTTTTTTTTGGAATTTTATGACCTGGTAACTGGACCTTTAGGTCAAATCTTATTTTATTAACGAACACTGCACTATCACTTCGTTTTTAAATTGTTTTAATAGTATTTTTAATGTATTTATATATCGGTTTGTAAGTATTTTTGTCTTTTAATAACTCTTCAAGTGGCGGCGGGCGGGATAAAGTATTGCACTTAATATTCACATCACTAAGTTCACTAGCCAACACTAATCTGTCAAGCAAGAAGTTTTGACAGTCAAAAATAAGATGGTCCATGGTTCCTTCTTGGTAATCACAATGCGGGCATGTATTGCTTGTAATAATGCCAAGTCTAGCAAGGTGTGACGGAGCAGTATTATGGCCAAAGCGCAATCTATTTATCGTAGTGATAAAGTCTCGGCTGGCTTCATTCAATCTATTGTACCAGGGTCTAACAGGTAATCTTTCTTGTATACTTCCATACCATTTTCCTTTGATGTCTTGGTCTTTCTTCCACATTTCTAACCATAACTTACATATATTTTCATTAATGCATTGCAGGAAGTCAGTCATAGGAATGTCCATTGCATTTCTAACATCAATAGCATTACTACCTTCGTAGGCGGTTTTATCAACAACTTCATTGCCAGAGATACCTCGATGAGAAGGTACCCACAAGAATACAATCTTTATGTGCATAAGATAATATTGATAAATTATTTCTTTGATGAAATACAGAATATAATTTAACTTAAATGAAACTGTAAGGTTAGATAAGGCTTTTATCAAACTTAGTGAATCAGAAACAATCAAAAAGTATTTACAATTGCTAATTTGGCGAATATGTATTAATGCCTGATAAACCGCATATGCCTCTGCAGTGAATATAGTACATGTATTGTACAGAACAAAGCTTTGAGAGAATTTAGCATGTGGATCATATATAGCAGCACGTACATAATCACTCCCCTTACTGCCATCAGTGTAAATAACATGATAATTCTTATTATCTGCCAGAAACTGTAACATATCTGAGTTATTATTAATGGTATTTTGTAATTCTTCAACGGGATGTGAAATACACTGATAAGAGAAAGAGTAACATGGCCATGGGTACTGTTTTCTAATACTAGTAAAACTGTTTTCTGTTTCCAGAAATATTTTGGTCAATGTTGGGGATCTACCATTCAAGAGATCCTCTCCTGTTGTTAGAGGCCCAAGAGTTCTACTTACAGAAGGTACAATTTTGTTTATTATTTTTCTGTTATTTGCAGCAATTAATTTAAGACAGAATCTCTCAGCAAGTAGAATGCGTCTCAAAATTAAGGGCATAGTTTTAGTCTCCACTTCCATGGCCCTTATGGGAGTAGAGCACATTGCACCAGAAATTGTTCTCAAAGCCCTGTTCTGCAATAGATCTAGTTTATTTACATGAGTACTATTTATATACACTAGTGAACTATAATCAAAATGACTTCTAACTATACTTTTATACAAAATTGATAATATTTTCGGGTCTGCTCCCCATGAGACACCTGCAAGACATTTAATTACGTTTAAGCCTTTTAGAGCATTCCTTGATATGTATTTAATATGTTCCTCAAAAGTTAATTTTCTATCTATTACTATGCCTAAAAATTTCTTTGAATTTACTGGATTTATAGGTTCTCCGTTATAAACTACTTTTGAATTGGTGTTCTCATTTCCAAATATCATAACACTGCTTTTGGAGGGATTAATTTTTAAATGTAGCACATTATTGTAATAGTGAAATATTTGGGACAAGGCTCTGTTAATATTGTCAATTGCAATTTCTACATTATAATTACTACTGTACAAAACAATATCATCAGCAAACTGCAGAATATCTACATTACTATTAACAAATTTACATATTTCACTTGTGTATATATTATAAAACAAAGGAGATAGTGTAGCACCCTGCATTGTACCCCTAGATGCACATTTTGGACCATGCAATGTATTATTATGTCTTACATAGAGTGTTCTATTATTCAAAAAATTATAAATCCATTTACATAGTTGGCCAGGCACACCTAACCTAGACATAACTTGTACAAGTATAGCTGGATCCAGACTGTCAAAAGCACCTTGAACATCTAGAAACACACAAACAGTGTGTAACTTTCTATCCTTTGCATGTTTCAGGTCTGAAATTAAGGAAGTGAAGCTGTCTGCACAACTTCGCCCTCGACGAAATCCATATTGTACATGTGGAATGAAGCCGTTAGATTCCATATACCAATCCAAACGATTTTTAATCATGTTTTCAAATATTTTACCTAGACATGAAGACAGTGATATTGGTCTATAAGAGCTGGCAAGCTCTGAAGGTTTATCTGGTTTGAGTATCGGAATGACACATTGTGTTTTCCATGATTGTGGAATACATTTACAATGCCAAAGTAAATTCAGAATATTAAGAAACATTTTTTGTGCTGATTCATCTAAATTTTTAATAGTACAATAGGGGAGATCATCTAAACCAGGTGTAGTGTCTTTCCGAGATAACAAACTCATTTTAAATTCAGACCATGTAAAAGGATCTAGCAAAAATTTTGAATTTCGATTATCATTATTTAATTCGAAAATATTGCCTAAACTATTAACATTATTTAGATTGCTGTTGTCTGATAATTTATCTAGAAATTGAGAAATAAACTCATCTTTATATGATTTATTGCCAGCTCTTATACCTTTAAACATTTTTAGAAGATTCCAAATCTTACTTATAGGAGTAGTTCTATTAAATGTGTTACATAAGTTATCCCAACCTATTCTTTTTTGTTCCGATATGGTTCTTTTTTTAAGTGCATCTTTTCTTTTATAATCTAAATAGTTCTCCATAGTAGGTTCACTTCTATATAGTTTCAATGCATTGTAAGAGGCAATTACACTTTTTTCACAAATGTCATTCCACCAAGGAGCTGGAGGTCTGCTTTTAAAATTATTTGGTTTATTAAATTTAGGAATTGTCATATCTTTTAAAGTACCCAATCGAGAACAAAAATCATTATAGCTTGAAATAGGATCATACAATTTTAGGACTAAATCATTGAATATTGTTTTAGAAATAGTTTTATACTTTTCCCAATCTGCTTTTTTATATATAAACCTATCAACAGGGGGATTAATATGATACTTATCTATATGAAGTGAAATCTCTGTTATTGTTGGGTAGTGATAGCTGCCCATGGCATCATCATGTACAGACCACTCGCATATTGATGCGAGGTTAGCACTAGTAAAGCTAACATCAATTGCAGACGGATTTCGTCTGGGGTTGTTAACAGTTGTAAAACTACCATCATTTAATATACATAAATCCAAGTCATCAATGATACTAAATAAATCATGACCTCTGCTCTTAGTGGATAGACAACCAAATGCAATGTGGTGTGCATTAAAGTCACCACTGACAAATATGGGCTTTGGAAGATCATTAACAATATTACGTAATCTATTGATCCGTATATGTCCACTAGAAGGAGGACAGTATACACAAAGAATAGTCAAGCTACCATGAACAGTAGATAAGGACAGAGCAACAGTTTGAATTTCTTCATAAAATCTAGTGTTTAAAACTTTGTACTTTAAATATGGCTTAATCAGTATTGCTACACCATTATGAGTATTTTTGGAATTTTTATTGTAAATATTATATCCAGGTATTCTAAAACTATTATCTTTAAACCATGTTTCGTTAAGTAAGCAAATGTCAATATTTTGTTTTTGTAAGAATTGGATCAATAAGGGTTTTTTACTATTAGCACTTTGAATGTTATACTGAGCAATACGTAGCTTAGACAATGTGTGACTTGGATCCATTACTTGAGATTTTTAAGTAGCGTTTCTTTAATACTATTTACGGTGGTAGGCGTATTATCTCCCTTATTACCCAGTTCCACCAACGTCTGTACCAGGGCCATAAGTACATCGTTGTTGGCAACTATTTGGGCTTTGATGTCTATTTTAGGAGGGAGATCTTTAGATTTATTAACATTATGTACAGTATTATTTACAGATGTAGACTTATTTACAGATGTATGTACAGACTTATTTACAAACCTATTTACAGACTTATTTACATTGTCAGTTGGTTTCATTTTTGGAGGTGGCAAAGGTGGAAATTCAATATTATCACTTGTGTGTTGTTTCGTCAATGTAGCACTTGCATAAGTAATCTTATTTTTCTTTTCTAAAATTTTATTTAACTTAATTGGACATAATCTAGAAATTGCAAGATGAGGCCCGCTGCAATTGCAACAGCAGATCTCTGTTGGTCTATCACATTCTTTATATAAATGTTCACCTCCACAAATGGAACATCTTTGTTTGCCATTGCATATCCTAGCAGAGTGGTTAAATTTAAAGCAACGGAAACATTGCTGTAATGGGGGTACATATTCAAAAACTCTGTATGAAAACAAATCATATTGTACATTGTCCGGAAGAATATTTGATAGAAAAGTAATGCTAACTGTTTGTAGTGGTACTCGCTCCTGTCCTACCTTCTTTGTGAATCTTCTTATAGCTATTATTTCATAAATTGATGATAATTTGGTGTATAGTTCTTTATTCGAAATGTTTGCTGGTACATATCTAATTATACCTGTTTTTTCTATTTGCGCAGCCGGAATAAATGCTTTCAAGCAATACTTGTTAAGAAAAGCGCTGTTGTTGATAAAGTTATTGGCCGTATTATACTGTTTAAATATTACTGCTATTTTATTTGCGTTTATTCTTTGTATAGCCGTCACTCCTTTTATTTCGCTGGAAAATATGTGATTGAGATAGATAGGACTTTTATTGCCTATTCTATCCTTATTGTTGGAAGCTTCAATAAACACTTTAAAGTCTACATAAGTGGCATTTTCTGGATATAGTCTTTTATAGTCAGGTTTTACATATGGTGAATAGTCAGAATGCTCACCGCCGCCGCCATCACCACAGTCTATCAAAGTCTCTTCGCCTCCGGGCTCAGGCCGGGGACGTTTATGTGAGGTGGGCGGGTTATCCCCGCCCCCCTCATTTCCCACCATTTTTATGGGTTTGTACACCTAGCACTATTGTTTTTACCTAACTTTTAAACAAAAAACTGTGAATATTTAATAAAAACGAAAATTGAAAAAAAATTTGACGCGCTCTTTTTTAAAGTTCCCGCCAGACAATGATAGTCATACACCCCGGCATTCAGGGGTGTAAGGGTGTACTTACAGAGCAAGAGATATGTAATATAATAATAATAAAGCTTTATTTAAATTAATTAATTAATTCCATGCATAGTACATATCAAACTATAACAATTGGTGACTTAATAACCTACAAAAAATCAATTACATTTATTCCACTTATTGTTAAATGAATTTGATTTCTAATTATAAATACTATTTTGTTATTAGTTTCAATAATGTTTGCTTTAATTTCAATACCTAATTAATTAATGCATGGACCCCGTTCGGGTAAAAGCCTCCCCCAAGGAATGCCATCCTTCTCTATCATTAGCTCTGTCCAGCCAACTTCCGCCCGCGCACGCTGCAATTTCGTCTGCCCATCTGGCCCTTGGTCTACCTCTTGATCTGGTGCCTTTTGGCCCAGACCACTTTACTGACCGTAGAGTCCATCTGTCGTCCTTGTAACGGGCCACGTGACCCGCCCACTTCCATTTAGCCTTCATTGCAAAAGTTAAGGCATCGCATACTTTTGTCTTCTTTCGAATGTCAACGTTCTTTACCTTATCCTTCAGTTTTATACCTAGGCAACTTCTTTCCATTCTTCTCTGGGTAGTCTGAATTTTGTTCCTGGTTTTGAGATCGAAGGTCCAAGTTTGGCATCCATAGGTGAGGCACGGTAGAAGTCCTGTATCCATGACTATTTTCTTGGTCGGTAGCGGAAGTTGCGATTTTAGTATTTCCTTATGGTGCCAGAACTTGTTCCAGGTAATCGCCACTCTTCGGTTAAGTTCCTCAGTGTTTCTTTCCTTACTAAAAGAGATTTGTTTTCCTAAGTAAATGTAGTTGTTGACAAACTCGAGAGGTGTGTTATTTGTTAAGATGGGCGTTGCAATGCGGTTAGACATAATTTTAGTTTTGTCCAGATTCATCTCCAAACCAGTTGTTATACTAGCCTGGTTTAATTCATTTACCATTGTGTTTAATTGGTGAGGGGTTTCCGAAAATAAAATTATATCGTCGGCAAATCTGAGATGACTTAAAAAAATCCCATTTATATTAATACCTTGATTGGACCATGGCAGCTCTCCCATTACGTGTTGTAAAACGGCTATGAATAATTTTGGTGAGATCGGGTCTCCTTGCCGGACACCTCTCTTTATGTTGATTACATTGTAATACAAGGGCCTAAAATGACCCATTATATACGAGGTAGTAAATAGGAACCGAGTTGTAATGGGATTTTAGCGCCGTGTGTTACACCGTACTTTTCACTACGATTGCGAGAAAATAAAATAACCATGTTCAATATGAAAGTTTATTTTTTATTAAAAATTAAATGTACAATTTGTACAGTTGTTCAAAAATGATATGTTTTTTCCCGGCAACTTAATTTCAGTCCTCTGTGAAGACGAACATTGTGTAATCTGTGGGGTAAACGTAGGAGATACAAAACGTTGTTCAAGGTTAGAGGGTCCCTCGTTCGAATTTTCTGAATACACAATCAGCTGGGTTGACTCATCCTTTGATGTCGATGGTTGTGGCCTAGTTGGGAGAACATTGATGCGTTCTGTGATACGCTGGGTGATATCCAATTTGTTTTATACTTGAAGCTAAATGCATCACGCACTGCGCAGGTCGCGGCAGACGTGGGAGAGCACGTCGAGATTTACTTTTTCCCCTAGGGCAATAAATGCAATTTTACGCCCGCTCTGGTACGCTATTATGACGGTCTTTTTGAGCAAGAGGAGTGAAAAAGTATTTATATGTCACATGACGAATTTACAAAGAGGTCTAGACACCAAAAAAAGAAACACTCATACAAAACAAAGCAAACAAAACAAAGTCTTATCGTCCACGACCTTTGTTGCATCAGTGTTTTGAAGTACATAATTATATGTATACTTTTCACTGACATAGGTATTATTTCAATCGCATTTATTCCTCTTTCAGGTTTAGAGGATTGTGTTTTACAAACAAAGCATTGAAACTTACAATTAACCAGTAAGAATAGTTTGTTTATTCTACAATAAATTCACGATTAAATTTCGAACATCAAATACATCATTGGGGACATTCAGGACAAAGACTCTTCGTTAGCATTTGAACATAGCTTACGGCCATTCCATTACTGATGTTCTCAATTTGAATTTCAATTTATAGAATAGGATGCCTCGAGTTCAATCCAGCTTAGCCTTTTCCCAACAAGTTGGGGTCGGTTTTCAGTCTAGCCGGTTAAAGTCAAAAACCAGTATTTTATATGGGGCGACTGCGTGTAACCCAGTACCCAGTTTCTGGGCATTGCGATACCGCTTCCTTAGTAAGAATGGTAGCACAGTATACTGTGTTGGTGGTCAGAATTTCTGGCCACTAACTTGTAACGAGTGTCGAAAGTCTACATATAACAGCTGAATTCCTTCCGAAGCAGAGTAAACTCGGTGTGAAATGGACGGACATCCACGGACCGACATCGGTAAACACTGCATAACCATGAAGACGCGGCGACCAGTGTGATTGTTATTTTTCAGCCATGAGCCTCTTGTTTTTAAGCGATTTTTCCATTATTGATGGTCATAATTTAAAATCAAAATTAGAATAGAACGCTTCATAGATAAAATTAAAATGTTTTAGACCTGTCATACCGTTAATGCGCGATCGAAATTTTAAATAGTTTTTAAATTACACGTTATTTTAATGGTTGGTGTTTCAAAACTGCGTACTTCGAACATAGCAGCGCGGCGTACAAAAACACGGTTTGCCTTATCATTAGTCTCGTTAGCAGAGCCATAATTATCACTTATCGTCTTCCGAGTAATCCGTGTGGAAAGACGCTTTTAGAGTTCCATAATGAATCGAGTAGATCGATTTAGAATAAAGGAGGTTTTAGAGGCTGTTTGGAATTCGTGTCAATTTACAGGTTGGCTTCGTAGAATCTTAAGTTGAATGGTGTTTTAAATAGGAGACAAATTGTTGTTGATAATTTGTCAGGAATAATCATCATCTGACTAACATTATCCCAACCATATTGGGGTCCGCTTGCAGTCTATCCGGATGAAGTTGAATACCAGTATTATACATGGAGCGACTGCCCATCTGACCTCCACAACCCAGTTATTGCCGGGTAATAATTATGATATCCCTTGGTCCTTACCAGGTCCGGTCAGGAATAAATTGAGTAGAAAAGCGTAGTTCTGACTGAGGCCTTAGGTATGCATTGTTCTTAACAAGTATTGTGAAATATAGTCATATTAGCAGTACGTGGAATTTTCTTAAACACTAAATGAAATTGTGTGCTTTTACCAAATACTGATTATTACTGAAAATAGATACCTGTCTCTTCGAAATATGTACCTAGTCTTTCCTTTTTAGTCATTCTCAATTTCATTACGGCTATAAATCTAAATCAGCCTAGATTCCACTTTCCCGTTGGAAGTCTAGACCAGATCCTAGGAATTCAAGGTATTAGTCAGAGGTGTTTGAGAATCCAAAAATAACGCGAACACAATATTGCCTCCACACATTGAATATTTCACACGCTTTATTAACATATGCTAATATTTAATTAATTTAAAATTATTTGCAATATATTTGCATATTTTGCGGATATTGTGTTATATAATCCCGTTATGACCTGTGCTTAAAATAGTTTAAATTCTTTAGAGTGTATCGGAATTCCATATAACAAAATAATGGCATAGTTCTTGTTTTTCATTTGAATGTATAATTTTACGGTTACCTATTCAAAGGAACTGTGGGTTTGTGACTTACTGGTTACAGGCAGTCTAGTATATTTTGCTATTCATGGCAAACTATGGGTGCACCGATCTTCTGACGTCTAAGTAGCTTAACCTTTGGAAACCGCAAGTGGGACAATGACGACCTATTCAAAATACTAGTACGGAACCTCCAACGGTTCCGTGGTTCACAATTGACCGCTGCTCTACGTGATCTCTCTCACATTACATATGTGTGAGAGAGACAGTAACATTCATTTAGTGCGTAGATGCAGCTCTGTCCTACTTTCGCTCATTTTGACGAATATGTGAAAATGATGTATTACAAGAGTCTTGACGCGGAACCTCTTATTAATCCACGTTTAACACAAGGTCAAAGATACCTCTTTTTATCGGTAGACCCTTATTTTTGACGGACAACCGACAGACAGATGAACGATTGATGTTACGAGTAGATAGACGGAACCTTTTTATGTTTTGTTTGTTTTTTTGTATGCAATTAAAAGTTATTAGTTTGAGTCAAAAGGTTTATTGATAATGTTAACGTTTTATTACTTGTTAAGAAGTGAAAAAGAGATAGTCTAATAAGTATGGATTGTTTTTGATTAACGTCAATATAAATGACTGATTAAGAGCGGGCAGAGGTTCACTCACATGAATGAAATTAATGAATGGATGTGGTTTAGAAAAATTATCCTAAAATATTGTTTTTATAATCTGATTCTATGAGGAATGTCCTCTTGATTGCTAATAAACTATACATAGCGTCTTATAACGAGTCCTTATTTAAGATTTTTATTACAAAAGCATCCGTCTTTGGACGATTTAATTTTAAATATTAATATCTATATGACGACTTTATTTGCATAACTATTAAGATATTGAACGGTATTTACCTGTTTTTTTTCAAGTAGCTAAGATTTGTAATAAGTTTAATTCTTGATCTGTAAAATATCATCTAAGGAACGTCCGTTTCGGTTTTATAATAATTTGAGATTATGAGGCTTTTTCTCGAGCAAAAATTAGGTAAGTATTTGTTTTTACTTATGACTAGCGGACGTCAAGCGGTTGCACCCGCGTAGTTCCCGTTCCCGTGGGAATACAGGGATAAAAAGTAGCCTATGTCACCCGGGGATTGTGTAGATTAATGATGATGTATTTTTATGGCATTCAATAGTCCTGTGCTACAGTGGAAAATAAATATGTTGTAAGTTGTTATAGAACAGAATTCATTGGATATTTTACTTGGTTCTGTTAAGTTATTCCTTAGAACTTATATAATATGAATTTACGTAGAAATTAATGTAACACTTAAAAGGTGTGTGAAGATACCTGTGATGTTTGATTCAAAGATATTTGTATGTAATAGTGATGTTTCTTGATTAAACAAAGTGTTATTATAATTATGATATGATTCTGTTTAGTCCGTAAAAATATAGGATACGTGTTTTTTTATTTTATCAAATTAATAAAAATTGACAAAGGTAAAACGCGTCAAAGATCATGAGTGGGGGCTTTTGACGTAACTACGTGCTAAAAAATGCATCGTCTTAAATTTTTGTTTATGTGAAAAAAGAAAAAATATGTGTCCAAAATTTTTTGGAAATCTATCTGGCGGACTAATTAGTTTTTTTTTGTCTATTATCCTATTGTTGTTGGATTAAAGACACAACTACTTACCTCCGGTGATTTAACTATTACATAGACAGTGATAGTTAAAGTAATAGTACGCGAGGTGCGCAGTTTTGTTTTTTTTTAAATTACACACAAATATAGTAAAGTTAATAATAATGTTAAAAATTTAGTGGTTATTATTTAATTGTATTTTTTAAATTTAAATTGTTAATTTTATAAATAAAGAACAATTTTTGTTACTTACTTTAATTGTTGCATTTTATTTTTTTACACGTGTTAACTGTCTATGTATGCGTAAATGTCGGTTTCGGCCAAAAATGTGACCCGAAGGTTCGGTTTCAGTTTCGGTTTCGGCTGAAAGTCCTGTTTCGGTCGGACACTAATAATATCACGCATGTTATCCCAAACGGGTTAGAAAAAAGGTGTAGGTGTCAAATAGTTCCATTTGGAAACTCATTTTTAAGTCCCATCTAATAGGGGTGGACCTATTGCCATCAACCGGGCATCCAGAGCAGCCACGGGGCTGCTACTGAGAAATTCGTGATCACAAAACCCAATCACAATTTGCCCGACCCGGGAATTGAAGTCCGAACTACAAGCTCAGTAGTCGCGATTACCACCATTGAACCAATGAGGCAGTCGAAAAGTTAAACTTATTTCCAAGCAAAGAGTGTACTTTGAATACAAGGTGGTCGATTGGTGTAAACTAGCGTGTGCCCTGAGGACAAAATCAATAAATAAAATACAGCATTCATTAAAACTAAGATCATCCCTACCACAACAATCACAGGATGTCGTTTTTTAAAACCCTAAAAGTAAAAATCATCTAAATTCTCTCTCTCACAATACAGCAATTTCAAACGGTTACAAACAAAAACAAAACGCGATCAAGTTGAATTTCTTCAATGGTTCATTAGTCCTGCTGATTCATTAACGATGTGGTCGTCTGCTAAAGTATTAGTCTTCACAGCACGTACGAAATTGCTAAACCGAGGTTTAATAGTAAAAAGTGTTGCATAACCACATGCCCACAGGTACGCGGTAACCTCGCCATCATACTTTTGCGGTCATTGGTTGCTGGTAGAAGAACTAGTGTAAGCTACTATGATGATTCTAGAGTTTGATTTTTTCTGAGAGCCTGCGTTTTTAGAAAAGGCGGTTTTAATTTTTTTTTTCTGTGAATGATAACAGGAATTTGGATCATTCTTCAGGCCAAGCCACGTTTGCCTAAGTTGGTCTGTGGATGATCAGGAAATTGGTATGCACCTAATAAGTTAATAACCTAATAACAACAACGCAAATGAAGGGCACTTGTTCTCCCCACCACAGCGATATTTATTTTTGTTCTAGACCATGCCTGGGAACCCCCTAGTTCCGGAAGATATTGGGGGTCGAAGTTCCTAATTTTTCACAGCTGTTTTTGTAAATACTAGTTTTTCTGGTTATAACTTTACTTAAATTACCTCCATGACCCGTTTAATATTCAAAGCATCCACTAGCACAATGTTTTATGAGTGCTACATTGAGTTTTACCATTGGGTGATTTTCAATGGTGAATCCCAAAAAAAAAAAGTCGTTTCCCAGCCAAAAAAATTGCGTAGACTACCTACTTAGTTTGATGTACAGAATACTAGGTTGACGTTTGCGTGAAGGGTTCATTTACACTCTGTATAACAATTCAATTTTCTCCGTGTGTCGGAAAGCACGAAAAGCCGTAACTTTTGTGGAACAACCAAAACCAACCCGGGCGCAGCGGTCCTAGGGGGCGGTGCTCGCCATTGGCTATAGAGTCCCCAGTATGGAGTAGAAGAAAATTTGAAGACTTATGTGACATCTACCAACCAGCACGCCAGCCGACGCCGCAGCCCCGCGGCGGCATGTTTCAGGGGACGGCAGAGAGCGGAGCCAAGCGGCAGCTTCAGGTCATGGTTATCAGATCACATCATTACTATTGTCATCGTGACTATGTTATAAAAATAAGGACGACCAAGTAGTCGCGTATCTGATCTCCCTTATTTTAAGTCGTTGCCCTGGGGCTGTTTTGTCAACTTGCCTAACTATAATAAATTCTTCTAACCTATCTGAGTGGTGGGTCCACTTGCCTAGTCAGTTTGTTTGTTAGTTTGTATTAGTAAATTAATATTAATTACCTACTACGAAGCCATGTATGGCCACATCTAGCACTTTTAGTTATGTGGAAAATCCAACTCCTAAAAAGGAGGAAGTCATGTTTAGCGGCCAGTATCTTTTTGTACAGACGCCAGCCCATCAAGCTTCCTGAAAATTTCAAAATGAACCGTAACATGAATCATAGTAAGAATCATAATAAGAATCAAACTATGAATCATAATATGAATCATAATATGGATCATAATATGAATCATAACATGAATCTTAATATGTATCATAATAAGAATCATAACATGGATCATAATATGGATCATAACATAAATTCTTTACTTAAGTAAAAAGACAAAAAAGTAAAAACAGAATCATCTCATCTCATAAACCCGATGTGCTAAAATTGTTTGTTTGCCCGCTGTTTTTGTAATATAAATCATAACATGAATAATAACATGAATCATATTATAAACCATACTATGAATCGTAATATGAATCATAATATGAATCGTAAGATAAATCATAACATGACTCCATAATATGGATCATAACATAAATTCTTTACTTAAGTAAAAAGACAAAAAAGTAAAAACTTCTCTAAACAGAATCATCTCATCTCATAAACCCGATGTGCTAAAATAGTTTGTTAGCCCGCAGTTTTTGTAGATTTTCGGAACGGCAAATCACACACTATTAGCTATTTTGTTATTGTTGTTGTTGTTTACTACCTTTCTTGACTAATGATAAAAACAGAGTGGGCGGCTAAATAAGGGTTGGCCCCCAGCTGAAACATCTCACGCTACGCCACAGATTGGGGTTTGATAGTTTGTGGTAACTTGATGTGCTGTTACTTGTTGTTTGTACCTATTCCATTTTGACCGTGTACTTACTAGAGGGCGCTAGGGGTATTTTGCTACTTTACATGGGCTGGAGACGCCTCTGACTATAACAGATCAGGTGTCAGTTGTCCGAAAGTCTGTCTGTCAGTAACGGGGTCAAAGTGTATCATATTACCCAGTGCCAACTGGGTTGTGGAAGTCAGATAGCCAGTCTCTCCATCTACACTAATATTATAAAGCGGAAAGATTTGTATTTTTGTGTGTATGTTTGCAATGAATAAACTCAAAAACTCCGGCGCCAACTTCAGTAATTATTTCACAATTAGAAAGCCACATTCACCCTGATTAACATAAGCTACTTTTTATCCCTGCATTCCTACGGGAACGAGAACTTTGCGGGTGAAACCGCGTGACGTCCGCTAGTGTAAAATGCTGGTATTCAGCTGCACCCGGTTATGTTTGTTTGAAGTTTTTCAAATAGAACGATTGCTATTCTTAATCATAATAATATTGTGTTAAACGTGTCTAAAACTTATTTTTTTTTTATTTCGTTTAAAACAGGATTTGAAAGCATGCAATCAATGTTAAATGTGAATGCAGATCTAATCGAATCAAGTTGAAAGTTGCAAATTGACATGTAACAGTCCAAGAGGTAAATGGCTGATTCGATAAGCACACGTTTTAAAATCTGCAAAAAACGACACAATACATTGTGAAATAGAAAGTGAAATTAATTAATGTAACCATAGTTATAGATATATTAATGTATTTATCGTGGGAATATCGAATTATAAGCCAGTTTGTCTCCGATCATAATCATCGATAACATCCTTTTCACATCAAAGCACGTAATTTGCATTATCGAACGTTGTTTCGGCTGATTAAACTTTGATGTGGTACTTCCTGTCTCGTTAAACTAAATTAAACGACCAATGTACGATGGCACATGGCAAATTATTAAAAAAAATGCAGCGTACAGATTTTGACACATTCTTGGCGTTCACCATAGTATGTTTATGGTGAACGTCTAAAGTGCAGAATGGTTTCGGCGGTTAAATGATATAGTGAAGAGGGAGCTGCTGCTGTACTGGAGGTAAACATTTGGGAAGTTGTCTATGGAAATAACATTGTAAAAACAAAATGGCGGTATTAATTTCGACAATAGCAACGCGCCAAAAGAAACATGCAGAGCTATACAAGGTTTTTACGGAGTGCCAAGATAATCTGGCCGCTTTACTTTCTTTATCTTTAAGTCCATAGATAATAACGGTCTTTTCTCCAGTAAATTAATAAAAGTATGTGTATGTGGTTCAATTGAAAGCGTAATTATAGAGCGTACCAAAGTTTTTGCTGTAATTAATAGTTGCCATTACGAACTGTTTACAATGGAGATCTTTTTATTGGTTTATAAACGGAAGTGGAGTTTCAAACTTGTTTTAAAAGTGATTGTTTGACTAACGAGCTCTAGCTGCTTATTTTCGAATAGAAATTAATTCACTGGCATTAGTTTCAAGCAGAAGATTTATCGGCTTATTAATAACCTTTCCAGAGAAGATACTAAAATATTTAATCAAATACTATTACGATCCGCAAAAAGTTCCATCGCTCATTCGCGGCGTAAATCGTCAAACGTCGAATAGTTCTCGTTTCAAAGTTGTCAGCTATTAGAAATACGTTTTTGCTGGGCCGGTGTACAGTTAGTGTGTCCAGGTCGTCTTCCCTAGAAGGAGACTGGTCCTGTCCCGGCGGAATGCGTCAATATTGTGCCGCGTTCCGCCCGCGCCGCTGCGCCTGCGCTGGCCCGCGGTCAACTTAGCGGCACTAGCTTCCATTCATACGGACGAATGTTTACCGGTTTTGGCATTTTTTTGTTGTGCAGTGAACCTGTTAGGATATTTAGATGTTCGTGAGTGATTGGTGGTAGAGGAGTTATGATTGCAAAAAGTTTTGGAGCTGCTTGTTTGGTTTCGAAAGCTTTTGAAAAGCTTTATCTGTGTGGAAGGTCTGACGAAAATGTTTTTTGGATTAAGCAACGTGAAATGCAAATACCATAATATGACAATTAATTACAGGATGTAGTTAATTTTCAGAAGGTATATGGATAATTCTTTAATTAAGGTTTAAACTTCCACAAAAAGTGCAACATAATTCAAACCCAACAAGGGTAATGAGCAGATAGAGTGGTTACTATTTTCTCCTCTATATGAAACTAAAATGCCCATAAGTGTCCACAAAAAAGGGACACTTCCTGATCTAAACGAGCGAGTTGTCTCCATGTAAGCGGTAATGATGTGCAACGTAAGTCATTGAGAGCGTCGTCACGTATGACGGTTTGAATGATGGGTGCGCCTGCGCTTGCGTCGGATGGGGCCCATTAGGGACCGAGGAACCGCCATTGCAGCAATTGTAGCCACTTGGCTAGGGGAGTTGGCGTTTCTAGCGTTTGAAAGTAGTAAACTTAGTTTTAGGTTAACCTAAACCTCGTCAATTTATTTTATATAACTCTAATAATTAAATATTCTCCCTTTATAACTATGCTTATATATACTTTATACTTTATAACAACTTTAACTAACGGATCAACCCTGAAACCTGAAACCGTGGATGAAAAGTCAGACGCCGTTTAAATCGTCAAAATGTGAGGAACAGTTGATTTTCATTACGATTGTAGAATTCGTTTGATTGTTGCTTGTATGTAATGCAACATTTTTGTACATATTGAACTTTATGCAAGAAAACGTTTTTTTTTTAATTTCTACTTATCCTCTATCTTTTGTATGTATTCTAAATCATGCTATCACTTTTATATATCTTGAAAATCTAGACCACTAAATTTTTTAGAGATTTCCACATGATCGCATATTTACTCCAAACTATGACATACAGATTAATAGTGACTTCAAAAGAGTTCCAAATAGGAACTCTTTTGAAGTCACTATTAATCTGTTCATTCAGCCAATATGGTTTCCGTTACGTTTTGGCTATGAGAAAGTTTACGTTCGCGAATAACAGTGTGCAGATTATGTAATTAATTATAATTAAATACCATTCATACATGGCATTAAGTCTAAGATTAGAAAGCAACAGAAACTAGATACGAATTGCAATCACAAATCAATCTATTGCTCGTGTTCCCATATTGACAAGTTGAAGTGCCAATAATCTCCACACACACTGAATTGCGAGAAACTCGTGCTGGTTTGCACCGTACGTAGACATACAAGTTTCCATTTAATTTCCTTTAGGTTTTACGCTTATTAATTTCTGAATCCGTTCGTGTTGTACCTATTAGTAAAACCATTTATTTTCATCTGATTTTTTGAGTAAGGAAATCTTCGTTATTCCGGTTAATTTTTTGGTTACTGCCTAATTAATGGCTGGCATACAATGTTCGAGGCGTTAATCGTAATACAGTATGACTTGAAATGCTATTGATCTGCGATAATATCTTCAGTTGTAGACCGATGTAGCTTAATAAAGTTACCCTTATCCTCTTCTCATGTAGCGCACTGAAAACTCTCTCAAACATCTCCCATTAATATCGTTGAGCATAAACTTCTGCTAACACCAACTTTATGAATGAAGACGGGAAGAGGTTTTACCCATAAATAACTTTAAACACTGTCCACATTTAATGGTATATTAAAACAAATGCCATAAAGACCGATGAACAATGAAACAAAAAAAAAACTTTTATGGCAACTTACCTTCATTTTGACAACCTATTCCTGCCAGTCCGTTTTAGTCCTAAATAAAAAGAGGTTTGAAAGTATTTATGATTTTCGAACACTGTTCACATTTGACAGTATCTAAAAATACAAAATCATAAAGTCTCATGAAGAAAACATATAAAAGGTGAAGTTAATGGCGTCTTACAATTATTTTGACGGTTTAGTGTCTAATGTTCACCAGGGTGAATTGCTATGAACTAGAGACACCGTATGTTTTAAGTCAACAGAGGTTGTGGTTTAAAAAATACTGTCAATAGGGTAGTTAACAAAAAAAATCTTATTAGTCAGATATATTTTCAAAAAAGATATATTAAAACATATTTTTTTCTTTTTTCACATAAACAAGTAATGAAGACGATACGTACAGTGCTTTTAAAACTCGTGTGACGTCATATTCTAAGACATGAGTATGTCATTTCTCACCGGTGAGTGATGTCATCAATCTTTGACGCGTTTTATCTTTGTAAATTTTTATTGATTTGATAAAACAAAAAATACCTACTTATCCAATATTTTTCGATAATCTCATAGACGGACTAATTACAATCATATTTTTTATAGTCAGTAAACATTCCTATTTGGAATGACTGTAATGCAAGTATTTGGTAAGTGGAACTGTGCGTATAAATAGTGGGCGACTTACGAAAACCTTGAACGAACTGCAATTTAATTAAATTCTGAATACTTAATTAGTGCTTTTCGATACAAACAATGAATCATACTAATTAATACAGAACAGGAACTTCCTACTGATAACCTTTCACAATAAGTCAAGTTGAGCTTGTAGGTAGATTATATGAAATGAGGAATTGTATGTGATCATTTTGTAATTGAAGCTTTCGGTTTAAATACTAGGTCCTTCGGGGCTTACGAAGAAATATTTAATTGAGATACGACAATTTACCTTGCGCTGTGTGGTCTTCGTGAGGTTGTTGATACAGATGCATAATAGGGTATTCCACCAAAAAAAACTAATTAGTACGTCAGATACATTTCCAAAAAATAATGGACACATTTTTATCCCTTTTTTCACGTAAACTAAAGATGAAGACGATACAGTGCTTCGAAAAGTCGTCTCACAAGGTTAGTACTTTTTTGCCCACTAAATGACGACACAAGTCCCCACTCATAATCTTTGACACATTATATTTATGTCACATTTTATAAATTTGATAAAACAAAAAACACGTATCCAATATTTTTACCTGACTACGGCGAAGCAGGAAGGGTAATGATTTTGGCAGTCTAAACTTCTTAACGGATTTTAATAAATGAGGTATCAATAGATTTGTGAGAATAGTCCGGGTGACATAGGATATATAAATTTTAACAATTATTTTTATGACGGAATTAAAAAAATGAAAAATTACAAATTATAACCCTAGAAAAAAAAATTGAGATAATCATTACATGTTTGGTATCAAATGAAAGGTCTTGGCGAGTATATTCCAAATATAATATAGTTTATTATATTATAGTTTATGTCAACATATACTTTTAGATTGCGGTCAAACAGTTCTCGCGGTCTAGCTAGTCTGTGCTACTACTCGTAATATGTAAAAAACAAACCAAAGTAGAATACATTATAAAAGTAACATATTATTACGTATTTATTGAATAACACACAAAAATTCTAATAAAAATTAAGTCTAAAAACTAAAACCCGACTACATATAAAAACGCAGACTAATAAAACCGCGGTCTCAAAAGTAGAAAACAAGAAAAATCGTCTAGTAAGTAGATAATTTGATAATTATTCTTTAATTATAAAGAACAGTCGTAGTCGCATGCCACCTTGCTAATGGCAACTAGCAGCTGACTTCTGTATCAATGAGAACGCCATGAAGGAGCATCAAGTATCAGTGGCATGCGACTACGACTGTTCTATAAAATAATTATCAAATTATCTACTTACAAGACGATTTTTCTTGTTTTCCACTTTTAAGACCGCGGTTTTATTAGTCTGCGTTTTTATTTGTAGTCATGTTTAAGTTTTTAAACTTAATTTTTCTTTATTTTGGGTGAAATACCCTATTAGAAGATAACAGGCTCATTGCACATTCTACAAGGAACATGGGTGGTTTTTATTCAGTAGAAGTGTGACACTCCCTTCGCTCTGCCCAAGAGCGGGAGGGGTTATTTTTGATGATTTCCCACCCCAAAAAAAAAAATATTTTAAAGTATTATACCAGCTTTTACCCGCGGTTTCACCCGCGTGTGTTTCGGTTAAACTACAAAAATTACCACTTTCCATACAAAGTTATTTAACTCCTTTAAGGTTTGAATTTCGAAAAATCCCACCTTATATTATAAAGGGAACCTCAGTGCAATATTTTTTTGCAGCAGCTTTCTAGGTCCTAGGGTCTGGGCTGGGCGAAGTTGAGTCTTTTCTTTTTATTTATATATAATATAGATGTAGAAGATTTATATATATATATATACAGATAGATATATATATAGATATATTTTATAGATATATAAATCGTTTCTCTGGGACTTCATCTAGCTTCATTGTCTCGGCGCTTTTCTGGTGGTCGCTTCTAATGATTCTGGCTTCAAGAGTTACAGTAATTTGGGAATAGTGTGGCGGCCTTGTGCTAAAAAACAAAAAAATACGAGTTTATCGTCGTTATTGCAGTCTTATGACTGCAATAACGACGATATACTCGTATTTTTTTCCAGAACTTCCCCCTATTAATTCTTTGTTTAAAAACAGCAATGGCAAATAGGTACGTAACAGCTCCCTCCACGTTGCGCATAAGTCCCTATCAGTCGTGACAGGCAGTGATTGTTCCAAGAAACGTCATTATACGACCCCACAACACATTCTGTGAACCCATTGGGAAACAGTAGCTTTTCCCACGGCACCAGCTGTAGAGCAATATGTCACGGATAAATATGTAGGAACACATTCATCTTTAACCTGTCTTTGGCAATGCTGACAGGATTCTCGCGAATTTATGATTGCGAAGCCTGAACGGAATCTAGAAGTTTTTCTGTTTGAATTTGAAAAGAGATTTGAAAACAAATAGTTTTTACCCATAACTTAACAACAGGCCATTTAAAAAACATTTTTGTTTGAGTTTTATTTATGTTTGATGCCAAAAACCAAGCATAAACTTCATGGCCACAAAGAAATCCCGTGATGGAAAACCCAATAACGGTACCTACTGAAAATGTGGAAATTGTTTTGCCGATGTGATTGGGGTATCATCACTAATTTGTCGTACGTAAGGTGTAAGAAAGGCTTAAAACTTAAACTTACTGTAGGTGTACTTTACTTATACGGAATACGGCAAGTTATTTATACTCCATCATGTAATATGAATTTATCGTATTGAAGGATATATTTATTCAGTTTACATATTTATTGCTAACGGAATAAAACAATGGGTCATGAATGGATTCTGTTTGTGAATGTACTTGCATGGGTGTAAAACAAGATACAATTTTGGTCTTTACTCTCCAAAAATAAGGTTCTTTTTGCAGTGTAATATAGATAAGGTTACGCTGTGTGCGTAGCAGGTTTACTCGATACACTGCTTCATTACTTTAATATTCTGTACATAACATTTAGTATTCTGTAAACATTCTTTATTTTAGCGTTGGCAGAATAACTACGCAACTGCTTTAGATTAAAATTATCCATAAAACTCGGTGAAGCCCAAACCTCCCGCTGCGCAAAGGTTCCGTGACAGAAACATAACAATTCAAATTTTATTGTGTAGCTCTACTAAACTTATTGAGTAATTTATGGGGAATAAATAAAATTGAAATATAAACTTAGAGAATTTACACAGTGTTGTAAACATAACAAAGAACGTAAAGGCGTTTGCTCTAAAGCGCAAGTTATAAATGTCAGCTTAGAGAATTAAGTATCTGTAGAGCAGTTTAGTAGGTAGAGTAGTTTCACGATAAAGTTTACAAACTGTTGTAAACCGAACAGATACTGCATTCTTCTGTATAGGTAATATAAATAGAAGATATTTGACAAATTGACTGGCCCCACAATGTAACCTATAGGAACACCAAGTTTGGTCGACATTGTTAAAGGATAAATAAGACAGTATGTTGCTTTCCTGCACAATGTATACTATCTTCTCAAAATAAAGAAGATACACCTGCTTATAAACAAAGAGATTTAAGCTTTATTTTGAAACTACAATTTACATACCTATAATTATAATAAACTAAGTACAAGTGGAAGGATGGAAGGGAGGCCTTTGCGTCAGTGAGACACAAATGGCTGATAATAATATGTACAAGTATCAAAATAAGAAAAAATAACAGGTTGTCGAAAACAAAATCTACATCGGTACCTATTATCAACAGGGAAAATGCCCTGAAGACTGGCAGCATTGCCAGTATTGCTACGTTGGATAGCGATGCTGCTTCTTCGGCCAAAAAATAGGCCAGGTGCAGGCATATTATTCGAAATTATTTTTGACAATCAAACGTTATAATACAATTGAAAGTAAATTTCTTCTAACAACAACAAACATTTGAAGTAAAAATTAAAATTAAATTTAAGAAATAAGTAGACAATTAATATACGGATCTCTAAAAATCTGCGCTCGCACACGTTAAATCGATGTATGATTGTTTCCAAATCTTTTATATTGTACGCACAGATTATAAATAAGGGCCTAATGAATTCTAATCACATGGCAGACGGATCCATATTATTATTATGAGTGTATTTAGATGCATACTCACGTATACGGGGTAATATTCCAATTGAGTTTTGGTTCGAGAACGGAAACTTTTCACATAACATCACACTTACAATCCCGAAGATAAAAATTAACCCACCATTTACCTGTATTTTTTATTTAAGTCCCATGAATTAGCCATAAATCTTGACTGAAAAATCCTGATGGAAAACCCCTTTATACCCCTTTGCGTGACCTGAGAATTAAAATCAAAATATTTTATTTAATAATGGCCTAATAATTAATGCGTCATCGATCTAGTGATCGATATTAAATTGTATTATTACGTCGATAAAACGGTGCACGGTTCGGGTTGCTCGTTTCCTATGGAGAAGAACTGGCAGGAAACTCCAAGGTTACTCTTTTAAAATGGTTTGGTTTTACAATATTT
This sequence comes from Diarsia rubi, assembly GCA_932274075.1. Classification (NCBI taxonomy): domain Eukaryota; kingdom Metazoa; phylum Arthropoda; class Insecta; order Lepidoptera; family Noctuidae; genus Diarsia; species Diarsia rubi. The sequence continues at coordinate 8,300,220 of OW026433.1, forward strand.
CTATGTTACAGCATTTTTACTTAGATATGGGAACAATTGGACCCAAAACTTCATTACCTCATGCTCCACAGTAGCGACTACAAGACTAATAAAGTAATAAAGCATTCCGTATAGACGGAAAATAATGTCCTCATATACAGGGTGTAAATTAACCCTTCACACAATCGTCAACTAAGCATTCTGTACATCAAACTAAGTACCGCTACGTAATTTTTTTTCTGGGAAACGACATTTTTTTTGTGATCAATAATCACATTTTACGGTAAAACTCAATGTAGCACTCTTATGTCATTGTGCGAGTGGATGTTTTGAATAGTAAACGGATCATGGAGGTAATTTAAGTAAAGTTATAACCTGAAAAACTAGTATTTACAAAAACATCTGTGCAAAATTTGGAACTTTGACCCCCAATATCTCCGTAACTAGGGGGTACCCAGGTAGTCTAGAACCAAAAAGTTATCGCAGTGGTGGGGAGAACAAGTGCCCTTCGTTTGCGTTAAGGGTAGGTACTTTTACACCCTTTATCTGAAAATTTAGAATTTTCTCAAATAATTTTAATTGAGCACAAATGAATGTTTATTTCTTTAAGTGTGCAGGTATGGGTAACGAGGTAAAATAAACGGTTGTATTTAACTACACCACTGACAAGACAAGTAATCCTTTGTCGACGTTTACTCAGTCAATAATTTAATCTACCAGCTCATATGTAACTGCCTGAGACGGCCATGTGTATTTGTTATACGACTCTTGGTTGGTTATCTATTCAGAACAAATTCAATTATTTTGACGGTTAAATAAATAGGTACGCTAATGATTCAACAAAAGTGTCACTAATCAACTTTCCGTAATCAAATCATCACCATCCTGCCCTTGAGGGCCATTCTAGTTATGGTTGGCTCAACTCAACATGTTGTCTTCTCACAATCTCCTTATCAAAGGTCCCACTCCCGGTATCATTAATTCCTCTCTCATTCATATCGTTCCTCACACAATCCATCCATCTCTTTCCAGAATCAAATGCATTTAATTTATTGTAAACTGAGAAAACGGCAATAAACTTATTAAATGCAAACACATTTCTACGAATTATGAGTCTAATATCCTATTACCATCCATATAGAGATAAGAATTACGAAAGTTAACCAGTAAACGAATACTTAATCATTTGTACTTAATTCTAGACAAATTGAATGTGGTGAAACCGTGGTCGTAAACTATAAAACGTTGTAGGAGGGCATAGCAACAAGGCGCCCGCGCCTTCTTAGCAGCGAGCGTAAGTAGGTACAAAACCGCTCGCCGCCCCACGCCGCTGCCCCGCGCACGCCTCAGTCCGGCTCGCATCGCTGTCGCATACGGTCACGTTTATTAATTTTCTACCTGTCTACTGTGATTTTTTTGTATAGGTACCGTGAACTGTGACAATAAACTTTCTTTTGTGCACTATACATCGTCCATTAATTTATCTCGTTACCTGACCCCACTACAAACTGGCGCTCCAACGCGGCACGCGTACCTAACCGACGCGACGCGAACTCAAATTCTTGCAACGTAACGGTTTTCTTAGTGGACAAAACTAACTTTAGTGCACGTTACGTACAGCGTAAACAGTGTTCCTTGTGTCTTACTGACTATTGTGTACAATGCCTCGTCGCAAAAGTAGAAGCAACGATGATGACATCAGCGTGCCGCCGGCGTCCCCGACGCCCGCGCCGCTATCTGAAGGGACGCTTACGTCGTTTCTGGAGGCGTTCGCCAAGGCTCAAGCAGAATCGAACCGTCAGCTGGTTCAGAGCCTGCTGGTGACGTCGGCCGTCAACGGCTCAGCTTCACCGTCTCCATCGCCTGCTGCACCAGCCAAACATGGAAACTTTGCGCGCTGTACGTCGCGATTCAGCGGCGCTCACCGGGACTCAGAGGCCCTCGAAGCATTCGTCGACTCTATAGTGATATATAAGGAGTGTACAGGCATCAGTGACGAACACGCGCTTCGCGGCCTACCTATGCTCCTGGAAGGGGAGGCAGCTGTGTGGTTTCGTGGCATAAAGTCTTCAGTGACGTCATGGGAAGACGCGCTACAGAGACTTCGCGCCATGTTCGGTGTAGCCCGACCGCCACACAAAATATTCCGAGAAATATTTGCCGCGGAACAAACGGAGGAACGCACGGAGGTCTTCGTTGCTCGCCTTCGCGCGCTTATTGCTAAACTTCCATATAATGTCATAAAAGAAATGGAAGTCGACATGATATACGGCCTACTACATAGGCGAATAAGAAAACGGGTAACTCGTGAATCGATCGACAATGTAGAACTGTTAATCGAAAAGGCGCGAAACATAGAAGAATCGCTCTCCGAGGTGTCGACCGACGCACGTGGACCCGCCGCTAGCGCGCATGCGCCGACGCCCGTGCGCACTCCCGCCGTCTCCGCGACGAGCGCGCCAGCGGCGCCAGCGAACATACCTACAGCGTCGCCGAGTGCTACGAGTAGCGCTGCGCCCCCGCCTATTGTGGTAAATTCGGACACTAAAGGTAAAAGACTTTTCTGTGTTTATTGCCGTAAAAGCGGACATACACGTGACACTTGTAAAAATATTAAAAACAAATCCGATAAAAGTGCGACTTCCGAGTCAAGTGTGAAGTGTTACGGCTGTGGCGCTATAGGTGTAATTAGGTCAAATTGCGCTAAGTGTTCGGTAAATCCCATTTCTGTTGTCGAGTTCAACATGTTAGAGCCCACTAGGGTTTATAATAATACTTGTAATGTAACTTTGAATAGTGAAACCTTTGTTAATAATTTAAGTAACGTATCTCAATCTGCTTGTTTATGTAATAAGAATACTTGTATGTGTAATGTCGACCTCGACTGCGGTGCGTTGCCGATTAGAGTAGGTAACTTGCCCGCGTCGAACTTATGTACTGACGGTCGTCCGATACTCGATATCGAGATAGGCAGTCATCGTGGTACCGGGTTGATAGATACGGCCGCTAAGCGTAGCGTAGCCGGTTCGAGTCTGTATGCACTGCTTCGTAAACTACACTATTCGTTCCGTAGTAGTTTTATGTCGGTAAAATTGGCCGATGGCATAGTGCGGGAACTCAAGGTCTTACTCGTTGATGTTGACATATTACTTAAGGGCTTGACGATACCTATTACTTTTGTGATTTTTCCTAATTCAGTTAACAATGACACGTTACTCGGTATTGATTTCTTACGTAAAGCCGGTATTGTTATTAATGTTTCGAACAATACTTGGTTCACAGCTGATCGGCCTCAGGTCATTCACCCCTTGCGGTGTGAGACTTCACGTGACTTCGTTGGGTGCGCTTCCGCGGATGTCTTACGTAATAATGAAGGTTCGATGCTGTCAATTTCAGAAAAGGAAAATCTCGCTCAGCTGCTACAAGAGTATGAAGATATCTTCGCAGAAGGGGGAGAACCCACACCGTTCGCAGAGCATCGCATTGATTGTGGTGATCATCCGCCGATTGCGGTGCCGCCATACCGACTCACTCCCGCCAAGAAAGCCATCATGGAAACGGAGATAGAGAAGATGCTTCGCGAAGGTATCATCACGGAATGTGAATCTCCATGGGCAGCACCAGCTCTTTTGGTACCGAAGAAGGATGGTGCTTACCGGTTCTGCGTGGATTATCGGAAGCTGAACGCCGTCACCAAGAGTGACTCGTACCCGCTGCCAGTAATCGATGACCTCCTTCAATATACTGGTAAGAGCTGTTTCATGAGTACTATTGACCTCCGATCGGGGTACTGGCAAGTCAAAGTGAGGCCTGAAGACCAGGATAAAACTGCCTTTGTATCTCCATTTGGAGTTCACAAATTTACTCGTATGCCGTTTGGTCTGCGCAATGCGCCCGCAACGTTTCAACGTTTAATCGATCGATTTCGTTCTGCGTCATCTCTTAAGGGGGTGACACTCCTTGGTTACATTGATGACCTGATATTAATATCCGGATCATTTCACCAACATCTCCAGGATCTACGTGCGGTATTCGATCGTTTACGTGTCTTCAATCTCCACGCAAATCGCAATAAGTGCACATTTGCTCGAGAGAGTGTCAAATACCTAGGCCACATTATCACCTCAGAAGGAGTATCCCCAGATCCAGATAAGGTTACGGCGATATTAGATATGAAGGAACCAACTAATGTAAAGCATCTAAAATCCTTTCTACAGAGTTGCTCATGGTTCCGTAAGTTCATGCCGAATTTCTCCCAAGTTGCACAGCCACTGACTATGCTAACGCGTAAGGATCAGTCCTGGCTGTGGGGTGAAGAACAGATCAAGGCATTTAGAGAACTAAAAGGACTACTTACCTCACCTCCGATTCTTATTCAGCCAGATTATAACGTGCCATTCGTTCTCAGGACTGACGCTAGCAATTACGCACTGGGTGCGGCTCTACTCCAGGGGGAGTCGCAGCGAGAAGAGAAACCCATCGCGTATGCCAGTCGCCTCCTCACGCCGGCGGAGCGGAACTACTCTACCACCGAGCGCGAGGCGTTGGCAGTTGTCTGGGCAGTCGAGAAGTTCCGAGGGTACATTGATGGCCATCCAGTACGTGTCGGCAGTGACCATCAGCCCCTGAAATGGCTACTTACCCTGAAGTCACCCGCTGGACGTCTCGTACGATGGGCCATGAAACTCCAGTCCTTTGATCTACAAGTCGACTATACTCCTGGGAAGGCAAACGTAGTTGCTGATTCGCTCAGTCGTCCCCCGTGTGAGGAGGAGGCTCGCGATTCCTGTGGAGTCTGCATGGTGCTCGTTGACCCGCCGCGCTGGGATGCCACTACTCTTCGTGAGGATCAGCTCGCAGACCCTGAAGTGGCGAAGATCATGAAGGCTCTGGAAGGCAAAGATGAATTAGAACTTACGCGATGGTCAGAGAGAGGTTATCATACGTGCAGAGGTGTACTATACCGGTATACTGAAGCGGAGACTGAAGAACCGCAGCTTGTCGTTCCTGAAAACCGAAGGAAACAGATACTTGTCGAATGTCACGACTCAGCTACTTCAGGTCACGGCGGTCTGGATCGAACCCTGCACCGTATAAGTCAGAGATTTTATTTTCCCGGTATGCGACGTTATGTAGCAGAGTATCTGAAAACCTGCATAGAATGCCAACGCTACAAACCTTCCAATGAGAAACCTGCGGGACTCTTACAGACTCCGGTTCCCGCTCAGCGCTTCGAAGTTCTAGCTGTAGACCTGTTCGGGCCACTGCCTAAAGGAGCTAATGGGGAGAGATGGGTGTTAATCGTAGAAGACACAGCCAGCAAGTGGGTTGAGCTGTTCGCCCTCTCCGAAGCCACAGCTGAAGCATGCGCTAAGGTACTAATTGAAGAGGTTTTCTTACGCTTTGGTGTTCCAAGGCGTCTCATATCCGATAACGGCGTACAATTCGTTGCCGATGTCATGCAACATGCAATGTTCACGCTTGGTGTAAAGCAGAGTCTCGTCCCACTTTACCATCCGGAGGCGAACCCGGTCGAGCGTAAAAATCGCGACCTCAAGACCCAGTTGGCGATCTTGGTAGAAGGACACCATCAACAATGGCCAGAAACTCTGCCATTCATCCGATTTGCATTGAACACTTCAATAACCAAAGCGACGCAACAGACACCTGCTTATTTAACATTTGCTCGTGAACTCCGCTCCCCTATTGCAGTACAGAGCGATCTTCGTGCTGTGATAGAGGCTGAAAACTATGTTCCACAGATTACGCCGTATCTGCTGAAGCTAGCGGAGACACTCAGCAACAGTAAGGAGTGCATTGAGCGACAGCAAGATCTCCGTAAGGCTGCCAAAGATAAGACCCGAAAGGCTGAGGAGTTTGCCGTCGGTGATCTTGTCCTGATGAAGACGCACGTGCTTAGCAGTGCTGCTAAAGGAGTCAGCTCTAAACTCATGCCAAAAAGGGATGGCCCTTACTTGGTGCAGAAGAAGGTTAGCCCAACTACTTACCTTTTAACGTTTCCTGGTTCACCGGATGAAGTCATTGGGAAGTACCACGTTTCGGCGTTAAAGAGATATCATTCTAGGGATGGTGAATGCCCTGAGGTTCCGCAGCCGGTTGCTCCTAAGCGTTCTCGTGGTAGGCCGCGTAAGAAACGTGTCATTGTTGACGTTTGACCAACGGTGAGGGCACCAATGGTTGGTCAAAAGGGGGAGTATGTAGGAGGGCATAGCAACAAGGCGCCCGCGCCTTCTTAGCAGCGAGCGTAAGTAGGTACAAAACCGCTCGCCGCCCCACGCCGCTGCCCCGCGCACGCCTCAGTCCGGCTCGCATCGCTGTCGCATACGGTCACGTTTATTAATTTTCTACCTGTCTACTGTGATTTTTTTGTATAGGTACCGTGAACTGTGACAATAAACTTTCTTTTGTGCACTATACATCGTCCATTAATTTATCTCGTTACCTGACCCCACTACAACGTTGTATTAGACGAACAAACGGGCGCCGGCGCCGCCGTTGGTAATCCTAAGATTTGTGACCAGCCTGCCTTGACAGATGAAATAGAATTATGCTCTCTATGACACTAGATTAGGCTAGGAGTGGTCAGATCGCCTTTTATTGCGAATTCGACGAACCAGATGGTATTAGTTCGGTTCTAAAAAGGTTTTATTCTTGGTGTTTTTTGCCTATTAGGCTTCACAAGGCCTTCTAGGCGCTGCATATTATCATTTACATAAGACATCTGTATCCGTTTGGTGCTATAATTACAATCTGTGGGTTGTTCATTTTTTTGCCTTCTTTTGCAAAAAGAGAACTGGGTATTAGAATTAAATAGGTTAGTTCTTGTTAGATAACGATCTCTATTGTTGTATTGGGTTTATTTTGGTGCTTATCCGGGAGGGTACAGAAGAGCGAGCCTTGATTTATTTTCATACCTAGGTTAAATTGGTAGGTACGTGTCTAGTTCCTTTGTAGGAGATTTTATTTCAGCTGCAAGAAAAGGGAACGACGCTGCAGTTTTCCTGTCATTTTTTCTTTTACTGAAGTCGCGACCTTAAGAAAGCAGTTCACTTACTCTGCGTCTCCCTCTTCTATGATTTGTCAGCAGACAACAGGCTGCGTAGGACAAGTAACTTATGCAGTGCCCCATCATTTGTGCTCTCTCACCATACAGAGTAATCTGAGCTGGCTTTACTTGCACCGACAAACCTAGTTTCGGAGCCTCTTATATATTAAAATAAGGAGAAGTAAACGGCTTCTTCTTCTTCAATCTCTGGCTGGGTTGCCAGAGATTTTTAAGAGACCAATGATTGGGTAATCATTGGTCACTTCAAAATCTTAACGACGTTAACTACGTCAAATCAAAACAAAACTCAAAGACGCATTACCACCAATCCAACAGGTTACAGTGAAACCAATGTCCTCATAACCCAAATGTCTGTCGGCAACGACTACAATGGAACTTGACAGAGGTCCTCAAGTGCTTAATGTATCGTTTAAGTGCACTACCGATAAAGAGGAAGCGATTAGTAAATATCTTTAGTGTCACGAGTCCCCGCTTACTTCCTACGCCTAGTAGACGGTAGAAGCGGAAGACCGTATCTCCTGTCTGCTGTGCACTAGTGTTTTATTCCAGGTCAAGAATCAGGAAAACGCCAGAGCTGTCCAGGTTGCTACGTACTAGCCGGAAAAATTCTGAGTCATCGATTCGAGGAAAAGAAGATGGAATTGAAAACGGTGTTATTTTTTAATAGGTTATGTGGCAAAAGTGAAAACTTTTGAAGCTCTGTTGATCCAGTTAACATTGACATTGCTGATTATTTAAACTCCAGCATTTCCACAAAAATGCAAAAAAGGAATTGCAGATGTTTATATCAATACAGTTTCATAACCACTTCCGTAAAAACTCCGCGATAAAAAATATACATCAGCTATTAGGAAAGATACATCGTGTTAAAACGGGGCAAAAACTTAAAAAATCATTTAATTTTGCGTCTAAACTACTGCTCCCATTTAATTGATTTTTGGTACAGAGCTTGAAAATGGTACCTAGTTTATGCTGTTTAAAGGTAAGCCTCTCTGTCGTATCAACTCTGTATATTATGGTCTGTTATCCATTATGTGTATTATTTTACAGCATACATTCTTAACATGTTATGTGATTTAAGACTTTAGAGACCCCAAAACAAAAAGATCAAAGTGCCTTAGACCTGCACACTTGGAACCAGGTTAATGATTTTTTGAGGATTCCGTTTAGCTAGGAAAGGACATTTGAGTGTTTTATGAGTAGAGTAACTGATAAGATACGCAACGAACTCTGTTTATGTAGAAACTTGCATTTCTAGTTGAAAGCTAGCTCTCGAAATGATAACAAAATCGAAGTATGTTAAGTGCTTTTCCAAAATATAGGTATTCGCTTCGTTCTGTGGCGCCGGAAATGTCTGTCAAGATCTGAATAGTGCTATTTTGCGTGGTGTATTATGTCAAATTGGTAATTAGTATATTAAGTTATAGAATCAGTTGTCAGGACGACATTTAATCATCATTTACCTTGACCTAGCCTTTTGCCAACAATTTTGCGATTAGCTACCGAATGCAGCTGAAAACCAGTAGGTAGGTATTTAACATGGGGCGACTTAATTACCTAAACCCTTCTCCCAGCTAGAACTGGGTAATACAATACCCCTTGGTGAAACTGGTTGTCATACTTTTGGGTCACTGACAACCTCTAACGATTCCATGACATATTTAAATTGTATGCAAAAGATCCAGGATGTAGCCCTCCTACCCGAAAAATATAATTATACTTTATGCATGGATCTTTTGACATTTTTCAACGCAATTTTCACAGACAACATCACAAATGGTTACCAATTGCTTGCAAGGTTGTTCCAGTGTCACTAAAGAGCTATGATGCACTGAACACAAGTCTCTTTCCCACACTGGAGTGACATAATACCACATAGGTATCTTTTAGACATGATGGTAAACCCCCTTAGGAAAGAGAAAAAAAAAACAGACGTATAGTCACAAAAATAACAAAGGGATTGGTTAGACTTTTCTTTTTTATATTCCACAAAAAGTATAGTAAACGGATACAGCAACCTTACCGACCAGCGTCACGGTCAAACACATTACCTCTCGCTTCCCTATAGTCGTGGGTAAAGCAACGATTATTATGAACGTAATTATTTTATTTATATTGTAAACTTCGGCACATCATCACCATGATATCATTGGTATTTGCATCATCTACAGACAAGTGATCTGTTGTTTTAAATATCCTTGGATCGTAATTATTGTAGTTTCAACACAATAACATTTTGTCGGATCTTAAAACAGTTAAATGACCAATATTTGTAACCACCTTATCGAAAACATACCTAATGTTCTGAAGAACTGGCCAAGGTCTAAAACACCTTGCTTCCAAAAAATAATGAATACACGACTAACCTCTAAGTAATTAGTTGCCAAAACACAACATGTAAAACAATTACCTAATAACGGACACACGTGTTACTTACTCATGGTTCTGTGAAAACCATAAAATTTTGAAAATAAACATGTTTGACGCGATGTTAACAGTAGACAAACAAACGGTCAAACTAGACTTGAATAAATTATGAATATTCAACAGGCATCAACTAGAGACAATATTTGACTAACTTTGTGGAAACTAGAAAGTTAGTTCGGTGCTAAGTTAGGTTAACTGCGCCGAGCTATGGGGGTACGACTCCCGGGTCGGGCAAAAGAGTTATTGAGTTTTTCCCTACAAGAAAATTCAGTAGTAGGAGCTTGGAAGTTGGCGATATGATACCCACGTGCCTCGTCCTTCGCCTAATCTCTCTCCGGTCGCGTCGGATTGCCGTCCCATCGGACTATGTGAGTGAAAGAATAGAGAGTGCAACAGTCCGCAACACGTCTTGTTCACTATAATATCTGCAGCGCCGATGGTTACTATCCTCCATTAAGATTAGCAACTATGACTGAAATCGGTCAGGAGGACTATATATTTTTAGGGTTCCGTACTCGAAGGATAAGCAACGGGACCCTATTAGTAATTAAGCTTCCGCTGTCGGTCTGTCACCGGACTTTATCTCATGATCCGTAATAGGTACAGTATAAATTTCAAAAAATGTGTTCTATGTATAACAAAAAAATAAATAAAGGGGTCCAATTCAATCTCTACCCGGTACGGAACCCTTCCTGCACGAGTCCGACTCGTAACTACATGCCTGGTTTAAAACAGCTGGAAATTAAGAAAGCCTGAAAACCTGGGAGCGGCTTATTTTTCTGTCTATCTGCGATAGACTGAAATATTGATGAGTCTCACGGGCAACTTGCTTCCTTACCATTTCGTTACACATATTTCGTGACCTACATGCATAGTGCAACAGATATATTACCTAAATCAGTTCGTGCTTAAACTATCAACACACAAAAGTTTTGAATGACAAAAGTCTTCATTCAAGGAAGTTGACCTAGATTTTATGATAGACTTCTTCAGCGCATGTCTGAGGAACATAAATCATTTCAGGTAGAAAAAGTTATTTTGTCATCTCATCTTCCGAATTTTCTCTTTAGGATACCTGAGAAACAATTCACTGCCTCTGTGATTGACTGTTTTAGGCTTATGACTTGTGACCCAGTGGCCGTGGGTTCGATTATACCACGGGAAGCATATATATAAAGTTGTTTCCAGTCTGGCTGACGTTGCAGGCTTGAATCACCTGACTGTCTGATAAAACGCACATTATTATGTAAGCCGGTAGTCCCAGCCGCCAAATGGCGGTCGTCAAACCATGTCAGAGGCCCTTGAGGCGGCTTAGAAACTCTGACACTAGCGTGGGGGTCGTTAGACCTAACTGCCCACAGGATTAGAAGTACAAAAAAAAGACCTGAGATCCTAGCTAAAGTAACCTTTTACCAGCAGATAACGTTGATCGAGAAACTCTTAGCTAAATAATAATAGTTTCTCGGATCGATCGTGCTTGCTCAGGTTGATCCGTGGATGGGTGAACACTTGTTACATATCAAGTTTCCTGCGTGCCTCGAAAAGCGCGTTAAGACGTTGGTGCCGCCTTCTTTTTCTTTTGGAGTGGATAACTCAAATTACATAGCAACCTGGACAGCTCTTTCCTTTTTTTCATTTATTAAAGTGCCATTGGCCCGAAATTCCGACAACCAGTCTTACCAAGGAGTATCGTATCATCCAATACTGAATGGGTTTTGGAGGTCAGATAGGCAGTCGCTCCATGTAAAACACTGGTATTCTGCGGCATCCAGGTACTGGGACTGGGAGCCACCATCACCATCACCATCTGGGTGCCAAGCCTAACTATGTTAGCGACGGCACCATCCGGATTAAAATGATTAGGAAACAAAAAAACTTACTACACCAAGAGGTCGAATCTCCTATCCAAACTTAAAAGCAATACACGCTATCAATTATGTTATCCGTTATGGCAAAACTCATTTAAAACAATCATACACCGCTTTAGCTCAGAATTATACGCGCGCCTTGACCCAATAGCGTCTAGCACGACCTGCACCACCGGCGTTGTGTTACATACCGAGTAATACTGGCTATATTACAAATACTGGCTTGTTATTTTTATAAACGATTGTTTAATATTATGAAGATTATGAGCTTGGGTGGTAAGCAGTGCCACATCCCACGATGTATGGCCTTATCGCGGGATTATCGTAGTACGAACGGTTTGGGAGTTATTTTGGCAGAAGCGAAGCTGGTTGGCTGCTGTTTGTATAAATACTCGTATGTTGCAGTAAGCTTCGTCCCAACAGCTCACTCCCTCCGTGACGAGGTCTGAAGGTCTCGTGGCCCGGCACTAGTCCAGGGACAGCAGGAGTCCCATTAGATCCCGATACTCGCCGACGCGAATGTGCGAGGGATGGAACATCGGTGTGAGTTTAGTCAGTACGAGTTTGACAGACCCCTCCGCTCTTCCTAGGGTGGACGACATCCACATCGAGAAACACAAAAGGCTCAGTTCACCTTACTATGAGCGTAAGGGGAAGAGAGTATAAATATCTGTCATCTGACACGATGCTTAGTCTAAGTTGATACTGGTAGCTATGATCGAGATTCGGTCTGGAGGAATGTTATTAGCAGAAGGTATGGAAGTCGAGTTACTGCATAAAGCACAATTACTTGCCCGAGGTCAGTATATTTCGGTCCATTATCCACTAGCCAGGCTCACATTATACTGAGATCAAAAGTAATTAAATCACACAAGTAATCGTCTTGCGGACCACCAACGTTGAGTATAAATTATGATAATAACAGAGTGTTTAATTGAATTATAATTATTTAAGTTAACCTATGATAACCATAATGCTCTTTTTAGCTTGTGGCAAAGATCAAGTAGAACGATTGAACTTCATAGCTATAAATTAGCCACGACTCACGAGCCCCTCCAAATCGTCACAAACTCATATGAAACCTGTTCAAAACCTACTACTTCTACTAAGCTTTTGGACTGTGTGAAGGATGATATGGCTAGAAATGAGGTAACTGCTGAGATGACGAGTAAATAAAATAGAGATGTATGGAAGAAGACAAATGCTACCGACTTTGCCGACCACAAATAAATTAGGACAAGGGCAGAAGAATGACAATGATTATTAAGCTTTTGCTAATCTTTTGACATAATCTGTAAAATCTGTAATCGTGCGTTCATTTTGCCTGAGTGAGATTAACGTATATTATTTATTGTTTACTAGAGGACGTCACGCGGTTTCACCCGCGTTTGTCCCGTTCCCTTGGGAATACAGGAACAAAAATTAGCCTATGTTACCCAGGGTTAATGTAGCTTTCTAATGGTGAAAGAATTTTTGAATCGACTTCTAAAAGAAGAAGGAGGTTCTCAATTCGGATGTTTATATATTTTTTTATGTTTGTAAGGGCATAACTCCGTCGCTTGCTAACCGATTTGAAAAAAATCTTGAAATTTTTGTTGGAAAGGGAAAGAAGGGTTGGGGGGGTTGGAAGGGGAATTTTTGTTTGGGATACTTCCCAAATGGGAAATACCTTTTTATCGAAATCGGACAAGCGGTTTTTGAAAGATCAACAAAACTAAAAAAAAAACTACATTGTCTACATTAAAAATTTTTTCGTGTCCGTCGTTTACGAACCGATTTGGAAAATTCTTCTTTTATTCGAAAGCCTATGCTTTGCTATTGGTATCATAGTCACCAGGTCGTGATCTGGTGATGGAATCTTGGCGACATCGAGAGAACTCAGAAAAATTTACAGCGTTTTTGGTATTTTCTCTGTATTAATATCAATCATTAATCTCTATATCATCAGAATGGTTCTTAAGTAACCGACATCAATACGACCTCGCAAACTTCGGGGATTGCAAGTGTGATGTTTTGTTATTCTACTAAAACATACTAAAGTTTGCGAGGTCGTATTGATGTCTAAATGATAGCAAATGGATTGGGACTGCTGAAATCCGATGTCTGTCTATTGTTTACTCCAGCTCATAACATCACTCCGGTACGTTGTGAAGGGGTAAGCACATGTGAATCACTAAAAAGTGAAAAATATTAACTTTTTCAGTTTCTGAAGTCGGTGACTTTTGTTTGTTTGATTTAATTTTTTTGCCACCGCCTTCAGAAACGAATTTTTCTTCTAAAGTTTATTTTTCACTTTTTTGTGTTTTAAGTATTTTTTGTGGTAGTAGGTTTTATTTTTGTCAAAAAGTTTTTACAAACATACATACACACACACACAAAAATACAAATCTTTACTCTTTATTATATTAGTGTAGATGAAAGCAACGAACGATTCGTTATCTAGATATTTACGGCATTGTCACGCGTTTCACCAGATATTATATTGCCCTAGCATGGATCGAGGTTGCGCTTTTACTTTAAACTCACAACTAGTTGCAGCTTCGACTTGGTCTGGGAAATCTGTTGGTACTGGAGCGGAAAATTGTAAAGAGATTACAATCAGGAGATATATATTCCATATAAAACCCTGATGATTACCGTAAACGGTACCTTTTAGATCTTGGGCGGTGATATTGGTAAAAGTTTAAGCAAGGCCCTCAATTCATCAATCATCAAGAATTTTTACAACAGTTCAGTTCTTTTTATTATAATTTTATTGTCACGGAAACATTTTTAATCAATTTCTAACAACAGAATATCGGTAACACAAGTGATTTATACGCCCATAAAGACGTCGGCACTAAGACGTAACAAAGCGGATGAGCGTCGTCAAAACACCTACGAGTCATAAAACCCATGCCTCGGGCTCACAGAAGCAAAGTGAAACTAAACCCCACCACTATACCCTGAACCCTAACCGCAGTACTAACTGGTTCACTTACTGCGTCATCCCGATTAATCTCCAGGTCAAGCTACACTGGTTCGCCACGTAGAAAGTTGTGAGCTTACCATATCAAGCGAGTTGTTCTGATGCCAGTTCCATATTAAATATCATATTTGATAATCATTTTATGGGGGATAAGTAAACTTGATCATAATCATCACGTTGATAAACTACTTTGTAATAGCAATTATCGGAGAATTCTGTAAAAGCTTGTCTGTGCTTTAATTAAGAATTAACGTGAAAATTCGATATGTGCATCAAAAAGGTTTATTTTAATGTGAGGACAGCTTGTGTTTGCAATTTTGTCGAGAGATCTTGGTTTTAAACTTTTAATTGGGACATTATGAAGGGTTAATGATGAGACATGAGCTAAAGGCATGGTATTCCAGTTATGTGGTTACGACACGTGCCTAAAGTGTGTTTGCAAAGCGCTCATTACTTGATGCCGGGTCTCTATTAATTTAATTATGACGTCGCCTCTAACCGGCCGCGCTAGATTCCTTATTAGACACTAATTATATGAGCACACGGTGCATTTCCGTACGGTTTTCTATTAACCTACTTTGTTTGCAATAGGTCCCAACTTTGTTCGCATCTTCTATTATGTATAATGGGGAAAGATTATCATTTTATCAACTCGTTTAAACTTGTGGGATATCTAAGTAAAGCGATCCATGCGCTGATCCAATATTAGCTGTTGAGGAAGCTTTTGCTTAAGTGTCTCACAGAATCGCATACAAAGACAACCATGAGAAGAGATCTTGTAGATTATCTTCTGACAAGTGCCATACTTATTGTTTATTTTTTTATTATACGCCCATTCGTTCCAATTTCCAAAACTAAATAAATGTCAATCATTCTACCCGTTTGTAACTCGGAAAGTCTAGAACTAATTTTATCCGATAATAAAACTGCACCCATCAGCATCAATAAGGCAGCCATGAAAATCGATTTCAACGATATACCATAAAGAACAGGCTGCTTACCATGACGTCCTAACTTCATATCAAAAGGTTGATGCTACAAGGTAACCCGCGAAATTCGAATTTTCTTACTATTTTTGAAATTTGACGGTCGGTGTCAGGTGTCAGGTTTCATGTTGATAAAAAAAAAATGTGGAGCATTGAAAAAGAGATGGCACTAGACACCCTGTATAGCTCTATCGCTTTTCCACACTGGAATGACAATAAAACATTGCTGCTATGCTTAAATAGACGTCATGGTACACATGACACAGGATGGCACAGGTCACACCTAAAATGGCGGACGAAATAATACGGATTTTAAGCTTCAGTTTAAGGTTAATGTGGTTTAATCACGGTTGTGACGGCTTGTGACGGCAGGTTGCTAATCTTCTGTGTTTTATTTTTTATAAAGGCTCTCTAAAACCGGCCGGTAGTTTTGTGTAAATAGTTTCAGTTTGTAAACATTACACTTTTTATAGAGAGCTAGTCAAAACAAGGGTATATCGAAATACACGAATATCGCTGAGCATACATTATTGATAGAAAGTTTTGTTTGTGTGTAGGGCATTTTAAGTAGCTTTTTAGTTAGAAGGTAAACTTGGAATTTATTTTCGTTACAATTTAGTGTAAGTGGCCCGACATTCTGACAACCAGTCATACCAAGGGATATTGTATTACCCAGTACTAACTGGGTTGTGGAGGTCAGATAGGCAGTCACTCCATGTAAAATACTGGTATTCAGCTGCATCCGGTTAGACTGGAAGCCAACCCCAACATAGTTGGGAAATGGCTAGGCAGATGATGATGATCATCTCAATCGCAGTTTTTTTGCAATATAAAGGGTGTAAAAGTACCCATATCGCAAACGAAGAGCACTTATTCTCCCCACCACTGCGATATTTTTTTGTTCTAGACCATATCTAGGAACTCCCTAGTTACGGAGATATTGGGGTTCAAAGTTCCAAATTTTGCACAGCTGTTTTTGTAAATACTAGTTTTTTAGGTTATAACTTTACTTAAATTACCTCCACGACCCTTTTACTATTCAAAGCACCCACTAGCACAATGTTTCAAGAGTGCAACATTGAGTTTTACCGTAAAATGCGAATATTGACCCCACAAAAAAAGTCGTTTTTAGCAAAAAAAAATTCGTAGGGTTGATGTACAGAACGCTTGGTTCACGGATGGGTGAAGGGACCTTTTTTTAGGGGGTACGGAATGTATGAAAAAACTTAAAGCAAATACGTGTAAAACAATAAAACAATAAAATGACTGCCATTAAATTCTAAACTACACGAATGTACCGTATAGCGTGACTATGAAATATTTTCCTACTATTATATCATTAACGGTTACAATTTGTATGAAATTCTTTAGTTACGGAATGCTGTTTACGACTAGCACATTTCGTACGCCGAATACGTCAATATTTATGCACATGTCATGTGCTTTGGTATATAATCACGAGTCATTCGAATAATTTTCGTATTTTTTTTGTGGCGAACAGGAAAAAACATCAAGTCTATTCAATAACAAGAAATGTAAGAAACAGAAAGTAGAACTGTAAAATAAATTGTAGTCTAAATATCTAGACCGTCTGGCTCTTTTTGAACGAGTTTTTTGTATAAAAATGTGTAACTGTCTACAGCAATTGAATGTTTTTATCAGAACCGACAAAAAATGTACTGAGAAAGTTTGCTATAATTTGTGTTTTGCAAAGTTTTTGTTGTTTTGCAATAAGCAAATAGTGATTGGTCGTTGCCAAACTATGAAACGTAGTTATTTTTTTTGGAAATCACCAAATGACTCCTCCCGCTCTGGGCAGAGCGGTATTAGGAAGCGTCAAACTTCAACTTTGCAAATACGTTCTCATACTACCTCTTACGTTGATGTGCATAAAATTCTGCTTTTCAACATACACTAATCTTACGGGTGGTTTATACCGATATATTTGCAACCTACCGGTTGTCGCGATAAGCGAGGGAGCCGGGAGGCTGTGTGTGCATTTGTGTCAGCGTAAGATAAATGTGCTGTGTGTGGCTGTAGGCACATGATGCAGTAGGTGAGATCATTGTTTATGTTGTATTATGATGTTGGCAGTTCCTGGTAACGAAGATAAGCCTATATGTGCACTGATAAAGTATCACAACTAAAAAAATATAGCCAGGTGAAGTTTATATTGGAATTAAACGTACGGTCTGGTTAGTCAGCCTTGCAACATTATATTGTTATAGTCTAGTGCCAGTGAGAAATTCCTAATTGAAAACCCAGCACTTTTGTATCGAACCCAGGACCACACGCTAAGCAGTTGCGTATGTGACTACGAAACCAACATAAAGTTCAACATAGTGAGAGATTAAAAAAACTTTTTTGTTTCTCCTATTTTTACCGTTTGCATTTTAAATTCCCGTTCCCCAAAAGCCAAACAAGCTTTATTAATATACCAAGTATCAGTCATCTTTATGAATCTTTCGTAACACCAACTTAAAGCTTTAATTTGTGGCGTAGTTCTAAGAACTGTCAAAATCCACTTGAGTATTTTAACCTTTCCGGAGACCGCTTACATAACCAATATCGTTCAAAAATAGCAACAATAATTCTTCCATTTTAAAATCGCCGTGGGTAAAAAGGCTATAAAATCGATAGCGTATGGATGCGAAAGAAGCTATCATAAGAACTATTTAATGTTTCGCAACTTCCTATATTTTTTTGAATGGCATGGCATTTTATGGCTCCGTGGGTGTAAGTTCTTTTATTCCAAATTCGAATTTAGGC
This sequence comes from Diarsia rubi, assembly GCA_932274075.1. NCBI lineage: Eukaryota > Metazoa > Arthropoda > Insecta > Lepidoptera > Noctuidae > Diarsia > Diarsia rubi. The sequence continues at coordinate 8,318,304 of OW026433.1, forward strand.
AGTTCCAGGTAGGTGAACATTAGAATTGGTACCCGCTGTATCAAGGTCGACCATTGTGATTTCACGTTTTTTTCTTTATTTTTGTTGACTTAGCTGTGCGCCATTTTATTTTATGGAGCAAAGCCACATGTTACTTTGTAGGGGAACAAAAGGACAAAAGCGTAATAAATAACTTAATAAGTCATTGCATTGTTAATTTAACCGCAGAGTTTTGGTTAGGTTAAAGTCTTGTTAACCTCGTATTTAGAATTTTAAGATTTCTGCGATTTTTGTGAAACTCTTGTAAAGAGTTGCCAGAAAGAAGAAATCAGCTAGGCTGTTCAGATGTTCAAAGACCGGGTAGTTTTGGTGCAACTTTGATGTAAGTAACAATTATTTATCAGTGGCTGATTGCCACTAATAATATTTAATAGATATGTAAACACTGCCTCACTGCCGCAATAGGTCATGGTAAGCTGTCACTAATGACATGTGTCAGTTACATGATGGCGGGAAGTTGGAGGGGAAGTGACTCTGGGCTGCGACTTGGTGGGCTGGTGCAGTGATATAGTTAGATAGGCAATTGTGTTATCAACCTATTAGGTCTGCTACATACAAGTGGATACCGTTAAACCCAATAAAGGGTAAGATTTGGGCAAAAACAGAAAGTAAATTGCAAAAACATTTTATTTAAAGTTCACAACTTTAAGTATTAAGTTTAAAAATGAATAAAAGAAACGATTTAGTGTAATAATGACATAAACAGTGACAAAGCTCATAAAGTCCGTGTATGTAACAATCAGGGCAATGCGGCAGGCTGTTCCAAGCTGATCCAGTGTTGCCAACTCTCAAAAGCTTAAAAAAAACCCTTTATTATAAAAAAAAAACCCTTTATTCAACACTACAACTACTTGAAAATCTCCCTAAAAAAATTATATTATTTTTAAAATGTCTGTAATGTTCTTTAATATTCTGTATGTAGGTATATACATATACATTATTTGATCCTTCCAATATAAAGTTGGCTGTTGGTTGTCTTTTAAAAAAAAATACGGGCTTTACTTGAAATAATGTCACCTATAGTGCAAATTAGCAACTGTTTTGTCATTGATAAAATCCCTAAAAATATGATACCCCTAAAAAATTACAATTTACTTATTTACCCCCCTTTTTTTTTTTGGTGGGTGTAAAATCATCGAATAACCCCTCCCGCTCTTGGGCAGAGCGAAAGGGAGTGTCAGACTTCTACTGACTAAAAACCACCCATGTTCCTTCTTCGCCCTCTATGTCGAGGCCGCGATAACCGGTGGACTACCCGCGGCCACTTATTTACCCCCTAAAAGGAGGAAACCCCCGAAGTTGCCAACACTGAGCTGGTCCAGCCTCGTTAAATACAATATGATATATTTTATTATGTCAACATGGCCGCGGTTTACGTAGGTCGAGAGTTTTTATTTTATCGGACCACACCGCGGGGCCTTGAGATGGAAGTCGGTATAAAAGTTGCCTTTGTTAGCAATATGGCACACATACGGTTGCGATAGTGTTTCAGGCTTGGTGGCACGAGCGAGTTTTTAAATAAATAAATGTAAATAAACATGACTGTGTAGATTGCGAGGAGCTAATAGCGCGAATATTACCGTGCTAGTAGTTTCAACAAGTTCCAGAACAAGAACTTCGATGGATAGATTTTTGGGTATTGAAGTCATCATCATCATCTGCCTGTGCCTGGCCTTTTGCCAACTATGTTGGTGTCGGTCCAGTAAAGTCAAACCGGATGCAGCTGAATATATCTTCTCTTATTATATCTCTTAACTCCTCGAAAACATCACATGTCAGTACATTTGTTACCTTATGATCTTTGAGGCGTTTTATCTCCGTCAATTTTTATTAATTTGATAAAACAAAAAACACGTATCCAATATTTTCCGATAATCTAGCTGACAGACTAATTAGAATCATATTATTTTGACCCAGTCCGATCCCCTAATATGTTAAATCTCGCCACACCCATGAAGCTTAGTTTTGTTTAGCAAATTACGTACGAAATCCATTAATTTAATCAAGTCATGCATTATCCTACTAAAAAAAGTAGTAGACTTTATGTGACGATGATAATTGATCAGTTCTTACATTGTAGCTTTAACACTGTTTACAGATGGTAATTTAAAGCATTATTCTTTGCCAGAATCAAGGAAGCGATGTAATTCCGCATAAGCTTGGCTTAGTACGTAGTCTTTTTTGCAATAGACATAATTAATATTAATGATTTTTAATTGTGTTAAAGTAATAAACTATAAAGCTATATGGATACATAAAATCTTTTGTTTGAAACCTTTTGTGCGAAATTTTCTGTGGAGGAAAGTTGATTTCCATTTAATACTGAACTTTCTACGACTTTAATTAAATGGTCATAATAAAAGGTCAATCAAGTAGGTGGGGCTCTAATGAGTTTTATTACCAAGGCCTTAATCACATAGCAGTGCTAAGTGTGACCATCTATGTAACCTCCTCGTCCGTGCGTCGTTTCTCGTCAATGCTTCAGCAGGTTGTGGGTTCTTTGAATAACTCTCCCAGACTGTCTGGTCACTATGTTTTCAGCAGCGTGTGTGGCCTCCCAGACCGAGGTGTTAAGGGCAGATCGGAACTGGTCTGACCAGCGTATTAGGCTTCTGCCTCTATAATAGGCCTTCTCTGCCTTGCCCGTTTATCAGCAGCTTTACTAGGTTATCACCTGTCTTTCTGGCCAAATAACTCGAAGTTTTTTTTTCAAGCATATGTACAATACCAGCTTTAGATTATTATTTATTATTATTATTATTTATTTGCCACTAGTTATTATACCAACATTACAGACAATACATCCTATACGATGCTATAAGACACAATACATATAAAACAAAAATGTAAAATTAAATTAAACTAAGTATAAGTAGCCAAATCCGTAAAAGATGACAAAGTTGCTGACTGTTGATGATGAAAGTGTTCACCCAATTTGTTTCACCCAACGTCCAACTTGATTACTTCAATTGATGTTGGATACAAGTTTTTGACCGCAGGATGTGGTGTTCCGTTGCTTCTGCGGGTAAATGCCTCAAGAATACACAAAACATCGTGCAAGAGAAGTGTTACTAACATTGTTTTAAGTTGCGCATGTTACTAAGACAAATGTTTAGTAAAATTATATATATTTAGGTTAAGATAGACGTATTTATGTGAAAATAAATGGATTATTTCATTAGTCTTAAAGTCAAACAAGACTACACAAAATAAAGTAAAGAAATTAAATAACACAAAACCTACTGTTTATATATCCAAGTCAAACATCGTTGGTGGCACAACGATTATGTGCGACACTAATGCCTTGACAAACTGACTTTAAATAGCTGAGCACTGGCCTTTTAAAAACAATAATGAATAAAACGAGACAAGATTTCATACGTACACTTTTCTCGAGTGCATATTGTCGAGGTGCCCATGTTCGAAGAAGCTGCCCACGCGCAACCGAATTCCGTTATAGTTCATACTCTGCATTCGTGAGACAAAATGCGGTAACTCAAATTAAAAAAAAATCTGACAGCTTAATCCATCTCGCATCACATTTATGCATATTTTGTATTGAATGACAGAAATACCAACAGGCTTTACCTTTTATAAAATAAAAAAATAAATAAAAATAAATTTCATTTATTGCAGGCAATGAAGAGGAGGAGAGGCATAATAATACACACAATTATCACAAAAATCACAAAAATAAAAAAAAAACATTAAATGAAAATTTATGTACTTACATTGATTATCTTCTTTTTATTTCGCACATCCTATATCATCGAACTAAAAAACAAAACTGGCGAAGTGAAGGTTTACTATCATATGTGAGGCACATAGAATACATACATACGTACATACATCCTAGTTCCTACTTGTCATCCTTCAGATAAATACAACAAAGATTCTCCTATATTGAATGTTTTCTCGAAACATTGATTTGTTGCGTTACCATATTTTGGATAACGAGGAAAGCGTAGGTACTGTCACTTTGGAATTTCAACACCTTCAAGTTTCCGGAGCCAAATGGCGTGATCTGAAACAATTAATGTGTGTTAAAAATGATTTATTACATGCATTAGATATTATAATTTAATAAAAGGTTATTTGTGTAATGATTTATGAGAGATGCTCTTTGCATGAAATTGGTTTTCGAAGTGATATTTACGTGAAATACTTAGCTGTATTAATGATAGGTCTACTGCTAACTTTGGATCTGAGCATAGAATTCTGCGATCATCATCAGCCTATAATGTTCCCACTGCAGGGACTCAGGGCTCCTCTCTACAGGGCACGCCACGATAGTGGCGGTAAGTCCCCTCTTTGAGGAGTGGCTTGAGAGGCGCCACGGCGCCCTCACCTTCCGTCTGACGCGGGTCCTCACCGGACACGGTTGTTTCGGGAGGTACCTGCACCGAATCAGGCGGGAGGAAACGCCCGGATGCCACCATTGTGAGGATCGGCCGGAGGACACGGTGGAGCACACAGTGGAGGTGTGCCCCGCTTGGGCGGAACCCCGCCGTGTTCTCGTAGCGGCGATCGGCGGCGGCGACCTCTCGCGCCCGGCCCTGGTGCAAGCCATGGTCCGGGGCGAGGAGGAATGGGACGCCGTCGCCTCTTTCTGCGAAGCAGTGATGCTAGCGAAGGAGGTGGCGGAACGCGAGAGGGAGAGAACCTCTCGTCCCAGCCGCCGCGGGAGGCGCTCCGGGCGTCGGGGGTCCCGCGATGACCTCCGGCCACCGTAGACGCGGGCCTGTGGACGGTGAGTGATGGGCTAACTCGCCGTCCGTCCGTCTCACGACGAAAACAGGCCGTGTCGACGGCGCGTTCGTGTTCCACGCGCGCCTCAAAGAGATGTCAGCAACATGGGAGGGGCCCGAAAGGGCCGACGCCTGTCGGGGCCGCGGGTAGTCCAACGGTTATCGCGGCCTCGACATAGAGGGCGAAGAAGAAACATGGGTGGTTTTTAGTCAGTAGAAGTCTGACACTCCCTTTCGCTCTGCCCAAGAGTGGGAGGGGTTATTCGATGATTTTACACCCACCAAAAAAAAAAAAAAAAAGGGCTCCTCTCTAGGAGAGAAATTGACGGCACGGTTGGCGCAGTTGCTCAAGCAATGGACTGCTGCGCTGCGTGTCGCGGGCTCGATTCCCGCACGGAACAATTATTTGTTTGACCTACAGATAGTTGTTCCGGGTCTGGGTATTTGTGTATGTGAGTTTAAATGTTTGTGAACGCACCCACGATACAGGAGAAATTCCTAGTGTGGGGCAACGTTTTAAAAAAAAAAAAAAAAATGTGCTTGCTATAAACCACCACGCGGTCCCAGTGCGGGTTGACAAATGTTACATATCTTCGATTTTTTGGTTTCTAAGACACCTAACGACGTTTTCCTTCAGCGTTTTGAGAACAGCGGTGATGAAAAAAATTACACAAAATAACGCGCCTACCTTGGGTCGAAGCCACGACTTACTGTTCGTAAGTCGGGGCCGCCACCACTGCTTTCACAGATTTCTGCCACAAACAATCAATCCATCAGTTCAACCTATAACAGCCCAATGCTGAATATTAGAAAGCCTCCAAGCTGTGGCCACAGGACCCGAACCATCACCATCCAGTCTGAGTCAGCGACCTTTTCAAGGACATCTTTTAAATGAACTAAAAGAGAGTCCCTCACTACGCTTGTCTGTCTCCAGACAGGACTCCATTTCAGGTCTGCTTTACCGTTTATCGGTCTTGATCTTGACCAATGGTGACTAGTGTGCCTAGGGGCCAACAATTCACCCAGCCGCAATAAGGCCAGCAGACGTCAAGACGCAGACGTGAAGAGTTGTAGGTTATAAGGGTAAGCCAAGCTTATATGGAAGTACCACTACTAAGTCCTACTACAGACAATAGGGTAGAACTTGACAAAAAAAATCTAATTTGTCAGATAGATTTCCAAAAATATTGAAAGAATATTGAAATGTGTGATATTGCATGATCGTCGTTTATCGTCGAAAATTATAATTAATTTTTTTGATAAAACAAAAACAGGCTTCCAATTTTTTTCGATTATCTTTAACGCGGACGGACTTAACTAATATTTTAGTTAGGAAATATCCCTATTCTCAAAAGCTCCTGGTTCTTGTAAGATCTCTATAGCTACTGAATTTTTTATTAAAAAAGTCCGAAAAACCTTAATTCTCAGCTCCACTTCATCTCAAATATTGTTCTGTTTGAACTACGTAATACGCATAACCAGTTAAGCTAGTCAACTCTACTTCGTAAACCTCATTTTAAACTTATACAAACAAACTAAAAATGTAAATGAGTACGAGCACTAAATCACAGACAAGGTTGGATCATATAAACGAATAGGTACATAGGTATACAGTCATTTCACAGGTAGTTTACCCCCGGTTTTACGTAAAATTGTCAAAACTATTACCGTTACAATCAAGTTTGTATTGGGTTGCTGCCATAAAATCTCCCTATCTAAGTCCCATAAATGGCGTAAAAAGGGTCTACCAGTTAACCTCCATCGCAAACAACCTTGACATCTCGTTTCATCTTACTTCTAGTTATTCTTATACCACCAAAGCTTACTGCCAAAGTGCCAACACGGTGCGTCGGCGTCGTCAGGGTTGTCGGGGAGAGCCACCCTTGTAGATTCCAATCCAGTGCTTTTGGGTATGTGATCGGATTAAGACAAGTCTGCCAAAATCACAGTAAAGACGTGAAAGTTTTTTAGTCGTTGGCATACGGTTCGCGTGATGGGTTGCAACTTATTGGAGATTTTTGTATTTTTTTTAGAACGTTTACTAGTAATTTCTCCTGTATCGTGGGTGTGTTCACAGACATTTAAACTCACATACCACATAAATACTTTTTCCGTGCGGGGATCCAACCCGCGACACTTGCTTGCTTGAGCCACTGCGCCAACCATACCGCCGAAAGGTAAGAGAACTGTGAACAGACTGTACCCATGTCATCACCGATTGATATCAGGTCGTATCTTATCTCCCGCTAAGAGGGACCTTGGTTTCGTAATTTGTATATCGAATTTTTTGGGGACTGTTACGGCCTGATAATGTTTTTCACTGATAACCGAAGAGACCGCGGCCTTGTTGCACATTTTGGAGCCAAGCTGTCTTGTTCGGTATCTGATACGCATTGATAACGTGACATGGCTGCTAATGAGTCTTGTGGGCGTGATAAAATAATTAAAATGTTGGTACTACAGTCGTAGGTGTAAAAGTCATGTTTTCAAGGTGTCCAAAATATGATATTTACAACAAAGATGGGCAAAATCTCATCTGACATCTCACGTTTGTGATTTACATTAAATTCTTAAGTAATTTTACTATCGAAACTTGCCATCATTGACATCAATTAAAAGTTTTTTTTTTGTATGCAAGTGTTGTGTTACTTCTGAGCGAAGGCTTTCTCCAATTCCTTTCACTTCTCACGATCGTGAGCTTCTTCTCACCAATTGGCGAGGAAGCCATTCAAGATGTCCCGGAACCATTTTCTTCTCGATCTGCCGCGACGCGACCCCGTCTAGCAGTGTCCAGTATTGCGATATACGGACCGAGCTGTACATTCGGCTGACAAGGCCTCCCCCCCCCCACGTAAGCCCTACATCGACAATTAAAAGCTTATCAATGTAAACTGCTTTTAGCCAAAACCTTTAACTAAGCCAGACCGAGCCTAGGCACAGTAAGTTAGGGTATAATGTCCGCGTATGTAATTTTGTGGGGATCTTTTAACAACACTGACACAAAAACTTTGAAAGGAAATAACTTTATAAGATAAGCAAACACATAAAATTGGCACCATTTCCTGAAACCAACCCTTGTCAGTCACCAGGGTTTGAAAAGACAGCGTCTTAGAGGTGTTATGATAAATCGATGACAGCAAAGCATTCTTATTGACTGTAGAAGGAAGTATTATACTATCGCTCCATATAACATAACATCGTCTCGCCTGTATTCTCCGAAGGGGTAAGCAGAGAGTGTGAGAAAAAGGTACAGACGCCAGCCCATCAAGCTACTATAATAGTGTGTCATTTAAAAAAAAATACATTTACATTTTAATCGCCAAAGATTTAGGTACAAGGTTGATTGGGACAATTTGACAGTTCCGGGTAGTTTGTATTTGTAGCTGTTGGTGCCGGCTGTCATTATAGATCTTTGGCAGTCGTTACAGGTAGCCAGTGACCTGAAAGTCTGAAAACCAGTCTTACCAAAGTATTAACTGGGTTGTGGAGATCAGATAGGCAGTCGCTCCATGTAAAATACTGGTATTCAGCTGCATCCGGTTAGACTGGAAGCCGACCCCATCATAGTGGGGAAAAGGCTAGGCAGATGATGATTCATTTAAAAAAAAGGTCAAGCTTATTACCACTAAGCGTGTAAGTACTATCCAAATTAGTGTTTTTAATTAATTAATAAGCTTGATAAAGTTACGTGTCAAGGAGAAATAAAACGCTCCAGGCAGTCTGACAATATTCATATTGTATTCACAATAATATACGCATATGGTGGCTCATAAATAATAGTGTTATCGTTGTACAGTGTGCACACACACACACAACTGCAAAATGTGCAAGTCGCCTACGCAAAACAATGTTTATTCTCTCGATAGTCACAGAATCTTTATCTAATCTTGTAAGAAACGGATTTAATTTTTAAGATAGTGGGGTGTGACTAAGATCTTTTATAGTTGAGGTTTAGATTTTTCGTTCTTAAGAGGTTTCTAGGAGCGCTGTATAACATGGAATCACGCTTGTAATCTCTGATGGGTTAGACAGGAGTGTACCCAGTACTACACCCACATTTCGTCAGATAAGTTTAAGTCCCATCCCATGTAATTGGGGAGCGAGCTTATTACCATCTACCGGGCACAAATCCATGGTCCGTCGTTGCCAATAACAATTATTGGCTGCCGAAAATCAAACCTAGGATCTTGCTCAGCAGCCGCTATTCCAGCCACTAAAGTGACACCAACGAGGCGTTCAACAAGGAGCTATGTATATCCTAGCCATCATTAATTTTAAAATGTCCTAGTTTATCCATCCTCTTTTCTATTATCAATGATACGGCTACTCTAGCTAGGCTATCACACTAATATTATAAAGGCGAAAGTTTGAAGTTTGAGTGTTTATGTTTGTTACTTTTTCACGCAAAAACTACTGAACGAATTTAGATAAAATTTGGTACACGGATAGTTTATAACCTGGATTAACACATAGGATAGTTTTTATCCCGATTTTATCTTCCCGTGGGATCATTTTCCAGTTGTAGTGGGTGAAGCCGCTTTTACAGCTAGTATGTACCATGTATTGCTAGTTTATAACCTGGATTAACACAAGATAGTTTTTATCCAGATTTTATATTCCCGTGGGATCATTTTCGAGTTGTAGCAGGTGAAGCCGCTGGCAACAGCTAGTCCTACATAAGTATGGGTGATTGGATGGAACTCGGGGAAATGTGAAGTACGACCACGGAAGGCAGAAGAAAGGGGAGGTCTTATATCCAATAGTGGGTGCTTCTGGCCTATAATAATGATTTTAGAGAAAAAATTAATAGAGAGCGAAGTTTAAATAAAAGTACGTGCTTCTTTTTTTTCCTACTCCTCCGCTATTCTTTTCTGATTAATTTCGTTGCGGGATCCAAGACAGTTAAATCGTTTCTCTGGGACTTCGTCGAGCTTCATTGTCTCGGCGCTTTTCCTGTTGTCGCCACTGTTGATTCTGGCTTACAGAAGTTACGGTGGTTTGGGAATAGTGTGGCGGGCTTGTCCCATTGTAAAAAAAAGTACGTGCTTCTTTTATTCTAAGCGTGTCGATGACAATTAGGGGATCGGACAAAAAAAACTAATTAACTAGTCCGTCAGATAGATTTCCAAAAAATATTGAACACATATTTTTTTCTGTAGGTAACAGCCAACAGGGCAAGATATCAAGTGCCCCATAGTTTGTGGGGCAAGATCACATTTACACTACAGGGCAGAGTCATCTAATGTCCATCTACACACATGCTAGATAAACGCTAATAAGTAGAAAATACTTCTTATAAATGTTATGCTAATGAGTCAGAAAATAAATATTTATTTGAACAAGTTTTTTTTAAAGCTCAGACATGTAAGAAACTTGTCGACAACTCATTTGACTTAACGATTATTATGTTTCAATATTAAAAAAATATATTATTTTTAAAATGTTTACAAAAAGTATTCGAATAAGGTACCTACCTACGACCTACGTGTATGTTTATTTTGTACAAAATAATATTGAATTAACATATCAAATAAGGGCCGTATACTTGAGCCCAATGTAATGTCAATTTTATTTACATATTTAAGGTATTTAGACTCGGTAATATGAACCCTAAATACGGTTTTAAGTGACCGTAAATGACTTGCGAGTGCGTACTTGTCAGTTTGCCCACCCACATACAGATAAAATGCTTGAAGATATTTTTATTTTAAATTCGCATAATTATTATAAATTATTTTGATTTTGCCTGCCTCGTCCCAAGCACGCACGACTGTTGAGTATGACTTATGAGGTCCTTTTTTTTTTGGGGTTGGGATATCATCAAATAACCCCTCCCGCTCTTGGGTAGAGCGAAAGGGACTGTCAGACTTCTACTGACAAAAAACCACCCATGTTCCTTCTTAGCTCTTTTATGTCGAGGCCACGGTATCTGTTACAACATCCCGCAGCCCCGACGGGTTATGCACTCCCCTGCCTTAACCTTCGGGGCAAGCGTGAAGCTTTAAACTCTGATTTTTTTAGTACTAAACAGTTATCAGGTTTAATACACAACTCGAAGTGAGAATTCAATTACTAAGAAGTTGTTTTTTTTACCTTTACATTACTGTGTTCAGCAGGACTATTCAGTGGCTATCGTAGTGTCCATCAATTATCTGTCAAATTGGTCATGGTTTAGTACAAAATGGAACCATTTGACAGTTAATTGATGGACATTATGATAGCCACTGACATTTAAAAAGATACGCAATAGCCCTTGCTGGTCGGGTTCCAGTCTAAATGCAGTTTAGTCTTGCGCGGATGCAGTTGAGTACCAGTATTTTACATGGAGCGACTGCCCATTTAATGTCCATAACCCATTCAATACTAGTACGATACCTTTTGGTAAGACTGCCATAGATCTGTGTAGCAGCCGGGACCAACAGCTTCCGAGGCACGGAATAAACACGGTAGGTATGTAATGGGCAGTCGCCCATCCACAGATCAACCTAGGCAAGTGCAGCTTAACCTAAAGATCGACCAGAGTGACTGTTATTATCTGGAGGAAAACAAAAAGTGGCTCGAAGTAAGAAGGTACCTTTCAAGTAGGTGTGTGTGTAACTTAGCGCTTCAAATCAAAGCTTATTCCCAGAACTTTTGTGATAAATCTCATATTCTCCGACATAGGTAATAAATATTCATAAACATACGTTTACAATAATAATTTATTTCCTACAGCTCCACTTTACAAGTAGGTAACGACAAATACCTATTAATTTACGAGAACTGAGAACAGACAGATATTGTGGTAAAGGTCGTTGGAATAAGGAATACATTACATAAGACTTGTGGTCGCCTAGAGGCCGAAAACCCGAAATTTGACCAAAATTCATATTTTTTAAATTAGTACACCTTTGCCCGATCCGAGAATCGAACCCAGTCGCAACTTGCGACCAACGAGGCAATCGTTGGTCGCAAGTTGCGACTGGGTTCGATTCTCGGATCGGGCAAAGTTTTTTCCATCCATTAAAGTATCTAGCATCCACAGAGTCCGGATTTGTGCCCGGTTAATGGCAATGCAATAATTTCGCCCTCTAACTGCCGCACTCAGAGAGCTTTAATGATTACTTAGGCCATCACTTAGTAATGGTGCTGACAGTTTTGTCATACAAAAATATGTCAAACCTTTATTACGTGCTGGCTTAAGTAATCATTAAGTATCTCTGAGTACGGCAGTAAGTATCACATGGGACGTATCTAAACATGACTGGCGAAATGAGTCTACTACATTTTCACCTCTGTCTAACCCTTCGGGGATCACATGCGTGATATTATGTTAGTTTTTCCATTTTTAAACTTTAATTACAGCCAAATGTCATATGGTGGTCGTTCAGTTGACGAAATTCGAACTTATTTGTTTCTTTTTTTAATCTTTCTACGCCTGCTTACTTTTGGAAGCCTATGCCAAATCTCAAACTCTTCCGTGCCCGCGATAAGGTTGTAAAGTAACTTTTACACAAAGTTTTAAAATAAATATAAGGTTGTATCTACCTGCTAAGGTTCGAAGTAAGCATAGCGCGGGACAGGCAGCCGCGGTCGCTGGCCCGTGCGCGCAAGGACGTTGCTGCGCGGGCGAAGGCAAACGTTCGACAACTTCTTGCCCAATCAGCGTGCGTCGTTCGCTGTGTGATTGTGCTGCTTCATCGTACGCTTGTTTGTAGTATTGCTAGAATATTAGGTTTTACTCAAGTTGTGGGTGGACATAGAAGGATAAAAGTTTTTGGTGGGAAAATAAATAAATAATTACTTACGGGCAGTTAAGTTTGTACAATAATAAAATACTTATTATTATGTTTACTATAATTTTCGAATTGCCATGCATTCCATTTTAATATGAAGTAGTAGTCCGGTTGTGTAACTAATAAAAATAAACTACAAAGGAAAATATTAAAAAAAAAAATTGCTCACGCTACGGAGGTGAACCAATCATATAATATTCTAGCGAGTTTTACATTTTATATTTAAATTCATTAAATTAATTGAAAAATAAATATTGAAATAAAAGTAATGGGTAGATCAAAAACTCATAATTTTTTTTTTTTTTCTAAGCCTGGTTAAGGTTTATCTATCACTTTACAAAAATGAAGTGAAAATGTGCAATAAAAACATTGTTTGATCCGATTAGATACGGTAAGGGTTTTTTTTACTATTATAAATGGTAGATTTTATCTTGGTGCTGGCAATACTTACCTGAGACAGAGCGCGCGCACGCGTGCGTTGCATATTTTTTGTATTGTATCTCCATTCACTCACACTGTGACGCGACGCTGAACGTGGAAGTTGTGTGCGATCTTGTAAACTTTTGTTTTTTTTCGTTCGTTCGTCGTTCGTATACAGACGACCACTTGCTTCTATGCCCACCGTTTACCTGCTAGTGTTTAATCCTTGTTAATAATTGTGATCTTATTCGTTTTCGTCAATAGTTGCGTTTTATGTTAAACAAAACTGGTTGGTTACTGCGTCTAGTGAAATCTCTGTCGACTGAGGTCCAGATGTTTATGTTACAGCAAACGGCAATAACCTCGTTTTGTGTCAACAAATAATAATAAACAGTGATCGGGACAAGTTACACTGTGCGTTCGGAACAAAAAGTGATGAATTAAACAATGTTCTAAACTGGAAAGCCTGGACGAGAATGGGTCTCGTTCGCTTGTATTGGAACGTGAATATTGTTACGACCTCACCTACATAACATTTATGGTAAGAAAAAAGTTTTACTTTTGTTTCGTAACTTACAACTTTATTTTTTCGGTCGTCGAGTCAGTTTTGGTGATGCCGTGATGCGCTTTTTTATTTATGCTTGTACAAGCATTGCGAAGAAAGTTGGGGCATGTCTTGGAGTTTTTTTTTTAAGAACTTTGCGCCGTGCAAAGGCGGTGGTGTTCGGGTTACGAAATTCGCGGTATTATTATGCCTACGTGCAAGAAGTTTCGTTTATGGGATTTAGCCTACGCAAAATACTGCCGTTTTGTGAATGCCAAACCTGTAGTTGATAAATGAAAATAGTTGTCCCTAGGCTAGCAAATAGTTGTACCTTTCGTAAATAAAGCTGCAGGTGAAATAATTTACTGTATTGGTACACCTGTGTGTGTATAACCTGGCTACCTACTTATTTAAATTAAAATACCTACCAATTAGCTGTGCTGTGCAATTATTCAATTAACTCATTAATGTTCGTTATAGTAGTTACCCATAAAATAAATTAAGTATTTTCATACAAGACGACACAAGATTATTGTGGCTGATGGTACCTACCTATGTAATTACACACCTATCATTAGTCAAGCTACTTACCGACTTACGTGAAATCATGATAGTGCGGTTTACCATCTGGGTTCTTACCTACTGAGGGGAGAATTATAAAATATTAATAAATGTATTTTTCTAAAGCTGTGAGATGTGTTAGAATATAAGATAGGATCTAGGTACCTACCTAGCACAAAACATGAATAATGGGTCAGGCTGTTTCCACTATCACGGGACAGCCCATTTCGGAGATCTAACCCAGTACCTCACGCTCCACGAGTCCACATTCGTACTTACGACTGACCTAAGACCAATATTTTGTTTTGAATATTCATAAAAAAATCCTGTAATTACTTTAATAATCCCAATCCTCAAAGAAACCTTCCGTCAAAGCCACACCTACCGACGTAGTAGGTACCTACCTGCGCAATAAAATTTACCGTTTTAATCGTAAATTCGGCCTAAAAGATTACCTCAGGCAATATTTTAGCGACCTGTCAACTTCTGGGTCAATAGGCAACTTGATGAGCAAAAAACTTATTTATGAGATCGGTTTCCTGCATATAATTAATCGACGGAGACAGGTCTAAAAAGACAGTTATTTAAAAAGTACTGTGACTGATAACTTCCTTCTAGTAAACGAAAACTCTCTTCCTCTCATAAACAAAAAGAAAGCTACTAAACTAAACTACCCCTAAACTAGGTACCTACCTACTTACGTAAGCCCTACAAAGTACTACAATCATAAACAAATAGACAGATCCTTTTTTTTTTTGGCGGGTGTAAAATCATCGAATAACCCCTTCCGCTCTTGGGCAGAGCGAAAAGGAGTGTCAGACTTCTACTGACTAAAAACCACCCATGTTCCTTCTTCGCCCTCTATGTCGAGGCCGCGATAACTAGTGTACAAACCGCGGCCCAAATAGACAGATCCTTAACGATTGTTTTAAAAACGCTGAAAATTGAAACCATCTGACTAAAACCTTGAGAAAACAGGCTTTGGTGGCGCCAATATCTGCGTCGTGTTTATGGCAAGACAATTACTTATTTATTCAAATTAAGCTGAGAACCATCACTTTTTCGTCGTCAAAATTACATAAGCACCAAATGGCAGCTAGTGTAGGTAGTATGTTTCAAGTCTACAGCTATCGTAGTCTATAACGTAACGCAAAATCCTACCAGATGAGATAGGTACACGTTTCTGAGCATACTGAACTTCTACTTGTCGAAACATACGAAGTTTGTCAGTGAAAGCTGCAGTTAGCTTAGTTAGTTAGTTAGTAAGCTGCAATATCTCTTGAAACCCACGAGAATTGAAAGGTATTCGTCATCGAGCCCACACGGCTTTAACCGCCTTCCATTCTAGAGGTATCTTCAGTAAAATTGATGCACAGGCAACGAAACGAAGTATGAAAAAACAAAAGTACCTATACTTAAATAGCATAGAACCTTAAATCATCTTACCATAAACGTATTATTTATATTTTTTATTTTATTTAGCTCGTATTGTCCCACTCCTGACCAAAGGCCTCCCGCCATTCCTTCCATTTCTTACGATGGTGTGCTTCTTCTTGCCAGTTGGTGAGAAAGCCATCCAAGGCGTCCCGCCATCTTCTCCTCGGTCTTGCGATATTCGGACCCAAAGCTGCGGCGGCATCCGGCAGACATGGCCTGTCCAGTCCCATTTCAGTCTCTCAGCTTTATAAGCTACGTCGCGTCGGTAATATACGTTATGGAGCGCAGTGTGGTGTTTTTTACGCGGTCAGTTAATTTTACATTCAGAATACTGCGCTCCATCGCTCGTTGGCAAACCTTGAGTTTGGACTTCTGGACGTAAGTCAAACCATACGTTTGGATGTTAAAATTCAGATGCGCGAACTCTGCTTACTGATGAAATTATAAACACCAAATTTTATTCTAATGTGGCCGGAAAAAAATGTAAAGCCATGACACAAAACCGTCAAAAGTTAAATGATTTGGAAGAGACCTACACTCAGCAAAGTTGAAGAAGAAAAGGAAGAAAAAATGTCACGACGCGATTCTATACAGAATATTTGGCTCCCCCCTTATTGATATGATACTGAGTGTGATCAATTGATCATCATTTCATCTCCTTTCAAATGTCCAATGCCGGTTCTCACAAGAAAACAATTAAAAGAAATCTCGAATCTCCTTGACATGTTTAAGAGATCACGCGGACGAAGTGTGCCCGAAAACGTAACGAACCATTAATTTAAGGAGATAGCACCAATAAATGCAAATTGTCTGCTCAATGGAGCTGATTCATTACCTTCATGTCGCAATACAATGTGGGCCAAACATATTGATACCATGCTTTGATTGTAATCAATTAACTCAGCCGCAGCCATTGTCTGACTGCGTGTAGGAAGGAAGCCCATCAAACCGTTAGTTTTAAAAGTGATGTGGGTATTTCTAATTAGAGATAGTCTGTAATCGGTGGGAATGTCAGAGGCCAGTAAGACGTACTGATAAGATATTAGAATTCAGGGATAATGTCGGGTGGTCGTCGGTTGTATAACCAAACTCGTACGTTATGTGATGGACAGGGCGTAAAAAATTGTTCGTTAGTCCAGCTAATGGGCACAATCGCGACTGCTGGACGTGTGGTCCACGGGCCGATTCTTGCTTTGGGCATGGTTTTAGCATTAGGGTTTGGTTTGAAGTATCCTGAATTGAATTGAGGAAGCAGTGGTGGGGGGCTCGACTTACGAACGTGAGTCGTGGGTTCGAACCCCAGTCAGGCGCATTACTTTGTGTAATTTATTTTATCACCATTGCTCTCAAAACGGTGAAGGAAAATATCGTGAGGAAACTTAAAATCAAAAAATTTGAAGAGATGACGTCTCCAACCCGCTCTAGGCACGCTTGGTGGATTATAGTCCATCCCTTTCCTAGAGAGAAGGCCAGAGTCCCTACAGTGGGAACATTATAGGCTAATGATGATGATCCTGAATTGTAATGATATGTAATTGACTCGTCTTTCTTTTGCGGGATTCAAGACAGTTAAATTTATTCTCTAGGACTTCGTCAAACTTTATGGTCTCGAAGCTTTTCTGGTGTTCTCAATATGTCTGAAATTGCTCGTCTGCCAAGTCATAAACTTATAATACACAGTCGTCCTATCGGTTTTTATTTTTAAGATCAAGTGAACTAAAAAATAATCTCACTGTATTTCAATAATCCTAGCTCTATTCGAAGTTGCACTCAACATTATTGTTGGCTCCACGACCAGTCTAACCAGTTGCGACTGTATTTTAAGTATCAAATGAAACAAGAGTAAAGTCCTCTAGTCCTCCGTTAACTTTACAATCATTGATATTATCCAATCCTTACGTCTAACCTTTTTATTGTTAACCTTTTTTTGTGTTTGGTCCCAAAATAACAAGCAAGGTCGGTAGCACAAATCGAATGTTACGGATTTTTGAAACATTTTATTTTATTGGGTTCAGTCGTTTATTCATTGTGGTTTATTTTTTAAAGAATAAATGCGTGTTTACTCTCTTACACTTACATTTCGTCCTAAACATAATAATTGATCAAATGCTCACATGTCAACTAAGCAAGGTCCCCTGAAAGAATCGTTCAACGTATAATTTTTGTAACTAATATTATTTTTGACGGCCTCGTTCGACAGAGCCTCACAGAGGTCGCAAGCACGACTGCTGAATATGAGGTCCTGGGTCGGGAATAATCAGGAAGGTCTCAGTAGCTCTCTTGATTTGTGTCCGGTCCATGACAACAGGCTCGCGTGGGAGTGTGGGACTTAAAAACATAGCTGGCGAAATGAGGGTGTACTAGGTACACCTCTACCTGTTACTTCGGGGATAGCAGTGATGTTAATGTATGTAATAATTTTCTTCTTCATGTTTTATCAAAATCAAAAGTCAGTTATTATATCAAAAATTACTTTACTTATTTACAAGAGACAGTCCCCCAAAACGCCCACCCTCCGACACTTCCTAGTGTTTTAGCTGGAAAGAAGAAGTAGCGGAACAAACTCCCCAGCAACACATGTAACACGTGAAAATATGCATGAATATGATGAGAAGACGTTTGTACTGTCGACTTCACGTCTTCAGTACCATTTTGACCTTGAGTAAACCTAGCGTACTAAGGAGTTTTAATAGAAAGAGCCCAGCTTATTAATGTACTGGTTCTGTTACCACAAAACGGTCTATCGTACTATGATGGTAAAAGCTAAGCTACCCTACCTTTGTTTGGTTTGTCTACGTTAGGTAATTACGAGGCATAATTACGCGTGTTTTGTGTTACTTCGGTGGTAACTCTCTAAGCACACGTGTGCATTGTTGGTGGATGACTCCGTATTGTGTGATTTATTATTTTGTATGGAAAGCCTTGACTCTGATGGCCGTGCTCGTGGCTCGTGATAAAAATGGGTTTTGTTTCAAAAATCAAACTAGGCTGATAATCAGCAGTTTTCGAACGTCAAAATGTACTTTACTTTACTTACTTTCAAGAGACAGTCCCCCAAAAGCAAGAAGAAGGTGGCGGAACAAATTCCCCAGCAACACATTGTCTGTTAGGTTGGTTAGAAGAACCAGACTCGATACAATAGTAAGGCAAGTTAATGACTACAGACACACATTTTAAGCATTATCTTGAACTGCCTCACTGGCTCTAGGTCTTACCCCATTTTCTCCACTACTTGACATGTTGTTCTCAGCGATTCATGACGAACGTCGTCCCTGTAAAAGGTATTTTTTGTCGGGTTCAGAAAACTAGTAAACGGTACAGACAGCACATCAAACTACCCGAAACTGTCAAATTTTCCCAATCAACCTGCTTTAACGATAAAGTTGAAAATCTATTAAAGATATTTTACAGATTGTAGCTTAATGTGCTAGCTGTACAACTGCACTGTTCTAGAGCAAATTTATTGGTCACCCTCACTTTTCCACTTTCATCGCTGACGCTCGCTTCTCATCGTCTCGTCATGAGATGATGAGTTGATTGAAGAAAAAGACATTCAAGGAAGTAACACGAACTGAGAGGGTTGTATTAGTGATTTAAATCATCATTACTGTGTAAACTGTAAAGTCCTATTTTTTTACTTTAGCAATAAATTTTCAAAATCTATTAAAGATATTTGACAGATTGTAGCTTGATGTGCTAGCTGTAAAACTGCACTGTTCTAGAGCAAAATTTATTGGTCACCCTCATTTTTCCACTTTCATCGCTGACCCTAAGAATGACAGTAAGAAAATGAATTATGTTTGCTTAGATGAAAATGATAGACGCATCATCCACCTGTTTGTTTTACGCTGATAGCGTCATAGTGCTAAAACCAGGTTTGTTTCTGGGTGAGGTCAGATGTCAATGCGTAAAACAGAAATTCCGCACCTAGTTATATTATTATCTGGTTATGGTACTGGCTGGAAAGTTTGCTAATAATGATGCTAGAACCAGTTGGGAGGTTTAGACTTTGCTGGCCTTTGAAGTAGGTTTCTTAAATTACTAGTAGAATATGCTGTGTTATTTACAAATACAAAGACATTTATTCGTAGGATGTGATAGGCATTAAGTTGTTACAGAAGTATGTTATTGGTCACGACATAACTGCCGCTAGACGCGGCATACGAATATTTACATTGGTAAAACTTGATACTAAATATTAACATGTATATTTAGAATCTTAATTAATAAATATCAAAATTAATCGTGGTTTTCTTTATACACACATTTACCTAATCCTAAATTACACTCTTTAAACCGTTACATAAAGTTTACTAAACAACCCTGCGATATTCTATAATGTTTAAATAATGCTAGAGTTAGAATATATTTTGAGAAAAAATTCAATTAATTGATTCATTGAATTCCTTCTCAAAATATATTCTAACTCTAGAATTATTATAAAAATCGGTTTTGCGTGTTACTTAAAACTGACTTAGTTTTCCTTTTTTACTGGCAAAAGCACTGTCGTTCTAAAGCTAAACACTGAATAAATCTGCACTATTTGGTTGTACGTAACCTTGTTTTTTTTTTTTCGAGGACGCTTATTCTCCTCAGTTTTCAAGATGTCCCATGTGGCCAAAGTGCGACTAATTGACCATCGATAATTCGGTATAGACAATTATCTTATACAAAGAGATCGTATTGTGAATGAAGAACAATAAGACATTCACAGCCAAGTTAAATAACAACTCAAATTATATATTTATGTATTAACTTACAAAGTAAATTATTTAAAAACCAATTTAATTACAAAGGCTTCAAAAAGGTCCGTTTTAAAATCGTGCCATAACTAATTTCCGCCAAACACCAGTTAAGGCCGTATAAGTATGGTCCTTTGCCTTACATAATTATATTTTTTTATTGCCAGTGCGTGGTGTGCGTGATTTCCACTCTCAAGTACTGATATGGTGGGTAGAGATGGGACGTGCTTTTATTTTTAGTCGAGTACTTCATTAAAACGTCAAGCTGGACTAAAGTGCCTGTTCTGATTATACCGGACGGGTTATACAGGATGAGAACAAAGGAATGTTTGGGTGGTGTATTGAACTAGTTTTAGTAGACGTACCTACGTATCTATTATAGTAAGTTGATTTTTCGATAATTCAAAACGCACACAGTGAAGCCAAACATATTTTTTAGTTAAACATTCATAATAACTTAGAAAATACCTCCTTTCTTTATTATTCTAAGCTGCTAAGCTGTTATCCTAAACAGAAAAGAGCATATTAATATTTAATTTCCAACCCACTGAGTTAGCACTGAGTTTCTAAACGCAAGAACCAATAAATCTTGCTTAAGTCAACCCGTGGCTAAGCCTTCGCCCATCACTAGCGGGTTCAACGGTTGCGCGTACCTATTCTGAGAAACAGTAGCTTTCTTGTTTGCGCAGGCAACACAGCACAACCCTGTGAGACTCCATTGTTCTTTAACACACTCTACAACACTTATGTGCTTACGTTTCAAGTTATACCCATGATAACATGCGGACTAGCACGTAGCGCGTACTCTAAAGATTGTCATTTATCTATTGTATGAATAGTTTAAACAATATCGATATTAACAGCGTAGGTAATCGATAATACGTGTGCTTCATAAAAATTGAGTAGGAGTCGAGATAATTGTGAAATCTGATATTATGTTTTACGCAATTAGAGATAAGATTCTAAATGCAAACTGCGTTGTGATAATGAAAATTAAAGGAATGAAGTGAGAAATGACGCATGCCCAAGAATAGACCTCTTACTACTTAGATGTTGTAGATTCAGGATGTGGCCAGTGATAAACAGCGATGTCTCTTGTTTGTTTATTTATTAATTAAAGTACAACCGTAGTGCAGACACAATAAAACATACAAAATATTACAAGTAGTACATCTAAAGTTCTAATCGGAAAGATCAATAAAAAAAAATTATATCCATGCCAGCCGGATACCACAATACCTTTGTTTGTACGTTACAAATTCGGGAAATCCCATTGAACTGTTGAGTCACGCAATTTTTAGAAGTACGGAAGGTGTATATTTTATTTTTTAAACCGACTAATGAATGCACCGATGGATGGATGGACCGATGACCTGGGGATGCGGGATGGGGATGGGCTGCGGGGATCCGCTGGATTCAAGACCCACGGGAATGGTCAGTGTGGCGACACTTAGGGGAGGCCTCTGTCCAGCAGTGGACGTTTTGCGGCTGAAACGATGATGATGATGAATAGGCATTATAAAAATAATTTTGATCTACCGGTTTCTGATTATTTTTATTACTCTACCACGTTATCATTACTTTCCTGCAGTAGGTAGGTACCTGCGTTACTTATTTAGATAAGACGCGTTGTCTTATCAGTTATGGAGTTCTACGCTTACTATAAAATAAACTATACACTTGACGTATCGATCTAGGTCGATTTCGGTACCGTACACAACTTTTTATCTAAGTAATCTTAAACGTTTTAAAATTGATTAATACTTATTTACTGAGTCAACAAGTTATACTTGATAAGTAGTTGAAGTTCATAAAAAACAAAAATATTGGAAATGAAATTATGTACTTTATAAGTAAATGTTTTGAAGAGCAGTGGTGGCCCCGACTTACGCGCAGTAAGTCGTGGGTTCAACTCAGTCAGGCGCATTTCTTTGTGTAATTTAATTTATTAATCTACCAATCCGCACTGGGCGTCGTGGATTATAGCTCATCCCTCTCCTAGAGAGAAGGTCTGAGTCCCTGCAGTGGGAACATTATTGGCCGATGTACTGATGATTTTTTTTTATGGGACAAGCCCGCCACACTATTCCCAAACCACTGTAACTCCTGTAAGCCAGAATCAACAGTGGCGACCACAAGAAAAGCGCCGAGACAATGAAGCCCGACGAAGTCCCAGAGAAACGATTTAACTGTCTTGGATCCCGCAACGAAATTAATCAGAAAAGAAAAGCGGAGGAGTAGGTAAGGCGTAGTAGGTAATGTCCTGATAATGTTTCATCATAGGAGTAAATGTTTCATCCAAATACATTATGCGGAGGAGTCATACTCCTATTCTTTTCTGACGCTCAGAACCGTCATTTGCTGGAGCAAGAACTATAGGGTGCTGCCGATCGCATCGTCGATGCTGCCGCGTGCGATAGCTTTCCTGTTGTATTTGGAAAGTGCGATTCTGTGCTGCGTGCTGCCTCAGCAGTATCATCATCATTTAAGCCGAAAGATATCCACTGCTGGAAATAGGAATGCCTCAAGTGTCGCCACATTGAGCGGCCCCGGGTGTCTCTCATCAATCGGATCACCAAAACCTTCACCAGCTTACTGGACCGCCACCAGGACTGCTGCCTGATGCGGTTCAATCCTTACTTACCAACCTGCACTACTAACAAGGCCACGTGGTGTATGATGGCCTAATCCATGCAACATTAACTTCGTGTCAAAATAAAAGCACGACTAGTAAACTTCCGTTACTTTCTCGTACTTTAACTGAAAATTACATCTGTCTGTATCTTCTTATAGGTACTCGCATCAAACTGCTTCAAAAACACGTTAAAAAAAATCGAAACATTACATCTAATCAAATTACAACTACAGTCTGTCTATAAAGTCATGAAAATAATGTTTGAAGAACTAACATTATTCAAAAGTAGGGTAACACTAAATCATAGTCAAATGTCATCGGCTGTCAGCTGTCATCGACTTGTTTACTATCGCGACTATTGCATTTTTTATTGTTTTTTAAACCTACGTGGAGTACGTGGATAAAACTTCGAAGAAACGTGTTAAATATGAGGAAAACAAATAGGAGTGGAGCTCGGGAAATTATTTTTAAAGTGTATCATGCGATGTTTGTTAGAACACCAAGCTGGACAAATTTTATCAAATTTGGATGATATTTACACTCGAACAGCAGTTAAGACAGGTACGTAATCGTGTTATTGTTTGTTTTTTATCTACCAGAAGTTACAAATTTACTAAATATACGATTTTAAGACTAAAATAAGGATTGTTTACATTGCGCATGTATAGGTTAGATTGCAAAAATATAAGTAGGCCATATTGTAGTGCGACTAGAACTTTTGATACTTTTGGGTGATCAAATTTACCGCTGAATTTAAATATGAAAAAGTTTTAACATGTTTCAAATAAAAATAGTACTATGTATTTTCTGTTAGATATTACATTTTTTTTTAATCTTTCTTTCAGAAAAATCAAACTTACTCAATTTGGTAAAAAGAAACAAACCCCACCCCATTTAAGCTAAAGATG
Organism: Diarsia rubi; assembly: GCA_932274075.1. Lineage (NCBI taxonomy): Eukaryota > Metazoa > Arthropoda > Insecta > Lepidoptera > Noctuidae > Diarsia > Diarsia rubi. The sequence goes on from OW026433.1 coordinate 8,342,113, forward strand.
AACTTTTGGGAGAAAATGGGCATACAGTGGTACGACTTCCACCGTATCACTATAATTAATTTAAATCCTATAGAGCTCATTTGGGCTCAAGTAAAACAGAAAGTGGCAGAACACAATGTTGGGTCACGTGATGTGAAGCAACTAGCTGAAGAGGCCTTCAACAGTATTACACCTGAAAAATGGAAAAACAGTTGCCCTCATGTTGCAAACATTGAAAAAGAATATTATGAACGACGACGAACCCTATATCAAGATATAGATGAGTTAGTCATTCGCCTAAGCGAAGATAGCAGCAGCAATGACAGCTGTAGTGAAAACGTTGCTAGTGACAGCTGACAATGAAAATACTTTTTTTGACATAGAATATTTGGAATCAGGTGATGAAAGTAATTAATTATTTTGTTATTGGATATTTTTCAATATTAAAAAAAGTTAAAACAATAAAAAATATGTACTAACATTTTTCTTTTATTTACACATTTTATTTCGTCGACCAAGACCATAGATTTGTGCTATCCTGATCGTTTATGCAAACTAATGAAAGTCGGAAGGAAAATATCGTGAGTATACCTGGACTTTTAATATTAATATAAGTCTGAAATGCCAACCCGTCTTGAGCAAGCGTGGTGATCAATGCTTGTGCCCTCTTTGTTGAGAAGAGGCTTTTGCCCTGCAGTGAGACATTAGGCTTGTATTATTATTTATAATATAGGTCGCATCTTTGTCTATGGTTTCTGTGTTTTTTTTATAAGATTACGGACTTTACGACTTTACCTTTTCGATCCAGTTCAAATATAAGCGTCTCGTCGTTTTCATTAAAACCAGGTTTGCTTCTAGTACAAAATAATGTGCTAGTATCAAAATCTATTTAGTCACACTATACAGGGTTGCTACGTGCACGACCGCAGCGCCCTCATTTATTTTCATGACTATATAGACAGACTGTAAATTAGGCTTATGCGCGGGTTACCTGCATGGATATAAAGGCGAACGCCCGGCATCATCAACATTAACCATGGTTGGAACAATCAGCGATTCGTCAAGTCTCGTTCCAATAGTCTCTGCTCCAATGTAATCTTTTGGATGGCGCTTGCAATGCGCCGTTAGGCTTATCTTCAACTTCTCTGTGACTAAGCCTACTCGACTTTATTTTTTACAATGCATACCGTATACCGGGACATTCTTGGACATTCTTGGAATGGCAGGCAGACCAGAAGCTCTTAAGTTTCTTAAGAGACGTCAGAAATCCTAGAAATAGGAGAAAGTGCGTATTTAGATATTAATAGGACGTACTTTAGCATGATTATTACTACCCGTCCAGTTAGTGTAGTATAATTATTATAATAGCGGTAGCTTTGTTATAATCATTGTTTGTAGGTCTATAAACATGCACCACTCTTGATTAGATAGTACAAAGAGGACTTGTAATGTACACGGAATTTTGATGAATGTTGCAATTGTATGACCGGTTTTGTATTGATAATATAATTAATATTTATAGTGCACTACTTTTGTCATCGATTGCGGAGAAATAGTCGTAGGGTATGACGAATTTTGCAGGAACTTTAAGATCTATTTGAACCTGTCAAGCGAATCCCTACATCCTGTCCTCTCTCGAAGAGCTCGGTTTTAACGATAATATTATAATTATTTTAGTTTCAAATACTTTTTGTTATGAATTATCATATATCATATATTCAATGAACACAAGACAATGTTTGTTATTTATTTATGTTCTTTCTCCAAGATTAGTTTACTGATATGTTATGTCTTTTTTTTATTATTATTATATACTTTTTTATACTTGCCTTACTATTGTATCGAGTCTGGTTCTTCTAACCAACCTAACAGACAGATGTGTGCTGGGGAGTTTGTTCCGCCACTTCTTCTTTCCAGCAAAAACACTAGGAAGTGTCGAAGGGGGGCATTTTGGGGGACTGTCTCTTGTAAGTAAGTAAAGTAAAGTACATTTTGACGTTCGAAAAGTGCTGATTATCGGCCTAGTTTGAATAAATGAGTTTTGATATTGGATTTTTTATTTTTGAAACATACCCATTTTTATCACGCTACATTTCTAAGGAACCCCCTTACCCTTCAACAATAACTACATCAGAGTCAAGGCTTTCCATACAAAATAATAAATCACACAATACGGAGTCATCCACCAACAATGCACACGTGTGCTTAGAGAGTTACCACCGAAGTAACACAAAACACGCGTAATTATGCCTCGTAATTACCTAACGGAGACAAACCAAACAAAGGTGGGTAGCTTAGCTTTTACCATCATAGTACGATAGACCGTTTTGTGGTAACAGAACCAGTATATTAATAAGCTGGGCTCTTTCTATTAAAACTCCTTAGTACGCTAGGTTTACTCAAGGTCAAAGTGGTACTGAAGACGTGAGGTCGACAGTACAAACGTCTTCTCATCATATTCATATTGGGGTACTGTCTCTTGTAAATAAGTAAAGTAAAGTAAATTTTGACGTTCGAAAAGTGCTGATTATCAGCCTAGTTTGAATAAATGAGTTTTGATTTTGATTTTGATTTTATCGCCGGTTCATACGACAGTTATCGAGTTAATTAGCAATTGTCATCTAACACTGCTGAGGCAGACGTGATTGGGACCTCGTCCCGTCGAACCAGTTGGTTATTCGACCCACTTATGGTTGTTGTCATTACCGCTCAGAAGAGTCATTTTACATTATAGCTTTGTGAAAATGTTGCTCTACTGTTAATAGAGATAGGTTTCTTCTGCGACCATCTAATACCCTAGGTATCCAAGGTGAACCAACAAGTTTTACATCCAGTCTTGTCTAAACATCACGCGTTCCTCAAATGCTAGCCTAGATTGCAGATAGCCTATCGTGATATTATGTATTTTAAGTTTAACTACTGTATTACATAGCGACAGCAAGATATAGATCACTATAATCGTCAAATATTTGCACATACTCGTATTATATGTCGCCAATACTAGTAAAAAAACCGCTCCCATCGGCCGAATTAAAAAATACGGAAGCTGATATCAAAATAAAATGCCTATCTTGAGATATGAAATAAATGAGCACTCAATATTTAGGTCGAAACGTTTGAACCTCCTTGAGATACGACTCTTTAAACATTATGTTATCTATGGAACGGTTTGATGTTCAAAAAGTTTTAGTAGATTGTCCGTGGGACTAATAAATCAATTAGGTAATTGCGCACAAGCGCCGTTTGGACAACTGAGTTCATGTGGCATTTTGGCTTGAACAATACCATTAGTGTTGAGATTACTAGTGTTTTAATTGATGGCAGTCTTTATTATTTTGTCTTAAATGGTTGATTTTCTTACTATCGAGATATTCTGAGCCCTCTTGAAGGTTCTTCAAGCTTCGACTATCTAGTATAGACCTTTATGAAGGTACTTATTTTTCATGAGAACTAAAGAAAATTGCCCAAATACACCAAAATTACCATTACACTTGACACTCACCCAAATATGTACTTGACATTACTTGACAACGATCATCGTCTCAATTGCGTAACATACAAAATTCGGATGACTGAATTGAACGTTTAAAAAATTTGGTCGCTACAACGTAAAAGTGGCAGACTTTTTAAATACTATTGATTTGATTTGCTTTCTAAACTTAGTTTTTTGATTCCTACAAAAACCATTCCGCGAATATTGTACACTTGACTGTTTTTCACTTCACCTACCATCTCATTACGTTACCGTTTCTTATTTTATTGTCTACTTTTACTTGAATGTCTAGAACGTTTCTGTTACATTAGGTACATACTTTCTATAATCTATGTCTTCAGGCTTGTTTTCGCTCGGAATGCTTTCGCTAGAAATTCCAAGCGAAACAAATATTGCGTTATGGAGTATTTGCATGTATTGTAATAGAATTGAAAGTATATTTTGAATTTTGTTGGTTTTAACTGCTCCGTTGGTGTAGTGGCCGCTAGCTCGACTGCTGTTCCTGTGTTGAGATCCTGGGTTCTATTCTCGTGTCAGGCAAAATGTTATTAGGGTTTTCCATCAGAAATTTCTCAGTAGCAGCCGCGGAGACTGACTGTGCTGAATAGACTCGCCCTTCAATTATACTAACTAGCGAAATTTTCGAACATTCGGTATACCTTTTCCTAACCCTTCAGGGGTTACAGGCGTGATGTTATGTTATTTTGTCGGTTGGTCTTTCAATGAGAACCTGTCAAATTGGCACGTGCGCAATTTTATAGTTTCAAGATACTATTCTTTGTTCGTTAATGCTCTGAAAATACAGTGTATCAAATGCTTATGTATGGACTAAAAAAAAATACTATTAACTTTTGAGTGTTTGACGGCCGTATGCGGTTAAACATTGTCTAGCCATTTCATGTAACGAGATCAATTTGTCGATGCTGAGTCACGCTTCTATAATCCCATTTTGCTATTACTAAAACTATTATTAATAAAATGTTATGGCTTAGAACTGGTCAAGAGTTATTTACCGACAAACATTGCAGAATTACGAGTTATAAAACATCACTTGGACTGAATATAAAATGGTCGTTACGCATATCAATGATTTATAGATAAGTTTTGATAGGTAACATAGCAGGTGGGGTGCTTTTTTGCTAGAGTAAAAAGCTTAATTGAATTTAAATGGGATCAAGTAGAATCCAGGACAAGTTTTTATGTTTATTTAAACAGGTGTTTATTGTCAGATCCTGTCAGATTAGATTTTTAATACGCAAAACACAGCAAAAAGTAATAACATTGAAAACACAAACGCGAAAGCACACTCTTTGGAGGAACTAGAATCTACAGAAGAACCGGTTGTTATTAAGAGTCAAGTAGGTACCTACTTGGCGAAACACAGAACACAAGAATAGGATATGACATAGACGTATTAAGGAAGTAACAATTTCCATTCAAACCATTCTTGACAAACAAACAAATCAAACAACATTCATGGAAAACGAATAAAGATGGACTTGTATAGCTGCTTAGGACCATACATAGATAACGTAGGACATAACACCTATGAGGTTAACACGAAACAATAGTAAAGTTACGTTTGCTGATAGGAAAGGTCGTAACAACCTTATACAGGCTGGAATATTGAGATGAATATAAGATTAAAAAGTTAACGCATGCTCATTTCTCAATTAGGTATAGGTTAAGGATAATCTCCAAAATCAGTTTTGCTGAAACTACAATGGTTATGGTACCTGCCCTCACTGTCTCTTTAGCGATGGCGAAATTGGCACAGAATTAACACGGGATAGATGAAATGGCAACAGGTGACGTAAACAATCTGCGACTCCAGGATTCCCCTAAAACTTAAGGGGAGGATGTAATAACAATTATCGTTAGACCTGCTGTCTTCTATAGATCAGAGTGTTAGGCCACAAAAGGGATAAATGTTAAGCTTTTGCACGTTTGAGATGAGAATGCTGAAGGGGATGTGTGTGTGTGGTGAAGAATAGATAAAGTAAGAAATTAGTAAGTATATAATAGGACGTCTTTAATCGGCGCCAGTGTCTAAATAGTTGTGTCGTAATCTATTGTCGTGGTATGTAAAAGAGATGAGGAGGAATGACTAAAATATCTTGGCAAAAGATTTGAGTATAAATATGGATGGGTACAACAGTAGAGGAAGACCATAGAAACGATGGATGGACTGTCTAAAGGATGATATGGCAAGGAAGGTGTCTGATGAGATGACGAGTAATTGAGAAGTATGGAAGAAGAAAAAATGATGCGCAAATCCCAAATTTATTGGGATAAGTGCAAGATAATTTTGATTTTTGAAATTCCATCCTGTAGCATAATAGAATTTAAAATACAAATACAGACTGCGACTGCTATAGACGATGATATAAAATAAAACAGTTTGAGTGCCATATCAATTGACATTTCTTGTAACAGAACAGAATAAACAGGTTTCTTTTAAACAAAAGAAATGTCAATTGACAATGTAAACACATTGTCTAGGTTCTTGTTTTAATAATTTACCGATTATCGATTAGTTATGAATTTGTAATAGAATAGTCTAGGTAGTCGATTAATTTCTATAAGCTACCATCATCGCTACGGTTGGGTGTGTCATTTGTAATTGTTATGAATATTTCCAGCACCGGTGGCTATGCAGATGCACTCAAACTATTGTTTTTTTTTAATAATTTCATTAGAATGTTTTAGACCAGGTCTTATAGGACTGTACTCTTTGTTAGCCTTTGAAAACTTGTAGAGTAGGAGACCTATGCGTGACTTTAAAGCTACATTTCGCATATCTAAGCCCCATCACATGCGTAAAGCCTAATGGAGCCAATGACTCCGTATCTTCAGTGCTCACCCAGCCTTATTATGCCTAAGTGGGACGTTGAGCTTCACGAACTAAAACTAGATAGGGGTCTGACAGACAGATAGACAAATGGACATGAATTGACAGCGAGAATCGATAATATGTTGGAAGACCACGTAGTACTTGAAACCAGTTTAGAAGTTCCAACTATAACGGATTGGCATCGCCGTACAGGCAATTAAGCAAATTGATTTTAGTGCGATTCCAATAGTTTCGAATAATTACGGGACAAGATATAAAATACAGACGTAGGTATTTGATGAATTTTATCTGTGTTAGCTGATGGCATACATGGTCTATCCTTTCCGTAAGTGGTACTCAAGTTTATTGCAAATATTTGCATGATATATGGATTTCGGATGTCGAGACTATTTAATGTTTGGCAACGACATCGTTATCTATTTACTAATGAACGGTAGACCGTTCTGTTTGATGTCGATTTAGTAGAAAACGGAGTCCGAATGAATTTTACAAAAATTTAAAACAATAGATTGGATGTATGACCTAGCTAAGTATAGAAAAACTTGTTTGTAAAATTGACGTAGTATAACTACTTATACCTATGCCATTACATCATGTCTGTAATCCAAAGAAAGGTTGGACAGAGGTGTCCTTAATAGTGAGTAGTGGTGGCCCAGTGGAGGCGGCCCCGACTTACGAACAGCCGTGGGTTCGAACCCAGTCAGGCTCTTAAAACGGTGAAGGAAAACATCGTGAGGCAACCGTCTTAGAACCAAAAAATTCGAAGACATGTGACATCTACCAATCCGCACTGGGCGCGTGGTGGATTATAGCCCATCCCTCTCCTGAAGGAGGCCAGAGTCCCTGCAGTGGGAACATTATAGGCTAATAATGATGATGATGATCAAGTACATAATAGTTCCATGTAATAGTGGGCGTGACTATTACCATCAAATGGGCACACATCCTGAATCAGTGGCAACTACTAAGAAATTTCTTATGGAAAAACCCCAAGACCAGAATCTCATGCACAACAGACCAAGTAGACAACATTTTTGTAGCTTTTAGAAGAAAAAACTTCATCAGGATAAAATCGGCTGAGCGGTAGTGTGTCAGATTTCTCCTGATTAAAAACCAACTATGTTCCTTCAATCCGGGGCCCGGTATCTCTTTCGAACAACCCGCAGCGCTGCCAGGATGGGGAGGGGCCCGGAAGGGCCGACGCCCGTCGGGGCTGCGGGTTGTTCACAAGTTGCCGCGGCCTCGACTAAGAAGGAACATGGGTGGTTTTTAGTCAGTAGAAGTGTAACACTCCCTTTCGCTCCGATGATGATTTTACACCCACAAAAATAGATAGTATCGTCTTTTTTTTTTATATGGGACAAGCCCGCCTCACTGTTCCCAAACCACTGTAACTTTTGTAAGCCAGAATCAACAGTGGCGACCACAAGAAAAGCGCCGAGACAATGAAGCTCGACGAATTCCCAGAGAAATGATTTGACTGTCTTGGATCCCGCCACAAAATTAATTAGAAAATAATAGCGGAGGAGTAGGAAAATCTATCTATAGTATCGTCTCCTCGACATATGTTCAGTAGACTTATCTCTGCAGTTATAGGCTAAATTCTTTCTTGTTTGTGGTGTGCATACCAACGTGCTATCTCCCAATCGGTGATGGTAGAAAGTTGTTGGCCGCAGGATGTGGTGTTGTTCGTCGCTTCCGCGGAATATATAAATTGCAAGTGAAGTAAAGTGCTACTAATATAGTTTTAAGTTACATAAACTAACACAAATGTTAAGGAATTTGTCTATGGGTCTTTGTTACCTGAAAATAAATGTATTCTATTTGAGTCTATTCTAAACGTATTTTTCTTTGTTTCAGGTTTAACAGCATTATCGACAATGACGTGGACGGTATACAAAGTGGCTGCGTTAATACTGCTCAGTGCACTCAGCAAAGGACAACTGCCGGAAGATGACTTTAGGATAATAAACAGAGAAGGTACGGCATCTTTGATTTTATTCCTCTCTCTTCGTACTCTATGAATCTGCTGACACTCCCTTTCGCTCCGCCAAGAGCGAGAGAAGTCATTTCATAGTTTCTCAGCCTCAAAAAAAAAGGGCGTGTGTGTTTCCTCACGATGATGATTCTTTAGGTGGTTCCTATCATAGCTGGCTGTGACTGAGCGATTGCTGCTGTTGGCTCGATTCCCACACGGAACAAATATTTGTACGGCCTACAGGTAGTGGGTCTGACTGTTTGTTCATGTAGTTTTTAATGTTTGTAAACGCACCCACGATACGGGAGAAATTCCTAGTTTGAGGCATCGTTCGTAAAAGCTGCTGACAGTGGTGTACTGATTAAAAAACGTTTTTAGTTAATAATAGTCAGTCAATAAAAGTATCATTTTCACATAAATGATGTAAAATTATGTGAGACATATTTTAATTCTTCCCGGGGCTGTGGTTTGTTCGAAAGAGATACCGCGGCCCCGGACACAAAGGGCTAAGAAGGAACAGGGGTGGTTTTTAGTCAGTAGAAGTCTGACACTCCTTTTCCCTCCGCCCAGAGCGGGAAGAATCATTTTATGATTATCTACTCGACATAAAAAAAAACAATGTAGTTTGCCCTTCATGAGAAGGGCAAACGGTAGGCTATGAAGCCTACCGTTACTCTTGACATTATATCCTCGTAACCCCAGATGATACTAATCAAGCCGCTCACACCGTTTACATTATAAGCCATTAACATCGACATCAAATATTTAGATCAAACCATCCATATGGTCCAATATTTACCATAACTCAAACATGTTTATTGTGCCTTACAGTATATTTGTTTGTACAGTCAGTGTGAAAATAATCAACGCATGGTAATCGCTTAATCGCCACTATAAACATTCATCGCGTTGACAGATACACGACAATTACGAGGACCCAATCACCCAACATAGCTTGGCCTGCGGTGAGATATGGAACTGCTACTAAAACGTTTAAAAGACACAATGTGGACGATTTTCTAAGTAAGCAGCGCCACTGTGAGGTGTCAAGATAGTCTGGTCGGTGTACACAATGTGTTGTTGCATATGTAATTAGATTTACAAGTCAAACAGCTAGCCTAAATGTAAAGTAGACAGTTAATTACTTTGCCTAACTGTTAGGTTCAGCTAAAAGCTCAAAGTAAAGCCCCGTGTTATTCAAAGCAAGGTTTTACCTTTGTGGGAACTGTAAAGTCTACAGCTATATAATATTTATATAACTTCTACCCTCGGTTTCGCCCGCTTGGTCTACATGAAACAGAAATGTTGTTTTTTGTTCAAATGCGAACATTATAAGCGCACTTAGTCAAAATTATTCCTTGGGGCGACCCAGAGGATAAAAAGCTTCACAGAAAATTCAACCCCCCGTTTCTGCCCTTTTAGAAGTGGAATTTCGAAAAATCTTTTCTTATCCTTTATGACATCATCCATGGGATTGGGCTGGGCGTTAACGAGTCAGTCAGTCGGGATTTTTTATTTATTTATATATAGATAGATAGTCGAAGTGCTTTATTCCAGTTCAAAATTGTGTTATGCAAATTAGCTTTTGAGTCTGAAATTACCATTACTGCAGTTTTAACACAAACCTACTCTTTATTTAAATTTTACTGGCCTCGACTATACTTGCAGTCTTGGCGCCAAATTTAGATTGTCTCCATAGAATTTGCGTGGGTCGATATTACATAAGGTCAGTATTAAAATCATCTAATTTGTTATTCAAACACGATGTCTAATCAATCAGTATTCCATGTACATAAGCTATGAAAAGAAACCTGCCGTTCAAGCTGTGATAGTTATCTTTTTAATTTATGTCGAACGGGAGTTTGTCAACAGCTTTCCAGCACTGGGATTATGCTAAATCTTTCTCAAAGATCGAGTTGTATTATCAAGTAACTTGCTCGCGGCTTTGCTGCTGTTTCGTACAGAAATAAAGTTACTAACGTTTTAAATGGAGCCCATGACACTCAGGGGATCGCTTCCCATTAGTAAAAGCATTTTCGGAATCAGATTAAAAGTTCCGTAGATTATCCCCTACATTTGTATGTACTTACAGAAAAAATATCATTTTTATTTGAAATTACTATAGATCTTTCGCATAGCAAGAACTTGACGAAATAAAAATGACACCCTCAACTAAGATTGTAACAGTTTAGATTGTCAGTAGCAATAATAAAGATGATTGAAGAGTTAGTATCAACAATTTAGTACGTTTCCTAGCTTATAATAAATCTTATACTTCACCATAGCATAACACGTTCTCACTGCTAGATACTGATCTACTCTCTAAAAGAAGAATGGGCTATAATCCACCACAGTCCCATGTGCATATTGGTAGATGTCACTTGTATCAGTTCTGGAGGCGAAATACATGATAACCACGTTAAAAAAACATAACACTCTTTTTTTTGGGGCATTCGTGTAAAAAATCAGGATGCATTCAAATGCCTTATTTAATTATGATGTCTAGACAAGAGGTGCCTGTTTTATTCCTAATTTATGAGAAACTAATGATGACTATAGCTAGATAATCTAAATATTATACTTTTAAACTACTTTTATACGGTTATATGACCGGACATCGTTGATTTGATCCAAAAACAAGCACTGTTATTGGGTTTTGTTATAGGAGCCTGAGAGTCTGGATTTATGTCTATATAGCAAAAACTCTGGCGTGACGACCTAGAAGCGTTTGTGACAAATTGGACGGAGAAAACCGCACAGAGGGAAGAGTGGAAGGCTATGAGGAGGCTTTTACCCAGCTGTGGGACAATACAGGCTAGGAAAAAAAAAGATAGCAATACACTCGCCTCACATAACAGGCGAAATGTGGGTGTACTAAAGGTTTTTCTAACCTTTCGGGGGTTATTCACATCATCATCATCAGCCTATAATGTTCCCACTGCAGGGAATCAGGCCTCTCTAGGAGAGGGATGGGTGATAATCCACCATGCGGGCCCAATGCGGGTTGGTAGATGCCACATGTCTTTGAATTTTTGGTTCTAAGACAGGCCGATTTCCTCACGATGTTTTTCTTGGTAGGATGTTATTAATGTCTGTTTTATTCTTTTCCAGATCTCCTCACTACAGACCACAGTGATGTCTTCGAGGACAGCAGCACAGGATCGTTTTCGCAACTGCTGTTCGATGTCGCAAGGGACCAAGTTATCGTGGGCGCAAGGTGACTGCCTAAATCTATTTATGTCTAGACTCTAGTCTGACTGCAATCCAACCTGTTCGGAAATAACTTGATTTAGTTCGCCAAGTGGTCGGGAAATTGGAATGTTGTTCGTATATTTGGTTTTTGACTGAATCATTTTGAGTTTCGCAGTTACTAGAACGTTCACATAATTATAATATGTAGTAGGTACGATTATTTATTTTATGTTAAGTCGAGACACAGAGACACCTGGATAAGAGACGTATAGGATCGGGGCATGTGGCTTAAGAAAGGGGAGACCATATACCCAGCAGTCAGTGATTCCGGGTTGATATGATGATGATGATGATAAGTCGAGAAAAGCTAATTTGAATTCTGTGATGACAAGTTGATAATTATGAGTTTTTGAAGAAAAAACCCACTGTCGATGCTTTAGGTAGAATAAGCTGTTATTGAAATTATATTTTCCTTACTCTTGACCTCAATCATGTCCTGAGAACAGAAATGAGGTCGACTGGAACGATCTAGCCCAAAAGAAGCCTATTAACTCGTGACTTTAAATAGCTCACACACGCACATACAATGACTCTTTTATTTTAATTACGTACACCTTGTATAAAGCTAGTTATGAGGTGTCATGCTTTTAACTGGAAAATAGGTCCTGTAGAAAGAAACATCAACGGTAGTCGTGAACAACTTTAATTTCAACAAAAATGCTATAATCCTCAGAAAGCTCCATAATAAGTTGTTTATCTGAGATTTACTATATTTTAATCACCTAAGAAGCAATTAAACTTTCTTGGAAGCTCCTATAATATTCTAGTTTTCCATAATGAATGCTGTTTTAATAAACATTTTACAGCTTCTTATAATGAGCATTTAATAATGTCTGGTGTAAATTTTATAGAACTTTGATGAAGTTTATAACTCTATGATAGGTCGAACTGTAATCATCATAAAACTATAAAGCTACCATAGAGAAATTGACAAGTTAGATCCGTTATAAAGCTCAGAATATATTATGTACCTGTCTATTTCTAGTAGCATAATCAGGATATAATGTGCCCACTGCTTGGATATAGACCCTTGCCTCTAAATGGGTTACATCACGTGAGTGTGTTCCGCTTTGGTGAATGTCTCGTCTTCGAATTTTTTGTTTCAATGACCTGCCTCGATGTTTTCCTTCGCCTGAGAGCAGGGCCCCGAGTCTGCTATTCAATAGTGTCAGAATGGTCTATCATTGATCTCATAATTGTTGATTTTGACAACACCAAACTTGTCAAAATCAATAATTATGAAATCAGTGATAGATCATTCTGACACTATTGAATAGCAGACTCGGGGCCCTGTTAAAATGTTTTCCTTCTGCCTATACCTATACAATGGGACTCAAACTTTAACCGTCATAAGTGTTTTTAAAACAATTTTAACAGAAAAACACTTTTAAATGTAAGTAACAGATACATAATGTTACCGGATCAAACTGTAACCATTTATATGTGCTAATAAGTGTTAATATGTGTAACTGAAATAATCAGTTTAAGTATGTCTTTAGGTATTTATTAATGGTACATTACTGCAACAACGCGTGGCCGTAAGAGTGTAAGACCTGGTACACTTATTAACACTGTTAACACTTTTATATCTGTTATATGTTACGGTTACACTTTTGTAAGTGTTTTGGGTAACACCTTAAAAACACATTTATAAGTGTTACATAGTTGATTCTGTTACCAATTCAACATGTAACACTTATAATTCTGTTATGAAGGTGTTTTAAAGTCGCTGCCCGTACAGTGTACATAGTACTTAATCTATATTGAAGCGGCCATTTTTTGGAGATGCCTTAAGCACCTTCAGAAAGGACTAAAACCACTACGCGGACCTATTTTTTTTTGTTATGGTGATGGTTTATCAGTATAATTTCCGTGACGGATAAAGCATGATCCTTTTTATAGAATCGTAATGGAAATAGATGCAATTCTGAAGTGTTCGGAGTATGGTGGGTTAATAAACTGTGGGGGCGTTATAATCTTAAATCGATTGATAAAGATATCTCAGCGCAGAGTTATAGGACGTCCATGAATAATGTAGTATTTATTATACAGTGAGCTTACTTTATGTTTTAGTAATAAAACTTATAGACCCAAGAGAATTTTAAGAGGCAGGATTGAAAGAGGTTTCTTGATATGTTTTAAAAAGTGAGTTTTAAAAGCATCATCAGCTCAAAAGTATCCAACAATACTTACTGATAGAAATAAACCTGCGAAGTACATTACTCAATGCGTCCAAAGAAATCTTGTTTTACTTTTAGACTAAAATTTGTAGATCTTGACATTCGTAAAGACATTCGTCCGAATGTCTGACAACCAGTCTTACCATACACCTAGGTTATCATATTACCGAATACTTACTGGGTTCTGTAAGATAGGCAGTCACTCCATGTAAAATACTGGTATTCAGCCGAATCGGAACTGTACCTAAAAATGTTTGCGAAAAGATGATGCTGACAAACTTCTCAGTATTTCTTTAGAGGTGTAAGTTTTATTTAAAAAATTAAAGATTTAAGTGTAACCCTGGCTAACTTGTTGCTCATTGTCTATCCGTATAATCAACTTCATCATCAGCCTATAATGTTCCCACTGCAGGGACTCAGGCCTCCTACTTAGGCGGAGCTATGGGCTATAATCCACCACGCGAGCCCAGTGCGGTATGGTAGATGTCACGTGTCTTCGAATTTAGTGGTTCTAAGACATGCTGGTTCCTTCACGATGTTTTCCTTCACCGTTTTGAGAGCAGTGGTAATGAAATAAAATACTCAAAGTAATGCGCCTGCCTGGGTTCGAACCCACGAGTTGGAGCTTACGTTACAATAATGTTTATCACAATTAAAATGCTACCAGCTACTAACGGTCAAAATTAAAAATAATCATAACTTAAAAAGATAACATAACTCTCAACAATCTTCAAGTTACAAAACCACATACGTATTTATAAATCATTAAAAAAATGAACCCTTATCGTACTTTAACAGCGTTTTAATGCATTGCTTACTCTAATAACTCGTTCAAACATTCAGTCATTCACCTGCTCAACTTATGATGTAAGATAGTGTTATCAGTAGGACAGCTTGTTACCCAGCTTGCCAGCCGATTTAATTAACAATTACCGTTTATTTTTGGGGTTCCGTGTCCTAAGACTGCCAACGGGACCTATTAATAAGGCTCCGCTCTCTGTTCGGTCTGTATGTCCGTTTGCCTTCTTTATTTTCCTGTCTGACATAGCAGTATCTTTTGTATCGTAATACGTAGCCACTTACATTTTGACACATTTGTCGTTTTTCGCTCGGTTGGTACGGAATCCATCGTGTGCAAGTCCGACTCGCCCTGAGCCGAGTTTTACTTTTAAATAAATGTAGTCAATTTACCGTGAGAGCTTCACAATAACCAATGCGGTAAGCAATGAATACGCGTTTTTAAAAGGCTTTTTGGTCGCAAATGGCTTCATAAATTATTGAAAACTGGTTAATTTGAACACACATTTTAATGCCTTTATTGATCTTTCAAAAGTTTACTTTTTAAGGATGATCTGATAAAGAGAATTGCGGAAGAATAAATACTTGAACGCAGTTCTTTCTCACGATTCAGCCAATTTAAAATAATCTATGCAGCAGCAAAAATCCTCTAAAGACATTGAACGTTACATCGTTCAATAGGGGATCGGACTGAGTCAAAAAACAATGATTCTAATTAGTCCGTCAGTTAGTTTATCGAAAAATATTGGATACGTGTTTTTTTTTATCAAATTAATCAAAATTGACGAAGATAAGATTTGGTTGTGACGTCATTTGTAGGTAAAAATTTACTATCATATGACGTTTTCGAAGAGGTCACGAGTTTTCGAAGCACTGTATTGACTTGATTTTGTTTATGTGAAAAAAGAAAAAATACGTCTCCAATATTTTTTGGAAATCTATCTGACGGACTAATTAGTTTTTTTTTGTCCGATCCCCTATTGACTTTGATTTTTATTTGCATTTTATTCGATAGACGAGTAAGTAGCACCCAAAACAGACAGTTTTTACCCGACTGCAAGGGAAGGGATATGTTTTTAGCTGTGTTTGTTGTCTGTATGTGGCACCCTTATTAATTATATCTACGGTGGCAGCATTATGCTAAACAATAGCCGTCTTTAACCGACCTAAATGGAAGAATTGCACCAGTCTTGGGTAAGACTAGTTGTCAGACTCAGAGGGGTACCGGATCACCCAGTACTTACCGGGTTGTGGAGGTCAGATAGGTACTCGCTCCATGTAAAATACTGGTATTCCGCCGCATCCGGTAAGATTGAAAGCCAATGATAATGTTCAGCGATATTATTAGATTCTGAATTCTTTTTTTTATAAACACATAGAATAAAGTCAGCTCAATTCATCGATGTGTATTTAACTGTCATTATATCTAAGTAAGTCAATACTTGGGTCAGTACGTGTCACTTATGTGTAATGAAGCGTGGCACAGTCATTAAACGTCATTAGCACAACCTATATCGTTAAGTTCCAACTGAATCGAGATTGACCAATAAACATATAATATTATTGAGATATTTACACTCAACATTAACCTCTGCTCACTAATTAGCGGAATAAATATTTAGGTATACGCCATAAAATGAGAAATGTATAGTTTTATGTGCTTATTTAGAATACTAAGTACTAACTGCTGGCAATAAGTTTTAGGTTAAAACGGTGCAGAGGTGTAGGAAGTGGTTAAATCGGTATGATCTTGATAATTATAATAAATCGAACACTTTAGAGTTAGTAAGGAAAAGTATCTATTTGTCTCGTTCCGGAAAAAATAAAATGATTAAATTCACAATACGTATTTTTATCCAATTTTTCAAATATAAAAAA
Source organism: Diarsia rubi (assembly GCA_932274075.1). Classification (NCBI taxonomy): domain Eukaryota; kingdom Metazoa; phylum Arthropoda; class Insecta; order Lepidoptera; family Noctuidae; genus Diarsia; species Diarsia rubi. The sequence goes on from OW026433.1 coordinate 8,358,525, forward strand.
TATCTGCTATTACAAACATTTTGACTCTTGACAGCTTTGACTTAACTCACATTGTACCCGCGTGAGGGGGGAATGTCTGTTTCAATAGTGATAACGTTTTATGCTGAATTACGCTATCCTACTAAAACTTTTGGCGTAGTTTTTGAGGGTATTTGTTACTCTTTTACGAAAAAACTACTGAACGAATGTTCTTTGGCGGTCAGATAGTTTTTAGCCAGGATCCTTTCATACTGTGTGACAATTACTGAACTCCACACGGGTGAAGCCGCGACTAAAGCTAGTCATTTCAACTAGATACCTTGCGAGATACCGCGAACTAAGAGAGCGAACTAGTCATTCATTGACTAGTAAGTTCTATGCACTAGTAATCCATCTCAAAACTGTAGATAGAAAGTTAATCGTTTTCATATCTTAAGCCCGTCAAATCACGCCAGCATTTCTCTAGCATTTCTAACTAATCGTCCTGTTCTAGCCTCTCACAGTCCTCATCTAAGCCAATTTCAGGTTCTACCGTACCTAATTCCTAAATCCGGCCACGTTACTTCAAATCAAGGTCGACATGAGATTCATTGATCCTGCTCAAGTCAGCTACAGTTATTATCTAAAACTCGATCTTAAAATTGCAATAGCATTAAGTATATTTTACATTGCAAAGTTACCGTGAACATAGGAACTAGTTTTCCATATAGGGAAGGGAGATTCTAGGTCTTCTTTAAGATTCTTGATCTAGAATCACTTGGTAATCGTTGCATAGATTTACTGGTCTTAGTTGCCAAGAGAGATCGCAAATTCGATCTCCAATTTCTAGATCTGAACTAAGTCGAAGTATTTCTTTTGAGGCCGGTTTTAATGTATTCGGGAAAGCACTATAGACCACTACACTTGTAGTACTATCACTAAAGCACTTGTATTAGATCAGGAATTTGTATGGACTTTACTGCCAGGAAAATTTGCTGGACTAAAAGACGTTGAAGCATGACCAGATCATAGGCCTGTTATAAGACGAAGTTTTCTGCTACTATTGTATTGGTATTGCTCTGCCGTCTCGAAAATATTGCCGGCTTGGCCATTCCAAATATGTGTGGGTATACGGCCGGACCATTACTGCAATATTGCATAGTATTGCTGGCAATGTTGCTGGCCATTGTATTGCAACCACATATTGAAGAATTTATTTGTGAAATCTATTCGTAGAAATTCTGTTACACACACATCATCTGCCTAGCCTTTTCCCAACTATATTGGGGTCGGCTTCCAGTCTAACCGGATGCCGCTGAATACCAGTATTTTACATGGAGCGACTGCCTATCTGACCTCCACAACCCAGTTAATACTAGGTAATACGATACCCTTTGGTAAGACTGGATGTCAGACTTTCAGGTCACTGACTACCCGTAACGACTGCCAAAGATCTATATATGGCACCCGGGACCAACAGCTTAACGTGCTTTCCGAGGCACGGAGGAAACTCGGTATGTAATAGGCGGTCACCCATCCATTGATCGACCTAGGCAAGCGCAGCTTAACCTAAAGATCGACCCAAGTGGCAGTTCTTATTAAGCCACGAGCTCCTCCATTCTGTTACACACACAAACTTACTAAATGGAGTAATTACAATGATCAACAGATTTCTTGATTTTAAATACCGCAGGAGTTCTTGACCATAAATTCGTGACCCAATACTCTTAATTACAGTAACATGTGTGAACCGAAAGCCGAGAATTTCCTCGGCATTAAGACGAATGTTAGCTAAGTGTTATTGCGATTGTCTATTAACACTTACAGTTATAATCTATGGATTCGGTTCAGTGGTTAGGGTTGCCATAGCATCGGAAAGGAGAAAGGAATTCTTGAGATTAGGCGTCTAACTGCCGCAGTCAGAGCTTTAATTATTACTTAAGTCTAGTTAGTAAAGATTTGACATAGGTACTTTTGTATGACAAATCTGTCGAAGCCTTTACTGAGTGATGGCTTAAGTAATCATTAAAGCTCTCTGAGTGCGGCAGTTAGAAATTGTTAGGAATCTTATTTACCTCTGTTGCTTTATGTTTCTTTGTGCAATGGAATTTTATTTCTTTTGGGAAGAAACCCGTGTCGTCGAATTCAATGATTTTTGGGAATAGATTGAGCTAGCAAAGCAAAGAAAGGGTGAAATATTTCCTGTCGGGGCCGCGGGTAGTCCCCTGTCGGGGCCGCGGGTAGTCCAACGGTTATCGCGGCCTCGACATAGAGGGCGAAGAAGGAACATGGGTGGTTTTTAGTCAGTAGAAGTCTGACACTCCCTTTCGCTCTGCCCAAGAGCGGGAGGGGTTATTCGATGATTTTACACCCACCAAAAAAAAAAAAAAAAGGGTGAAATATTTTTTTTTCTTCTATTTTTGATTTTATCTATAATCTATCTTAGAGCCATATCCTGCCTGTCCTATGTTACTTTGGGCCAGCACAAGTTTTTTATCGTCCATTCTCTCTTATCATCCGTTATGCTACTTATCATTTACATTATTTTCTTCTGAATTGAAATTTAAACTGCCTCGTTCGTCTAGTGATGCTTGAGGCTCTGAGTAGCCGGCTCGGGTAAAATCTTATCGTTTTCACACAGTCACGGAATCAGGATTTGTGCTCGTTTGATGGCAAATGGCAATAGACTCGCACCTATTACGTGGGTCTTAAAGATAACTCGAAATGTGATGATTAAACTAATTAGTTCACCGCTGCCTGATCCTTCAGGGTTTAGAGGAGCGATCTTATGAAATGAAATGAACAAAAACGTGTGTAACATGAGTAAGTAATAAAAATACGACCAAATTCTGGATAATCTCCGAAACACCAACAGCAATGGTAGCCCTATGTATACTCCACAAACGAGCGGCATAGATGAAACGCCAGGAAATGCCAGTGTTTGCCACATAGTGTCAATATGTGTGCCGTGAACATTTGGCTCAGCTATTAAACCATTTTGTTTGTTTATGTGCTTTTCAAACACGCATCAAGGCACGCGCCTGCCATGGTACAGAAATGTGTGAAGTTTATAGTATAAACAGAACGTTTAATGTTCGCTTTATTGGCTTGCATCGCTCTAATTTGATTATTTTGTTATTAATCATAATCAAACATTATGATTAACTTATAAATGTATCCGTTCCTTGGAAAAAAAATGTTGGATATCGTTCACTCCTGTGTTAGACACTGCTTGACAACAAAACTTAGACCGTAAAGCCGTTAAAAATCCTGCCAGACAACATAACACTTTTCTGTCAATTACAATTACACTACGACATACCACAGACACATACACACACACACGCACGCACAAACACTTTTCTGGAAATTCTCCAAGTTCCTTAGTAAATTACTTCTGGTAGCTGACGATTACTCCAATCCTCGATATACGTATTAGAATTATGTTACTGATTTTCTCATTACGAAATCTTACGCCATCCACTAAGTAGTAAATACCGCCAACCACATCAGCTACATGAATAATTTCGATACCGTTCCGATCGGTAACACTATCGATTACAACGGCGTATCATTGATACTCGATCCTGCGGCAATCGAAGAGTATACGGTTTCTTACACATGTTCCGATTAATTTAAACTACTGCATGTGTAATGATTTACATTTCCTAGATATGTAAAATTTGATCTAGGTGATTGAATTACGAGGTATTAAGCGAAAATAGTTTTTAGGGTTCCGTACCGAAACTGTAAAAACGGGACCCTATTTCTAAGGCTCCACTGTCCGTCAGTCTGTATGTGGTCACCAGCCTGTATCTCATGAAGCGTGTTAGCTAGACAGTTGATCACTGTTGATGTATTTCTTTTGCCGCTATAATAGTAAAAACAGAATAAATAGATATTATATAGGTAGTATCTAATGTTGTACACGTAATGGTACGGAACCCTTCGTCGGCCAGTCCGACTCACACTCGGCCTGTATTTATTTTTAGGTGTGCAAGCGAATTGCATTTTTTCACCTACTTATATTTCGACGCCGTGCTGTCTACTTTTGCTATCTAGATATAAATGTCATTGGCTTGATAACAGTAATGTGGAATTAGTGGTTGGATTTGTACGACTATGATTTATTGTCCTCTAAGTTATTCAAGGTTACTTTATACGCAATTAGGATCTGCTATCTGATTGTCATCATTATTGGATTAGCTATGTTGATAAATATTTGCATTGTTAACAAGCATGTTTTCAAGTACTGCATGGTACACACTTGAACACAATGGCTAATCTCTATTGTGTGAACATTCTAGGCATCGCCTTTATCATTGTTGATCTAAAAAGCGCTATAATCCTAATTACAACATACGTGATTATGGGGATGCCTTAGCAATATTTTTATATACAGTAACATCTGAAATTGTTAATAACAGCTGTCCCATACATTTGGGTCGATATTGAAATTATGTACGGGACGGGTGATAATTTTGCCACAATTACGACATTGGTCCCATACAGAAACTCAGAAAGAGGTTCGTTATGATGGTCTATACCTCACCCTCTTATCTTTGTCCACGTCCATACCTACATCTGGTAAATTAAATTGTCAGACCTGTTTTAAATCTTCTGCAGTATTTTTTTCTCTCTAAGATTTCACATAGGAAATAGGCAGCGTCTATTTATAAAATAATAATAAAGCCCATTTATTCCATATTTTTCTTTACAAAATGTTTTTACAAATAATAGTTTTATATTTTATTTGGATAGATCCCTTTTGGGTAAAAGCCTCCTCCATCCCGTGCCATATTTCCCTGTTTTGGGCCGACTCCATCCAGCTTGGACCAGCTACTTCAATAATGTCGTCTGCCCATCTCTTGCGTGGTCTGCCCCTGTTCCTGGCAGCGTCTATTTACCCACTTCCAAATACTCTAGTGATTTAAAAAGATGAAACTGATTCAATTTGTTTTCTTTCTCTAGGGATGCCCTATTTCGACTATCACTACGAGGTCTGGGCGTGTTAGAACGCGCCGACTGGTTGGCCTCCACGGACAAAAGCAACACATGTCAGATGAAGGGCCAGACGGAACATGACTGTCGGAACTTCATCAAAGTGCTGCTGCTGCATGGGCATAAACTGTTTGCTTGTGGGACCCACGCGTTCAGCCCGGTTTGCAGCTGGCGAGAGGTATGTGAAACTGAATTTTATTTTTGAACATTATTTTTCTCACTGGTATACATAAGTCGGCTGCGGGTTGTTCGAAAGAGATACCGCGCCCCCGGGCAAAAATGTTTATCGAAAAATATTGAATACGTGTTTTTTGTTTTATCAAATTCATAAAAATTTACGAAGATAAGACGCGTCAAAGATCATGTCATGTGTAAGTAAAAATTGTACCAACATGTGACGTTTTCGAGGAGTACACGAGTTTTCGAAGCACTGTATCGTCTTAAGTTTTTGATTAAGTATGTGAAAAAATAATACGTGTCTTATATTTCTTGGAAATCTTTCTGACGGACTAATTAGTTTTTTTTTGTCCAATCCCCTAATTTGTAAAAATAATCTTAAGAGTAAGAAGTAAGTGATTAATTGTGTTGTGTTAATTCATGTAAAATACTGTTTTTCACCTGCATTAAGTTGGACGGAAAGCTGACCCCAACCAAATTGGGCAAGCTGGGTAGATGACGACTGGTGTAAAAGGAGGTTTTCTCGCAAGAAAAGATAACCTCTTATAAAAAAAATATGTACCACAGATTCACCACAAACTAGACCAGTTGGATAAATAAATATATTCCCGAAAGATAATCGAACTAGCAAGCGGTATTGCAGAAGTCAAATGTTAAGCCACTGCGTTGAAATCTTGTTTATTATTCTAAGGCGTGCTGCCGTGAAGTGTGTACGTAAAGAATATTTGAATATTGAAATCGAATTTGTATGTAAGCACACAGTAAATGTTTAGCTAACACTTTCGGTGTCCAAGCCAGTTTGTCTGGTTCTGGAAATCAAGTTAAAGAAACAGAGATGCTGAAATAATCTTAAGAAATTATTGCATACTAGCTGATGCCCGCGGCTTGTCAAACACTTGAAAAACAATAAAACCTTCCTCCAGAACCACTCTCTCCATTGGAGAAAACAGGTGCAGTACCTAGTTTTTGAGTTTATAAGAGACAGACTCAGCTCATATACACCCCGTCAATGGTCAGAGTCAAACATTATATTGCTTTACAAAGAAGGAGACCCTAATAACATAAATAATTACAGACCGATAAGCTTACTACCTTCACTATATAAACTGTTCTCCTCAATAATTGAGAAAAAATATAAAAGAAAACACAGAAAAATACCAACCTATAGAACAAGCCGGCTTTAGAAGAAGTTTTTCAACAGTGGATCACATACACTCGCTAGAGATGGTGATAGAAAAATACCAAGAGTTCAAGAGACCACTCTATATTGCCTTTATCGACTACCAAAAAGCATTTGACTCTTTGTTTCATTCATCAATTAGGGATACGCTACTCTCACAAGAAGTACCAATAGACTACATAAAAGCCATAAAAAATATCTATGATAACAGTACTAGTAGAGTGAAGCTAGAGACTACAGGACCACCCATAAAAATAAGTATAGGTGTACGGCAGGGAGACCCACTCTCGCCAACTATCTTCATAGCGGTGCTACAGGCCATCATTGGTAAACTAAATTGGGAAAAAGTTGGCATAAATATAACAGGACGTTACTTGAGTCATTTGAGATTTGCTGATGACATAGTCCTAATCTCCTAATCCCATAGTGCTCTCAGAAAATACAACCCAACTACAAGGAATGATAAACGCTCTATACGAAGAAAGTCGTAAAGTGGGCTTGGAAATCAACCTAACAAAAACTTAATGTCATGACGAACCATACTGAAAGAGAGGAAGACCAAGTGCACGCTGGGAAGACGATATCATAAAAGTAGCAGGTACTCATTGGCTACGAGCGGCAGAGAATAGGGAGTACTGGTCTTCTCTGGAGGAGGCCTTTACCTTTCATGGAGAGGGTTCTTGCTAAAAACAGTTTTTGATTTAATTTGAAGTTAATGTTGTAATTGACAAAACATAATAACAATATTTAATTTAATAAACAATAATTAATTTTACTTAAATATTTTAAATGAAAAAAAATAAAAAAAAATAAATGGCTTCGAATATAATATTAATACAATCTAATTATTTGATAATCATATGATAATTTTAAATTTAATTTGCAAGGACACTTGTTAATGAAATTGTAATATGGAATGCAAGAAATAAAAGGCTTTTTTTATTTTTTATTTTATTAAGAGACAGACAGACGCGGCGACGGAGCACTTTGTTTTATAATATGCAGTGACTGACTGTTATCTACGCAATTAAAAATCTAGGACAAGACGTCTGTTACCTTTCACAACTTTATTTTCTAGCCATCACATCGGTTCCTCACGATGTTTTCCTTCACCGCTTTTGACCACCTCAATAACGGTAATAATTGTATGTGTATTAATAACCAGTGCCTTCTTCTCCACCAGATTGAGTCAATAAGTACGGTAACGGAGTGGGTGACGGGAGTAGCAAACTGCCCGTACAACCCTCACTCGAACGTGACTGCGATACTGGCCAGCAACGGAGAGTATTACGCTGGTACTCCTACTGACTTCGCTAGCTCCGATACAGCTATTTGCAGGTAAATTAATTAATGTATTCTTTCCGAGTGCCTATAACCTCTTCAAGGAAATTTGACGCTTCTTGTGACCCAAGGGCTGGCTTTTATCTTTGCCAGATCCTAATTGTGCCATACAACTTGTCAATGTCGCGCTAGTCTTTTGTGCGCATTACCGGCTGACAGCGTTGAGGAGCAGTTTTTTGATGCCCTTTTATAGTTTTTTGTAAGTTTATTTAATAATTATCAATCTCTTTCATTTGAAAGACATGTTTTACCACGTAGGTCATTACTGAAGCTACTGGGGAGTTTGTTCCGACACTTCTTTTTCCTAGCTAAAACTATAGGAAGAACTTTCTATAACACTATAATTATTTATTACATAAGTCAAAAGTACCAAACCAGAAATTCAGTCAAACCAACGGTATCAGATAGGCAGTTGCTCCATGTAAAATACTGGTATTTAGCTGCCCCGCCGACCCCAACATGAAAAGGCTAATAGGCAAATGATGATGATAAAAGTTAGAATTAGGGAGTGAATTTCCACGCGCGCCTCAAAGAGATGTCAGCAACATGGGAGGGGCCCGTAAGGGCCGACGTCCGTCGGGGCTGCGGAATGTTGTAACCGTACACCGCGGCCTCGACATAAAGGGCTAAGAAGGAACATGGGTGGTTTTTAGTCAGTAGAAGTCTGCCCAAGAGCGAAAGGGGTTATTTGATGATTTTTCACCCGCCAAAAAAAAGGGAGTAAATTTGCTTAAAAATATTTTTTCTAAAGGTCTTTTTATTTATTTTTCAACCAATAATACCATTTGCTATAGTTCGATTTGCAGAAAAAATACTAGCACTGTGAAACACATACGATTTCCGTTTCAAATACGGCACCGCGCTAGTCACTCGGTTTTTGCATTTCCTTGATTACCGGTAGTGACCACATACCACTAATCAGGTGAACTAGTAATCGGTTTGTCAAAGAAATTGACGCCGTACATACTATCTATATTTAGGTTGTAAATGCGAAAGTTACTGTGTTTTAATACTTTTTTTTACTCATTTCTTGACTTACTGGGGCTGTTTCATTCAGATGTGTAAATCATACTTTTGAGACACAATAATCATTTTTCTTGTGCCTCCCTAACGGCTGAACAGATATGGATGAAAGCGAACGGATAGACTACAACTTGGGTTAGGGTAGGGCACAGGGTACTTGTTTTTTTATTCCTGTAGTTATTAATCACAAGAACAGACAGGCGAAGCCACGCGAAACACAGTTGGAAATCATTTTCCCCTTAGGTGTCCCTATTGAATCAGTTCAAGATCCCTATTATATACTTAGAACCTAAATTAGAATCAGTTGACAGGCGAGTTTCTTAGTCCGTAGTCATCAGTGTTAGAAGTCACAACATCACGCCTGTAATATTCAAAGCCTAAGGCAGATGTACCTGTGCTTTCATCATCAGCCTATAATGTTCCCACTGCAGGGAATCAGGCCTCCTCTCTAGGAGAGGGATGGGCTACACCACGCAAGCCCAGTGCGGTTGGACGTTGTCGCATGTCTTCGAATTTTTTGGTTTTATGACATGTTTTTTTGGTTTCCTCATAATGTTTTCCGTCACCGTTTTGAGAACGAGCGGTGTTGAAATAAATAACACAAAGTAATGTGCCTGCCTGGGTTCGAACCCACGACTAACTGTTCGTTAGTCGTAGCCGCCAGCACTGGGCCACCGCTGCGCGCTGCTCTGTAAAGAGGGAGCTTACTGCCATACTGAGAAATTCAATAACACGCACGAGTACAAGCTAGAGGGCACATCAATTCAGCGGGTAGAGGGGGTACGCGACCTGGGTGTACGTCTGAACACTGAGCTAACATTTCGTGACCATATTGTAAATGTTTGTAAGAAATCATACAGAAGTCTGGGTTTCGTTCTTCGACGGGCATCGGGTTTTACAAATATAAAAGCAGTTGAAGCATTGTATAATGCGCTTATAAGGTCTCAGCTTGAGTGTAATGCTGTCATATGGGCTCCGCATGAGACTAAATATAGTCTTATGTTGGAGCGCATACAAAACAAATTCACAAGATTTTTATACAAGAAACTTTACGGTGTCTATCCTTTCTATCCGTTGATGTACCCCACCTTATTCGTTATCGGTATGGTCGGGTACAACAAACTCGAGACAAGGAGGGACCTAGCGATAACTACATATGTATTTAAAATGTTGCGTGGTAAAACATATAATTCCGGTGTTTTGAAGGAGATACGTCTGAATGTGCCTGACAATTATGTATTGCGGCGCCGGAAGCCACGGTTACTAGCGGTGCCTCACGCACGAACCAACTTGCTCGGCAAAGCGCCACTGACGCGCGCCTTGCACGCACTGAATGACACTGCTGACAGAATCGATTTATTTTCCTGCTCTCTGAATGAATTCACAAAAACAATGTTGTATGTGTTGTGTTATTTAAGATAGTTTTAATTAAGGACCGCACTAACGCATTAGGATTTCCTGTAATGTTAGTTGTGTTTGTGATAAATAAATAAATAAATAAATAAATAAAACTCAGCAATCAGACCGCCCGCGCCAGGCCGAAATGTGTTTACGACGTGGTACTTAGACAGTCGTAGTCAAACTACCATCAAAATCAAAATCAAAATATTTTTATTTCACATAGGCCTACATGGGCACTTATAAAACGTCGGTAAAAAGGGGCACGGTTCGGTGCATTTGTCGATTCCTAAGGAGAAGAACCGGAAAGAAACTCCAAAGGTTACTCTTTTAATCTTTTAAAATCGTTTGGGTTAACAGTAAGGTATAATACACACATGAAGACCATGCAGATTAATGTCTGAGATGGTACATGATGATACATCGTAAACAATTCTCTACTATAAGAGGTTAGTAGTGTCACACACGTAACGACTAGGTGGCACCGCTCTAATTTGATATCGATATACAGGTTAGTAAATTATTAGTTTGATATCAATAGTCGGCCTTGTGTATCATTTTAGTGTTGTATTATTTTGCTATCTGCTTTTGCAATCCTAGTAGCGTTGATTAGATTAACTTCGTATTTACTTTGTTTTTAGATTTGTACTAAATATGAGATAAGCGGTTTAATTTCCTGTTTGGTTCGAAGTTTTATACAGGGCCGTGTTCGGTTATTATCCCAACCGAATACAATAGGGGATCGGACTGACTCGAAAAAATATGATTCTGTTTAGTCCGTCAGCTAGATTATCGAAAAATATTGGATAAGTACGTGTTTTTTGTTTTATCAAATTAACAAAAATTTACGAAGATAAAACGCGTCAAAGATCATCTATGGAGGCTTTTGAATTGTTACGTCACTTTCCGGTAAAAAATGGGCACGGGTTTTGAAGCACTGTTTCGTCTTTATTTTTTGTTTACGTGAAAAATACAAAAAAGTGTGTTCAATATTTTATGGAAATCTGCCCTTATAAAAGGTAATTTTTTTAACAGGAGCCAAGGCGCCGCAGCCCATGACTCGCCGATGCTGCGTACAACCCAGTACGACCTAAACTGGCTGAACGAGCCCCAGTTTGTGGGTAGCTTCGAAGACGACCAGTTCGTCTACTTCGTGTTCAGAGAGGTCGCTGTGGAATTCATGAATTGTGGGAAGGTAAGGAATAGTTATTACTAGCTGTAAAATAATCCCACGGGAAGATAAAATCGGGATAAAAACTATCCTATGTCCAGGTAATCCAGGTAAACTATATGTGTATCAAATTTTTGTGTATCCAAATCCGTTCAGTAGTGTTTACGTGAAAGGGTAACAAATATGCATACTTACAAACTTTCGCCTTTATAATATTAGTAGGATTAGAAGGATAGGATGATATCAGCAAGACAAGATGTTTACATAATAATGCGCGTATTTGTGACGTCATAGAACGTCCAGTGGAGAATTACTCGGAATTATTATTGCTGTGCATTATTCTTGTAGCCGTAGAATTTAGAAAGGAAGCGAAATAAAAACACCTCGTGTTTCTTTGACTCAGTAAAGATTTGCTTAATCATTAAACGTCTCTGAGTGCGGCAGATAGACTTTGACTTCACTACCGGCGTTATCACAGACGATGTGTTTTGAGTTTGCGTTCCGCTTCACCAAAATCACGCTACATAAATAACAAATTGTAAATAAGTTATTATTTAGAAAATTAAACAACTACTTCACAATGTTTCTTTGATGATTCAAAGAAACATTGTGCCTAGAAACAAATGCCTTTGTGTTGATACACAAGGCATTTTATTAACAAAAAAATATGGCTTGAACCTTGATCCAAATTGCAGGTTAACCAGAACTCTCAAAAACGTAGTTCACAAGAGTAATCTTGAAGGGTTCCAACGTTACTAAGTGATTGAGCACCGACTTGGTGAACATTTCCTCTTGCGAAAGCACCAGTAATTCATTGACCACCACAGTAGTGGTGTTCAAAGTTGCTTTAAGGCAATCACTAGCTTAATGCTTAATGCTTTATATTTTAAGCTAGCTTTTTTATATCATGCTTTTTTAAACGCGTAGGCAGATCATGATGCCACTCACCGCGCTTGCTTTAAGTCAAGTGACTTAAAGCAAGCGCGGTGAGTGGCAGCATGCTATAAAAGAATATTACATCGCGTTTATGAATTACGATAAAACAGAACCGTTAAAAATACAATGAACTTTCCTTCATACTTTCCAGGCTTAGGACTGTCTATAATTGAACAAATGTTATTATGAAATAAAATAAGTTAGTATTACGTATTTATTTACGTAACTATATTACGTATTTATTTACGTGTATTACGCCCGTCCCGCCCGGCCCCTGCTTAATGCTTATTCATTGCTTGTTGCTTTTCGCGCGACCGACAGAGACAGAGAGTGCGATGTAAAAGCAATAAGCAAATAGCAACTTGTGAGAGCCACGATACCATTTGCTTTATGATATGTGTATTAAGCACGGTGCTTTATTTTGCTATATGATATATTAACCACCACTACACCACATTACTGTTTCTATATTTATAACCCCTATAGCGACATAACGACAGTTCAAAGTCCCTTGCCTAAGATAGTAGGTTAATATGCTAGTTACATTAGGGACCCTCGGGTGTTAATAAGAAAAGTGTCTCATATAATGATACTGTCGTGTATCTCCCCTCATTATGTCAACGCTGCCAGTTTGCCAATTGTCTTTGTAATTCTTTGATGTGTCGCTGTTATTCTTCTGTAGAGAAGAAAAAGATTTCGTGGCCAGAAAATAAGAGCTGCGTGTATCGAACAACAAGGTTAAGGAACTTACCGAGACGCCTCTCTCCGTGCTTCGGTAGTTGTAAATCTATTAAAGAAAGACATTGTAGTATTTTAATGTACTGAAGTCTGCACATTTACCCAGTTATGTTTAAGTCCAAGTTTTAAGGAGCGAGCTTATTAGCATTCATCATCATCATCATTTCAGCCGAAAGACGTTCACAGCTGGACATACGCCTCTCCCAAGTGTCGGCACATTGACCGATCCAAGGGATCCCCGTAACCTGACACGCTGGCAGGCTATTAGCGTTAACCAGCACAAAACCAGACAAGGCGGCAGCTATGAAATCACAGATCAGGTGCTAACCAATACATTTTTAATCCAGATAATCTACTCCCGAATCGCGCGCGTTTGCAAGAACGACCCTGGCGGTTTTCTGGTGATGAAGGAAAGCTGGAGCACGTTCCTCAAGGCTCGGCTGAAGTGTTCAGTGCCCGGAGACGTGCCTTTCCACTACGATGAGGTCCAGAGCGTGGAGTACCTGCCTCAGGAGAAGATACTTGTGGCTACGTTCACTACACCCGCGTTAGTATTTTTATAAAATCATCACGACTGCGTTCCTGAAAGGGTTAAGCAAAGGCAGCACGAGCATTAATATACTTACTTATTAGATACCTGGCAAAGTTCAAAAGCTATTTTCTTGGGAAATAAATGTTTCTGCTTTGAGATAAGATATTTCGTAAAACTGTGGTTTACAAAATGTTTTGTACGTGCATACAACGGTGTACAGTCACTGTACACCTCTGCTAACTGCACTTTAAAGTCCTACGTAACAGGGAGCCAAACTGTTTTATTATATCAACATCAACCCCGCGTGTCGGTCTTCAGGTTTAGTCGTGCTTGCCTGAGTTAGATGGGTGGCCACCTATTGCATGCGAGTCCGTGGTGATCTGAAAATCGTACCCCTTTGTAAGACTTTCAGACCACTGACTATCTATAACTACTACCGAAGATCTATAAAGGTTGTAAAAGTACCCGCAAACGAAGGCCACTTGTTCTCCCCACCACTGCGATATTTTTTTTGTTCTAGACCATACCTGGGAACCCTCTAGTTACGGAGATATTGGGGGTCGAAGTTCCAAATTTTTTACAACTGTTTTTGTAAATACTAGTTTTTCATGTTATTTTACTTAAATTACCTCCATGACCCGTTTATTATTCAAAGCATCCACTAGCACAATGTTTTAAGAGTGCTACATTGATTTTTGACCCCAAAAAAAAAGTCGTTTCCCAGCAATAATTTTTGCGTGGGGTTACTTAGTTTGATGTACAGAATACTTGGTTGACGTTTGCGTGAAGGGTTTATTTACACCCTGTATAAAATGGCTGCCAGGACCAATAGCTTAAAGTGCTTTCCGAAGCACGGAGGTAAGCAAACTCGGTATCTAATGAGTGGTCACCCATCCACAGACTCAGATTCTAAGCAATAGCGGCTTAGTCTAAAGATCGACCCGAGTGGTTTACTTAATTACTAAAAGCCTCGTTTTTTCCACAGGAACAGCATTGTAGGCAGTGCCGTATGTATCTACAGTATGTCGGATATCCACGCGGCGTTTGAAGGTCCGTACAAAATGCAGGACCGGCCCACGTCCACGTGGGAGCCACGGTCGCCTTCCAAGCAGGCTAGGGACCATTTCAAATGTGTTCCTGATTCTAGGTTAGTAACTAATAAGAAACCAGAGACTACACTATCACTTTATAGCAGCAATATTTTAATATATAATTTTGTAAGAAGCTACTAGTTACATTGATATAAAAATGTTAATGGTTCTTAAGGTATAACCTGTTGCAATTATTTTAATTTTCATATAATTTTAGGTGACGAGCTATTAGTATTTTTTTAATTTTATCTGGCTTTATTTGGCACCTATGTTTTGTGTGGAACAAAACATAGGTGCCAAATAATGCCAGATGGCATTGTCAGGTGCCATGTAAATTTATGCCAGACAAGCTCTAGACGTGAACACTTGTAATTGGCTGTCAGATTATCATACTGTTGTTTATCACTATTTTATATAGCTGGAAGTCTTCCAAAGCCTTTAAATAAACATTACTACTTCAAGATTAGTGGTGACCCCAAAGTAGTGTCCTAGGGGTATTGTTAACTTCAGCAGTATTTTTTTTTATAAATGTTGAGTGACTTTATTGTTTTCTACGGTTAAACTTTAAAGTTAATAGTCAGACAAGCATAATAAAAGGAAATTCATGAAACCTTATTTTTCTCTCCCTACCAGAATCCATGAAGCAATAGAATACCACCGCTATCACCTAATGTACGAATCAGTCCAACCAGTCTCCGGAGAACCGGTCTTCAAAGTAACATCAGAGCGATTCACACACGTTACCGTCGATGTTACCAACGCTAAAAACGTTGAGAAGCAACTCGTTGCGTACGTGGCAACACAGGCCGGCAATGTGCTGAAGTTGGCAGTACTGCCCAAGCTGGATGGCGCGTGTTTGGTGGAGCGTTGGAAACTTAACGGCAAGAATAACACCTTTGAGGTTCTGACTATGCAGTTTGTAAAGGATACTGTGAGTATTTCTTTGTCGTGATTCTTACCATGAGTTTTATAACACTAGTTGTGCCCGCGGCACCGCTCACGTGACCGCCTATTCTTTCGGCATTGTCAAAGTTTATGAAAAAATGCAAAATATAGATGCAAGTCATGATCTATCCTGAGTCCCAACGGTTTTTCATCATTTCAACTAAAAAACGTCCCCTTCTGGACATAGGCCTCCCCCAGGTGTCGACACATTGACCAGACCCGTGCGTATCGCATCCCTCGGATCCCTGCATTCTACACCAGATGCACGCTCCACCAATTGGGAGGCCTTTCAACGCAACGTCTTCCGTTTCGCGGTCGTCACTCTAGAACTTTTTGAACTTTCAGCTCTGCGAGCAATGTGTCCTGCCTACTATCACTTAAGTTTGAGAATTCTTCGGTTAATATCATTAATTAATTTTGTAACAATCACATTTCTCGTTACAGATGTCAGTATACATAGGCGGAGAAGTAGGCGTGTTCCGCATCTCCGGCGCTCGCTGCGCTCGCTACAGCAGCCGCTCGGGCTGCTTGCTGGCTGGTGACCCTCACTGCGGGTGGGACGACGCCAGGGAGCTGTGTGTGCCCGCTGCCGGCCGGCTGGGGGACCCGGCCTTCAAGCAGGATACTAGGGCTTGTGCTGCTGTTGATGCTCCCGGTAAGACTTGCAGCGTTATTTACAACGCTGATCGGAGCTCGTGGCTTATAAGAACTGCCTATCGGGTCGATCTTTAGATTAAGCCGCGCATGACTAAGTTGGTCTGTGAATGTATGAGCGCTCAATGCATACCAAGTTTCCTCTGTGCCTCGAATAGCACGTTAAGCTGTTGGTCCCGGCTGCCACATATAAATCTTTGGCAGTTGCTACAGGTACTCAGTGACCTAAACGTCTGACTGACGTTTGTCTTACCAAAGGATATCGTATTAGCTAGTATTAACTGGGTGGCTGAGGTCAGATAGACAGTCGCTTCATGAAAAATACTGGTATTCGTCTGCATCCGGTTAGACTGGAATCCGACCCAAACATAGTTGGGAAAAGGCTAGGCATTTGATGATGGTGATTCTTTGTTCCAGTGGACGGCGGTTGGTCATCGTGGTCGGAATGGGAGCCGTGCATGCAGGACGGCACCTCGATGTCGTTGTACGACGACAACAAGCCCGACATGTGTATGTGTCGGACGAGACGTTGCGACAACCCCAGACCGGCTTACGGGGGACTAACTTGTGAAGGTATGTCGTTTTTTGACTTCTCCTTTAACAAAGACCCTTTTTTTTTGAGGGTGAGAAATCCTTAAATTTCTTTTCTTTTTCTTTTTTTTTTTTAAAAACGTTGCCCCACACTAGGAATTTCTCCTGTATCGTGGGTGCGTTCACAAACATTTAACTCACATACACAAATACCCAGACCCGGAACAACTATCTGTAGGTCATACAAATATTTGCTCCGTGCGGGGATCGAACCCGCGACTCGCAGCGCAGCAGTCCATTGCTTGAGCCACTGCGCTAACCGTGCCGTCAAAATGACTCCTTCCGCTCTGGGCTGAGTGGAAGGGAGGGAGTGTCAGACATTTACGGACTAAAAACCACCCATGTACCCTCTTAGTCTTTTGTGTCCGGGGCCGCGGTATCTCTTTCTCTATGCGCAGTCCCGACGGGATCCTGACATCGTCCTTTGGTTAGAGTTGCATTATTATAAAATATATCAGTTTAGCAATAGCCAATAATATTGTTTTTTCCTTCTTCAGGCGCCAGTATATCAGTGACAAACTGCACAGTGCACGGTGGCTGGTCCAGCTATTCGGGCTGGTCGAAGTGTTCGGCATCGTGTGGGATCGCCATCAAGTCACGACGCCGCACCTGTACTGCACCAGAGCCCAAGTTCGGCGGGAGAGTCTGCGTAGGGCTGGATATTGATGATGTTTATTGTAATCTGCCGCCTTGTCCTGGTTAGTATTTATTAAATACTTAATTATGACTAGGCTAAACGTAACAAGAAACAATATAAACTATCCTTAAAACAAATTATAAAAGGGCAGTCCTTCAAACCACAATTATGTTACTAATTAAGTCCATTTCCCTCAGATCCAAACCTAGCAGCAGTAGACGGCGGTTGGTCAGACTGGGGCTCCTGGTCCACTTGCTCCGGCACCGGAGGGTCTGGCTGCGGGCCCTCGGGCGGGTGGAAGGAGCGGCGCCGGGAGTGCAACAACCCTCTGCCCAAGAACGGAGGGGCGGAGTGCGAGGGTATTAGTACTGAACGACTACCCTGTGATATGGCACCTTGTGAGGTTCGGAAGGCGACTGCTTGGACACCTTGGGTGCAGATACCTGGTACGTGTTTTATCCTCCTTTACTTTTTTGTTGGTAGTAAATCATCAAATGATTCCGCTCTGGGCGGAGCGGAAGGGAGTCAGACTTCTACTGACTAAAAACCACCCATGTTCCTGCTTAGCTCTTTGTGTCCGTGGCCGCGGTATCTCTTTCGAACAACCCGTGGTTAAAAACGCTTTCGATCCTGTAGCTTAAATATCCAAATGAAAAGCTTGCATAATCTACCTAAAAATAATGCGTTTACTTTGTAAGCAGTATGTTACGGTTCACAATCTTTTGACAGTTTACAATCTCACGAGATATATTATAATTTATAATCTAACGGTATTTACTACGGTTTAACTTTTAAAAGTGATCCAAGCTCACTAGCATTTTATAAGCTATTCTGTGTCGTTACTTCAGGAGAAAATCGCTTTCGAACAATGCTAAGTGTATACATATTTCTTTTGTAATCTCAAACCAATGTAGATTTACTTTTTAATTATTGATTTGTGTCTGTAGTTATTAACTTGCACCTTACTATTGTATTGAGTCTGGTTCTTCTAACCAATCTAACAGACAGATGTGTGCTGGGGAGTTTGTTCCGCCACTTCTTCTTTCCAGCTAAAACACTAGGAAGTGTCGAAGGGTGGGCGTTTTGGGGGACTGTCTCTTGAAAATATGTTAAGTAAAGTAAATTTTGACCTTTGAAAAGTGCTGATTATCAGCCTAGTTTGAATAAATCATTTTGATTTCATGATTTTTAACAGTTATTACAATTGTTCACAGGAAACGGATCGGATGGAAGCTACACAGAAAAGAGATTTAAATTCCAATGCAGAGCTCCGTCACCAGAACAGCTAAAAGTACGTTACTATACATACCATCCTACTGCCTTTATCCCATGGTATTTGGGGTCGGCGCAAAACGTTTTTTTTTCGTTTTTTCTTCCCTATCAGTCGTCACGCTATAATTTATTCCAATTTATTCCATTTTCCGACATATCATTCCTCACATACAGGATCCATCTTTTTTAGGGTTTCATACCCAAAGGGTAAGGCTTTGTCCGTCCGTCTGTCTGTCACCAGGCTGTATCTCAAGAACCGCGATAGTTAGGCAATTAAAAAAAAAATTCATAAAGTATGTATTTCTGTTGCCGCTATAACAACAAATACTAAAAACAGATATACCATGCAACAAACGTAATTTTGACTTCCTCTCTCTCTCTCCATCTACATTTACTTATATTTATCACTCTTTTAGTCACATATGCGATTCATCCCTCCTCATCACATGCCCATAGTATACCACAACAGTCGATTCACTTATAACTTGTCTGTAACTGGCACAACTTTTAAATTTCCTCTAATAAACTCGTTCCTTACTTTATTCATTTTAGTCACACCACACGTCCACAATACCCTACCTAACATATAATTTGTTTGTCCCCAGTTATCTTTAGTCCGTTCAGACGAGCGTTACTGCACGTCTCGCGGTCGCTGCAGCTCGGAGCGTGCGGCAGACGAGCCGGGCTGGGGGGCCTGGGGGGTCTGGGGGGCCTGCAGCGCGCCCTGTGGCGGGGGGCAGCAGACACGACGCAGGCGGTGCTTGAGGGGGCAGTGCGAGGGGGCACAGGATATGCTGCGCGCTTGTAACACGCAGGCTTGTACTGGTGAGTAACTTTTTTTATTTCGGAGGGTAGGAAGTCATCAACAGAGCGGGAAGAGACGAGTGTCAGACTTGTACTAACTAAAAACCACCCATGTTCCTTCTTAGCCCTTTGTGTCCGGGGCCGCGGTATCTCTTTCAAACGACCCACAGCATTAGCATACAGCTCCAGGTAAGATCGAGGTCTATGAACTCCCTTCCGATCCGCCCAGAGCGGGAGGAGGCATTTGCTGATTTCCCATTGTCCAATAAAGGTATAAAACGCATAAATTATCCTTCAATTTATAAGTTTAATCTTCTTTCTACAGGGCAATGGTCGTGTTGGAGCGAATGGAGCGAGTGCAGCGGTTCGTGTAACGACGTGACGGAGAGCGCGAGCTCGGGACATCGCACGCGCACGCGCCTGTGTCTGTCGCCCGAGGGGTGCGCAGACGCAGGCGCCGCGCTCGAGAGACGCGTCTGTGTCAACAACTGTGCAGGTATACACCATCATCTACCTAGCCTTAATCCAACTATTGGGGTCGGCTTCCAGTCTAACCGAATGCAGCTGAATTGACGGTACGGCAGGTGCAGTAGCTCAATCAGTTGACGTTGCTGCGCTATGTGTCGCGGGATCACATCCATAGATCAACCTAGTAGTATTGTTCCAATCTTATTCCCGAACGGGAAGTTGGTTTGAGTGAGTTTATCGCCAATGCAATCTCCCATTGGTAGAACTGGTTGTGAGACTTTCGGACTTGAGGCTGCCTCACTACGGCGGCGGCGACCTCTCGCGCCCGGCTCTGGTGCAAGCCATGGTCCGGGGCGAGGAGGAATGGGACGCCCTCGCCTCCTTCTGCGAAGCAGTGATGCTAGCGAAGGAGGTGGCGGAACGCGAGAGGGAGAGAACCTCTCGTCCCAGCCGCCGCAGGAGGCGCTCCGGGCGTCGGGGGTCTCACGGTGAGTGATAGGCTAACTCACCGTCCGTCCTTCTTACGACGAAAACAGGCCGTGTCGACGGCGCGTTCGTGTTCCACGCGCGCCTCAAAGAGATGTCAGCAACATGGGAGGGGCCCGACAGAGCCGACGCCCGTCGGGGCCGCGGGTTGTCCACTGGTTATCGCGGCCTCGACATAGAGGGCGAAGAAGGAACATGGGTGGTTTTTAGTCAGTAGAAGATAGTCCCTTTCGCTCTGCCCAAGAGCAGAACGGGTTATTTGATGATTTCCCACCCCTCAAAAAACAAAAAAAAGCTGCCTCACTATCGAAAATCAAATCGAAAATAAACTAAGAAAAAGAATAAGAGGTTTTGCGCAAAAGTTTCAGTGTTACTCATCATTCCCTTGCCCTTTTCCCAATTCATTTGTGGTCGGTGTAGCATGACTTCTTCTTCCACACTCCTCTGATTCTTGTCATCTCATGACGAAAGGAGGTGTCTCCTTTCTTATACAGGATCTAAATTAACCCTTCACGCAGCCGTCAAGCAAGCATTCTGTACATCAAACTAAGTACCCCTACGCAAACATTTTTGCTGGGAAACGACTTTTTGTTTGGGGTAAAAATCACACTATACGGTAAAACTTAATGCAGCACTCTTAAACATTGTGCTAGTGGATGCTTTGATTAGTAAACGGGTCATGGCGCTAATTTAAGTAAAGTTATAACCTGCAAAACTAGTAAACAAAAAAATTATCGCAGTGGTGGGGAGAACAAGTGCCCTTCGTTTGCGTTAGGGGTACTTTTACACCCTTTATCACCCATCCACATTCATACTACAGTCATACTTAGTGACAATACGGTCTATACTAAATCTTATTTCTTATTTCAGACTCAGAAGCGGGTTGGGGCGAGTGGGGAGAATGGGGTGCCTGTACGAGCGGGGAGCGGATGCGGAAGCGATCGTGTCTAGCGGGAGCGTGTGTGGGAGCGCAGCTTCAAGTCGCCAGATGTCCTGTTGACGACGATGATATGGACAATGGTATGTATTAAACAGTGTGTTAGGTTAAACGAGGGATATATTGAAGGGGTATTCAGTATTCGATTCTCGTCCGAAATATGTAAAAAAAACTATAACCTTTACTTTGTGACGTAATTGTGCTACGCTCTCCAAGATCTCACTTTCCTAGACGTTTCTTTTTTCGCCTTTGTCCTACGGCAGTTTTAAAATATGAAGGGAAAATGGAATATACCTAAAAGTCATTGACCAGCGCACATTTTTTGTAATACCTAAGCCCTTGGAAAAAAGTGTAAAAAAAAACTTTTATTAATGTCATGTAACTTTTATTAATATATTGCGGGTTTCAAGGTATCCCTTGTTTAAACTAACATTCTGTATATCATTGGACGCGATATCAAGTGCCCCATAGTTTGTGGGGCAAGATGAAGAAACACTTTATTCCAATCAATCTATTTGTTATCAATGACATGTTTACCTAGCTGCTATGTGACCCACTGATAAATGATCTAGTAGCACTAACGTTCTCTCGTCAAATATGATATGTATAATGTTGATGGAAGCTTTGATAAAACTAATATAACATCATAACCTAAGAAAAGGCTAAGCAGATGATATAATAATGTAGTTAAACCTTTAAAAACTCAAATAAATATTGTACTTTATTTGTTTTTGTACCTTCTCTGTACATTAAAAAAAAAAACTCATTTTTAACAGAACTATACGCGATGCCAGCTTACAGTCAAAACGTAGAGATGGCGTCTTTCGTCACAATGTCCGACAACAGCACGCTCAGCTTAGGCAGTATCATCGGCTGTGTGGTCGCTGCCTTTGTCATGGGTAAGTTGTTAAATTTACTACGTAGTTCGTTGTGTATTGACTAGATGGCGCTAGTTGTGGCGTTGTGGGTATCGAAGTTGTTTTTTGTTCTTTTTGTATTTATTTTTAGGCTTATTGGAACTTGTCAGTTATTGATTATTTAGTTTATATTATTTACTACATGTTTAATGATTTTTGCTAGTAAAATTATCATTGTTTTGGGAATTATAGCGAAAAATTCTAGATTGCGCAAGTAAAATTTTCGCCTAGCTAAGTAGACTGCTGTAATTTCAAGTTCGTCGGTTGTGTCTATTGAAAGGAGAGACGGTTAGCACTCCCCTTGACAAGGATGGAACACAAAATTGGTTAAGGCACAACTTGACCACATTTTTTAACATATCTCTTTTTGACTATTTTCAAATATTACTTGGGAATATTAAATGTTACTTACAACTTTACTGTTGTTAGTATTATCTTCAAAAACTTACTATATTAGTTTTACAGACTTTTTAAACTAAGTTTTATTCAATTTAGATTTTAATCAACAACTTACACCTGTGACAAAATTAGAGTGAAGAAAAACACCTGGGTTCGATTTCCGGGTCGGGCAAAAGTGTTATTGGGTTTTTCCGTTACGAATTTCGCAGTAGCAGTCACGGAGCCTGTATATGGGCCCGATTGATGGCAAAAGGCTCACCACTTATTACATGGGACTTTCAACATAACTGACATTGGTGTTAACCTAATCTTTCGGGGATATTACAAGCGTGACGTTACTTGTATATAAAAAAAATATGATATAATAATATAATATAATATTTATTTTATTATCAGGCTGCCTAGTCTGCCTAGCGGGCGTGATATTCTGCCAGCGTCGTGGTACGCGAATGCCGTGGAACAAACAGAACCGAGTACCATCCAGTCCTCACTATATCACCGCGAAACAGAACAGCTACGTCACTGTACCGCTGAAGGAAGTTGTGAGTACCCGTAATCTTACTACACTTATATAAATATAAACGGTAGAATCCCGATTATCCGAATCAATTAAAACCAGGGTTATTCCGGATAATCGATTTCGAACTACAATCAAACAATATTAATAACTTTTTATTATTGATTGAGTTTCACACACGTGATTTAGACAATAGGATATAAAAATACCGAGAACAATGAGTCCGGATAATCAGATAATCGGCATTCTACTGTATATTTTTATGATATGAAATGGGCCTATTCTTGAACTCAGTCTTGTCCTAAGGCTAGAGAGAAAATATACGATGGAACGAGCTAATCCAGAAGATTCCTATTTACTCCAATTTAATCTACAACTTTCATCCCCTATTTTCCTTGTCTACATTATAAAAACCACTGTGCAAAAATTTCAGCTTTCTAAATTTCAGCTTAGGCTTAGGGCTTAGGGCGTTGATGAGTCACAGGATCTTTTTTTTTATTTACATTATAGGGTGTAAAAGTACCCTTAACGCAAATGAAGGGCACTTGTTCTCCCCACCAGTGCGATATTTTTTTAATTCTAGACCATACCTGGGAACCCCCTAGTTACTGAGATATTTGGGGTCAAAGTTCCAAATTTTGCACAGCTGTTTTTGTAAAATACTAGTTTTTCAGGTTATAACTTTACTTAAATTACCTCCATGACCCTTTTACTATTCAAAGCATCCACTAGCACAAGGTTTTAACAGTGCTACATTGAGTTTTACCATAAAATGAGATTTTTGAACCCAAAAAAAAAGTCGTTTCCCAGCAAAAAAAATTGCGTAGGGGTACTTAGTGTGATGTACAGAATGCTTGGTTGACGTATGTGTGAGGGGTTAATTTACACCCTGTATTAACGACTCCAATTTGTCCACAGCCCCGCAAAGCGAAACGCCAGCCCTCCTTCACAGGCATAGGCGGGCCCAGCGGGATCCTGCTCTCAAAGAGCAACAACCTTGTAAATGCGAACAATCACAACACTCAAGCGACGACCCCGAAACTGTACCCGAAGGCGATCGCGAACGAATACGACTCGCTCGGCACACTACGAAGACATTCCAACCAACCCAACAATAAAAATAACTTGGATATTGAAGAAGACAAGTTTTATTGAAGAAGACGGATTAAAAAAAAAGGTATTTTTTTTGTACCTATTTGGTAGTTAGGAGGTTGATAAGCAAATGTCAACTTTAACAGCGTAAGAGTAGAGTTGATTGTAGAATGACGTCAACTTTCTATTTTTGAAAGGCTGGATCGAAATGGAATGCATGCATTTTTTGCAACTTAAGCCAATGTCAGGTTTATTAGTATGTGAAAGACAGTTGATTTTACAATGACGTCAACTTTCAGTGAAAAGAACTTTTTAATGGAATTAAGGTTGAAAATCCTTACTTTTAAAGTGTGATGTGTTAGTGTGTTTAAAGCCTGTGATACAAAGTGGGACGATACTTTAAAGTTTGGACTTACAAAAACATTTTCAAGAATATTATTTCTTCTACTGTTTATTTCGCCAGTATATATGAATTTAACTGAGTGACAGTATTTATAAATAATCTAAGGGTATTTTATACTACTCCATATCGACGTACTTCTATGGACAAAAAAGGCAATATCGCCTTTGATGCAGAAAAAAATATAAATAATTATTTATAAAAAAAATCGAATGAGCCTAATCTGAGACTAAATACAGACGCCAACACATCTAGTTACCCGAAACTGTCAAATCCCAATCAACCTTATGCTTTAGCAGTAAAGTTGAAAATCTATTTAAGAAATTTGACGTATTGTAGAAGCTTAATGTGCTAGCGTTTGTACAAAGACGGTACCTTTATATATATTATTTTTTTATTTATTTCAAGTTATTTCCTGTACTGTCAAGTATGTCTTATATCCCTCCAAATTATTGTTATTACTTGAATGAATTTTTAATGCAACATAGTCGATTTTAGACCTTGAAAGCTTCATAAGCACATTTTTACTGTAATTACAAAATTTCAGTAAAAAAATCTGTTATTGAAAAAAAATCTATTTGTCGTCTGAATGTAGACAGAATTATTTTAATGAAATTCAATTCCACATTATATTAAATTTTTGTTTTATAATTATTTTTATGTTAGATATTTTTATATTTTATTGAATGCATAACTTTTCTTAAAAAACATGTATTTTTGTAGACGAATGAATGTTTTTAAACCTATAACTTTATAGGTAGTTAGGTATTAAATGTTTAGTGAAAGTTGTAAATTTTGTGAGCTAGTAACATGTATATGGCGTGTGTTTGCCAAACGCACCATTTTATGGAAGACAGAGTTTAGGTAAACTAGTTTTCTCGATAAAAATAAAAACGATGTGGGATCAGATAATCTCCAATGAAAATTGTGTTTATGTGATGAAAAATGTGGGACATTTTTCTAAAAAAGTTTTAGCAATTGTAACTTTTCTGGGCTCTTGTAAGCCTGATCAAAAGTCTGGTAAAATTTTATATTAACTGTTCTGATCAGCTACGATCAACCAATCAAATCACATCATGCGAGATTGGCTCACAGAATGTAGCCCATCTAAACTGCGTTCAGTGTATTGATGCCACTGACACCTCTTGAACGCAGTTTAGCTGATCGCGTACAGATACTTTGGTGAAACTCGTCCTAAATTAAATAGGATAATAAAAAAATCGAGGGAGAGCTTAAGTATAAGTTAGTATAAGTATTGTGATTAAACTATAGGCCGTAGATAACGAATCCAGTGCCATTCTACTAAAACATGTAAAAATAACCTATTCCCAGTGTATTTTAGTTTTAAAAGGAGTTTGTACGACAAAGCAAAGTATGTGCCATGTAAATAAGTAGCAAGTAGTTTTTATTAAGTAAGCAATTGTAAATAAAATGTAGTTATATTAAAATTAAGAGATAAATTTCTATGTTAAGCAGTACAAATAGTGGTGCCTTCACATACAATAAAAATATATATTATTAAAAAAAGAATACAGATTACATATTTACAATAAATGGCTATTTACATACGATTATTATACTTTACATAGAGAGAATGTATGTATACAAGGTGTAAACCGATCCTTTACGAAGCCTTTAACCAAAAATAAACCAAAATAAGCTAAAATATTGATGGGAGCGAATTTTTCTGGGGTGAAAAATCACTTTTTACGCTAAAACTCAATGTAACAATGCATTCCAGATAAACTGTTTACGCGTATATTAAAAGTAAAGGTTTGACCATAAAAACTATTACTTATTTAAAAAAAAAACTTTCACCTCCAATATCTCCGTAAGTAGTAGGTTCAAAAGTAAAATAAAAAAAAAATAAGTACAGAACAAAAAAAATATAGCAAGGTCGGACAGAATAAGTGCCCTTCGGCTTCGTTAAGGGACCATTTACACCCTTTATATAACTTGTTGAAGGTATTTCGACATTTTGAACGACTCATGTTGAGTCAATATAGACAAGTGTGGTTATTCTTATTTGTATGTGAATTTTTATACTTTTGTATTTTTTTATTTTGTAACTGATATCGCGTTGAGGCTTGTTTACACTTTAGTGTTAGTAAAACACCTGTAAAGGTGTAAACTAGACTTTAGAAATGATTGCAATTGTGTCTTAATTTACGTTCATTCAGTTGCCAGAAAAAGCTCATGTTTGATGGTGGAGATTCAATTAATAACAGTGTAAAACACTACGCACGACGACCTATCAAGATAACCAAATCAGCTGATCACTAATTGTATGGGAAGCTCATACAAAGCGAGTTCAGGTTATACTGGATATCTATATCTTGATGGGTTGCCCTGTGAACAATCAGTGGCCTTAGCTGACGCCACTTCTTACACTACTTGCCCCCTTTTTTTATATGATGGGTCAGGTAATGCCGGACACTGACTGTACGACCGTTTAAAAATGACGGTACTAGCGATCAAAAACAAATTAGACCATTGTTACGTTAAGTGCCTGTTTCACCACCTACGATTAAGTTCCTGTTAATTTACCCACTTGGCACACTTGTCATACAAATTTTGTCCTAGTTTTTTTTTAGTAACTTGAGGCTATTCGGACATCGTGAAATAGGCCCTAAATCAATTTCTTATCTGATTAAAATACAATCAACTGCGGGTTGTTCGAAAGAGGACACAAAGGGCTAAGAAGGAACAAGGGTGGTTTTTAGTCAGTAGAAGTCTGACACTGCCTTCCACTCCGCCCAAGAGTCCGGGAGGAGTCATTGATGATTACCCGCTTCCAAAAAAACTAAATATCTACGGTTTATCGCGCTAACATTTCCCTAAGTAGTTCGATCTGTCGAAACGCTTCTACGTCTAAAGGGCGCACTTGAGACGTTTCACATAACATTAGCTATAAGTGTATCATGATTGATGGCTTCTGAAGGTCAAACAAGACTGATGGAACTGTAATATTTTATGACGTCGTGTCAGGGATGGCCAACGTACTGGAAACTACGTGATAATTTTGCTGCCAATATCTGCTTACATTTCCTGAGATAACTTAAAATTAATAATGAAAATAGGCTCGCCTTCGATTACATGGGACTTAGTCATAATAGTATTAGGTACACTCTGAGAGGTACGTACACTCACGTGACTCACGGAAAATAACAGCTTTTTACTGAATGTAGGTATATTAAAGTAGGTATGTACTATACTTAAAATAATTAAAAAAAAAAAACAATTTTTGTCTAGGGCTCCGTGCAAAAAAATTAAAACAATTTCAAGGGTTAACGGATTCAGATGGGGAAATAATATTTTTATAATAACTTCATGCATACGAAGGGCACGAACAGCTAGTATAAAACAAAATCCAAATCGGTTCATGGGTTTAGGGGCTACTATGACACAAACAGACACGACAAACTTATGACACCCCGTCGTTTTTGCGTCGGTGGTTAAAAATGGACGTTGAGATATTTTTTTTGTGACTACATAATTATTTAGATTCCATATACTTCCGTATAATTATGTTAGTGGTGTGCCACCCAAAGAATGCTAGCCTTGGGTTCGCCATCCCTGACATAGTGTACAGTCTGACGGCAGACATTAGGGGACCTTGGTTATTGTCTTATAATATTGATTCATTTATGAAACAAAACTGTCATTATGGGAAGTCGTGCTGTAGTTTAAATGGCTAAGTGTCAGGCTTTGTGTTCTTACAACAAACATTTATTTGTTGTGATCTAAACTTACGCTTCACGAAGCCGTCAACCGGGCATTATGTACAGTACCCTGCAAAAATCCATGGACAGATCAGAAATAAAATCGTGTGAAGCCAGAAATGACGCCACCTAACGTAAACTAGTTATCGACTAATAAACGTTCACAGGAAAATAGACACATCAAACTAAGTAATCTTACACAAAAATTTTGTAGTACCTAACGGTAGCACGTTTTACTGTTAACCTTAATGTAACACACTCAAAACATTGTGCTGATTGTTGCTTTAAATAGTACAGGGATCTTGAACGTATTGTTAGTTACTGTAACATTAAAACTTTTTTTTAAACTTGGACATGTTCCCAGGTATGGTCTAGAACAAAAAAAAAACGCAGTGACGCCGAGACCAAGTCTTCGGTTCCGTTAAGGGTATATACCTATATATCCATTATAAAAATCAGTAGAATCTATCTGAACAGAAAAGCGATGCTATCTTGCAAACAAAAAACTAAACTCAGAAACTGCAAAGACTTCTAAATTAAACCTCATTCATTAAAACAAATTAAACCTTATAAACATCAGACCATCGTCCCCTATTGCGCCCAAATTGTGCTCTGAATGGGTACTAGTTCTCCATTAACGGTATAGAATGTGAGTAGATGGGAATACAATGAGTTTCACTTAGACCTTCCTGTAAACGATGTAATTCTGGCGCAGACGGCGGATCGTTCGCACTTTTGTTATAGGCACGTTTATTGAAAGTGTTCCCAGATTTCGGATTGGCACATTGGATGTTTGCTACCCATAATAATAATTTATTATATTTAAATATATATTATATTTAATATAATATATTTAGTAGCCATTAGACTCAGTTTTTGCTCAGAAGACGATTTACATATCATACCTATTGCAACTAACATATGAAGAAAAAGGAAATTTACATTTTCATGTGCTCTAAACGTTGCACAAATAGGCACATTCATTTTCGAGAAATTCGTAATTTTAAAACAAACATACGCGTCGCAAGAGAAACTTATTTTCAAAGTCAGTTGAAAATAGAAAAAACAATGCTAAGTCATTTAAATAATGGCATCATACACAATAACGAGACGTGGTTTACCTACCACAAATAAAATCTTACAATTTTCTTGTATGAAAAATTCTCATATTTGTACGAGAGATATTGGCAGAATACAAATATTCTTGAACAGCAGCCCTCTAACATAATTCATCGAAGCTTTTCATTTCGACTATTGATTTAACTTGAAAGAAACATTGACTTTTCAACTGAAAGGTCAAAAATATCTTTGATTCTAGAGAACCAAGCGGTATCATTAGTATTTCAATCTTATTTTATC
This sequence comes from Diarsia rubi, assembly GCA_932274075.1. Lineage (NCBI taxonomy): Eukaryota > Metazoa > Arthropoda > Insecta > Lepidoptera > Noctuidae > Diarsia > Diarsia rubi. The sequence goes on from OW026433.1 coordinate 8,388,271, forward strand.
TACGACTAATGAAGATTATACATTGAAATTGCAAGAACAGGGAACGAGCGTAGAATTTAAACGACTACGCACTGAACAAATTCTCAAGCTGAGTCAATAATTGTCGTCTTTTCTAGATAAATACGACGATTCGTTGCATTTATTCATTGAAAATTACAATAAAATTATTCACAAGAAAATACAGAAGGGAAAGGTGCGCTCGTTATTAACAAAGCCCAATGTTTTGGTTGGTGGGATATCTTCAAATTACTCCTCCCGCTTTGAGCGAGGCGAAAGGGAGACTTCAAACTTCTACTGACAAAAAACCACTCATGTTCCTTCTTAACCGAATATGTTCCGGGGCTGCAGTATCTCTTCCGTATAACCCGCATCCCTAACAAAGTCCGTAATCTCTGACATAACTATTTGACCATTATGAGTGAAACTCATTGTTATAGCTGTGCTAGAATCTTTCGGCAATTCTTGGCGTTGATGTGGATTATTCTTTTTACAAAAAAAAAATGGTTTACAAACCGCAGTGCCTTCTGTTGCATAGCATTCCATTGTAAATATACTGATCTCTCATTTCACGAGAAGCTCATTCAAAGCGAGGTCAGATGATGATGACATGTATAGTTTGATGCGTCCCCGTGTGTACGGTCCTATCAATATAATTTAACCTTCAAGCTTCACAGACAAAATTACAATTAATTTTATTCTATAAATGGGAAGTTACTGTTCGCTTACTGTTGTTAAAGATAACATAATTCTGAAAGGACTGTATAACTTGTTTGCTGTCTTTAATTCTATCATATCATTATTATTTAAGAGGCTTTTTTTATCTCAATAACTCACCGATTCGTGTCTAAATCTTAGAGATTGTTATATACTTGTGATTTGTACTTGATGCCTTAGTTATTTCTATTCCTAAATGTTTAACTATGTAAAATGTTTATATAAGACGCTGTACATTGTTATTAAGCTAATTACTTAAAATAACAATAAAGACTGTCGGATAATATTGATGAAAGTTTTTTTTTTCTATAATATCCTTCATCCTCATAAGTTTCTTTTTACCTTACTTTAATTTTTTACCTTAATTTATAGGCACTGAAAATTATTATAGCTTTAGTGGTTCTAGTTCACTTTTCTCATCGTTTTTAACAAAAAAATCCACCCTTTTATTCGCATAGCGTATTTGCAAAGGATAAAACAAACATCTCTTTCGATTAAAACATAAATAATTTATCGTTTCTTCGACATTTAGAGTTGTTTATTCTGATAATCGGGTTGAGTTGTGATAACAAGGTTCATACATTTTAATGAGATACATAGAACCTATTTATGTTGAACGTAGGCGAAGTAAACAAAAATACCTGGCCGAGTGAGCATCGATTGAGGTCTTGGTAAAGATTAGAACCAGCTTAGAATATTTTAGTTAGATTTTCGTGAGCATGTTTTACATTATGGTAAGTCAGGTCGAGGTACTCTTTTTTTTTTTTTTGGCGGGTGGATAATCATCGGATAACCCCTCCCGCTCTTGGGCAGAGCGAAAGGGAGTGTCAGACTTCTACTGACTAAAAACCACCCATGTTCCTTCTTAGCCCTCTATGTCGAGGCCGCGATAACTAGTGTAGAACTCGCGGCCAGGTCGAGGTACTCTTAGGCCTCATTTACGGAGACGCGGGACGTCGCGCGGCGCGTTGTGCGTTTTTAATTCAAGCACATGGCGATGTTTAAAAACGTTAACGATTTCAAACGACGATGATGAGGCAGATGATGTTATGTCCACTTCAATTCTAACCAGCTGCAGCTGCATATCAGTATTTTACATGGAACTACTGCCTATCTGACCTTCACAACACAGTTAGTGTTGGGTAATAGCTACTCTTTGGTAAGATTGGTTGTCAGACTTTCAGGTCACTGACTACCTGTAACGACTACCAAAGATCTAAATATGGCAGCCAGGACCAACAGCTCACAACTTAGGACCCAGTAATATTAATGACAACAATATCCGTGGTGCTAGGCAACTGGGCTTATCCCAGTTGTATGCGTCCCTGTGTGCCTATTGGCCTTGTTCTTTTCTGTCTCCTGCTGATATGGAGGGAAGTGGAAATTTCTGCTTTTCCTACTCCTCCGCTATTCTTTTCTGATTAATTTCGTTGCGGGATCCAAGACAGTCAAATCATTTCTCTGGGACTTCGTCGAGCTTCATTGTCTCGGCGCTTTTCTTGTGGTCGCCACTGTTGATTCTGGCTTACAGAAGTTACAGTGGTTTGGGAATAGTGCGGCGGGCTTGTCCCATTCAAAAAAAAAAAAAAAGCCAGGACCAACGTGTATGTAATGGTGACCCATCCACAGACTAACCTAGGTAAGCGCGGCTTAACATAAAGATCGACCCGGCAGTTATTATTAAGCCAGGAACAGCTGTGTCTAATTCCTTTTCACGGTGTGCCTACATTCCTCAGTCTGTGTATAACTGTCCTTTTGTTTTGCAGGGTAGGAAATCGTCAACTGTTATTGTAAATATTGGATCCTAAGGATGGTTTGATCTTCCGGCTGTGGGTTGTACACAAGTTACCGCGGCCTCGACATTTAGGGCTAAGAAGGAACATGGGTGGTTTTTAGGCAGTAGAAGTCTGACACTCCCTTTCGCTCTGCCCAAGAGCGGGAGGGGTTATTTGATGATTTTCCACCCGCCAAAAAACAAATAAAATAGGATGGTTTGATCTAAATATTAGATGTCGGTGTAATGGTTTATAATGTAAACGGTGCGAGCGTTTGAAATGACTACCATCATCTGGGGTTACGTGGATATAATATCAAGAGTACCGGTAGGCTAGGTATGAGAAGGGCAAACTACATTGTTTTTTTTTTGGATGTTGAGTGGATAGTCATAAAATGACTCTTCCCGCTCTGGTGGGAGCGAAAGGGAGTGTTAGACTTCTATTGACTAAAAACCACGTATGTTCCTTCTTAGCCCTTTGTGTCGAGGCCGCAGTACCTATCTCTTTCGAAAAACCCGCAGCCCCGACGGGATTAACCATGTCTTGCGATGTAACGCAAACCGACATGTGTGTTTATCAGTCCATAAATACAACGTGACATGGTATTAGGCGCGGGACGTGACGGCTATGCAAATTACATGGGTAATGTTGTTTGTTTTGCTTCAGCCTGTAAATGTATGTGAGTAGGTAAAAGGGTAGGTATACAAATAGGGTAGATGTCAAACAAAATCTAATTGGTCCGTCAAATAGATTAAAAAAAAAAAAATTGACACATATTTTTTTATTTTTTCACGTACATAGACAAAAGGTTAAGACGGAAACGGTGTGTGGAAAACTCGTCTGATGTCACATTGCAGTAATTTTTTTTACTGAAAAGTGTAGTACAAGTATTTTTTTATTAATTTGATAAAACAAAAAACACGTACTTATCCAATAATTTTTCGATAATATAACTGACGAACTAAACAGAATCAGATTTTTTTTGTTGCTGATGTTTGGGAATAGTGTGGCGGGCTCACTTAGTTACTTTTTCATGAGTACCTATACCCATTTAATAATTCTCTTTATTATAGAAGGTCTGTTTCCATGAATTTTTATCACCATGCACTTCAAGAAATCATTCGATTGCCTACCATCATTCATAATAATAATAGTAGGTACCTAGTAACTTAATATGATATTTTAGACAATTTTATGATTTCTTAAACCTCTACACATCTATAGAGGCTGACTGTACCTATTTCTATGTTTGTGGTCCTAAAAGCTACATCGTAAACCTACCAGATCTTCATACACATAATTCTGAATAAATAACTGGCTAGTAAGCAAAAATAACAGCATACTCAGACAGTCAGACTCATTGTAATCGTAATATCAATTTCCTTTCCCAACAATACGATGGGACTTATTCTCGACCCAATTTAGATTATGGACCAATCATATCGGAGTTTTCTCAGACGACTGCCGAAAGAGATTAGGATCTTGTTCCAAGATACTTCTATTGTTATGATTTGAGGTATTCATTGATTTGAGCGCTGATAGGACAGAAATGAGAATTATATTCATTCAGGAGCAGCAGGTTCAGCAGTTTTAGAGTCGAGCCAGGTAGTATACTCTCTAAGAACAAAACCAGTATAGGTAATCCAGTCAAATAAGTAAGTTCACCTCGGAATTATTACCTATGTTGATTAGTAGACCAGGTACCTATCCTTATTTGAAAATATAACTACCTCCCGGATGAAATACTTAGTAAAGACACATTCCGCTAAGTGTAATAACATAGGTACTAATCATAAACCCTTTGTGCATGGAACTACACAAGCAAGAAAACTGTAATTAGTCATTTATGTCAGAAATTTTCATCACAGTCACTGTACTTAATTTCTATTACCACAATATAAAGCACATATTTACACATCAATAAGCTTATTAAACGGTATTCAGACTTGAGTCTGCTATCCCGGCGGCGTACATAAGGACAACGTGACGCGCATTCCAAGACTTAATTTAGACTAACTTACTATTATACCTCGGGTTTGACTTCATTTAATCTTTTGGTACCTGGAACTTACAATCTTAAATACACTCGAGAGCAATGAATCCGGGTCACTTAAAGAATGTTAAAAATCTCGGAAACTAAAAATGATAGGTTAATGCAATAAATTGTATTTAATAGACAATGTAATACTCCTTAAATGAAAGTAAAAAAAAATTTGAGTCACCATACATTTTATTAACACAAAATTACATAAAGAAAAAAACTGCTGATCTCTCCTTAAAACAAAAATAGGAAACATGAAATTTTTGAACTTTATTACGATTTTCTTGAATTTTAATACTTCGTATTGCCTCCTCGTGCTGCCATTACTGCGTTTACGCGGTTTGGCATGCTGTACACCAAGTTCCTTATACGATTTTGGGGAATATTCTCCCATTCCTCTGTGAGAGCAATTTTGAGCTCACGAAGCGTGTTTGGGGGAGGGTTTCGTTGTTTTACGCATCTGCCTAGCTCGTCCCAAGCATGCTCGATCGGGTTGATATCCGGGCTGCGCGCTGGCCACTCCATACGAGTAATGTTCATCTCTTAAAGGTAGTCATTCACAATCCTACCTGTATGAGGTCGGGCATTGTCATGCATAAATATAGCATCCTCACCTAAATTGACCATAAATGGACCAACGTGATCATTGAGGATTTCTTCCACATATCTTACGCTAGTTAAAGAGCCGTTTTCTATGATCACCAGCTCTGTGCGACTTTCAGAAGAAATTCCGGCCCACACAAGTACAGACCCACCACCGTAGGCTACTTTTTCTTCGATGCATGCTTGCTTGAATCTTTCCCCTGGTCTTCGATACACTCTGTGTCTTCCATCGTGCTTGTAGAGCATAAATTTTGATTCGTCGGAGAACATAACTTTTGACCAATCTTCAATACTCCAATTTACGTGGCTCTGGGCATATCTTAGTCTTGAAATACGATGCCCACGCTCCAGTTTAGGGCCGTTTGCAGGTCTAAGGGGTTTTAAGTTAGATTCAGCAAGCCGACGTCTTACTGTCCATGCACTTGGGTTACTTCCTCCGAGGCGTCGAAACTGATTTGTGAGTTCAGTTCCTGTGAGAAAGCGATTTCGAAGCATGGTGTTCACCATGTATCGGTCTTCTCGTGCTGTGGTACACCTGGTTCTGCCCGTTCCTGGTCTGCGTAGGTTAGAACCAGTTTCTTTGTAACGTCGGAGAACTCTTTGTACTGTTGACAGCGACACACCGACAGTCCTGGCTGTATCGCGCTGACTCCGGCCCGTTTCCAGCTTTGTAAGTATTCTGGTGCATTCTTCAGGCGTAAGCGACATAATTTCAGCTTGAATAATGAATATAGAGCAATATCAACATGGTTTATGTACCCACATAAATGACAGATTACAAACAAAAGCAAAACCAAATGCTGTAATTTCGTAGTTCCATCTTCGAAAGTGGCCCTTTTTCAAATTTGATTTTTTTATGATATAACTTTACAATAACTAAGAAGTTTTAATACCTTCATTTAAGGAGTATTACATTGTCTATTAAATACAATTTATTGCATTAACCTAGCATTTTTAGTTTCCGAGTTTTTTAGGATTCTTTAAGTGACCCGGATTCATTGCTCTCGAGTGTAGTAAGTAGGAAAAGTTAGTAAGCCGTAGATTTCCCGCGCGCTTACTCTATGACACGTTCAATACGTCAGAATTAAAATTGTTGTTTCAAAGTTCTTGATACCAATGTGTTAGAAGATGGAGAGGTATCAATCGCAATGCATGGATTTATAAAGTTTTGTGAGTAGGACAATCACTGAACATTTATTCGGGGATGTCGTTATCACTATACTATTTACTCTTGTCTTCTATATAATAATTAAGCTACTAACACTAGAATATGTTATAACCTATGGATCATTGTTGTCTGAGAAACTTAGAATATTACCTATTATTTTTATTGTGTGAGGAGTGGTTTAAATGATAGCGTGACGGTAGACAAAGCAAGGAAGAATAGGAACAAAAACGTGTTGCGTGATCTCTAAGTAGCAAGTCACAAAGGCAGAAAGATGGTGTTACCACATAAGTGAAGAAGTTCCTAATCATTCCTTTATTTTGGTTTCACGTAAATCCATACAATATCATCAGCATCATCATTCTCGTCCACTTATTCTAATTCATTTAGTGTCGGCGCAGCATGACATCTTCTTCCATACTTCTCTGATTCTCGTCATCTCATGAGACACCTCCTCTTTTTTTTTTTATCATTAGGGGGAGTAGGAGTAAAGCTCAAATTTTAATTTTCTTGGAAATGTTTATCGACGAGTTACTTTAGTAACTTTAGCAATCAGAGTCAAGAGAGATTTGAGTCATTCTGGTTCAGGTCCCAAGAAACGAGAATGAATGGATGCGCGAGCGTAGCGAGCGCGAAATTTTTTATCGATTGTTTTTGTAGATTGAGCGAAACTAAGCCAGAATGATTCCGTGCATAACAAAGATTATATTTGTCATATAGTTTGTTAATAATTATAGGCTACTGAATTTGTTGTCGGTACGTAAAAGTATTTTTTTCGTTAGGCGAAATTGGAACCCTTATCTATGGAATCCATATATATGATCACTTTGTTTCCCGTCTGTCTGTCCGCATGTCTATCCGTCTGTCAAGACGCTGTTTCTCAGGAACATTTAAAATGATCTGAATAAGCTAATTGGTCTATCTGAATGAATGAATTGCATAATTAATACTTACCTACAAACATTTTTCATATCATTTATCTATTTTTAATCTCATTTGTTGAGTAGTATTATTAGTAGCCAATAGATATTGAATACTACTGTGGTATATTTTTGTAATCTACTCAACAAGTTCTAGACGATGATTATATTCTCCATCGAAATTTCAATAAAAATAAATTAAAATTTCTTTTTATTTCTAAACTATGGCCACCGGGTTATTATGTTTTTTTAACTTTTTGCCTAGCCTATGTCACCTGGGATAACGCAAGGAGCTTAACGATACCACATACATTAAAATCAGTTCAGGCGTTTTGAAGTTATGGTGGAATAAAGAAACTCACAAACATACATAGAAACATGAACGCTAAAAACATAACACTCTTTTTTGGGGCAGTCGTGTAAAAAATAGCTAACAGTCGCCGCTTGGACACGACGACGTTGAAAAGTTTATCGACGTTGAGAAGTTTGGATATACACTTAATACAAAATTAATTAACTTTGATATTGCTGTCTTTATTATAAGCTAGTTGTTTGAACAACAATTTAATTTGAAGTAATTTCGTAGTCAATAATTTATCTTGGATCTGAAGAAATTTTCTAAAATTTACTGAAATAATTGAGGAAACAAGGATTATTTTTTTTTATTAAATAGAAAGATAACAAAAGCTAAACTTAATTAAACAATCGTTTTGGTTTTAGAACAATAATTTAAACTTGACAAATTATACGCATACCATACACATACGCATAATACACATTATCTACTGGTATTAATTAGTATTATTATCTAATTACCAACATATATATCAAATAATGGGTGATCTGTTTGCAAAATGGCGTGCCACCAAAGACGTATCGTATCGGTAACCAAAAAAATACTGCTTTAGACTGATATTATATTCTTGCTACAATAAACTTTTAAAATTTTCACAAACCACCCTTCTTTGCGCTAACCTTATCACCATAAGCGTAAAAGCAAAGTACAAAACTTTATAGAACAGAAAAGCACTAATACATATTGAAATGTTGAATATCATCCATAATTCGATCTCGTAATATTTGTACCAGTGGTCATAGGTTGTGGGTGAAAAAAGATGGCTGCCGCTGTGTTGGAGCACGTACTCTATAGCGTCCACTGCGCGGACCGGCGCGGACGCATACGTGTCAAACATCGTTGCGCGCAGACGGTGCATGTTGTTGCGGTAGCTGAAACAAGGAAAAGTCTTAAATTAATTACTCTTTTTCTTCTTATTGTGTGGGCAGCGCGTTTAGCGACCCCACACACCCTAGTGTCAGAGTTTTTAGACCACCTCAAGGGCCTCTGACATGGTTAGACGACCGCCATTTGGCGGCCGGGACCACCGGCTTGTACGTACCTTGCGAACGCCTGAACCAATCGACCGCGGAGGTAACGGAAGAGCGGATCAATCATTAATTGTGAGACAATGTTTCAGTAGAGACTAGAACTGGTCATAGTAGCTCAGCCAGGTAGACCGATGATCTGGTTCCAGTAGCAGGAAGTAATTCAGTAGTAAGTTGGACTGCGTAAAATGGCGTGCAAATAAGGAAGCGGGTTGAAGAGGAAGAATCTTTATTATTTTTAGCAAAAATATTTGATTTGAGAGAATAGACACAATGTATACCAAACATTCTATGATCACTCTGTAAAAGACCTAGCAGCGGCCCCGAGTCTGCTATTCAATAGTGTCAGAATGGTCTATTATTCATTTCATTATTGTTGAATTTGGCAACACCAAACTTGTCATAATCAACAATAGGCGTGACGACATAGTCAAAGAATCAATGATTTAATGATATTAGGGGAAATTACATACGAGAAGAATTTAAAACACTGATTTAGTTTTATTTAAAAAATTAAGATTAGTAAGATTTTTAATAAAATAAAAGATTAAAATACTGATATCGGCCATTTTGATTGAAACACCAATCATAGCGCACTACGTCACGCCAATGTAAACATCACTAGCTGTCACTAGCTCACTGTGTTGTTTTGTTGCCGATTACGCATTTGGATATTTTTTTTGTTACTACAATACTTTGTGAACATCTTTAGCAATGGAATCAGGCTTTGTAAAAGCAAACAGTTCAAATTTGCCCAGGATAGATTTACTGATGTTGGGCGATTTCCTTGGGTCAAATAAAGAATTTTGCTCGTCCGAGTTCCGAAATGTGAAAACCTCCCTGTAAGTAAATTTTGTAAGTATCTAACACTATAAAAATACAACAAACTCGTTTTGAGCTTGTAGGAGTTTAGTTTATTTTCACTTTCATATGTTATTTTTACAATAAACTTGTCAGTTTATTTTTGAGGTTAACTCCTTCGCAATTTGTAATAAAAGTTTGCTACTGAGTTAATAACCAACAAAAGGAGTAAATTTCTGTAACTACAAAGCATGTACCTACTAGTAAGCATGTACCTACTAGTATCTTTTCTCATAGTAACAACCTACTATCATAATCACCGGGTCAGCTATGCAGGTCCAGAGGACAACATTTTTGGCATTCAATGTAATGCTAAAACTATTGCTATTGATGTGTTTTTACACTGAGGCACCGCACACCACTTATAAACTTTGTTATTCATTTTTAACACACGAATTATGGTAATGTTTGTTTTAGTTTCCTCTAGCTGCGCTTTGACATTTCCATGTTTACATAGGCGTGACGTCAGACCCGACGCCATGACACTGCGAGCTGTTTTCGCGCTCTATTTAATTTTTTTTTCAAAAATGGCTTATATCTTCGTTAAACTTTACTTTATTACTGAAATAAAGGTTTTTTCGTAAATAAAAAAGATGTACCCACATTACGGAAGGGGATTTCAAAATCTTTCGTCATGCCTATTATGAGATCAGTGTTAGATCATTCCGACACTATTGAATAGCAGACTCGGGGCCCTGACTGCGTATGTACCAGGCGTGTCTCCTGTGGTGTAAACTTCTCTTCTCTTTTTGTAATGGTACATTCTTAACATCAGGTAAGGAACGGTAGCGGTACAAAATGAGTCGGTAACATGACAGAGTTCTCGGCGGCGGTGGTGTGAACAGTGAGCAACGATGATTTATCAAAATTATGTAGCTCTTTTACTAACATGATACCTATAATCTTATTTACGTTTTATGACTTATCTTGTGGCTTCCTCATCGGACGTGGGTCAGTGAGTTCCTTTTATTTAATAGGGATGTTTACTGAATTAAAAACATGATTCTAATTAGTCCGTCTGTTAGATTATCGAAAAATATTGGATACGTATTTTTTGTTTTATCAAATCAATAAAAATTGACGAAGATAAAACGCGTCAAAGACTTGAGTGGGGGGTTGTGACGTCACTGACCCCTAAAGTATGTCATACTAATGTCTCAGAAAATGACGTCACGCGAGTTTTCAAAGCACTGTATCGTCTTCATTGTTTGTTTACGTGAAAAAAGAAAAAATACGTGTCCAATATTTTTTGGTAATCTATCTGACGGACTAATTAGTTTTTTTTTGTTAAGTACCCTATTCGAAGAAATCAATCAAAATAAAGGCATCTGTATTAACCTTTCATTTCTCATGGTATGTTCTGTAACTTTCTTGAATCGCTCATCGTCAACCCTTCCTAAGTCGATTACATCACCAACTTTGTGGCGTAACAGTTGCTCCGCGTTGCGCCACTGCTCAGCTGCTACTGGTAGACCGAGGACTGGTACTCCTGCAGCTATTGCTTCGTCTATGGACTGCTGTCCACAGCTGCTTATGAAGAGACGGACGTTTGGGTGTTCTGAAATTAAAATAAGGCTATTTGAGTCTAGCGGGTTGTTCGAATACCGCGGCCCCGGACACAAAGGGCTACACTGACAGTTTTATAAGTTCTTATTGATAAATAATCAAAACTAAACTAAACAACTATCACAGTATATACAGAGCAGTGGTGGCCCAGTGGTGGCGGCCCCGACTAACGAACAGTGAGTCGTGGGTTCGAACCCAGGCAGGCGCATTACTTTGTGTAGTTTATTTCATTACCACTGCTCTCAAAATGGTGGAGAAAAACATCGTGAGGAAACCGGAATGTCTTAGAACCAAAAAATTTGAAGACCAACCAATCCGCATTGTGCCCGCATGGTGGATTATAGCCCATCCCTCTCCTAGAGAGGAGGCCTGAGTCCCTGCAGTGGGAACATTATAGGCTGACGATGATGATGAAAACAACTAGTGTCTCACTGTACATTTAGTTGGGCCAGGTTCTTACAAAACAGGCAAACCAGAGAAATCGACTGCCACCGAGTCGAAAACACATGGAAGAGTTACTAACCTGAAGGTTGACCTACCTCTACTACTGAAGCGTAAACTCATCGACATGTGCATTCTGCCCATCCGAACCTTCAGTGCACAAAATTAGTCCCCTAATAAGTCGCATAAGTTCAAACTCAAGGATTGCAAAAGGGCGATGGAATGAAGCGTATTGGGAGTTAACCTCAGCGACAATATACGGAATACCACAATGCGCTTAAGAACTGTAATTGCTGATGTGGCAATAAAACTGCTACGCTGACTGGGCTGAAGTGGGATTGGGCAGGCCATATCTGTAGAATACATCACGACCGACGACGCAGAGTCGTCACGCAATGGGTGCAAGACGACAGGCGTCGTCGCCTAGGTAGGGCTTGAAAAAGCTGGCGTGACGACTTAGATACGCGTCTGTGACTAATTGAACGGAGAAAACGGCACAGAGGGAAGAGTGGAAGTCTATGGCACATACTTTTTTCCAGCAGTGGGACATTATGTATAATTGTCATCATCATGATTATTATATCAGTTCAAAACGTCCACTACTGGACAAAGGACTTCCGAAGTGTCACCACATAGCCAGGTTCTGTGGGTCTTGCATTTTTCCTCGAACACCAAATCATCGTTCCACCTCGTTGGAGGTCTTCCAACACTGCACCAAACGGTATGTGATCTCCAATTCAGAACTAGGTGTCACGATAGTGGCGGCAAGTCCCCACTTTGAGGAGTGGCTTGAGAGGCGCTACGGTGCCCTCGCCTTCCGTCTGACGCAGGTCCTCACCGAACACGGTTGTTTCGGGAGCTACCTGCACTGAAACGGCGAGAGGAAACGCCCGGATGCCACCGTTGTGTAGATTAACCGGATTACACGGTGGAGCACGCTTGGGCGGAGCCCCGCCATGTTCTCGTAGCGGCGATCGGCGGCGGCGACCTCTCGCGTCCGGCACTGGTGCAAGCCATGGTCCGGGGTGAGAGGGAATGGGACGCCATCACTAACGAGATACTGCGGTCGGCACGAGGGCTAAGAAGGAATATGGGTGTTTTTAGTCAGTAGAAGTCTGATACTCCCTACCGCTCCTCCCAGAGCGGGAGGAGCCGTTTGATGATTTCCCACACCCCCAAAGAAAAGAGGTGTGGTATGTCCAACAAACATCTCCTCCGTTCATTCCCCTTTCTCAGTGTTGCATCTCTTCTCGCCAATAGGGTATTTCACCAAAAAATCCCATGAGTCCGTCAGATAGATTTTCGAAAAATAATGAACACGTGTTTTTCTTTTTTCACATAAACAAAACATGTAGACGATACAGTGCTTCGAAAAGTCGCGTCAAGTCGTGTGACGTCCCAAGGCTAGTAATTTTTTACCCACAAAGTGACATCAAAAGCACCACTCATGATCTTTGACACGTTTTATTTTCGTCATTTTTTATTAATTTGATAAAACAAAAAACACGTATTTAATATTTTTCGATAATCTAACAAAGTAATTCGATTTTTTTGGTGAAATACCCTATTAGCGTGAAAACAATCCAATAATTACATATACCAGGGCATACCCCTTATGGCAATGCGGCAGGCTTAATAAAGGTCAAACTGTCTAAGATGGGCAAAAATTCGATGACCTGATAAATGTTGCGGATACCCCCTGGATGCGAAACGCATCGGACCGGTCAACGTGGAGACACTTGGGGGAGGCCTCAGCCAGGAAATGATGATGATGATGATGATGGTCCAAGATTTGAAAGAAGATAAAACCAGAAACTTACTGAGCACTTCAGCCTGAGGGAACTTTCCGATCTTCACATTATATGGCAAGTTGTTGATGTCATTATCACTGTTCCAAAGCACGTTGAAAGACAGCTTGCTGAAAGCGCTGATGAGCTTGAGTTGTGTTGGCTCTGATACCTTCCGTGGATGTAGGTTTGTATTGTTGCTGCCTAAACTGACGAACACAATACCGTAGGTGGAAGAATCTAAGTACAATTGCAGTTCCTGGAATAAAAAAAAAGCTTGAAAAGATTAAGTAAGCACTGGCAGGTTTCAATACACATTTTAGGTCGTTTTGAAACCTAAAGCCATAAACTCGATCATCGAACTTGAATCAATTGGGACTATTATTAAAAAAAGAAACACGAAATCAAAATTACTTATTCTTTATTTTGTTCTGCGCAATACTGAGAACTTTAAAGTGAAGTTTCCGTGCGGTCAATGGATCGTATCACAGAAAGGATTGTGTATGAATGAGATACTGGACGCACTACCGCACTACTAAGATTTAATTCGAATGACAGAAAAAGTGACAACTTTCATAACATAATAACAATGCCAATAGTAAATGCTCTACTAGATTTAGTATGTTTCTACAGAACGATATAAAATTAACCGTGTATATTATGCGTTTACGCTACGTTTGCGATATGCGTTGTGCGTTTACACTGGCTAAACATTTATACACACATTAACATATTTAAAGCAAGAAATGAACCGAATGAAGAGGGCTTAATCTTCTTAAATGTATTGACGTCCGATGCACCATGGGTAGCTAGCACTCGGTAACGTAGAGTGTAACCGACCAATCCTTCTAACACAATGATCCAAACTCAAAAAAAGAGATACCTAGTTGAAGTCTTTATCCCATAAAGGGTGTAAAAATACCCTTAACGCAAACGAGAAGCTCTTATTCTCCCCACCATTGCGATAATTTTTTTGTTCAAGACCATACCTGGGAACCCCCTAGTTACGGAGATATTGGGGGTCAAAGTTCCAAATTTTGCACAGCTGTTTTTGTAAATACCAGTTTTTCAGGTTATAACTTTACTTAAATTACTTCCATGGCCCCTTTACTATTCAAAGCACCCACTAGCACAATGTTTGAAGAGTGCAACATTGCGTTTTACCGTAAAATGTGATTTTTGACCCTAAAAAAAAAGGCGTTTCCCAGCAAACATTTTTGCGTAGGGTTACTTAGTTTCATGTACAGAACAATTGGTTCACGGATGTGTGAAGAGTTAATTTACACCCTATATCAAGCGACAAATATTTACATAAGGGTTTCACCAGTTCGCAACGTCCAGTCACACGAATTTAATTGATTTATTTATGACAAGCGGCCCGTTGCGGTTTCGCTGGGTAAGACATATTTTTTTTAAACTTGTAATAATAGAAATAGCCTATGGCTCTCACAAATAATGTAGGTTTCGGGTTTTAAATCATTTCAGATCAAGAGATTACCTACCCCCTACAACCTCACAAACGTTACCTCTTCTCGTGCTCTATTAATATAGACTGAAAACTTTCAGGCCAATAATTATCGACTTTATGATTTACTTAAACAATATCATCGGTCGTGCTCTTAGAACCCAATAACTTGTCACGCGGTGATGGGGAAAGTTTAGACAGAATGAATAGGTATATATACCTAATATTTTGGAGGTAGAACTTTAGTGTGGGACGCAACATGACGACTTGGCTGTGCTGGTTTGGGCGCCAGCCTCAAACGGCGCAAACACAGTAACATTTTTGATAGTTATGTGTTTGAGCTGTTTGCGGTTAAAACACTAAGGCTATGGGTTCAAGTGTTCTCCTAGTCTTTCGGGACATCGCCAAGAGTTTCGTGGACTCTTCCCGTAACCAGACCTGACCGCCATAGTCCAGTTCGTACTGGGTATACCTACGATACTTCATTGGGTTTTCGTACATATTTGTATTACTATTTTAAGTTATGTAAATATGCATTCAAATAAAGTTGTTCAAATACAATAATAATAAGTATGATATAATGAGTGTTTTTGCTATGAAAACAATATAGTTATGTTAAAATGAGAGACAGATATTAAAAAGACTAACTTACCTTAGTCATCACCGTCTTGTACTCCTTGTCTTGGAGATGAGTTGCTCCTAAATGCACCACATTCTTTGGCACAGGACGCGTTCCCTGCCAAATTGGATGAATATTCAGCAATAACATCTCAATTTTTTCCATCTGCTGTCTCAATGAAGGAACGTTCCCAAACAGTCTCTTAGCCATGGCATCTTCTTCTTGCTCCAATAAATGGTACATAGAATTCATTTTCCAATAGTCGTACAATGCTCCAATTTTCTGCCAGAAATTTAGACTCCACGACTTTTGTTGAAAACTTGTTGGATATAGCAATGGATGGGAAAGACCTCCGAGATTTGTGTAATCGTTGAATATTGGGCCGAAGGAACTGATGGACACTACAGGAGCATCGTAAATATAAGTCCAGAAGAGAGTAGGTCGTATCCAGGATTCCAACAAAAGAAGATCAAAGGTTTCATTGTTTTTAATAAAACTCTTTACCTCAGGAACTTCGAGTTGTTTTACAACCAGTTTAGCTGCTACTTGTAGGATATGTTTTAAGTCTGTATTGCTACATTTATTGTTTCCTTCAATATTATGAATTTCTTTCCAAACTTCTTTTGTTACTTCAGATACATCAATTTCCATTACATTGTCTGGTGATACATCTCTGGGGTACTCTGGCAGTGGTGTGATGAGTACCACTTCATGATCACGATAACTTAGTTCATGAAGTATGGATCTGAGTGCACTCTGGTGGCTTATGAGAGGCGTCGGAAACACTGCTAGTATTCTTGCAGATTCGGTTAGTACAAAACATGAGAAACTTACAAGGAGACACAGTAACATCACCATTGTTTTTAGCAAAGAAAAATACTAGATTTTATGTTTAAATTCTTCAAGAACGCAGTTAATGTAGGTATGACTATGAATTATCCTACTAATAGTATAAATGCGAAAGTTTGTGAGGATGTTTGGATGGATGGATGTTTGTTTGTTACTCTTTCACGCAAAAACTGCTGAACAGATGTGGATGCAATTTGGAACACAAATAGTTTATAACCTGGATTAACACATAGTATACTTCTTATCCCGGTAGCATGATCTCATGGGACAAGTATCGAACTCCACGCGGGCGAATCCGCTGGCACAAGCTAATGTTTAAATAAAAACAAATATCTGTAAACGCACTTTCGATCTCAGTAGCGACTGATCACATAGCAAGAAACGTAACGATACTAGTAATTACATGCTATTCATTGTCATTATTAGTATAATATTTGCACAAATGCGTCCTCTTTGTCATTGAGAGTGCTAATGTCGCTCTAACTAACTCACCAGAGGGCGTGGATAAAATGCGTGGGTGGTATTTCAGCAAGCGTGTGAGAAGGCGAAATGTAATTTTTTTTCTACATAAGTTTACTAAAGGTATATTAAGAATGTTTAACATTTCTTCTGGCTTTTTTTCCCGGAAACGTGTGCATTTGGCACTTGCTTCACGCGAGAACGCTAACGAAATAAAAAAGTTTCGTGTGATGTTGACTCAAGGAACGCTCTTGTACAAATTATATTACCACCCACTACATAGTTTGGTTGTTCTTTCAAACACGAAAATGTTTGCCCTGTGTATGAAGCAAAAGTTAATTAGTTAGGTTTTCGCATTCCGAGCGAAATCTCGAAAGAAAAACCTGGTCCACTTTCGTGATTTCTTTACTTTCATAGAAATATGTTTATTATACTAGCTTTTATTTATCGCAAGGTAAGTATTTACATAACGTTTTTACTTTAAGAAAATGTCAAAACATCTACCTAATTACTACTATTCCACACAAAAAACCTGTTGAGTTACTGATAGAAATAAAAAGATTTCGCTATGAGTAATATGACTATGCTTCATTCATTTGTTAATCTATGAACGGTTTTCACACTTCCCTTGAATTTCAGATAATCACTTACAAAACTACTTGTCAAACATAGTTCCCAAAGTTAAGGACAGACCATAATATAAATTACTCCGTCGTAATTGTGAAGAGACCGTTTCAGTTACACAATATGGTCGACGGAAAAGGGATTGCCGAACCTGGCCGAAGTTCTAGACAAAAGGTGGACTTGGGGACTTTAAATTAATATCCTTCCACTTACTTGGGTTTACAAGGACGATTCAGTGTGGTGTCGAATGAGTTTAAATTTAATTAAGCGGTTGATAAAATTTTAATTGTGTTTTAAAATTAATAATTTGTGAATATTTGGGTAGATCTAAGTAATTCTTGGAGACAGAAAACAAGACGGAATCAATTTAAAATCTACCTATTAGCACGCAATTGCAGGCAGAAAAAAAAATTATGATGTCACAGAATTTGTGTTCTGTGAAGGTACTATGGAGACTTCTATGGTTAGATATAATTATGATATTTCAACCAACCTTCGCGTGGTGAATATGTGGGCCCGCTCTCTTTCATAGAGGGGGCTTGAGCCCCAGCAGATGTAACCTTGTAGACCTATTATGTACCAAAGTAGTTTGTAGACGTGGTCTGATTCCAAAATTAAAGTCTCGGGCCCAACCTTAGCAGAGATTAGCCATGAGCACGGGAGATAATTATTATAGTGCTCATGTGGGTGGACTTTACATGGAACGGCACTCAAACAGAACCGGAGAGAAGTGGCAGCCTGGAATTTGACACGTTTTGATGTTGCAAAGACTTTACGTGCCAAATTCCGGGCTGCCACTGAAAACTTAATATAGCACGTTTGCTCGACCCGGGAATCCAACGAAGGACCCCACGCTCAGCAGTAGCGCTTACGAGATAGCAACAAGGCAGTTGAAAACAACAATATATATTTAAGCAAAAACAAAGGACAAAGTACTCATCGCAAGAATTTGGTTTCGCTTACGTGAATTCAAGTAAAGATACCTAATCAAATTCCCATAGTCTTCCTATGTGTTCTGCATAGCTAGAACAAGGTTGAATGACACAGTTTCTAGACTGGAAAATAACAAATACTGGACACAAACAGCATGATAAACAAATAAAAGAAAGTTTTCAGACTAATGGTATCCATTTAGACTTTACGTGAGCTCAAACATACAAAAGAAAGCCCCGTTTGTGACACAGCAACATATTCCAAGATTCTATTTTCTTGCCAAGTCAGTTGTTAACATGGAAATGGCCTAAAACCTATGCCGAGTGATTCATTGTTGTACGTCAACCTCTTTCTTTTTTATTTATGTATTCGTGGCACGTTTGGGACCTCGCCTCGCTTGAGCTTCCCTGACATTTAAATTATGTGATTGTGAAAATGTTCTGAACCTCTGCTTCACGATTCGGCAAGTATCGCTCAACAGCAGTCTGTCATTTTATGTTGGTTCTATTTGATTGGTCTGCCTCATATCTGTTTGGCCATATGCCAATGTCATTTGGCAGATGACCCAATTGATGATAAACTGGTTAAACGAGCGTATTTATCATCATCAGTCGGATTTCGAAGGTCAGATAGGTAGTCGTTTTATGTATAGAAATACTGATATTCTACTGCATCTGGTTATTCGGTTAGACTGAATGTCGACTGCGTCGTTGGTCTAGTGGAATGCAGGTTCTATTCCCAGGTTGGCAAAGTGTTATTGGGTGTATTATTTTAGGAAATTCTCAGTAACCATGCTCCTCTGTCAATCGTCAAGCTATCAATTACTCCTTTTTCTTTAATACTATTTCTCATCATCATCAGCCTATAATGTTCCCACTGCAGGGACTCAGGCCTCTTCTCTAGCAAAAGTATGGACTATAATCCACCACGCGGGCCCAGTGCGGATTGGTAGATGACACATGTCTTCGAATTTTTTGATTCTAGGACATGCCACAGTGGGCACAGTTTATGTTACTTTGTTTTTAAAGAATGTTACGGTTGGGTTTTATATATATTGCGTAAGTAGCAGTTTTTATTACTTTCTGACTTACTTAATAATTCATGGTTAGCTTTGCTATCAATTAAATATACTAGCCTATGATGCCCCCACTGCATGGACTCAGGCCTTCTCTCTGGGCGAGGGATCGGCTATAATTCACTACGCGGGCCCAGTGCGGGTTGGTAGATGTAACATATCTTTGAATTTTTTGGGTCTAAGACTTACCAGTTTCCTCCCGATGTTTTCCTTCACCGTTTTGAGAGCAGCGGTAATGAAATAAATTACTCAAACTAATGCGCCTGCCTGGATTCGAACCCAAGTCGGGGTCGCTATTGCCTATGCTATTTCTCATACAATCCATCAATCTTTTCTTTGGTCTTCTTCCTCCTCTTTACCCAAAAAGCATTGCAGCGAAATCAGCTGCACGTTTAAAGATAAAATTTGCTTGGGAGGTGGTTTATAGTTAGTAGACGACCGCGAAGAACGGATTTTGTAACAGGGCCGGATTAGGGAGATCTAAGGGCGCTCGAAACTTTTAAAGGTCTGATCGTAATTAAATCAATGTGCACCACTTCTTGCAAATCTAGTTAGCTAAATGGTTAAGGGGGCTATTTAGTAACTGTTTTCGGTGACGGCAGCTAATCATAGCGGCGATATGTCATCGGCGCCGAAGATGATGTAGTGCAAAATTTTAGTGTGTGCACATGACCAGGTGCACTATCGACAGCAGAGAGATCAGGCGTAGAACCAGGAACGGCTAAACGTGCTTTGCCGGAGTATCATTCCGTCAACTGTCAAACTTCGGGCTACTTTAGCCTAATGGCCTGTATACATATAATAATATGTCAAGAATTGATGTCGATACAAATAGTAGTTTATGATCATAGCATTTCTAAGGTAGCATATAAAAAAACTGTTTTAAAGTCATCTCATCTCGATTACCTATTAAGCAAAACGTTCCCAACACTAAAAACGGCCATCTTATTTTTATTTTTAAAATGTTTATTGACATCCCACATACGCTCCAGTCATTCGCTACGTCTAGACCCCTTCGCAGCCTGCAGTTAATGTTATATTTTATTGTTATAATAACGTTCAAACTTTCAACTGTCTCACAATGTAGCCTCGTCCTTGCTGCATGCCCGGCGGTAAAGTGTCTGAAACGATGAATTTAAGTGCATATGAAGGACCTATAAAATCAAATTACATAAGTAGTATTAACTGGGTTGTGGAAGTCAGATAAGCAGTCGCTTCATGTAAAATACTTGTACACAGCAGCATCCGGATAGACTGGAAGCCAAACCCAACATAGTTGGGATATTATTAGGCTAAGCAGATGATGATGAAGAACCCAGAAGGCTGGTCGTAGCAATGAAAGCCTGCTAAGGAATTCATAGAAAAAAATCACCTTTCCTCTGTCCTGGAATGCAAATGCAAACTAACTATGGGGCACTTAATATTGTGTTCTGCGAGCTTTGTTGTTTGTTCACTATAGGATTACTGATTTAAATCATGTAAGTACAGCGATGCTTTTAGGTTCATAGCATACGACTTTCCTTAATAACGTGAGTGAATAATATTAAAAATTGAATATTTTTTTTTTACCATAGGGAATTGAAATAAAAATGTCTATGCAAAATCATTTGTTCCTCGGGACAATGATGAAACTTTTCACAAGTAATCTATGGACAGTGCTAGCGCACATGGCATGATTAACTTACCACCAATGACCAATAAGACGGGTCTTGAAACATAGTTAGAAACGACCCTTATATGCTTTCATTGCTGTATATCGATGAATGGACGGATTTTTAAGGAAATAGTTTCTAGAAAATTCCGTTTCGTTTCAAGAAAATAAGGTCATTACAGTAATAGAACACGGAATAGGTGCTCAACGAAATGGCTTGTTGTTATTCGATCATTAAATTTTCGATTGAAAAGAAGAAGAGAAAATTGCATTCTCCGGAGAGTACCTAGGAATAACATTCCGCTGAAGTCGTCCTATTATTGCATTTAGTTTATATTGCCATAGTGTTGAAATAAAATTAGGACAAGTGCATTTTCTCTTTGTGTGAGAATGCGTCCCTTAATAAAACTTTTATTGCTTTGCACCCGGTGTTAGCACCCTACGAAACCCCTCCTGAAAATTGCCCTTTTCGTAAATTAAAGCACATACTTGAGCGTCAAAACTCAAGCTCCCATCTGTGAATTATCGTCAAATTTAGACTCATAAAAGTAATTCAACTATTGCAAGGTTTATTTATATTATTTCAATTCTGCAAGACGCTTGCACCTTTTTATTTGAGATCTTTTAGGTAGAGGATAGTTTTATTTTTATTTGAAGAAGCATTTTTATTGTAAGAAGTTAAATTGAATCAAATAGACGTTGATGCTATTGATGGTAGTATTGTTGTGGTACTTTTTCAAATTGGTAACCTTATTTTGCAACAGAAGGTACATTACTTGGGACCGAATTGATCAAATTACCATAGGAAAACTAGTACTTTTTCTTTCGAGGATCACAGGGGTTTAATCAACTATTTGTAACTGAATATGATGATACTAACTAGCCGATTTCGACCACAGCGATTGCATTCGATGTGTGTGCTTTTGTTTTAGCTCTTGGCTCTTGGCCATGTGGCTAGTCTATCAAACTATCCTGCAGTTTTTGGCTTCTGATCAACCTCACTTGCAGCTCGATTGTGAATTCCACCTCGAATGAAATAAAAAAGTTTCCCCATTTATACCAACATATACTATTTTCAATACACTTCCTCGAAAACTAGTTGTTATTGCACTACGATTAGGTTCGACATGCAACATATTTCGCACGCGGCTTGAATTGATTGAATTTCGAGGCGGATTGAAGACCCTCGCCATACGGCTCGGGTGTTGTTCAATCCGCCTCGAATGCAATAACAAACTTTCTGCACTTGATTTAAAATGTACTATTTTGTTGTGATATTCATAATATCTACTGAGAAAATAAACGTTACGACGTAAAAACAGATTAGCGTGTTTTGCGAATCTTATTTCCGTGTTGGTGGCCATTTTCCTTGCTTCCCTTTGTTTCTGCTGTGGACTAATGCTTGTACTTGACATGAACATTAAAAGTTATTTTTGGTATTAAAAATGGTTTATAATATAAACCATTTTTAATACCAAAAATAACTTTTTTGGTATTAAAAATGGTTTAATTTAATGGTTTATTTTTCAAAATTGAAAACCTTTATGTTGACATATTATGTCAACATAAAGGTTTTCAATTTTGCAATAAAAAAATGTATTTCATGTTGATTTACATTTCTCTGATAGCCTTTTTAAAACAGTTCCAATCTCTTGAACAGCAAACAGTTCAAATTCCGAATATTTTTTTTTATGATTTACGTAAAAACTGAACGTTTTTCACAATTCTAACTTTAATTATTAATCCAAGCTTGCCAATCCCTCAAACGTGAGCCCACTGAAGATCCGACTGACCTCAAATAACACACTTATGTACATTACTACACACCCATATTACCGACCAATACACAGCAAATTGAAACCGCGTGTCAAATTAGTGGATGCCCCGACAGGTTTTGATAGACATACTGACAGCCTGCCACTCAGAAACAACCACGAAATAAATCCCTGACCAGCCGCAAGATTGTGATGTGAATTTTGTTAGATAACTTTAAGTAAGTATTGTTTATTATAATTGGTATAAGATATTGTCATGTAAACAGAGTTGTTTTGGTCTATTTAGTTCTAGTCAGATACAAATTGAAAAATCAAACGTTTACAACATTATGTAACTACAGTCCACTCTTTAGGATCCCAACAAACTAAATAAACAATCTAACTTAATATACTCATTTCCAGAAAGTCGCGTAAACCTAATGCGGCAGCCACACTCTCGACGAGTGGCATGGGAAGTAGCGAGGAAAGGAGGCAGAGACATAGTGCGGCCACTTTACTCGTCATGCTCCTCGTCCTGCCCATCGCTACCTATGTTGTCGGTTTTTGTTTTTGTAGGAGCGTAGCGATTTTTGCGCGAGTAGAGCAGTGTAGGCAGAGCGGAAAACATCGCAGCAAATAGCGGCAGCGCGATAAGCATAGCGATGAGCAGCGCGAGGTGCATAGTGTGGCGACCGCATAGAGGTCAGTCGATGTACAGAGTCCCGTATAACAATATTTGTAAAGACCCTCGCCTCGAAACATGTACTGAAATTGAAGCATCTTCTGATGACAATAGGACTGCCTTGTTGGTCCAGTAATTGCAAGCGCAGCTGCTGAGATTGTTGGGTTCGATTTCAACAATTTTTGGGTTTTTCCATCAGTAGCAGTCACAGAAACTGAATTTGTGCCCGGTTGATAGCAATAGGCTTGCCCCTAGTTTTTTTACTCAGTCCGATCCCCTATTGATTGTAACTTGGTAAACGATCGCAAGTATTTCTTCTGAGCTTTAAAAGCAATGAAGCGAGTATACGCGTATCAAACGAGATTTTAACGCAACCTTGTAACCTAAGCACACGGGGTGATCGTGAAACGCGCGTCTACGCGCTTGCAACTGCCAACTACACTCGAGAGCAATGAATCCGGGTCACTTAAAGAATGTTAAAAATCTCGGAAACTAAAAATGATAGGTTAATGCAATAAATTGTATTTAATAGACAATGAAATACTCCTTTAATGAAAGTAAAAAAAATATGAGTCACCATACATTTTATTAACACAAAATTACATAAAGAAAAAAACTGCTGATCTCTCCTTAAAACAAAAATAGGAAACTTTATTACGATTTTCTTGAATTTTAATACTTCGTATTGCCTCCTCGTGCTTCCATTACTGCGTTTACGCGGTTTGGCATGCTGTACACCAAGTTCCTTATACGATTTTGGGGAATATTCTCCCATTCCTCTGTGAGAGCAATTTTGAGCTCACGAAGCGTGATTGGGGGAGGGTTTCGTTGTTTTACGCATCTGCCTAGCTCGTCCCAAGCATGCTCGATCGGGTTGATATCCGGGCTGCGCGCTGGCCACTCCATACGAGTTCATCTCTCTGTTCATCTCTTGAAGGTAGTCATTCACAATCCTACCTGTATGAGGTCGGGCATTGTCATGCATAAATATAGCATCCTCACCTAAATTGACCATAAATGGACCAACGTGATCATTGAGGATTTCTTCCACATATCTTACGCTAGTTAAAGAGCCGTTTTCTATGATCACCAGCTCTGTGCGACTTTCAGAAGAAATTCCGGCCTACACAAGTATACAGACCCACCACCGTAGGCTACTTTATATATATATATATTTTATGTTTGTTCGGGCATAACTCTGTCGCTTGCTAACCGATTTGAAAAATTCTTTTTTTGTTGGAAAGGGTTTTTTTTATCGAAATCGGACTTTTTCTAAATCAATAAAACTCAAAAAAAAACTACACTGTCTACATTAACGATCTTTTGCGTCTCCGTCGTTTACGAACCGATTTGGAAAATTTTATTCGAAAGCCTATGCTTTCCTATTGGTCTCATAGTCACCAGGTCGGGATCAGATGATGGAATCTTGGCGAAATCGAGAAAACTCAAAAAAATACAGCGATTTTGGTATTTTCACTCTAACAAGCTGATCTGATGGTTGAATGGTTCTTATGTAACCGACATCAATACGACCTCGCAAACTTCTGGGATTAGAGGCGTCATGTTTTGGTATTACACTAATAAATACAAAACTTTGCGCGGTCGTATTGATGTCTAAATGATAGCAAATGGATTGGGATTGTTGGAATGTCTGTCTATTGTTTACGCCGGTAAAATCACGCCGGTACGTTGTGAAGGGGTAAGCACATGTGAATCACTAAAAAGTGAAAAATAAAAACTTTTTAACAAAAAATAAAACCTACTTCGACCAAAAATAAAACACATTTTTTGTCGAAGTCGGTTTTTTCAAAGTTTTTTATCTATAAAACGCAAAAATCAGCATCTACGGCGCCGTGTGGCCGTGCGGCCTTAGCCTAACCATCCTCATGTTAAACAATCGATTATCCGAAGTGAGTATCTTCTGCAAACGAACTATTCAGGGTATTAGCCACCTGGGAAATTCAAATAACGAATAAAGTCTCTTTCCAAGCCAAAATCGAGCAAGCAATCCTGTAAATCTGCCAAGAAAAGACTTGCACTCCAGGGATACAAAATTAAAGTGTCTCGTAATCTGCAACAAACTGTCTCTGGATGTGGGAGGGAAGGAAAAGATGCTGAACCCATTTGGGAATGAATATTTAGGTCCGCGGAAGATATTTCCGAATATATCGTAAGAGCGGTCGGATTTGCCATGAAAATAAAGTTATCAAATCTCTGCAGAGATATTGGAATTTGAGTAAAAGTATTGAAGTTTGTTTTAATGTAAAGTTGTAGTTTTGTATGATTGACGTCTGTTTCAGAGTAAATAAGGTACACGTTTGGCTGCAGAATGCCTTAAATAGTATGCAGCAGTCCAATCGCTCAGTCACTGCGCCAACCGTGTTGTCAAATGGAGGTGAAGTTTTAAACTTAAAAACTAGCACTAAAAAAGCCTTGTGATAATTTTGAAACTTTGATCATCAATATCGACGTGACTAAATGATTCCCGTAGAGGTCCAGGTTTGATCGCCGTGACGGACGGGGAGAACAAATTCGGCTTCGTTATGAGTATTTTTATACCCATGGCAAAGTTGTGAATAGCGTATCCACGGCATCGAGCAGCTTTGGCCCAGTGGTGGCGGCCCCGGTATGCAAACAGTAAGTCGTGGGCTTTGTCATTCAGTGTGATGATATCATCACCGCTGCTCTAAAAATGGTATAGGAAAACATCGTGGGGAAAACGGCACGTCTTAGACCCAAAAAAATCGAAGATATGTTACATCTACCAACCCGCACTGAGCCCGCGTGGTGGATTAGTGGTGGAATGGCTTTTTTATTGGGGGGTGGGAAATCATCAAATAACCCCTCCCGCTTTTGAGCAGAGCGAAAGGGAGTGTCAGACTTCTACTGACTAAAAACCACCCATGTTCCTTCTTAGCCCTATATGTCAAGGCTGCAGTATCTTTTACAACATCCCGCAGCCCCGACGGGCGTCGGCCCTTACGGGCCCCTTCCATGTTGCTGACATCTCTTTGGGGCGCGCGTGGAACACGAACGCGCCGTCGGCGACACGGCCTGTCGTCGTCATAAGACAGACGGACGGCGAGCTTGCCCATCACTCTCCGTCCACAGGCCCGCGTCTACGGTGGCCGGAAGCCGTCACGTGGTCCCCGACGCCCGTAGCGTCTCCCGCGGCGGCTGAGACGTGAGGTTCTCTCCCTCTCACGTTCGGCCACCTCCTTGGCTAGCATCACTGCTTCGCAGAAGGAGGTAACGGCGTCCCATTTCTCCTCGCCCCGGTACAGAGAGAAGGCCTGAGTACATGCAGTGGGAGCATCTCAGGCTCATGATGATGATGATATTGTATCTATGGCTGGTAATAAATTCAAAAACTTTTAAATTCATGGTTCATAATTATATACTTGATAGCAAAGTCTAACCATGAATTATTAAGTAAGTCAGAAAGTAATAAAAACTGCTACTTACGCAATATATAAAACCCAACCGTAACATTCTTTAAAAACAAAGTGACATAAAACTGTGCCCTCTAGCCATTACCTACCTATGTAATAGCTAATTTAATCTACTTTTATTTACTTACTTTTCATGGCGTATAAAACCAGCTGGGTTAAGTTTACGATACCCGGCGCGGTCAAATTGATGGTCGTTGGTGTGGAATCGTTGCACTTGTGCACGCATAATATGAAGAGATTACGTCATAAAAATATATATGTCGTATTTACTGGAATAAAATATTTTTTTTAACACAAATACATAAATTCACGCCCTTTTCCCATGATGGTATTTTGTGTCTTTATCTAGGACTAGACTCCTAGATAAAGACACAAAATACCAATAATCTATCTGTGTGACCATCCATATTCGCTTAGTACTTTTTATCCGACTGCGGCGAAGCCCAAAAGGATGGGTTATGTGTTTGACTTGCATGTATGTGTGTATGTCCATTTCTTTGTTCCCTCATAACTCCTAAACGGATTAACGGTTTTGGATAAAATAAACATCGTTAGATGTGTCTTGGCCCGAGTGCCACTGGTTACATGAAAATTGAAAAACATAGAAAATGAGTGTACTTCGGGTGTCAAAATGTGGAGTTGAAAAATTTCTTCCGTTACCATCGAGTAAATAGGGTATCAAAACGAATGGTTTTAAAAGGAGGTTACAAAAATATAAAACACTTATATGTTTAAATGAAATACAAAATGACAAATCGTATAAAAAAGTTAAAACATATGCGAAGAATTTTCGCGAACAACGAAAGAACAACTACAAAATAACTAAAACGTTGGAAAAAAAGTAGTAAAAAACCGACTGAAAAATACTGAAAAGCTTTTTTTTAATAAAAGAATACCAAACATCCATCCACCCTCACAAACTTCCTTTAAAGTACGGTCTATGGTCCGTGTGTTCGATGGTACTCGTAATTCCCATCGACAAAAATTTCGAACTTTCAAACAAAATTTAAAAATCCTAATGCCTGGAACCTTGTGCAAAGTGTCAAGCCTGTATGACTGTTCATATATACCTAGCAGTTAGTACGGGGTAACACTGGTTACCCCTTCGTAAGACTGTTTATCAGACATTTGGGTCACTGACTATCTTTACAGACTGTCAAAAATCTGAAAAAGAGAGCCGAGACCAAAGGCGGAAAATCGGTATGTTTGGTTGGTCACCCATCCACAGACCAACCTAACCAAGCGCGGTTTAACCTAAAGATCGACCCGAGTGGGCGTTATTATAATAATAATAATAATAATAATATTCCACAACTATCACACAACGCCATCTAGTCCCAAGCTAAGCAGAGCTTGTGTTATGGGTACTAGACAACTGATAAATATACTTATATATTTCTAAATACATACATATTATAGATAAATTACACCCAGACACAGAACAAATGATCGTGCTCATCACACAAACATTTGTCCTGGGTGGGAATCGAACCCACGACCTCCGGCATAGCAGTTAGGGTCACTAACCACTAGACCAACAGGCCAGTCAAATTATTAAGCCACGACAAATTACTGCAAAATCAATGTTAATTGTTTCTAACTGGCATATCCTCAATCTCTCCCTAAGCTCTAGTTCTCAAATCAGTTCGTGCCAATGCACAGTGATAAGACCAACGAATAAATTCTAATAAAGCCGTCAAGACGCCATTTTTGTACAAGAATTACCGGCTGACAATGGATCAAAGCAACGTGAGCGGGTTGCAAATGGCCACGTGTTCTTTATACAAAACGTGGAACACACACGCTTGTCAGAACACTGTAATGAGGAGGAAAAAGTCAAGGTTATTCTATGAAAAACATTTTCAATTATTTTCTTTGTAGGTACATGTGCTTGTGATTTAATAGGCTTAAAGTTTTTAGAAATCATGTTGCAAGCAAAAAATATTTCGTTATTTTATGAAAGTGTCTTTGTGAATTTTTATTTCTGCCAATCCCTGTTGTGTGTATGTTTTCAACTTAAGATTACGTCGACAACGTTATAACTTTGTTTTATGTATTTTTCGTTATATTTAATAAATTGAAGCCTCGTATCCACTAGACAACATCTAGCGCGCGACATTTTATTTTATTTTGTTTTATTATTTTTGGGAGAGACACACTGGTGTTGAATATATCCAAATCATGATCACTAATCAGTTTGTTAAAACTTCTGCTAGCACGGATCAGAAATGAACTCTGCCTGTACGCGGACTTGGAGTGAGGGACATGCAACAATCTAGGTTTGCGAAACATTTTGCAGTGCGTAACCAATCCTTAACTACTTAACAGCTCTGGGCAATCGATGGTACCATTTGCAATCTTAAATAAGTACACCAAGTCAGCAATACGTCTACGCTCTTGCAGTGGTAAAATATGAAACCTCTACACACCATCCTCCTCTACATGTTGATATTTAGCGCAGAACTTTTGTATAACAACGTTGTCTGTCTACACACAATCAGTCGTCAGTTCCTCTGACTTGTCGCTAAATTTCACCATGTCGCGCGCCATATGTTGCCTAGTGAATACGAAGCTTGCCGGTAACAAACTAACAACAGTCCTCCTCCTTCCTCAATCTGCGACCTTACACACAACACATTACAAAGCAAGTAATCTCCCGTGGCCGCAGTTAATATCAATATTTATATGCGCCAGTAATCGTCCTTACACCGTCAGTTACACGTGCTAAGCAGAAGCTTATAGAGCGACTTCACACTGACGTCTTGCGTGTTCCCAGCGAAGCGATATGGATCTACCTATGTAGATAAAAACTAAAAAACCCGACTGAAAAAACTGAAAAGCAAAAAACAAGCACATTTTAAATTAAACAAAACTTGGAAGCAGGCGAGGTCCATTATAGTTTCATTTCATAATTTAATATTCAAATGAACCCCGCCTGCTTCCAAGTTTAAATTTATTTTAAACATATAAGTATTGTATATTTTTGTAATCTCCTTTTAAAACCGAAGGGTTTTAATACCCTACTCGATGGTAATGCAAAAAAATATTTTATTCAAACCCGCGAATTGGCCCCTAAAATCCGCAATTTTTCTTTGTTTTTAATTTTAATGTAGCCAGTGAAACTCGCGCCATCGAGACAAATCTAGCGACGTATATTTTATTCAAATCCCTTCATCCGTTTAGGAGTTATGAGGGAACAAAGAAACTACATACACGCTAAACACATAACCCTCCTTTTGGGTTTCGCCGCAGTCGGGTAAAAAGAGAAGTCCTGACTCATTTACTGACTCATCAACGCCCAGCCCAAAGCCTTGAACCTAGAAAGCTGAAGTTTTGCGCAGAGGTTTCCTTTGTAATATAGACAAGGAATAATTAAGTATTTTTTTACATTCGACCACTAAAGGAGTTAAATAAAGGATGAAAGTTTGTATGGAAAATCGAAAAAAAAAAAACACGCGGACAAACCGTGGGCAAAAGCTAGTTGTGAATATAAAAGAAATTGCCATGCCACATATCTTGACTTTGATGTCGAGCTTGTGATTAGAGTTTGTACAGTTAGGGTGTAGGGTGCCCCCGTCAGGGCTGTGGGTTGTACACTAGTTACCGCGGCATCGACATATAGGGCTATGAAGGGACATGGGTGGTTTTTAGTCAGTAGAAGTCTGACATTCCCTTTCGCTCTGCCCAAGAGCGGGAGGGGTTATTAAATGATTTGCCACCCGCCAAAAAAAAAAAGAAAGGGTGTAGGGTGTTGTTTGAGTTAGTTTGAAGCTGGCCTCTACATGAGTTCTGAAATATTTTTCACAGTGCGAGCCGCATGGTCTCGTCTTGGACACATTTTACATATAAATGTTTTATGTGGGATTGATTACTCTCACATAGGACAAACTTTAACAGGCTAACTTAACAATAAAAGTGGAAGTCTATCTGTCTGTGCGCGCTAGTGAGGCTCACGTAGGAAACGGAAATAAAGACGAGAAGGAAATAGGGATGTGGTAACTTGTGCAAAAGGCTAAGTTACCGGTTTTTGTAATGATATTTTTTTTTTTAATACTTTAACATCCAGTCTTACCAAAGTGTATCGGATTACCTAGCATTCACTGGGTTGTGGAGGTCAGATAGACAGTCGCTCCATGTAAAATACTGGAATTTAGCTGCATCCGGTTAGACTAGAAGCCGACCCGAACATAGTTTAGAAGAGGCTAGGCAGATGACTTTGCCCGGCTAGGGAATTAGACCCAGGACCTCGTGCTCAGCAGTGTTGTGCACGTTAAAGTGGTTATGACGTACGAGACAGTCGCTGGAATCACGCTGAGAAGTCGCCAGTGGAGAAACGCGTGTGGCAAGACCCTTAGACACGTGTCTAATATCTTAAACGAACTACACGAGGACTGATTTGCTATTGAAGGCACATGTTGGTTAATAACGTCATATTGTGTTGACGCTATTAAATTGAAGTGGAAAATTGTGTAGCGTTTTTTTCTATTTTATTGAAAAGAAAACACAAAAAGGTAAAAACGGGACACTATTACTAAGACTCCACTATCTGTCAGTACGTCTGTCAACAAGCTGTATCTCATGAACCGTGATAGTTAGACAGCTGAAACTTTCACAGATGATGTATTTCTGTTGCCGCTATAACAAGTAGGTATATAGGTAAATAATTTTTCATGCAACTTTAGATTTGAAGCAATTTAATTAATCTAATATCTTTTGGAAGGCCTTTGCCCAGCTATGGGTTAGTGCAGGCTATGTGCAGGTGTATTTATATCTGTTCTTCCCTTATTTGGAAACTAAAAAACAATTGGCCCCAAAAACCTGTAGAGAAAAGAAGACCTGACTTGTTTTTCACATATTGACTCTAGCTTAACGAGCCAGAATCTCTAAATCAAACTGCCTAGTACCTAAGTCGACCGCCCATATTGCTTGCCTCGTTCGGAAAAGATGCCAATTTTTGCTACAATATATCAGCAATGAACTCTAGCGATCTGTTTACTTGGAAGCATAAGTTCAATGCCCGATTTAGGAACATAGGAATGAACTATAATTAGGATGGACCTAAGGGATTAAGGAACGAGTCCATTGTTTGTCACAGGGGACGGAGTTCATTAACATTATAATGCCGTCCCTGATATTGTTGTGGGAAAATTCTGTTGGTCGGCTCTTGACAATAAAGGGTGTAAAAGTACCCTTAACGCAAACGAAGGGCACTTGTTCTTCCCACCACTGCGATATTTTTTTTGTTCTAGACCATACGTGAGAACCCCCTAGTTACGTAGATATTGGGGGTCAAAGTTCCAAATTTTGCACAGCTGTTTTTGTAAATACCTACTAGTTTTTCAGGTTATAACTTTACTTAAATTACCTCCATGACCCTTTTACTATTCAAAGCATCCACTAGCACAATGTTTTAAGAGTGCTACATTGAGTTTTACCGTAAAATAAGATTTTTGACCCCAAAAAAAAAGCCGTTTCCCAGCAAACGTTTTTGCGTAGGGGTACTTAGTTTGATGTACAGAATGCTTGGTTGACGTATGTGTGAAGAGTTAATTTAGACCCTGTATGCTCGCCTTCTGTTATATGAGACTTAAACATAAGCACTGAAATGTTGTACTGTAAGGTATAACACTGCCTAAACTTTTTGAGACACAGTAGTGATCCTATGCTTTTGTTTTATTTCAATTCATGATAGTCGCTCTTTTGCTCGATATTAAAATTTATCAACACAACTTTTTGAGTTTGATGACAATTAAAACAGCATTATTGAATTTTGCGATTCTTACTTCGAACCCGTACATTTTGGAAACAAACATACACACATTCATTAAACCATTAGATAGCGACGCTATTATGAATAAAATTCTGGGGAGTTATGATAGCCACTTATTACTTTAAATTAAATTATTCTTAAACTACACATGGATAGAAGGTGTTTTAGAATCTGGCAATGAAAAAGCTTTAGCATAATCTGCCTGCAAAGACAAAGGCATCGCCTCATTTAGCATGAGAGTGGGCCGTAATCCACCTCACGTGCTTAAGTCCAGTACGGGTTATCTTTTTCCTTAGTTTAAATAAAGATGAAACTTATCTGCCATGCCTTAGCATAAACTTTTTAAATGATATTCATTATACGACCAACAAGAGCAAAGGTGGAGAGGTCACATGATGCCAGACTAATGGAAAGTAGTGATGACGGCACTGTTGGTACAGTGGCTGAGCGATTGGACTGCTGCGCTGCATGTCGCGGGTTCGATCCCTGCACGGAACATATATTTGTATGGCCTATAGTTCTGGTCCCGATCAGTTTCGGGTCTGGGTATTTGTGTATGTGACTTTAAATGTTTGTGGACACACCCAAGATACAGGAAGAATTCCTAGTGTGGGGCAACGTTTTTAAAAAAAGGCAGTGACAGAATGGTATTCAAGGGGTGGCAAAAGAAGACATAGGGGAACACAGCTTACCACCTGGGAGGAAGAAATAAGCTGACAGCAGGTCCAAACTGGAGGAGAGTACCTCGGCACAGACGACAATGGAAATTGTTAGAGGAGGCCTATGTCATGAGACACACCGAAATTGGAGACCTTTTGTGATTTTTCCTACAACCATTATTGTAAATGTTACTGTCTAGTTTTTGAATAAAAAGTTTTATTATTTACCTTTCTGGGATTCTGAAGGTTTGAATTTTTATCATAATGTTAATGTTAGCTGTAGCCTTCAATTTTGTCATCTATATTCTCAAGAGCAGGGTCCGTGACATTAAGTTGACTTGGCTTCAATAACAAACATACACTTTTGTAGTTGTCCTGATACAAAGAAGTCCTTCTTGTGCCCCTTGTATAGCAAAAAGAGATTTATTTGTAACTAGCTGTTGCCAGCGGCTTCGCCCGCTACAACTAGGAAATTATCCTACGGGAAGATAAAATCGGGATGAAAACTATCCTATGTGTTAATCCAGGTTCTAAACTATCTGTGTACCAAATTTTATCCCAATACGTTCAGAAGTTTATGCGTGAAGAAGTTACAAACATACACACACACACACTCACACACTCATAAACTTTCGGCTTTATAATATTAGTGTGAAGTGTGATTAAATAATATTTGTATGGTTATTTTAAATGTTGACAAAGAGCTTAAAAGAACAAAGGGTGGCCCTAAGGGAATGTACCTAGGGGGATATCTGAACGCAAACAATGGAGCAGGTTACGATGATATAAAATGTAGTACGAGAAAAATTTTTTTTTATCTGTAAGAGATTTTTTTTTTAGAGAATGGGACCTCCGTGCCTGACCATTACTAGAATTACTATTTGATTACCGTTGATCAATTAGTTATAAGTGCGACAGCACAACATTTAGTCTTACTTTATATCCCCAAGTAAAGGAGAGGCTATAATTATCATCTGCTTCGGTGATGGAAAACATCGTACGAAAAATAGCATGGCTGAGAAATCTAAGGCTGCTTTTCCACCAGAGATGGGCTATACAGCTATGCTGCGAGGATGTGATAGCTAAGCTGTGAAACTATGCGACCATTTCCACTGATACTAAGCTATGTAGCGGTGCGAGTAAGATGTCCTATGAAGATGCGCCGCCGCAAAGAAGCTGCGCGAGGAAGATGCGCAGCTCGAGCTATGCGATGTATCGATAATACGAAAGCGTTGAGGACGACCATACTGTGGGTACTCTGCTCTGCACATAGCACTCGTGACGACCCATAGCAGGCATTCATAGCACTCATCCATAGCACACATCCATAGCACGCATCCTTCCATTTTGAAAACATATCTTAGTGAATCCGTTTCCACTAGTGCTAAGCTATGTGCACCCATGAATATGATTAAAAGAAAAAACTGGTTTATTTAGCAAATTAAAAAATAACAACATAAGTAGTACTAGTAGTTACATTTCGGTACTTACAATGGTTGTTATCACAGAACTGATTCACTCTGTTCCCCGTATATTATACGGTGGAACAGTGAATTGGTGGATATCAAACGCATCCATAGCAACGTAGCATAGCACATCTCTAATGGAAAGGCACCCTAAGTCAGAAGCCCATAGGCGTCACAAAAATTCTGTCACCAGGTTCGTTCGTAACATCAAAATACAGAAGAATGGCAGAGCGTTATCGGGTTTTTGGAGCCAGTCTTCAT
The DNA here is from genome assembly GCA_932274075.1 of Diarsia rubi. Taxonomy (NCBI): domain Eukaryota; kingdom Metazoa; phylum Arthropoda; class Insecta; order Lepidoptera; family Noctuidae; genus Diarsia; species Diarsia rubi. Next base: position 8,423,246 of record OW026433.1, read on the forward strand.
AAATCTTTTTTTTATTATTTTTTGTTTCGAGTTCCCAATATTTCCGCGCTTTCACAAGCACCATATCACGTATAAATTGAAGGATAAGAAAACATGAAACTTGTATCATGCCTGATGAAAGTGTGTGTACTTACATCTCTACCAGCCCTTTTGAAAGATACAGACGTGATGATAAGATATACATCACTTATGAATCGGAACGAGTCCCCAGACGGCCGCTCCTAACTCCGGCTTTGCGGAGCACCGCACGGAGATAGTGTCGAAAGTTATGTTTATAATTGACCACATCTAACGTCGGACGAACGTTCTAAGACACTAAGCTCTTGAGGTCTTTGAAGGCACTTTGATGTGAATGTAATGCTTATAAAATTATTCCTATGTTTATTCACAGACACATTCATATTTAGCTGAAAAATGTCGTGTCTGTTCTCCTCCATTAGAATATGGCCGTGCAAGTAACTTTTATACTGATGTATGAGGAAAATAACACTATTGATAATTATGAAAGTAAATAAAGGTTAGTGGTATATTTGGGCTGAAATATAGTTTGTGCCGATAGTTGTTTCAGCCAATGGCTTAATTGCCAAGAGCCTCGACCAACACCTGAGGACGCTTTCGTTAGGCAGCTGGATCAAGGGCTTGTTACAGAAAGCGGTACTCCTGGACACGGCTCGTATGTTAGGAGATTCCTTTCTCTGGAGCCCTGACCACCAGTAGCTTGGACCCTGTTCCCGATACCAATGGGCTACAATTTTTTTTTATTATTTTATATAGGAATATTTAAAAATGTAATTTATATGTGTAAAGTTAAATAAAATACATTGCTTGTAATTTTGACCCAAACAGACTCTACTGTAGATTGCAAATAAAAACCAGCAAAAATCACCACTACCTCGAATTTGGAAGAACTAATGCCAATATTGCTAACCCTAATTTCCATGCAAAATAACGCAACAAAAAGTCTCTCTAGGAATTTCGGTCAAATATATTTTGTTCGCCCATACGTCTTACACTAAAATAAAGTATGCCAAAATATAGTAGTTTTTGTCCGACAAACAATCCATTTTTTACCACAGAGTCGAAATCATCTGCCAAACCTTTCCTGAACTAAATTGGGGTTGGCTTCTAGTCTGATAAAACTAAATATCAGTATCTTCTTTGACCTCCACAACCCAGGCAGTACTGGTAAGACTTTTTTTCCTTAGATTCAAATAAACAAAGTCGATAAGTTGGTTTTTGTTTGTACGTTGCTTATTAGATACTCCTTTGTGAAAAGATTTGGCTGCCAGCCAGTTCTCAATAGCGGTTAGGGAGCTAGGATGCGTGAAAAATAATTAATCTTGAAGTATTAATGAAAATTTAATATTCAGAATATTCTCAGAAGTTTGTGCACTCAGAATATTGGTTTTGTGATAAAAAAAAATATATTTCCGTCTTTTTTATATTAATTTGATTTTACTAGGTACATATCACACCAAGATTTTTCCGTGTTTTGGAAAGCACATTAGGTCGTTGGTCCCAGCTGTCACTCATAGATCTTTGACGGACGTATTAGGTACTCAGTGGCTCCAAAGTATGACAACCATTCTTACAATATTACCCAGTAAGTACTTACTAGATTGTGTAGGTGAGATAGGCAGTAAGTACTAACTAGGTTGTGTAGGTCAGATAGGCAGTAGTTCCATGTGGAATATTGGTATTCAGTTGCATCTAGATTATTTTAATATTATTTTTTTCAAAACTTTGCCCCACACTAGGAATTTATCCTGTATCGTGGGTGCGTTTACAAACATTTAAACTTCACATACACAAATACACTCAGACCAGAAACAAATATCTGTAGGCCATACAAATATTTGTTCCGTGCGGGAATAGAACCCGCAACACTCAGCGCAGCAGTCCAATCGCTCAGCCACTGCGCCAACCGTGCCGTCAATAAGACGTTTCTTTTTCGTATTTTGTAGTTACACTGGAATCAGATCCCAAAATCGTTGGAAAAAGATTTGGCAGATGATGATTTAGTCGCATCGAGAGAACTTTATTTCTTCTTATAATATTAATTAGAGGCTTCCAGGTGACCACATTTAGTTTTAAAGTTCTGATCCTGGGGCTTTGGGTAATTTCATATTTTTGGATAATTTGCATTCTAAATCTATTTAAAAACAGCTTCTAATTTACATATATTTTTAAAGACTACGATTGTTCAAATTAGGTTGGAATTTAATTTAAAGGTTGCTAATTACGGGAATTGACCTTTTGTTAATTAGTTCATTTAATATCGTCCATCTCTTAGACTAAAATCATAAAAGAGTAAAACAACTTTGTCCTATTTAGATACTTGTCATTGTTTTTAGGGTTCCGTAGCCGAATGGCAAAAAACGAAATTACAAATTAAAGAGGGCAGTACTACTTCGATGGTACAGAAACCTTCATGTACCAGTCCAACTTGCACTTGGCCAGTTTTTTGTGATTATTAAAACTTCAATGAGTTAAATTCACTTTTAATTGTGATTGTAAAAGTTGGGGAAACATTTGTAATTTCATTATTTGTTTAGCTTTGGTTGAATAGAATTATTTATTTGTTCAAAAAATATTGTTTTCTATTATTTTATTTTTGATTAACCTGTACTGTTCGACTGATAGGCACAAGCCTACCCCAATTCCTTCCAAAATTATTTTCCTGTGCTGTCTGGAACCAGCCCTCGTGGTATGCGTCTCGATCGTCACGGAATCTCTTTCTTGACCGGCCGTCGCGACGCCGTCCGTCTTCCGGCAACCATAGTATGGTGGAGGCATTTGCCCAGCGGTCATACATGCGGCTGACATCCAAAAATATTGTTACTTAAATATTATTTTAATAGCTATTTACATCATTACCATTCAACATAATATAGGTACATAAGTCAATAGTTGAATGAAATTTGGTTGGTAACATTTTGTATGTTACCATTCAATTTCATTCATTCAAGAGACGTACATAAATACAAAACAGTCATTTAACACTTTTATCCGGAAGCCCAAAAGATTGACAACAATGCCACATTAAATAACAATGACATTTATTCTTATTTTGTGTTGGTAAGACTAAAATAAAGATCTTCTTGATCTAAATGTTTTCCTGAAACTGATCTTTTCATGAGTTCAATGACCGGTCGACGAAAATAATGAGTTTGCAAACAGGAAAGTTTTTAAATTAAAATTGTTTTTCGTTTTTTTCAGAGCCGTGGTTCAGTTATTTGTGTCCCGACTTTTTTATAAGTAATACTAAAATATTGTAGGTTCATGTAATTTGAAGCAATATTCGGCACTACTGTTAAGATTTCAAATTCTTTCATTAACGGAGTGTTACATATATTTAATACGTGACTGTTAAAGACTACATTTCAAACGTTCCCATGAGTATGTTCCGTACTAAACGGGAGCGAAGCCGCGAGTAAAACATAGTCAGAATATTTAGTTCCTTTATAATAATATGTTTAGCCCACACGTTTTTATCATGTGTGCGGAATATTTTAAACACTCTTTATGAATAATACACTTCTCATCAAAAAAATCGAAACACTTTCGTTTTTATTGTTTTTGTCCTAATTTTTTACAAAAGAGAATTAATTCCATGAAAAAAAAACATTATTGTGTAGCTGGCAGTTTGGTCATTACAGTAAGAAGAAAAAAATCAAAATTCGAAATTAGAATTTCATTTGTTTATCCTATAAATGAAATTAATCACTGTTTTGAGACAAATGTGTATTTAGGGTTGGAGTACGTTTCTCGTTTAAAAACTAAAAATTAGCGCTTGTCTTTAAACTTTTTGTTTCTTATTTCATTTACTGTGACTTTGGGACGTCTGAAAAACTTTTTTTTCTAAAACATATGGATACTTCGCCCGCAGAAGCCGCCCAAGTGGTGGCATTGCTGGATTCTGGACTTAGTCAGCGTGTTGTGGCTGCAAGATTGCATCTAAGCTTATCATCTGTTCATAGAGTCTACAAACGCTATCGGGAGACTGGTTCGTTCACGCGCCGTTCAGGATCTGGCAGGAATCGGGTCACTTCTGAGCGAGATTATCGATTTATTGTAACAACTTCTTTACGAAATCGACGCCTTAACGCTTTTCAACTGCAGCAGCAGCTTCGCGTTGTACGAAGAGTAGCTGTAAGTGACTCTACAATAAGAAGAAGGTTGAAGGAACGCGGATTGGCACCGCATAAGCCAGCGAATGGGCCGAAATTAACTACAGACCATCGAAGAGCGCGCCTTAACTTTGCACGCGAGCACCTAACTTGGTGATACCTTCAGTGGAGCAAAGTACTGTTTTCTGATGAGTGTAAAATTATGCTGTATGGTAACGACGGAAGGAACAAGGTCTACAGAAGAGATGGAGAACGCTTTGCACAATGCTGCATTGAAGAAAAGGTCAGCTATGGTGGCGGTTCGTGGACGGTTTGGGGAGGAATCAGCGCCGACGGTAAGACAGAACTTGCCTTTGCGTCTGGGCCACGGCTGCCTGCACTAAACTCTCATCGGTACATCGAACAGTGTCTTGAACCTCATGTGATGCCCTATGCACATTTTATTGGCAACGACTTCATATTCATGCACGACAATGCTAGAGCTCACACCGCGGGCGTCGTACGAGATTATCTTACCGAAGTCGGTATCTCCATTATGGTATGGCCAGCAAGAAGCCCGGACATGAATCCCATTGAACATCTATGGGATGAATTAAAGAGACGAATTCGAGCCAGAGATCCAGCCCCAGAAACACTTAGCCAGCTGCAAAATGCAATCCAAGAGGAATGGGATAATATACCACAACATGTGATCGTGACTCTCATCCGATCGATGAAGAACCGTATGGAAGCAGTAATAAGAGCTCGCGGAGGGAATACAAGTTATTAAATAAACGTTTCTTACATTTTTTTTTCATTTACGCGTGTTGTTTTACCCATTTCCTTCATATTCCATACAGGGTAAAAATTACTCATTATACAAAATACGAAACCTATGAAGACTTCATTTGAATTTAGAACATTAACATTAGGATTTAAAAACCTCATACTACTCACTATTAAATGACATTTTACATTTATTCCTAAATATACACATTTTTCTGATAATCCTTATCAAATCATAAACTGCGAGGTGTTTCGATTTTTTTGATGAGAAGTGTAATTGACGTATTTTAAATCTTTATAACGGTATCTATGAATGCAACAAGAACATAGTCAACAGTCAGGCTTGCTAACGGAAGGGCACGCCACGATAGTGGCGGTAAGTCCCCTCTTTGAGGAGTGGCTTGAGAGGCGCCACGGCGCCCTCACTTTCCGTCTGACGCAGGTCCTCACCGGACACGGTTGTTTCGGGAGGTACCTGCACCGAATCAGGCGGGAGGAAACGCCCGGATGCCACCATTGCGAGGATCGGCCGGAGGACACGGTAGAGCACACAGTGGAGGTGTGCCCCGCTTGGGCGGAGCCCCGCCGTGTTCTCGTAGCGGCGATCGGCGGCGGCGACTTCTCGCGCCCGGCCCTGGTGCAAGCCATGGTCCGGGGCGAGGAGGAATGGGACGCCGTCGCCTCCTTCTGCGAAGCAGTGATGCTGGCGAAGGAGGTGGCGGAACGCGAGAGGGAGAGAACCTCTCGTCCCAGCCGCCGCGGGAGGCGCTCCGGGCGTCGGGGGTCCCGCGATGACCTCCGGCCACCGTAGACGCGGGCCTGTGGACGGTGAGTGATGGGCTAACTCGCCGTCCATCCGTCTCACGACGAAAACAGGCCGTGTCGACGGCGCGTTCGTGTTCCACGCGCGCCTCAAAGAGATGTCAGCAATCGCGGCCTCGACATAGAGGGCGAAGAAGGAACATGGGTGGTTTTTAGTCAGTAGAAGTCTGACACTCCCTTTCGCTCTGCCCAAGAGCGGGAGGGGTTATTCGATGATTTTACACCCACCAAAAAAAAAAAAAAAAAAAAAAAGGCTTGCTAACGGAAAAACCCAATGACGCTTTGCCCGGGAATCGAACCCAGGACCTCATGCTCAGCATTCGCGCTTGCGACCACTAGACCAATGAGGCAATATATAAATAAGAAAGTATTACTTTCTAACAATCTAACCATTTAGGGAATATCAATGTTATTATTTCACTTCGGTGACACCGAATAAAACAATACCGCTCCACCCCTAAAATATTGACGTATAATCGGTTTAGTATTATTTTGCTATTACTAGTATTATAACCACCACTAACCTTCATAACCAGTTTATATTTTAATATCAGAAAATCCTTTTAACGTTCAATTACTTTGCCTGAACGAGAAAACATTTTATTATTCGGTTAACCGAATCAGGTTTGATCCGGAAAACCCTTAACTGTTCTCTTTCACGGTCAAATTAACGTCAAATAAAACTTGTTTTTTTGGTTTATTGGAACTTCGTTTTGTTTTAATAGGGGAAATAAAGTATAATTCTTTAAATGGAGTTTATCGAGTTTCGTTTTTGATTATTTATTAAAGAAACCTTTCCATCTTTTTTTTCTCTTCATTTCAATAACCCCCTTTTTTTTGGTGGGTGTAAAATCGTAAAATAACCCCTCCTCCCGCTCTTGGGCAAAGCGAAAGGGAGTGTCAGACTCCCTTGACTCGTACCAGTCGCCGCGGGAGACGCTACAGGCGTCGGGGGCCACGAGACGGCTTTCGGCCACCGAAGACGCGAGCCTGTGAACGGTGAGTAATTGGCTAGCTCATCGTCCTTCCGTCATACGACTACGACAGGCCGGGTCAACGACGCGTTCGTGTTCCACGCGCGCCTCAAAAAGTTGTCAGCAACATGGAACCTTCCATGTTGCTGACAACTTTTTGAGGCGCGAACACTCCAAATAAGGGTCAAAACCGCGTGAACATCATTAAATCAATAGATTTTAATATATAAATCGAATGATTTAATGATAACACTACACAATAGTGTAATTTACGAAACGTAATTGGTTTCACACACGAGAAGCTACTTCAATTTATACCACGTATATATAGATACATCCCACCAAGTCAATCTTCATTATATCTGACCATGAACTTCAATACAAGTAGCTCATTTAACAGAGTACCGCTAACATATTGATGGCGCACTTCAAGTTCTGCTCACGAACGAGCGCGAACCAGCATGAATATTATAAAGACAAACACTGCTAAATAAATTGGGGGCCAGATTCGAATAGTTGGAGGTTTCGTGTTACAACTCCCGAAACAACCGTGTCCGGTGAGGACCTGCGTCAGACGGAAAGTGAGGGCGCCGTGGCGCCTCTCAAGCCACTCCTCAAAGAGGGGACTTACCGCCACTATCGTGGCGTGCCCTTCCGTTAGCAAGCCTGACTGTTGACTATGTTCTTGTTGCATTCATAGATACCGTTATAAAGATTTAAATCACTATTTTCGTCGTCGTTCGTTATTCAGTTATAAAAGTCCGACACTCCCTTCAGGAGTTTATTTGATGATTTCCCATTTTCCAAAAAATAGGGTAGTCTCTTTATTCGTGGGGTGCTAGAGGATAAATTATATTTACCGCGTATTACTCGAGTTAGCAACATTTGAATATACAAGATGATTTTTTAATCACCGTCCAATCTTTTTCTAGGCATTAGGTATCATTCTAACACCATTTTTGAAAAAAAAACAATTCGTAAAATTTTCATATTAAATCATTCTCTCTAAAGAATTATTCGCTCTCCAGGAAACGTTAAAACTTTGTTATGTGATATCTCAATATTTTTCGATTGAGTGATTTTCACCACAGATTAATATATTAAAATTTGGACGGTCACTTAAAAATCATCTTGTATATTGCAGGAACACTGCTACCCGAGAAGTAAATCTTAATGCATTGGTTTCAAAATAAGTAAGCCTCGCCCTAGTTTAAGCTGGCATTCGTCGGAACGCAACTGGTGCAGACATCGTTCCGTATAAAACAGTGGCATAGATGGTATCGTTCCGAACGTGCTAGAGAATTGTAGCAGTTACTGGGCGTATAAAATGGCCACTTTAGCAGATCATAATATGAATTGCGTTTAAAAGCGTAAAATAGACCTATCATAATAGTAGTAATATTTTTTTGAAGATAAACATAAAGAAATAATAAAATAAATAGCTCATCGTGCAGGTTAAACAAATGTAGGTTATTTTTAAAGGTTAAATAAAATATTTGAATAATTTCCTATTTATTTTGACTTTGGATTTTATTTTGATTTGATTTGACATAATTAATAGGTACTGTATATCTTTTATAATTTTAATAATTTTGTAAAACGTGACAAGCTAATTATGTCAGGAAATGTTATTAATTCGATTGTATTTGTATTTGTTTTGCAGTGCCCTCACAGGGTGCATGTTTGATACCTCTAAAACAATTCCAACTCATGTACAACATATATGCAATAAACTAATTTGATTTGATTTGATTTAGTAATGCGTCTGTGAACATTTAGAAAAATAGATCATTATAGGAAAATAATGTTAATTGTGTTTAAAATCGTAAAATGTTCACAGACGCAGTTACTATAATAATGTCCTTTTTACGATTTTTAACTCAATTCATATTAGGATCTGCTAAAGTGGCCATTTTAGACCCCCTGTTCATCTGAAAATGCTGCGCTAACCTAGGTATTTCATTTTCAGAGTGGAGTTCTCGTTGAAGTTTTGGTCGCAAGTGCCGGAAAAATCCAATAAAACTTTGCTTGACTCGGGAACCAACCCAGGATCTCGTGCACAGTAGTCACAATTTGAGATCAGTAGACAGTCAATAGCATCTTCATTCTTTATAAAAATAAACTAGCTGATGCCCCATTTCGTTGCGGGATCCAAGACAGTTAAATCATTTCTCTGGGACTTCGTCGGGCTTCATTGTCTCGGCGCTTTTCTTGTGGTCGCCACTGTTGATTCTGGCTTACAGGAGTTACAGTGGTTTGGGAATAGTGCGGCGGGCTTGTCCCAAATAGCTGATGCCCCGCGTGGATGTCGGTTATCGCTACCAAAATTAATAGGGTAGTTAACAAATAAAATCTAATTAGTCCGTCACATAGATTTCCAAAAAATATTGGATACGTATTTTTTCTTTTTTCACGTAAACAAACAATGAAGACGATACAGTGTTTTGAAAACTCGTGTGACGTCATTTTCCAAGACATTAGAATGACATTCTTTACCGATGAGTGACGTCACAGCCCCCCACTCAAATCTTCGACGCGTTGTATCTTCGTCAGTTGTTATTGATTTGATAAAACAAAGAATACGTATCAAATATTTTTCGAAAATCTAAAAGACGGACTAATTAGAATCATATTTTTTATGTCAGTAAACATCTCCATTCCTTCATCCTGCCCTTTCAACCCCTTACAATCCTTTTATCACGTTAAAAAGTATGTCCTTTGTCAGTATCTAGACTATCTGTGTACCAAATTTCATTTAAATTGTTTCAGTAGTTTTGGCGCGAAAGCGCGACAGACAGACAGACAGAGTTACTTTCGAATTTATAATATTAGTAAGGTTCACAAACCCACCGGAGTAACACGTTACGTTTGTATAAGAGTATATTAATGATGCGTGAAAGTGTGACCCATATTGGTTATAGTACCCACGTAAGCCATTAGTATGATTAATTGAAAATACGAGCAGAAACCTTTTAGGTTAGCGGTCAACCGCGGTGAATATTGAAACCGGGAATCAATCAAGAGAAAATTAATTGTATTCCAAAATTTATTCAGTTGGTTGTGTGTAGTGCAATTCTTTAAAGTTTTGGTTCCATTTCGAACCTCATTCGAGAAACTTTATTAATTTCACTCAAAATAAATGTGTTTTTGAAAATAAAGGCCGATTCACTTCGATAGTGTTAGAATTTCAAAATGATGTCCTTGCTTCATGGTATTTGGGGTTGTGTCGATACGTTTTATTCTTCCACTGTCCCCTGTCGATCGTCACATTATCATTTACTGCTTTTCCTTCATAATTATCATCTTGCTTTTTTTTAACATAGAAAAAATATATTAATCACTCTTTAAGAGGAAATATGGGCGAGAGACTTTTGAAAATTAGTCATTTGAAGAAACTATCGCCGTCGCTCTGCGAGAGCTAGGCGATAAGGACAACTGCAGATACGACTCAATAGCTTAAGTTAAAAGTCATATTTCCAGGTTTGGCTCTCGCCTATTTCCTTCTCCAATATTGTACCAATTTCTAAGATATTTTAGACACTAAAAAAGAAATAATTCTTTATTCGTTAATAGTTGTCAAATTTGCACACTAGGCCTCAGTTGAAAGCGATCTAAATAATCAATATTGAGCATTTTTTTAGGTTTCTAGTGCTTAGAAGAATAATGTATCATCAAAAAAACATAGAGGCGTACAAGTTGTCAATATTTATTATTCTTTAAAAAATCATAGCTATATAGTCATTAGCAAGAAAGAAAACAGGCGACAGCGTTTCTATGGAAAAAAGACCTCCCGCATTTCCTCTTAAGTCACATGCAATTTAACACTCCTCATCACATGTCCATACCAAGACCGGCGACCCTTTCAACTTTTCCGTAATACTTTCAAACTACCCCCCCTTTATTTATCCATTTTTAGTTGGACTAGAACATAACTGGCAAAATGTGTGTGTACTTACGGGTAGGCCTCTGCTTGACCCTTCAGGGATTACAGGCGTGATGTCGTTGAGGCGTGCATCGTAAGAATACAGTGTCTTTGTTTCCAAGTGACGTCACAATTAAATCAGACACATGAAATATTTACCTCCATTCCCTTTAAAATCAGTCTATAATTATTTCCAAACATCTGCTTCCCATTTATACAGACCTCATTTGTGACCCACGTCATTCCGTACTTTTATTTAAACTGTCATGGCGGCTGTTCCCTACGGCTCCGTGCAAACGGGTCAGTTTTCATAGCCATCGGTGGCTGGCGACAAGCTGTTCAAATGAATTTTAACTCTTCGGTACGGTGCCATACCGTTTTCGGTACGCCGAGCCTAAATGTTAAAATTTTATGTATAGGATCGCTGCACACGTGTAGCGAGAGGTGTCCTCAAACGAATCAGTGTCCGCGACACGCCATTCGGTGGCGGCCACTCTCTACTTAAAACGCCGACAGAAGCCATTCTTGCGCCACGGCTTTGCATTACTCACCGCCCACCTCGTGGCGGCCGCCAGCTACTACTACCACAAATCACTCGTGGCAGCCACTGAATATCTCCGTTTGCGGCAGCTATTAAGTATACAGGCAGAAATCTTTAAGTCTAGTACACTAACAATATTGATTGCAATTTTGTTTTGTAAAGCGATGTCAAACACTGTATCATTTGACATGAGTCTCTAAATGTTTCTGTCTAATGGCGTGGATATACATGAATTGGCCTTTTTTAGGGTACATTAGAACCCTTTCTTTCTGCAACCACCATTTGTTTAAAAAAAAATGAAAATTTATCTACACAATCTAGAGTGGGAGTGGGAGTCGGGCCTCTGGCTTCAAGCACTACCGTCACCTAATATAGGCACTATTCTAGGTGACACAGCCTTCCAGCCACACGGAACACCCAATCGCAAACATGTATTTGCGATCGGGTGCTCCGTGTGGGGCTGCACATCGATGTCAATGTGGTGAAGCAGTCGACGAACTCGGACACCAGGCCTTTCCTGCAGTAAGAGCGCAGGTGGATGCGTGTCATGCGTGTGCCAGCTATTTTGAAACCCAATGGGCTGGAACGCGTCGATGGGAAGAGACCAGATGGTGTGAAAATAATGCAATGGAAGTTAGGTAGGCCTTTGGTGTGGGATGCAACTTGTGTCGACACGCTTGCACCATTCCATCTTCCTAGCACGGTGAACTGTGCTGGGGCGGCTGCTGCAGGTGCTGAAAACAACAACTTAATTGGTAGTTATGTGTTTGAGCCGTTTGGGGTTGAAACACTGTGGTCTGAGTGCCCACTTAATATTTCAGGAAATTGCCAAGCGGTTGGTGACAAGAGGGCTGGAATATTTTTGGGCAAAGAATCGGCATTGCCATCCGACGTGGGAATGCTGCCAGCCTTCTGGACACTTTTCCTGTTGACAGCCACGGTATGGACGAATTTTTTGACGCCCAGTAATTCTTCCCTTTTTGACACTTGAATTTTAGTTCTGGAAATTGTAGTTTGTAAATATTGTAAATAAATATTACCCATCTTACACAATCTAGAGCATATCCTCTTCTATAAAAAAAAATAAAAATTTAATTTAAACATCATAAATAAATATGCAAAGTAGCCTCTGTTTTTGTAACTAACCACCATTTTTCTCACAAACTATCAATCATTGGATATTTTTATTGCCATCAATATATTATAATAAAGTCATGCCGAGGGGACCTGCGGCTTATTTTTGCCAATAAGTTTCACAATTCTGTGGTTTTTTTAAAACACTTCTCGCAAAATCGCGTAGCTACCTCTCTGGCGACCAATAAATCGGTTGTGGGAGGTTGAACTGTCAGTGGCGTACATCCAGCTCAAAAGTAAATAATAATAAATACAACTTAGCTGGCTGTCAACTTAATACCTTTTTCGGCCCTACCAAAGGATGTGGACTGTGGTCGGTGGCCCGTTTGCGCGAAGCCTACATGTGAATATATTACCTGCCGTCACACCGACAATATGTGATGTGATTTATTACTTCATACTTTGTCATGATTCCGGTTGTTTACGTAAAAATAAATGTAGCTATCCGTCATCGTAATTTTGTATCTGATAAAATTTTTAAATGATGAAGAGTTTGGCATTACTGATGGATAGGTAAACAGTATCTTGTTTGGGTAACGTAAATGTCTTTCTTTTCGTAAAATATATTAGTGTTACTTTTGCAAAGCTGACCGCTACTGGAAAACTGCTCAATTGCTATGACTAGTATCTATTGATCCATGAAAGTGCTTTATACGCAGGTATGGCCGCGAGTAGCCGTTACAAAGATGCAAACCTTTAATGTGGACTCTCAGTATTAGTTACCTAGTATTAACAAGTGGGTTGTGGAGGTCAAATAAAATACTGGTATTCAGCTGCATCTGTTAAGACTGCATAGAAGCTGACTCCAATTCGTACAGTGTGTTGAGTTGGACTATGTACAGTCCGCAAATGTTGAAAATTAATTAAAGATTTGCAGAAATCTGTAGACTGAAAACTGACCACAAGAAATTAGGGAACAGGTAAATCATAGAATATTGTATTTCAGAAGCAACTAAGGTAAGTTTATACGAGAAAAAATCCGTGAAAGCACTATACTTCGTAATATTATACGTTTCCATAAAAAAATATGGGTCGTAACCAACGTCTAAAATATAATCCCGGACGAAACTCCCTCAATGAAGCATAAAAGAAGGTTGAAAATTATATTTTATAACCTAACCCACGTAAAAGACTAGTGAAGAATATATTTTTACGAAAATATACTTAATACTTTTATACTTGGACGAAAGTTTTTAATCTTTCGAATTAAATGGAATATTTCGACGAAGTTATATTGAATTTACTTCTTACTCGTTCCAATTTAATTTATTGAAATAAACGTCTCGTCTGTGCTTCCCAAAGGGTTAGTCAGAGGTCTGTTTGTTAATACACCCAGATTAGTTATATTTAAGTTCCATGTAAAAGCGAGCAAGCCTATTGCCATCAACCATGCAACATATAGAGTCAGTGGCTGCTTCTGAGAAATTTCTCATAGAAAAACCCATTACCACTTTTTCCGACCCGTAAATCAAGCCCAGGGCCTCAAGCTCAACAGACACCCTTGCTACCACTAGCCCTAAAAAAATTGAAGAAAGAATACCAGACAAGAGAAGAAAGGCAAAACTTGAACATATCAAAGTTTTCACTCTCCATAATAAAACACATCAAAGTACCAATATAAGTATAAATCATGAGAGGGACAAACACAGCACACCCTGGAGCAAAGGCGCGATGTCTCATCGATCACTCTGTGGAATTCCGTCGAAGCCTCCGTAGGCCGTGCGGTGAGCGTAGCAAAGGACCACAGTCGCGCGTTGCTCGTAGCCCGCTACGCTCGTCTGCTACGCCGTAGCACCGTAGCACTGCTACGCGATCGACGTACGTACTACATAAAAGTGTGTTGTGAATGTGGAAGTGACTTTTGTGACTTTGAAACAACTTATAACGTAAGTTTTAGTTTCGTTGTACTTCGTTTTAAGGCTTAAGTTTGTTGTTTTGTTTATTATTGTTCGGCGCAGTCGGATAGTTTATTTTTAAAAACGACTATGATGTCGGTTCTCTTCGTATCTTTGTTGTGGAAAAATGCATTAATGTTTTACGTTCTTAATATAAATAAGTAATAGTACATGTTTTAAACAATATAATAAAACATTATATACATTCATATTAAAAGAAAATAAAATATTATTTAAATTACTATTTAACAATTTTTATTACCATAGGTACCAACCTACAATGTTTGTTAAACAAAAATATACTTCTTTTGAATCTAAACTGCAAACAAATTATTATTTTTTCATATTTCCCACCTTCAAAGGTGTCATGGTGTAAACTTTTCCGGAGATTGTAACTGGGTCAATGATCTCACGTTGGGATGTACGTTACGTTTCTCTTAGAGACGTGATACAAATTTCAACAGGTTCTATATTTAATTAGGGTTGGACCTGAAGGGACTTTGTGGTGGCGTATTTTATATTCAATTAGTTTTACCTTCAAAGAATTCTGAGTAAACCCTTAGAAAAATAAATGACGCATGTCTTATGAAAGAAAAAAATCTGTGACAAATGGGAAACAAAATTTTAATTAATATTTATTAAAATCTAGAAATCAGAACAAATATTCAATATGATTTTCACAAATATAAGCACTTAAAAACTAAAACTCAACAAAGACAAAAGCGACCACTTATAAAAATGTATTAACAACAACATTGGTGTATTTTATGTCGGTTTTCGTATAGTCGCTTTCACACCTCATTAATAACATATTGTTACGTACCGCTGGGGGTCTAAACTGACCCGTTTAGTAGATCATAATAAAAAAGCGTAAAATGGGCCTTTCATAATAGTTACTTCGGCTGGGACCATTTAAGAAAATAGATCATAATAGGAAAATATTATGAATTGCGTTTAAATTCGTACGTTCGTTCGTTCGTCACGGACGCAGTCACTATTTTGAAAGGTCCATTTTTCAAATAATATGATCTGCTAAAGTAGCCATTTTAGACCCCCAGTGTGTGGACCACTGCCCGTCGGGGCTGAAGGTTGTTGAAAGAGATACCACGGCCTCGACATAAAGGCCAGCCCAGTCCCTTTATAGTTTGAGCCCGTAGGAGACTTTAACAAAATAATAAAATATAGTTCCGGCAACATAACCACTATAATCGTTCCCTACAATTTGCTCCATTAACATTTAACTTAGTATTTTAGTTCCAGTGAAGCTCTACGTAGTTAATACTCCCGGTCCCCGGGTAATTGCAACTGCAGAGGGACCTAATTGCCAATTACTGACCACCACTAGCCTGTCTTTGAGAGCACCTAACTTTGTGTTAAAGTTTTATTTTTCTCTAGAGAGTTCAAATGCGTTTGTTGGTCTTAGAATAGAAACATGGTTGAAGTTCTAAAGTCATGTACTTTTTCTATAGTACTTTTGAACTTACTGCATTTAATTTATACGTTTCAATATAGATATATATGTTTCCTACTTCTCTGATATTTTTTTTTGATCAATTTCCTTGCGAGATCCAAGACAGTCCGTTTTTTTCCATCTAGTGGTCGGCACTGTTGTTTTGGCTATCAGGAGTTGCAGAGGTATGGCAATAGTGTAGCTTGAGTGCTTATATTTCTGCCAGATACCAGACACACACTTAAGTCATGTTCAAACATAGCAGATTCTTCTTATATCACATTTTGTTTACTACATTATTTCTTCTCCAATTATATGTTGTTTTGGCATTAAAAAGAGCTGATTCTCGATCTGCTTTGACGTTCGCTGCTAAACTCCAAGCTTCAACCGCGTGGAGGCGTCTCGCATTCAGCAGTTGAAACGAATTTCGAAAGAATTTGAACGATAGTCTGTCTACAAGGTAAAACCGAACTTCCGGTATCCACGTAGTGTCTGTTTTCAGGAAGTCTGAAAAGCTACTTAGAATGGAGACAATATACTATAATACAAAAAAAATAAGCTCAAAAACTAAAACCCGACTACGAATAAAAACGCAGACTAAAAAAAACACGGTCTAAGAAGTACTAAACAAAAAAAAAGTTGTCTAGTAAGTAGATAATAGAGGACATCCGTAGTCGTATGCCACTGATACCTGATGCGCCTTCATGGCGTTCTCATTGATACAGAAGCCAGCTGCTAGTTGCCATTAGCAAGGTGGCATGCGACTACGACTGTCCTCCGTCCAAAGGCGAAAGTTTGGGAGTGTGTATGTTTGTAACTTCTTCGCGCAAAAACTACTGACCGGATTTGAATAAAATTTGGTACTCAGATAGTTTATTATTTGGATTAACACATAGGATAGTTTTTATCCCGATTTAATCTTCCCGTGGGAAAAAATATGTTTTGTAGCGGGTGAAGCCACTGGCAACAGTTAGTATCATATACATATTTGTGATGTACTCGCCAAGACCTTTCATTTGATACCAAACATGTTATGATTATTTCAATTTTTCTTTCGAGTTTAGAATTTGATATTAAAATTCCGTCATAAAAAGAATTGTTAAAATTTATATAGCCTATATCACCTGGGCTATTCTTACGAATCTATTCACACCTCACTCTATTATCACCTCATTTATTAAAATGCGTTCAGTAGTCCAGGCGCTACGGTAGAACATACAAACATACATACCATAGACTGCCAAAATTGCCCTTCCTTTTGGCTTCGCTGTAGTCGGGTAATAAGCTTCCAAGATGGCAATAAGGATGGGGTAAGGTGTTAGCAGAAACATCGATGTCACAAGAATCGCTGACACAAGCGAGGTAGTGTCGCCTTCACGACTACTCAAAGCAAAAGTAGTAAAGATCCGTTTAGATTAAGTAATTTTTGTGAAGAGAGAAAATACAGAAATTGTTTTGTATGATAATAGGATGAAAGGATAACATTATTAAGTATTTCAGGGTAACGGACCAGAAGACTACTTATGTTTCTAAACACTCGTTTTCCTTTAACCTAACACAGAATACATTTTTCTTTATAAAAGGATTTTCGAAAACAGCACTTCAGGGAATCTGGACTGAAGTTTACGATCACAATTACCGAGGTTACAAAGATCTGGTTATTAGAATGTATGTTATCTTTATTTTACACAAGGGCACTAGTATGTAAGTGAAAAATGATATTTTTGAGAGTAACAAAAACCGTGTTGCCGTCACATAATAATATGTGAAAACTTTGCCTCATGAGTCTTGTGGGTGCGACTGTTGAATTTAGGATCCTGAATTTGATTCCAGGATCGGACCAAAAATGCTTTTAGGTTTTTCTATAGAGAATTTTTCAGTAGTACACCTTTGCATGACCCTTCGGGAATTACAGACGTGATGTTAAGTTAAGTATCAACTTATGACGCAGTAAAACAAAACACAACTAATCACAAGGAACGTTTCTATTCCTAGTTACCTTGCATTCCAAAGAGGTTTAATGATTATTTCTACATAGACATTCGGTAAGCGTGTCACGCACGATTTAATAAAAGTCGGGGTTGCGTGATAGGCCTCACATACAGAAGGTAATACTTACTACAAGGCCATCTTGATAACTTTCTTTTGGAAACTTGTGTATTATGCGTAAAAGTTTTAGCGTAGAAACGTATGCATGGTAATTTTGAGGTGGTGTATCAGAATTCATTGTAAGTGGAAATTAAATTATATTTCGGTTGTGTTTTCTGTGAATCGGTAGCGATTTATAACCTTGACTTGGTTTTTTAGATCTTTACATAACATCATGCCTTTGATTCCCGAAGAGGTAGGCAGAGGAGGATATTTCGCCAGTCGAGTCTATTGCCATTAACCTGATATAAATCCAGAATCCCTGGCTGTTAATAAGAAATTCCTATTATTAAATTATTGATTTATTTAATTTAGGTCTTCTCATGATGATACTCTCTTTTCTTGCCATAATATCATCCTTGATCAAATAACATAACATAACATACTATACAAATTTTACCTTGAAAAATTATGTAATACTAGCTTGTGCCAGCGGCTTCGCCCGTGTGGAGTTCGATAATGGTCCCACAGATTCATACTACATAAGAAGTATCTTATGTGTTTATCCAGGTTATAAACTATCCGTGTTCTAAATTTCATCTGCATCCGTTTAGTAGTTTTTGCGTGAAAGAGTAATAAACATCGATCCATCCTCACAAATTTTCGAATTTATAATATTAGTAGCTATAGTAAGATTTTTTGTCATCACGCCTGTAATTCTCGATGAGATAGGTAGAGGTGTACCTAATAGTACTCCCGAATTTCATCAGTGATGCTTAAGTCCAAAGTTTAATGATGCGATCCTGTTCTTCATAGTTTTCATAGTTTATTTCAATTAAAATCTGAAATCTGTTTGAATTACGAAACATCTAAATATAATTAAGACAAACTTCTTTGTAACGAGAATAATAACTAAGTGTAAAAACTAAATATAACACAGATCAAATAATTTATATTAAAAAATCACAGACTGAAAATAACATACATTTACAGTACAAATCAACGTAGTGTTTGGTTGCATAAATCAACTATCACAATATACATATTTACAAGCATGTATTGTATTTGCTCGTATTTGCTCGTGGCCTAAAAATTACTACCACTCGGGTCGATCTTTGGGTTAAGCCGCGCTTGCCTAGGTTAGTCTATGGATGGGTGACCACCCATTACATACCGAGTTTCCTCCGTGCCTTGGAAAGCACGTTAAGCTGTTGGTCCCGGCTGCCATATATAGCATCTTTGGTAGTCCTTATAGGTAGTCAATGAACCGGCAAGTCTGACATTCAGTCTTACCAAATGGTATCGTATTGCCTAGTATTAATTGGGTTGTGGAGGTCAGATTGGCAGTCGCTCCATGTAAAATACTGGTATTCAGCTGCATCTGGTTAGACTGGAAGCCGACCCCAACATAGTTGGGAAAAGGCTAGGCAGATGATAATGATGTGTAAATACAATTATTTATAATAGGGGATCGGACTGAGTCAAAAACATATGATTCTAATTAGTCCGTCAGTTAGATTATCGAAAAATATTGGATACGTGTTTATTGTGTATATTAACAAAACTTGACGAAGATAAGACGCGTCAAAGAACATGAGTGGGGGGGGGGGTTGTGACGTCATTTGTAGGTAAAAAATGTACTAACATGTGACGTTTTCGAGGAGATCACGAGTTTTCGAAGCACTGTATTGTCTTCATTTTTTGTTAATGTGAAAAAAGAAAAAATACGTGTCCAATATTCTTTTGGAAATCTATCTGGCGGACTAATTAGCTTTTTTTTTGTCCGATCCCCTATTTTAATTTTCAATTTTAATTATAATTTGTTCAATAACATTTGTACATGGTATACAAAATTGGCTTACTTAATTAGATGCTATAAATAAGTAGAACCAGTATAACATATATAAAATGGGTTAAGTATAGGATTCCCTTTCCTAAACTAGGCAGAAAATCTGTCTGTATCTTACGAAAGAATTGCCATCAACTGGGCACATAATTATCTAGATTCTGTAGTTACTGTACTGACAAACTCTTGAAAAAACACATTATACATACATTCATAATCAGCTTATATTATTCCCACTGTTGGGACACAGGCCTCTCTATGAGAGGGAATGGGCTTTTATCAACCACGTACCACGGGCCTGGTATGGGTTGGTAGATGTCACATGTTTTCAAATTTTTTGGTACTACTACATGCCGGTTTCCTCACGATGTTTTCTTTCATCGTTTTGACAGCAGTTGTGACGAAATAAATTATACAAAGTATTTGTTCGAACCCACGACTTGCTGTTCGTAAGTCGGTTCCACCACCACTGCTCTTGATGGAAAAACTGGTAGCTAATTAGGATCAACGCGTGACCGCTCTGATTCATTCATTGTACTCACGAAACATTTTAATGAACACGTTCAAACAAAAGTTTTTCATTCATTCATTTGTTCAGTCTTTGTTACCGTTCAGTTTAAACTGGGCTCGTTATAAACTCGTTAGCACACATTTAATTTGGCTCTGATTAATTGTTAGTTGTTGGGTTTTGATAAACTGGGGTTAAACTAGTTGCTGGTTGGTGAGTTTTAAACTAACATTTAAATATAAATGGACTGCTCATTGGCCCTGTGGTTGCAAGCGCGACTGAGGTGCTAGGTTTAATTAAACATTTATCTGTACAGGCACAAAGTCTGGATTTGTGAACGGTTGATTACAGTACGCTTGCTCTCTAGGTACATCTACTCATAATTTCAGCGAAAAGACGTCCACTGCTGGAGATAGGCCTCCACCTTTTAATACACCCATAACACACATTAAGACGGTGCAGCGGCTGAGCGATTGGACTGCTGCGCTGCGTGTCGCGGGTTTTATTATCGGATGGAACAAATATTTGTATGACCTACAGATAGTTGTTTCGGGTCTGGGTATTTGTGTATGATAGTTTGAATGTTTGTGAACGCACCTACGATACATGAAAAGGTCCTAGTGAGGGGCAACGTCTTTATAAAACAAAGTAAAACCAATTTTTTTGAAATTTATGTTTAAAAGGGCATTTAGACTCGGTGACTGCTACTGAGAAATTTAATGCTTCAAATATGAATGTTGAGTTAAAAATGGCATAAAAGATGTAAGATTGTAGGAGTATCTAAAAATATTATCATAACTAAGTAAATAATGTCAACATTGTTATAATATTATTTTCCTAGAACTCATATCCCTTGACTAAAGCTAACGTAAACGTAGAACACAAACACACACACACACTTAACTTTAAAGGCACTTAATATTGAAACTAATTCCCTCAACTTTAAGTACGAAAATTGATTGATTTTATTTACAAACTTCATTATAATATTTCTAACTTTAGCACAACTCTCGAGGAATTATCCTTAAAGCTTTAAATTAAATGGTAATGTTTGCCATTTTGTGGGAACTGACTGCTCACCTTTTCGACGTATGTATTTTGGCATTGGCCCGATAAATGGAAATAGGATTAGTTTAAACTCCGTTGACCTTTTCAATTGTTTTCGTTGGCTATTTTAATATTTTGTGATTTATTGATAGCTATTAGAACATAGTTTTCATGACTCGAGTAAAGAGGCTTTTGTGAGTCAATCGTTGACAATAAATGAGTATAAATATCAAGGGAAAACCTATATTATGTAGCATAATTACAAAATAAATATCTAAAACATAGTTAAATATTGCACGTTCGTGACTGTCACAAGAAACCTCATCACGTTGTGAAGTTATGTGTGGTGAAATAAGAAGAAATTAATTAATAAAATAAATAAATAAATAATTAAAAAATCAAAAACCCGACTGCAAAAATGACAATTTAAAATTAATGCACTAAAATACTGAATCACAATAATTAAGAGTAGAAAACGAAATCTAAATGAACTATAAACTCATTGAACTCTACAATTTCTTTATTTCTCTCTAAAATTTGTCATTTTCATTTATTTATGAACATAAATCCAAAGACATTTGGGCTTTTAAAATGAATGTACTTTAACGGTCGAAATCTATCCAGCCGTATGGAAGAAACGAGGTCACAAACAATTTTACAACGAGAACATACGAGATATGATACGCGAAAAATATAACCCTTTCGTCGGCAGTCGGGTAAAATACATAAAAGTCACTAATATGTAATATGTTCCGAAGTTTGACATTTAACACTTCCTGGCCTCTTTAATTCAAATACTCTACGAATTTTACTTCCACCACAGGAAAAGCAATATCAATTTTAAAAACCGCTTTTCCTGCTCTATTTAATTTTCAAGAATATGCAGCAATAAAACTAGGTTAGAACTGCATTAAAACTCAAATACGATTGCAAACTCCATCAGTTTTTTAACTCTTTTGAATTCTAACTAGCATTTTAGATTGGTTCTATCACGTAAAAGTTAAAACCAGTTGGATTAGTTTTACGGTCTCGCTACTAGAGAGAGCTTTACCGCAATACCTTGTCTTTCACTGAAAGAGTCTTTAAGCAAAGTAATCGTAGTATATCGCGGTCGTTCAGATTCGCTTCTGAAGTTTCAAGTTGCAGGTTTAAAACTTTACTAACTTTTTGTTTTTTTTTTGTTACTTTTTGTTAAAAATAATAAGCTTCGTTTTAGGACGAAACAAGTTATTATCATTTGCCTTGCCTTTTTAACCGACTGCCAAAAAGAAGGAGGTTCTCTATTTGTGTGTATGTATGTTTTTTCCCAAATATGTTGGGGTCGGCTTTTAATCTGACCGAATGCAGCTGAGTACCAGTATTTTAGAACGAGAAAACTGCGTGTTAGTAGTGTGTGAATACGCAGCAAGAAAGGGTCTTTACCTTGAATATAAATTTGACAGGCTGATAACATTCTCCTGAACGAGAGAAAACAGGGACAATGTGGGTTTACTATTGCGTAGGTAAATCTCTGACTAATCGTTCGGGCGTGAGTTATTTAGTGTGTTGTCTATAGAAATAATTACTTTTGTTGTTTTTAAACCCTCATAATTTGTATTTCAGGAAGTTATTTGAACGAAGTCGACGTTCAAATAACTTCCTCAAATACAAATTATGAGGTGAGACAAGATTCTCTTTGCTTCACACCTTCTTAAGAACTTCTGTATCGTGGGAGCGTTTACAAACATTTAAACTCACATACACAAATACCCAGACCCGAACCAACTATTTGTAGGCCATACAAATATTTGTTCAGTGCTGGGATCGAAACCGCGACACGACATGCGACGTGTTTTATTTTTTTATTACCCTGTTCTGTCCCACTAATGGGCAAGGGCCTCCCCTAATACCTTCTAAGAGCTCTTTTCCTGTGCCACATCATACCATCTAGTAGCCATTCATCATTAAGTCAGCGTCATACATCAACAATTCACGGGCTTATCTACCGGTTCAAACACTTAATATACTCTAGCAAGACACCCTTGCTTTTAAACTAAACAAGTGACAGTGTTTGAGACAACCCTAGGACTGGGATAAGTGCGGCTTAAGATTAGTTCGCCGACTCAAGCTCAGCGTTCTAGACGGAAAACTTAAAAGACGTTTCGTATACGGTTTAGAATCGTTTATCAAGATACTTAACTGTAAGTAAGAGCAAAGTAGGTAGTAACTTCCTACAATTGGGTACTTTTCTGAAAAAAAAAAATGATACTGTTTAGTTCATCAGTTAGATTATCGAAAAATATTGGATACGAGTTTTTTTGCCTTACAAATTAATAAAAATTCACGAAGATAAAACACGTCAAAGATCATGAATGGGAGCTTGTAACGTCACTTTACACCATGTACTAAAATGTGACGTCACGCGAGATTTCTGTACCGTCTTTAATTTTTGTTTACGTTGGAAAAACAAAAAAATTGTGTCCAATATTTTTCGGAAATCTATCTCAATCAAAATCAAAATCAAAACTCATTTATTCAAACTTGGCTGATAATCAGCACTTTTCGAACGTCAAAATTTACTTTACTTTACTTATTTACAAGAGACAGTCCCCCAAAACGCCCCCCCCTTCGACACTTCCTAGTGTTTTTGCTGGGAAAAAGAAGTGGCGGAACAAACTCCCCAGCACACATCTGTCTGTTAGGTTGGTTAGAAGAACCAGACTCGATACAATAGTAAGGCAAGTATAAAAAAGTATAAAACATCTGACGGACTAATTAGTATTTTTTTTGTCAAGTACCCAATTCAACAACGAATTTATTCTTTTTAATTGTACACGTTTAAATTTAAAAATGATGTCCTATAAATACCTTCGACTTGCAACTAACTGTCCGTCTGTCTGTCAGCGGGCTGTATCACATGATCCGTAATAAATAGACAGGTGTTTTTTTAAACTATTACAAAAAAAGCAATAGCATCCGCTTGCCTAAGTTTGTCTGGGGATGTGTCACCACCAATTATATACCGAGATTCCTCCGTGCCTCGGAAAGCACGTAAAGCTGTTCGTCCCGGCTGCCATATATAGATCTTTTGCAGTCGTCACAGGTGACCTGAAAGTCTGACAACCAGTCTTTCTTATTATATTACCCAGTGTTACCTGGGATAGAGAGCAGTGGTGGCCCAGTGGTTGCGGCCCCGACTTACGAACAGTTGGTCGTGGGTTGGAACCTAGTCAGGCGCATAACTTTGTGTAATTTATTTCATCACTACTGCTCTCAAAACGGTAAAGGAAATCATCGTGAGGAAACCAGCATATCTTAGAACCGAAAATTCGAAGATATGTGACATCTACCAATCCGCACTGGGCCCACGTGTTGGAATATAGTCCATCCCTCTCTTAGAGAGAGGTCCTGAGTCCCTGCAGTGGGAACAATATAAGGCTGATGAGGATGATGACCTGGGTTATGGAGGTCAGATAGGCAGTCGCTCCATGTTAAATACTGGTATTCAGCTGCACCCGGTTAGACTGGAAGCCGACCCCAATATAGCAGGGAACAGGCTAGGCAGATGATGATATGCTTTGTGCTCGTATAAGTATTTTTATGACAAAGTATTCAACCCCTTCCATTTTATATCTCCTCCCTTATTTCCATAAGATATAAACAGATGTTTGCCTATTTCCATAACACTTTTTATGTGTATGTAACCAACATAGTTCCATTGTATTACCGTAATAATATTTTATGGCTGAAGTTAAAAATTTCCCCGAACACAACATGAAATATGCAAATAGACAGATCTAGTTTAACTGTAGATTATGTTATTTGCTTCACTATATTACAAGCGTGGGCACTTAATATACAGTATGTAAGGTTAAACGAGGGACATATTAAAAAGAAGGGTATTCAGTGTTCGATTCTCGTCCCAAATTATTAGGTAAAAAAACTAGAACCTTAATTTTTGACGTAGTTGTACCATGACCCCCCCCGCACGCTCTCCAGCAGGTCTAAAATGGCCGCTTTAACAGAATCCACGCAGAATCTAAAATTATTATCGCAGAATTAAAAATTCCTAAAATGGACTTTATAGTTATATACATTAAGTCCATTTTAAGAATTTTAAATTGTAACGTGATTCATATTACAATTCTGCGTGGATTCTGTTAAAGCGGCCATTTTAGACCCGCAGATCTCACTTTAGTAGACGTTTGTGACGAATTTGTGAATAAATAATTATGAATTATAACCATGGTTTCTTCTTCGCCATTGTCCTACGCCAGTTTTAAAATAAGAAGGATAAATGGATTATACCTAAAAATCATTTACCCGCGCACATTTTCTTAGATAAACACAAGAGATGCGAGACTTTTCCGAAATATTTGGTCTGATATTTATTAGTGTTTTTTTTTTTGTTCATTTGTTTATTATTACATGTAAGCATGCCCTATTGCGGGTTTCAATATATCCCTCGTTTAAACTAACATACTGTGTCGATAAATCGCAGCAAGACGAAGATCATGATTGTTGATCGCCCCAACAACAACTCGCCCGAAATAACAAAAATTGCGAATTGTGACGTCATTCAATCGTACATCTACCTTGGTGCACTGATCTCGAACAATGGTGGATGCGCGGAAGAGATCAAACGGCGCATGGCTATCACCAGATCCGCTATGGGTCGGCTTGGGAAGATATGGAGAAACAGAAACATCACAAAGGCCACTAAAATGCGACTTGTCAGGGCATTAGTGTGTCCCATATTTCTTTACGGTGCCCAAACGTGGACTTTAAGAGGAAGTGAGAGAAAGAAGATAGACGCTTTAGAAATGTGATGTTGGAGGCGAATGCTTCGCATAGCCTGGACACAGTTCCGAACCAACGTCTCAATCCTCGACAAACTGGGTATAAAATAACGTCATTATTCCATCGTCGTTTAAGGTCGTATTCTCACTTTCTTTGGACATATTACACGTCGAGAGGACACATCAATGGAGCAACTCGTGGTTCAGGGCAAAACTGAGGGCACGAGGGCACGCGGTAGATCACCAATGCGCTGGACCGACCGAATGCAAAATGCACTAAATGGTCCACTCCACGAATGCACGAGGCAAGCAACAGTACGAGAGGAATGGCGTCGAATTGTTTAGCTTTCCACCATCCCTGTCATGACGACCACAACCACTCTGCCAAGAGTGTGACGACAGAGAAGAAGAAGAAAGCTGACCCCAAGTCAACTTTCTATCTAACCGGATGTCAATCTGAACTTCACAACCCAGTTAGAACTGGGTAGTACGATACCCCTTGCCAAGACTGGATGTCAGACTTCCGGCTTCTGATTACTCGTGTGTGCTTTGCAAGGCACGGAGGAAACTCGGTATGTTACGATGGTCCCACATCCACTGCTTAACCTTGAAGGTCGACCCATGCAGTTTAAATTATTAAGCCACGAGGTCCTAAAACATCTTTAAAGTATCATAATAAATGTACAGGATGCTTTACTCGACTGCCCAAAAAAAAGAGTGTTGTATTTTTTATCGATAAGCCGTGACCTCATTGATCTCAAGTAGGTATTTACAGTTCCTCTTAAGATTAATTTTTCCTTCAAAGATTCCGCCTACGCCTGAAGGCTGACAAATGGTTAAGCTTCCGTTTCGTGTTATTTCTTAGCGCTGTTTCTTAAATATCCAGTAGAGCGTGAAAAGTATCTTGAGTACCTACGTAAACAACGTTAGGAATATCGAGACTTATTTTTTATTTAAAGGTCATGTTCAGAATTTGGGCTTTTCGTTTTAGCTTGTAAGGATTAGTTTTATTTTTTATTCTGTCCTATATTTGTTTGCAGCATTGGTGGCCCAGTGGTGGCGGCCTTGATTTACGAACAGTAAGTCGTGAGTTCGAACCAAGGCTTTGTGTAATTTATTTCATCACCGTTGCTCTCAAAACGGTGAAGGAAAGCATCGCGAGGAAACCGACATGTCTTAGATTGGAACACGTGACATTTACTAATTTGTACTGTGCCCGCTTGGTAGATCTTGAATCGCTGCAGTGGGAGCATTATAGGCTGATGATGACGATTTGTTTGTTTGAAAAGGAGCTTCCAGTTGAATTTGACATTCTTTATTTTGATACTAGTGAGGGAAGTTTGTCATTGCAGCTGTGACAGAATTCTCACCGCAGGCGACGTTGTTTTTGAAAACGAGAATTAAATTAAGAAATGCCGACTTTAGAAGAAATAAAATAAGAGCACAAGAAGTCATTTTTCATTGAAGTCAAAACTATGATTTAATGTGTCTTTTCTCCCGCGCATTTCCTTCGCAGTTTTGAAAATATTTGGCCTATTTAAACTATGAAATTCCGGTTCCAGTTTAACCAGATGCAGGTAGATACCTGACTTTTCACTAAAGCGACTGTGATATTACCCGAAAACCGTAATGATTCCTCCTTTTCCTTATATATGCAATCCATTATACCGATTCAAGGTGATAACATAAACCAGAAAGTCACCGAACCACCCCAAAAGACAAATAAAGCGATAAATATTACGTAACGGCACTTTGGTTCGACCTACCCGCTGAGAATCGCTTTATAAGCAATCCATGTAATAGCAAATTGAATTTTCACACTTCACTTGTGATCGAACTTGCCCATATTCCAGGGTAATTGACCTCCGTAGTACGCCATACGATGATCAGACGTCTCGGGTTTCCCCTGGCTGTTGGCCAAGACCCGATTGGACCCGAAGGCACCCGATCCCTACCGAACACTAATTTACTATGACCTGAAGCATCCCTTCTTAGTTTTCCTGGAAGGGTAACGCTTTTTATCCGTTCGTTCACACTGTCTCAGAGCTGTTTTTTGTCTGTTTTTTTTTGTGTGGTTTATTTGGCAACTGTTGTTAGCACGTAGTTTAGAGTATGAATTTCGTTTTATGAACGGTTTTATACCTTTTCCTTATAATTGCTTTTTTTTTGTTTGCTTGCTTGAAAAATTGATAACTATTTCCTTCAAACTTTGAAGCAACTTCAAAAAGTTACTCAATGCGTCGGAAACTTTTTTTAAATGTATGTCGAAATGTATGCCTCGATTACTCGAAGATGGCTAAACCAAGCTGGTTTTTTTTTTGTTTGAAAGGTTGTACTTCGCAGGTGGCCCCCTGATCATCAAGTCAGGATCTAATGATTGGATCCTGGAGAAATAGAGAGAACTCTTAAAAATTCATAGGCACAATTGAAGCGATTTGGGTAGTTTTTAAAAGATAATTTTCTTGGAATGGTCCCATTTCAATTCGGTGAAGATCTGATAAAGAACTTCGAAGGTAGGCAACGGAAGTCCTCAATAATTTATTACAAATGGACTGGGATTGCTGAAATCGTATGCCTGTTAATGTATTGTTTACACGAGTTCATAACATAACACCACGCGCCGGTACGCTGTGAAGGGGTAAGCATGTGAACCACTAAAAAGTGATATATGCATTTTGTGAAATAGTTTTTTTATGCTAATTGTAAAGGTTTCTTTTATTATAAGAGCGTTAGCCTTGATATTATGTAAACTAGGTATTAATAATAATACATAGTTCTGAATACAAAGTATAAAGTAACAAAAAACTACTTTAGCCGACCAATATCCAAGGTTTTTATTATGAAAATGAGGATATTGACTTATCAGACAACCTTCATTTTATGTATTTGTTTTGAAGATTGAACCAATATCAATAAAGCATTTGTTTCTTAGACGAAACTCTTAGAACTTAGATACTTTTATGGAATGTCTCTTTGATATTTGGCGAATAGTTTTCGCTACGAAAAAGGTCGTTACACTTTCAACAATGGCACTTAAACACATAAAATAAAAGGGAAAAGTTCTGAAAATTGGTTGTCTTTCAATATAATATACAGGGTGATTGGAAGATGGGTGCAAAGCTTTAAGGCGAAGATAGTACAGACAATTTAGAACCATTTAAGCCATGGTTGTCTTAGACGAAGTCTTACCAAATATTTTTAACCAAATTTTTAAGATTTTTTCGGAAATTCTCAAAATTTAATGTAAACTGCATAATTATGGCCAAATTGAATGATAAATGAATTCATTTTTTATTTATTTAATTAAAGTAATGTGTAAGCAATCAAGCAAAACATGTTTTAGGCTTCTGTGTCATTAGACATTTTTTTTACAGACATTTAAAGATCAGAAAAAATAAAAAAATTGTACAATACGTCTTTTAAACCTTATTCAAAAAAAAAACGGAGGGTGCTTTTTTTGTTCAAACCTTTTTGAAGACATGCTTGATAATCGCTCTTTCTTTTGAGGTATCATTTATGCGGATATCTTACAAATTATTGAAATTAGGGCCTACAAACCAATTTGAGGGAGAATTTTTTTTATTTTAGGCAGACTAATTAAAACAACATTTGAATTAAAATTATTTATTTTTCATGTTCAAAATGACGGCCGTGATTCCTAATACAAGCACGGCCCCGTCTTCTAACTTCTGTAGTCGTTATTTTCAACATCATCTCCTGCTTCATTGTCTCAAACGCTGAATTTATTCTTTGTATCAATTCTTCTCTAGTGTTAATTTCTTTGTTGTTATACACCAGTTCCTTGGCCCGGCCCCACACGAAAAAGTCCAACGGGGTCAGATCTGGGGAGCGAGCGGGCCAAGGGATGGGTCCATCCCTGCCGATCCAGCTATCAGGAAAGCAATTGTTGAGGTGTTCCCTTACATTTAAAGTCCAATGCGCTGGACAGCCGTCTTGCTGAAAGATGACTGTTCGGTCTCTTTCGAAGATCGGGACACCTGATTCCTCTACCAGCAGTGGTAAATCAATTTGCAGAAATTGCAAATAATTTTCGCCATTCAATGGATCAGGCAAAAAGTGGGGCCCAATCAATGTTCTGCCAATTATTCCAGCCCATACATTCACAGAGAATGTCATCTGAAATGACACCTGCTTCTTAAAATGTGGATTGTTGTCTACGTCGGCCCATTCATGGATGTTGTGAAAGTTTGTAATACCTTCCCTTGAAAATTTACTTTCATCCGTCCACAAGATTGATTTCAGAAACCACGCATCTTCGATGTCTCTGTTGAGGAGGAAACGGCAGAACTGAATTCTTCTTTGAGGATCTTGCTCTACTAGACCTTGCACACTCCTGCCATGGAACGGATACTTATCATTTTGGTGCATTGTATGCCACACCTTCCATTGAGAAATGTTTAAATTTCGAGCTACTGCTCTAGTACTGGTAGTAGGATCCGCTTGAAATGCTGCTAAAATGTCTTCGTCGACGGCAGTTTCGTGTCTGCCCGGGTTGACTCCAGGTTCCACGAGGTGAAACCCATCTTGGGCAAGACGACGAAACGTGTTGTAAAACACTCGGACATTCGGTATCCTGCGATTCGGATAGCGTTCTTGATACATCCGTCGCGCCAAAGATCCATTGCCGTCTGCTCTACCGTACATAAATACGATATCCGCATATTCTTGATTGGAAAAAGTAGCCATAGTCACTTAACAATTAAGAAAAACGGCGTAGGAGCGCACTAAACGTCAACTCAACACAATTAAGTCAAAAATCAACACGTGCAGGAGCGCGAGGCTACGACTGGACACGGTGAAACAAAAAAGTTCAAAACTAACGCAAACAACACGTGCAGGAACGCAAAGGGCTACAACTGAACACGGTAAATTGTGAATCAACACGACAACGTCCACTCACAAGGGCAGTAGTTTGACTAATAAGTAAAAGATGTAACGGCTTCATCACAGACCGACTGACCCTGACTAAAGAAAAACGACTTTGTTGCCTCAGTAACTAAGACCATTTTGCTGTAAAAACCAACTCTTTATCGCTTTTTGCTATTCATTGGGCGTTCTACCTGGAAATGCCGTCGCACCGCGCTCGGTGGCCATTGTTTAGAGAATCCCCTCAATGGGTTCCCCTCAATTGGTTCCTGCATGTGCCAAAAATTCTTAGAATTGAACAATGTTATCATTTCGAGCACATAAAGTATTCTTTTAAACAAAAATTTTGTGTTTTGTTAGACTGCCTAAAATTTAAAATTTCTCCCTCGATTTGGTTTATAGGTCCTAATTTCAATAATTTGTAAGATATCCGCATAAATGATACCTCAAAAGAAAGAGCGATTATCAAGCATGTCTTCAAAAAGGTTTGAACAAAAAAAGCACCCTCCGTTTTTTTTTTAAATAAGGTTTAAAAGACGTATTGTACAAATTTTTTATTTTTTCTGAGCTTTAAATATCTGTAAAAAAAATGTCTAATGACACAGAAGCCTAAAACTTGTTTTGCTTGGTTGCTTACACATTACTTTAATTAAATAAATAAAAAATGAATTCATTTATCATTCAATTTGGCCATAATTATGCAGTTTACATTAAATTTTGAGAATTTCCGAAAAAAAACTTAAAAATCTGTTTAAAAAAATTTGGTAAGACTTCGTCTAAGACAACCATGGCTTAAATGGTCCTAAATTGTCTATACTATCTTCACCTTAAAGCTTTGCACCCATCTTCCAATCACCCTGTATAATATTGGGAAAAACGAGTCTGTGAAAGTTGTGCTCGAAAACACGTTGAAATTAATGCTGCTAATAAGGAAGTCTCTGAAAGATCTCAACGGTTATGTTAGTTGATTTTGATATACAGAATGCTTTGCTTCGTGAATGGTCTATTTTATAGTTGTAGGCAAAGAACGCGCTCATAATCTATTAAGCAGAGGACCTTGCTTTTTGCTAGTCCAAAGTTCAGACCGTGGTTGGTATGAAATAAATTAAACCAGTCGGAGTAAAAAGAACAAACGCTTTTAAACAAACACGTTAATCCCCGACCGAGTCATAAAAAAATACAATTTTAATTTTATTTCATCAACATAAAATCGCCAAAATTTTCTACTAACAATGAATAAAACAACAGGATACGACTATAAACCGTTGATTGCTTCAGTAACGTTCCGTAATCGTCTGCGTATTAATCAATTAGAGGCAGACTGCGACGGGTCGCTCGTAAAAGTTCGTGTTTTATAGCTATGTTCTGTTCGCACCTAGATGATATTATTTATACATTGCTTTTTACGTTTTTTTAGATAGGCGCTCTTATTCTATACGAAAGTAGGTTAGACGGGGTTTGCTTGTATGACACATTTTTATAAATATCTTGCCTTTATCGTGGATAAATAAAAATGCTGGAGTAAATGTTGGTCCTGTTCCATAGTCATTAGGGTTTACCAACTAAGATTTTAATGTGGAAGAGATTCTAATGCTCTCCCTATAGTTCGGGGTCGCTCGTGAAAGTTCGGGTTTTATTGATATGTTTTGTTCGCACCCAGATGATGTTTTACTTATGTATTGCTCTGTTTTACGTTGCTATACCTACACAGGTTTTCGTGTTATATTTGAAAGAAGGTTAGACGGTGTTTGTAAATAGGACACTTTTTTTTAAGATATTTCGCCTGTATGGTGGATAAAATTGCTTCATTAAATTGGTCCTGCTCCTCAGCCAGTAGGTCTCACGACCTAAGATTTTAATGTTCAGATGCTCTCCCTTTAGCTCTGTAATCATTCATTAATCGTACGCGTATTAATCAATTAGAGGCAGACTGCGACGGGTCGTGAATAAAGATTTATTCCCTTTATTTAGTACATTAGTTACATTGTATTACTGATTTTTTGACACTGTATTACTGTTTTTTGACACTGTATTACTGATTTTTTGAGATTGTTTTGATCATTTTTTTATTTTTACTTTTGTTTTTATTTTGAAATGGTTGTTAGATGATTTTTTATGTATATGTATGGTCTCGTAACTGGTAATTTTAATATGGGGGAACCTGAAATCAATGCATTTTTTTTTAACAAATTTTGTACATTTTTTCTTTTTCTTGCAAAAAAAAAGAATAGATATATAAAAAATTAAAGATTATTTAAAGATTTATTATTATTATTGTAATATTATAATTATTATAATATTATCATGCTTGCCCGGAAGGGTAAGGCAGAGGTGTGCCTAATGGTTCACCCACATTACGCCAGTTATATGTTTAATCTCATGAAATATGGAGCGAGCCAACTGTCATCAGCCGGACACAAATCCAGGCTCCGTGGCTGCTACTGAAAAAATCCTGGTGAAAAAACCCAATAACACTTTGCTCGATCTGGGAATAGAAACCAGGACTTTATGCTCAGCAGATGCGATTGTGACCACTGGACTAACGAGAGAATAACAAATACGTTACTAAAAAATAGTGTACACTATCTTTTGCCCGCGGATTCACTCCCGTGAAAATGTCGATTTCGAAAAGTCGTCCTTTTTTTTAAACTTTGTAAACAAACACCCATCCCTTATTTAACTTCCTTAGGGGTTGAATTTAGAAAATCCTTCCTTATTCCCTGTCTACATTTTAATAGGATTCTCTGTGCAAAATTTCAGATTTCTAGTTCCAAGAGTTTGGGCTCCCGTCGGGGCTGCGGGATGTTGTAAGAGATACCGCGGCCTCGACATAAAGGGCTAAGAAGGAACATGGGTGGTTTTTAGTCAGTAGAAGTCTGACACTCCCTTTCGCTCTGCCCAAGAGCGGAAGGGGTTATTCGATGATTAACCAGCAGCCAAAAAAAATGGTTTGGGCTGGGCGTTGATGAGTCAGTCAGTCAGTCAGGACTTGTCTTTTTATTTATATGGATAAATATATATCTATGTAACTCGGGAGCAAAGTATATTTTCCTGTAACCCCTCCGTTCGAGGGATCATAATGAGTTATTCCGGAGGAAATATGACACGGCGCGGGAAGGGTTAAAGTGATTTGTTCAACATGTTGTGGGTTATTCTTTGCCTTGATAAATTACCGGGCGTGAGCTATCTCGTCTCATATGTTTCTTTATTATCGTCCGTATTTTAGTTTTTTTTTGTAACACAACATCGTTGTAATAAAACCAGAATAAACAGAGCCAGAGGAGTATAGGCGGAGACGCGGTTTCACCCGCGTAGTTCCCGTTCCCGTAAGAATACAGGGATAAAAAGTAGCCTATGTTATTCAAGGTGAATGTAGCTTCCTAATGGTGAAAGATTTTTTTAAATAGGCGCAGTAGTCTTTGAGTTTATTCATTACAAACATACACACACAAAAATACAAATCTTTCCTATTTATAACATTAGTGTAGATAAATATAAAAGGGGGTAAAAGTACCCTTAACGCAAACAAAGGGCACTTGTTCTTACCACCACTCAAAGTTCCAAATTTTGCTCAGCTGTTTTTGTAAATACTACTTTTTTTTAGGTTATAACTTTACTACTAAAAGCATCCACAAGCACTATGTTTTAAGAGTGCTACATTGAGTTTTACCGTAAAATATGATTTTTGACCCCTAAAAAAAAGTTGTTCCCCAGCAAAAATTTTTGCGTAGGGCTACTTAGTTTGATGTACAGAATGCTTGGTTGACGTATGTGTGAAGGGTTAATTTACACCCTGTATAGCTGGCCCATATTGTCCCACTGCTGGGCAAAGGGCAATACACGATGTTTTGTTTGATATCCCCCAACATAAATATCAAAGAATCAACTGGCAATTTTATTTGGTTTTCGTTTTTCACACAAAACTTTTAGATAAAGTTATGATTATTAATGTAAATTTACACCCGTAAAATATAACGACTTTACATTTTCTCAGTTTTAAATATGGGTGATTGATTTGTATGAAAATGAATTACCTACTCGTATTTAGCAATGAAACTTAGATTACTACTCATAGAGAGTCTTAATTAAAGATATGTTCAAAACTACACATTTGTGGAACATACATGACATTATTGCCACACAATCACATTATTTAAACTGTTTGTATTATTTTTACGTGTACTACGTGTGTGTTTTTTGTGTGTGTGTATACTAGAATTATGGGATGACAAAAGAACACGTCGTTTATTACTCCTCCATTTTGCCAGTAATAGGGAAAGACCCTATTGTCATAAACTGGGAACAAGTTCTGGCTCTGGGATGTTCTTGATAAAAAAAAAACAAAAACATGGAAATCGAACCTTGTCATCACAGCAACAAAGTAGTATTTTTATTGTGTTGAAGAAAACTCTTGATAAAGTTTCGCATTTCAACAAAGAAACATGATAGCATAAAAGTTTCCTCGCGTTTAGGTTTTAAAAGTGAGCTATAAAAGATAGTGATATTGCTACGGCGTAGCTCGTAGCAATGCGATGATGTCATTGCTACGCTTGTGGCTACGCTTTCGTAGCCGCAGACGCGGTGAGCCATAAATTCTTAGAACCTTGTTGAATATCGTACGTGTTCTTTGTTTGTAAAGAAAAAGTTGTTTTCAAATTGTAAGAAGGGTAAGAAAGAGGATTGGGTGGGGGGGAACCTTCTTTTTTTGCCAATGAAACTCAAATATTGTAAGGCCCGTATGTAGCCACTTGTATAACTCTAAAATAAGCTTGTATTGAATCCTGAAAGGTACAACCGGACAGTAGTTGGGGCATAACCTGTAAAAGGGCTCAACACTGCGATTCTGTACGATATGGATCGAGGATACCCCATTTGACCAACTAGGGTCTGCAGTCAGTTAAAAGATCTCCGGATTGGCCACTGCGTTCATAAACCACTTTAATAACTAAAATGGAGAAAAAAAAGTTATTATTAAACCTCAAAATAGTCGTTTTAATACAAGTGTGCAAAGTTTGTTATTGCGTTCGAGGCGGATTGAACACCCGAGCCGTACAGCGAGGGTGTTGATGGGGTTGAGTAATGCAACAGCAAATTCCCACGAGCATCTAACGACGTTATTCAGTACACATTCGAAGAAATTAACTAATAAAAGGATAAGTATTTTGTCATCAATTATTAATATTTAGGAGACTCTGATTTAATTTGCTTTTTTCAGCGGTGATTTCGTCAGGTTGAAGACGGAGCGTAGGTATGAAGTAAATTGTTAAATAAATTCCCTTACATTCTAATACTTTCATTAATTAATTCACATGTTACCTTGCATCATCTGCCTAGCCTTTTCCCAACTATATTGGGGTCGGCTTCCAGTCTAACCGGATGCAGCTGAATACCAGTATTTTACATGGAGCGACTGCCTATCTGACCTCCACAACCCAGTTAATACTAGGTAATACGATACCCTTTGGTAAGACTGGATGTCAGACTTTCAGGTCACTGACTACCCGTAACGACTGCCAAAGATCTATATATGGCACCCGGGACCAACAGCTTAACGTGCTTTCCGAGGCACGGAGGAAACTCGGTATGTAATGGGCGGTCACCCATCCACAGATCGACCTAGGCAAGCGCAGCTTAACCTAAAGATCGACCCGAGTGGCAGTTCTTGTTAAGCCACGAGCTCCTCTCACATGTTACCTTGCATTTTTACTAAATTTATTATTTTTCTAATATTGCATTTCACACTTTATAAATCCCTCCTTTCTATTCTTACCTCATATTTTATCCCTTTTTATTATTTCACAACCCTACCATGACTAGACAAAAGCTCTAATAATGTTATAACCCTGTAACGGCTGTACCCCGACCGGTGCGCAATCAGGCGGGGTCATTACGACCCACAATAGTTAAGTGTTTATGAAGGCATCAGTCTTTACGGCAGTTATACTTTATTGAGACAAACTTATGGCTAGTGCCACTAACACTATGGATTTTATCATGTTATTTTATTGTTCCTACGATGGTACAGTCGAACAATCTAATAAGTATACAGCCAGCTAACTTGATTTAGAGACTAACGTTTTTTTTAGAGAGTGGGAAACCATCAGCGTAAGGGAGTGTCAGACTTCTACTGAGTAAATACCACCCATATCCCTTCTTAGCTCTTTGTTTCCGGGGCCGCGGTATTTCTTTCAAACAACCTGTAGACCTGGTAGAGAATGATGTCAAACGATACATCGTTTGACATTATTTTGTCGCTTAATGCAAAACACTTTGTAAAACGAAAAGCAAACTATGTTTCTGATTTAATAAAATGTGATTCTAATTAGTCCGTCTCTTAGATTATCGATTGTTTGTTTTGTCAAATCAATTAAAAAATGACGAAGATAAAACGCGTCAAAGATTTTAGTGGGGGCTTGTGACGTCACTCACCGGTAAAAATTGTCAAACTAATGTCTTGGAATATGACGTCACACGAGTTTTCAAAGCACTACATCGTCTTCATTGTTTGTTAACGTAAAAAAATAATAAATATTTGTCCAAAATATTTTGGAAATCTATCTGACGGACTAATTAGATTTTTTTTGTTAACTATCCTGTTATAAATCCAGTATGATTTATTATATTATAAATATATATTTAATTTGTTTATGCATCTTAGGATTATGTACATATATTACATATTATTATTTTAGGTTAAGTTAGTTAAGGCACTTAAACACATTATTCTTTTCCTTTTCTCGCACACTATTGTCTACATTTCTTCTTCATTTCTCCTTTAGCAGGTCTGCTGGCAGAAATTTCGTGAGAAATAAGCTGTACCTTTGTACTCACATATTATTTTATGTTATTTTCCTGTGCTGTCTACTGTGTGTACATAAATAGTAAATAAATAAATAAAATAAATAAATAAATATTTTTGCCTGTATACTTATTAGCTTGTTCGACTGTACACGGAGTTAATTAAACTGGTATAATATTTTATGATGAAATGTTTTATTGTCTGAAGTAAGTGTGTTTGTTATTATTGGGTTCATAAACAAAATGGTTATAGATATACTTACTAGGTCTACAGTATGTTAGTTTAGACGGGGGTAATATTGGAATCCGCAATAGGGCTGCTTACATGATACTAATAAAAATATATACTAAAAAAAGCACTGTTAAATTACAGAAAGAACCATTCAAATATTTCAGAAGAGTCTTAAAAATCCTTGCGTTTATCACTGAAAATGTGCGCGGTTCAATGACTAATAGGTATAGTTCATTTCCCCTTCATAATATTTTAAAACTGGCTTAGGACTTAATAAAGTAAGATCTCGAGAGCGTGCGGGGGACATGACACAATTAAAAGACCATCTCAGACATTAATCTGTATGGTCTTCATGTGTGTATTATACCTTATTGTTATCCCAAATAATTTGAAAAGATTAATAGACTTCATTCCAGACTTCCTTTGGAGTTTCTTGCCGGTTCTTCTCCTTAAG
The DNA here is from genome assembly GCA_932274075.1 of Diarsia rubi. Taxonomy (NCBI): domain Eukaryota; kingdom Metazoa; phylum Arthropoda; class Insecta; order Lepidoptera; family Noctuidae; genus Diarsia; species Diarsia rubi. Next base: position 8,461,517 of record OW026433.1, read on the forward strand.
AATCGACCAATGCACCGAACCGTGCAGCTTTTTATCGACGTTTTATAAGGGTTAACTCACACCGAGACGCGACGAGACGCGACGCGATGCGACGATACTAGAAGAGGCCAGTGATTTCGGGCTGCGCCGCGCGCCGCCGCGAGACGCATCGCGCAAATGTTTATCTTTTCGTGTAGAAAATAAAGTTGTATTTTGAGTCAATCTTTTAAAGTGAGCGCGCAGCGTCGCGTCGCGTCGCGCCTCGGTGTGAGCTGACCCTAAGTGCACATGTAGGCCTAAATAGTAGTGAAATAAAAATATTTTGATTTTGATTACGTCACAAATTAAGGTTATAGTTTTTTAAATAATTATTTGGGACGAGAATCGAATACTGAATACCCTTCTTCAATATGAACCTAACCTAACCTAACACACTGTACAACAAAATACATCAAGTGTCTTAATGATTTCACCGAAACTATGCATTTTTGGACCACACATTTCTGTATTAATTTTAGTCCAGAATATAACCCTACAGTAAAACAAAGATTATTATGAGCTATTTCATGACTGTAACCGACCAAATTTTATTATATTACAAATTCACTTCCTTAAAACCATTTCAGTAAGAGAAGCGGTCAGTCAGTTGAGGATGGGTCTCGACTGATTAGCTCAGATATTATTAAAAGTAATTAAAATAAGATAATAGGGGATCGGACAAAAAAATAATAATTAGTTCGTCAGATAGATTTTCAAAAAACATCGGACACGTATGTTTTCTTTTTTCATATAAACAAAAAATAAAGACGATACAATGCTTCGAAAACTCGTAAATTCCTCGAAAACGTCACATGGTAGTACATTTTTCACCAACAAATGACGTCACAACCCCCTACTCATGATCTTTGACGCGTCTTATCTTCGTCAAATTTTATTAATTTGATAAAACAAAAAACACGTATCCAATATTTTTCGATAATCTAACTGACGGACTAATTAGAATCATATTTTTTTGACAGAGTCCGATAAACTAAGGTTTTAATTAGTTGTTTCCCTTAAAACCTATCTTCTCCCATTTTATTATATGTTAAAATTAAAGGTTAAATACTAAAATACTACATGTAATTAAACAGGAGTAAGGTTCAACCCACCCCCAGGAGTAAGGTACTTATGTTTTCATAATTAAATTAACTCAAAGGGATTTTGTATTAATTATAATTTGTGTATCTAATTACACACGTCGTTAAAAACCGACGGTGTCACATGTCGCTCACAAAACAGACATTTAAGGGTAGCTGTTGGTCCCGGCTGCTTTACAGGTAGTAACTGTAGTAACTGGGTAGTAGGGTCTCTGACGCTCGTCGGGGCTGCGACACCCGTCGGGGCTGCGGGATGTTGTAAGAGATACCGCGGCCTTGATTTATAGGGCTAAGAAGGAACATGGGTGGTTTTTAGTCAGTAGAAGTCTGACACTCCCTTTCGCTCTGCCCAAGAGCGGGAGGGGTTTTTGATGATTTCCCAACCCCAAAAAAAAAAAGAAAAAGTTATTCAGTGCCCTGAAAGTCTGACAACCAGTCCTACCAAAAGGTATCGTATTACCCAGTATTAACTTGGTTGTGGAGGTCAGATAGGCAATCGCTCCATGTAAAATACTGGCATTCAGCTACAGCCGCTTAGACTGGAAGCTGACACCATCATGATTGGGATCAACTGCATTAGCGAGAACATCTGGCTAGACGCGGAGATGGCCGATGGAGTAAGGGGTTTACCGAGTGGAGGCAATTGGTGGTGGTGTGGTGGTAGGCCAAAGAAACCAGGCCCGTTCTAAAGCTCGTTAGGTCGACGATAATATCAATGTCGCTGATAAATATCTGGATGAGGGACGCGCAGATCCGGGAAGTGTGGCAGAAGAAAGGGAAAGCCTCCCAGCAGTCCGGGCTGATCGGCATCATTACCTATTATCTACACTAATCTATAATCTACACTAATATTTTAAAGAGGAAAGATGTTTGTAACGAAAAGGCGCTGAAACTACTGGACCGATTTGAATAATTCTTTCACCGTTGGTAACACAAACTACACTATCCCCGGGTGACATAGGCTACTTTTTATCCCTGTATTTCCACGGGAACGGTAACTACGCATGTGAAACCGCTCACGACCGCTAGTCATTAATAATGATTACGATAAGGAATTAAAAAAATAACAAGTACGTTTGTGATTGGATAATTATATTTCGAAGTCAACCTACTTTCGTATAAAGAAAAAAAAATGTTGAATTTTTCTCTTAATTGTTAATTTATATTTTCCCATTCGACTTCAAATAAACATTTTTTCTTTGCTTTGGTACAGGAAAATGTATTTATTTTTAATTTACTTGCTTTATAATCAAAAGGAATGCAATTCGTCTTTTAGCCTCTGGCAGCATGTTCTATTTTTGTTGGCTCACATTTTCCTACAAAAATATCAGGTACCTTGGATTTCAAGAACAAAATATAAATGTTTTTTTTTTATACATCTACGAATAATAAGCTTATACTTACAAAGTTTTGCTTAGGCAGTACGAGTAAGCTTTGCTTCGCTATTTATTATTCATACAGTTCTGGACAAAAAATACCTGTATGGTAGTGTCCATATTCCCAACAAAAAACTGCCATGATGGTCTAGGAGTCGCAAGCTAGACAGCTGAGTACGAGTTCCTGGGATCGATTCTCAAGTTGGGTATAGTGTTATTGGGTTTTTATCAGGGTATTTTCAGAGTCAGGCACGGAGTCGAATTCTCTCAGTCTCGCACCATTTTTTTTGGGCGTGGGAAATCATCGAATAACCCGTCCCGCTCTTGGGCAGAGCGAAAGGGAGTGTCAGACTTCTACTGACTAAAAACTAACCATGTTCCTTCTTAGCCCTTTATGTCGAGGCCGCGGTATCTCTTACAACAACCCGCAGCCCCGATCGGCGCGTTCGTGTTACACGCGCGCCGTCGACAAGGCCTGTCGTCGTCATAAGATGGATGGACGGCGTGCTAGCCCATTACTCACCGTCCACAGGTCCGCGTCTACGGTGGCCGGAAGTCGTCACGTGGCCCCAGACGCCCGGAGCGTCTCCCGCAGCGGAATAGGCTGGCACCATAAGGTTTAAAGAAAAAAGGGGGTGAGCAGTTTGGTAAACTTTTGCTTAAACCTATGAGGATTACAGATATTTCGTTTTGCTATGTAAAGCTTAAAAATAACTTAATGACCACAAGTTATTTATTTTGGCACTTTACTAAAATTCCGGTCAAGCGGGTTGATGCTCCAAAATGTATTTATTCCACCACAAAAACCACAGCATATGAATATAAATGGCCATATTTCAAAGGCAAAGCTCGCCAATTTCAGCAAAGCTATGCACTTCAACAGAATTGGCTTACTGCATGTTAATCGCGATGAATTACCATGGAAAGCTATTGTTGGTGGATTTGCGGCGACTGACGTGAAAATGGCGACAGGGCTGCATAAATTTGCGTAAAATACACGCCTAGCTGCGGTTTGGTGTGCTACAGAGTCGGTTTACACGAACGAGCTGTTGATAGTAGGTACCTACTCACAAAATTAGATAGTGTGTACTTTTAGAATAAAATACGAGTAAACAAAGAGGTGAAATTTTTAATTGGAATAGTTTCAATTCCCTCAATACAATTTTGGTAAAAATAACAAAATACTTGAAAAAAAACATTAGAAAAAGAAAATATGTAGACAAAGAAAAGAAAGCTAAAAGTTAATTATAACAACAAATTAAAAATGTACAAACGATCCACATCCATTAAAAAGAAGTCAATAGAAAATAAAGCGTTACGAAAACTTAAATTTACGTACCTACGAGTATAGTCAGTGTTATCAATAGCAACTAATCAGATATTTTTTGTGAAATATCACCAAAAAAATCTGATTAGTCCGTCAGATAGATTTCCAAAAAATAATGGTCGTATTTTTTCTTTTTTCACGTAACAAAATATGGAGATGATACAGTGCTTCGAAAAGTCGTGTCAAGTTGTGTAACGTCACAAGGTTAGTACTTTTTTACCCACAAAGTGACGTCAAAAGCCCCCACTCATGATCTTTGACACGTTTTATTTTTGTTAATTTTCATTAATTTGATAAAACATAAAACACGTATCCAATATTTTTGAATAATCTAACAGAAGGACTTACCTATGAGATTTTTTTGGTAAAAAAAAGCTGATCCACTTTTGCATAAAAATGCCAACTATTTATGTAAAGGTGGGTCATTTGACGGCACAGTTGGCGCAGTGGGACAAGAAATGGACTGCTGCGCTGCGTGTCGCGGGTTCGATTCCCGCACGGAACAATTATTTGTATGACCTACAGATAGTTGTTCCGGGTATTTGTGTAAAAAAATATGATTGGTATAACTGACTGTTCAGCCTGGTCTTGATTAGCCAGACTTAAACAAATCATATCTCTGTAACCTAGTAGACACAAATGCCTTTAAAACGCAGCCGATACTTCTTTTTCTCTACACAAGTATTTTTACAAATACCTCTACAACGAGTTCGACTTTTTCGTTTTACTTACACGAACAACTTAAAACTCTGACAGCGTCGCAAGTAAACTTAATTCGAAGTATAAAGTCCGCTTAAAACTTTATAGTAAAAGTTTGACATAAAAAAAGACGCTAAAATGTCGCCGTGCGTGCCCGCAATGCAAGATTTTACAACACTACGTGAAACTTAAAGGAGAACTATTTTATTTTAAAGCCTCGTATCCACTAGACAACAATTGGGGATCGGACAAAAAAATAATATTTAGTCCGTCAGATAGATTTTCAAAAAATATTGGACACGTATTTTTTATTTTTTCACATAAACAAAAAATTAAGACGACACAATGCTTCGAAAACTCGTGAATTCCTCGAAAACGTCACATGGTAGTACATTTTTCACCAACAAATGACGTCACAACCGGGGACTCATGATCGTTGACGCGTCTTATATTCGTAAATTTTTATTAATTTGATAAAACAAAAAACACGTATCCAATATATATATTTCGATAATCTAACTGACGGACTAATTAGAATCATATTTTTTTGACTCAGTCCGATCCCCTATTGACGCACAACACTTGACGCTTAACATGTTCGACAGTGTTGTTCGATAGCGCGACGTTAACTAAAAAAAACGATTTAGTCCGTCAGATAGATTTCCAAAAAATCACACACAAATATTTTTTCTATTTTTACGTAAGCAAACAATGACGACGATACAGTGCTATGAAAAATCGTGTGACGACATATTTTAAGACATAAGTATGACATTTTTTAGCGGTTAGTGACGTCAAAAACCCTCACTCAAATCTTTGATGCGTTTTATCTCCGTAATTTTTTATTGATTTGATGAAACAAACAATACGTATTCAATATTTTTCGAGACGGAGTAATTAGAATCAATTTTTTTTATTAAGTCAGTAAACATCCCTATAATGCGCGGGTTGTTGTTTGTTTCCGTGCAACATGCAGTAGAGCAACAAATGTTGTCAAGTGGAGACGCGACGCGCAGAAATGACTGTGATAAAATTATAAGCTCCACCTCTGAATAAAATAATAGTTCCTCTGGCGATATGTCGATAAAGACTGATTATGTGTAGACTTGACAGATAAAGCTGCTAAACAAAAGTTCCGCACTGACTTCCAATACCTTGAACATGTTGTGCGACATGTCATGCGCCAAATGTTGCCTAGTGAATACGAGCTTTATGTTCAGAGTTGAAGGACGAAATTCTAACAGTAAAATCACAATTATGCATTCACTTGAGGTTTAATCGACATGTGACACTTTTTAAACCTTTGTCTTTTAAAAGCAGCTCTCTTTGTGCTTTTAAATGCATTTATGTTGCTAGAATTTGTGATTCTAAACAGGAGATTAACATTTTAAGGTTTGTAGTAGCTTCAAAAATCGTTATGAGGCGGACTAAAGGCTGGCGCTTGAACATTATATTAAACTCGCAATGTGGTATAAGGCTGTCTTCCTTTGATAATAAAATGGGTGGAAAATAAAATCATTTCGTCGTTTTCTAAATGATAATTAATTTATAGGAACTATTTTCTACCTCCTTTGCTCCAAAAAATGCCAACAAAGAGCAACTGTACAGTCCTCTGTACAGTTTGTCTGTCTGTCCAGTCAAAAGTCAGAGTCATAAATTAAGATACTGTCGTGTCACGGTCATGCCGAAGAAGAACATAATATTCTATTCCAAATTTTACAGCTTTCTAGAACTAAGAGTCGTTGAGATATAGTGCGGACGGACAGACAGACAAACAGACGGACATGGCGAAACTATAAGGGTTCCATGTTGACTACGGAACTCTAAAACCATGTTGATGTACTCGTACAGCCTATCCGAACATGGAAATTTACTTCCTGTTAACAGCCGTTACATTGAAATTCAAATTACATACTTAATTGTAACTCAGGAGATTTGAAATTGCTGTATTAACGCTCCGAGCGAGGTAAGGTTCTCATTTCCATGCTAATTTGCCAATCGAACCAGGGATTATGTATCAATTTGGCCGCATAAGGGGTTATAAAATTACTTGTGAAGTACGTAGAGGTGTGTTGATAGTCAATAAGTCATCATGAGAATATGAAATGAAAAACATGGGGCGAAAATACCTAAGAAACATTGTATAAAACAACAGACCTTTAAAAAAGCGTAGAGTTTAACACAAGAATTTATGTTATGGTTTGTTTATCTGAAAAAGTCACAAAAAACAAAACAGCTATCTAGAAACCTATTAGAACTCCTAACACTTCAAAGAACCAATCTCAAATAAAAATTATAACAACATATATACAAGTCGACAAAAGCTTACTGTACTCCAAAAATAAATACAAATAAATGTCAGAAACTTTGTTGGAATACATTAGGCAATGCCAATAATAAATAACTTTTATCCTTCTATACTATAGAGTGCTAAATAAGTTTATCAAAGACATACTTTTTTATTCGTGGTCCATAAATAACTCGGGAATTAGTTCCGGGCTGTAGAACTTTACTGAAAAAAGATGGCGAGGAAATATAGCTCAAGATAAATATAAGGTGATATGTTATCGGTTACGGGTTTGAAAATAAAAGGTGTGTTCAAGACACTGGTCCTTTTGTGTGTTGAGATGTGTCTTTGTGAAAAAAGCCTACGGATTAAGTCGCGTGGAAGAATATCATGATAAGTTTTGTTCGTGTTCGAATTAAGTAGATATATGAAAAGGTGGAGAAACTGTTCCCAGATTCCCTACTTTTTAACCCACTGACCTACCATGACGCCGTAAAAATAAATTAAAAGTAAGAACTGACGCATTTCGGTTTCCGATTGAGCTATTTTTTTTTAGGTTGTATGACATGGTTAGCTAAGTGACGTCATTGTAAATTCAATATGGTGTACTTCCAAAGATGATAGACTAGTTATTTTGATGAATTACCATGATGTGGAAAGGATTTGCTGAGAGTAATATTAATAATTGTAACGTGTAAAATTAGGTCTGCCCCTTGTAAAGTTGGCCACAGCGGAAATAGCTGTCAAATGTTTTGATTAGATAATAATCTTACTTCAGATTTTAGTATCAATACATAAGCCAACGTCACTAAATATTGTAAAACAAAATTCTCCGCGACGTCTGCCTCTCTGTTCGTGATAAACTCAAAAAGTACTGCTCCGATTTTCATGCTGTTTTAACCAATGGATAGAGCGGTTCTCGAGAAACGTTCGTTCGGAACGTTCTCGACACGAATATTATAAAGACGAACGTTTGTGAGTGTGTGAGTGTGTATGTTTGTTACTTTTTTTATATTTCTGACATCCACACGGGCGAATCCGGGGGCAAAAGCTAGTTCCTTTATAAATTCAAAAAAATCTGCCAATCTCACAAGGCACTGGCCTCTAAATCAAAGCTTGTCCAATAAAAGAAACCACTAGGAGCCTTCTATCAACAGCGAATGAGACGGAGGGTAGTCGTGACATCAGACAAGGGATCAATAGGGCTTAGGCACACACTATACAGTTTAGCTGAACCAGACCGATTGAGCTGACGTCACTAAATCTTATTGGTTTGGTTTGTCTAGATTTGTAACCAGTTGATGGTGATAGGCTTGCATTGCTATTACATGAGACTTAAGCGTAACTAGTGGGTGTACTTCAAGGTACATATCTGTTACCGATCGGGATTACTGGCGTGATGTTTTGCTATGTGATTTGTAGTTACCTGTGGTATTTAGTTTGATTTACTGAAGACATGGTAACCGTTTTAATGTCAACTTAATATCTTAACATCAAGCCTGTAATTCCCGAAGGGTTAGGTAGAGGTGTACTGTAGGTGTAATAGTGCACCCACATCGTCAGTTATGTTTAAGTCCCATTTAATAGGGGGTGATCCTATTGTGTTAGTAACTAGCGGACTTCACGCGGTTTCACCCGCGTAGTTCTCGTTCCTGTAAGAAAACAGGGATAATAAGTAGCCTATGTTACTCAAGGTGAATGAAGCTTTCTAATGATGAAAGAATTTTTGAAATTGGCGCAGCAGTTTTTGAGTTTCTTCATTACAAACATACACACACACAAAAATACAAGTCTTTCCTCTTTATATTATTGGTGTAGATGTAATAAATTTCTCAGTAGAAAAAAATTAAATCCTGATGTAAAATTTCAATAACACTTTGCCCGTTCCGAGAATTAAACTCTGGATCTCATGCTCAGCAGTCGCGCTTGCGATAAAACTAAAGATCTACGTATACATTTATTTGTGGTTGTGTAACTTTGTTGTCATTGTTTCATAGGCTAAATTGATGACTTATGGTTCACTGGGTTTGCAAATTAACGAATTAGTTTAACCAATAGTGCTTTGAATGGCAACTCGTTGGATAATTGTATAGTGAGAGAGATTAGCGGTTTGCGGTACAAATTAGCCACAAAGTGAACATTAGAATGTTGGTATTGGTAGCCTAAATCGTATTTAGATTATAGTGATTCTCATTATTTATTAGAACTTTATGCACAAGTAATAAAACCGTATATAGGCAGACTTAATGCCTTGGGCATTTTCTACCAGTCTACCTTAGGGTGATGCAGAGACATTACCTACACAGTAGGAGCAAAACAAAAACAAAAACTCGAAAAAAACATATGCCTAACATAAAAGAATAAATACTTACATACATAAAACAGAAAAAGTTTTAAAAGATACACAAGAAAATTTACAACAACTTAGCTGTGAGACGAAGCTGCCAACTTTTTTTTAATGTGCTCGCGAGCTTTCATTTTGAATGTGAACTGACTGTTTACTGTCCTGATATCCTGAGGGAGTTCCAGAGGAAGACCGCCTGGACAAAGAAAGAAGATTTTATAAAGCCAGAGCGATGAGAAGGACAACATAGAAGACGAGCTGTGCACAAATATTGACAAAGGGCTCCAATCTAACCGGTATCTACTACCTGTATTTTACATGGAGCAACTGCCTATTTTATTTCCAGAATCTGGTTAGTACTGGATAATACGACGTCCCATGGTAAGACTTGCAGTCAGACTTTCGGGCCACTGAAACAGCTTAATTTTTTTTTATTGTAACAAGCCCGCCACACTATTCCCAAACCGCTGTAGCTCTTGTAAGCCAGAATCAACAGTGGCGATCACTAGAAAAGCGCCGAGACAATGAAGCTCGACGAAGTCCCAGAGAAACGATTTATTTTTCTTGGATCCCGCAACGAAATTAATCAGAAAATAATAGCGGAGGAGTAGGAAAAACATTCACTGTAACGGCTATTAAAGATCTACAAAATGACTCGGGAGCAACGGCTTAACGTGCTTTCTGAGGCAAGGAGGAAAATGTGGTTGGCGGTCACCCATCCACGGGCACCACCTAGGCCAACCCGAACGGCTGTAATTATTAATTATCCACGAGCTTCTCAGATTAAAGTGATTTTCTAAACTAACTGTAACAGAGTAGGCGGTTTCTAGTACAAATGTGCTAAATGATACTTTGCGGTGATTCGTTGCATGTTTTACATATAAGTCAAAACAACGTTTTTCATTTAATTTCTCCCTAGTTGTTATCGCAGGATGCGAACTTGAGCTATTAACTCGTGTCTAAGGGTCCTTGCTCAGGGCCGCGGGTTGTACACTAGTTATCGCGGCCTCGACATAGAGAGCGAAGAAGGAACATGGGTGGTTTTTAGTCAGTAGAAGTCTGACACTCCCTTTCGCTCTGCCCAAGAGCGGGAGAGGTTATTCGATGATATTCCACCCGCCAAAAAAAAAAAAAGGGTCCTTGCTCACGGCGACTTTTTGTAGCGATTGTGTCGCGCGTTTACGAAATGCTACGAAATTTAAACATAGCTACAGACGCGCGTTAGTTTGTTGACGAGAGCAAACAACTAGCGACCACATCGCGACTGTAGCGATGCAAACGTGCGACAGCATCGCTACAAGAAGTTGCCGTGGGCGCCGCGCCTAAGACGGTCGTGTCACAGAGACAAACAATGATGTCATAGCAAACTTACATCGCACTTTTCAAAACTCAATTTTCTGTACCGGACACTTGTTCTACTCTTATCAGGAAATTCAAGTCCCATCCACTTCACAAGCATTTTCCTCAAATAGTTCCAGTAACATCGGAATGTGCAAGGAATTGTTCGCGACTATCTCAATTTGCCAACGTTCTCCAATTTCCTTAACCGTAAGAGAAGAATTTTCGTTCACTGTGCTTGTATTGGCACATATGTTTGACTTGAGTGGTCGCTCATGAAATTGGACGAAAGGAAAATATAAATAGGTACATGCTGAATGTTTCTTATGATCTAATCTTGTGTCTAAAAAAGGCTGAGGAAGATATAAATGTAAGTTCAAATGTAATTACGAGGACGGTATGTTTTCATCTCACTGTCAGTTTGCCTCTTTGAGAAAAAAACCGGCCAAGTGCGAGTCGGACTCGCATAGCGAGGGTTCCGTACAAACAAAGTTTAAAATTATTAAAAATATTTTTATTATACGATGTCACTAAAAATTTATGCTTTTCGCAATTTTTCCATTATTTGTGCAATAAGACGTTGCTTCATTCCAAATTTTAAGATTCTGAGTTCACGGGAAGTTCCCTGTAGGTTTTGACTCCCTTGCGAGTGTCGAATTGGCGGAAATTTGCAGTATAAACGGCTGTAAAAAATCTAATCTAATCTTTTAGATTTTATTTAGATTAGATTTTTACAGCTTTAAGGGACAGTAGATTTGAATAATTGATATAAATTTCAAGTTGATACCTACACGCGTTCTTGAAAAAAAAGGTGCTTGGTCTTGACAGACAGGCAGACAGACGGACGGACGGACAACAAAGTGATCCTATGAGGGTTCCGTTTCTCCTTTCGAGGTACGGAACCCCAAAAAACACTAAGATGAGCTCAGAGTTCACACAAAAAATAATGAAGGAAAACGCTGGTTTCATGGAATATAATCAAAGAAATAAAACAAAAGTACTTCAGTCTCTCGATCCCTTGACAAACAGAATCTAAGCCTCGAATATAATATCAGAATATAATATATTCTGATATTATAAGAATGATCGTTTTACATCGTTTTCGTTTTTCAAAGTCAAAGTCAAAATATTTTATTTCACAGAGGCCTACATGGGCACTTGTAAAACGTCGACATAAAAAAAGGGGGCACGGTTCGGTGCATTGGTCGATTCCTAAGGAGAAGAACGTTTCGTTTTCCATGGTTAGACCTGCGTCGTGTATGGATCAGAATGTTGGGCCACAAAAGGGATAAATGAAAGGCAATTGCATGTGGCTGAGATGTAATGCTAAGGGGAATGTGTGGTGTGACGCAAATGAATAAAATAAGGAGATAAGAGGAAGTCTGAAAGTGGCGCCGTTGAATGAAAAGTTGTGTGGTAATCGATTGGCGTGGTATGGACATGTGATGCGAAGGAATGAAGATAGTGTTGTGAGGAAAATGTTGAGTATGAATGTAGATGGGTTAAGAGTAGAGGAAGACCGAAGAAACGATGGATGGACTGTGTGAAGGATGATATGGCTAGGAAGAAGGTGACTACCTGACATGACGAGAAATAGAGAAGTATGGAAGAAAAAGACATGTTGCGCCGACCCCAAATAAATTGGGATAAGGGCAGGAGAATGATGATGATCGTTTTACGGTCGTCAACTACAATCTGAGAACAGTTATGTTTGCTGATCTTTGCCTGGTCTTGATACGTTTATATGTCACCGGCAGAGGCGGCCGGCACGTCCGGTTTAATCTCAGTTAAGCTTGACGGCCTTTGAGGCCGACGGTGTTGTGGCTATATTAGTTTTGGAGCGCCGCGTCGTTGCCTGGACAGGCAGTTTCGTGTACGTAAAATGGATTTTAGCACGTGGTACACATAAATGGTTTTTTTTTCACTTATTAATATTTATACGGGGTGGGTGGGACAACGATTCCGTACCTAAATCATTCTGAACCTCTCCACATAGAAATTTGTCATCTACATAATCTACACTAACATTATAAAGAGGAAAGATTTGTTTGTTTGTTTGTAACGAATAGGCTCCGAAACTACTGGGCTGATTTGAAAAAATCTTTCACCGTTGGGAAGCTACTCTATCGCCGGGTGACTTGGGCTACTTTTTATCCCCATTTTTTTATGTCCTATTACGATACGCACTACGCGGATGAATCCGCGTGACGTCCGGTGGTCGAATATAAGTTTTTACACTGACATGGTTTCTAACACTATTATTGATACCGAAAACGACATATTTACTATGTTTACTTATTATTTCGAGTTCCCTATATTTCGGCGCTGTTACAAGCACCATGATCACGGATAAACTAAAGCCATTGCTTGTGAATATCCCGTTTTCAGTGTTAATAATAGTTTTCATCGGTTATTAACAAAAATAAACATTATTATGTCTGGACCTTAAGAGGACAACAGGAGTTCAATGCGAGTTTTAAAATGCGTTAAAGTATATGATTCACTTTAGTTAAGAAAATCAGAGAAATATATGATATTCTTCAGGATATACGCTAGTGACGTAGCGTGTTGAAAAAATAATACAACTAATTGTGCTGGATAGAACAAATTCGCGAAGATACCTCTAAAACATTCTTTTAACTGGTAAAAACCATACTAAAATACATGTGATAGTTCTGATTTTTTGACAAACAACATACTAAAGTCATAGTGCTTTATTTTTTTAGTCCATACAATAGTTTTTTTGTAAATCGCATATTATTATTCCCGAACATAAGTTTGGTGATAAAAAATCGGTCTGGACAGTCCTTACTATTTGAAACGTATAGTTACCCTACGAAATTACGAGCGTGAATTGCGGGGATGCGTTTCGCGGCCGTGGGGAGTGATGCAAGCCCACTCGCTCAAGGTCGCTGGACCTCCGAATTTGTATCGGATGTTTCTTCTCAGAGTTATTTAGTTTTTTTTTTATTAAAGTGACTTGTAAAAGTGTTTTTAAAAACTTATTTGCAAAATAAACATCATCAGGATGCAGCTGAATACCAGTATTTTACATGGAGCGACTGCCTATCTAACCAGCCCAGTTAATACTGGGTAATACGATAATCTTCGGTAAGATAGGTTGTCAGACTTTTAGGTTACTGCATAGCTAACGACTGCCCAAGATATATGGCAGCCGGGCCCAATAGCTTAACGTGATAAGTACATTTCTGCCTAATACTTCAGGTTTCACAGATGTGTTGTTAAAATAAACTTTTCTCTTACCAAAGGCTGTTGGGGTTAGCTGTTAGCACCTACTAGAATTTTCCGACACTTCGAGTTGGTCCGACCGCCCGGGCCGCGTGATTTCTGACAACTTTAGCTTCATAATAGCGTGAGATGTTGACATCCGTCTTGCAGTCTTGGTGGAGTAAAGTGCACGCTGTTTGCAGGCGTTTATATGTTCTCAAGCCTTTTTACACTATGTCTCATATATTATCAAGAAATCTATATTGATTAATAAAATATGTACACACATTTTTTACATAACGAAATAATTCAAAAAAGATATTAAAAATCAAAACTAATAGTTAATACATCACGACGATCACGATACTTACTGCCGCACTCAGAGATATTTAACGAGTACTTAAGCCGTCACTTACTGCCGCAAACAGAGAGCTTAAATGGTTACTTAGGCCATCACTTAGTCAAGGTTTTGACAGTTTTGTCATACAAAAGTATGTCGAACCTTTACTAAGTGACGGCTTAAGTAATCATTATATGTCTGTTTGTCAAAATTCAAAATTTTGCACAGCTTTTGTAACTTTACTTAAATAACCTCCATGACCCGTTTATTATTCAAAGAATCCACTAGCACAATGTTTTAAGAGTGCTACATTGAGTTTTACCGTAAAATGTGATTTTTGACCCCAAGAAAAAAGTCGTTTACAAGCAAAAATTTTTGCGTAGGGGTACTTAGTTTGATGTACAGAATGATTGGTTGACGTGTGTGTGAAGGGTTAATTTACACCTTGTATAAGGCTTGTAAAATATAATAAAAATAAGTGGAACTAAAATATTACAAAACAGTTGTATTTTGAAATAAAACACAAATTACCAACGTTTACACAGCGCTCGTGCTAGAGCTTTGGTTTGTAATGAGGTAGCTCCAATCAGTAATTACAATTTAATAACAATTTCATTTAGAAAATAATACAGGTATTACGATAATAGCATAGGCTTTAAATACTCGTCTTGAATTTAAATGTTGAGAGGAATAAACCGCGAGTTATAGTGAAATGATATCTATTAACTACCGAAATAAAAATCGCTGGATCTTGGTAGTGAAAACAAAAGTGTAAAAAGTCAATCAAAAATACATAAACAATAAGTATCAAAAATAGACAAAATATATATGTATAATAATATAAAGCCTAGGGCAGACTTGCACAATATCCTTTGAATAGGATTTGATTTACAGCCAAGTTACATTTGATATCACGCTGCCTCTCGAAGGGTTAGCCAGAGGTACCCACATCTTTAATACAGGCATATTATGCTTGTTATATTTTAGTCACATGTAATAAGGAGCATGAGGAGCTCGTGGTTTAATAATAACTGCCTCTCAGGTCGATCTTTAGGTTAAGCCGCGCTTGCCTAGGTTGGTCTGTGGACTATGCGACTACGACTGTCCTCTATAATAATTATCTACTTACAAGCACTTACAAGACGATTTTTCTTGTTTTCTACTTTTAAGACCGCGGTTTTATTAGTCTGCGTATTTATTCGGAGTCGGGTTTTAGTTTTTAAACTTATTTTTTAGTTTTAATTTTATTTTTGTGTGTTATTCAATAAATACGTAATAATATGTTACTTTCATGTAATATTTTAGTTAATGTTGGTTTGTTATTTACATAATACGTGTAAATAACACAGACTAGAACGCGAAAACTGTTTGACCGTAATCTAAACATATATACCTAAACTATAATTTAATGTACATATGTGTAATGTACCTACTCGCTAAGACCTTTCATTTAATACCAAACATGTCATGATTATCTCAATTTAATTTTTTTCGAGCTTAGAATTTGACATTTAAATTTTTTTTTTTTTAAATTAAATAACCTATGTCACCCGGGCTATTCTTACGAATCTATTGACACCTCATTTATTTAAATTCGTTCCGTAGTTTAGGCGTTACGGTGGAACATACATACATAGACTGCCAAAATCATTACCCTTCCTTTTGGCTTCGCCGTAGTCGGGTAGAAATGTAAGTAGCACTTGTCAAAAATAGCATTAAGATAACTTTGACTGATTGAAGAACTCCTGATAAACAAATTATAATGTGTTTATCAATCGTTAGAAACCTAACTTTGAAACGACTGCTTCTCTGTTAGCCCGTGTTATCCCGGTGCTGGGATTAGGGCACCCCATGACTTTCAAATCGTTCGGTCCAGGGCTAATGTGGGTTAGCACACCGTCTGTCCGTCTTATGACGACGACAGGCCGTGTCGAGGGCGCGTTCAATGTTCCACTCGCGCCTCAAAGAGATGTCAGCAACATCCCGACGCGACACCTGCCGGGGCTGCGAGTTGATCGAAAGAGACACCGCGGCCCCGGACACAAAGGGCTAAGAAGGAACATGAGTGGCTTAGTCAGTAGAAGTCTACCACTCCCTTATCCAAAAAACGGGCTAATGTGGACCACTGGGCACTGTCCAGCTCGTCCCACCATCTCCCGCGTAGCCTTCAGACTGCGTCAGAGCTCCACGGCGTAGTAACTTTAGCCAACTTAACTAGAGAAAAAATAAGGGGTTTAAACGAAATATTTCTTAGCAGAACATTGCGTTAAAGATATTTTGTTACATAAACGGAAACACGCTTTTAACCGAAACGAGAGTGTCACAAACTACGTGCTTGCTAAAATGTTTGTGTAATATAATAGGCAGTGGTTAAATATACGACCTTCATAGTGAGAATATTTGTGTAAAAGCTTTTCAAAATATGAACACAAAGTGGGCCTGTGTAATGCGAATCATGGTTTTATTTATAACTAGTACTTGCGCTTAGCCAAACCTCCCCTAATTTGCAGCGAGGATGCGGTCTATTGTGGAGCAGGCTTGCCTATTTTAAGAAACCAATTCACTCCAAATAGTACACTCACAATTCGCCAGATTTCCGTGCAAAAATCCATGTTTCCGTAGCTGCTACTGAGTAATTCTTGAGGGAAAAACTCAATAACACCGGGAATTGGAAGCAGGAACCTTATGATCAGCAGTCACTAGAACAACTAAGCAGTCGTGTTATTTTAATATAATAATTATTTGAAAGATTACCTTATGCCAACTCACTATAAATAACTTAACAATATTATTTTAGACTAACTTTTGCCCGCGGCATCACCCGCGCGAAAATGTTTATTTTCCAGACAAACTTAACTCCCTTACTGCCGCACTCAGGGAGCTTTAATGATTACTTAGGCTATCACTTAGTTATAAAAAATCCAATCAAAGTATGTAAAATACTTACTAAGCGACGGCTTAAGTAATCATTAAATATCTATAAGTAGGTACCGCAGTTAGTGGTTGAATTTCAAAATTCTTCCTTATTCTATCTGCATTATTAACGGAACATCTAGGCAACATTTTAGCTTTCTAGGTAGGGTTTGGACTGAGCGTTGATGAGTTAGTCAGTCAGGACTTAATACTCTTATTATTGATATATTACTAGCGGACCTGGCAGACATCGTCCTGCCCGGACCGCAGCGCCACCTACTGGGTCCAATTGTAAATCTAAACCATCTTCGAATCCACTTGAGCACATACGAAAATGTTCATCAAAATCGGTCCACCCGTTTAGGAGGAGTTCAGTGACAAACACAAGTACAGAAGAAATATAATGACTTCATTCATAGCACACCTCGCCGAAGCACTAGCGGACCGCTGGAGCCGGCCCCTTTCTGCAATAACAGGCTGGTTACGTGCGAGAATACAAACAGCCATCATCAGAGCAAGTAGTATGTGCATTCGCGGCACCCGTCATAAATGGCAACGGATAAACATCTACGAAGATGGTGCTGCTCTTCCCCACGTCTTGTCATAAACCTTTACGTTAACCTGTCACTTCAACTATTATTAGTTTGTTTTTATTTTTTGTGTATGTTATTTTTAGGTTAGTTGCTTGATAATAAAATTTTATTTAGTAAAATGAAATAGTCCTAGGAAAAAAAAATATGTATATATGAATACAGAAGATATAGATTAAGAATAGCTATACGATACCCTTGATGTTTCCCGGGAATCTAATTATTCTTTCAGTGTATAAAAACATAACAGGTCAACCGTCTGCCTGTGCGCTAATCTAATCCATTACAATTTCACGCCGATCGACTAAGTATTTGATGCGTGAAAGTGGAATTAACAAACAAATTGCTCTCATTTATTTATGAGAGCTTACTATTTTATTTTATGGCTATGATGTAAATTTTGTTGTTTATTTGATTAATTTGGGATTATTCTGCGTAGTGGGCTTATTGGTTTAAAAATATAACAGCGTATGAAGTAAAAGGTTTTAATTCAATTAGTCGATCAAAGTCGGTTAAATATCTAAGTTATTCTGAAGTGAGCTTATGAGCTGATGGTAATGTTATAACATTTTATTGATAATTTATTTAAACACAAAATATAAAACATTACGCCTGTAATCCCCGGAGGGTTGGCCAGAAGTGTACCTAAAAGATCTTGTTCATGGATATATGAAATCCCGTACCAAACTGTGTCAACATCAAACTGTGTTTTTTGTTGTCTACATTTATCATATTAACTCCTACAAAAGTTCTTTTTACCCGACTGCGGCGAAGCCCAAAAGGAGGGTTATGTGTTTGGCGTGTATGTATGTATGTCCGTTTCTTTGTTCCCTCATAACTCCTAAACGGATGAGGGGATTTGAATGAAATATACGTCGTTAGATTCGTCTTGATGGCGCGAGTGTCACTGGCTACATTAAAATAAAAAAACAAAGATAGTTGCTGGTTTTGGGGGCAAAATCGTGGATTTGAAAAAATAAAAAAAATCCATTACCATCGAGTAGGGTTCCAAAATGAAGGGTTTTAAAAGGAGATTACAAAAATATAAAACACCTATATGTTTAAAATAAATTCAAAGTCACAAATTCTATAAACAAACACAAAAGTTAAATCATCTGCGAAGTATTTTACGCGACCAACGAAAGAACAAACATTATAGAACTAAAAAGTTAGAAATAAAAAAAATAAAGTTTTGTTTAATTTAAAATGTGCTTGTTTTTTGCTTTTCAGTCGGGTTTTTTAGTTTTTTAACTACTTTTTTTATTGTAAACTAAATCCGAGTTTAGGAGTTATTTTATAAAATCGAAAATACCCTCAAAACCAGGCAAGTAGGTATTGAAGGGAAACCTCTACGATGCGAAGTCAGTCGAACTGTCAAAATCAACTGACAGATCTAACAGAACGACTTTTGAACTGGTTGTGTGAACGCCATGTATAGGGAGTAAAACAATATTCATACTTTAAATTAAATTCCTTCTTCATAAATCAAATCCCAGTCGCATAATGCCGTAAAAAATATGAAAATAATTACTATAACATTTTGATCTTGAAACTCGAGAATTCTTGGTACGACTTTCGGTCATTGTCTTTTTCCTATATTTTGCTAACGTGACATAACATCACGCCTGTAATCACCAAAGGGTTAGGCAAAGATGTAACAAATAGTACACCTGCATTTCGCCCGTTATAATTTATGTCCTAAGTAATAGGGAGAGAAATTCCTGATGGAAAAACTGTAACATTACTAGTTATTTTTAAATCCTATATCCTACGTATGAATGAATATAATACTGTCAGATATTTTTATTATATTTTATATTTATTTATAGGTCGTTAAACTTTCAGTGGGTCTAAAATGGCCGCTTTATCAGAATCCACGCAGAATCTTAGTATGAATCACGTTAAAAATTTCAAATTCTTAAAATGAACTTTATGTCTAAATCTGTAAAGTTCATTTTAAGAATTTTAAATTTTTAATATGATTAATAATAATATATTACGATTCTGCTAAAGCGGCCATTTTAGACACCCTGGTCTTGAGTTACTCGTATTTTAGTTTTTAGGGGAATCGAGTTCAGTAACCAAAGTTCACTGGCATTACCCGTGCTGAATTTACCCGGACGACCTCATATACAAAAATCTTTTATCCGTAAAATTTTCCGAATCTCTTGGTAAAGTAAGTGACCAGCATTACCTGACCCCTCTTCTCACACTTTACTTGTTCACATTTTCCTAATAAGAGGGGTCAGGTAATAGGGCACGCCACGATAGTGGCGGTAAGTCCCCTCTTTGAGGAGTGGCTAGAGAGGCGCCACGGCGCCTTCACCTTCCGTCTGACGCAGGTCCTCACCGGACACGGTTGTTTCGGGAGGTACCTGCACCGAATCAGGCGGGAGGAAACGCCCGGATGCCACCATTGTGAGGATCGGCCGGAGGACACGGTGGAGCACACAGTGGAGGTGTGCCCCGCTTGGGCGGAGCCCCGCCGTGTTCTCGTGGCGGCGATCAGCGGCGGCGACCTCTCGCACCCGGCCCTGGTGCAAGCCATGGTCCGGGGCGAGAAGGAATGGGACGCCTTCGCCTCCTTCTGCGAAGCAGTGTTGCTAGCGAAGGCGGTGGCGGAACGCGAGAGGGAGAGAGCCTCTCGTCCCAGCCGCCGCGGGAGGCGCTCCGGCCGTCGGGGGTCCCGCGATGACCTTCGGCCACCGTAGATGCGGGCCTGTGGACGGTGAGTGATGGGCTAACTCGCCGTCCGTCCGTCTCACGACGAATACAGGCCGTGTCGACGGCGCGTTCGTGTTCCACGCGCGCCTCAAAGAGATGTCAGCAACATGGGAGGGGCCCGAAAGGGCCGACGCCTGTCGGGGCCGCGGGTAGTCCACCGGTTATCGCGGCCTCAACATAGAGGGCGAAGAAGGAACATGGGTGGTTTTTAGTCAGTAGAAGTCTGACACTCCCTTTCGCTCTGCCCAAGAGCGGGAGGGGTTATTCGATGATTTTACACCCACCAAAAAAAAAAAAATGGGTCAGGTAATGTTGGGCACGACTGTACGAGAAGAAGTGTCATTCATCGTAAAAAAAGGAATGTTTCCTGACTCAAAAAATATGATTCTAATTAGTCCGTCTGTTAGATTATCGAAAAATATTGAAAACGTATTTTTTGTTTTATCAAATCAATAAAAAATGACGAAGATAAAACGCGTCAAAGATTTGAGTGGGGGGTTGTAAAGTCACTCACCTGTAAAAAATGTCATACTAATGTCTTAGAATCATCACACGAGTTTTCAAAGCACTGTATCGACTTCATTGTTTGTTTACGTGAAAAAGAAAAAATATGTCTCCAATACTTTTTGGACATCTATCTGACGGACTAATTAGATTTTTTAACTAGGGTTATTGTCGAACGCAGTCTTCTAATTCGATTGAGACCGTTTTACCTATACATACGAGTTCCTATAACCGAAGGTAAACTTTGTTCGCCATTAATCTGCAAGACCGCATAATTCGTCTATAAAGTTCCCACAGCTGTGTAGACTGGTCGGGTTCCCAGAACAATAAATAAGAAATTGTTTGGAGAAAATTCTGGCCTTTTCCTACCTTTAAATTTTATTTTGCTTTTTTTAAAACGACAGTTTGTTACTCGTGAACGATTTTCTATATTATCCTTGACAAATGCTAATTCAATCCGCAGTCCGGACACTGACCTCAAAATTTTGGACTAGTCCGGAGAAATCCGGACATGATAATATGGCAGCCTTAGACAGCTTCTTCTCTGTGATGGTAGAGGGCCATAATAGTGTTGTAACACGGGTCTAGCCAGTGTTAGTAGTTTCATGACCCTTTTGGAAGTTAAAATGAGAGTAATAATGCTCTTCCATCTTATTTAGTTCAAATTTAAATCTCATGTGAAGAAATACCGCAGCAGTATGACGTCAATGATACATACACTGACCTTACTTGCGAGGTTCTTCTTAAAGGTTTGGCATTTATTCCCGTAACCTGCGTTCATGTCCTATGACCAGCAGGGCTATTGCATATCTTTGAAATGACAGTGGCTATCATCTAATGTCCATCAATTAACTGTCAAATGTTTCCAATTTATACTAAACCATAACCAATTTGACAGTTAATCCATGGACAATATGATAGCCACTGACATTTAAAAGATACCCAATAGCCCTGCAGATGTATGAACGTGGACAAGGACAAGACGAAATGAGAATATCAGGATCGTAGCAGGTGGTGTTGTGCAGCTTCTGCCTACCCCCATTGGAAAAAGGCCTGACTATTTTTAAACCGGTATTATAAGGCCAAATGGGTACCTAGAGACGGAAAAAGAAATCAAGGAAGACCACGGAAACGCTGGGAAGATATATTTAAGGATAGATGTGGACCGGACTGGAGGAGACAGGCTAGAGATAGGGAAAAATGGAGAAAACTGGGGGAGGCCTACGCCGCAGAGGCGACTTCCATAAAGGAACAAAAATAATGGAATATATAAATGTATTTTAATTAATGCTATGGAAAGTATTTTAATTGGTCAAATATGCAATGCTATTGAATGATAAAATTGTATTTAAGTAATAATTTAACAAATTCTATAAAATGTTGATAATTTAATGTTATGAATGTGTGTTGATAATGGAATGTTGATATTAAGATGCTTTATGTAATGTTGATAAGGTAAAGATGAAAATATATACATAGATAAATAATGAATTGTTAATTTGAATATTATGTGTTAGTAAAGTAGTGTTGATGATTTTTAATACGATTTGTTGCATCCACGTCGAATCAAGTTTATATGTTCTTTGAATCAAATTTGTAATATTTTTTTGATTTATGGTAGAATAAAAGGCTTTTTTATTTATTTTATTTTATTTATAAGGCCAAATGTTATAACTAACAAAGTACTTTGCCATACACTCATCTGGTTGCTAAACCTTGCATACCTAAATGTTCTGTCATTCGCTAGGGTCTGAAACGTCTTATCCACTGGACCCCGAGCTTATTCGTCCACTATTGTGACGTCGCAGCTCTATAATAAATTGCTTTCAACATTCTGCATAATCATTTCCTTTTAGCGGACATTGAATTTTAGTTTCAGTTTTATCAAAACTTGAAAATATGCTGAAGTTTTATTAGGATTTTATTTGAAAGGATGAGAAATAGTATGTTAAAAGTGACTTCAAGAATTGAAAACTAAGTTTGATGCCTGTTCTGGGGCTGCGGGTTGTTCGAAAGACATACCGCAGCCCCGGATACAAAGGGCTGTGAAGGAACATAAGTGGTATTTAACCAGTAAAAGTCGTCAGACTACTTCTTCGTTTACCCTAAGTGGGAGGAGTCATTGGGTGATTGCCCAACCTCCAGAAATAAGCCTGTTCTGTCTTTATCTTTATTCACCAACTCGCTGGTTTAGTCCTCATTCAGAGGAGGTCTGTGTGATCTGTGTCTCAGCAGTGAGAACGATAACTTGATTCGTTATAATACGAGCTTTTGTCAACTAATAGGGCTGCTAATATGAGCTATGCCAAATTAACTAAAAATATAAAACTACTAATTCTCTTAGAGTTCGATAATATTTTTTCCCACGGGATCACACCACCTGCACCGGATTGAATAGTATACTTTGTTTTAATTCATATTTTTGTGTTGTCTGTTACTGTTTAGTAGTTTTTGCGTGAAAGAAGTAACAAACATCAATACATCCAGACATCCTCACAAACTTTCCAATGTATATTATTATAGGATAAAGTAGGTTTTTGTTTGTTCTATGTAAGCAAAACAATGGTTTATTCAAAATTAATTAAAATTGTAAAAGAGCTTAGAGCTATTTTTAAATGTCAACATTTTATTGGAAATGCACTGGCTCGTGCATTAATCTCGCTCCGATTAATCCCAGTAATAACAATAAAACAGGGACAAATTACAACATTGATTGTAATCCAATGAAAGTTAATTAGTTTCAGTAGTTATGAATATAGACTACTGTGTATTTGTGAAATTAAAAAATGACTCCTCTCGCTCCGGGTGAAGCGGAAGGGAGTGTCAGACTTCCACTGACTAAAAACCACCCATGTTCCTTCTTAGCCCTTGTGCCGAGGCCGCGGTATCTCTTTCGAACCACCCGCAGCTTCGGTAGGCATCGGCTACTACTCGTCCTATACTAACTATTTGTTAGCGGATGAATAAATAGATTTTATTGGAAAACGGAAAAGTAAAAAAAAACGTTACGTATTGAACTCACAGTACGAGCAACGTACAGTGCAACATCGAATAATTATAACACAATACAGTAAATAAAGCATAATACATAATGACACAGGAAAGCTACAGAGCATTATATCGTAATACAAATTAAGCCCAATCACAAAGCAAGATCCTCCCGATTGCAAACTACCTTTAGACCTCCATAATTTTTTCAAAGGACAACTCAAACACAGATTAATCTTTCATTACCAAATTATAATTAATTAATTCAAAATGTATCAATGTTTAAATGTGGACAGCCGTTACAAAGGTGTTCCAACCGTTAATGTTTGAGCAAACGGCAAATCCTATTGAAGTTGGCATCACAAAGGACTAAGGGCTAATATCGGACTTGTCTTAAGCCAAAATTGGTATGTTTAGTTGTGAACTAAACTTGAGTTAGGAGGCCTAAGTCCCTGCAGTGGGAACATTATAGGCTGATGATGATGGTGATGACAACTTAAGTATTGATTTAAGCAGAATGCAACTATGGGTTTGACAAGGATGGCTGGTGTAGGAGAGAACATTATTTACGTCCTATACATACGGAGGAAGTACTTTTTTCGAATATACGCCAATTGTGGCCAAGAAATTGTAAGATTGATTGGGTAGGCGATGTCTGTCTGTAATGTTGTTATGATAACGACAGTTGACCCAAGTTCAAAAATGGAATCGGCACTATAAATATAGGTGTGAGTCTGTGATGCTATACAACATTATTCTGGCCGCCATCTTGGATTAAATCCTAAGGAATAGTACCTATTTCAATGAAGGATGTTTCTTTAGGTGTATCTTAGGTGGTTAGGTACCTAATTGAATTTCCCGGTAGGTTACTGCCAGAGTGTTTTGGTTTGTTCAATGGAAGATGCCTAACAATTTAAGTTCAAAAATCATTTGTTCCGAAATAATATCTCTCCCATGTTCACTTTCATTTTAATTTCCCGACATGCGTTCAAATAAAGAAAACTCTAGCGAGGTTGTAAGTAGTACACACAAACAAATAATAATACCAAAAATTTTGAGAAATTTTTAATGATCAAAACAAAATTAGACCAAAATAACATAGTAAAATACTGTTATTTGCACGCTAACGTTCTGTGGAGAGTGTTGGTGCTACCACGGACTCAAGTCAAGTTACCAGTCACTTTATCCAAGGCCTTTATCAAGGACTTTATCCAAGCATTTTTAAATTTTTTGTTTTTTTTTTTTAAATTTTTGAGCTTGTTTACCTGCTAAACCAATTTTCACTAGGTTTTCGTAAAAGCATGGGCTTTACAACTTTCAATTGGGAACATAGTGAAGAATTAATTTAGTTTGAATTAACTATTCAAACTAAATTAATTCTTCACTTCCACTACTTCACTTAAATTAACACTTCAAGCATTTGGTTTGTAGAATAGCTGGTTTATTTCATAATAATAAAATAAAATTGAATGCAGAAAACAATTCCAACAGGCGGAATTTTCTTAATCAAGCTACAGTTTCTGTGAATCAAAAAACCGGGACCAAAGTTTTAATTGGATTTGAATCTGAAGTGCTAACGGGAAAATAAAATAAAAAGCAGTTGCTGCAATCTGCAATCCAGTGTAAAGGAACAGACTGGATTTCTCGTAGTTTTTGCTTTCAATAGACTCAGTGGAACGATGTGACCTTTGTAGGTAGGTACATAAGACAGAATAGGTGGATTTAAACTTTGGGATAGAGAAGCGAGGTCTATTAGTTACCCAAGCCTAGCTATTAAAGAACGGAATTCTAAAATGTACCAAGGCATACGTAAAAGCTGGTCAACCAATCTATTTCTTTCCTTTTCTAAAACAATGTTGCCTAACACTAGGAATTTCTCCTGTATCGTGAGTGCGTTAACAAATATTTTAAGTTATATACACTAAATGCCAGACCCGGAACAACTAACTAGAATATTATTAAATACGCACCGCTGATTATTCGGATTCGTGTACGAATTATTTAATACTAGCTGTTGCCAGCGGCTTCGCCCGCTACAACTCGAAAATTATCCCACGGGAAGATAAAATCGGGATAAAAACTATCCTATGTGTTAATCCAAGTTCTAAACTATCTTTGTACCAAATTTTATCCCAATCCGTTCAGTAGTTTTTGCGTGAAGAAGTAACAAACATACACACTCACACTCTCGCAAACTTTCGCCTTTATAATATTAGTGTGATATAAAAAAAATAAAATGAAAAAAATTAATGAATGTTTTCTATTCTATTCTATAATTATCGCTTGCTTCGATAACGGAAATTATAATTATATATATGATATTACTTGACTGCATGTGTAGCCGAGTTAGAGGCCCATAAGTTGCATAAAAACTTACATCAGGTTACGTTAAACACACGATAAAGTTCTTATTTATCTCCTAAAGGCTTCTAACTTTTGTGTGAGTTCAGACAAACATCATAATAATGTTTCAAAATATTTTTTGAAAAAATACGACGATTATTTCGAGTCCCAAGAAAATCGACAACGACACATTCACAGCGATAATGAAATAAAAAAAGAAGCGAAAAAAACTACTAAACTGAGCGAAAATAGAGAGAAAAACCTCAAAGCAAAAGTGTGTCAGGCTTTCGTAAATAATTTTCTCTTAGAAGAAAGTGTGTGTGTATGAATAATTTATATACCACCGACGACGTATCTCTGTAGATGGGGTCATTTAGATCTATAAGTAGAACAGGTGGGGTTATTTTCGGTGGACGTTTAATGTGGGGAATCCTGTGGCATGAATATAAATGGCAGGAATATCTTCAAAGTCCACGTGTCTTCGGTAATCTTTCCCTTCCCGTTACCCGGAACATTGTATTTCAGAAAATAAATGTAAATCGGGCTTTTCATTTCTCTTTTACATACGAAGTAGGGGCACATTCTTATTCACTGCTGAAGGGTCTGACGGGATTCCGTCGGGGCTGCGGGGCCCGTCGAGGCTGCGGGATGTTGTAAGAGATACCGCGGCCTTCATCCCTATATAAATACACTTAACATTACGCCTGTTATCCCCGAAGTTTAAGGTAGAGGTACCTACCTATGCTGCGGGTTGTTCAAAAGAGATACCGAGCTCCCCAAACACAAAAGAGTTGAGGTCAAGAGTAGGCCTATCTCGTATAAAAAAGGGCTAAGAAGGAACATGGGTGGTTTTTAGTCAGTAGAAGTATGACAATAATATTTGATATTGACTGACCTGTTGGATTGACTGACCTGTTGGTCTAGTGGTTAGTGACCCTAACTGCTATGCCGGAGGTCGTGGGTTCGATTCCCACCCAGGACAAATGTTTGTGTGATGAGCACGATCATTTGTTCTGTGTCTGGGTGTAATTTATCTATAATATGTATGTATTTAGAAATATATAAGTATGTTTATCAGTTGTCTAATACCCATAACACAAGCTCTGCTTAGCTTGGGACTAGATGGCGTTGTGTGATAGTTGTGGATTATTATTATTATTATTATTATATTATATTATTTTAATGACAATAATATCCGTGGTGCTAGGCAACTTATCACGTAACTTATCCCAGTTGTATACATCCCTGTGTGCCTATTGGCCTTGTTCTGTTCTGTCTCCTGCTGTTACGGAGGGAAGTGGAAATTGTGTTTTTGTATTGTTATTGGGTTTTTCAACAGGGTATTTCTCAGTAAAATCCTGTTGTAAAATCCCAATATTATTTTGTCCGACTACGGAATCGTACTCAACACTTCATACTCAGCAGTCCAAAATGTAGCTACCTTGTCTTAGTTATTTGTTATCATGAGAGTGCCAGCTCCAAGTGAAAATGTCAAAGATAACTTGAAAATATGTGGACGTTCAAATTAAGTTTCTTATTTCGGCGTCTGCCAAGAAATACAAGGCACAGCTATGGAAAGCTGAGACTTTCCAGTAAAATTAGCATTGCAAGAGTTAGTACAGGAAGTGGGGAGCGTAAGGATTGTTGTGACTTTACTTGGCTTTGCTTGACGTCTGACGTCACGCCAAGAATTTAAATAAGGTGGCTTTGACTTTATGATATTTTGTAGCGTTTGTCAAGATAAACAAGGGGCGGGGAATATTATTGGAAGGTAATTTTTATTAGGTAGAATGTGAGGTTCTAGTTGCTTGTGTTATTTTTGCAAAGCTAAATATTTCAATCATTTTTAAACCTACTAAAAGATCTGACAAAAAATATTCCTAATTTATTTTAATAGGTTGATTTTGCTACAATCGGAACCACAATTTCGTAATACACTTTTTGTCATCATAAACTGTCTAGCCTTTTTCCAACTTTACTAGGGTTGGCTTCAAGCCTGACCAGATGCAGTTAAATACTAGTATTTTACACGGTGCGACTGCCTATCTGACCTCTTCAATCCAACCAAGTAATGGGTAAAAAGTTATTCCTTGGTGAGACTGGATGCCAGAGTTGTGAGTCACCGACTACATGTTATTGTCTAATCACGAACTCCACTAAAAAGACCGATCAGCATCATCAGCCCATAATATTCCGACTGTATGGACTAAGGCCTCCTGAGAAAGGGATGGGCTATGATCCACCACCCGGGCCCAATGCGTGTTGGTAGATGTCACAAGTCTTCGAATTTTTTGGTTCTAAGACAAGACCGTTTTCTCGCGATTTTTTTCTTCACCGTTTTGAGATCACAAAACGTAAAAAAATAAATGTTCATAATTTATTTTAATATGTCGTTCTTTCTGTAAACAGAACCATAATTGCGTTATACATTTTTTTATCAATAACCGATAGTTAATATAATTATAACGCAATCGGTACTGTTGAGTAGGTAGTTAGTCATCATTGACAGTATTGGGAATGTGAGTGTATTCAATTAATTATGACCGATTTTAGTGTTCGTAATTATATTGATTATGTACCAACGGTGTGAAGTAATACAATATCAATTACAATTGGCTTTTCGAAACAATATTTAATGATTACAGAGAATAGTGTCATTTACTTGATTAGCTCAATACGTACAACCAAAATGCACTTGTTTTTATTCAGAATTTACAATATTGCATTCCATTCCGGTTTTAAATTGATCCTCTTTCCTCATTTGCGATTAATTTAAATTACTGACTGTAACAGTAATTTTCACAGTTAATCACGGTTATTATTATTCTTATAAAACTAGAGCAATATGGCATTGGAGGTAAAGCGTTAAAACTTATGAAATCTTATACCGAAATTGAACCGTATTATTGAGCCGTAGAATGTATGTAGAATTAAAAGACACTGACTGCCGCACTCAGAGAGCTTTAATGGTTACTTAGGCCATCACTTAGTAACGGTTTTGACAGTTTTGTCATACAAAAGTAGGTATGTCAAATCTGACGGCTTAAGTAATCATTAAATATCTCTGAGTGCCGCAGTAAAACAAGCAATGGTGACGTAAAGTGTGTGACTGAAGTAACATTTAAGTATAAACAACTGCTTAAAAAGTCAATTTAATAAGCATCCCTGTCAGATAAATGTCTATACTCCATATCCGAATTGATGACAAATGATGTTAAATAGTTTTTATATTTCGGTAATTTACCTACCATTACTTCAACATTTATATTTAAGATTTTTTTTTTGAATTTTAGAGAAAAGATTTATAATAATTTGACATGATAATATTTACAATCATTGTAATAATATACTAAACTTTTTAAATTCTATTGACATTCTATTTATATTAACTTTCTATTGACATATTATATTCCTGTTTTTTTTATTCATTTAAAAACAAATTTTATACCTACATAAATTTAATTATTTCCTGATTTTATTATTGATGTTTTAAGTTTATTCATTATAAACATACACACACACACAAATACAAATCTGTCCTCTTTAGAATATTAGTGTAGATAAATGAAAAAAAAATGTATTTCTGGTCAGTGAATGCAAAACAACGGGAGAGTTTACAGGAATGGGGATGGCCTTTGCCAAGCAGTGGGACAGAATCGGCGAATATAAAAAACACACAGCCACAGTCAGCATCGAAAGGAGATTAACACTGCTCAAAGTTTTAAAGCAGGTTTTTTAACAAAAACTTGCTAAATATTACTCGTTACTAACAAGTTATTGAAGTTCTGAAACTTTAAAACCACAAATAATTAAAATTTCGAGATGTTAAGCTACTTCTGTTACTGACCGTACGTCGAATAAGGCTCTCGTAACTGTTAGGATGAGGACAAACGATCGTAATTTTGTGACTCGTGAGTCGCAGAATTTCGGTCGCAGAAATTGCGTGTGTTGTGTTGTGTGAGTCGGCAGACAACTCATTTTGCGTCGCCGTGTGAATCAAATGGGACTTTTGTATGAAACCTATTGCAGCAGAATTTCTGCGACAGAAATTCTGTGACTCACGACTCACAAAATTACGCTCGTTTGGCCTCACTCTAAATTAAATTTGGTATACAGATCATCTAGAGCGTGAGAAAGGACATATGCTACTATTTAATGCAATAAAAAGGTTTTTTTTTCCTGTGAAGGGGGCTATGAAAAGATTACTTTGGTCGCGATAACCGAAATCCACGCAAACGTAGCCGCGGGCATCATCTAAACAGTTTAAATGTACGCACTCATAAGTCACCGAAGCTTTATTCCATCACAAAAGTGTACTTGTCCCGTTCTACATAATGACACTCTAATACATCCCTGAAATGTGGTTTCTGACAGATGTCACATTTGCCAACATCTGCCTGATAATATATTTTAATGTAATTTAATGTATTTTCGGTGAGGCCCAAACGGGAGAGTCGGGTCAGCTGAAATTAAATTATGAAAATGACGTAACCCAGCGGAAAAGTTGAGGCTAATTGAAAAGTATTTCGGATGGGGAGCATGAAAAACTTGTTATACATTTTTTTAAGGAGCTTATATAAAAGTAGCTGATGCCCGCGGCTTTGCCCACGTGGATGTCGGTTATCGCAACAAAAACTTGACAAATTATATATTAAAATCTTTCTCGAGAACTACTCTATCCATTGGTGAAAACAGCATGAAAATCGGTGCAGTCGTTTTTGAGTTTATAGCAAACAGACAGACGCGGTGGAGGACTTTGTTTTTTAATATTTATTGATGTTGTGATGATGACAAATGATTTGATGCATTGAGAAACCTTTCATCCACATGAATCCGCACAGCTAAAATAGGGTAGTTCACGAAAAAAAATCTAATTAGTCCGTCAGGTAGATTTCCAAAAAATATTGAACTCGTATTTTTTTACGTAAACAAACAATGAAGACGATACAGTGCTTTGAAAACTCGTGTGACGTCATTTTCCAAGACGTTAATATGGCATTTTTTACCAGTCAGTGATGTCACGAACCCCCACTCAAATCTTTGATGCGTTTTATCTTCGTAATTTTTTATTGATTTGATAATACGTAACCAATATTTTTCGATAATTTAACAGACGGACTAATTAGAATCACATTTTTTTAAATCAGTAAACATCCCTATTGTCGAACTTCCACAATTAACCCATCTGCCTTGGAAGCAAGAGTGAACAGGCATGTTTTGGGCACACTAGTTTCATCATAGACCTCATTCATAGTTTTCCGCCAGGGGCGATCAAGGTCAAGAGCAACACCATTGAACAATAAATAATGCCGTATTAAATTTTCGCCTGAGTGTAGAACCCTTTTTTTTTTGGGGGGTGGGAAATCATCAAATAACTCCTCCCGCTCTTGGGCAGAGCGAAAGGGAGTGTCAGACTTTTACTGACTTAAAACCACCCATGTTACTTCTTAGCCCTTTACATATATGGAGGCCGCGGTGACTAGTGTACAACCTGCAGCGAGTGTAGAACCCTGGTTTACTCTTCGCATGAGCTAGTCGCTATTGCAAATACAAACTGATTTTACTATCCAGATTTTTTTTCACGCCAAAGACGAAGATTAAAGATATTCAAGATTCAGGATTTCTTTAGCTTTACACAAGAAAATTTAGGCGACATACATTTTACGTGAAGAAAAATAAAATACACAATCTTCAAAGGAATTTCCGTAACATTTTTTTCCCGATAGATTTAGTGAAGTGAGAATGAAATATTGGTTATCCCAGATTTACTCTGAAGGGTGGTCGTCCTAAGTACATAGACTGTTTACATTATCCTATAGTTCGTGTTGTGTCGTGTGTGTGTGTGTGTTTGTGTGTTTTCTTATGTGACACGTTGCTGTAACATTTTTGTCGTGACAAGGTTTTGGTTGTTACCTAAAATAAAAAAGGTTTCACAGAAAAAAAGGTAGGTAAGGTATTTGAAAAGTACGTAACTTTTTTCTTTTTGTGTTGATAGATCAAGAATACTTTTGCACATTTGCACATTTAAAAAAAAATCGATTGTTGTGTCCTTGTTTTTTTTTGGTTTTCAGTTTTTTCGTTCATAATTGCTTTTTATTTTCAGCTTTTTAGTTAGTCCCATAAAATACTTCGCAGACTCACTCTTATATTATGAGTAAGAGTAGATAAGTTGTAAATTTAAATAATCTCCCTTTTAAACCCTTACTTTTTGCACCCACTGGATGGCAATGGAAGGTAAACATATTGAAGTCCGCGATATTGCATTCGAAATCCGCAATTTTTGTTTATTTTTTTTATTTTAATGTGATACTCGCGCCACCAAGACAAATCTGTCGACGTATACATATATTATCCAAATCTGTTTAGGAGTTATGACGCAACAAAAAAACGGACATACAAGCAGCTCAAAACCCCTTCTTTTGGGCTCCGCGCATTGAGTAAATTATTTATAATCACACCATAATTGTTCCTGCTCTATCATCCCACTTAGAAGTTAATTCAAGACCATTAGCTTGAACCGTTAAACTAACCAAACCTTAATTTAACTATGTTTACCCATTAACGGCTAATTTATGAAGAACTTAAGTAAACAAAGTAGTAAAACTGATTTTGTTTAGCCTAATCTTTATTAGGTACTGTTGTTTATTTTTCAGGTAAAGGTCAAGGACACATAAGAGCATAAAGTTGTCACAGAACTTTGAGCCTTATGCCTCGTGACACTGTGTCAACTTTTTCACCTAGTTTAAAAGAATTACGTATTATATATAGACACGTCATGAACTAACATGGCGGCGCTTCAAAACGGCGAAAATATTAGATAACTACGTTTACGCGTAAAGAAAGGGAAAAAAATATGACACCGTACAGCGGGATGCCTGTTGATGCCTGTTGTCTTTATGTTTCGCGCAGGTTTACACACACGATTTAAATTAAGAACAAACGTAGCATCGCGCGAGAGGTTGGTGCGTAACTAAGCGCGATGTGGCCAATTGGCTTCATTTCATGTTGTAATTTTTGAGGGCGGACAACGTATCTATAGTTTTAATTATATTTGGTTGAAAAGACAAAATTTAACCTATTCTGCATCATTCTAATGTTTAACTTAATTTCAACTTTCATTTCAACGGGATGTAATGATGGTCGGTTTGTGGATGGCCTATCATCAAACCATCTTTGACAAACGTGGCTCAATCTTAAAGATATACTCGTGCGGCAATCACACTAATATTATAAAGGCGAAAGTTTGTGAGTGTGTATGTTTGTTACTTCTTCACGTAAAAACTACTGAACGGATTGGGATAAAATTTGGTACACAGATAGTTTATAACCTGGATTAACACATATGATAGTTTTTATCCCGTTTTTATCTTCCTGTGGGAAAATTTTAGAGTTGTAGCGGGTGAAGCCGCTGGCAACAGCTATTAGTTAGCCATAACTGTATTTTTTATCGAACTGGAGTTTATGTACAAAAAAAAATATTTTTATAAAACGGACAGACTGGATACTTTTCATCGACTTATGAAAGCACGACCGATTTTAAAATTTTAACTAGACCAGAAGGAATATTTCAAGTAAATTTCTACCCACTTCAGTAAAAATTTTCGGTGAAAATTTTGTTGATTTTGCAGGTACTTTAGATTACCTTCATGTTTTTAAGTGAAATAAATTAGCAGTTAATAGGTTTATAACAGGCAATAGTACATGATTATCCAAGGGACGAAAGTTACTTATTTAGTCCCAAGACGGGGTTTGGCGCTCGTAACGTAGTGAGGGCGCTCATAGTTCGAGGGAATAAATAGGTAAACACTGTGTTTTTCATTACGAATACAAGGAAATTAAAAATAAGAACATATAAATTATTAGCTAAAGAAAAAATTTGTATTGATCGGATTGTCGCTTTGCCGGTTATTTTTTTATTGTCCTCTGGTCTTCCAGCTACACGCCAGTATTTTTAAGTTCATATTAAAAATAAATGGCAAAGATTCTGCCGAAATCTATGTTAAAGTCATAATATAATTATATTCATAAGTTAACTTTGTGTTATTTAAATTTTAATTTGCGCTGTAATTTAGTGGCAGTATAAAAAGTTGGAACATGGTTCAGTAAAAATGTGAATATAGACATTGTTTTTTTTAAATAATTTAACAGCTGTCAGTTGAAAGCGGTTCTCCCTAGGGCTGAAAACTAGTACTTTGAACCCGCTCCGCAGGCATGTTATGACCTACTTTCAGAGCATGAGTAATGAAAAAATATTTATTTATCGCAGATACAATACGTGCTTCTTACAAAATGACAAAAAAAAACCGTAAAAGAAGTACAACCGGATGTAACAACAAAAAAAAAGTTAACAGCATAGACGTCGTGTCTGTGATAAGCAGGTCACCACTCTCTCTCTCCGCTGTGGAGTGGAACAGTACGGAAGGCTGTCTGTTTCTCAGTAGTGGGAATAGAATGAAACTTGTACATGAAGTTTTTTTTTATTTTTCTTAGCCTGTACTATCCCCGCTGGGTAAAGCTCTCCCCCTATCCTTTCCATGTAGTTTTTTCCCTTGCCGCCTCGAACCAAGCCTCGGTACACGATATTACGGTAACGTAAATTACTCCCAAGGGCATTATTAAATGAGAGCTCTGTGTTACCAAGACCGCTTTGGTCAATTTAAATTTAAATTAGTTCTTAGATAATCTTATGTTACGTGTTTATGTTAAAGTTAAGTTTACCTTCCTTTATACTACCCCCCCCCCCCCCTTCCTTGGTACTTGAGGATATTATAGGGTGGGGCAGCGGGATGTTGTAAGAGTTACCGCGGCCTTGATATATGTATAGGGCTAAGAAGGAACATGGGTGGTTTTTAGACAGTAGAAGTCTAACACTCCCATTCGCTCTGCCCAAGAGCGGGAGGGGTTATTTGATGATTTCCCAACCCCCCCCCCCAAAAAGGATGTTATAGGGTTACCAGATTCATGATGTAATAGGTGTTGTAGTAGGCAGACGATACAGTGCTTTGAAAACTCATGTGACGTCATTTTCTTATAAGACATTAGTATGACATTCCTTACCGGTGAGTGACGTCACAACCCCCCACCTAAATC
The DNA here is from genome assembly GCA_932274075.1 of Diarsia rubi. Lineage (NCBI taxonomy): Eukaryota > Metazoa > Arthropoda > Insecta > Lepidoptera > Noctuidae > Diarsia > Diarsia rubi. The sequence continues at coordinate 8,496,726 of OW026433.1, forward strand.
TTTGACGCGTTTTATCTTCGTCAATTTATATTGATTTGATAAAACAGAAAATACGTATCCAATATTTTTCGATAATCTAACAGACGGACTAATTAGAATCATATTTTTTTAAGTCAGTAAACATCCCTATTAAAATTTGCCAAACATTTCATTCATAACAAATTAACAAACGCTTTACCAATTAGTACGAGTGACTTATTAAATCAGAAGCAATTTGAATTCTAATACGAGTGCCACCGGAAGTGACTGGAAATTGCCTGAGTTTGCAGGGATGTCAGTAAGGCTACCATCATGAAATTGAACGGTACATCCCGTTTAATTTCTCAGGGCTCCTGCAGTTTGACCCAGTTTCGATAAACTGAGTTTAAATGTTCGATGTTTATGAATATTTTTGTGTGGCGTCATTATCTTTTGATTAATGGTGAGAGAAATCGGAGAAGTTCGGCGAGTAGTGGTGAAATTTTATTCCTTAATAAAAAAAAATTGGTGTAAACAATTATGATTACCTTTAATAGTTATAATTAAGAAAAACAACAATGGGTAATTCGGAGACCATGTTTGTATGTTTGATAAAGCCTATATTGCCTCTGTTAATAGCATTACTGGCAATAAAAGTATGAGGGTAGATAGCAATTTTCCTAATACTTAATATTCCACTCGTTACTCATATTTTCTCGTTTATACGACACATTATGGGCGTTGAATGACTAATAACCTTCATATTACACCCATATTGGATTATTAAAGTAGAAAATTCCTATTGTTTTTATAAGGTTAACATTTTTTGTAAGTCACGGTGGGCGCCAATAACAAATTTAGACGGCACGGTTGGCGCAGTTGCTCAAGCAATGGACTGCTGCGCTGCGTGTCGCGGGTTCGATTTCCGCACGGAACAAATATTTGTATGACCTACAGATAGTTGTTTCGGGTCTGGGTATTTGTGTATGTGAGTTTAAATGTTTGTGAACGCACCCACGATACAGGAGTAATTCCTAGTGTGGGGCAACGTTTTTAAAAAAAAAAAAAAAATGTTTTTATCTTTACTTGACTGATTTGTCAGTAAACTACAATAACACTGCTCGCTTAATACACCTAACAATAATTTGACACCAACGTCAATAGATAACCCCTCCCGCTCTTGGGCAGAACGAAAGGGAGTGTCAGATTTCTACTGACTAAACACCAACCATTTTCCTTCTTAGCCCTTTATATCGAAGCCACGGTATCTCTTATAACAACCCACAGCCCCGACGGGAATATAATTTGATTCTATTTTGACATTCCGGTAATCCTAAAAATCTAAACCTAAAACATTTCAACGTAAATAAATGATTTTTCTTCAAAATCTTCGAATACCCTCAATACACACGATCCGAATGGGGCGTTGGAAATAGAGTTCAATTCATATGAACCCCTTTTGAAAGGCGACAATATGATTGTAGTGGTCGTTCAAATAGCCAATAGTTGGGATTGCATCGCGGCATTGCCCTGAGCGTGGCCTGAGCTGTTTTACCAACGAGTTTTCAACAGCCTGCAGAGAATATGAAATGGTATTTGATTTTGGTATTATGTGCAAAAAAACTGCTGCACGTCTATCTATATGCGTAATTGCGTATGGTTTTGCCGTCTTACTTATACTTTTTACTCTTAATTTCGTCCGGTTTTCTCCAGTCAATCTCACACGAAACCCAGCAAGTCATCACGCCCGTGTATTAGCCGTGAACTGCGTGACGGCTCTGGCCCATCGGTCTTGGTGCAGTCTACAGACATGGCCCGCCCAACTTATGATAAGATCCGCAAAAATATTTCACCAATCAAACTCAAACTCAAAGCATTTATTTCAATTAAGCCTTTACAGGCACTTTCGAACGTCAGTAGAACAATTCATAAAACAAAAACTACGAGTGCAATACGAATACGTCATTCCGAGAGCCACCACGTCGAACCACACGCTGCCGAATGCCCGCAACTAGGAACACTGCGACGCACACCGCATCAACGAATGCACGAGAGAGAACAGTATCCCCAAGTGTCATAGGCTGTTACGTAAAGCGTTCCTGCGAGATAATTTTTGACCACTACACGAGCGAAGCCGCAGGCAAAAGCTTTAGTTCACAACGTTAAGTAACTTATCGTATATATTATGTTTGCGTGGCCGCCTTGTTGTTTGAATGAGAGTTTATTCTGAGAGTCAAATATAAAAATACTAAACTTGCATAATTATAATAAAGAAAACTCGGAGTTTTGAGCATTTGTAAAAAGTATGCTAGCTTCAAATACAAAACTACCAATCGTAAATAGTTAAATCAGAAATGTCGGTTTAATTTTAGCATTGTTTGTGATGGTCTCTACAATATTGTGTAGGAAGAAAGTAAGAATTCTTATTACTAAATATTAAAAAAAGACTATTTTAATTAAAATAAATAAACTAACTAAATAAATAACAGGCGTCTAATTGCTTCTAAGTACACATTGCTATCATCCGGAAACGTACCCAGAAAACTGGCAGCACGATGCCGAGTATAAATTCAAACTTCCTCCAGTCATGTTTTATTTTCACATTTCAAAATCAGATCCGATTCCTAGATCTGAATTTCACAATTCCTTCAGAATTTTCGACGTTCTGCGAAGCAAACGGAATACTTCAATTTCCTAGCGTAGTGCCGGTGTTAGACTTCATAATAACGATCCTGATGTAGGTCTGCGCTGAATATTTATATCCGCATACTCGTATGCATCGATACGGCTAGATTCTGTTGTTGAATAAAATGCCCTACTTATTCCTAGGTAAGTAAAACGAATGGCGTGATTTTGTTCTAGTTTGTTTACTTGAGTAATTTGGTAATGTTGCTGCCAGTTAAGATGTCAATAGCGGTCATTGCCCTTTCCCTAATATCTCTTCGTACGAACCAAAAGTAATGAACCAGGATACACGTTTTTCATTAGAAATTATGTTGAAGATCACGATAGCTGACGATTCAAGACATGAACAGTCAATTTTTTTGGATTTCAAAGTCAAGAACAAAGAAATAAATGTAGGTGTGTCAATGACCGCTTTTGACATCTTGAACTGGCAACAACAATTTTTTTTTGTGTTTTATCTAAAATAATGAATAAAAAATAAACACTTTGATCGAATTGAGAACCTCCTCCTTTTGGGAAGTCGGTTAAAAATTAGGAAAATATTTAAATAGGGATTACGACTTAGAGTTTACTGACTTAAAAATGTCTTTGTAAAAGAACTTATAAATATGATTGGATACGTATTTTTTGTTTTATCAAAGCAATAAAAAATTACGAAGATAAATCGCGTCAAAGATTTGAGTCATTCTAATGTCTCAGAAAATGACGTCACGCGAGTTTTCAAGGCACTGTATCGTCTTCATTGTTTGTTTACGTGAAAAAAGAAAAAATACGTGTCCAATATTTTTTGGAAATCTATCTGACGTACTGACAATTTTTTTTTGTTAACTAAAACTAATAACTTAACGACCCTATTCTTATAAGTAGCTCTAATGTATAAACACAGTTATTTCGTACTAGTTTTCGTTTCGTTTCTGCAAGAATATTTACAGTGTCGTGTCAACACACAATAAAATAACAGCCATGAATTTCACGTAGTCATAAACATTCTACCCTAAAACAATTTTATTTTTTATGCAAATAACCCCGAAATAAGGGTACGCGTGTATGTTTTTAAGTAAATAGCATTGACATTGACTAGAGTTCAAGGTCAAATAATGCATTTCTGTGTATCTAGATGGAAAGCCATTATTATTATGAGTTACTAAGGTTATTATCCTATTAAAATCGGAGACTCGAAGTTGTAGACGATTATGTCTACCTGGGACAAACGGTCCAGTTAGGTAGGTCCAACTTTGAGAAAGAGGTCATTCGTCGAATCCGACTCGGCTGGGCAGCGTTTGGGAAGCTGAGTAATATCTTCTCGTCCAACTTACCACAGTGTCGCAAGACCAAAGTCCATGACCAGAGTGTGTTGCCAGTGATTACATACGGGACCGAAACGTGGTCGCTCACAATTTGGCGTCAATCGTATTCAAATGAAAAAAAATTATCACTCCCTAACTTTTGCTCCCGGTTGGGCCCCATTATGTACGGAAATTAACTCACAAAAAAGTTTATTTTCTAAAGTCTTTGCCCCACACTAGGTATTTTTCCTGTATCGTGGGTGCATTTACTAACATTTAAACTCACGTGCACCAACTAAACACCCAGACCAGGAACAATTATATGTAGACCATACAAATATTTGTTCCGTGCGGGGATCGAACGCGCGACACGCAGCGCAAAAGTTCAATCGCTCACCCACTGCGCCAACCGTGCTGTCAAAACAAAAAAAAAATGTTACGACCATTTCTATAGGACAGTTTAGGTACCTATGAAAAGTATGATAAATCATGCTCACCGGTCTATTTAAACTGTTTCCCTTTTGTTTGACAAAGGTTAACAAACCCCAGCCTTCAGAAGTTGTTATAATTAATTAAATTAATCTCGGATGCTCTATAGAACGACTTCGGTAAATTTAGGAAATGTTTGCGAATCATATTTCTGATTTCAATGTCTAATTCTTTGTTTTGGGTATTATAAAGATTCTGTACAGGGGCTGCTCTCTAAGTCCGTCAACGAAAATACGGGCCCATTCGAAAGAAAAAAAAAAAAAAAAAACTTTGAAATGAACCCTAATCCCTATCATATTAGGATTCATGAGTTTTAAAAATACACCTGGAGTATGGACAACTGTCCAAAGGTGTTGAGGTTCTTATTTTAGTTCGGGTGCCTAACCTCCGTAAAGGCCTTTTTTTTTTGGCTGGTGGAAAATCATCAAAACCCCCTCCCGCTCTTGGGCAGAGCGAAAGGGAGTGTCAGACTTCTACTGAATAAAATCCACCCATATTCCTTCTTAGCCATATAATTATGTCGAGGCCGCGGTAACTTGTGAACAACCCGCAGCCCCGACGGACCTAACCTCCGTAAATGAGGCCTTACGCCGAAACTACGGGTTTCGTGCTTAGAGAGTAGACCCTCAGGTACATACAAGGTACATCATCACCATGTCCTATATTATTTGGGGTTATTCGAGATTTTGCGTAAAGTACTTCGTCATAGCAAATTTTCGTAGAAACCTACATCGCAGTAACGAATATTCTGAATTCAGTACTTCGTACATAGTTGTTGCGTACAATAGGAGTCACGTAATTTGTACTCATAAATAATAGAATACCACACCTATTGAACAGTCTGATTAGACATAAGGAGTGACACAAACACAATCAGATTTAGAGGTAAATTCAAATTATATTATTTTGAAATGTTTTAAGTTTTATATAAGTTTAATGTAAGTTTAAATAATATTTAGTTTAAAGTACATTTAAGTATTTCATAATGATATGAGACTCATCGAACCCACTATCAAAGTCAAACCATTGCAATGGTTTTGTGGGGCTTAGCTTATAAGTTATTTACCTTTCTGGAATAAAGATAAATAAATACTTAATAAAAACTTTCTGTATTTTCGTACATCGGTATTTCGAACTTCGGAGTTCCGTAATACAGTGCTCTCAATCTATCAATATTTATATTCATCACTCTTTTACTCACATGCGTTTCGTCCTTCTTCATCACCCAGGTATTCAGCTGCATCTGTTTCTATTGGAAGCCGACGCTAACATGATTGGAAAAGTCTTGGCAGATGAGGGACCAGTTCCAGTCGGTGTACTTAAAATAATTATGTTTTAAATATTTTTTTCAAACAATGCTACAAGGCGTGACTACGACATAGGGGCTCAGTCTGTTCATCATCATCATCATAAGCCTATAATGTTCCTACGGCAGGGACTCGGGCCTCCTTTCTTAGAGAGTATAATCCACCACACCCAGTGCGGTTTGGTAGATGTCACATGCGTGATACGGCTTTTGCACTGAAGTAATACCTACTTCAGTAGTCGGGTCGGTAGATGTCACATGTCTTTCAAATTTTTAGTTCTAACTGCCGCACTCAGAGACCTTTAATGATTACTTAAGCCATCACTTAGTAAAGATTTTGACGTTTTTGTGAAGGTTTTAATCTTTACTAAGTAACGGCTTCAGTAATAATTAAATATCACTGAATACGGCAGTAAGACATGCCGTTTCCTCACGATGTTTTCCTTCACTGTTTTGAGAGCATCAGAGAAATAAATTACACATAAAAAGGCGCCTGCCTGGGTTCGAACCCACGACTTACTGTTCGTAAGTCGGGACCGCCACCACTGGGCCACTGCTGCTCTCACACCCATAATAAAAGTTAATTTTAAGAAGATAAAAGGAACAAGCTCAAGTTGGCTCAAGTTTCAGTGTCTAATCGTTCCTCATCTGTTAGCTTAGGTTCTAGTTGGAGGAAGTTATTTCAGCCTTTCCTTGCTACTTTGAAAGTCTGCAACGACTTAGTTGATTAAGATTAAATTACTTGCACCTTGATAAAGTACTGTGCTAAACTCGTACTTAAATTTTTCGTATACAAACGATAAACTTTTACTTATTAACGTATCCCGACTGAAAATAATTTATAGAAAACTAGAAAAGCGTTAAAGGGCGACTCGACCAACATCTGGGCGATGACCCGAAACACTAGGTGGGCACTAGGACCCTTTATCCTTGGCCTTTTTTTAACCGACTTCCAATAAGGTGGAGATTATCTATTCGTGTGTATGTTTTTTTTATGACTGTATGTAAACCGATATCTCCGAAAAAAATCAGCTTCTAAAGTCGGTGGCAAATTAAAACGAAATCAAACAAACAAAAAATGTCACCGACTTCAAACGCTGATTTTTCTTCTAAAGTATATTTTTCTCTTTTGCGTGTTTTTGTTTTTTAAAGACGGTTTTTTTTTGCAAAAAAGTTTTATATCGGTTGCGTTTTATTTCTTTTTTTCTAGTTTAGTAAGATAATAAGCTCAACACTGTGGTCATATTTGTCGCAAATTATAAACAGGGGTATGATGTGCCAGTTACGTATAAGATCTAACATTGCATTGCTGATTGCGATCAGTCGGGCACAGGTAGTTAACAAGAATATAATTAGTCCGTCAGATAGATATCCGACACGTATTTTCTCTTTTTTCACGTAAACAAACAATGAAGAAGATACAGTGCTATAAAAACTCGTGTGACGTCATTTTCTAAGACATTAGTTTGACATTCTTTACCGGTGAGTGAAGTCACAACCCCCCACTCTAATCTTTGACGTGTTTTAACTTCGTTATTTTTTATTGATTTAAGAATACAAAAAATACGTATTCAATATTTTTCGATAATCTAACAGACGGACTAATTAGAATTATACTTTTTTTAAGTCAGTATAAACATCAGCAAACAGTCACTACTAAAAATTCTTGATGCACACATCCAATAGCACTTTGTCCGATCTAGAAATTGGACTTTTCTTTAGAAATTCGTTTTTTATGAGGCAAAGTATGAAACTCTCTGCCAGCATCTGTGGTGGGATCTCACATACATCCCGTCTGCCTTAAAAGCAAGAGTCAACAGGCATCTTCTGGGTACACTTGTTCCATCATAGACCTCATCCAGCATGAGTGAGGCTAAGAGCAGGCCCATTTGGTAATAAAACATGCTCAAACAAACAAAATTGTTAAAAAATAAAAATATTTCTAAATGTTTTGACTATTTTAATTGAAAACGACACAAGAGAGCCAATTAATCCTCTGCAACTGTTACATGTGCCGAGATCAAAGGGTTTCATTTAACGTTGTGAATCTAGTTTTGGAACTTTTAACTGCTGTGACAAACAACTACCGTTGTCTAACTTGGTCTGTAAGGAACTTTGTTGCGGGGACTCGGGAGGTCGCTTTATTTTATTAGACAGAAGACTACAGAAGCTTATGAATATCAATTTCATGCATTGTTGCTATTTGGAGGTAAGACTGACCAACGAAATCCAAAAAAGCTGATTATACTAAGTATCATTGATTATTGTAATGGCAATCAACAACCTACATGCCTGAAACGTAGAAGGGTTCCGTGTTACGTGAATATGGAGATAGTTTTAGAAATGAGTAGAATTAGTAGAATTCTGAAAATGGCATAGTTGATTGAAAAACTACTAAGTGGAAAACGACTGTCATCTATACATACTTCTATACTACTGCAGCTACGAAGAGAAATGATTTGTTTGTATGTAGGTAGGGGGTAATCTTTGGAACTCGTAATCCGATTCAGAAACTTCCTTTAGTATCTAAATTAAGCTATTTATTTTTAATAAAATACAAAAAAATAAAATTACAAATTAAAACTAAAAGTAAATGCTTACCTACATATATGTAGGTAAGCATTTACTTTTAGTTTATATATAGGGTGTAAATTAACCCTTCACACATACGTCAACCAAGCATTCTGTACATCAAACTAAGTACCCCTACGCAAAAAATTTTGCTGGGAAACGACTTTTTTTTTGGGGTCAATGTAGCACTCTTAAAACATTGTGCTAATGGATTTTTTTAATAGTAAACGAGTCATGAAGGTAATTAAAGTAAAGTTATAACCTGAAATACTAGTATTTACAAAAACAGCTGTGAAAAATTTGGAACTTTGACCGTCAATATCTCTGTACTAGTGGGTTCCCAGGTATGGTCTAGAACAAAAAAATGTTCGCAATGGTGGGGAGAACAAGTGCCCTTCGTTTGCGTTAAGGGTACTTTTACACCCTTTATACAACAATCACTTAGGCGTTTTAGTACTAAATTAGTCTTAGTTAGTATCTAAATTATTTTCGAGTGTGGGAATGGGCTACATTCTGTGGCTACATTAATAACGCTAACGTGGGTAAATTTCACTACAAAGCGGGAGTGAAGCCACGAGCAAAAACTAGTTGTATACAAATGTGCTGCAGAAAGATAAGGAAAATCGAAAGTTTACTTATAAATTGCGATAAGGGAAGCCAAAGCCTACCAACAGATACCATAATAACTAATGTTTATATCTTTGCCTACGAACGTTGTTTTCCTCTAACAATCTGAGACTTTTAACTATCATAATAACTGGTGTGATCCTATTGGGATTGGTTTAGCCGTTTTCCTTACCCAAACTATATTTACACCCCATAAACAGACTGCAAATTGCACTGTCTGATAACATCTGTAAACGGTTTTATAAATATTTGCATATTGGTCGAAAGTTGTTCAACAAAAAATTTGAAATCGCGGTGTTGGAAACGCATATTTAGGGAATGTGTAACGTGTGACAGATTTAAAGATGAAATCTCCTGCATTTTTATCTGGTACATTATGAAGCGTATCCCGCTATATCGCTGGGTCAACCTTTAGGTTAGGCCACGTTTACCGAGGTTGGTCCATGAATGGGACATATCGAGTTTCCTCTGTGTCTCGGAAAGCACGCTAAGCTGTTGGTCCCGGCTGTCATTACGTACATAATGTTGCCTCCTACATCAGCCATGCTTGTGAAACCTATGGTTTCGTTCTGCTTTATACTGAGTGGCATTTTATCTTAAATTAAGTGTTTCGTATAGAAAAAACACTTAACTTCCCTAGCCCCGCGAAATCAATACTAAATATGTTGAATCTCACTGTATCAATTTCAAAGATGTCTATAATCTCATCCTGTACAGAAAGTTGAACGATTAAGTCAAATTATAAACAAAACTTTTGTCCGGGGCCGCGGTATCTCTTTCGAACAACCCACAGCCCCGACTACTTGCCATGTTGCTGACGCTTAGAGGCGCACGAGGCGCCGTAGACATGGCCGGTCGTCGTCATAAGACGGACGGACGGAGAGCTAGCCCATTACTCACCGTCCACAAACCCGCGTCTACGGGTGGCCGGAAGCCATCTCGTGGGGGCCCGACCTTATACCTTTTTTTTTCTTTTTTTCGGGGGGGGGGGGGGGGGGTGGGAAATCATCAAATAACCCCTCTCGCTCTTGGGCAGAGCGGAAGACGCGCGCGCGCGGTGCGTTGTGCGTTTTTAATTCTTGCACATGGCGATGTATGAAAACGGTAACGATTTAAAACGACGATTTTACGAGAAGCGATTTTTCGCTAGTTAGTTTAAAATGCAGCGTTTGTTGCGGTGGACCCGCCTCTCAGTAAATTAATAAAATAGCACCCGACGAGTCTCCTGCATGCGCCGAGAGACGCCCCGCTTCTCCGTAAACAATCCCTTAGACTTCTACCTAAAAGCCACCCATGTTCCTTCTCGCCCCTTCTAGCCCTTGTACCCAGGTCACGGTATCTGTTTCGAACAACCCGCAGCCCCGACGTACGTAATAAAGAAAACATAAGATCTAAATAAATGCAAAATTAAAGAAGACATTTTCAAAACATTTTCGTCATTCCTCCGATTACCACAGTACTTTACAGCCACAATTTTGTTTTTCCAGTATTTTCAATTCTCCATACAACTGCCTACAATCTCCCTCAAAATTAATAAAAAAGTTAAGACATGGCTCGTTTTTCGTACTGCCTGTAATCTGTGGTTTAATTAAACCGTTCCGGTCGGCAACCGGCGCGCGGCGCCGCGTACCGTATTCCGTGTCGTATTAAGTCCGGATTATATTTTGCATATATTATGTTATTGCAGAGAATGCAGTGCTACAGCTGACTATATAGCTTTCTTAGTAATGATAAGATGTAAAGCATTCATTCACATTAGGCATATTGACAGTTGTTAGATGTCACAACATGTCTTCGAATATATGGTTCTAGGACAACATCAAAAACAACATCGTGCATCATTTTGTGTAATAGATTAAATAAATTACACAAAATGATACATCAGCCTGGGTTCGAACTTGACATACAGCTCGTTAGTCGTCGTCGCCATCACTTGGCCACTGCTGCTCTCATAATAATTTATCCCTGTATTCCCACGGGAACGAGTGAAACCGCGTGACGTCCGCTAGTATAAAAATAAAACGAATTAATACGTCGGTCTTTTCGAACGCGCTGTTCCGTAGTGAAGCCATAATAAAAATGCAATTCATTTTTAATTATTTATACGACCAGTAGTCACAATATATTTGTATGGCTTTCAAGTCGAGTACTTTACGTGTGTTCCAAATTACGTTCGTATATCATAAAGGTCATCGAAAAGTGGGGCATGAATGAGTAAAATAAAGAAAATTATTTATGCTTTCCTTATTGGTGAGTTTTATCAGAATGGACAGATGCTATTAGCTAGCGATGTTATTAGCTAGCGCGCGTGTATGACGTATGCGTGTAGGCTGGAACGAAACAAAAATAGTATGCTCTGTGGTTTCTGCCTGGTGTCATAGTGAAAAGGCGTAAGTAAGTATGTGTCTATTTATTCATTTTCCAACAAGGTCTGACACCCTTATATTTTTTTCCTCCCGCTCTTGGGCAGAGCAAAAGGGACAGACTTCTACTGACTAAAAATCACCCATGTTCCATCTTAGCCATTTATGTCGAGGCCGCGGTATTTCTTCGAAACCCCGACGGGAAGGTCTGACACCTGAGATAACGACTTTTTGAGAATTATGGAAGAAGAAAGCACTCCAATGGATTTGAATAAGTACAATATATTAACGATGAGTCGCATGTGACTAACAGTATTCATAAATGTTGATGGATGAAGAGGAAGAAAAATACCAAAAAAAAGATGGATGGATTGTGTGTGAAATGTGAAGGAAAAAAGGAATATTAATGATAGTTTGACGATCGACAGGAGAAAATAGAAGACAAAATATTTGTTGCGCCAACCTCAAGTAACATAGAACAAAGGCAGGACAAGAGATTGAATATGGATGTTGTTTAAAATCTTTAAAAAAATTAAAAAGTTCAGACATAGGCAAGGCAAAGTTTGTTAGTAACAAAAATTAAATTAATTAATTAAACAAAAAGGAAATAGGCACACCGTCTACTCCTGCACAGTAGGCTCATAGCAACACATGAAGTTCAGTAAACCTACTGAGCAGAACAGTATCGGATCTCTCACCAATCATTCTCAGGACGCTATTTGGGCTCACACGTACTCGTCGCACCACCACCGACGCAACTATTTACGCATAATTGCGTGGAAGTCATCTACGCTGGCGTCAGTAACACACAATATTATGATGCACTGCAATATCGAGGGAGCCCTGAACACAGTATTATACTGCTGCACGCGCAAGGCATTGTAGGTCCTCTGTGTAAAGTTTACCCACAGGCCGCTCATGTAAATCGTCTGGCAGAATGCCTTAAACATAAAAAAAAGCAAAAAAAACTAAAATATTATGTTTGTCTATACAAACATTATAAAAAGAAAAGATTTGAATTTTTGTATGTAACGAATAAACTTAAAAAGTACTGCGCCGATTCCTAAAATTCTCACACCATTGGAAAGCTACATTCACCCTGAGTAACATAGGCTACTTTTAATCCCCCTATTCCCACGGGAACAGAAACTACGCGGTAGAAACCGCGTGACGTGCGCCAGTGTATAATATAGGTTCCACTGGCAAGCACTTGGCTGCAGCAGAAAATATTAAATTATATCGTTTCGCCTCGTGGCTGGCAGTTTAGACATGGGCACGAAACTCGTGGTAACACGGTTACATTACCGTCTGAATTTTAAGTAACTTTATTTATGTAGTTCTAGTTTGGCCATGGCTCATCTTTTATACAGCGCACTCTTATATTATTAATTCTGTAGAACGCTTAAGGTAAGCTCCTGTTACTACATTACAAAGGCAGAAAACTAGACGGCTGCTTTCAATCGAAGCATGTTGATGACGTTTGTTCTCGGGCTGTTACATTTTTTACTGTTCTAATTAGTAGCAAATCCGAGTATTTAATATTAACTTCCGCTTGATATCTCCACGCGTTCCTGAGAAATAGGGTCTTGAAAGACGGACAACAAAGTCTGCGTCTTTATAGGCGGAACCCTAAAAACTTACTGGCCATTGAGCTTATCAGTAAACACTGACATAATAAGCACTGCATGAAATGAAATTGCAAGGACCACAAGACTAGTCTTGTGCTTGCTCGGTCATTTTTAAGATCGCTCTGTACTAGTTCATTTCGGACAGTGAACTAGTTCATTCTATTAGTTCTAATAGTTCTATTCGGTCTTCGCTCTTGGTAAGCATTTCCATAGAGCATAGCGCGGATCACTCACAGAGCAAATACGCACTCTAGGTATTACCAAAGACATTATTATACATAAACCACTAGGTATAAATAAAAAAAATATAAATGTAACATCTGTAATAATTAAATTAATCTCTGTTTAATATTACCACAGAGTTCACAGCTGCCATATTAGACTTTATGGCATAGAAATAACGCGCATCTCATTTCATTCTTGTGAATTCGGTTGATCGGGTTCGGATAGCATCGTCATTCGTCGGCTATTCTCTCTCGTTCTCATTCATTCACAGACACATCGAATGAAAACGTATCGTTTCTGTCACAATCAGTCAGACTGTATTTTCATTTCTCGTTCGGGCGATGTACGTGTTCGGAAAGAGCTATTTGACCTATTAGACCGATTACAAGCCAGCGTTCGGAAACGTTTCTTCTAGTACAGTGCGAAGATACGGCTCCTATTCGTTCATCACAATCTGATTTCAAAAACAGAACACTAGTATATTTCATTACAAGTGCGGAAAGGTTGTCATTGACGGTTTCGCACGTGTACTGAACGACTATTTTCAATACAGTTGCGAAAAAATTAAGCAATTTAATAAAATAATAAAAACACAATAAACTCAACTATCTAATAATTTATTTCTTATAAAAGTTATAATTCACATATACATTGAAATTGGTACAGTTTTGTATACTAACTGGGGAAGTTTTAGGTTGCATATTTACTGTTTGAGACAAACTATTGTTAATTTCGTATGATTGTTCATGTATATTTGTCATACAATGGCGTTTCGGCACTTATATTCACGTTGTTTCTTATTTTCAGCATAATTTTTATCATCGGAAAGCTCGACCATATCGTAGAAGATTTTAATTTTGCTGAGAGTTCGGAGAAGTACGCAAAAATAACATTTTCTGAAAACCTATTTGCAAAGAAAATTTCTGAAAAAAAAATGGCGCCAATTGTAGAATATAAGCAGAATTTTCTTTTTTCTTCACCCATTCTGGTAGGCAAAGGGAACTATGCCCATACAGCCAAGTCTTCAGAAGATTTTTTTATTGGTATGAAATGAAAATGAAATTTGATGAGATGAAATTAAATGAAACCTAACCGAAATCATTCAATCAAATCATTAAATCTGATATTGAAACAAATTAGTAGCTTTTTTTTAGAAATATACGTATTTGCATGAATCATAAAACTTCTATAATTTTTTTTTGTAAAAACTTCATGGTTGGTTTTTCTTTTTGATAGACATTATTTTGACAGTTGGGAAAGAGAACGCAGGAGTTCGAGAAAGGTAAAAAAAAAACACGAGTATGTAATAGCCCACATCCCGAACGCTATACGTCCCTGCAATACGCCACTTTTTGAGCAACTGTATTAAAAATATGTTTTCATTCTAAATTTAAACAAAGATTTCCAAAACAAAAGAAGATTGTATTAAAACGAAACTGTGGTCCAGCAGTTTTCCATTGAAGATTTAATGGAAGTTCAATCGGATTTCAGTCAAAACGATTGGACTCGTCCATTTTACAGCGCGAAGCTTTTCAACCCCGGCTTCGCTACCGATACCCAACAAAGGCTAGTGGAACAAAAGGGGATAAATCTGGAGGAAATTGTGACTATGTTATCGTTAGGTAATGCTTTGTTTTTATGTTTTACACAATATTTACCAAAGAGCTTTTTGTTTCTACCTATAATTGATTTAGATAAACACACAAAAAGAGAACATAACATAACAGCACACCTCTAATCCCCGAAGGGTTAGGCAGATGTGAACGGTGAGTGATGGGCTAGCTCGCCGTCCATCTGTCTTATGACGACGACAGGCCCGTCGACGGCGCGTCCGTGTTCCACGCGCGCCTCAAAGAGATGTCAGCAACATGTCAAGGACCGACGCCCGTCGGGGCTGCGGGATGTTGTAAGAGATACTGTGGCCTTGACATATAGGGCTAAGAAGGAACATAGGTGGTTTTTGCCCAGGAGCGCGAGGGGTTATTTGATGATTTACCACCCCCCAAAAAAAAAGGGTTAGGCAGATGTAACTAATAGTATACCCACATTTGACTGGCCTGTTGGTCTAGTGGTTAGTGACCCTAACTGCTAGGCCGGAGGTCGTGGGTTCGATTCCCACCCAGGACAAATGTTTGTGTGATGAGCACGATCATTTGTTCTGTGTCTGGGTGTAATTTATCTATAATATGTATGTATTTAGAAATATAGGTATAAGTATGTTTATCAGTTGTCTAGTACCCATAACACAAGGTCTGCTTAGCTTGGGACTAGATGGCGTTGTGTGATAGTTGTGGAATATTATTATTATTATTATTATATTTCGCTAGCATGTTACACAAGGCGAGCCAATCACCATCAACCAGGCACCAATTCTGACTTTGTGGCTGCTAATTAGAAAATCCTTATAAAAAGCCCCATTAACACTTTTACACGACTCTGTGATCGAACCCGGGACCACATGTTCAGCAGTTACAAAGAGAAGTTTTGAAATTATTACTATCTCGATTGTGTCAAAATACAAATGATATTTTAAACTTTGAAGCGTTCTTTTCCTATAACATTTATGTTTTCGCTGACACAAAGCACATCTTAGAATGTTATTTTTCTTACAACAAGACAAGCAACGTAAGCCAAACATGTTGTACAGAAAGTTTTCTTATATTTATGTTATTTTCTCCTGCAGTTTGTTGAGACAGGAGCGAAAGACAAACGTGCACTATTCCTCCGCGCTTGAAGCTTTCTGCAGATTTCTATTTGATTCCACATTTAGGTTTGCTGGTTCCTTTAACTTATTTACCCGACTATTCATTTTTATGTAGTTTTTAAGATTGGCAGCGATTCACACCCGAAGCCCATGGCCCTTGTGGTTCAACCATAAATTCGTGTATACCTACTTCATCAGATCATTGAAAAGATACGTTTAAACGAAAAATCTTGTTTTGTAAATAAACTGACTTTGCACTGCTGTGACTACGCAATTTAAATTAAATATTTGTTAAAAGCGCCGCCGAGCATTTTAGACTGGCAAAAGACCGAATCAGGTATGCGATGCTTACTGCCAACCTTCACTAGTTAGAGAGGCACTTGAATAGAGAGAGAGAGAGAGAAAAAAAAAAACAAAGGTGAGAAATAACTATAACGAAAACTTTTGTTTGTTTGATTCAACTTACCTTCTCCTTTTGCAAGTCGGTTAAAAGTATCATCAATATTCTCTAATAAGTACATTAGTTAGAAAACTATTTCGTCGTAAAAATTGATTGATTTCTACCCTAAAAATATTTGCATTCGTGATATTCAATCATAGAATTTATCTGTAGATTTCGTTTTAAAATGGTATCTCAAATTCTCGAATATTATTAAAGCTTCCGAACCATTTTCCATTCCGTGAGCGATCTGAAAATGCAAAAGAAATCACAAAGGTGCTGTACATACACACGTTCTTATTGCTCATACAGATAGAGCTGAATATTCCATAGCCATTTAGATTGCCACCAGGCATCGTTACCAATCTGAATTGGCATTTGCCAGAATTAAAGTATAAAAGTCTAATTGAAATGAATATTTATTACGTGACTGGAAAATGTAGACGAGGAAGTTATCCAAAAGGAAGGTTTAAAAATTAAAGTGTGAGCAAAGTTTTACTTCAAATTGCATTTTTTTTTCTAGATGTTGATCCCAGCTGCCAAATATAAATCTTTGGCAGCCGTTACAAGTAATCAGTGGCCTGAAAGTCTGACAACTGCTCTTACCAATGAGAATCGTATTACCTAGTATAAACTGGGTTGTGGAGGTTAGATAATAGGCAGAAGCTCCATGTGCAATACTACAATAGACCAAGTACACAGAATTACCAACATCATCGAGAGAACGCTTGAGGATAAAAAAAGTCTGCTCCACCGTTTTTTTAGATGTAGCACAAGCTTTTGATAAAGTTTGGCATAAGGGTTTGATATACAAGCTAAGACTAATGCTGCCCAATGATTTTGCCGATATCTTGCAATCATATATTACAGATAGAATGTTTCGAGTAAGGCACGAGGGAGCCTTTTCTGAGTTAAAAAATATTAAAGCTGGCGTCCCTCAAGGAAGCGTGCTAGGTCCAATCCTCTACCTATTGTACACGTATGATATACCAGAGCTGGAAAATAATGCCACTGCAACCTTTGCGGACGACACTGCCATTATGGCTACAGGGTCATGCCATGCGGAAGCAATCAGAAAGGTACAAATTGCTGTAAATGAAGTTCATGACTGTTTGAGTGTCAAGCTCCAGTTGTGATGCTGGTGGTCTCGACTTAAATAAAACTGCTTTCGATGTGAAGACTATATATAATTTTGACTGGTTGGTTACAAAAAATAAATGGCCGTTGTATGTACACGGTAAGTGACGGCGAGCGAGTGTTCGCGATATGGTCAAGGGCCTAGCGGTAGGTGGGGCGCTGCGGTGACGTAGGATCATGTGTCGCGATCCTACTGGCCGGCGCGATGTGATGTTCCGGAACATATTCCCCGGGTTGAAGTGTGAAGGCTTCAAGATGATGATGATGCTGAGACGGGAAGAGGGCAAATGTTGTTGTAAGCACGTGTGATGGTGCCCTTCTTCGTCAAGATCTCGGCGACTCGGTTCTGCCCATCTGACCCTGGTTTCACGGCGATGATTCTGCCTAGTAGCCACAGAAGAGGAGGGAGATTGGCGTCTCTCACTAAGACCATGGTGCCTGCCTTCAGGTCATGCCCGGTCTGCCATTTGGTTTTCTGTTGTAGGAGAGATACATACTCATTAGTAAACCGTTGCCAGAAATGTTGGCGAAGCTTCTCAATTCGTTGGAAGCGATGAAGCCGCTGGATGTTGCAGTCGGTCATTTGAGGACTAGGAACTGACGTGAGTGGTCGTCCGATCAGGAAATGTGAAGGGGAAAGGTATGAGAGATCAGATGGATCAGTGGATAGAGGAGTTAAAGGTCTGGAGTTCAAAATGGCCTCAATCTGAATAAGACATGTTGAGAGCTCTTCATATGTCAAGTGAGTTAGGCTCATGACTCGACGTAATAAATTTTAATGTTTGGTCGATTTTACTGCTGCCTCCCAAATACCACCAAAATGTGGGGAGGAAGCGGGAATGAATTTGAATTCAATGCCTTTATTTGCAATTTCTGACGCTATGCTACTGGATGAAGCTTTTAAGAAGCGTGAAAGCTCATTGAAAGCTCCCACGAATGTAGTGCCGTTGTCGGAGTACACGCGCTGAGGTTGGCCCCGACGACTAATAAATCGGCTGAAGGCCGCAAGAAAAGCTTCCTTGGTGAGGTCGGTCACCAGCTCCAGATGCACAGCTCTGACTGCAAAGCAGACAAAAACACAAATATAAGATTTTGAAAGCTTACATCCTCTACCTTTACGATCGGCTATCAGCACTGGCCCGGCGTAGTCAAGCCCTGTATTCAAGAAAGGGTACTCAAGATGCGTCCTATCGCTTGGGAGGTTGCCCATAACGACCTGAACAGGTTGAGCTTTGAAGCGAGTACAACGAACACAGTTACGCACTATCTGCTTTGCTAAGTTTCTGCCGGCTAATGGCCAATAGGTGAGTCTAATGTGTGCTAGAAGTAGTTGAGGTCCTGCATGAAGAAGTGTTTTGTGTTCTTTTTCGAATAAGATTTTGGTCAATATATGTTTACTGCATATTAAAATAGGGTGTTTGACATCGTAGCTGTAATTAGAGTTATGAAGACGCCCACCAACGCGTATTAAGTTGTCTGAACCGATGAAGGGAGAAAGACTAATCAATCGATTCTTTTTATGTAAGGCCTGATTAGATTTAAGAAATTTGTATTCCTCAGGGAACATTTCCTGCTGAGAAATCTGTAATATAAGATTTTGTGATGTCTGTAATTCTGAATACGTTAAGTTGGATTTGTTTTTATGATTCTTTGTTTTACAATTATGAATAAATCTTTGTACATAGGCTATGATTCTGATAATTGATGTGAATGATGATTTGTTGTGTATTAAATTAGAAATTAAATTAATGTGATATGATTTATTTTGGTTAGCAACTGTATGTAATGATATTTCAGGTAATGGATGTATTTGTGTATTGGGTAAAGTTGGAAATTGTATTTCATTCTGATTTAAGAAATCGGGACCCGACCACCAAAGAATGGACGAGCTGATGCAATCAGCCTTCACCCCCCGAGATGCAAGATCAGCGGGGTTTCTCTTTGAAGGCACATAGTTCCACGTCTGGCCGGCCGTAGCTTCTTGTATCTCACTCACTCTGTTGCGGACAAATTGATCGAGTCGACTGGGCAATGTAGACAGCCAACCTAACACGATCGTTGAGTCACACCAAAAGAAACAATGATTAAACTCTAGAGTGAGTGATTTACGTACCTTCTGAAAAAGTCGTGTTCCAAGTAGCGCACCACATAACTCTAAACGTGGTATGGTTGTGGGCTTTATGGGAGCAACCTTGTTTTTGGAGGCTAAAAGGCGAACGCAAACTGTTCCGTCGTGTGCGACGGTCCTCACATACGTACACGCGCCATAGGCACGTTCTGAAGCATCTGTGAAGGTGTGCAGTTCAATACAAGTTGAATGTTTACAAGATACCCAACGCGGAATTTGAAGTGAATTGAGAGCTGAAAGTGATTGAATGAACTCAAGAAACTGTGTTTTTATTTGTGTTGGTACTTCGTCATCCCAATTGGATTTTAATAACCACAGTTGCTGTAATATAAGTTTGGCCTGAATTATGCATGGCCCAACGAGGCCGAGAGGATCAAATACCTGACTTACTAAAGATAAGATGTTGCGCTTTGTTATTTTAGAAACCGGTTTTAATATCATTGAAAAGAAAAGTATGTCTGAATTGCAATCCCAGTATAACCCAAGTGTTTTACTGGGAGTGTCGTTTAAATTTAATGTTTTGTTTTGATTTTCTGCATTAAGGCTTGTGACTGAATTTAATATTTTTGGACTATTTGACTGCCACTTACGAAGGTGGAACTTAGCTGACTGAAGAGTGTTAACTACACCTTGGCAGAGTTTAATGACTGACTCAATCGAGTCACCACCACTCAAATAGTCGTCTACATAAAAGTCACGTCTGATAGACTGACTAACTTCTGGGTCTGAACATTGATCTGCAAGAGATACCAAGCACCTGGTGGCTAGGTATGGAGCTGAAGAAGTGCCGTATGTCACTGTATTTAAGGTATACCTTTTTAAAGGGTCTGAAGAATTAAATCTGAAAAGAATTTGTTGTAAGGGACGTTGAGATGGCTCGACTAAGATTGCTCTGTACATTTTTTCGATGTCACCTGTTACAACAAATTTATGTTGCCTGAATCTTAAAAGTATGGATAGTAAATCTTCCTGTACTGTCTTATATATATATATATATACTTCCTACTACTTTTACTACTATCTGGATGTCATTGAAGGACTTTCCCGACGTGCTGGCGGCCGATGCATCGTAAACAACGCGTAGTTTCGTAGTCGTGCTCGACTCTCGGACTACGCCATGATGAGGCATATAATAGTTTGTTTCTGAATTATGGTTTATTTTTGTACGTTCTGTCATGTGATTAAGTTCAATGTATTCTTGCATAAATTGTAAATATCTATTCTTGTAAGTGGAGTCCCGTTCAAACCTACGCTCGAGGGAGAAAAAACGACGCTTAGCCAGCCCATAAGAGTCACCTAAGCACTCAGGCGAGTCCTTCAATGGTATGGTGACCACGAACTGTCCATTTGTATCACGACGTGTGGTTTCTTTAAAAAGTGTTTCACAGACCTGTTCATCTGTTGTAAAACAGTGACCAGACGATACAGTATCGAGTTCCCAGAAGCGAGTCAGCTGATCAGACTCCTCATGAGTAAGAAAATGACAATAAGAAGGCTGTGTTCGACGCGGAGACTGTGCAATACAGCCCGAGATAAGCCAACCTAATTTTGATGAATGTAATCTAGGTTGATGTTTACCTAAATTAATTGTATCGGAACCCAAGACGTCCCAAAATACTTCAGCGCCTACAAGAATATTAATCGCCGAAGGTACATTGAATGAAGGATCTGCTAATTGAATACCTGGCGGAATGGTTATATATTTTTTATCCACATAAGAGCCAGGCATCGACTGTGTAATATTTGGTAAAACAAAACAGTTTATCGTCGCCCTATAGCCCCCATAACATGATTGTAAATGAAGACGACAACTTTCTGAGGTACTAGAAACTTGTCCGTTAATACCTGTGACGGTGGAACTAGTGCTGTGAGTCACTAGACCAAGCTTCCCGCAGAGCTCTCGAGTGACAAAGTTGGAGGTGCTGCCATTATCCAAGAGGAGCCTGGCAGTATGAAGTTCTCCATTGACGCTTGCCACCTTAGCCAAGGCTGTGGAAAGTAAAATTTGTTTCTGATCATTTGTTTCTGAACAGGGTAGAACAACGTCAGCTGACAAAGCTACATTGTCCCCTGACTTATTTTCTGTTGATGACTCCCTATGTAAGAGGGTATTGTGTTTATTTTTGCAATATTTGCAATGAGATAGATTGCAACGCTTTGCGGTATGACCAGGTCGAAGGCAGTTCATACAAATATTGCTTTCTGATGCTTTTTTAATACGAGCTTCAATGTTAAGGTCTCTGAAAGGTTGACAACTATATAAAAAGTGATTCTGAGAGCACATAGGACACTTAATGTTCTCAGATTTGTAATTAGGTTTAGATTTAGTAGTTGTAAGGTAGGTTTTAGATTTGTTATTTTCATTAGTGTTTTTAGTAGATGTATTGTTTATAAGTATTGTGTTGTTGTTATTATTTAATGATTCTAGTAAATCTGCTCTGTTAGATATAAATTTTAAGAAATCTTTTAAATGTGGAAATGTGTTTAAATTGTTTTTGTATTCTTCCCACTCTCGATTAGTCACAGAATCTAATTTCTTTGACATAATGTAAATAACAAATAAGTCACAATGTTGTGTTGAATGGCCAAGTGTTTCAAGAGCTCGTAAGTTTTTATTTGTGACGTCAATCATATTGCGTAATGCACTAGATGATTCCTGTTGAATGGATTCAAGATTAAATAATGCCTGCAAATGATTATTTACGAGAAGGTTCTCATTATTGTACCTTTCGGTTAAAATTTGCCAAGCCATAGTGTAATTATCGGCTTTAAAGTCGATACTTTTAATCACTAAAGATGCACTTTCGATTAACGATGCGCGAAGATAATGGAACTTATTTATGTCCTGTATACTATTGTTATTGTGAATAAGGGAAAGATACGTATCTCGGAATTCAAGCCAGTGCTGATAGTCCCCGTTGAAGTGAGGCAAGTCTATCTTGGGCAGCCGAACGAAGTCATGTTTGCAGCCAGAGCCGTGCCGCACGAGATCATCGGTAGAAGAAGCAGACACGAGCGCGGGGGAGGAGGGGCGCGCGGGGGCGAGGATTGCCCTCGCGCGCGCCAGCGACGCATGGTACTGCGTCTCGAACTGCTCCCTCTCGCCGTACATGTCGTCCGCATTGTCCGACAGCAGCTCCAACTCAGTCTGTAAAACGTCGAATTCCTTATACAGCGTTTCCATTAAAGCCAAACGACCTTGTAATTCGACCTCTTGGAAACTATCTAAGTCTGAGTTACTTGGCAGTAACCTTAAAAAGTTATTGAAATGCGTGAGCTTAGCTTTGAAGCTTCCACGCTTCTTTATGAGTTCTTTTAGTTTTGCATCAGCCATATTGGTAGGTAGGTAGTGACAAAGCAAAGGGTCAAAGTGCATAAAAGGCAAAGAACAAAGAAAAAATTAAGAAAAGTTATGGCAAAGTATTTTAAAGAAATGAATTTGTTACGACAACTAACGGTAAATCAGCTGTTATGATGCGCTAACGAGCCAGGTGTGCAAACCGGTTTGACTAGCAAAAAAAGTAAAATCACTAATGAGGTTGTTTACGTTAAAACGTGTCCAATAGTAGTAAGTATCATTCATCGGTGCGATAAGCGAGCAATGCAGCTCAGTAAGAGAAAT
This sequence comes from Diarsia rubi, assembly GCA_932274075.1. Taxonomy (NCBI): domain Eukaryota; kingdom Metazoa; phylum Arthropoda; class Insecta; order Lepidoptera; family Noctuidae; genus Diarsia; species Diarsia rubi. Next base: position 8,519,894 of record OW026433.1, read on the forward strand.
AAGCGTATTATATAACGTTTACTTGATGAATGATTGCAAAGGAGTATGAATAAGCTATAGAATATGAAGAGATCGATTATGTCTGATCCGTACTATGACACTATTTTAAATTCCTGGAAAAGGGAAAGCTCAAAGGCAGGAATTAAGGAGATCGGAACGGACTCACTCAGAAATATGTTGCTCCCGGGGTAGACTGTCTTCGACGTGTCCTCTACGACGTTAATGCGATCGCACGAGGTGGGCAGTCCAAAGTCCACGGGCGGTTTAGAATAATGTTCCTCCCTGGGTAGACTGTCTTCAACGTGTCTTCAACGACGTGTAGGTGATTGCACGAAATGGGCAGTCCAAAGTCCACGGGTGACGTGACACGACAAAAGACGGCGAATTTCTTTTTTGTAGAACCACGTAGCTTGGCTTCGAAGGACCACTGTTTGAGTGTCAAGCTCCAGTTGTGATGCTGGTGGTCTCGACTTAAATAAAACTGCTTTCGATGTGAAGACTATATATAATTTTGACTGGTTGGTTACAAAAAATAAATGGCCGTTGTATGTACACGGTAAGTGACGGCGAGCGAGTGTTCGCGATATGGTCAAGGGCCTAGCGGTAGGTGGGGCGCTGCGGTGACGTAGGATCATGTGTCGCGATCCTACTGGCCGGCGCGATGTGATGTTCCGGAACAATGACTGGGCACAAAAATGGAAAATCAAATTGAATGAATCAAAGTCAGTTCACATTGATTTTACCAACAGGAATTGTGATTACCACCCAATTTTCATAAATGGCCAACAAGTGCCATACGCAAATACAGCCAAATATCTTGGCATAACGCTTGATGCGAAATTGCGCTGGAAAGCGCACGTTAAAAATAAAAGACAGGAACTGGACATGCGTTTTAAAAACATGTATTGGTTGATTGGACGAAATTCCTGCCTATCGATACATAATAAAATATTATTATATAAGCATATTCTTATGCCAATATGGACATATGGCATTTAACTGTGGGGCTGTACTAAACCGACCAACATCAAAATTATACAAACATTCCAGAATAAGGTACTCAGGAGTATTGTTAATGCGCCCTGGTATATAAGAAATGACGACCTCCATCGTGACCTAAAAGTGGAACCCGTCACCAAAATAATCCAAAAATTTGCTGAGGCCCATGAACACCGACTCCACCAACATGTGAACATCGAGGCAATTCAGCTGCTAGACCAGACAAATATAGTGCGAAGGCTAAAACGAACAAAACCTTTTGAATTAGAGTAGTGTAAATAATGTAGAAATATTAGTGACAATGACACTCATATAACACATGAACAAAGTGTTTATATTATAATATTAGACTCTAAGAAAGTGGAACGGACTTGTTTATAGTACAATCAGCACTATTCTGTTTTAAAATAATTACCACGTAAAAAGTTAAGTTAGATTAAAATTGCTTATTAGTCTTGTAGGCTAGATTGTAATTAATTATTAAGAACCTGGTTCTTTTTAATAAAGGATAAAAAAAAAAAAAAAAATGTGCAATACTGATATTTAGCTGCCTTCGGCTAGACTGGAAGCCGACCCCAACATAGTGGGATAAGGCTACGCAGATGTTTTACAGTGGCTTATATCATTTGTTGCGAAAGTTTTATAGCAATCAGTGATTTTATTAAAAAACTGGTATTCTTAGTCGTAGATTGAAATTAAGTCGGACTTGACACGTCTACGTTCCGCTCCATCAAACATATTGACATCTACATTTTGCATATAACATTGATTACAGTGACAAATGGCATCTTTAGCATTGATTGAAATATAATGCAACTATGGGTTTCAGAAGGATGGCTGATGTAGGAGGCAACTTACATACGTTTATATGGAGGAAATACCAAACTTTTTTTTTTGGGGTGTGGGAAATCATCAAGCAACCTCTCCCGCTCTTGGGCAGAGCGAAAGGGAGTGTCAAGTTTTACTGATTAAAAACCACCTATGTTCCTTCTTAGCCCTTTATTTCGAGGCCGCGGTATCTCTCTATTCGCAGCCTCGACGGGGGGAAATACCTACCTTAGTCTAAGTTCCGTCAATTGCGGCCATTCTCGGATTCATAGTCGTCATTTTAATGTCTGAATTTTGAGCTTTCCACTCATTTTGAATTTAGAAGCCCCCGTTATATTGTTTTACAATTCACCACGTGATTTCCCTGACCCTTCAAAGCGAGAAGGCTCATCGACTGTAGATTTAAGTCGTGCATAGTCTCGCTCTCCAGCTAAGTGTCCCTCCACAAACATGGCCTACTTCGCGCGGCTCCGGTTACCCTTTGTGCTGTGACGTCACTGATAGACCGCCATGCTAAAGTCATACGGTATAGGAAAAGAGAGGAATATTGTAGATATTAATGTGGATTTAATAACTTAAAAAAAAACATTTTGATGAAATCGAAAGACGCAAGCTACCAATCATTTATTGTGTTGACCCGTGACTGTGCACAAACTGCAAACGGTAACATAAGGCAGAAGCATACTGGGAGGGGTTATTCGATGATTTTACACCCACCAAAAAAAAAAAAAAAAAAAAAAAAAGGCAGAAGCATACTAAATGTAGACGCGTGACACAGTTAGGTAAACTAAACCACTTTCGTGAACTAAACCACTTAAGATCTCAAAGTCAGTATCCATGAAAAATAATCGATTTAGTTTTGCATCATCTTTACCGCGACATTGCTTTCCTGAAAAATAAGGCAATATGTAGTGCCTTTTGGCTATTATGTAAAAATACCGCTGTATCTAAAAAACAAATAATAAAAAAACACGCTTGCTATGTCTGTACGTGAACTAAGAAGAAAAAAACAAGTCGAATGATTCCGTGGTGAAATGAAAACAAGGTCCCGTAATTGTATCCGAAAATGGAATACTGATAACTAAAGTTTTAATTGCAGTCGGGGGACAGTTTGGTGGAACATACAGGACCCCCGACTGCTTCCTTACCAAGTAACCTTGCCCTATTTATGGATATTTCTTATATTTCAGCCAAACACAGAGAAAAGAACAGTACTCTAAATATTTATAACCTCTGGGAATCAAATCCGCAACCCGCTAACAAAAGCCGCTTGCCTTTCCACTGGGGTTACAAAGTCGTTCAGACTCCTATTTTTATTAACCTGAATTTATATCCCAGGGTTTTATATCCCAAATCACAAGACGAGAGGCAATTACCCGCAAATAACGAATAATGAGAAAAATAAGGTAAATCTTTACCTGCGGTGGTACCTACGGTCAGCAACAGAAGTAGTTTAACATTTCGAAATTTAAATGATTTGATGTACAGGACTTCAGCTATTATTTTTCATGTTATGTTTATTCCTTAAAATTTTTCGAAGATCAGCGGTGGCCGAGAGCAGCGGTGGTCCAGTGGTGGCGGCCCCAACTTACAAACAGTAGGTCGTGGGTTCGAACCCAAGCAGGCACATTGCTTTGTGTAATTTATTTCATCACCGCTGCTCTCAAAACGGTGAAGGAAAACATCATGAGGAAACCGGCATGTCTTAGAACCAAACATTCGAAGACATGATGTGACGTCTACCAATCCGCACTGGGCCCGCGTGGTACATTATAGCCCATTCTCTCTCAAAGAGAGAGGAGGCCTGTATCCCAGCAGTGGGAACATTAATAGGCTGTTGATAATGATGATGAATCTACTTCTGATGCTGACTCTCCTAAATAATATTCCTTTGGGACTGATTGGAGTCTCCAAGCCTTCGTATTTATGGCTCGTCTTTCGTAAAATAAAATAGGGACCCTCAATTTATTACATGTAAGTATGTATAACCTAAATTAATTACCGTATTTAAATCTTAAGTTCAGAGGAACTCTCGCCATTGTGGCGTGTAAGAAATATGTGAGCATTAATTTACTTGCGGGGAAATAAATGTAAGAATCTGAGGTTGCTTTTTTCTTTAGTTACATTTTAAGTGGGTAGGAGAATAGTAATTACGAGTATAACATCATGGAGTTGAGTTTGACATAGAATAAACCCTGCTGTCTCGTTGGTTGCAAGTACACACATCAACACGGTCTAGGGATATTTTAAAAAAAGCGAATTACTATCAATGTGTTAATTATTTATATGACATGTATATATTTAGAAGATACGTTATTTAATATTCTACCATTTTTTAATAATGTTTAAGGTACTTCGATTAAAATTTCAGGATTTATGGAAAAAAAATGAAGCATAGACGGAAACCGTATATGAATTAACTTTTAATTTGTGAGTAAAAACTGAAAAAAATAGAAAAATCATTTAATTTGTGTTTATAAACTTGAAGTTAGTAGTTTGAGAAAGCGCCCATGATGTTCATAACACATCGGCAACGATTCGGCATGCTCAGAACAAGGTTGTCAATGTCTTGCTGCGGAATATTGTCCCATGTCCCTCTGAGGTGCGCAAAAAGTTGATCTTCTGTAGCCAGATTTTCAGGAACTTCCTTCAGAGCTCTTCTTTGTAGCATATCCCACGCATGCTCAACGGGATTTAGATCTGGCGATTGAGCAGGCCAGTCTAAGGCCCTAACATTGTGTGTATGTAACCAAGCTGCTACCGTTCTCGCCGTGTGTGCCCGGGCATTGTCGTGCATGAGCAGGAAATCTTGCCCCATTTGTGTTCTGTGGGGCAAGATTACGGGCCCCAGCACCTGTTGGACGTATCGTTCTGCCGTCATATTGCCCCGCACCCAAACGAGATCCGTCCGTCCTCCAAGACGAATTCCTGTCCAAACCATAATTGTGCCTCCTTGGTATGGGTGAACTTCCTGAGGGTTCTGAAGACGGCTCCATCGTCCAGAAACTCGCCAAACACGCGTCCTTCGTGAATCTGGATGGAAGGCGAACCCAGATTCATCCGTGAACAGCACATTGGACCATTGCTCACGGCCCTAGTCCACGTGGTTCCGAACCCATTCTACTCGTCGTCCACGATTGCCTCTCCGTGAAGTTGGGACCCGGAATGGTCTACGAGAGCGTAGATTGCTTTCATGCAGTCGCCTTCTTACAGTTTGGTCACTCACAAGCACTTGTTGTTCCACTCGCAGCCTTTGGACCAATTGAGTCGCCGTTGCATTTGGTTGAGCTCGCGCAGTAATTTGAAAAAATCGGTCTTGTCTGGGGGTAGTGATGCAACTTGGCCCCCAGTGCCTCTCCGCTACTTCACCTGTGGCACGATAGCGTGTCCACAATCTTGAAATTACATTTTGGTGGGTCCCTATGGCCTCAGCAACATTACGCTGAACAGACCCAGCTTCCAGCATTCCCACAGCTCGTAACATCTCCGCCCTCGTCAAATATTGGCGTTGCATGGCTACAATACCTCAATTTTAACTTTATCTTTCGTTTAAAAATGAAAAAAAACTGTAACTAAACGTAATTCGTATTGTTTTCTAAATTTCGCACAAATGAAAATTCCCTCTCCACATCAAGACATTTTTATGCCACCGAAACAAAAGAATTTTCAAAAATTTGAATTTGGAATTAGTCTTAGATAAATTACAAACAAATCGGTGTATAAAAGATTCCAATGCGGCCAGTACTTTTCGAGTTATTTAATTGAGTATGAAATATCCCTAGACCGTGTTGATGTGTGTAGCTGCTGACCATCAGGTCCTTTGTTCGATTCCATAGGCCGGGCAAAGTGTTATTGGGTTTTTCCAACAATCATTTCTCAGTAGCAGCCACTGAATATGGATTTGTGTCTAATTGATAGCAATAGACTTACCCCTTATGATATAGGACTTAAACTTAAACATATCAAATCAGTACTTATCTAACACTACTACTTCACCCGCTACAACTCGAAAATTATCCCACGGGAAGATCAAATCGGAATAAAATATATCTATGTGTTAATCCAGGTTATAAACTATCTGTGTACCAAATTTTATCCAAATCCGTTCAGTAGAATTTACGTAAAGAAGTAACAAACATAGACACTCACAAACTTTCGCCTTTATAATATTAGTGTGATGTTGAGTAATTTCAAACTAAACCTAATCCTGTATTTTTCCTTGTCAGCAGAGCTATGTCCCTGGTCCCACCAGGAGGGGCGGACTCCCCTAGTCCGAGGCGGGCTGTCAGCCCACTGTTGGAGATGCGCCGGCCTCACTGCACACTAGCCTGCGATTACTGCGCGGCTATTCTTGAGGACAAGTTCAAACGTAAGTGAATCTACTGGGTCATGTTGATTGGCATTCAAGTCTATGGAGTAGCCAGCCCGACTATTGCACTGTTGGGTGAGTAGGATAGCCAGAATTCACAGCACTGAACACCCGAAAAGCGCCGAGACCAGGAAGCCTAAAACCAAAGTCAAAATTATTTATTTGCAACAAATATGGTACAAAAGATGGTAAAATAATAATTATGTAGTGCAATGACACATTTCGCCATTAAGTTTGGCATGCGAACATTAATGATTGATGCTTAGTCCAAAACACAGTAACTGTGAAACAGGCATTGAATTATAACAAAGTGCATCTCTAAGTTTTAGCGCAAACCAAATTTTGCTGTTAAACAATAGAAAATAAACAAACAAAGACATTTTTAACATAAACAGAGAGAAAAGCAAAACAAAGATAACATAATATTAAATATTTTGAAAAATTTAAGTACAAAATCCTATAATTAATATAAAGGTAGCTGTAGCTGGACTACTGAAGCTCGACGAAGACTCCGATAAACAATTTAACTGTTTTTGATCCCACAACGAAATGAACCAGAAAAGAATAGCAGAGGAGTAGGAAAACAAGATGTAAAAACTAGTAATATTATCCTGATTAACTCAGATTCACTTAATTTTCAGGATGACCACGGTACCGAGTTTCCTCTGAACCTCGGAAAGCATGTTTTTGGTCCCGGCTGTCATTTGATCTTTGACAGCCGTTAAAGGTAGACAGTGGACCAAAAGTCTAACAACCAGTCTTACCAGGGAGTGTCATATTACCCAAATACTAATTGGGTTGTGGAGGTCAGATAGGCAGTCGCTCCATGTAAAATACTGGTATTCGTCTACATCCGGTTAGGTTGAAAGCCGATTGTATCTCGGTTGAAAAAAGGCTTGGCTTATAATGTTCGAGCGGTGGTAGCTCAGTGGTAGCGGCCCCAATCGTGGGTTCTAACCCAGTCAGGCGCATTACTTAGTGTAATTTATTACATCACCACTGCTCTCAAAACGGTGAAGGAAAACATCGCGAGGAAACCGGTATCTCTTAGAACCAAAAATTCGAAGACATGTGACATCTACCAATCCGCACTGGGCCCGCTTGGTAGATCATTGCCCATACCTCTCCCAGAGAGGAGGCCTGAGTCCCTGCAGTGGGAACATTATAGGCTGATGATGATGATGAATGCCCGTTTTAAAATATATGAGCTCACTAGTCACAACGATTCATGGTATAGAACCTAAATAAAGGACACAGTCGTAACATATAATCCAATATTTTTGTTGCATAAACAGATTAACCCTCATAACATGAAGGATGAAGCGACAATAGGATCATTTTTCATTCAGGGTATCCCTTGTAACGTCGGGTGTGAAGCATATTTTTGCAATAAATCTTTCCGTAAAATACTCTATAGGGACTTCAGCTGACCGTACGACTGTACTGGTTCAGATTTACTTTATATACGACACCATGTGCTTGGAACTACGACATCGATGTAACATAACATCACGCCTTGTAATACCCGAAGTGTGAGGTAAAGGTGTACCTACCTAATACACCCACTTTTCGCCAGGCCTTTTAAGTCCCCATGTAATTTGGGGCGAGTTGGAATAAGACTGCACGACACCAATAAGACTGCACGACCGTAGAATTGACGACATTGTTGGAGTGGCCGACGATATTGTTGGAGTGGCAAGGACTGGATTCGAGAGGCGCAAAACGGGAAAGAATGGCGTGCATTAGAAGAGACCATACGCTCAGCATTAAGTGGTGAAAGGTTTAAAAAGAAGAAGAAGAAGAATCAAACCCATGAGCATAACAGTAGTCGCGCTTGGTAAGACATAGATCAAAGAAGTTGAGCTCCTTGAGTTATAAGTCAAGGTCCACGATAACTGACAAATGCTTGCACTGACTGGACGAATCCGCTCAAATCTATGTGGTGCTTTCTTCAAAAGACCATCTCAGACACTAATCTGCATGGTCTTTATGTGTGTATTATACCAAGATTATGTCTGGACCTTATTGTTAAACTTATTGTTACGCTTTTAAAAGATTAAAAGAGTAACCTTTGGAGATTCTTGCCGGTTCCTCTTTTTAGGAATCGACCAATGCACCGAACCGTGCTCCTTTTTGTCGACGTTTTATAAGTGCCCATGTGGGCCTATGTGAAATAAAAATATATAAGTTAAGTAACCTAAGTTTATGCAACTTAGGTTACTTAACTTATATATTTTACACAGTTAGATTTTTTCGGGTAAGTATATAGTTAGTATGTATATTGGAATTTCATAGCTTCGGAGCGTTTTGCAGTTTTTGCTGAAGGTTTTGTTCCAACTATGAATGACACAATCAGCGTGAGTGAATTTCGTAACGAATCTCCGATCCCGCACAGAATTCGTTTTAGTTTGGTCAGAGTTTTGATCGAATAGGTAACGGATAGACAGACAGACATGACGAATCTATAAGTGTTCCGTTTTTTGCCATTCAGCTACGGTACCCTAAGAACAGAGGTGTGTGTTCTGGGTTCGAACTTGAGACATGACAGTCCGATAGTTATATCACTAGGCTATCACTGGTTTTTTTAACAAAAATAATAATAATAATAATATAATAATATTCCACAACTATCACACAACGCCATCTAGTCCCAAGCTAAGCAGAGCTTGTGTTATGGGTACTAGACAACTGATAAACATACTTATATATTTCTAAATACATACATATTATAGATAAATAAATTACACCCAGACACAGAACAAATGATCGTGCTCATCACACAAACATTTGTCCTGGGTGGGAATCGAACCCACGACCTCCGGCATAGCAGTTAGGGTCACTAACCACTAGACCAACAGGCCAATCAAAACAATGTGATAAATACATAGAACATGTAGGTATATAAGCCTTGAATCATCCCTAATTATCTTTCCTTCATTTATCAGGAAGCGGCGACATGCGCAACAGAGGCACATCCCCACTATCGGCATCACCACGACAGTCACTGACCGGAGAACCACCCTGGACCCTCCCGGATGACGACCGACCTGACTTCTGTGCACTCAAAGAAAATATACAAAAGATCAACAAGTAAGTAAAATGCAAGACTCTTTCAAATTATTTTTTTTTTTGGGACAAGCCTGCCACACTATTCCCAGACCACTGTATCTCCTGAAAGCCAGAATCAACAGTGGCAACCACCAGAAAAGCGCCGAGACAATGAAGCTCGGCGAAGTTCCAGAAAAACAATTTAACTGTCTTGGACCCGACAACGAAAATAGTCGGAAAAGAATGGAACAAGGATAGCGGAAGAGTTGGAAACATAACATAATGTCTAAAATGTCAATAAAGAAGCAAGCCTTTTTTGGCTGGTTGAAAATCATCAAATACCCCCCCCCTCCCGCTCTTGGGCCGAGCGAAAGGGAGTGTCAGACTTCTACTGACTAGAAACCACCCATGTTCCTTCTTAGCCCTATATGTAGAGGCCGCGGTAACTAGTGTACAACCCGCAGCCCCGACGGGAATGAAGCAAGCCTGCCTCGATAATCTAGGGGTGGTGTTTAGAAGAAGTCTTGGGCTCAATTCCCTGGTCAGGCACCCGAAAACCCAGGTTTTTCCATCAGGAGTCTTGTCTTCTGTTTAAAAAAAGTAAGTGACATAGTAAATAAGTGAGGTTGCTTAAATGACTCCTCCCGGTCTGGGCGAAGCGGAAGGGAGTGCCAGACTTACACTGACTAAAAACCACCCATGTTCATTCTTAGCCCTTTGTATCCGGGGCCGTGGTATATCTTTCAGGCAACCCGCAGCCCCGGGAGTGAGGTTGCGTTAGAAGACTATGCAATGTATTTCATTGTTCAACAGCATTAATAATGTATTTGCGAAATACTGGAATTCAGCTGCATCCGGTTAGACTGGAAGCCGACCAGACATAGTTGAGAAAAGGCTAAACAAATGACAATTGTCAATTTGAATAAAAGCAAACTTTTAAAATTTAGCGACTACGCCTTATACTTTTTTAAAAACCTGTAAAAGTGTGTTGTGTGTTTTTAATAAAAAAATCCACGAGGCATGAGAAGTGTTTAGGGGTCTGAAAGGACAGCAGATGGCGACTGGAAGGTCCATCTGCATCACCATTTCAATATAGCACACAATACACCAAACTCCCTGTATACTAACAAAACAAGCAAGCTTATTGCGAGTCTAGGCAAGCTCGCGGCTGATTGAATTGCCGCTTGGCCGCTGATTAGATGCACTTGTGTCGGGGATACCACAGACTCACTGGGTGTGACATTATATAATAAAATAATATGAGCTAAACTAGCCGCAGGCTTTGGTATGGGGTTTATACTTGTAAAACAGTTTAATTCAATAAAAAAGCATTTGCAAAATTAATTATCACGTCTTGTCAAAACATCACTACTTACCAAATATATTAAAATGGAACAGAATATGTATGTAACCAAATATTTTATACATATTCGAACATTTCATACAGATTTGGAAATCGTAGGAATCCAGAAGTGTCCAGCATTTTTTTACATCATAGAAACTTTCATTGCTAATTTCAAAAAATCTCGTGTGTCCTACAAAAGTGCAAAGACTACTTATAATATGGTTAAAATGTACGGAACAGCAGTCATATTTTTTATGTCAATTTGTTTTGTCCTGTGTGAGATTAATATAGGTATATATATTTTTCTTTCTCTCTTTCTCTCTTTCTCTTAAGTGAGAAGCCACCATTATGACGCATTGAGGACAAGTATAATTATGTACAGTGGCCAGCGCACCAAGTTACCACAAACTGTCAAGCTCCAAATGATTAAAAACCATAAAACATTGCAGGTGAAGCTAAAATCGATTGAGAAAATTTTACAGTTCTTGGTGCCTAGGGGCGGTGGCGCATATACGTTATGTATACGCTTCAGACGAGTGCAGCAGATAAATGTTTCTTTTTTGTTACGTTTGTTGCTACACAACTAATGCAGTGTGAAACAAAGTGTTTTTTACTGAACCTGAAGTAACTGTGTGCATAAAATAAATTAAGTAACATGTTACGAAACACGAGATAAATACAAATCCATTGAATAACCATTTGAAAATAAAATTAAAAACAATAGGTAGTGAAAATAAATACTGATAAATACAATATCAACAAATCAGAAATACAATGTCCATACAATTAAAACAAAGTCAATGTCACATAAAAAAAAAGCATTGATGTCCCTTTCCAGCCTCTACACTCCGAGCCTAGGGTCCTCCCTTTTATGGTTTATCAATGACTAACCAGTTTGTTTTTTTTTTGTACCAGGGATTGTGAAACCTCGACCCGCCTGGACATGTTGCTGACTCAAGTGGAACAGTATGCTAACAACCTGGAGGCTTTGGTAGAGGAGAGGACCTCTGATTACTTGGAGGAGAAGAGGAAGTGTGAGGAACTGTTGTACCAGCTTCTGCCGAAGTAAGTGGTGGTGTTGATATAGATTTAGATGTAAAAGAGAGACAGGAAGGCAGTTGAAGAGTGCTTAATGTTAGTAGCTTCAAAAGCAAGCATTTTTTTAAAATCGTCCCCAAATGGACTTAATATGGAAATAAAGCTTGTATAGAAAGCAAGAAATAAGAAATACCAGCTGATAAATGAAAGGGTAAAGTAGCTAAATCAACATAGCTTCCTCCATCTAGCAATATTTAATGAAAGTGGGGAATACACTGTTTATCTAGTTCTAACTTAATTTTTCACGTGAGATAATCCTGCAAGGAGCTACTCTAAGTCATTCTACCAACCAATATTTTGTTACTATTGGGATAATCATCATCAGCCTATAGTGTTCCCACTGCAGGGACTCACGTCTCCTCTCTAGGAGAGGGATGGGCTATAAGCCACCACGCGGGCCCAGTGCGGATTGGTAGATGTCACATATCTTTGAATTTTTGGTTCAAAGATATGCCGGTTTCCTCACGGTGTTCTCCTTTACCGTTTTGAGAGCAGTGGTGATGAAATAAATTACACAAATTAATGCGCCTGCCTGGGTTCGAGCCCACGACCAACTGTTCGTGAGTCGGGGCCGTCACCACTGGGTCAATATTGGAATAATAGTAACAAAATATTGGTTGGTAGAACTGTTCAGGAATAAGGATGTAATTATTCTCTTGCCCTTATTCCAATTCATTTGGAGAAGCTCGAGACTTAATAATTACTGCTACTTAGATCAATATTTACGTTAAGCCGCGCTTGCCTAGTGGTCTGTGAATGGGTGACCACCCATTCCAAACCGAGTTTCCTCCGTGCCTATTATAGGAAAGCACGTTCAGCTGTTGGTCCCAGCTGCCATATAAAGATCTTTGGCAGTCGTTACAGGTGACCTGAAAGTCTGACAACCAGTCTTACCAATTGTTATCGTATTACCCAGAATAAACTGGGTTGTGGAAGTCAGATTGGTAGTCGCTCCATGTAAAATACTGGTATTCAGCTATATTCGGTTAGACTGGAAGCTGACCCCAATACACGTAGTTGGTAAAAAGGCCAGCCAGATGATGATATGTTTCTTCCTTCTTCCTTCTCAGGTCCGTAGCCTCCCAACTCATAATGGGCCAGCCCGTCATGGCGGAGACCTACGACCAGGTCACGATCTACTTCAGTGACATCATTGGCTTCACCAAACTGTCCGCCGAGTCTACCCCGCTGGAGGTCGTTGACTTGCTCAATGATTTATATACCAGCTTCGACTCGGTTATTGAGAACTTCGACGTTTATAAGGTGAGTTTGTTTGAGGGTAGAATAATTTAATGATTGTTTTTGTTAACATAAGTAATCTGAGTAGGATACACTATTGTACAATGTATGGGACTTCCAATAACAGGAAGAATATAAACGAAAAACAAATTAGTTGGAAGAGACAAAGACAGAGACCAGCTACAACAATCTGTCAAATTCAACTTTATCGCTAAAGAATTAGGTTCAAGATTAATTAGGGAATTATGTTTTTTTTTCAGTTTTGGGTAGTTTGATGTGCTGGCGTCTGTACTTATAGCCAGACAGATCAGTCCAATAATAGATAATCAACATAATAAACGTTGTTTTCATTCCACAATTTCCACGTACAGTTTGAGGCCAGCATTACCTGACCTCTCTTCTTATACCATTTGCCCACTTCTTCTTTATACGAGGGGTCAGGTAATGCTGGGCACTGACTGTACTTTATATCCTCTATCATAGAAGTGGAACACAGTGATGTATCGCACGCGATATGAGCGGTAGAAGCGGCCATCGCTCATCGCAGTTTGTGTTATTAGATGTAGCGTGTCCGGAATTTATCTTGGATAAAGGAAGATATTTTTTAACTAAACAATATTTAAATTCTTTTTCTTAGCACGGTCGTTGGCAATCCAAATTGGGTTGACCCAGAATTTGGCTACAAGTTTTACGTACAATCACTCCTAGTTGGGCCTACCACAATGGCAAAAAGGTGTGAGTTATATGACATGGTTATGACTTTTTAAGGGACTAAATTACTAGGTCAATTAATGAGTTCTTATGAATTTAGCTGATTCTAATGATCACAAGGCTTTGTTGCGAAAATGTTTACTTCCGTAAAAATAACTTGCAATTTTGTAAACAGTATCAAAAGCAATTCTCGTCTTTGTGAGAATTACTTTTAATTTTCTCCAGTTTTTAAAAACTTATTAGGATTTCATTCATTTTATTTGCACTTTTTAATTAAAACGTATTGCCGCCACATTTCACACCCCCTGAAAGGGCAATCAGTAGAATATTCTAGCACTACCCACTAAAAGGGACAGGGCAGAATAATCAATGCATTATTAACTAGTGACCTATTTAATTCCGTATTGGACCATCATGGAATATTAATTAGATTCTGCCGGGCGACCTTTGTTACTAATTTACACTGATGACATTTTAGACCACGCCCTCTGGCATTTAAACCTAGCGCCATATCAGTGGCCAGTTGTATGATTTTTTTTAAATTAATTGCTGTTGTATTGTTTTGTTGTTGTTTGTTTTTTTGCTCGGCAAAATTGAGTTTAACGTCCCTCTCAAGCATACCAGACAAACCTCCCTGTTAGCAGTCTCTTCGGCTTCCAGCAATTATTTGAAGATGTCGCCTTTTTTGCGTATACCAGCATTATTTATATAATGACAAGTTCGCTACACTCGACCCCTTTAATACCACACGGAACCCTCTTAAAAAAAAGAGATTGCAATCCTGGATGAAACGCATGTTACTGAGTTTCACCATCAGTAGTGCTAGTTAAGCTGTTAGTCACAAACATACATTATCACCACACACATTCACTGCTGACACACACAATGCTCAAATACCCGCACGCACACACGATACATTTTGATGCCAATTTTTTAGTCTCTCTCGGCCACCTTATCTTATTTGATTTTTTGTGTACTACGCAATTTGCGTATTGTTCAATGTAATAATTTTAGGTTATTATACTGTTAGCTGTGATCTTGCATAAATAAATAAAACTCGTATTGAAAAGTTTGCTCAGGCACTTTTTGTAGAGATTATGTCGCACGCTTGCATCGATACAGTCGCGATGCGGTCGCTAGCTGTTCGCCTTCGCCCACAAAACTAACTCACGACAGCATCGCTACAAAAAGTCGCTGTGGGCGAGCGGTCTTAGTATGTCGTAGGCTTTTGTACCTGCTTATACCATATTAGAGTTTATACCATATTACTATGTCAATTTATATTATAACATTTTACAAACTCGGCTGACTCTGTCGATCACAAGGTTTTGTGGAAATCGTTAGTTCCGTAAAATTCAATTGGATTTTTGTATTGTATCGCAAACAATTATTGTCGTCCTAGCGAGAATTGTTTTTATTATCCATCAGTTTTCAGAAAATTACTTATCGAATTTATCTCTTTGATTTCATTCGTTTCGATTGAACTTTATTAATAGGCTATATGCTTTTATTTTTAATTGTAATCCAATTACTTTCGTCCAATATTATATAGCACTGTAACAGGGAGTTGTTACTTTGTTAAATTCAGCTAATGGTCCTGTAACCCAAGACAAAACAAAATTGTTTCAATCAAATATAGTCTTTGTATCCTTAATGAGGTGGGTGTCTAATAATAGTACGCCCGCTTATCATCATCAGCTGCCTATTTGAACCCCACAACCCTGTTAGCACCGGGTAATAGGATACCCTTTAGTAAGACTGGTTGTCAGAATATCGGCCTCCCACTCCGATGGTCAATTATGTTGAAGTACTATTAAGAAGTAGCGAGCAGTGGTGGGCCACTGGTTGTGGCCCCGACTTATGCAGCCGCAATACTTCATGTTATTTATTTCATCACCACTGCTCTCAAAACGGTGAAGGAAAACATCGTGAGGTAACCCGCATGTCATGCATCGGCAGTTCGACACATCTACCATCACGCACTGGGCACGCGCAGTGGATTATAGCCCATTCCTCTCCTAGAGAGGAGGCCTGAGTCCCTGCATTGGGAACATTATAGGCTGATGATGATGACTGTTTAGAAGCTGTTTTGATCAATCCCACACAAAACTAGACCCTGAACTGCCGCAGTACTTGAAAACTAAGTAACTTTTCCTAACATTCCACTGGCTTAAAGATCAGACCCACCACGTTTAACAGTCATCTTGCGAGAATCAATTAGGCAGTCAATTATACAGGGTCAAAATTAAGTTACCTATTGGAACTCCAAGGACGCAGAATAGATTCGGTACCAGAATTTTTAACGACCGCAGATTTAGGTACTTGAAAATATAAGTTCTGAGAGTCAGTATAGTTTCTTGTTTTACCGTGTTGAGTTAGATATTCGTTTATGAAGTTTACACAGGAACTGGTTTTATTATTTTAAGTAACCTGCGATTGTTGACCTCAAAATTACTCAAAATCTTTTCTGTTTTGGAAGAAAATAAACGCGTTTATTTCAGCTATATAGTTACAGGAGTAACTATGTAAACAAATCTTAGAAGTTAAATTAAACAAACTTCCAGGTTTACGATTGAACAGAAATTTTTTATACGTGTTTAAATAGTATGATAATGCATAGTAAGCTTAGTGACCGTATTGTAATTTCAAAATGGCGGACTCTCAAAAATGGGCGGGCTACTTATTTTTTATTTATTCCAATTATATGTGTTTTAAGTGAGGGTGTTTTTAGACAAAAAAGCGTGTTTTATTTAAAGTTTTTCGAAAACGATATTTTTCTACAGATTTTCGTTACCTAGCTTATTTAACATCGTATTTTAAGTGATTTCTTTGTCCCAGGTGGAAACCATAGGCGACGCATACATGGTGGTGTCGGGCCTGCCGATGCGCAATGGCAACAGACACGCGGCTGAGATCGCGCGCATGTCTCTTGCGCTTCTAAATGCTGTGCGCGTCAAGACAGTACCTCATCGGCCTGGGGAGAGACTGCTCCTCAGGATTGGTATGCATACAGGTGAGGAATTTATCGTGATTGATGAGTCTTGGTGGAGATATAAAATAAAATGGGAAGTTCAAAATTTGCAGTTAAAATTCATCATATCCATTATTTGAGCCAGCTTCATGCAAAATGCCAAAAAACATACAACTGAAAACAAACATTTATACTTAATTTTATTTTAAACTTTGCTCCACACTAGGAATTTTTCCTGTATCGCGGGTGCGTTCACAAAAATTTAAATTCAGATACACAAACACCCAGACCCGGAACAACCTCATACAAATACTTGTTCCGTGTGGGGATCGAACCCGCGGCACGCAGCGCAGCAGTCTAATAGCTCAACTACTGGCGCCAACCGTGTCGTACAAAAATACAACAGAACGGAACAAAAAAAGTTAACGGCTGGCACGTTGTGACTACAACAAGCAAGTTGCCACTCAATATGATGCTATTTTAGGTGGAACAACGGCTTCTTTCATCGCTAGTGTCAGAGTTTCTTAACCGCCGCAAGAGCCTCTGACATGGTTTGATGACCGCCATTTCTGAACAGATCAGAAATCACAAGTTCGAAATAATAATACAGTACCACGGGTTCAATTGTCGATGAAGCCACAAATTATGTTGGTAAAGTGATGCCTGTACACCCACATTGCGAAACGCCCACCTATGCTAAGCCCCTAATAAATTGAACAGAACATCTGCCAAATATGAATGACGGCTAACGTATCACGTGATTATCTACCCACGTAGGAAGTTAAATATTATTTGAATATGTTATACTATATGTGATTTATTACCTGCTCTCAAAACGGTGAAGGAAAACATTGTAAGGAAACCGGCATATCTTAAAACCAGAAAAATCGAAGACCTGTGACATCTACCAACCCGCACTGGCACCGCGTGGTCCCCATCCCTCTCCTAGAGAGGAGAGCCTGAGCCCCTGCAGTGGGAAAATTATAGATTCCCGGTTCCCTCACGATGTATTCCTTTACCGTTTTGACAGCAGCGGTGATGACATAAATAGCACAAAGTAAGGCGCCTGCCTGGGTTCGAACCCAAGACTTGCTGTTCGTAAGTCGGGGCCGCCTCTATTGTGCCACCACTGCTCTGTGCTGAAGATGCCATCAGTGATTTTTTAACTTTGATAACTCATAACTTGTCTTTTACAAAACTTGTTTGTATTGATTTTTATCGATTAAAACTGATTTAACTGCTGATAACAGCCCAGTTTGAATAAATGACTTGATTTGATTTGATTTCGAAAATTAAACGGCGAAAGTTAGGCGGCCCATTTGATTCAGACCCTTTTAATAAAGTTATAAGTTTATAGATAAGGGGTACTCCTGTCTAGGCTGCTGGTTGTTCGAAAGATATACCGCGGCCTCGGGCACAAAGGGGTAAGAAAGAACATGGGTGGGTTTTAGTCAGTAGAAGTCTGACACTCCTTTCCACCACTCCACCCAGAGTGAGAGGAGTAATTCTTTTTTATTATATAATTCAATATTTTTTTTTTGGGGTGCGCGGAGCACCCACCAAAAAAAATGGTACTTGGCGTTTTTAAGAAGATATTAGATACTTCACATTATGTTCGATTTTATCTTTCACTCGAACTGATACATCTAATTATTTGGAAACTTAGCATACACTTTCACTTCACATAGTTTGTACTCGCTTACTAGATGATACAAGTAGATAAAATTCAAGAGTGATATAGATATTGTTTGTTCCTGTGTCAGTTTGTTTAATGAATGTGGAATAAAACAAAAATTAACATTTTCTCTCGACAAAAGAACCTGATATCTTCTTCAGCATTTAGACCTAATTTATGCAGAAAACTTGAGACCTGTTTTTGAATCGCGGTTTTCAATTAATACCATTTAAACTTCCCAAAAGTTTTCAGACGCCAGAGGCTTAACATAAAATGGCTACCTTTTAGGCAAATAAATATAACCGCTCTTAGTAAAGTTGATACTTGGAACTCTACGCATTTAATCGTATTTAGAAAGTGGTAACTTACTTTTAATTTTCGAGGAGTTCTTGGCTAAATAATAACTACTGCTCGGGTCGATCTTTGTGGATGGGTGACCACTCGCACCAACCCGCACTGGGCACGCGTGGTGGCCCATCTCTCTCCTAGAGAGTAGGCCTGAGTCCCTGCAGTGGGAACATTATAGGCTGATGATGTGATGTGATGCAACGGTGGCCAAGTGGTGGTGGCCCCGACTTACGAACAGTAGGTCGTGGGTTCGAACCCAGGCAGGCACATTACTTTGTGTAATTTATTTCATCACTACAACAACATTGTGAGGAAACCGGCATGTGTTAGAACCAAAACAATCGAAGACATGTGACATCAACCAATCCGCACTGGGTCCGCGTAGTAGATTATAGCCCATTCCCTCTCAAAGAGAGGATGCCTGTGTCCCAGCAGTGGGATGATATGATGATGACTCACTGTCATTTGCAGATTTTTGATAGTCCTTACAGGTAGAAGTAGGGATGTTTACTGACCAAAAAAAATATGATTCTAATTAGTCCGTCTGTTAGATTATCGAAAAATATTGGATACGTATTTTTTGTTTTATCAAATCAATAAAAATTAACGAAGATAAAATGTGTCAAATATTTGAGTGGGGGGTTGTGACGTCACTGCCCGCTAAAGAATGTCACTTCAATGTCTCAGAAAATGACGTCACACGAGTTTTCAAAGCACTGTATCGTCTTCATTGTTTGTTTACGTGAAAAAAGAAAAAATACGTGTCCAATATTTTTTGGAAATCCATCTGACGGACTAATTAGTTTTTTTTGTTAACTACCCTATTTGTTAGTAGTCTTACTCCTTCGTTTTTTTAGTGATTAATTTTGTTGCGGGATCCAAGACAGTTAAACTGTGTCTATCGGACTTCCTCAGGCTTCATTGTCTCCTGACGCTGCATTTCTTCTTCTTTTCGGTAGTCGCCACTGTGATTCTGGTTTTCAGGAGTTACAGAGGTTTGGGAATAGTGTGACAGGCTTGTTCTATGAAAAAAAACAGTCACAGCCACAGTCCAGTGGCCCATAAGTACCTGTAACGAGTCTATTACCTGCAAGCATGTAGATGTTATGAAACGGTTTTATAAAAATACTAGCGGACGACACGCGGTTTCACCCGTTTAGTTCCCGTTCCCGTGGGAAACAGGGATAAAAAGTAGCCTATGTCACCCGGGGATAGTGTAAAGTGTCCCAACGGTGAAAGAATTTTTCAAATTGGTCCAGTAGTTTCGGAGCCTATTCGTTACAAACAAACAAACAAATCTTTCCTCTTTATAATATTAGTGAAGATTATTCAGTTTTGCGAAATAATTTTACTAATCTTAAGTTTTGCCACACTGGAGTTCTGTACTATTGTTTGAAATAATCTTCGAATAAGTGTGTTTGTGGGATAAAGTTCCCGAGGTATCGTAACTTTTGTTTGTAAAGTTTTGATACCTAATCTGCCTTGTGTGGAGTTTAATGGGTATGTGTGTGAATACGACTGTTCTCGCTTTGATAAAGTCTTTCAAGTACAATTATGTTAAGAGTCAGCTTATGCCGTCCCATAGAATCCTGCATAAAAAGTATCTTACATGGAATTCATCCAGGTTTGAATCTGTTCAGGTGTTTTTCGTGAAAGAGTAAAATTATTCGTCTATCGTTACGGCCTTTTTTGTTTTTGGGAGGTGGGAAATCTAAAAATAACCCCTTCCGCTCTAGGGCAGAACGAAAGGGAGTGTAAGACTTCTACTGAATAAAAACCACCCATGTCCCTTCTTAGCCCTTTATGTCGAGGCCGCGGTATCTCTTACAATATCCCGCAGCACCGACGGGCGTCGGCCCTTGCATGCCCCTTCACGTTATGTCCTCAGATTGATGATGTAAGATGCAATCGCAAACAACGACGGCAAAGTCACCCAATCACTACGCGATTTAACTAGTTTCTACGTATGTCTCTATCTTCTTCATTTTCATCGTGTTACGACTATCTGTAGGTACTATGGGCCTCTGACTATCAAGCAACTTACCTCAACAAAGAAGACAGAAGCAGGATTAAGGTGTTCGTCAAAAAGCAACAACCACAAATACTGCCGTCGAAGCGTAGAGAGAATAGAAACGCTACCGTTGTGCTATCCTAGCGGGAGAATCCTGGACTATGCTATCCTTTTGTATTAAAAATACCAATATTTTGAGCCCCTAATCCCACAGTCAATGTGTAACCTAAGTAGTCTAACAGCATAAACCGCGATGTCAGAAAATCATAAAATGAATAATAAAAATATTAAAATTATTTTCTTCCATACTTCTCTATTACCTACCCGTCATCTAATGGATATTGTACGTTACATCCGGAGTTATTTACAATAAGTACCTTAGAAACTAGAACTCAAGCATTTTTTGTCAAACCTATTATTGGAATCAATACAAGATGATTTTTTAGTCACCGTCCAAATTCTGATATATAAATATTTGGAGAAAATCATTAAATACGTATTTTTTCTTTTAGTATCACTCAATACAAAAATATTGAGATATCACATCACAAAGTTCTAACTTTTCATGGAGAACGGATTATAAAATTCTTTTGAGAAAACGATTTAATATGAAAATTTAACGTATCGATTTTTTTTTCAAAAATGGTGATATTCGTAGTTAATGATACCTAATGCCTAGAAAGAATTTGGACGGTGACTAATAAATCATCTTGTATAACAACTCACAACTTAGGACCCAGTAATATTAATGACATCTGGAGTTATTCCAGTTGTAGGTATAAGTCCCTGTGTGCCTATTGGCCTTGTTCTGTTCTGTGACAGAACATAATCTGATCGCTTTCGTTGCGGGATCCAAGTCAGTTAAATCGTTTCTCTGGGACTTCATGGAGCTGCATTGTCTCGGCGCTTTTCTTGTGGTCACCACTGTTGATTCTGGCTAACAAGAGTTACAGAGGTTTGGGAATTGTGTGGCGGGCTTGTTTCATTTAAAAAAAGGTCCATGCATAATCAGTAAGTCATAAAATATAAATAACGAAGATAGGTACATAGATACCCACTATTGTTTACCAAAGATGCGATCGAAACAGCACTTCGAGGAAAACTTATTTTTATTCATATAAACAGGAAAATCAAGACGATGTTTATTCCAATAACATGAATATATTTTGATACCAATTTACCTCAATGTGTATCTATTATTTAAGACACGGCTTCGGAAATGTTTGCCTCAAAACAACAGAGCTTAGGAGCTCGTAAAGTTCTCAAAATAATTGTTTACATAACTTTGATAATTTGCTTCCTCCATGGCAGAGTTGGTGTAGTGACTGAGCTATTGGTTGTTGCGCTGCGTGTCGTGGGTTCGATACATGCATGGAACAAATATTTGTCTAACCTACAGGTAGTTGTTCTGGGTCTCTCTCGTGGGTGGGCACGAAACCAGAGAAAACACGAGGCGCAAAGTTTAAAAAAAAAACTCCTCTGATTTCATATCTCTGACAAAATCATGATAATCTTCATGTCAAAAAAAAAGTAAAAAGTGTGTAAAAAGAAAGTAAATAAAAAAATATTAAAGTTGCTTTGAGGTTGACTTTGGAATAGGATATTTCACCAACAAAATCGAATTAGTCCGTCTGATAAATTATCGAAAAATATTGGGTACGTATTTTTTGTTTTATCAAATTAATAAAAATTTGCGATAATAAAACGTGTCAAAGATCATGAGTGGAAGGTTTTGACGTCACTTTGTGGGTTAAATAGTACTAACCTTGTGACGTCACACGACTTGACGCGACTTTTCGAAGCACTGTATCGTCTTCATCTTTTGTTTAAGTGAAAAAAGGAAAAATACGTGTCCATTAGTTTTTGAAAATCTATCTGACTGACTAATTAGAGTTTTTTGGTAAAATACACTATTGCTTGATTATACAAGCCTGACAAAACCACAATGTTCTTTATGGGCCTTATAATAAGTGTCACCCGGTTGACAGCAATAGGCTCACCCTCTATCACATGGCACTTCTACGAGTACATGACTAGGAAAATGTAGGTGTAATATTACATAGATACACCTCAGCCCAACTTCGGTGATTACTGGCGTGATGTGAGTTTATGTTAACACTTTCTCATTTCCCCAGGACCCTGTGTGGCAGGAGTCGTTGGACTCAAAATGCCGCGATACTGCCTATTCGGAGACACCGTGAACACCGCCTCAAGAATGGAGTCCCATGGTGAGGCACTGAAGATCCACGTCAGCCCAAAGACTAAAGAGGTTCTGGATCTTTATGACTGCTTCGACCTGGAGTGCAGAGGAGAGATTACTATGAAGGTAAGCATTTCATGTGACGAGTATATTCTAAGGATTTGAACAGACACGACCGAAATACCACAACGGCAAAAGTGGCAAGAATCAGGGCCTGCACTTCAGTGGGATAATATGTCACTATGTAGCTTATGTACTCAGGTTTAACCGATCAATATGTAGCGACCTGTAAAGCTCTTGCTTCATTTAACGCTTGGAGCGTGCAGTTCGCTGTGCATGACGGGCAGGAGGTAAGGGTTGATATAACCGGGTATAGCCAGGTTCCACACTTAAATTTTATTCGAAATCATCCCATCTAGCCAGATTAGATCTACAGCGTACATTACATTCTCTTATAATTTATTTTGAAGCATAGATACCATTTGGATATAATCGTGTACCTATAGTCCTAAACCCACCAGATTAATTTTACTCAGTACGCCCGAAATAATTACTGGAGTTTATACAAAGGTAGCAAAATGGCAAATGGGCACAAAATTTACAAAAAGAATCAATACTCATCGGTATTTAGAAAATGCCGGTGAGATCGAATTTCCGAACAAATATCGCATGAAAATAATTTCCGCTAAAGAAATCAGATACCGTGACATTTAACTTCCATAGATAACTTACTGGTACTCCTTTCAATCCCAAAGGTCAGTATAATAAACAAAAAGCTTTGTCTTGTTCTACCTAATGTTACGTCATGAATTTTCATCAGAAGCCTTCGACCTACAACGGGAATTTATGAGAAGATGGATGGAAGTATTCTAATCTAATATTATTTAAAACAAGAATATTTTGTCTACATCAATCTTTAGGGATAACTCATTTATAATCGTTATCTGCTTTTGCAGCGCGTTTTATTATTATGCGCTTAGGTATAAAATTTTGTTTTGGATATTGTTAACATTATTAGTGAATACAACAATTTGGTTCACAGGGAAAAGGCAAAATGACGACGTACTGGCTGATCGGAGAAAAAAAGCCGGAGAACCAGGAGTGTTACTACACCCAGACAAACCATGTGCAGGCCACTTTGGTGAACAACCCAAGCATCACATTCCAAGGCCCCGACAGTCCTGCATCACATTCTCTGACACAAAGCCATAGTCCAGAACAAAATGCACCGGATACCAAAGAAAACCATAGACCATTCGAAATACAAAGCGAGAGAGACCGCATTAAGCATGAGATAGCGACGTTTGTTGCAAAAGATTTGATCAACAACATAGATATCGCTGTTAGAGAATTTCGGAAATCGCAAAGCGCAAATTTTGGGACAACAACCAACAAGCCACTGTGTAATGGAAAAGAAAAAGGCCTAATAACTCCCACTTATGACAAGGAACTCGTCATCAGCAAAGGTAAGGTACGGGATGTGGTGAACAGATTCAACAGCTGCGGAATTGCTAACGAGGGAGTAAACAAATGCACGAAAATGAAATTAAAAAATGAAGACTGAAACGAGAAGGAAGGATTTAACGCTTTTGGTTTTTCCCTGCCCGGTCTAAAAATATTTTAATACTTTAGAAGTGTTTGTATAGGGATGACTTATTTAAAAAAAAAGTTGTTAGTGTATTCTGTGCCAAGCACATAGATTTCTTTTATAGTCTAGTCATTACCGTTTTAAGAGATTATTATATTAATAATAATAGTACATTCTTAAGAAATACATACATGTTAAAGGTAGTGGGTGACCAAATACCCTCCGAATTCTAGTTAAGTATTAATAGATGATTTTAAATGTATCTCATAGATATTATACGTGTAATAGATTTAAGAATAAAATTGCGCCAGCGATTTCAAGAAAGATGTAGTGAGAAATTTCAGTGTGAATAATTAATAGTAACTATTGTATTATACACTTGGACCCTGTAGTGTTTTTACTGACCTTTTATACTTCCGTATCTTTCTAGTGCATTGTATACTCGTTGTGAAGTAAGAGATATTTGTATAAAATCACTTTCTGCACCTTCCTTGATGGTGTTAAATTTCATCGTCCCTTTAGTGTACCTCAGGTTATGAGTCAAAAAATAATTTCCACTTTTACTTTCTACGATGTACTCACAATTTCCTAATTTTACCCACGTTTAATAGGCTTAAGATGGTTGTTAGATTCTTCTAATTTTGACTAGTTCGTTGCGTCTTCTATGCTGTGAGCATTTTTAGATGATTTCGATGTTTTCAAAGAATCTTTTACTGTATAGCTTTACGAGATATATTTATTAGTACTTGGGATACAATATGTTATGGAGTGGGAATGCTCTCAAAATATTGAATATAGTTTGGGATAAGCGGTGTTCATTGCGTGTACATTCGACATAATTGCCTGTATTATACTGCTGATATTATGCTGCGTTCATTGGTTCATTCAAAGGGAATTCTCGGAACGAATATTATACAAACGTGATTAATTTTATTGCTTCACGGGATGCATGCTTACGGGGAGTATTAAGCATGCATCCCGTGTCCAATGCAATTAATTTGGTGGTTTACTATGATATTGACAACTGACTAAAATTAAAGCTTAACTATTTTTAATTGCAACGTAACCCCCGTTGCAATTAAAAAGAGAGATTGTGAAAGGTTTGTTATTATTTTTTGTAGTAAATATTTTATAGTAGCAATTTCAAATTGCAGTGTTTTATTCATAATAAAAAAATATATATCTGTTGTTATAAAAAAAAAACATAAGAATAATATGATGATGTCTAGTACCTATAATAATTCGAAGATCTTTTTTAGTTCTCAACTTTTGATTGTGATATAATATTATTATTGAAGTACAACTTATTTAGTGGAGCTGTGAATTTATTAAACTTTTTCTTAATTTAATTATATATTAAATACTCCTTTGTTAAGCTCGATCTGTTGCGACATTGTTTGAGTCATAATAAATAAACAAATATATAATTAACTATGCTTTTTATTTACTCGGTTCCTAATTCTATTTATGGGGATTCTCAGGACAAGATTTGGCATGGTTGAGTAGAAAACGCCGTCTGTATCTACTACATCATCTTGCAGCCCTTATTCCATGTCATTTGGGGTCGGCACAAGCCAGTCGTTACGTTATCATTTATATCTTTTTTATTTATATCACACCTCACACACTTCATCTATCTTCGGTCTTCCTCTCCCTTTCCATCCATCCACATTTATATCCATCACTTTTTTAGTCACATGCGCGATTCATTCCTCCTCATCACATTCCCATACCATGACAGTCGATTCCCTTTTAACTTTTCTGTAATTGGCGCTACTTTTAAGCTCCCTCTAATATACGTGAGGAACGACCTCACTTTATCCATTTTGGTCACACCACACATTCACCTCAACAATCTCATCTCAGCATATCACATGCAATCTTTTTTCATCCATCTTCTTCATAGCCGGACATTCCGATCATTAAAGTACGACAGGCCTAATCACGGACTTGTATATTTTCCCCTTTAACTTTGTTCCAGTGACCTGATAAATCATGCTTTTTTCCCAAAAAAGGCATGATTTTCAGGGGGGTAGGTAAAAACCACAAAACGCCGCCTGCTACGATCCCTAAATACGACGGCACGGTTGGCACAGTGACTCATGCAATGGACTGCTGCGCTGCGTGTCGCGGGTTCGATCCCCGCACGGATCAAATATTTGTATGACCTACAGATAGTTGTTCCGGGTCTGGGTATTTGTGTATGTGATTTTAAATGTTTGTGAACGCACCCACGATACAGGAGAAATTCCTAGAGTGGGGCAACGTTTTTAAAAAAAAAAAAAAACTCCTATGGCATCGTTCACGTTCATACATCTGGTCATACACGCACGCCGCCGGTTGCGAAAACTACGCACCTGTCCTTTCTGAACTGAAGAACATCACCAATAAGGTCAGTAAGTTATCGAGTTCCTAAAATATTCCCACTCTTCGACTTGTAAAAGCGTTTGTTAGAATTTATTTAGAGAATAGTATTTTTTTTTTTTTTCCTCTTAAAGATAGGAGGCCTGTGTTCCAGCAGTGGGATCATTAATAGGCTGTTGATGATGATGATGATGAATTTTTTAATTATTTTGTGTAGTTTCTATTGAACTACATACAATAATTACAAACTTAAAATTAATGTACTATTTTAGTAAGAGTAAAGAATCTAACCCTGGAAAGCTCGTTGAAAATTTTTGTTGTAGGAATTTCAATCAAAAACTAGAACGTAAAACCTAGACTAACCTGTTTCTATAACTTTTTTCATTATCAAGTTCGTGTTTTACAAAATTTTTCCATGAAGACCTAGGCACTATATTTATTTACATTTTCTTTATAGGTTAATATTAATATGTCTGTTGGAATTTAGACTTAGAATCAGTATTGATAAAATAAATAAAAAACAAACATAAAAACACAACAAACATAATAAACTGTGGCGGAGAGTGTCGACTCTCCGATCATTAAAAGTTTTGTGAGAAGGACAATCACTGAACATTAGTTTGGGGATGTCCTTTTCACAATACTATTAAGTCTGTGTTTTCTGTTAGATTTTAACTACTAACACTAGATATAAGTTGTTTTATTAATTACTAACACAATGGATCACGTTGTCTGAATATCAATAAATTATTATTATTATTATTATTAACAGGGTCTCATGGCACGGCTGGTTCAAGGAGTTGATTCAGAAAGCAACACTTCAAACACGGCACGCATTGTGAAATGGTTTCTTTCCCTGGAGCCCTGAAGCCCTGACCTTATTGCTAATTTCGATTGGCTATCTATAATTTTATATCTCGTGCATTCGTTGTTGCGGGCATTCGGGGGCGTGTGGTTCAGCGTGGTGGCTTTCGGAATGTCGTATTGTACTCGTAGTTTTGTTTTATGAATTGTTCTTCTGACATTCAAAAGTGCCTGTAATGGCTTAATTGAAATAAATGCTTTGAGTTTGAGTTTATATTTTTAATTGGTACAGATCCATCACATCAAGTTTCCAGAAACTGTAAAATTTTCTTAATTTTTTTTATTTTACTGTAACATACGTGTTTTGACGATCATCATCTGCCTAGCCTTTTCCCAACTATGTTGGGGTCGGCTTCCAGTCTAACCGGATGCAGCTGAATACCAGTATTTTACACGGAGCGACTGCCTATCTGACCTCCACAACCCAGTTAATACTAGGTAATACGATACCCTTTGGTAAGACTGGATGTCAGACTTTCAGGTCACTGACTACCTGTAACGACTGCCAAAGATCTATATATGGCACCCGGGACCAACAGCTTAACGTGCTTTCCGAGGCACGGAGGAAACTCGGTATGTAATGGGCGGTCACCCATCCACAGATCGACCTAGGCAAGCGCAGCTTAACCTAAAGATCGACCCGAGTGGCAGTTTTTATTAGGCCACGAGCTCTTCTAAGTGTTTTGACGATAAAGTTGAAAATCTACTAAAGACTAGTAGCATAATGTGCTGGTGTCTGCACCTTAGTTTTTTTGTATAGGATAAAAAAGATCTCCGACGAATTGAGAACCTTCTTCTTTTTGAAGTCGGTTACGGAATAAAAATACTTATTTCCTCCGTCTTAGAAACGAAATATAATGGTCTCTTCAGAATAAAGTGTCTCTTTTGCGCGCTATCTATTTCGTGCTGACGTCTACAGATTGATGTGCCCATCCCCTAGTCTTATCGATCACAAGGTTGGCGTGACTGAGTGGGACATTAGACTAGTCTGCAGCTGGAAATTCAAGATGTTAATCTGTGATCCTATACTACACACAGGTCAATAATATAATAATAAAGTAACGTTTCAGGATAGGTTAAGATGTCAATAGCGGTCATTGCCCTTTCCAATAATTCTTCGTACAAACCAAAACAAACTAATCATTTATATCGTTTATCGAATAAAATAATAAGTTTAAAAACTATAACCCGACTACGAATAAAAACGCAGACTAATAAAACCGCGGTCTTAAAAGTATTAAACAAGAAAAGTAGTGTAGTAAGTAGATAAATTATAGAGGACAGTCGTAGTCGCATGCCACTGATACCTGATGCGCCCACATGGCGTTCTCATTGATACAAAAGTCAGCTGCTAGTTGCCATTAGCAAGGTGGCATGCGACTACGACTGTCATGAGACCCACATATTGATAAGTAATTAATTAATTAATTAATTTATGTAGTTGATATACATTTAATTTAAAAAGCACATTCTTCTTTTATGATATAAATTGAATTTTAAAAGCTCATTCTGATCATCACTTATACGCTCGATTTTCTAGAAACATTTAAATAAATATTCTTTTGATACAATTTTTGCTAGAAAAATCATATTTATATTTGGTGACTTAATCTTAAGCCGAGTGCCTGAAAGCCTGAAATCGTAATCCGTAAATCTACTAAGAAAACTCATGTAAGCTTCTGTGATTGGTTGACACGACATTCGACATAAGTTAGATTAAAAGCTTTTCGGTAACCAGAAGTTACCCTACTTTCTCATGAGTATTTTATGTTATTGCAAAATAGGTCTGCTCTTGACCTCGAACACTCCTGATGGAAACAGATGGATGAATTTAGTTGCCAGCCCGGGCACGTGCATAGGATGATGTGGAAGCTTGGATACTGATTTTAAAGACAGATAATATGTTTATTCCACATATCTACTATAATATATCCACTGCAAGGACTCAGGCCTCCTGTCTAGGATAGGCATGGGCTAGAATCCACTACGCTGGCCCAGTGCGGGTTGGTAGATGTCACATATCTTTAACTCGTATGTAGTCACTGATCAATAGACAGGGATGATAAGTAGATATTGTGTGTTCAAAAATTCGTTTTGCAATAATTCAACCTATTTTGACGGTGGCCGCGTGTTGTGATGGTTGTAGCCCTTTGTGAGCCCCGGACACAAGGGCGTAGAAGGAAAAAAATAAGTCATCAAATAACCCCTCCCGCTCTTGGGCAGAGCGAAAGGGAGTGTCAGACTTCTACTGACTAAAACGTATCTTGGGTTCGAAATTTCGAACTAAATATAATACCTATGGCTCGAGCTGCGCAGTTGTTGGTATTTATTAGGACTATCACACCGAAAGGTTACAAGCCTGCCTTGCAATAACAAAGATTTGATACTTTCTTTTGTCTATAATATTACACTGGTAAGAAAACTGTCAATCCCTTGGTGACGTGGCTATGTGAATCTTTAAAGGAACTTATATCCATCCAAGACAATAAAAGTAGATTAAATGGCCATTACTTGTTTAACTGCAGGGACGACGTCATTCCTAGTTTAAGTGCGGTTGCACCTAACGGCTTGTCCGTACTTATTACGCTCGATAAACTTCCAACCACCTGGCCACAACCTACATACTCAAGCGACATGCGTGTTGTCACAGCGACAACGGAGCAGACAAATGAAATAGGATTTTAGACCCTACCACGACTGATGAAGCGACGCGACACGGTACTTACGAGAGGGAAACCAATGCGCGTGTTGTCTGACGCTAGTCGCATAACACGAGGTAGTAGACAAGGCCTATCAGCTTGTCGGTTCTTTTAACGTGCGATAAACTTCCAAGCGACGGCGATTCAATCGCAAGAAGATTGGGAGCCTTTATGTTTTATTTTATGAGAACCTTTGTTGGGGTCTGTTTATTTTTGTAATATTCATACATTTATAATGTATTACTTTACGTTACTAGATAAGTACCTACAAGACACGCAAGGTAGGCTATAAAATGTACATACTATTAATGAACATTTTCATATCCTCTTCTGCAAATTAAGTTTGCGAGCCCGCAGCCGTGAGAGGTCGCAATTGTACGTAAGGTATATGTATTATTGTAATCTGTGTAGGTATATTTTAATTGTATTATGTGTGCAATAAAGAATAAAAAAACACGTTCTCGCCTACTCATGAAATACGAAAATCAACAGGGTGGTTATCAAAACAATTCACGTAGACCAAATCCCTTTTGTCATAGGAAAAGAAATATATGGAAAAGGAAGGGATAAACCTTTCCCCTCCAGTGGAGAAAACAGGCTGAATAGTTCAGCTCTTTTCATTATGAATATGGAAAACAACGTGAATGAAGTCCCATTAAATCTGTTTCACAAACAGACCTGCATTTCATATCGCACTAACAATACAGATCTAGAAATAACAAGCTATGTTGCACAGAACGAGTCAGCACCTTTAGCACAGAATAGATAGTGCCAACAGAAGGACAGGTCCATACAATAATAAATTTAACCCACGCACACACACGCCCCCTATTACACGGGACTTAAACAACTAACGAAATTGGGATGACGACTGACCTAAAAAAAATTGATTCTGTTTAGTTCGTCAGTTAGATTATCGAAAAAATATTTGGAAACGTGTTCTTTATTGTATTAAATTAATAAAAATTGACGAAGACAATACGCGTCAAAGATCATGAGTGGGGGCTCGTGACATCACTTTTAGATTTAAGTAAGACTATACTAAATGTATAAACTAAACTAAACTAAAAACAAACTAACTATAAAAGGGCATCGAAAAACTCCTTCTAAGAGAACTACCAAGTCCAAGAGACTGACAGCGTTGCCGCGTTGAAAGGCAACACTTAGATTCTGGCAAAAGAAAAAGCCAGCCCTTGGTCCCAGCCCACGTCACACGAGTTTCCAAAGCACTGCATCGTTTTCATTTTTTGTTTACGTCTAAAAGAAAAAATATGTTTCAAATAACAATACAATCTGACGGACTAATTAGATTGTTGTCGTCTACCCTATTCGAGTGTGCCATTAGGTAAACCTCTGCCTAATCCTTCGGGGATTACAAGATTGATGTTATGTTACATAGGCTACCTTCAAGTGCAGCGCGTGCCAGAGCACTATGGCTAGGCTTTCTTAGTACAGTGGATGTAAGCGTTACTGCTAAATTTGAGGACTTGGGCTTAATCCCCAAGTCACATAAAGTGTTATTGGGTTTAATCATCTAGAATTTCTCAGTACCAGTCTGAAGCCTGGGTTTTTAAATAGTTGATGACATGGAAGCGATTGATCGAACTATCAGGAATGTCAAAAACACGTGGTCCGATTTTAGAATAGTAGAATAATTTATTTCTAAATTAAAACCATTAGTAGGACTGCTTATTCCTTTGAAAATTACAGGCGTGAAGATGTTAGGTTAAGGAACCAATCTTCTGTATATACCTGTCTTTTCAGAAGTAACTGATTTATAGCATCGCCGAGATATTGGACTTTGAAAAATG
Source organism: Diarsia rubi (assembly GCA_932274075.1). Taxonomy (NCBI): domain Eukaryota; kingdom Metazoa; phylum Arthropoda; class Insecta; order Lepidoptera; family Noctuidae; genus Diarsia; species Diarsia rubi. The sequence goes on from OW026433.1 coordinate 8,552,062, forward strand.
GTACGTAAGTGAACAAACTGTGCGAATATACCCGTTCCCGGTGATCGATGAGAGGCGTGGCTTTGCTTTTGTTTTGGTATTACGTTCGTGTTATATTTTAAGTGAATGGCGTGGTAGGAAGAATGTTTTAAGGCGTTACGACATTACGCAAACTGAAAAAAAAAACATCTTTGTGGCATTTTCTATGGCAATGCGAAAAATGACAAGGCACTTTTACCTCGCATATCCAAGTGTCGACACGTTCATAAATCATACAGATGAAATTCATCAACTTCAGTAAACTATCAGCCAATCGTTCTGTACATCACACTAGTAAACCTACGTAAAATTATTGTTGGGAATTGGCAAACGACATTTTCCACGTTTAATCACGTTTTACGGTAGGACTCCATCCATACATCGTGCCGATGGATGAATTAAAATGGATTAGGTATTTAAGTTTAATTTAAGGCATCTAAAAAAGTTGAAACTTGGTCCCCCAACAGTTCCTTAACTATAATGATCCCAGGTATGGTCTACGACAAAAAAAACGCACTGACAGGGTGAACAAGTGCCGTTCAGCTTCGTTAAGGGTACCTTTACAACCATTCTTTCAGTTCGTGTGGATTCACCTAGTAAAAATACACTTGCTTTTTTTTAATCTTGTGTCTTTTTTTTGGGCGGGTAAATCATCAAATAACTTCTCCCGCTCTGCGCGAGCTAAAGGGAGTGTCAGACTTCTACTGAGTAAAAATTGTGATTTTTGCCCTCAAAAAAAAAAGTCATTTCCCAGCAAAAATTATTGCATAGGGGTACGTAGTTTGATGAACAGAATGCTTGGTTGGCGTATGTGTGAAGGGTTAATTACACCCTGTAAGTCGAGGCCGCGGTAACTTCTGAACAGCCCGCAGCCCCGACGGGCCCCGCAGCCCTGACGGGCTCAATCTGGTGTCTCAAATCGTCCTTTCAACTGTGCTGATTTGTTGATAAAATCCCAGATTCGTACCTAGGTCGGTGAAAGCGCATAATTATGGAGTTTTGCTTGAAAGGCTTTTTAGGAACCATCACTGTCTCGATTTCTGCCCGGTGGAATGGCAATTAAATTGCCACCTGTTCCGTAGAACTTTACTTGGAATAATCGCTAAGTTGGCTTAATGATATTCCAGGTATGAATCCTGTTCAAATTATTGCATTTCCAGGATTAATTTAAAACTTAACGTAATGCAATCTGTAGGTTGATTCGGTAAATGTGTTTGGTTCCTAGAAATATAGATTCCGAGTAACGTAATCGTACGACGGAATTCAATGATTATATAATCGAAATCGAAAAAGAGAATTGACGAAGGTATTTACAGTGATGTGAATGTGAAATTATTCTTAATACCTAAGTAGTACGGATGGCCGATGGGGTCGAAAAGTTCTGGAGTGGCGACCGCGAACTGGAAGACGTTGCGTTAGAAGGCCTCCCACTAGGTGGTCCGATGAGCTGGTGAAGGTTGCGGGGATCCGCTGGATGCGAGACGCACGGGACCGGTCAATGTGGCGACACTTAGGGGAGGCCTATGTCCAGCAGTGGACGTCTTTCGGCTGAAATGATGATGATGAAGTAGTAAGTACCATAGCATAAAATCAAGTTTATAATTTATTCTTAACATATTTAGGCAGAGGTAGTTATACCTAACAGTACACCCATAATTCATCCTATGAGCCTTTTGCTTCAAACGGGCACATATACAGAATCTACGGCTACTACTGAGAACCCCTGATCGCGGGTCAGGCAAAATGAGGAAAGGGGTTCCTGACCCAATAACATTTTGCCTGACCCGAATCGAACTCAGGACCTCGATCGACTGGTAGTCCCAAAGGTTCAGCCCCAAGTCCTCTAAGCGCTCTACTGCTAATATTTAGACAAACCACCATCACATCCGTGTAAAGCAAGGCAGAATAAAAAAAATGAAAATGCGATACCAAAAGAACTGCAATCCAAACAATAATGCCAGTAATGGTTTAATTGAAATAAATGCTTTGAGTTTGAGTTTGAGTTTGAATAGGGGATCGGACTAAGTCAACAAAATATGATTCTAATTAGTCTAGGTTTTTTTTAAAAAATATCAAATTAATAAAAATTGACGAAGATAAGACGCGTCAAAGATCATGGGTGGTTGTGACGTCATTTGTAGTTAAAAAATATACTAACATGTGACGTTTTCGAGGAGTTTACGAGTTTCCGAAGCACTGTATCGTCTGATTTTTTTTATTTATGTAAAAAAAGGAAAAATACGTGTCCAATATTTTTTGAAAATCTATCTGACGGACTACCTCATTCTTTTTTTTTTTTGTCCGATTACCTATTGTCGCCAAACTTAGTCACCTTTAATAGTTTTCTCAAAATGTAATATAAACAAAGTCTTTAAAAGGGAAAACAATTTACTAAAAGCTTCAGCACCGTTATAGGCACTTAAAGAAATTGCGGCAAAATGTAACTGAGGCCCATTTTCGGCCAATTGCTTTTAATTGCTCGTTCGTGCTTATTTTCAGTGGACTATAATTTCCAGGATTATTATAATACCTTATACTATTTAACCACTATAAGTAAAGCATCTAACTACGTAGACATATTCCAGTTGAAGTTCGATTTTCGAGACGAAAACTTTCAGAGTTTCCCAACTATATTTACCTTCGGAGACTGTTTTCTGCTTGAAGAAATTTCAGTAAAGGCAGATGTTCCACTTTGACTATATTCCTTTATCGCTACCAAATCTCCTGGTATTTTGTGAATTTTGTCAAAAAAGGGGGGTTCTCAATTCGGGATATATTTAAAAAAAATATCTTTGTTTACTCATAACTTAGTAATTATGAACCAGTTTGAAGCATTATTTTTTTTTGTGATAGATATATTTTTCAACTGATCCCATATAGTGGTAGTTTTGTGTGGTATAGCACAACTAAATAAGGTAAAGTCACTTTTAATAAGAAAAAAACTGGCTTCCAAAAAAAGTCTAGAATAACTTTATTTTGGAAGTCGTTGGTCAAAAAGTCAATGAAACTTACCATATCACAGACTTCCGAAAGTGTAGTTATTTTAAACTTTTTTAGTCATGGCAGGTTTTTTGCAAAAAGTGTTTTTCAATACTTTTCAGTACAAAATTCCAGAAATATTTATCAACAACGCACCCTTCTTTATGACATTCAGGCCCCAAAGCACCCCTGGTGTAGGACGTCATCAAAAGTTTCAAGCAAGCCCAATTAATTAAATTATGACAAACATTCTACACAACTATCGTCTATATTTATTGGTGCCACCAATGCTATTCGAGGATAATCCTTTGATCTGCAAAGTTAGTAAGGGCCTCATCCTGTATTCTGCGATAGTTCAGTGACTGTCGAACTTTGTCTGGCGGAGATGTTGACGACCTCGCGATCTTACTGATCAATGTAAGCGGCATCTAGGGAATACTGAGTGTAAAGGGTATAAAGGACTGCAGGTCAAACACAATGGCGCTATTTTAGGGTATCATACTAAGATTACCGGTACAAAAAATATTTCCGGACCTCAGGGTAAAACAATAAAGAAAAAAAAAGTTTTATACCGCTAGCGTTACCCAGCAAAAACGTACTCCCGAATCCAATGGCAAAAGCGACGACGCATTCGATAAATTCGACTGGAACGTTAGTGACGTAACTTCTACTGGTCTATAGCTAATGTCATTATGAGTAACTTCATCATTCATCATCATTTCAGCCAAAAGCCGTCCACTGCTGGACATAGGCCTCCCCCAGGTATCGCCACATTGACCGGTTCCGAGCGTCTTGCATACAGCGGGTCCTGCGTGACCTGGTGAAATCATCGATCCACCTACTTAGTGGGAGGCTTTCCAACGTAACGTCTTCCGAAGTAACTTAAGCAATTTTTTAAAACGCTTGAATTATTTAATAAAATCCGATTGTCACGAGGAAGTAATATTATATTTTAAGCTAGACTTCCAGATGACAAGTCATAATTCAAAGATTGAAGACAAACTAGCTGTAAAGGGTGTAAAAGTACCTACCCTTAACGCAAACGAAAGGCTTGTTCTCCCCACCACAGCGATATTTTTTTTAATCTAGGCCATTCCTGGGAACCTGGGAACCTTTAGTTACGGAGATATGGGGGGTCAAAGTTCCAAATTTTTCACAGCTGTTTTCGTAAATACTAGTTTTTCGGGTTATAACTTTTCTTAAATTAGCTCCATGACCCTTTTACTATTCAAAGCATCTACTAGCACAATGTTTTAAGAGTGCTGCATTGAGTTTTACCGTAAATATGATTTTTGACCCCAAAAAAAAGTCGTTTCCCAGAAAAAAAAATATTGTTTGATGTACAGAATGCTTGGTTGACGGCTGCGTAAAGGGTTAATTTACACCCTGTATAGTAACTAAAATAAATTTCAACTAGCCGTGTCATACAACAGAAATTGAGCGATTTTCCTAAGCGATGTTATCTTTAAACAACAAAAAAAAGGAACCGAACGTTAGTTGCTTGCAAGTTTTAAACAAGAACTTGTAACAAGGAATAATTACTGAAGTTCCGAAGTTCTTAACTCCGGAGTTGGAGCCTAGTTGCTTCCCTAACGAACGAAGAAAACGGAGAAACACACTTCAATTTCTTTTCTATTGTTGTGTAGTTTTTCATTAATTAAGGTCACAGGAGTAGGAAAAGAAAAGGGATTAGGTAGTGTCTAATGTTCACCTGGGTGATATCTCCCAGGTGAACATTAGATACTAAAGTAGTGTCCTAAATTCACTTGGAAGATATTAGTTACACCCAGGTGAATTGAGGACACTAAACCAATGTTAACCTGGATGAAACACCCAGGTGAACATTATATACTAAACCAGAAAAAATACCCAATCACCTATTTTCCGTACTTAATCAAATTAATGTTCACGATCAAGATTTATAGTTTAACTGCGGTACTCAGAGATATTTAATGATTACTTAAGCCGTCACTTAGTAAAGATTTCACATACATTTGTATGACAAAACTGTCAAAACCTTTACTAAGTGATGCCCTAAGTAATCATTAAAGCTCTCTGAGTGCGGCAGTAAGACTACAAATCTTGATCGTGAACATTAATTTGCAGTACTTATGCTTTTATCGCGCCTGTAATCCCGAAAGGGTAAGGTAGAGGTGTAGGTTTTAAAAATTTAATTATTTATAAATTTACTTTTATTTTATTTTTACCCACATTTCGTCAGTTATGTTTAAGTGTCATATAATAATAGAGAGCGAGCCTATTGCCGTCAACCAGGGATAAATCTAGACTCCGTGACTGCTTCTGTAAAATTGCTTATGAAAAAACCCAATAACACTTTGCTTGACCAAATGAGAATCAAACCCAGGATCTTATACTCGCGCACCAAAGAGGCAGTCTCTGAATTGTCTCGAGAATGTCTAATAAATATTTTTTTAATAATTTTCCGCGCCCTTCAGGCGGAATCTAATAAATTATAGGTGCAGAAAACAACTTATAACTATTTTTTTTTGGCGGGTGGGAAATTATCAAATAACCCCTCCCGCTGTTGGGCAGAGCGAAAGTCACTGACTAAAAATCACCCATGTTCCTTCTTAGCCCTATATGTAAAGGCCGCGGTTTCTCTTACAACATCCCACAGCCCCGACGGCCACAACTTATAACCCTAACGTATTCATTTATTTATTGTATAGTAAAAGCAGTAGTAAGCAATTCTCAATTAGCAAATATTCAAATTCTAACACCCAGAGTTGTCAGCTAAAGTGCAGACCTTCTACCTACCTACCTCCTCTAAGCAATTGCTAATGCAGTTTGAGCGCAAACTTCGTCGTATGCAAGCACTCGACAAATTGGGTGCACATCTGCACCTCTTATTTCTAAACTCCTGCGACAGACTTTACTTACTGAAAGTGCTTCTTGGCTGTTTCGGATTCCGTTACTGAGTTCTAAAAGTTATAGGAAGTATTTACCTACATATAAGTTTCACGATTACAGGATTAATATAGATATCAATTTGACCCAGACGGAAAGAGCATGATGTCGGACTAATAATAGCGAAATACACTAAGTTTCGAAACCGCGCTAAACTTACGATAAATGTGATGATGATATGTATTAATTTAAGTATCAATCAAGTGATTGGCTATGCTATACCTTTTCTCATCGAAAATAATGTTTACTGCTTTGTAATATTTCACTACTTTCACATTTAATGCACGAGTTCACAATGAATCAATAATAACACACTGTAACGCGGCAAAGAAACGACCACGGCAAAGAACTCCCACGCACGTGATCGACGACGACGCGAATCATCGCTACTCCGCCGCGCACGGCCCTCGCAGAGCTCCCGGCTGCCTTTATAAGCCAGGCCGCCGATCTATCACTCAAATCCAGCCTGTACCTTTGCTGCCCTCCCCCAGTGACGTCCTAAGCCGAGCTCCGCGACCCACAGGGGGTGCCTTTAGCGATTTGTCACTTAGTTTTGATACGTTATTTGCCCCTGGCTGGAGGCCTTAAACTCAATGCAGAAGAACATATCGAAAAAAAAAAAAACTAATCGTCAGTCTGACTGCGGCACGACTCGGGAGTACACACCGAATCGACTTAGGTCGGTCTCGTTTACCCCGCTTCTTGCTGAGTTCGGATTAGCTCCTGCCTTGTTTAATGTTGGTAGTTCACATTATACAGCGTATACGGTGCGCTTAGGGCTTCGGTAGGGTTTAATTAAATTTAGTTATTTTGTATTAGTTAGCTAGTTTTGTTACCCACGAATGTATTTTCTTATTAAAATTGTTACCTTTTGTTGAACGTGCGTTTGGTTTTATCTCCTCACACTAAACCTTGTCACAACACATTATAAGAATCAGACACCGACCTCCGCGCTAGTTTTCAACTCACTGAATAGACTCGTTCAAGGATTTAGTTCATTTGGATGAGTCGGAGATCAATCAAGAAGAGTCTGTGATGGAAAATCGATCAAGAAACAAGCAGTTAGGGATGCACCATACTTACATTTGGATTGATATTTTCATTATCCGCAGTCGGACTTTACTTACCGCTGGATGGCTTCCCTTTTGTTGGTGTTTTGGAAATTATCAAATGACTCCACCCGCTACGGGTGTAGCGAAAGGGAGTGTAAAACTTTTACAACTAGAAACCAACCATGTTCCTTCTTAGCAATTTCTCCGGGGCCGCGAGATCTGTTTTGAACAACCCGCAGGCTCCACCTCCGCCTCCGCCAGGCTCCTTTTTATTTTTACGATGCGTACCGCACCTACTTAAAAATACCGCCGAGAGGCAACTGTCGCCTTGGCGGATGAACTGCGGAAACTGCTTTGCATGACTTTTGCAACCACTCACCACTTCTCAAGAGGGCCTTGCAATGCCACGATACACTCTCCAATAAATCGCCCGAGTTTCCAAACTCCTGTTCTTACCTCATCCAAGTTTTACACGGAATAGCGACAATAATAATGTATTTAAATCGATGCTTTTGATGAATGCAAATTCAAGCATTCTTTTCAACATGCCTAAGAAGAAGCTGTTGAAGCTGTTATGTACCGATCTAGCAATAAATACATGACAAAGTTCGCGTTTTGTGCATGATCTAAGAATATCATCATCTACCTAGCCTTTAACCAACAATGTTGGGGTCGGCTTCCAGTTTTACCGGATCTAGCTTTATTCAGTATTTTACATGGAACAATGCCTATTTGATCTCCTGGGGGATCCTGTGGGTAATATGATAACCTTTGGTAAGACTGATTGTCTGACTTTTAATAACTATCTGCTACGACTGCCAAATATCTACAAACTAGCTGTTGCCAGAGGCCTCACCCGCTACAACTCGAAAAAAATCCCATGGGAAGATAAAATCGGGATAAAATCCTATGTGTTATTCAGGTTATAAACTATCTGTGTACCGAATTTTATCCAAATCCGTTCAGTAGTTTTTACGTGAAGAAGTAACAAATGTACACACTCACAAATTTTCACCTTTATAATATTAGTGTGATGACAGACAGAATCAAAGGCTTTACGCGCTTTCTAAGGCACGAAGGAAACTCGGTATGTAATGGTTGGTCACCCATCCACAGACCAACCTAGGTAAGCTCGATTTAACCTGAAGATTGATCCGAGTGATTGTTATTATCTAGCCAAGATTTCCTCATAATTTATCAATCTAAGCTTAAATAAAACAATATTGTTTTCGTTTGTATCAGAGTATCAACACCGCATGGCTTCCGACCACCGTAGGCGCGGGCCTATGGACGGTGGGTAATGGGCTAGCTCACCGTCCGTCCGTCTTATGATGACGACAGGCCATGTCGACGGCGCATTCGTGTTCCACGCGCGCCTCAAAGAGATGTCAGCAACATTACAGGGGCCAAAGCCCGTCAGGGATAGAGGTTGTTCAAAAGAGATACCACGGGCTCGATACAAAGGGCTAAGAACATGGGTGGTCTTTAGTCAGTAGAAGTCTGACACTCCCTACCGCTCTGGCCAGAACGGGAGGAGTCATTTGATAATTTCACACCATCATCTGTTCTGTGTTTCACACTGTCCAAAAAAAAAACGATACCGTAAAGACCGGGACCTTACATCACTAGAAATAGAAGTCAGGGAATTGTATTTGTTCCAGTTTATTACACATTCATATGAAATTCGGGACTGTTCCTCAGAGTTCGGAATATACACGCTTCTTTGTATTATGTTACCCTTTTGATCATTTCGTATTGAAAATGTTCATAGAAAGTTGCTTTGATCTAGTGAGTAGGTACTTTTTTCCAGGCAAAAAAAAAATATGAGACTGACTAGGTGTTGCCAGCGGCTTCGCCCGCTACTTACAACTCGAAAGTTATCCCACTGGAAGATAAAATCGGGATAAAAACTATCCTATGTGTTAATCCAGGTTATAAACTATCTGTGTACGTACGATTTTTTTTTCAAATCCGTTCAGTAGTTTTGCGTGAAAGGGTAACAAACATACATACTTACAAACGTTCGTGTTTTTGCATATTATTACGAGTAAGTAGGTTTCAATTGTCCTCATGAATTTCCAGGCCAAAAGGAGAAGGTTTCGTTAAATGATAATCTGTTTCTGTGTTTTTTTTAACGCATAGGCCTTCTTGCATCATGCATGATATTCTAGGATATTGATTCAAGAATCGGGCACCAGGTTTACAGTCTAGTGTCAGAATTTTTGCCAGCTGATGAAATTAAGTGGTCCTCTAGTAACATAGAACTGTAAAATAACCAGAAAATGTGTGGTGTACTATAATTGCAGCTGTCAGCTGCCATTCTTGCGGAACGTCACTGGTGGGAGCGGGCCGGCCATCTTGGTGACTTTTGAATCAAGAGCCGCCAACGCACCACGCGCTTGACGAATCGCTTAATTACGACGCCACCGTTAACTGTATTTTTTTAATTTTATTTGATGGAATATCATTGTCAGTGTCTAATTAAAGTGCGATAGACTATTTTTTTTTTTTAATCTGTGAATTAAGAAGAAATAAATCATTAGAAAATATAATTTGTGACTTTGTTCGAGTTTCTGACCCACGTGAAATATGGAAGATTCTGATATAGATATATCAGAAACTGACAGCTGACATCAGTCATGCTGCCATCCTATCCCGATCGTCAACAGCAAGCGTCAGTGCCTTCGGATCATCTCTGGTTGCATGAAGTCGACACCCGTTAATGCATTGCAGGTTGAGTGTGCTGAACCTCCCTTGGCCCTAAGACGGCAATATCTGGCCTCCCGTTTTTTGTCTAGAGTCTTAACTAGATCTTCCCATCCTCTTATAGCCAAATTGAACGAGCTAGACGCCCGAGGTATTCCTCGAAGCGCTCCCGTTTTGAAACGCTCCCATCTAAGCGCTCCCGTTTTGTTCCTCCAAGCGCTCCCAAAATGAGCGTTTCGAGGAACGATTAAAAATATTAAAATTTATTTCCTCGAAGCGCTCCCATGATTAACTTTCGAATAGAGATGGACTACCTGAAACTACTAACTGAAATTATCGATAATAACTAGGTAATAAGTAGAACACATTGTTATAATATACAACTAGCGGCCCGTCCCGGCTTCGCACGGGTTTGGTAATTTTTTTTTTTTTGTTTTTTTTTGTAAATCCTTTAGTCCACCAAATAGATGAATATAATCTGCCGACATATTATGTACCTATTCATATTTTTTTATTGTTTAGAAAGCTTATGATTTCTCTCCATTATGTTTCCCATTACTACCTACCCCCGTCCCCGCACACCTCAATTTTTTGTCGGAAGTTTTTCGTAGAAATAAGGCAATGAGGTGTCTATCGTTTACGGCAATGGTAGAAATGACTTTCCTTGTCCTAGGCGGGGCGAGAGAGTGTCAGACTCTTACTGACTAAAACCACCTACTGACTAAAATCACCTGCTCTGAGCCGGGACCCAATAACGTATTGCGCTCAACGGTGATGCTTACCTTAAGGTGAAAGCGTCAGGATAGCCGCGAAATTCAAATTTTCTTACGTTTTTTGCAATTTGCAGGCCAGTGCTAGGTTGTATGTTGATTGAAATGTTGGACGCGAGTGCAGGGGCGTGCGCCCTATATAGGCTCTTAGGCTTAGCCTACCTTACCAACTGAGCATTTCTTATAACTAATTAACGATGTAATAAAATAACACTATGTACAAATTAATCATAAAAAAAGTTTAAACTCCTGTTAAAATACTTATAGCAATTTTTCGCGTCCCACTAAACTCATTGACAAGGACTACGATTAGTACGAATCTTATAGACAAACACTCGACTTGTCTAAAACCCATTCATAATTGTATGCACACAACGTCACATCGGTGCGTATGGCCGTGTCTATGAACCGCACACATACATAGATTTTCGCAATTTTAACGCAGCAGCTCCTGCGACTGTAGCTGAGTGGGCTGTCATTGGCGAAGTTCAAAACTTGCATTTTTTTGCAATTTGTAGGCCAGTGCTAGGTTGTATGTTGAATAAAATATGACTACATACGTCTTAAAACCGGGAATCATATTTTAATGAACATACAACCTAGCACCGGCCTGCAAATTGCAAAAACGTATGGAAATTTTAATTTCGCGCGTCGCGAACTGCGGGCTTCCGTGCATAGAGCGCAGCACCTGTTTAGTTCGATGTTCGCAATGTTGTCAACTTGTCACCATTGATGGAATTCGTAAAAATCGTATAATCCTGCAAAAAATGTTGACCGCTGTTGTGAACAAACTCGATATGAAAATGATGCAATTTTATTTGCTAGTATTTTTCTATCGACAATAATAACCTAGAAATTATTTTTTACGTAAGAGGAAACCATTACTGTTTCATTGTTGTGACAAGCAATTTAAAGCGCGATTTTGTTTTAAAACCGAAAACGTACAGTTAACATCATTAACAGTAGTGTAAATATAAATTTTGTCTTGTATAAACTTTTTTTGTTGTGTGTGTTTTGGTGTGTAACCTAACAAATAACAATGGTATTTACTTGTGAAGTTTGTGCTGATAATATGTGTTTGTTGGATATTAAAGGTAATAAGTTTTCTCAAGTAGCGTAAGATTCAAGTAGTATCTAAAGGTAGATGTGTATCCGAATTACGAGAATTAATCCAAAAATATGGTAATTCATCGCGTACTCGTCATTTCAATCCTCATAATTATACAACATTTACCTGGCTGTGTGGCTGCATACACAGCACAAATAAATTATTTTGTTTTCCGTGCATTTTGTTTAATACTGCCAGTAAGTGGAGCGAAGGATTTATTGTTTTGCATAATTTTTATTCCTCGGCCAAAAAGCATGTCCTATCAGAAAAACATAGAGGGTGTTAAAGGACCCTTAACGCAAACGACTGCGATCATTTTTTTGTTCTAGGCCATACCTGGGAACCCCCTGGTTAAGGAGATATTGGGGGTCAAAGTTCCAAATTTTGCACAGCTGTTTTTGTAAATACTAGTTTTTCAGGTTATAACTTTACTTAAATTACCTTCATGCCCCTTTTACTATTCAAAGCACCCACTAGCACAATGTTTTAAGTGTGCTACTTTTGAATTGTACGTATAACTTTTTTTTTTTTAATTTTACGTAAGTATAGGTAAATGTGGCTTTTTTTTCCTGTCAATTGTTCGTAGCCTACCCATCGCGGGGGACCACTGCACGCCACTGCGCGAGTGTAAGACGTATGTAGTTACAGAATTATAATCATCAAAATCATCAATACAACCCTCCAAGTTCATATAATTCGAGGAATGACTTTGACCTCGAAAAAGTCGTTCCTCGAATTATATGAACTTGGAGGGTTGTATTGATGATTTTGATGATTATAATTCTGTAACTACATACGTCTTACACTCGCGTCCAACATTTCAATCAACATACAACCTAGCACTGGCCTGCAAATTGCAAAAAACGTAAGAAAATTTGAATTTCGCGGCTATCCTGACGCTTTCACCTTAAGAAGACTAGCTTTACCTTCCGGTACAACTTTAGTTATTACTTAGAAATAATTAAACAACTTATTTCTTTAATCTTATCGTTTGTATTGTGGTTTAATATGAATAGGTACATATGTCGGCAGATTATATTCATCTATTTGGTGACTAAAGGATTTACAATAAAACAAAAAAAAAAATACCAAACCCGTGCGAAGCCGGGACGGGCCGCTAGTTGTATATTATAACAATGTGTTCTACTTATTACCTAGTTATTATCGATAATTTCAGTTAGTATAGTCCCATCTCTATCCGAAAGTTAATCATGGGAGCGCTTCGAGGAAATAAATTTTAATATTTTTAATCGTTCCTCGAAACGCTCATTTTGGGAGCGCTTGGAGGAACAAAACGGGAGCGCTTAGATGGGAGCGTTTCAAAACGGGAGCGCTTCGAGGAATACCTCGACGCCCTATGCAGAAGCTCAAAATTCTGGAAGCATAAAGAATTCCCCTTAATTTTAAAAACGTTTCGCCAACTACAAAATTTAGAATGTCCAATCGTTAAGTACCCTAGTTTACCCCTTTTTAACTTTGCTTATGAAGTCATTTGTTTCACCCCTAAAATACATTTTGAAATTGGCATTTCTAAAAAGTCTCCCTCGGCAAACTCGGCCTTCAATGCGGTGGTGGGAGAGCGATGGTCTGAATTTCAACGATTTTTTACAGATGCCTCTAAATTTACTGACCTCAGTTACACTGGAGCTGCGGTTTACTACCAAAACTCCAGAATTATTTTACAGTTTAAATGCCCTAAAGAGTCTTCTGTGTTTACGGGTGAGTGTGTGGCTTTATTAGAAGCATGTCTTTTCATAGAGTCACACCACAATATTGAAAAAGCCGTAATTTTCACTGACTCTCTTAGTAGCTTGCAAGCCTTAGTACAAAACCCTTTCAAAAGTAAATTGCACAGCTCACTTATTTTAAAAATTAAAAAGTCGTTATTTACTTGCGCTGGTAATCAAAAAGACGTTCAGTTAGTTTGGATTCCCAGCCATTGTGGTATTAAGGGCAATGAATGTGCTGATACTTTGGCTAAAGACGCTTGTTCTTCAACCACAGCTGATCTCCCCTACAACACTCATCAGGGATATGACTTGCTGAACTTGCCAAAAATTAAACTCCAATCTTCATGGCAGGAACAATGGAACATTACTGGTAGGAAAAAGGGTAGGTTTTATTACGCAGTGCAACCAACAATTAGACCAAAACCTTGGTTCTACGGGTACAAAAAGGTCTCTAAAACAGTTACATCCGTCCTATGCAGAATCAGATTAGGTTTCTGTTGCACCCCCGTTTTTTTGCATAAAATCCATGCACGCGACTCCTCTCTCTGCGAATGTGGGTTAGGAGAGGGTACTCTAGACCACATTTTCTTTGAATGTTCAGATAACATCCCACCTCTTGATTTATATAGCCGCCTCCCTAAACTCAAAATCCCCCTCCCGATCAATTTTCCGTCCCTTTTAACATATCCTTCCTCCGAACTGCTTGTGGCGTTGATGATTTTCATCCGCCACAACAGTATAAAATTATAAGCCGTTACATCAAATCCTCTGTCTATGTTGTTGTGGTATATGTCTGTTTTAACAATTATAATATTTATTTATTATTTATTTTTTGTTTGTTTCAGTCCGCTACTAACACAACAAGTCCAACTGTATCAACCGAAGTTTTTTTATTTATGTTAACTGTTTTTATCTATTTTTTATTTCATAGAACACTCACTTGCCGTTCCATCTCACTTTTGACATTGGCAGAATAGTCGACATCGGCTTCAATTGCCATTCAACAAAAATAGAATAGAACAGCAAGCGTCAAATATCGTGCCGTCAAACTGAAAAGAACGTAGGTAAATATTTTAGTTTTCGTTAACTCGTTTATACACACAAAACCATCTAAAGCTGAAATCATAATTTAACATGAAACTGGGAAACTTCCAAAACAGGAATTGTTATCCAAATTCAGCAATAACAATGCCGTTCATATAATTTGCGAGGACGAGGACGTGTTGATGTCACGACCATAAACGTAGGAATATCCCAGCGCCGGGGTAGGGTTAAAATGCTTTTGTGATATCAAGGATATGTCCTGTACATACATGTTTCTATTAAAATATCGTGCAATGCAATTTGCGGAGTTAGTGGCTTAATAATAACAGCCACTCGGGTCGATCTTTAGGTTAAGCCGCGCTTGCCTAGGTTGGTCTGTGGATGGGTGACCACTAATTACATAGTAAGTTTCCGAGTAAAGTGATGTTATGTTTTTCCATTAAAATTAAGAAATGAAGAAAGGCTTGCCCCTATGAGATGGGACTTTAACAAAATGGCAAAATGTTTGTGAACAATTAGTTTTACCCTTGCTTATCCTTTCATGAATAACAGGCGTGTTATGTTGTTATTACTGAAAATTACAGCATTGAGTACAAAATTCCTTCGACACCAAAAACAATCTAAGTATTAACCCAGTTTTTCTTTCAATTCCCGATGAGTAGGTCGGGGTCACAATAGAAATTCTTTATCCTGCACAATAAATAGTAATTGGCAACCCTACTACTGTAAGGGAAGTGGCCATTAAGGGATGGTTCTACGGCTAATAGGAATACCTCTACGCTTTAGAATGGAGTTAGCAATCAAATAACATGCATTGAATTTCTACGACCATTTAAGTTATATTAGAAGTCAGGGAATTGTATTAGATATTATGAGTCGGGGTAGTTTGTGATATTATTATTGTTTACCAGCTGTTGCCAGCGGCTTCACCCGCTACAAATTATCCCACGGGAAGATAAAATCGGGTTAAAACTATCCTATGTGTTAATCCAGTTAATAAACTACCAAAATTTATCCAAATCCGATCAGTAGTTTTTGCGTGAAGAAGTACCAAACAAACACACTCACAAACTTTCGCCTTTATAATATCAGTGTGATTATTTTTAACCATATCCTTCCAGGTACTCTTGTTTCCCCTTTTCTTTTTGCAGAGTGTGAGCGCTGTGAGTCAAAAATATTTCAGCACCATGCTGAGATTGTAGCCTTTTGACCTCGTACGGAACTTATTTTAATTCTGTATTCTTTTTTTTAAGTTTTCTCTTGTTTTCGTTCTTAAGTTAAATTTTTTTTATCATTAATTTCTTGTCCTGTGTGAGACCAATAAATATTTTTTCTTTCTTCCTTTATGGAGCGGAAGGGAGTGTCAGACTTCTACTGACCTTCTATAGCCCTTTGTGTTTGGGCCACGGTATCTATTTCGAAAAACCCGCAGCCCCGGCAGACTCTTGTTCCCCCTTGAAACAGCCTTCGTGTTCCGCATACACCAACTCTTTCCACGCCAGCCTCGGTGGTGTCGTCTGTCCTCAGGCATCCATAGCGTTGGGACCAATCCTGTTTGTTGTATAAAATAAAAACGCTTCGAAAACAATGGCCACTTTTCGTCTTCCACCGTTCAACTTCAACTTCTCGCAGTTGCCCGCAGCTGTGGTCCTTCGTGAAGGGACTTAATTCATCTCGCTGTCTTAGCTTGGGCCTCCCACGACGTCGAGATCATTATTGCTTTAATTGATGTTACCTAATAATTATGTTAAAAGGCGTTAGCATCATTACTTAGAACTATTCATGTATAAATTCCACTTTTTTGATTACTTTTAGACGGCACGGTTGGCGCAGTGGCTCAAGAAGTTGACATCAGCACGCCTACAGATAGTTGTTTCGAATTTGGGTATTGGTGTAAGTGAGTTTAAATGTTTTTGAACGCACCCACGATACAGGAGACATACCTAGTATGGAGCAACGTTTTAAAAAAAGTATTTAAGTCACGAACAATAGCAAGACTGCCGAGTATGAAATCCAGAGTTTGATTTCTAGGTAAACAAAGTATTATTGGGGTTTTCCATTAATAATTAATCCTAGATAACCGCCACGGAATCCCGTTTCATGCCCCGTTGATGACAATAGGTTCAAACATATCTAGCGAAACGGGGGTGTACAACAAGTTGCACCTCTGGCTAATTTTTCAAGGTTTACAGGCGTGATGTTATTTTTATGTATTTTTTTCAATAATAGTAGAAAGATAAATAAGCTAGTGATAAATACGCTAATTTCGTCGTCACCATTTATTTTAAGACCCAGTAGGTACATATCCTATCTCTCAATGATAGAAGTACTTTAAAGAAAACTGCAATTTTAGTCGCAAACGAAAATCGTAAAGTTAGATTTATTGGTTCTAGACCGGCACGTTCCGTCCGCCTAGAAAAGCCGTGTCGAGACGTAGGACATAAAAAGTTCACAATCATAATAATTGTGAACTTTTTATGTCCAATTTTATGATTCGTGATTGTACCAATCAGGTGCGAAATTGAGAGCGACGCAGAAGATAGACATCTTTTTGTGTTTTTTTTGGCGGCTGGAAAATCATCAAATAACCCCTCCCGCTCTTTGGCAGAGCGAAAGGTAGTGTCAGACTTCTACTGACTAAAACCTACCCATGTTCTTTCTTAGCCCTATATGTCGAGGCCGCGGTATCTCTTACAACATCCCGCAGCCCCGACGGGCGACGGAACTTGCGGGCCCCTCCCATGTTGCTGACATATTTTTGAGGCGGGTATGGAACACGAACGTGCCGTCGACACGGCCTGTCGTCGTCATAAGTCGGACGGACGGCGAGCTACCCCATCTCTTACCGTCCCCAGGCCCGCGTCTACGGTGGCTGGAAGCCATCACGTGATGGCCCCCGACGCCCGTAGCGCCTCCATCGCTGGCATCGCTGCCGCTGCTTCGGAAATAGACCAGTAAAGTTAATTACACAAGGCCATAAATGTGTTCCTTGCGAAGCATGTGTTGCTCTGAATGATAAATTGAAGAATGAGCTTATACGAGAATGTTGCGGCTTAAAAGAAGATGTAGTGACAAAAATTGAAAAGCGTAGGTATGTTAAATGGTTTAGCCATGTAGAGAGGATGAGTGAAAGTCGATTAACGAAAGGTATTTACAATGCAGATGTAAGTGGCAAAGCCTAAAGACATTCACTGACCTTATTGGTGGTGTTCTAAAGACATTCACTGACCTTATTGGTGGTGTTCTAAAGACATTCACTGACCTTATTGGTGGTGTTCTACAGAACTCAACTTCACAACTACTAGCTGTTTGTTGGTTTTCAAATTACTTAAAAATGATTCAAAATTTTTCATATTGTGATTGACTGTTACACAATAGGGTAACACTAAAAAAATCTAATTAGTCCGTCAGATAGATTTCCAAAAAATAATGGGCACGTATTTTTCTTTTTCCACGTAAACAAAAGATGAAGGTGGAACAGTGCTTCGAAAAGTCGTGTCGACTTTTTTACCCACAAAGTGACGTCAAAAACCTCCACTCATGATCTGTGATATGTTTTGTTTTCATCAATTTTTATAAATTTGATAAAACAAAAAACATGTATCCAATATTTTTCGATAATGTAACTGACGGACTACTCAGTTAGAATCATATTTATTTGACGCAGTCCGATCCCTGTCTACGACAAACTTAATTAATGTTAAGGACAGTCAAAACGAGAAGTTCTGCCCCTGTAAGTGTGTAGTATGTTACATTATTTTATATATATAAATAGCTAGCCCATATTGTCCCACTGCTGGGCAAAGACCTCCCTCCATTCCTTCCAACGGTCACAATTCTGTGCAATTCTCTAATTCCAGTTATAAACTTTAACGTTACATTCCACGTATAACGTAAAATGGTTTTAAGCCAGGAAGGTGTTTCTAAGAACATCTTACTCACGATGAATACCCAAAAGAAGTAAATAAGGTGCTTTAAAAATACAAAACAAAACACTTCATTGTATTTATTTGTTCTTTCACTTACTGGAAAAACATTTGTGAACACATTTTGCACCTTTAATCCCACGGGACCAAGTCACGTAATGGAATAGAACACTTCACGCATTTAAGGAACCCAAAAAGGTTTTTAGCTATTGATCATATCTATTTATAACACCCCAAAGGGACAGACAGAAGTCTTAATGTAGTTTAACAAAGGCGGCAAGAAAGGCAAAGGAATACTTTTGGGATATATCCCGATTAGCTTCAAACTTGGCTGTGGACTGGTCTTGTTAGGTTATACATATTATATAAACGTGAAAGTAAGAATGTAGTCCAAGAAAATTATTTTGGAAATTCTGCAATAATTAATTTGTCCCGCACAGGACATCAAGAAAACATAAGAAAAAAAAATACAAATGGAATAATGGTCCTATACGAGACCAAAAGTCCCATAAAGTGGAATGAGATAAAAGAAGTAAGATGTTGAAGTAGAAACTAATGCATTTTCCTATAAATAATTTATGAGGAAAAAGTAGCTATTTTTTCAAAAAAAAAAAATGCTTACGCCTTTTGCAACTAGCCTTCACAGTTTACTCCAAGATTTAGCAAGAAAAATATAAGCGAGGATAAGAACTTAATAATTTCGTATGACGTGCAATATGGCGGCTGTCATAACTTAAAAGGGTTCAAGCCGTGTAGACGTCGCGTCGCGTCGTCTTATCAACCCTGCCGCCCCCTACTTAGAGATTACGTCAACCCTATCGCATCCAATTACTGTTAGTACTACAAAATATAAAGCATTTATCAACAACTTAGACGGCTTTTAGTGGACACTAAATACTTTGTACCAAATTTGTAATTTTGCGAGGCTTCTCAGCTAAGACTTAAAGAGAAGAGTGCTTTAATGGATTCTATACCTATTTGTTGGGTAATAAATACGTTTAAAATTTAACAAACACTCAAACCTTCGTCTTCAGTGCAACTTTGATAGGTTATAATATCTCAGAAAGATCGTTTTGGAAGATTACATAACATCGCACCTTTTTTGTGATAAGCCCGCCACACTATTCCTAAACCACTGTAACACCTGTAGGTAAGCCAGAATCAACTGCAGTGGCAACCACACAAAAAGCGCCGAGACAATGCAGCTCAACAAAGTCCCAAAGAAACGATTTAACTGTCTTGAAATTAATCAGAAAAGAATAGCGGGGAGGGAATAGAAGTAGGAAAAACATAATTTCCACTTCCATATCAGCAGGAGACAGAACAGAACAAGGCCAATAGGCACACAGGGATATTATAGTCGTCAATATTACTGGGTCCTAAGTTGTGAGCTGTTTTATTTGATTCCAATAATAGGTATGACAAAAATGCTTGAACGCACGGAAAGTTATAGTTTCTACAAGGTCCGTATAGTAAATAACTCCGGATGTAACCTGTACACTATCCAACATAATATTACGTTCATTCTACCAAAGACTACACACTCCTATAAAATCTGATGTGGAGATACTTAGTTCATATTCGCAGTCAGATGTGGAACATTGACAAAATAACATCACACCTGTAATAACCGAAGGGTTCGGAAGACTGCTACTAAGAAATTCTTGACCCACCAAAAACAAAACTTGTAAAAAAAGCCAAGCCGCGCAACTCAGTTCTTTTACCGTAAAAAGTAGTGTGATCCATGTAATACCAAGTCAGTTAATACCTACTTGAAAACCTTTGATGTTTTAAATAAAAGATTGACTTGGCCATCGCATCGCATTCGCCAATGTTAAACAGGCCATTGTAATAGCTAATCGCCATCGCATTGGCCAATGTGATGCAGTGGCCAAGTCAATCTTTTATTTAAACATCAAAGGTCAATATTCAGGCTTCTAGTTTTATCCACAACGAAGTTATAGGAAGGAGGTTGAAAATGGCCTGAACTGGTTCGAGAAAAGGATGGTACGGCCGTGCCGCTTTATTGCTCGACTTGGCGGGGGCACTGCCGTGCCCCCAGATGGAAACACATAACAACACTTTGTCCGAAATGGGGAGTGGGAATCGCTTGCGACCGCTAGACCAACTTTAGAGGATTTTGTCTTGTTTAAAAGTATATAATTTGTATAAAGGTGTTATTCGTTATTGCTATTTTGAAAATAAAATAGTATTTTTCAAGTTACGCATGCCCAGTGATTCAAACAAACTTCTTTCTTAATGATGCTTTGTGAAAGCGATCACAACTGTAAGGGTTCGTTCACACAGACTGATATATAAAAATAAATCTTATTACAATGATTCAAAACTGTGATATTAACGTGATAAAAAATCTGCTGTTCACTTCGAGCCGGTCTGTGTGAACGGACCCTAAACTGTAGCAGCAGCGCCACTCAAGCGCATTGGCAATCGCTACACGACATTCTGCTGGTTTTACCTTATTCTGAACGCGTGGCACAACTTTGAAAGTAGCGGTATTTTTTTTTTATTTGCAGCAGTTTTTTATTTCTTTGCTATAATGTTTTTCAATTAGAAATTTATCAGAAATATTCACATGTATTCAGTTAAATCTGTTATTTTGACATTACAAACAAACACTTTAATGTGTTTTCATTACAAACAAACAATTTGTCATTTTATGAATACTCTATCAAGCTTCGATCACCTCCAAAAAAGTTTTCCCAGAATGTAGGCTCAAATATTTATTAAGCCCATATCCGAGGTCAAGTTTTTTATTTAGAAGTCATATCTTTTATAACCCTCATATAGACAGGGAAAGGTTTTTTGCGGATTCTTTTCACTTTTATACTTAGGTAAAGAAAAGCCGTAAACTTTACTAGAAAATATATAAAACCTTTTATAATCCGCCTACCCGAAAGTTATTATTCGTAATGGGTTAAAAATAAATCCGGAGAATGTTAAATTTTTGTAGCCTATAGGGGTAGTTGTTTATGTGAGTGTAAGAAGAAGCTAAAACGGAGAAAATAAAGAATTTATAATCAGCCATGACGAATAGTAAAATGGTTCCTTGGGAGAAGTGTTCGAGTAGAATACGCAATCGGACACGCGAAGAAGCACTAATATTTTTTTCCTCTCGATCAAACCCTTGATTGATGCTATATTTGATACAAAACCTCTTCTGGTTTTAAACATACCAGTAAAGAGACTACAAATAAAAACTAGGTGCCACAGTCCCCATAATCATATTCCAAAAAACGTCGTTTCCTGGAAGTCATTTTTGCGTGGAGTTACTTTATTTGATGTACAGAATGCTTGATTGCCGGCTTCGTAAAGGGCCAGTTTATACTAGTATACTATGGAATTCCTTTTTTTGGCGGGTGGAATATCTTCAAAATATAACCCCTCCCGCTCTTGGGCCGAGTGAATGGAATACCTACTTGAGTGCGAAAACCGTATCATCGGATTTTGTTTCTTCGAAAATCGGACAACTGCCTAAAACCGATATAGGTCCTGTGCAGCCCAGCTCTAAATAACACAATCTAAAACACCGCTGTTCAGAGTTCAACGTATCATACGAGCGAGCCCCAGAGTGACGTCACACAGGTAAAATGTCACCCGTGACGTCACGGGAGTAACCTAGATGTAGTTCGTAACCTATTGATACAGTTCGCGAGCAACGAGCCGATGCAAGTTATAGTTGGAGCTTGAAAGTTTTATGTCATGGTAGTAATGTTGTTTTATAGTCTAATAGCTTTTGCCCGCGGTTTCGCCCGCGTAGATCAATAAAACTAAAATAATGACGATTTTCCGTACAAACTTTCCTATTAACTTCCTTTACGAGTTGATTTTTAGGAAATGCTGTATATCGAAATTCCGTATTCCTAGTCTTTATTAAGGGAACCTCTGTGAAAAATTTCAGTTTTCTATGCCCAAGGGTTTTGGGCTGGTCGATGACGAGTCAGTCAGTCAAGACTTTTCTTTTTATCTAGCTAGGATGTAAACGAACCCTTCAGAAGTTTATCAACCAAACATAATGTACATCAAACTAAGTACCTCTACGCAAAAAAATATTGCTGAGGAACGATTTTAGGGTAAAACTCAACGTAGCGTAACGTCTTTAAGCATTGTGCTAGTAGATGCTTTGAATAGTAAACGGGTCATGGAGGTAATTTAAGTAAAGTTTTAACAAAATGAAAAATTTGGACCTTTGACCGTAACTAGCCCCTCGTTACGGTCAAAGTTCTACATTTTATTTTCCCAGGTATGGTCTAGAACAAAAAAACGATCGCAGTGACGGGGAGAACAAGTGCCTTTCGGCTTAGTTAAGGGGTAGTTATACACCCTTTATTATGTAACAAATACACGTGACATCCATTACTCTATTTTAAGAACATAAAATATGACATAACCCCGTTTTTAGAGAATACATTTTGGCCAAATTATAATAAACTAGCGGATGTCACGCGGTTTCACCGCCATAGTTCCCGCCCCGTAGGAATACAGAGATAAAAAGTAGCTTATGTCAATCGGGGATAGTGTAGCTTCCCAACGGTGAAAGAATTTTTCAAATCGGTCCAGTCGTTTCGGAGCTTATTGGTTACAAACAAACAAACAAATCTTTCCTCTTTATAATATTAGTGTAGATGACATAACCCCGTTCTTAGGGAATACATTTTGGAAAAATACTTTGAAAAATGTCTTCAAAAATCATTAGAATTTGTAGGTCAGGTTTCTATTTATTTTTTGACTGTGTCATTGGACTACTGAGCGTGAGGATCTGGGTTCGATTCCCGGCTACGGTAAAGTAATGTTGGGGTTTTCTATTAGGATTTTCTTAGACGCAGTCACGTAGTCTGGACTTGTGCTCGGTTTAATGGCAAAAGGCTCGTCATTCTTCTACACTGCTTCTTTAAACCTACTAGGGTTTTTCTTGCACGAAACTGTAATTCTTCTTATTAAACTAGCTGTTGTAAAGTCCCGTCAATATCCATCCAGACGTATCGGAAATTAGCCCGTACAATATATGGAATATATAATATTAGGTCTTTACCTATGAAATTGCCGTTCTGCAGTACTGGACATTTCAAATCAAAATAATTTTTGTTTGGCTAAGAATTCTAATTTCAAATTAATTTTATTTTAAAAACATGGTTTTTTTTTTCCAAAAGTAGTCATTTGTTTATTGATTAGTGTTACATTTTCATCGCATTTTAATCTTTTTCGTCATCATGGAAACGTTAAAAATTCGAGTAATTAGGTATGGAATATGAGTACCGTCGTGGCAGCAACGCGGCACAAGCGGCACGCAACATCAGCGACGTTTACGGAGCTAACACTACAAACCAACGCACCACCTGTTATTGGTTTGCTCGCTTCCGTTCTGGAAATTTCGACCTTAAAAATGAACCTCGCGGTCGTCCGAAGACTTTGGTCGACAATTACGAATTAAAGGCGATTGTGGAAGCTGATGATACACAATCTACGGCTGAATTAGCAGCAGCTTTCGACGTTAGCGTCAAAACAATATTGGTCCATTTGCGTCAAATTGGCAAGGTAAAAAAGCTTGACAAATGGGTGCCCCACGAACTCAATGATCGCCAGTGCGAAGTACGCGTCGAGACGTGCCTTGCACTGCTCAACAGACACACAAATGAAGGAATTTTGAACCGCATTGTTACCTGCGATGAAAAATGGATTCTGTTTGATAACCGCAAGCGCTCAGCAAGTTGGTTGGATCCTGGTTCAGCACCTAAACAATGCCCTAAACGAAAACTTACCCCTAGAAAAGTGATGGTCACTGTTTGGTGGTCTAGCGCCGGTGTGATTCATCACAGCTTCTTACCAAACGGGGTGAGCATTACTGCAGATGTGTACTGTGAAGAACTGAACACAATGATGGAGAAGCTGGCACATCTCCAACCAGCATTGGTCAATCGCTCGTCTCCGCTGCTCCTGCAAGACAACGCGCGACCTCATTCTGCACAGCAGACGGTCTCCAAGTTGCAAGAACTGGGGTTGGAAGCTCTCCGTCATCCGCCCTACTCACCAGACCTTGCGCCTACAGACTACTACTTTTTCCAGAATTTGGATAACTTCTTGGCGGGTCAAAAAATTCAATACCCGAGAGGCAGTACAAAATGCCTTTGAAGAATTTGTTGCCTCCCGACCAGCTGATTTCTTTAAGAAGGGCATCAATAAACTGCCACTGCGTTGGCAAAGATGCATTGATTGCATGGGTGATTACTTCGATTAATACAAATAAAAAATACATGAAAAAAAATCGTTTACATTTTTTCATACAAAACGGCAATTTCATAGGTAAAGACCTATTATATATACTTTAATTTAGCTTAGGTTTCCTCATGATATTAGCAAGAAACGGAAATTATCATTTGACCCAGGTTACAGTAAGTACCAATCGTTGTGATAATTATGAATCACAAGATAAGTTATATCGACGACAAATAGACTTTAAAAAGAAGTTTTTTAGTCAATGAAAACTGATTGCACTTAAAAGACTTTTTTAAATCTTTCTTGTCTCTTACATTGGGCCTTACAAAGTTTTAAAACGGTTTATTTACAACTATACGGATAATACACGGGATTCGTTTACAAAACATCGCAACAGAAAGTTTTAATGGAACTCTCTGTTTCGAATTCGTCAATCAAACTTCCAGCGTGCTTGAATTCTCGTTATTCTACAAAGCTAGTAATCGAATTCAGTTTCCTGTAGGTGTAGATCGCACATGGTTGCACTATCAATCAACATCGGATCGGGTCAAATTTCGGACGAGATCCGAAATTAGACTAGGACTGCAAGCTCTTTGATAGATTTAGGAATAGAATGTGATCCGAGATGTGACGATCCTTGAATGGTGTTACCTGGTATATAGTTGATATTTTTTTTAGATAGAAAAAATAATTGTCAATGATACATGACGTGCATACAAAATAGCCAAACAAGTGACATTAAATACCCAATACAATAAAAAAATAAGTTTAAAAACTAAAACCCGACTACGAATAAAAACGCAAAATAATTAAACCGCGGTCTTAAAAGTAGAAAACAAGAAAAATCGTCCAGTGAGTCGATAATTTGATAATTATTATAGAGGACAGCCGTAGTCGTATGCCACTGATACCTGATGCTCCTTCATGGCGTTCTCATTGATACAGAAATCAGCTGCTAGTTGTCATTATCAAGGTGGCATGCGACTACGACTTATAATACATACAAAATACAGTATCGCAGTGAAGATCTTTCGCAGTAACGTGCATCGCAGTTTTGTAGCATCGTGTTAGCATTCATCGATATTTTGTGCGTCGAGATTCCGTATTCTCCTGTGTCGTGGGTGCGTTTACAAACATTTAAACTTCACATACACAAATACACCCAGATCCGAAACAAATAATTGTAGGCCATACCAATATTTGTTCCGTGCGGGAATCGAACCCGCAACACTCAGCGCAAAAACTTGTCGTCACTTTTACGCCGTGGGCAAAATTTAGTTAATAATAAATGTACGTGCATGATACAGACTAAATTGGGAGAAGTAAGAGATCGATAGAAGATCTACTAATAGCAATAACACACGGAAAAACTTTGCCCACAAAAAATATGTAGGCGTCTTAAATTGTTGCACAAAAAAATATTATTAGGTATTTTACTAAAATTGTGTAAGAATAGATTTTATTCACTGCATACAACACAAAAGAATACAGTATCGCAGTTAGGATCTATCGCAATAACGCGTGCATCGAAGTCAAGTAGTAAGTATCACAGTGAAGATCTTTCGCATTATCGTGCATCGCAGTTTTGTAGCATCGTGTTATCATTCATCGATATTTGTGCATCGAGATTCCGTATTCTACTCCCCTCTCCAATACTTCATATTGTATCACAAAATATGAAATCGTTGAACGTATAACACAATATATATTTATATTATCTCTTTGTCCACACGAAGGACAGACCCACAAAAGTATACAAATTAATCCCTTTGTTAATCTCGAATAATTGCTTTCAAATCCTTGTATCTACGGACTGAATTTAAGAGGGTCATAATTCGACAACATTATTTATTTTCGGTGAAAATTACGGAAAATAAAGAGTGAACAACACAATTTTTCATACAAACTTTCATCCCCTATTTAACGCCCTTAAGGGTTGAATTTTGAAAAATCCTTCCATATTCTTAGACTACATTATAGAGGGAACCTCTGTGCAAAATTTCAACTTTCTAGGTCTAAGGGTTTTGGCTGGGCGTTGATGAGTTAACCAGTCAGGACTTTTCTTTTTATTTATTTAATACTCGTATAGAGTTAAGGAAATAACATCATTCATGAATATTTTTATCACGACTTTACAAGCACAACGCCAGCTACAAAATAAATAAGTCGGCCCAATAAGCTCAATTCGTGCCTCGGCGTAGTTAAACAACGCCTGCCTTTTTTAGAGCTGGTATTTTATTTCTATTTGTCAGACCTAATCGTTTTATGAAATTAGCTATTTGATCTGTGAGGTCGTTACAGTTTGGCACTCGGATCAATACCAAGTTTAATATTAGTAATAGACTAAAACTTAATTAGTTCAGAAACATCCATGAAAATATAAATAAAACAATCCATGATCAAATTCGGATTGTCATTTTATTTTATTCTTAGAAACAAACCATATTCTTCTTCAATTAATTTGGGTCTGGAGTGCCCATTAATTATCGTTTCTGTTTGAAACAAAACGAAAAATGGCAAGAATCTGTTTTAAGAATTAGAACAAAAATCACTTTATATTTTTGCGTTACTTTTTCAATTAAATTAAACCATTTCATTAGGCTTTCACATAAACAGAAAAGAGGGTCTTAATTACTGAGGCGAATTTATTTAGGAAGCAATTGGAAAAATGATCGAGGAATAAAATAATTATTAAAAATCATTCATTATGTGCTTATCATTAGTAGCAACATAATTATGTGGTCATATTAACCTACTAGTACCGAGGTGCCATTTTCGGGTCAGGTTGGGTCGATTTGGTCGGGATTAGCAGGTCTGATAGACCACCACAAATCATAAGATAATTTATTACATTTGAAAACTCTAATTTTTATAAAATTCTTGTTTTTATTTTCTTGGAATTTAGAAGAGCAATTATAAGAAAAAAAGCGTTTTAATAGTAAACAATAAAAAAAAAAGATGTGGTCAATTGAACCCGCGGGTAAAGTAGCGTGTGGGTCCAGTTGACCAAAGACTCAAAACAGAAGTACTGACGAGTAGTATGAGAGACAACTCGCGATCTTTCTAAAGTCATGATTTATAGTCTTTACTGACACAAATGGGCGATTAGTCGAGATATATGGGTGATTTCCAATTTTTGGTGTGTGATTTTCAATTTGAGTGGTAACATTAAATTTTAAACTGAAATACTCCAAAGTGTTTAGAGATAACCTGAGGCCTCTTGAAGGTACCATTGTGAGGATCGGCCGGAGGACACGGTGGAGCACACAGTGGAGGTGTGCCCCGCTTGGGCGGAGCCCCGCCGTGTTCTCGTAGCGGCGATCGGCGGCGGCGACCTCTCGCGCCCGGCCCTGGTGCAAGCCATGGTCCGGGGCGAGGAGGAATGGGACGCCGTCACCTCCTTCTGCGAAGCAGTGATGCTGGCGAAGGAGGTGACGGAACGCGAGAGGGAGAGAACCTCTCGTCCCAGCCGCCGCGGGAGGCGCTCCGGGCGTCGGGGGTCCCGCGATGACCTCCGGCCACCGTAGACGCGGGCCTGTGGACGGTGAGTGATGGGCTAACTCGCCGTCCGTCCGTCTCACGACGAAAACAGGCCGTGTCGATGGCGCGTTCGTGTTCCACGCGCGCCTCAAAGAGATGTCAGCAACATGGGAGGGGCCCGAAAAGGCCGACGCCTGTCGGGGCTGCGGGTAGTCCTCTGGTTATCGCGGCCTCGACATAGAGGGCGAAGAAGGAACATGGGTGGTTTTTAGTCAGTAGAAGTCTGACACTACCTTTCGCTCTGCCCAAGAGCGGGAGGGGTTATTCGATGATTTTACACCCACCAAAAAAAAAAAAAATAATAATAAAGGCCTCTTGAAGGTTATTTTAACTACGGCTACGAGTCTTATAGGTTAATGTCTATAGGAAGGTACTTATTTTTTACGAAAACTAAAGAAAATATTGGCCCAAAATTTCACTAAAAAAATCTAATTAGTCCGTCAGATAGATTTCCAAAAAATTATGGACACGTCTTTTTTCTTTTTTCACATAAACAAAAGATGAAGACGATACAGTGCTTCCAAAAGTCGTGTCAAGGCGTGTGACGTCACAAGGTAAGTACTTTTTTACTCACAAAGTGACGTCAAAAACCCCCACTCATGATCTTTGACATGTTTTTATTTTCGTCATTTTTCATTAATTCGATAAAACAAAAAACAAGTAAGACAAAAAAATCTGATTAGTCAAGTTAGTACTTTAATTAGTGATTGTAATATTAAAAGGTAAACTTTGAACAAAACTTTGATAAATATTGGATTATTTTTCAATAATCTAACAGTACACTTTGAACAAAACTTTGAAAAATATTGGAATATTTTTCAATAATCTAACAGTAAACTTTGAACAAAACTTTGAAAAATAATGGAATATTTTTCATTAATCTAACAGACGCACTAATTTGGTGAAATACCCTATTGAAAAAAATCCACCAAAATTGAAAATCACCCATACAGACACACGGAGGTATTTATGTATGTTTCTAGCTGAAAAGGTGTCTGCGACGCAAATAGAAACCCAAGAAAAATATCCTGAAAAATATACCACATAAATACACTCGAGAGCAATGAATCCGGGTCACTTAAAGAATGTTAAAAATCTCGGAAACTAAAAATGATAGGTTAATGCAATAAATTGTATTTAATAGACAATGTAATACTCCTTAAATGAAAGTAAAAAAAATATGAGTCACCATACATTTTATTAACACAAAATTACATAAAGAAAAAAACTGCTGATCTCTCCTTAAAACAAAAATAGGAAACATGAAATTTTTGAACTTTATTACGATTTTCTTGAATTTTAATACTTCGTATTGCCTCCTCGTGCTTCCATTACTGCGTTTACGCGGTTTGGCATGCTGTACACCAAGTGCCTTATACGATTTTGGGGAATATTCTCCCATTCCTCTGTGAGAGCAATTTTGAGCTCACGAAGCGTGATTGGGGGAGGGTTTCGTTGTTTTAAGCATCTGCCTAGCTCGTCCCAAGCATGCTCGATCGGGTTGATATCCGGGCTGCGCGCTGGCCACTCCATACGAGTAATGTTCATCTCTTGAAGGTAGTCATTCACAATCCTACCTGTATGAGGTCGGGCATTGTCATGCATAAATATAGCATCCTCACCTAAATTGACCATAAATGGACCAACGTGATCATTGAGGATTTCTTCCACATATCTTACGCTAGTTAAAGAGCCGTTTTCTATGATCACCAGCTCTGTGCGACTTTCAGAAGAAATTCCGGCCCACACAAGTACAGACCCACCACCGTAGGCTACTTTTTCTTCGATGCATGCTTGCTTGAATCTTTCCCCTGGTCTTCGATACACTCTGTGTCTTCCATCGTGCTTGTAGAGCATAAATTTTGTTTCGTCGGAGAACATAACTTTTGACCAATCTTCAATACTCCAATTTACGTGGCTCTGGGCATATCTTAGTCTTGAAATACGATGCCCACGCTCCAGGTTAGGGCCGTTTGCAGGTTTAAGGGGTTTTAAGTTAGATTCAGCAAGCCGACGTCTTACTGTCCATGCACTTGGGTTACTTCCTCCGAGGCGTCGAAACTGATTTGTGAGTTCAGTTCCTGTGAGAAAGCGATTTCGAAGCATGGTGTTCACCAAGTATCGGTCTTCTCGTGCTGTGGTACACCTGGTTCTGCCCGTTGCTGGTCTGCGTAGGTTAGAACCAGTTTCTTCGTAACGTCGGAGAACCCTTTGTACTGTTGACAGCGACACACCGACAGTCCTGGCTGTATCGCGCTGACTCCGGCCGGTTTCCAGCATTGTAAGTATTCTGGTGCATTCTTCAGGCGTAAGCGACATAATTTCAGCTTGAATAATGAATATAGAGCACTATCAACATGGTTTATGTACCCACATAAATGACAGATTACAAACAAAAGCAAAACCAAATGCTGTAATTTCGTAGTTCCATCTTCGAAAGTGGCCCTTTTTCAAATTTGATTTTTTTATGATATAACTTTACAATAACTAAGAAGTTTTAATACCTTCATTTAAGGAGTATTACATTGTCTATTAAATACAATTTATTGCATTAACCTAGCATTTTTAGTTTCCGAGATTTTTAGGATTCTTTATGTGACCCGGATTCATTGCTCTCGAGTGTAAATAACTTAACTAAACTTTAACCAAAGGCTTTGCATCCGTCAATATTGAAGTTTTCCACTAAAATCTAGGCGACGATAGACTGAGAAAAACATTGTGAATAACCCTCCTTTTGGGCTACGCCGCAGTCGGGTAAAAAGCCGTGGAACCACACGAAGTATAGGAGTACAGAAGGCTACCTACATAAGGTGTGTAAAACACCCATAACAAAGCTGTGCACGTGTGCTTGCGTTAATTTTCGTACTTGACCATACCTGCGAACCTCAAACAGTATGTTTCTTTAAACGAGGGACATGTTGAAACCCGCCATAATCCGTCGACCTGCTGACGGAAACGCTTTCGGGCATTTGAACATTGGTATTTTGTGTTTCGATATAACGACTATCGGCATTTAAATCTTTCGGTATTTTGAATTTCGGTGTTTTGGACGTCGGTATTTCAATCATAGGTTTTATGAACTTTCGGGATTTTGATACTTATGAAATACCCCCTCACATTCTTCAACTGAAGGAGGCCAAATTTAAATCTTGTATAAAACGCACACTATGTAGGCAAGCATACTATAAAGTTAGGGGATTACATTGATGATAAAAATGTTTGGCTCAATGCTGGTCCTGCTCCACAACCATAGGGACAAATAAATTGATTATCATGTGAAGTTATTGTGGAAGCTGCAGAAGATTGTTAAAATATTTTTAAATATCTTAATATTATATAATTGCATAGCACATGTGTGAGTACTATGTACTATAAAGCCACTTTTTACATTTAGTTATTATAATATATATATTTTTTAGTGACTTTGCCCTAGTTGCTGAGAGAATGTCATGCTCACTCAAATGTCTCGCTGATGGTGGCGCGTGTGTCGGATCATTTAGCTCCCTTCAAAATGGTTGAGCTGAATGGTGCTGATCTATGCGTCATGTTCGTGAACGGGCGCTGTCAGTAGAGACTGGTCATCTCTTAGTTGCCATAGTATTTTTTTTTAATTTGTTTATTGTATCGGTTACTGGACTCTCTTAACTTGCACGTATTCGTTCTCACATATGTGTAAGATCTCAGCATTTAGGCTAGCTAAAGTAAACTCCCTCACATTGTTCAACTGAATGAGACGCAATTAAAATCTTGTATAAAACGCACACTGTGTAGGCAAGCATATTATAAGTTAGGGGATTAAATTGATGATAAAAATGCTTTGCTCAATGCTGGGCCTGCTCCACAACCATTGATTACGTATCATGAGAAGTTATTGTAGAGGCTGCAGAAGATTGTAAAAATATCTTTGCATTGTATAGATTCAATATCTTAATATTATATAATTGCATGGCACATGTGTGAGTACTATGTACTATAAAGCCACTTTTTACATTTAGTTATTTTTTAGTGACGTTGCCCTGGTGTCTGAGAGTATGTCATGCTCACTTAAATGTCTCGCTGATGGTGGCGCATGTGTCGGATCATTAAATTCCCTTCAAAATGGTTGAGTTGAATGGTGCTGATCCAGGCGTCATGTTCGTGAACGGGCGCTGTCAGTGGAGACTAGTCATCTCTTAGTTGCCATGGTTTATTTATTAATTTTTATTTATTATATGTTTTTACTCCGGACGCTCTTATCTTGCACGTCTTGCTACATAGTTCTCACATAATATACCATCTCAACATGAATGATGTAATGTACCAAGATTTTGTCATAATATTCTGATTGAAAAGAGTGTCCATGGAGTTTCTTGCCCTTTCTTCTTCATAGAGATCTACGCTAGGGAATGGGCAACTACAGTACTTTCACAAGTGATTATGCCTTGTGTCTGTGACTGTAGCTTTAGAGTGCAATGCGTCGTTTCGGGGGTTACTGCGTCGAGTTGCGCGGCGCCGGATGTTTGCGGCGGCGAGTGCTGCGGGTGCGGGGGCGTGCGGCGGTGCGTGCCGTGGCGGAGGGTGCGAAGGGCTCCGGGTTGCGGGGCGGCGGTTGCGCGTTGCGGCGTGCATTCGTTGTTCCGTGATTCGGGGTCTCGTGCATTCGTTGTAGCGGTGTGCGTCGCTGCGTGCTTTCGTGCTCGCGGTGCTCGTTGCTGCTGGCATTCGGCGGCGTGTGATTCGGCGTGGTGGCTTTCGGAATGACGTATTGCACTCGTAGATTTGTTTTTATGAATTGTTCTTCTGACATTCAAAAGTGCCTATAAAGGTTTAATTAAAATAAATGCTTTGAGTTTGAGTTTGAGTTTGAGTTATGAAGTAAGATCTGGAGAGCGTGCGGGTGATGACACAATTACGTCACAAATTAAGGTTACACTTTTTTTCATATTTCACAATTTTTACAACACTGAACTTCTATAACCACCTATTTTGTGGCTAAACTTGAAATTTTACACCACGAGCCGCAAAGAAATTACTTTATACTACACCTGCTTGGAAAGTACCTTGATACTTTATCAAATTTACGGTAGAAAGTACGTCATTGCATATCGAACAAATATGCGGGGAGAAAACGCATCTGAGCGGGAGAGAAAAGTGTATGAAAATCCATTTCTTACGTGGTTTTTTTTTTTTAATTTTGGGTAAGACTATGCGCCGGTAACCTAAATATCAAAAGCCAAAAAGTATTTACAGTGAGTTTTTATCTCCAAGTTCGCAAAATGGCACTGGCCACTAGCTGTGTGTTGGATGGGGTCGGTCTGGCAGTGCGACCCTGCGGCGTAAACAATTTGAAAAAAGAACATGTAAAAATTGCAGACGCCATTGGCGCCATTTTCAATTTGTGTGTTGTTTGAGGATTCAGTTTTCGTAGAAAGTAAAATAAAACTATCAAAATGATAAGTAGTGATAGTGATGATGAAGATTTTTCAACTCCGCCGCAGTTGAAGGAAACAGCAAAAATGCTGATTGATAACCTTTTACCACAGAAATCAATTAAAAAATATAATAAAACTTATAACGATTTTTTGCAATGGAAAAGTGAAAAAAATGCGGCATCTTTTTCTGAAACAGTTTTGCTAGCTTATTTCAGTGAAAAAGCGCAAAAATACAAACCAAGTACGTTATGGTCTATGTACTCAATGTTGAAAAGTACTATATTGACAAGAAACGACATAAATATTCAAGAATACAAAAAACTTACAGCATTTCTGAAAAGAAAGTCGGAGGGATTCCGTAGTAAGAAATCAAAAGTGCTTACTACAAAGGATGTTTATTCCTTTTTGCAGAATGCTCCAGATGACAAATATTTGTTGATGAAGGTAAGTTTATGAACAAAATGCACTGGTTTATGATTTATTACGTACCTATTTATGAGTAGAAATCTAATAGGTTTTCATGTTTGATATTTTTGTTTACAGGTTATTTTGATTTTAGGAGTAAATGGGGCCTGTCGTTCGCAAGAACTTGTGGATATGACAACAGACGATATCGAAATCCTCGAAAATGGAATAATTGTCAATATTCCTAACACAAAAACCAAAATTCAGCGATCATTTGTTATATCAGGCTTATTTTATGAGATAGTGAAGAAATATAACGAAATTCGCCCCAGTGACCCCAAAACCAATCGGGTTTTACTACAATATAAAAACAAAAAATGTACGAAACAAGTAATTGGGAAAAACAAAATAAGTACTGTGCCAAGAGAAATAGCTTCCTACCTTAATTTACTCAACCCACTAGAATACACTGGCCACTGCTTTCGCAGAACTTCAGCGACTATTCTTGCCGATACTGGTGCTGATTTAACCACAATAAAACGCCACGGTGGTTGGAAATCGTCCGCTGTTGCAGAAGGTTACATAGAGAATTCCGTAGGAAACAAAACACGAATAAATAACCAAATATCGGGATCGATTAATGTGCATCAAGACTCATCTCCTCAACCATCAACGAGCGCGGCGATGCCAAATGCTCCTCAGCAGCCAGTTGCCCCTTTGGCACCACAGCCTTCTACGAGCGCAGTGCCAACAGCACAGCCAGTTATTCCTCCTACATTGTCGCAAACATCTCAAACAATCATTAATGGAAAAAGTGTTACATTAAGCTTCACTAACTGCAACAATTTCAATATAAATTTCAATTAGTAAAGATTTAGTTTTTTATTTTCCTCGTAGGTGTAGTATAAAGCACTATGTATCACTCGAGAGAAAGCGCGATTCCCGATCTCGGGTGTTTTAAAGCCCTCCCCTACGGCTCGGGCTTCAAACGACACCCTCGACGGTAATCGGTCACTTTCTCCTCTCGGTGAACAATGTACTATTGTTTACATTTTCGAGGTAACAAAATAAGATTTTGCTTGGAATTTCTTTTGTAAAGAGTGGCGTTAACGTGAGAATAATGGCCCTTTCTTTTAGCTCGTGCACGGTAAGTAATATTTTAGAAGGCATGACGATGCACTTCTGTTGTAATTGCTGTTTCGTGAGTTGTGAGTTAAGGTATTATAGGGTAGGGTTTGGGTATAGGGGTAATGGGTAATTGATGAAATCTATTGGGTCATTGATTGATTAGTACAGACCTACGACTGCTGAGTATGTGACCCTTTTTTTGGATGGTGAGAAATTGTCAAATGACTTCTCACGTTCTGGGTGGAGCGGAAGGTAGTGTCAGGTTTCTACTGACTAAAAACTACCCATGTTCCTTCTTAGCCCTTTGTGTCCCGGGCCGCAGTATCTCTTTCGAACAACCCGTAGCCCAACATCTCGCAGTCCGAGTTGTAACGTTACATTTTCCTGGTAGGAGCCAGAAAACTGTAAGGTCACCTACCTAACTTTCAGTCTGGAGGGGAGCACTATTAAAATAGTCAAGGGGACAAGTTATAAGAATTTATTATTTAGAACTAACCTAACATATAGGGCCCACCTACACGGAGCTAGAAGTTAAACCCTCACTAGTCCAGAGAAGCTGGTGAACAAAAATGAAGATACGATACGATGAAATGGAGAAAAGCGGCCCTCTCGGCTGTAGTAGTGGCCGAGGGACGTCAGGCTTCCGTCTTACTTCGATAGGACTGGTCGAGGTATAATTAGACTTCGTCTTCCATCCCTCAGGCTATAGTAGTGGGTCGAGGGACGTCAGGCTTCATCATCGCAGCAGAGGAGGCGGCGCCGTCAATGTTCCTCTCGGAGGGCTGGAATACGAATGCTGAAATTTTCAGGTTAGCAAACTCCAACAATGAAAGTAAAAACTCGCCCTCAAAAACTGGCTCGCCCCTAGAACTGGCGAAATGTAGGTGCACTAATAGAGATGTTTACTGACCTAAAACAATATGATTATAATTAGTTCGTCTGTTAGATTACCGAAAAATATTAGATACGTATTTTTTGTTTTAACAAATCAATAAAAATTGACGAAGATAAAACGCGTCAAAGATTTGAGTGGGGTTTGTGCGTCACTAACCGCAAAAAAATGCCATACTAACGTCTTAGAATATGACATCACACGCACAAACCCCACTCAAATCTTTCAGCACTGTATCGTCTGCATTGTTTGTTTACCTGAAAAAAGAAAAAATACGTGTCCAATATTTTTTGGAAATCTATCTGACGAACTATTACATTTTTTTAGTTAACTACCCTATTGGCACACATCTCCCAAACCCTTCCGCAATCACAGGTGTGATTTTATGTTATTATTGAACCAAGAAACTTAAATGTATGATAAAGTAAGAGAGCTCTTAAAGGCCTGGAAATCCCAGGCTTACCTAACCGTGAAAAGTAATTTCAATTCAGTTTAGTAGCCCTTAAATCTGAATAAAGGTCTGAACACGTCTCCTGTGTAATCTTGACTTGAAGCTTATAATTTATATTCTTTGGCCAAAGTATTAGGTCCTTGTTTATTTTGCTTCACAACCTTGTTTTATTTTCGCACTTCGGTATAATACATACAGGGTGTAAATTAACCCGCCACACATACGTCAACCAAGCGTTCTGTACATCAAACTAAGTACCCCTACGCAATTTTTTTTGCTGCTTATCGACTTTTTTTATTGGGGTCAAAATCTCATTTTACGGTAAAACTCAATGTAGCACTCTTAAAACATTGTGCTAGTGGATGCTTTGAATAGTAAAAGGGTCATGGAGGTAATTTAAGTAAAGTTATTACCTGAAAAACTAGTATTTACAAAAACAGCTGTATAAAATTTGGAACTTTGACCCCCAATATCTCCGTAACTAGGAGGTTCCCAGGTATGGTCTAGAACAAAAATGATCGCAGTGGTGGGAAGAACAACTGCCTTTCGTTTGCGTTAAGGGTAGTTTTACACCCGCTAAAGGGTAATAATTTTACCCTAATTTTGGAAAAGTCTTTGTTTACGTTTCAGCTTTGGGTATATTGTTTCCTCACAATGCTTTCATCATTCCTTCTTCGGCGGCATACATGCCCCATAACCAGTTATAGAAAAAAAAGAAGAAAAGAATTAATTCGGGATAAGGGTGAGGAATGACCCCGTCGGGGCTGCGGGTTGTTGTAAGAGATACCGCGGCCTCAATATAAAGGGCTAACAAGTTTTAGTCACTAGAAGTCTGACACTCACTGTCGCTCTGCCCAAGAGCGGGAGGGGTTATTTGATGATTCCCCCGCCCCCCCAAAAGAAGGGTAACTATACTGTACTGAATACTAACCGGGACTAGTAGACTTTTAATTAACAAAACATTTTCTAGAGCAACGTTTAAATAACGAATGAATTCAAAGCTTCGTATTTACGCTACCATTTTGCATTTCGTAACTCGAAACGGATTTAACCGTAGCGTGCTAAATGAAAAAGGACACACTGCAGAATAAAGCTAGATGTAAAATGGATCTAAATTACTTTTCCCAGAGGAATTCAAATAAACGAGAGACGCTCCGCAGCCCCAATGTGGTTAGATTTTGTTGCAGAAGTCAGAGAACCACAGAGCGAAGTCCTTTAAACTTCAAGCTGTAAACCGGAAACCCAAAGTGAATTGTCCTCAAGGGAAACACATTTTGTAGAGGAAAACTGGTTTTCTGTGAATAGACAGCCAACAGCTGTGAAGCGTAGTTTTTACCTGGATTTTCTCTAACTTTTAACACGAATCTTGTCAGTACCTAAAGTAAAAAAAATATCTGGTAGCGTTAGGATTTTTCAGACCATACAAAATCTAAGCTAATATTATAAATCGGTATTTGTATGCTTGTATGTAGAGGTTAATCTCGAGCACCAATGAAATCTAAAAAAATCAGATTCCAAAAAAACCTTGCTATCTTTTTATTTTTTTTTTATTTACTCGGGAAATTATACAAATAACATGGGCTACAAATTATATTTATAGCCGAGGAACCACAATTTTTGCGGACAATGTTGGGGGCGAAATGCTAGTGTTGAATAAGAAAACATTCCTAAATTATTTAAAATCGATTGATATGTTTGCCAAACGAGTAGGTATTTTTGCGCGTTTCGTTTGTGTGTGTGTGTTTAATATAAATACATTATGAAAGATTTTAATACAATAAATCTCCGATTGCAAAAATATACAAGAACGAATTCAATACAACGAACTGCTCATTTTATCGTATTCAATATACATCTTTGTGACGTAAAATGTTTGAGATACTCCATACGAACTTTCTGATCTGTCAGTTACAGAGTGAAACTCCATTAGGAAACATATTTACCCGTTTATTTAGGGAGAAAATATATATTCTCATATCATCAAAACATAATATTAAGGAAGCATCCCCTAAAATATATTTACAGGGTGAAAGGGACAAAGGGAAAAAAAGATCTGGTTGCACTCAGGGAGTGCCAGCATGGGCTGCGGGATGTTGTAGGGCTGCGGGATGTTGTAAGAGATACCGCGGCCTGTCATAAAGGGCTAAGAAGGAACATGGATGAAAAAAAGGGGGTACTGGGGTTGGGGTCCCCTCGGGGCTGCGGGTCACGTCGGGGAACGTCGGGGCTGCAAGTTGTTCACAAGAGATACCGTGGCCGCGACATAAAGGGCTAAGAAGGAACATGGCCGGTTGGCTTTTAGTTAGTAGAAGTTTGACATTCCCTTTCGCTCTGCCCAAGAGCGGGTTATTTTGATAAGTTCCTACCCACAAAAAAAGGGGGTTGTGGTTCTACAAGTTGTTTGAAAAAGAAACCGCGGCCCCGGACACAAAGGGCTAAGAAGAAACATGGGTAGTTTTTACCCGACTACGGCGAAGCCAAAGGAAGGGTAATGATTTTGGCAGTCTATATGTATATATGTATGTATGTTCCACCATAGCGCCTAGACTACTGAACGTATTTTAATAAATGAGGTAGGTATCAATAGATTCGTAAGAATAGCTCGGGTGACATAGGCTATATAAATTTTAACGATTCTTTTATTACGGAATTTAAATGACAAAAGACTTTTCTTGTTTAATACTTTTAAGACCGCGGTTGTATTAGTCTGCGTTTTTATTCGTAGTCGGGTTTTCGTTTTTAAACTTATTATTTAGTCAATAGAAATCTGAAATTCCTCCGGTCCGGAGTCATTGGATGATTTCCGAACTTCCAACAAAGGGGAAACGGCTTGCTAAATACGTGGTAAACGTTTTGTGCGTCGGTGTCCCTTTCAACCATGAGATGAGTACTCCCACGTTTCACCAGCAGGGCTATTGCGTATCTTTTAAATGACAGTGGCTATCATAATAGTGTACATCAAATAATGTCAAATGGTTCCATTTTGTACTAAACCATAACCAATTTGACAGTTAATCCATGGACAATATGATAGCCACTGTCATTTAAAAGATGCGCAATAGCCCTGCAGGTAAGCTTAAGTCCCACTGTCCCATTAACTTTACCCAGTCTGGTATGCGAACCTTGAACTTAATTAGTAGAGCTTGCGAGTAACGAGGCAGATTCAGTAACTTTCCAGTTTTTTTTTTAATTATTTTATTTATCTCTAATCCAAAAAAGTAAGTAACTTATAAGATAAGCCCCACAAAACAGTTTCAATGGTTTGACTGTGGGGTCGACGAGTCTCTAGACATACTTTAATGTACTTAGAACTAAATATTATTTAAACTTCTACTTATTTAAAACTTAAAACATTGTGTAATATAATTTTAGTTTACGACTAAATCAAATTGTGTTTGTTTCACTCCTTATGCCTGCTGGCCGTGTCCTATGTAGGCAGTACCTTATGGTTCTTACATTTCGAGTTTCCCGTACTTGTTGTGTTGAATATTTGAAACTATAATCAACACGAGGGCTCCTTTGCATATTCATATCATACATTACTTCCTTCCTCGACTCATGAGAGTGTGACGTAAACAATACAATAATATGACGTTCAATAGTAATTGGAACCCTAATTTGACTTTGTCCACAAAAGCTGTGATAGTTCGGCTAATATGCAAATAAATAATATAATTTACGGCACCCTCGATTCGTGAAATATTTTTTATTCGATGGCATGGTTGGTGCAGTGCGGTTCGATCCCCGCACGGAACAAATATTTGTATGACCTACAGATAGTTGTTTCGGGTCTGGTTATATGTGTATGTGAGTTTATATGTTTGTGAACGCACCCACGATACAGGAGATATTCCTAGAGAGGGGCAACGTTTCTAAAAAAAAAATACTCTAATTTGACTTTGTCCACAACAACTGTGATAGGTTGGCTAATTTAAATATGCATAAGATTAATATAATTTACAGTCTAGCACCCGCGAATAATGTAGCATACTGGGGGCCAATTCTCGATTTTAGAGATGGTGTCGAACTCGACAAAAATTTCTAATGACGTCATTTTTTCGACAAATTTTAAAAGTTGCTATTCTGGGGATGTCGAATTCAACATTTGTCGAAAGCTAACGTTAGAGTTCATGTCGAGTGCTTCTGAGCAGTAGAGATGTCATGTCGATTGTAGAGATACGTCATTTCTGAGTGAATTCGTTGAGTTTTGGATTGTACACTGTGTTTTCTTTTCTTTAATTTTTAAATAAAATACGGCTTGGCATCTCATACCTACTGGAAATTTGATTTATACTCTTTGATTTGTGCCCTTGCCTTGTTTGATTTTTCCCCTCCATGTTAAAATAAAACTTTTAAAATGTAAAACAGCACCCAATAATGATGTAAACACAGCATGACAGCACATGTAAACATAACAAAAGTTTTGAAGGAACCGCAAAAAGGCGCAAATTCTGACACTGACAGACAGTCAACTGTCAATTTGTTTTCACGAAGAGCATACGAAAATCTTGAAACACACTAAACGTTTCGTTTTATACTTAAATAAGTAGGTTTAGTCAGCGTTTTAAAACAAAATCATTCATTAACTCATAGCTACCTAAAACAGAACGTGCGATTCTTCATAATGGTAACATTATCTTCACTCGACTCGACATTTTCGTGACATTTATTTCTATTTTGACTGAGAATACGGAATTCTGCTCGATTCGACATTTTTTGGTAGAGATAGAGATATTTTTAATAGACATAGAGATAGACTTACGATCTCGAACTCGAGATAAATGGCGAAAATCGAGAATTGGCCCCCTGTACGTGAAATATTTTTTTGAATTGTATCATTGGTTTCGGAGATTGCATACAAACTTGCAAACAAAATTTACCTCTTTATAATACAATATTTAAATAGAAAATAGTTCAGTACTTTCAGATACTGTATTTACTCGTGCTTTAGAAGCTGATTTATATTACGAACTCCTTGAATACAAAATAGTATTCATTGACTGTAATTATTATTGCAGACAGTCAGAAATGTAAATTTCTACTTTTTATTAAAATTCTTTTGAAGTAACTATCTGATAAATTAGTTTTCAGTTTAATACCTGGACTTTTAGAAGTTTGAAAATAAATCATAATTTCTGTTTTGAAGATGAACCTTAAGTACAATAAAAAGTATGCTTTTCACAATAAATTAGATTTACTAGGCACTTCGTTTGTTTTGCTTTTAATAGTTTGGCTGTAAAGTGCGTAAGCTAGCATAGAGTGCGTAAGTTAAAATTTGATTTTATAAATTTTTCATTTCTTTCATTACAAAGAATCTATTGACATGTAGCTTATTCGTACCCAGTCCCGGGTTTAAAATGTCACCATCTCATTTGTTGAGTAGTATTACTAGTAGACAATAGA
The DNA here is from genome assembly GCA_932274075.1 of Diarsia rubi. NCBI lineage: Eukaryota > Metazoa > Arthropoda > Insecta > Lepidoptera > Noctuidae > Diarsia > Diarsia rubi. The sequence goes on from OW026433.1 coordinate 8,593,784, forward strand.
CATTGAATACTACTGTGGTATATTTTTGTAATCTACTGAACCAGTTCTAGACGATGATTATATTTTCCATCGAAATTTCGATAAAAAAAAAACTTTTTTTTATTTCTAAACCATGACAACCCTATTATGTTTTTTGTCCTAGCCTATGTCACCCGGGATAATGCAAGGAGTCTAACGATACCACATACATCAAAATCGGTTCAGGCGTTTTGATGTTATGGTGAAATAAAGCTCACAAACATACATACATACATAAACGCTAAAAACATAACACTCTTTTTCGCAGTCGAGTAATGAATAAAAATAGACGAAGATAAATCGCGTCAAAGATCATGAGTGGCGGCTTTTGACGTCACTACGTGGTAAAAAATGTAGTGCGATGTGCCGTCACACGAGTTTTCGAAGCACTGTATCGTCTTCATTTTTGGTTTACGTGCGATAAGAAGACATACGTGTCCAATATTTTTTGAAAATCTATATATCTGACGGACTAATTAGATTATTTTTGTCAGACACCCTATTGTGCGATTTTACATCGCGTTGTGAAAACCGCTCTATTGTGAATGCACTCTTACACGTAGTTACGTCCTCCAGTTAGACTTCTTTATATTTATCTTCCCTCACGTACCCAGCACGTCTTTGTTAAATGCGCTTTCCGACAGACCATCTTACATATAATCCATACAACCACACTCTTATACCAACGGCTTAAGGTTTGAATTTGCTTGTGAGTCAGGTGTAGGGTATTGGTAAAACTGTGAATGCATCCACGGAGCTATTCAGTACACAGATGCTGTATAAATTATATCATCAGACCTGAGATGGAAGGTATTTGTTTGTTCTTCAGATATTCTTCTTGTTTCTTCCTTGAAAATGGGAGAGTCAACTTGGATTTGATTTTGTTTAGAGTTAACTGCCGCACTACGTGTCGCGGGTTCATCCCCGCTCGTAACAAATATTTGTATGGCCTACAGATAGTTGTTTCGGGTCTGGGCATTTGTGTATGTGAGGGTAAATGTCTGTGAACACACCCACGATACAGGAGAAATTCCTAGTGTGGGGCAACCTTTTTTTTATATCAAAACAAAAACAAAAAAAACAAATATCAAAATAACAGCTTTCAAATGACAATACTAAGGTAACACTTAACAGTAATAATTTCATAAAAGCTCGTTTGGTTTACTACAGGATTTTTTTTTTTTTTTACTAGCCTGCTCTGTCCGACTCCAGGGCAAAGGCCTCCCTCCACTCTTTCCACTTCTCTTGATCCCGCGCGTCCTCCTTCCAGTTTTGACGGAACCGATCCAGTTCATCCCGCCATCTTCTTCGTGGCCTGCCACGACCCCGTCTCACTGTGTCAGGGCACCAGTTTCCTGCTATTTTGGCCTACAGATTGTCCGGCATGCGGCAGACATGTCCTGCCCAGTCCCATTTGAGTTGAGCAGCCTTTTGGGCCACGTCAGCTATTTTTGTTTTGGAACGCAGCATTGTGTTTCGAACACTATCCGTTAATTTAACACCTAGTATACTGCGCTCCATTGCTCGTTGGCAAACCGTTGCTTGGTAAACAGGAACATATGCATCAATATTGAAAATAGTGTGCGTTTATATTTTATTAGTAGTTTTTCATTCGACATTGCAGTACTTACAGTGCTATAAAGAAAATAAAGAAAGAAAAAGTATTAATTGATTTCACACAGGACATAAAATAAACAAAAAAATAAAAAAAAGTAAACATATGAGAACACACACACCACTTTTGTTTACGTGTGGAAATTCTCATGACTGAGGGCACCCTCCGGTGTGGGGCGGGGGGAGGGGTCGGTCTGACTCCAAATGACTGAAATCACACGGTGTTCTTCCTTGTCACTTAGGACTGTGGTCTCAGTATCAAGATCGCTATCGGTCGGTATCGGTCGATAGCGTAATCGGTAAATCAAGGCTTTTGGCGCATTTGGTCATTACTTAAAGAGGGTGCTGGCAATCAACGTGTTAAAATTGCACGCGTTAATAAGTAGCTTTTATTACTCTGCAATTACATAACGCTTACTTTTGAGTCTGTTATCTGTGAGTTATTCTTTTCAGAATTTACACCACGCTTACCCCTAAATAATTGAAATCCATCTTCATTCAACGTTCATCATCAAAAAAAAAGTTGTTAAAAAACTAAGAAACCCGACTGATAAAACTGAAAAGTTAAAAACAAGCACATTTTAAATTAAACAAAACTTGGAAGCAATTCAGTTTTTTAACAACTTTTTTTTTGTCAATAACATTCTTAATTATTTAAGTATATGGAAGTTTTTTACGTAATCGCTAATCGGAAATCGCGTAGCTACTATCCCTTTGGCGGGTGGATGAATTGTCAGTGGCGGAAATCCAACTCTTGATGTGTTATCAAGTCCAAACAAAGATTTCATGAACATACAGGTACATTGTGTTAACGCAAAAACTCCCATTTGATAAGATTAGAAACATGTTATGTTAAAAAAGTATCCTTTGTGAGGTCTAACAAGGCCCGCCACAATAGCTATGTCGGCTGTAATAAAAGTGAGGTTACAATATCTGACAACAATGCCTCGGGACACTCAGAATGAGAAGTACGAAGGCCTCCTATTTGTGTTTCTGAAGAGGATTAAAATAGATATGAAAGGCTGGAGGTAGGGTTGTATGTAGGTAGATGAATGAAATGGTTGTTGTGTTATGTGTATAGTTTCCAGATCTATAAATACGATTTCCGCAGATAATTTTGGACTGTTCAATTGTTCATTCCGCAGGACTAACTTTATTGTACTATTTTTCCCAACTTTATTTATAGAACATCTGGCTTGCTTATAATATAAGTTATAAAATCTACTAACATTGAAATGTTAAAAACCTAGTGACAAAAAATGGCGGCATTTTAGTTACATAATGGAATACAATTAATTTATTTTCAGGTAAAAAAGACCCCTAGATAAATTACCTCTTACTAAATATACATACGAATAACAAAACATTTATGGTAGAGTAACTTAAAACTAAACTTCATAATATATGTTAGTATCACTTCACTTGCCGATACTTTATGTGTGTTTATGTTCTGCTTAGCCTTTTTCAACAGGAATACAGGGAAAAGTAGCCTATGTTACTCAGGGTGAATGATGTAGCTTTCTAATGTTAAAAGAATTTTTGAAATCGGCGCAGTAGTTTTTGAGTTTATTCAGTACATAACATACAAATATTTCCTCTTTATAATATAAGTGTAGATAGATGGAGCTTCTACCTATCTTCAACCCGGTTAGTACCAGGGTGGCACCTTTTTTCTTTTTTGTTTGGCGGGTGGAAAATCATCAAATAGCCCCACCGCTCTTGTGCAGAGCGAAAGGGAGTGTCAGACCTCTACTGACTCAAAACCACCCATGTTCCTTCTAAGCCCTATACAGGGTGTAAATTAACCCTTCAAACATACGTCAACCAAACATTGTGCTAGTGGATGCTTTGAATAGTAAAATGTCAAGGTCATGGAGGTAATTTAAGTAGGTAAAGTTATAACCTGAAAAACTAGTATTTACACAAACAGCTGTGCAAAATTTGGAACTTTAACCTTCAATATCTCCGTAACTAGGGGTTTCCCAGGTATGATCAAGAACAAAAAAAGTGGTGGGGAGAACAAGTGCACTTCGTTTGCGCTATGGGTACTTTTACATCCTTTGTGTCGAGGCCGCGGTAACTTGTGAACTATCCGCAGCCCCAACGGGATGGGGTGGTACCCTTAGGTAAGACCAGTTGTGAGACTTTTGGGCCAGAGCCTCTAACGACTGCCAAAGATCTACAAAAAGCAGCCGGGACCAACGTCTAACGTGCTTTCCGAGGCACGACTCGGACGGTTACTCATCCCCGGACCAACCCACGCAAGCACGGTCTAACCTAAAGCTAGACCAGAGCGGCTGCTTTTTTTTATAAAGGTTGCCCCACACTAAGAATTTCTCCTGTATCTAGGGTGCGTTCACAAACATTTAAACTCACATACAAAAATACCGAGACCCGAAACAACTATCTGTAGGACATACAATTTTTTTTTCCGTGCGGGATCGAAGAGCAGTCAACTGCTTGAGCCACTGCACCAACCACGCCGTCAATGTTATTATTTCGCCACGAGTTTTAAAAAAACATGACTGGCGAAATTAATGAGTAATAATAATATTTAAGGTACACCACTGCCTAACCTTCAAAGGTTACAAATGCGGTGCCTTTTTTTGTGGGGTGAGAAAACATTTTTAATAACCTCTCCCACTCTTGGGCAGAGCGAAAGAGAGTGTCAGACTTCTACTGAAGTGTGACACTCTCATTGTGCCGAGGCTGCGATATCTCTTTTGAACAAACCGCAGCCCCGACGGCACAAGTGCGGTACCTCCAGTACCATTTTTATTTTTGGCTGTAAGTAATTTACCCGTAGGCGACCTACGGGTATGACACACAATGTTTTGTTACAAAGATTTTAATATACAAAAATATATATATATACGAGAGTGCCGTAGGCGTGTATTCATGTATATTGGAGAGTACCGAGTAATTGGATTCCGTGCCGACATTATCTTTATCAAAAATAATGTGTCCATAACCATTATGTAGGTTTCGTTAATATGAAAATATCATGTTATTAAAAAAATTAAATTATCGTATTGTTTTTGTAATATTATGTTTTTTTTGTTTCTTTTATCCTCTTAAATTTTTTGTGTCTTTTTTTAATTTTTATATTATGTAGCTCTCACACTGTGTTTTTAATTTTTGTTTAGCTCTAACTCTGTTCATAATTACATGTAAGTTTAACGTGTCTTCAATTTTAGTTTTAAGTTTGTATGTGGAAACTTGTGCCAATTACAAGTTTCCACAAGTTTTCTTCGACTACCGAAATGTTCTAGCTATAAGTTTTCTTAAAATGAATTAGATTTTTTTAGTTAACTACCCTATTAATCACTCAATACATAGCCTCTCAATCGACAATATGATTCTATTCTAATATAAATAAATAAATATTGTCGATTCAGTGGCTGTGCATTGACTGATAATAATAATCAAACTTTATAACGAGAACATTTATCAACATTACTATGCTCCGTAATAAAAGACAAAAAGAGGTATATGGTTTTGTATTTAACAAATCCACCAGCAGGGCTATTGCGTATCTTTTAAATGTCAGTGGCTATCATATTGTCCATGGATTAACTGTCAAATTGGTTATGGTTTAGTACAAAATGAAACCATTTGACAGTTAATTGATGGACACTATATGTAATCCACTGTCATTTAAAAGATACGCAATAGCCCAGCTGAACATTCTCATCATAAATTCTGAAAATATTAAAAATATTATTTGTGACTCGAACATATTTCATTTTATATCGATGCATATTTATGTAGCGGTAACTCTGCATGTTTGTGCCTCTACTCTATTTTTGTTATCACGAGAAATTATTGGTAAATGAATTGTCCCAAAAAGGTAAAGTTCGAAAGATTCAAGTATCATCTATTTGTTTCATAAAGGTGTGAGTTTTATTCTTCATCAAAATTTTAATGCATACCCGTCCGTTACTTTTATGTACCTGACAAAGATTTATGTCAGAAAGAAACGGTATTTAGTACCGAGATTGAAGACACCGTTTTGTCTTAGTCAGTGTTGTGATACTGGCACATTAATCTATTCTTGAGCTCTGTGTTTATTCACTTGAGTAATATACAAACTGATATTCCATGCTTTCAAGCTATCAATATTGGATTATTATAAAAATTAAGTAAATAATTCGGCAAATATTTTGTAAGTAACAACTATTGGTTACATGTGATTAGTGTTTATACCGATGCGGTGGTCGATGCTAGTCTGTACTATTAATCTACATCTATAAATAAAAAATAAAAAATATAAAATTTAAAATAAAAATCATTTAATTCAGACAAAAAAGTCCATAGGCAAGGCAAAGTTTTTTAGTAACAAAAATTTTTGCTTATAACTAATGTTAGTAATTAAAACTAAACAAAAAGGAAATAGGCACACCGTCTACTCCTGCACAAAAGGCTCACTGGTTCTATACTTCTATACTATTTATTACTAATATATCATATTATAAAAAGGAAAGATTTGTATTTTTGTATGTAACGAATAAACTTAAAAACTATTGGACCGATTTCAACACCGTTGGAAAGCTACACTATCCCTGGGTGACATTGGCTATTTTTTATCCCTGTATGTATTCACGGAAACTAGGCGGGTGAAACCGTGTGATGTCCGCTAGTCATCTAGAAAATAAAGAATATTGTTTGTATTGCAGAATGGGAACTTCAAAAAGTACCTATATTAATTTATTGTCGAATTGTCGGCGCCACTCTGTATATGACTATAAAACTTACATTTATAATAAGGGAATCTGCACATCAGATTTTATGGGAGTGTAGTCTTTGGCAGAATGAACGTAATATTATGTTAAATAGTCTACAGGTCACATCCGGAGTTATTTACTATACCATAAAAAAAATAAGGGAAGCTTTTGATTTTTCAATTCGTTAAAGCCCTCCCAAACAGGGCTGTTTTGTCAGTTTATAATAATAGTGTTAAAATGGATGTGAAAATTATTCCGACATCGACATTTTGAATGACAAAACGAAATTATTATCTCCAGAAATTGTTACAATTTGTGTCTGACGTGGCACCGTGATATCACATTAAATACTTGCTCATAAATTAATTAATGTTTGCAATAATATTGAAACATGGAAATCTAAATTGATTCTAAGTTTCGGCATTGATACGTGTGCAAACGGTTATTTAGAACATAACGCTAACTATGTTAGGGTCATTTTGCTCCCTAACCAGAAACAGCTGAATATACAACCCAGGTAGAACTCCGTCAATACTTTGTTAGAGTGGCCACTAAGGGACCTGTATACAATAATGAGAGCCGAGACCAACGGCTTAAAGTTCTGTCAGAGGCTCTATGGAAACTCGGTATGTAACGGGTGGTCAGCCGACTACGGACCAACGTAGGCAACCACGGCTTAACTTAAAAGTCGACCTGAGCGGCTGTTATTATTAGGCAGATGATGATCACACTAAGATTATAAAGGCGAAAGTTTGTGAGTGTGTATGTTTGTTACTTCTTCACGCAAAAACTACTGAACGGATTTAGATAAAATTTGGTACACAGATAGTTTATAACCTGGATTAACACATAGGATAGTTTTTATCTCAATTTTATCTTCCCCTGTGCTAATTTTCGAATTGTAGCGGGTGAAGCCGCTGGCAACAGCTAATTAGTAATATTAATGACAATAATATCCGTGGAGCAACTGCGCTTATCCCGGTTGTATACGTCCCTGTGTGCCTATTGGCCTTGTTCTGTTCTGTCTCCTGCTGATATGGAGGGAAGTGGAAATTATGTTTTTTCCTACTCGTTCGCTATTCTTTTCTGATAAATTTCTTTGCAGGATCCAAGACAGTTAAATCGTTTCTCTGGGACTTCTTCGACCTTCATTGTCTCTTTTTTTTAATAAAAACAAAATGTAAACACAAAACCATAACAAAAACCTCAATAGGTTTGTCCGGATGTTGAAAAACTTATGAACTATCTTAAAACTAACATAACACATACATAGTTAATTTTATGGTTCACACATAACTATAACAAATATTGAGGTAGCATGCATAAACAAATAAAGTAAAAACTATCTCGGCGCTTTTCTTGTGGTTGCCACTGTTGATTCTGGCTTTCAGGAGTTACAGTAGTTTGGGAATAGTGTGCCGGGCTTGTCCCAATAAAAAAAGGCAGATGATGACTGTTATAATTACAGTAATTTTCCTTTCTTTCATCTTAAAGTTCAAGAAAAAACTTATTAAAACAGAAGCGAAAGCTTCAATAAGGGCGCACTTCGTCTTTCCCTAACAACGAAAGTATTCAAAAACTTTTATGACGAATGACACTTGAAGAGAACCCTCTAGGGTCGCTCTAAGAGGTTCCGAAGGTTTCGTACAATTATTTCCGAAAAACAGAATTTCGTACCCATTGAAAAGGTTTCAGAAGTGCGATGTAATTGTTCATTGGGATCAAAAATAATCTCTTTGAATATTATGAAGGATTGAATAAAAAACTATCATCCGCCGCATTTGACCGCATTTGACTGGCCTGTTGGTATAGTGGTTAGTGACCCTGACTGCTAGGCCGGAGGTCGTGGGTTCGATTCCCACCCAGGACAAATGTTTGTGTAATGAGCACGATCATTTGTTCTGTGTCTGGGTGTAATTTATCTATAATATGTATGTATTTAGAAATATATAAGTATGTTTATCAGTTGTCTAGTACCCATAACACAAGCTCTGCTTAGCTTGGGACTAGATGGCGTTGTGTGATAGTTGTGGAATATTTATTTATTTATTTTATTTATCATCAAGCCTGTTTTCTGTGACAGGCTAGACTGAGGTGTGTGTTGTAGTCGGGGCTGCGGGTTGTTCGAAAGAGATGCCACGAGCTCAGAAACAAAGGGCTAAGAAGAAACATTAGTGGTTTTTAGTCAGTAGAAGTCTGACACCCCTACCGCTCAGCTCAGACGGGAAGAGCCATTTTTGATGATTTTCCACCCTCTAAAAAATAAAAAAATGGTGTGTGTTAGTTAAAAAAAAAGTTAAGGACTGGGACAGAGAATGTACTGAAATATCTGTCATCAACTAGGATTTGCCTACGATTTGACTCGCGTTGCGGCCGGAAACTATCCCAAAGGATCGTTTGAAATAAAGTCTGTGATAAAATAGATGCCTACTAATATTTACATGTATAATTTGTCATTGAACTCTTCCTAAACGGCCGGACCGATTTTGATGTTTTTGTTTGTATGTAAGTGGATTTGAGAATGGTTTAGATTTACAATTGGACCCGGTAGGTAGAGCTGCTGTCCGGGCAGGACGACGTTTGCCAGGTCCTCTAGTAGTATATAAGATTTTCGGAATTAGATCAGTTGGTTCGAAGTTACCACCAGCATCCAAACTAGTATTTTACGAACTTTACCTGTTTCTATTTATGATTAGTATAGACTCCTTCGATGATCTAGAGGTCGCAATCACGACTGTTGAACATGAAGTACTGAATACGATTCCCGATGCCGGGCATTTTATTATTGGGTTTTTAATTAGGGTTTTCTTAGTATCGACCACGGAGAATCTCTGGAATTAATCTCATTTGATGATAGGGTTGCCCTCTTTTCCACCTCTACCAAACACTTTATGGATCACAGGCGTGATGTTATTAGTAGCATAGAATTCCGGTATTTGCAACCAATCCAGAGTGCGGGAGTACATTGAGTTCAACCGGGCAGAACTTCAGACTACGATTAAATCCCGGTTTCCACCAAAGCGGAGATTAGAGGAGATGCGCGGAAATCGGTCAATCACATTGGTTAAAATTTACATCTGGTCTTTCGCCCTTCCTATGATTGGTCGAATTTGGCACATCTCTGCGCTCTGCTCGTCTCCGCTTTGGTGGAAACCGGGCCTAAGTATACTTTATTTTTTTCGAGTAAGTAGTTTCGTTGCGTCAAACAAATTTTCAAATACAAAGAAGTCAGCTGTTTTATTTTCAGACATAAAATTCATTTGATACCTGCCAAACCTACTATTGCGTGACATTCGGGTCTAATTTACCCCTCTTCAACACTTTGGGGATTGTACCCATCTGTCATATGTATTAACTGAACTATATGTATGTGACTAGACAGTTACGTAGTCCCCAAAGAGGCAAACTTAACATATATGTAATTATATTAACAAACATACCATAAGTAATACATTCTCTCATTTCATCTTTAAGTTAACCAAGTACCATACCGAGTTTTTTCCGTGCCTCTTTGTAAATCTGACAGTCGTTATGGGTAATCAGTGACCCGAATGTGTGACAACCAGTCTTACCAAGGGGTTGCTTTGTAATTACCCTATATTTATCGCTAACCTGGTGAAGGCTGGATGCGAGACGCACGGGACCGGTCAATGTGGCTAAGCCTGGTAGGCTAAAGTCTAGCAGTAGACGTCTTTTGGCTGAAATGATGATGATGAATCGCTTTACACTCATCTTTAATTTTTGTCATTCAATGTTATTTGTAAGCGCAACGTTCTTTTATAATCTAAACCTACAACTATATTTTTGGCGAAAATAATATAAAAAGAAAAATATTACAACAACTTAGAAATAATAAAACAATTCCTATAAATTTTCATATGCATTCATAGCTTTTTCAGGTTGACAAAGCCCACTTCAGCTAAACCGCTGTAATTCGATTTTTGCTATACCCGGCTACGTTATGAATTTAATATTACAGGCACAATGAAGTTTTGTGGAACTTCTTTATAAATTGTTTTGGGATTTTATGTTTTAAGGTATGTGGGGTAAGTGCCTTGTTTGTGTCTGCTGGGGCTCTGAAATGTTTTTTTCATTATTTGACAGCTGTCAGTTGAAAGCGATTCTCCATGGGGCTGAAAAGTAGTATACTTTCAACCCGCTACGCAGGCATGTTATGACCAAATTTCAGAGTATGAGTAATGAAAAATCCCACAAAACTTCATTGTGCCTGTAATATTAAATTCATAGCCATCCCCTATTTATCTCCCTTAGACGTTGAATTTCGAAAAATATGTATACTAAAGCCTTCCTCGAGAACCACTCTATCCATTGGTGAATACAGCATGCAATTCGTAGCATGAGTTTTTGAGTTTATCGCAAACAGTCAGACAGACATGCAGACAGACGCGGCGGAGGACTTTGTTTTATAATATGTAGTAATTGTGGTAATTGGTATCTAATACAATGTTTAATTGTTTATGTCATGTCTCTAGATTTTAATAACGAATAATGGCTTCAATAATATAGAAAAAGTATTTTTTTTTAATACGTGTGTTAGTCGAAGAATGACGGGACGAATTAGACAGGTTCCATCAGAACTGATAAGAGAAATTAAGCGGACTAAACAAAGAGGAAATTATGTTTTTCATACTCGCCTCTGCTATTCTTTTCTGATTAATTTCGTTGCGGGACCCAAGACAGTTACATCGTTTCTCTGGGACTTCGTCGAGCTTCATTGTCTCGGCGCTTTTTTGGTAGTGCCACTGTTGATTCTGGCTTTCACGAGTTGCAATGGTTTGGGAGTAGTGTAGAGGGCTTATCCTCTCAAAAAAAATTGTGTATGTATTATGTGTCCAACTGTAAGTATCGTACTAGTTTATACACATGAAGCTTAACTGTGAAATGAACACAGCTCTTTCACCAACTGTAAGTAAAACACTATTTATTTACGTGACCGACTCACGTTTTAGTTTACTCACAACGAAGTGATCACGTGTGTACCTTCACTTACTCCAGTAGCTTTCAGAGCCTTTTAAACCTAACTCTTCTTGTTCGTGTATTTCTTTTTCAGTTACCGCAGTTTTATTTTAAAAAGTCATATGACGTGAACGTATTGCTAGGATGGTTTTGCAATAGGATAGTAAACAAAAAAATCTAATTAGTCCGTCAGAAATTTAAAAAAAAAAATGTTGACTTATATTTTTCTTTTTTCAATTAAGCAAAGCAATGAAGACGATACAGTGCTTGGAAAACTCGTGTGACGTCATATTCTAAGACGTTAGTATGGCATTTTTTACCGGTGAGTGACGTGAGGGAATGAAAAAGCTTTCTCGTTAAATGGATAACTTCATGGTTTGGCAATCCGAAGTCAGATTGAATTATAAGTACTTCTTTTGTTTTCTTTTATTATTTTAAATAATATATCTAATGAAAATATCTAATAGGTGTACAATTAACATAATAATGTAATCACCTGTATACAATACTAGCTTTTGCCCGCGGCTTCGCGCGCGTGTATGTCAAAAATTAAGATAAATACGATTTTTTATACAAACTTGTATCTCCAATTTAACTCCTTATTAATGTTTTAAAAACGTGTCTATTAGAATCCGTAGATATATAAAAACCTGAAACTATGGTTATTCTATGGTAATTGGTAATCTTTTTTTATGAATATGGTTCAAGGGCTACATCTCTACACATATACAGGGTGGCCGGAACATTGACGTCCAAAAATAAAATTTAGGTCCCTCGTATCGTGGGGTATCCGAATCACCCCCATGTATGTTCCGCGACTTTTCATAGTTTTCGAGTTACGAATTTTTTTCTGATTTTTTGAGAATGATCGACCTGACCAAACTAAAAAAAAATTAAAAAAAAAGTACATGGCTTTGTCGAGATTTTTTTTTTTAAACTGAATCTTCGTGAGTAGTACTTTTATGCAATATTATTGTTGCTTAAGGTTAATATAATTACAGAATCCAAATGACATTGGCGCCGTAATATTCTGGCCGAATTCAAGTCACAGAATTAAATTACTTGAATATTTCATACTCGGAGAGAAAATATCTGAAGGTTTTCCTCAAATCGTATTACTGCAAACGTATTTGAAACACGCTTGTACGGTATTATGCTGAAAGCAAATCTTTGTTTCCGATCTTATGAGCATCGCATAAATAGTGTTGGCCTTAAAAAATCAAGATGGAAAAAAAAATAAAGAAAGAAAAACGAAATCAGACTTCTATTTTAGTTTTTAGCTAAAAATAGATTTAACATGTTATTAGTCTTAGGCCCCTAACACAGGGTGTATTTTAAACGCGCCGACTACGCGTGTTTCAGGAACGTGCGTCGTCGGCGCCGTAGATTTTTTGCGTTTTCATCGAATCGAACGCGCTTAAAATACGATACAAACGCGCATGTGAAGCGCGCTCGAAACTTGTTTGAAGCGCGTACAAAGGGTCGGTTTGGGATCGCAGTATCTGCGCGTATACACGACAACGACGCGCATTACACTATCGCCCCGTGTGCTTAGGCTACATGGTTGCGTTCAAATCTTCTTTGAAGCGCGTATACGCGTAAAATAATACGCCGTGTGCTAGGGGCCTTAGTGGTTAGTTTGATATATTTGAGATACCAGGAAAAGTATATAAAAGAATTACGTAAATAAATAGAGCAGTAAGTAGAAGAGACCTTTGAAACATCAAGTTCGTCTGAATACTTAATGAAACCAACGTATTCCATAAATCGATACCCATTTCCATGTATGATACAGCCCATGCAGCTTCCGTATATCTCCATGAATGCACTCATCTGTACGTACACGTATGACATGAGTTCAAAGAGAACTTCTGAAATTTAGTTTCGGTCAACTTGAGGCCGAAACCGAAATACAGGCCGAGACTAATTGGATTCTCGCACCGCCCCACACTAGTTGAAGCGAAGTAATCGGCTGGACCGCAGGCAATAAAGGCAGGAAACCTTTTAACTGTATCCTTATTGCTTCCAGCGTTATAGTCGCTCTTCAAGAGTTTCAGTAACTGTGTGTTTAAGTGCTACTATGTTGGTTTTTGTAAATTCTGTTTGGGTAACTGTTATAATTGCTTTTTGGTTTGTTTGGCTCATTACGGTGAAGAATGATAATGGCTAGAAAGAAGAATGACTACTAGATGGCGAGAAATAGAGAAGTATGGAAGAAGAAGACTTGGAATAAGGGCTGGAGAATGATTGTGATAATGATGGCTGATTGAGATGGTCTTGCTGAGGGGTTCCCTACGTTACTTCGTTTCTTTACACCGACAACCTTACATCGACTTTTGTTTCATCAACATTTGTTTGTTCTATGTAACGTTACTTCGAAAATATTTAGTTTACAGTGAAACAATTTTCGAAGTAATGTAGGGAACCACTTGCTGAGGGGTGTCGTTTAACTCAGTGACTGATTGTGGAGGTCAAATTATGCAGTCACAGAATTTGTCTGCCACTACTTTTAGTGACTACTATTAGTCTAATAGGGATGTTTACTGACTTAAAAAAAGATGATTCTAATTCGTCCGTCTTTTAGATTATCGATAAATATTGGATACGTATTTATTTTTTTATCAAATCAATTAAAATTGACGAAGATACCACGCGTCAAAGATTTGAGTGGAGGGTTGTGACGTCACTCACCGGTAAAGAATGTCATACTAATGTCTTAGAAAATGACGTCACACGAGTTTTCAAAGCACTGTATAGTCTTCATTGTTTGTTTACGTGAAAGAAGAAAAAATATGTGTCCAATATTTTTTGGAAATCTAGCTAACGGACTAATTAGTTTTTTTTTGTTAACTACCCTAAATAGATACCAATAGTTTATTTGGATGATTTTCAATTTTGGTGGTCACACTAAACTTTGAATGGAATATCCCAAAGAATTATCGAGATATTCTGAGCTCTCTTAGAGGTTCTTTTAGCTGTGCGTATCTTCGTATAGTTTAGTGCCTTTAAAAAAGTACTTATTTTTGACGAAAACTAAATAAAATATTGCACCACCAATATTGGAAATCACCCAAATTAAGTATTGGTATTCAGCGGCATCTAATAAGACTTAAATAAAATATGGCATAAAAGAGAACCGACCTCATACTACTTGGTAAAAAGGCTAGGCACATAATTGGCATTCTCTAGCACTAAAGACTTTTTACTTTTTTGTAGAAAGTTATTTACTCTTACAATTCCTTAATTAAATAATCTATTGTTACTTTTCCTCCTCGTAAGAGAGGAGGCGGCCATAGCGACCTTCAGACTCCAAGTATCCGGCACCCTAAAAAATGATTCTAGAATCAAACACACACGCATCAAAGAAGGTGCAATCAAAGAACAACCGATGATGGCATCACCCATCGACAGAACCCTAAAGACATACTGCTTCCAAAATACCATATTTCAGGCAAATAAATGAATCTATCTATCTATCTATCAAAAACACTACGACATAGAGCTCATAGAGGAGTGGTGTGACTACTCAGGTACAAGAGAGCTAAGGATCTACACAGATGGATCAAAAACCGAAGATGGGACAGGCGTCGGGGTGTTCTCCGACGACCTAAACATTAAGATATCCAAACCACTTGGAACGCTCAACTCAGTTTATCAAGCAGAGTGTGTAGGTATTATCCAAGCGGCACACGCTATAGAGGCCAGGGAGGTTACGGATACTAATATTCGAATACTCTCAGACAGTGCCTCAGTCCTTCAATCCCTAAAGAGCAATCAGATCACGTCGAGACTGATACTAGAATGCCACAAGGCCCTAGAACGAATCACGGTACTAAATCACAACAAGGTAACACTACAATGGATTAGAGGCCATAGTGGATCGCTTAGAAACGATGCGGCCGACGAACTTGCCAGAAGAGGATCCAGCACAAAACCCTACGGACCCGAACCCATTGTGCCCATCCCTTTCAAGCAGCTAAGAAACTGGTTGAAGGACCACACTCG
The DNA here is from genome assembly GCA_932274075.1 of Diarsia rubi. Classification (NCBI taxonomy): domain Eukaryota; kingdom Metazoa; phylum Arthropoda; class Insecta; order Lepidoptera; family Noctuidae; genus Diarsia; species Diarsia rubi. The sequence goes on from OW026433.1 coordinate 8,609,122, forward strand.
TATACAAGCGGAGGAATGGTGGGCCTTGACACCAGGATGTGGGCAATCCAAGGATGCTATGCCATCCCTGGATTCAAAGCTGACCAGACGCCTTCTGCGCCTGGACAGAGATAGCCTACGTCTGGTGGCGGGGACCATCACGGGACACTGTTCAGTAAATAAACACTTCCACAACCTAGGTATCACTGACAGCCCCCTGTGCAGAGCATGCATGGAGGCAGAGGAAACGGTGGCGCATGTGCTCCTTGAGTGTACAGGCGTTACCAAGATTCGTGAGGAGACCCTTGGAACACCAAGATCCCTTGCGGATGCCCTGAGAAGACCGGGAAGTCTGATCTGCTTCTGGAGGGAGGTGGGCTGGTTGGAGTAATCGGCCACCATGGCTCACGCACAATGGTCCACTTCAAGGACTAAGTGCGGAAACCTGAACCCCATAAAGAAGAAGAAGAAGATATTCTGAGCTCTCTTAGAGGTTCTTTTAGCTGTGCGTATCTTCGTATAGTTTAGTGCCTTTAAAAAAGTACCTACTTATTTTTGACGAAAACTAAATAAAATATTGCACCACCAATATTGGAAATCACCCAAATTAAGTATTGGTATTCAGCGGCATCTAATAAGACTTAAATAAAATATGGCATAAAAGAGAACCGACCTCATACTACTTGGTAAAAAGGCTAGGCACATAATTGGCATTCTCTAGCACTAAAGACTTTTTACTTTTTTGTAGAAAGTTATTTACTCTTACAATTCCTTAATTAAATAATCTATTGTTACTTTTTAATTATGTCTGTTTTCCTGGTACTTACCAAATCTTTTTGGGGCAAAATAAAGATATAAAAAAGAAAAAAAGAAACAAAAAAGAAAAAAAAAGAAGAAGAAAAAAATAGAAAAAAAAAGAAAAAAGAAATTGCGTCTCTTGCCCTAATTCCAATTCATTTAGGGTTGGTGCAGCATGTCTCCTTCTTCCGTTCTTCTCTGTTTCTCGCCATCTCATGAGATACCTCCTTTCTTACGATATCATTCTTAACAGTCCATCCATCGTTTCTTTGGTCTTCCTCTACTCTTATACCCATCCACATTCATACTCAAACCCTTCCTCACGATATTTTCCTCATTCCTCCGCATCACATGCCCATACCACGACAACCGATTTCCACAAAACTTTTCAGTCACCCGGCGCCACTTTCAGACTTCCTCTTATGTACCTACTCATGTAAAAATACAGAAAATCATTATAAAGGGTGTAAAAGTACCTTTAACGCAAATTGTTCTTCCCACCACTGCGATCATTTTATTGTTCTAGACCATACCTGGGAACTCCCTAGTTACGGAGATATTGGGGGTCATGCAATCTCTGATTCTATCACATGAAATCAAAATAGAACATCTATTTCTTTGATCACTTTGACCATAATAAAATTACGTCCAACTTTGTCAAAGTTGAATTATATTTGAGTAAAAACAAAAAGTAATCAAGTTTAACAACAGCTTTGACACTTTTCGGTTACACTAGCAAATATTTTATTATTCTCATGAACATAAACAGCCAAAGAACGAGAAAATAAACAAGTATACTAACCTTTTATATTCGGATCAAAGAAAATGTCGCAAAACATTGTTACGTAAATCATAAAACCCACTTGTTTACTGGGCTTATTAACTTGATTCTGCTTTCTTACTCGTTGTGAATACCGTATCCTACGAATAAATGTCTTTGTTTTTGTCTTTGTAGTAATCGGAAAAGCTTTTTTGTTGTGACCTACTGTTGTTCAGAGGCCTACTCTTTCGCATTACAAACCTCGCTATTCTATACAATATCTGGCCATATTCGTCATGCAAACAAGAAAGCTTATCAGAAATAAAAGTTTTCATTTCGGCTAGCTGTGAACTTCGTTCACGTGAAATATTATTGTTTAATTATTCTTGTACATTAATTAAAAACTATAAAATAAACTAAAAAGAAACTATAAAAGGGCATCGAAATACTGCTCCTCAACGCTGTCAGCCGGTAATGTGCTTAAAAGACTGGCGTCATTGCCACGTTGTATGGCAACGCTTAGCCTCTGGCCAAGATAAAAGCCAGCCCTTGGGTCACGAGAATATAAATATTATTCAAATAAAAGTTCCTATTAGTTATTTGAATAGGTAAAGATTCTCACTTTTTTTTGCACGGTACCCTATTCTATTTTTTAAAATAAAAGTAATCTCAGTTATTTTTATATTATTCAATAAACTTACCCATCAACCAGTAAACGACCTATCAAAATCAGTCACACACCTACCAAAACCCATAACAACCTATCAAAACACATAACAACCTTTTGGACTTCGCGGCAGTTGGGGAAAAAGATGTGATTTTGTAATTACAAACAGGCCTTCAATTTTATTTATTTGTACAATTTTTTTTTTGGAAGCTAGTTGTATTCTTTCTGTTAGAACATAACTGGGATTCTTATTAAGATAAACAAAACGAGCTTCCAAACAAGCTTTTAAAGTAATCGTCCCCATAGTTTAAGAAACTCTTCCTGTAAATGTCACCCTAATCAGGCATTTCCTACAAAATACCTATTATAAAACGAAATACAAAACCCCGAAATCACGTTCGACATTTCTTTCGTCCAATCACAACTAATTTGGTCGACAAAATAAAACTGTCAAACACAATGAAAGCATTGAAATTGCATTTCATGCTCCCAGGCAAGCCCAATTGACTTTTAAAGCCTTCATTAAACATTGCATATTGATTAAATGGAATTGGTTTTAATTGAAAACCTGAACCTGAATTAATTTAAAAAAATAACGGTGAATTCCTGAGACTATCTATAGCCCTAATTAAATACAAATTAAAATTAAAATCAGAACGAAAATCTATTATTATTTCTATTATTTTGCATTTGCATGAGAAGGTTGACTGGGGAAAAAATTGCCAATTTCGGGTAGCTCTGAACCTTATTTTTGTTTTTTTCTTATGTATAAGAAATTATCAAATGACTCCTCCTACTCTGGAATTAGGAGAAGGGAATGTCAGACTCGTACTGACTAAAAGCCTTACGTGTTCCTACTAACGCGCTTGATAACTCTTTCGAACAAATTCTGCAACAATGGCAGTGGCGTTTGCTGTACCAATATTTTTTATTTAAGTATAAAACATACAATAGCTTCTTATGTACCGTTTTGATACTGAAACCAACACGCACTGACATAGTTCAATTAAGTTTATTGTCTCTGTGGACGTCACGCACGAGGCGTTGACTTTTATTGATGTAATGTAAAGTACTCCAGACTCCGCTGTTTCCTGATTTATGTCAAAGGATTTTGTTTTCATTGTCAGATAATTCTTCAGAATAATGCAAATAATATACGAAGTTTATTTTCATCACAAAATCAACATTTTTACTTATGTACTAAAACTATTTACAAAAATGGTTCGCGTACTACTGAGAGTAAAAATTCTAGACAAGTTCTTCTTCGTCGTGTAAATGATACCCTATAAATGATCTCCGCCTGAAATCCCCGAAAGGTTAGTCAGAGGCATACCTACCTTAAAGTACTGAGGTTTACCCGGGTTTACTTTACGTTATCCGAGCTAGTTGGGTAAAATTCAAGAAGTACCTAATACGTAGAAGTGCGTAGTAAGTAGTAGGTATAATACGGCTAAAAGCCGAAACACCTACGGTTATACGGCTATACTAGGAATTACCTAAAACCCAAACACGTAGTTTTAATCATGACAACCGAACACGAATCTTCGTCCGATAATGTGGCCCCAGTCTAACGTAATCAAAGAATATCTTCTTTTCCTTTTAATATTATCGACACCCAAGTGCGATATTATGAAATTAAATAGTAATCAAGCCGGGGGCTCAGTGTTGCGCTCCTCGGTAATCGAATCAATTTGCCGCATCGGTCTGCCATTTCCGATGCAATTGAGTTTTCTGGTTCATTTATTTACGGTTTATAACTTGCACAGTTAGCATCAGAAGTAGATTAACACGGGCCGCGGGTTTTACACTAGTTATCGCGGCCTCGACATAGAGGGCTAAGAAGGAACATGGGTGGTTTTTAGTCGGTAGAAGTCTGACACTCCCTTTCGCTCTGCCCCAGAGCGGGAGGGGTTATTTGATGATTATCCACCCGCCAAAAAAAAAAGAAGAAAAGTAGCTTCAGAACTAAAAAATAGCAACACTGACATACCAAACATTGAAGACTTAAATCATGACCAGTGGAACACACAAACTCACGACGACTCAGAACAACCTGCTACAAATACTAACTTCTTCATAAACCTGGGCTATCATCTCTTGTGATAATAATTTCTTCTGTACTATGGCCCTGCGCTTGTCACCTATTCTTAGTCGGCTGACTTGCATAGCCGGATATTTTTCTAAGAACTTAGTGTGTAGCGATGGTAAGTATGAATTTTTGTCTGTTTCCATACTAGTAAGATGAAGATAGGTGCGGACTTGTTTCAACTTTAGCGGAGGGTACAGTATCGTCGACAAAATTTGTCTCCTGTACAACATCCGCTGACTGTATGCTTATTGATGAGGAAGAAGGCGTCGGAGTGACGCGAAAAGATTGTGATGATGAAGGAATTGATGGAAAAAGAGATGAAGGCGATGACGAGGATGTTTGTGATGTTTCATCATCTAACTGAGACAGCTTTGCCTGAAGTTGTTTTTTTGTTTTAAATCTAGTATTCATGTTAATCCCACGAGTAGCTAGGGACTTATGAAGTCGACTACTGCAGAGCTCTGCGTTCACTGTGGCAAGGGTAAATAAAACTGGAGGTCCCCTATTTTTCAGAGTTGGCACACTAGCGACTAGGCTCTCCCCTAGCCATGCAGCCCTGAGCGTGTGCAACCTTAGCTTGGATTGTGTAGTATCTCTCTTGGTTTGGCCCCTCACCCTAAAGCTATCTCGGCAAAGTAAACTCCACCAGAACAGACCTAGGGCTCATTGAAGCGCACAAGCCCCACCACGACATCAACGTAGAGATACGGCATTATAATTATTATGACAAAGAGTTATGGATCTAGATTATGTTAGAATATGTTAAGACCGAAACTGTGACCGAAACAATGATTTATTGCGAATAAATTGATTTGACTTGATTTGTGATTCCGTCCCTCGTCGTTTTCCGTTCCAGATGGCTCTTTAATAGCTAGATTGCTTTTGAACCTCGCAATTAATGATTAAAATTCATAAAGTCCATTTCTTACTGACATGTTTATAGAACATGAAAGTATTATTTTATTTCTTTCTGTTTTTTTTATCGTTATGAGTAAATAGCACAATAATATAAAGACAAAAGGTCCTTATATCTACGTTTCAGATTACACTCGACAAACAAATCCTTACGTAGTAAAAATGCTGAACGAGAATTAAATTAGGCATTTTTACCCAAAGAAAACATTTTTGTTTCAAAGAAATAATTTTTCAAAGTAAAGAAAAAGCCTAATCTTGCCAGAGGCCATACATTGTTTGCTGTAAGTATATTCTTAGTAAACACAGGTAATTAGGATCTTTGTTTAAAGGAAAGTATCATTAGGCTTAAGTACTTCTGTTGGGTTTCTTTAGTAAATGGAAAATAAATGTTATTTGCGTGTGTTTTTAATCTATATTCATGACTAGCGGACGTCACGCGGATTCACCCGCGTAGTTCCCGTTCCCGTGGGAATACAGGGATAAAAAAGTAGCCTATGTCACCCGGGGATAGTGTAGCTTCCCAAAGGTGAAATAATTTTTCAAATCGGTCCAGTAGTTTCGGAGCCTATTCTTTACAAACAAACAAACAAATCTTTCCTCTTTATAATATTAGTGTAGATAAAGAGGTATATTTGTAAGTTTGTATGTAGGGGTTTATCTTCCGAACGACTAATCCGATATCGAAAATTCTTTCCATAATTGAAAGTTCAATTGTATTATTCTTGTACTATTTATAACTAATTCATAAATGTAATTTCAATTTGTTAACTGTCGTTTGCCCGACGAGCTGCCGAGACGACACTGCCAGAAGGCGACGTGATTGATCTCGTAAGAGACGGTGCGACGAGCTGGCCAGAACCAAATTGGCCCTGGACCGAAACATTTGGAATTCATCAGAAGAGGCCTTTGCCTACCAGTGGGATGACACAGGCTAGCATTATAGTTTTACTTTTAAATCACGCTTGACATTAGCGCTATTTCTTTTCATTTACCCTAGTAAATGTCACGACGAAGCTTACAATTTTAAATTGTTAGCTTTAGTTGAGAATTCGTGGTACAATCGTCAAACAGGGTAGTTGTGCTAATAAAAAGTGCAAACAAGCATGCGATGTTTTTTTTTATTAACAAGAAAAGCGCAGCCGTGGGCAAAAACTAGTTTTTAAAATGTTAGTGTTTTTCTTTGTAAACATCTCTACATACTCTTATTCCCAGGTTTTTTGTATTTTGAGAGACAGCAAAGATTTAATTTGATAGTGTAACTTGACTAGTTTCAGACAAACATGAGGTTTGTCATGATTAGATTTTCGAAAAATTTTAGCGGGCAGTTGATTTTACCACACATTGGCTTGAAAATGTTCTCATTATCGTCAGGCATAACTCACTGTCCATGCCATGAAGACAGGTACTTTTTGTATAATCTCTAGTTTGACTTTTGTAATAGTTTTTTGTTTTGACAATAGGTAGATTCGTCAGTGACTAGCAAGGATCTTTTTCAACACAAAAAAGTCTTCGTATTACTTACCCAAAACACATAAAACAAAATCACTTTATAAACGAAATGGATGCGTAGGTACAGACAACAGACTTTTCAAACTTTCACCGTTTATCATGAGTGAATAGGCAATTTAGATTCAGCGGCAGAAATATTAGACATTCCACTGTGACAAACCGAGGATAGAAGACGCTTGCTCGTATTCTTATGACAGTAGGTATTGGTGGTAAGGTGTAGGTTTAATTTAAGTTTTACTATGTGGACACGCGAAAAAAAATTTAGAGTCCAGTTGAGGAAATAATAAGAGATACTAGTTTTGAGTTTCACCAACTGGACACACGTGTGTCCGGTTTCTTGTGTCGAGTTGGTGAATAACCCGGGTTATGTAGTTCGTAGGTAGAGTTAGGTATCCAACTAATAATATATGTTTTATTTTATTTTGTATAAAGGGTGTAAAAGTACCCTAAACGCAAACGAAAGGCATTCTTCCCACCACTGCGATCATTTTTTTGTTCTAGACTATAACTAGGAACCCCCTAGTTAAGGAGATATTGGGGGTCAAAGTTCCAAATTTTTCACAACTGATTTTGTAAATTCTAGTTTTTCAGGTTGTAACTTTACTTAAATTACTTCCATGACCCGTTTACTATTCAAAGCATCCACTAGCACAATGTTTTAAGAGTGTTACATTGAGTTTTGCTGTAAAATGTGAGTTTTGACTTCAAAAAAGAAGTCGTTTACCAGCAAAAAGTTTTGCTTAGGGGTACTTAGTTTGATGTACAGAATACTTGGTTGACGTTTGCGTGAAGGGTTCATTTACACCCTGTATGTACGGAAAACTTACAGCTAATACAAATAGTATTCTTAAATGATATGAATTTGAAGGCCATTTACAAGTTTCCACTAATAAAAAATAGTGCAGCGCGGGTTAGTTCAATATTAGCGCTTGCGATCGCCTGTAATTCCCGTAGGGTTAGGCGGAGGTGTTTATAATAATATATCCACATTTTATATAGGGCGAGACTAATTGACTGATTAACGGGGCACAGATTCAAACTATACGACTTCTACTGAGAAATTCTTGACGAAAAAGCAGTAACGTTCAGCCCACCCCAGGGATCGAGCCAAGGAAGCTCAGCGGTCGCGCGTCCGGCCACCGGAGTCACGAGGTTCATCATCATCATCTTAAGCCTATAATGTTCCCACTCCAGGGACTCTAATCTCCTCTATAAAAGAGGGATGGGCTATAATCTAGCATGCGTGCCCAGTGCGGATTGGTAGATGTTACAGGTTAGGTTGACGTAAAAAAAACTAAACCGTTTTCTTCTAAGTCAGATGTACATAGCTCTCGTCATAGAATATTCAACACAACAGCTCCCCATAAAATATTAGGAATAAAAGTAAGCCGACGACGTTTATTTCAAAAATGGGACTTGAATTATTCAAACGAAAATATCTCCATGAGTTGGTAAATCACAGATGATCTGAGTCTTCCATCTCAAATAATAACGTTATCACTTTCAATCCTCGCGAACCCGAATAACAAGTTCAGATGCTGTGAAATTAAAGATGTTGTACTCGCTGTTTCCCGCGGTTTCGCCCTCGTTTAGTTCAATATTTGTCCGACGGGACAAAAAGTATCCTATGAAGTGTGTAAAAGTACCCTCAACGCAAACTACGGGTACTTGTTCTCCCGTCGGGGCCGCGGGTTGTACACTAGTTATCGCGGCCTCGACATAGAGGACGAAGAAGGAACATGGGTGGTTTTTAGTCAGTAGAAGTCTGACACTCCCCTTCGCTCTGCCCAAGAGCGGGAGGGGTTATTCGATGATTTTTCAACCGCCAAAAAAAAAAAAAGCTTACTTGTTCTACAGGGTTTCGGGATATTGTAAGAGATACCGTGGCCTTGACATATAGGGCTAAGAAGGAACATGGGTGATTTTTAGTCAGTAGAAGTCTGACACTCCCTTTCGCTCTGCCGAAGAGGAGGGGTTATTTGATGATGTCCCACCACCCATAAAAAAGAGGTGCTTGTTCTCCCCACCATTGCGATTATTTTTTTGTTTTAGACCATACCTGGAAACCCCCTAGTTACGGAGATATTGGGGGTCAAAGTTCCGAATTTTTCACAGCTGTTTTTGTTATACTAGTTTTTCAGGTTATAACTTTACTTAAATCACCTCCATGACTCGTTTATTATTCAATGCATCCACACGCACAACATTTTAAACTACTTTGGGTTTTACCGTAAAATGTGATTTTTGACCCCAATGGCATTATGGCATTGTTCATGATGATATTCCTGTGCTTATCTCATTCTATTTAAGGTCGATGCAACACGTGGCATTACTCCTTTTTCTTTTTGTCATTCCTCACACAATCACACAAGGTTATGGTACTGTTATGCAGGTTACAAACTAACTTTGTGCAAAATTTTATCAAAATCCGTTAAGTAAATTTTGCGTGAAAGAGTCACACACATAGCCCCAGACGGCTCAGGCGCAAAATGTCTCTTTTGCAGAAAGTCTACTGGTAGCAAAACATATCTTTCTCCTAATGTCGTTTTTGCAGACTAGAATGTCTCTTCCTCAAAATGCCGCTCCAGAACTTAGAATAAAATTTTGCTAAGTTTATAAAAAAAGTTGTTATTTTCCGATTTCTCACTAAGACATCCAGATTTTCATACATCCTCCAAACTTTTGCATTTAAGCGAGAATGTAAGTAGGATCACGGTTACACGGTGTACACTTTACGCGACTGATGACTGATCCTGCCTTGCTTCTCGAGTCGGGCAAATTGTTCTTTGGTTTTTCTATTAGGAATTTCTCATTAGCAGGCATGAAGTCAGGATTTGTGCCCAGTTAATGGCAATAGGCTCACCCCCTATTATATGGGACTTAGCATAACTGGCGGAATGTGGTTGTTGGTACTATGAAGTATACCTTTTTGAGGGGGGGGGGATCATCAAATAATTCCTCCCGCTCTTGGGTAGAGCGAAAGGGAGTATCAGACTTCTACTGACTAAAAACCACCCATGTTCCTTCTTAGCCCTATATGTCAAGGCCGCGGTATCTCTTTCAACATCCCGCAGCCCCGACGGGCGTCGGCCCTTTCGAGCCCCTTCCATGCTTGCTGACATCTCTTTGAGGCACGCGTGGAACACGAACGCACCGTCGACACGGCCTGTCGTCGTCGTACGACGGACGGACGGCGAGCAAATAAAGTATACCTCTGCCTAGCCTTTAGATTATAAACAGACGTGACCTTAAACATAAGGTCAGTGACACTGTGTGGTCAAAACTACAAAATTCCGAATTTACTTTTCTATTATTATACTGCCCACAATAATTAAGATTCCGAAATTCGCAAGGCTATATTAGTCTGGGTATGCATGAAACTTTACTCGAATTTTAATTAGAAATTATTTTGTGTGTACGTTACGTGAGAACTTACCATCTATTCGGATGAAACAAACTTAGACCAAAACACTTTAGTAAACCAGTTTGAATTTTCAGTAAAAGCACTTAACAGTTCTTAAACAACAGTATGATTATGTTCTGAGCCGAGAGTTTCCACAAGTGCGACAAAATTCATTTGGAGTTAAGTGAAAAATTATATTTATTCTGTGAATGAATCGTTGCATTGCACGGGAACTGAGATCCAAGTACGAGCGCCTGGTGTAATTCAAAAGTAAATACGTCGATATTTGAATCGAAAATATAATTTGTCCTATAGCATTTTATTTAAATTGTTTGCAACATGCACAATCAGTATTATCAATTTGTAGGCTTGAATCACCTGAGTGTGTTATAAAAAGATGATTCCGTGCTTCGAAAGGCACGTATGCCAAATGGCGGTCGTCAAACCATGTCAGAGACCCTTTTTTTTTGGGGCGCTGTGAAATCATCAAATAACCCCTCCCGCTCTTGGGCAGAGCGAAAGGGAGTGTCAGACTTCTACTGACTAAAAACCACCCATGTTCCTCCTTCGCCCTCTATGTCGAGGCCGCGATAACCAGAGGACAACCCGCGGCCGTGTCAGAGGCCCTTGAGGCGATTTAGAAACTTTGACACTAGGGTGTCCATACACCTTGTGTCAGTTTCTAATTCGTGGTATAACGACCCCATGGTCGTTGGACCACATTGCCCTCACGATCAGAAGATTCCTAAAATTATGAAAATATTATATGCCAGACGAGTATTTTTAATTTTTATATCAACATAATTACATTACGTTTAAACCGCGTGCGTGCTAGGGACTTTTTTATCTTTTGGGAATTATCCAGAGCGGGAGGAGAGTGTCAGATTTCTACTGACTAAAAAACAGCCATGTTCCTTCCTTCCCTTTGAGTCGAGGCCGCGGTATCTCTTCGAACAACCCGCAGCCCAGACGCGCGACGGGGCGTCTCCTGTTTGTTTTTGTATTGTTCTAGTTATTATTTAGTTTGTTCTAAGTGTTAAACTCTAAGTTAACCAGTAAATGGCATTTATTATTATTTATTTATCATAAGCCATTAATTTGTATCCCACTGCTATTTCCACATATCCCTGAATACATATACTAACAAAGAAAAAACGCAGAGTTCTTTGTGAATGAGTTGGTCAGCTGTAAAAGATTATTATTTGAAAAACTCTAGAGAGCTTCTTAACTTTGCCTTTTTAATTTGGTTAATACTCAGTTTCATAGTTGGAGTTTTTTGCAAACAACTAAGCATTTTGTGGTTAATATGCGTTGACGTCAGATAACGTCTTTCTAACGTCTGTTTACAGACATGCAGTTGTGGTTTTCATGAAAGTATAATGACTACCAACGCTTACCGACCAGACTGCGTTACATGCGCTGGGAGCTAAATTATGTTAGTATAAGTACCGATGTTTGTTAGTTAGTTATTAATAAAACATAAAGTAAACGAATATCACTATATCTTTATTTTACAAAACTACAGCTAACCTATTTACAGCACAATTATTAAGTCTAAGGCGCATCGTCTCCTCGAAGGGGCAGATATTGGTGGCGTCGGGTCGCGTGGATTGGTCGGCGTTGTGGATGCATCGTCACTGATTCTACTGAAGACCTGGATTGGGCCTCCTGGAGGTTTAACGAGCTGACTGGCACAGGGGTGACGGCGTATCCAGCTGCCACCAAGGCTGCAAATTCCTCAGGAGTATACGCCTTGTTATTCTTGGGAGGAGGAAGCTGCGCTCTTTGCTCGTCCAAGCTTTGGCCGTGCTGCTCAAGGTTCACCTGCTCAATATTTTGTTGCTGCTGTTCTCTGTACAACTGCTGAGGCTGAGGTCTCGCCTGTTTCCTCGGAGCTACATTCTTGCTCACATAAATGGAAGACTGAGGTGCTTTAGCCGATTCGGACACTCTCGATTGCTCGGATTTGATCTGGGCAGGCATTTCATACCTTGGACGCTGTTCGTTGGTTCTGTAAATAGGACGGAGGTAGTACTGCTGCTCGCCAATAATTTGGGCAGGCTGTTGGGGAATGCCTTCGGAAATCGGATCGTAGATTTTTACGGCACGCATTTTCTCGGGGTCGGGGTAACGCTTCAAGAAAGAGACTGGTCTCTCCACGTTCTGGCTTTGGAGACGTTGTTCTTGTTGTCTGATGATCTGTCTGGGAGCTTCGTAGATTCTGTACTGTTTGGGTGATGCTTCAGGTTGCTGGTATGGGGATACGATTCTGTAGTTTAGTTGAGCTCTGGGCTGCTGTTGTTGGGGCTGTAGAGGTTGGAGCTTGGGTGCTGGGACGATTTTCAAGCCCTGGGATTCGGGGCGTTCATAGAGAATTTGTTGGGATGCCGCTTGTGGTTGTGGGACTTGCACGTAACGGAGGGACTGAGCCACTCTCTGCTGCTGTTGAGGCTGACGGTACAAAGGTGACTGCTGGATGGCCTGTTGCTGCTGCACGTTCGTGGTCTCGATCAGGTATTGTTGAGGAGCTGTAGGAGAAGGCTGGGGTTGAACTACTTGAACTTGTTTGTTCCTCAGTTTCGATTTCTTGCTTGGCTTCGCAATGTATCTATCAACCTGTAAATTTTAAGGCAAAAGTTTTAATATTAGGATATGTTACTGGCTCAATATTACAGAATTTTTCATGAAGTCATACTGACCTGCTGATATTGAGGTGCGACGCTCTGAACATTGGAAGCTTGAACTTGCTGAAATTGCTGGGGTTGCTGGGATTGAGTGTACAACTGCTGTTGAGGTTCCTCAGCTGCCCTCAAAGGAGGCTGTCCAAGCAGAGCTAGGATATCCTGGTGCAAGGCATCATTAGCGTTTGATCCTGTATCACTGACGGATAAAGCAGCTCCTACTGAAGCTTCTCCACCATTTGAAGTGTAGTCAGGACGAGCGATGACAGCGTGAGATGAAGGTTGATAAGAGACCTGAAAATAAATATATCAACATCATTCTCTTGCCCTTATCCAAATTCATTTGGGGGTATACTTTTCAATTACTCGTCATTTTATCATACACCTCCTTTCTTGCCATATCATGCTTTACACAGTCGATGTTTTTGGCCTTCCTCTACTCCTAAGGCTCCTCTACACATCGGCAGACGTCATTTGCGGATGCATCCGCCGATGTGTAGGCGGGGTGATTTGGTCGTCTGTCGTAGGTATTGACCGTCGGCAGATCGTCTGCCGCCAATGCATTTGTTGTCGGTTTTGTCGCACACCAAAGGGATAGAGCGCCAGCGCCCGGCGTCTGTCCACACATCTGAGAACGCATCTGTTGACGTCGGCGGACGTCTGGCAGACGCATCTGCCGACGTGTGGAGGCACCATTATGCCCATCCACATTCACACTCAAAATTATCCTCAAGACAAAAATAAATAAATGTCAAGTTAAAAATAACATCAACGCTATTTTCCAGTAAATGTGTTATTCCCAAGCCGTATTTTGTTGGCACTGAACTTGAAAGCAAAAGCAAAAATATCTTTGTTGACAGCTGTCTGGTTGTATTCCAGCCAATTACCGTCAAATAATTTATTTCGTCTTTTGAAATATTTACTTCGTTTTCTTTTGATATGAAACATTGATTATACAAAGGCTGATTATTGAGCTGTCTTTATTCAAATATTAGGTGAGAAAAAGGATAATTGATATTGACTGAAAGATTGAAAGTTGTTTCGCGTTTTTTAGGGTTGCTGTTTTAAGGCATAGTAAAATTGCATGAAGCCCTGCTCCCCTATGCTAATTCAATGCGATTCTCATCATCATTTGCTGAGCCTTTTCCCTACTACATTAGGGCCGGCTTTCAGTCTAACTGGTTGCAGCTGAATAGCAGTATTTTACATGTAGCGACTGCCTTTCTGACCTCCACAGCCAAGTTAGTATGGGTAAAGCGATACCCCTTGGTAAACCAGACAGACTTAGTTAACAACCTTTATTATGTACAATTCTATTGGGCAAAACTAACACAGGTATACTTCACTTCTCTATTCCAGTGAACAGACAGCCTACCACACGTGTCACTTGGGATCATTCCCACTTATTCCACAGAGCAGTCCTACGGTAGAGCTAGTGGGATTTTTCCCACTGGTCCTACGATCCAAGTTAGTACAAAATCGTCCAATGGTAAGACATTCCAAGGATACGTGACCATACAAGAATATGATTGTGTATTAAAATTCTTCTTACCTGACGTGCTCCTTGAGGTTCAATGTAGTAGATCTGCTGCAAGTTCTGTTTCTGCTCTTGCTGGGGGCGGTACAGTTGCTGCAGAAGCTGGTTGCTGGACAGAGGTGACTGCTTCCTCTCTGGCTGCAGAGCAAGGAGTTCTTGGCTGTTCAGAGAGAACACCTGCCCTGGTCGGTACTGTTCGCTGTCAGAACGGCTGGAATTAGGAAAATGGTAATGATGTTGAATTTTTTAAATTAAAGGCCCCATTTTAAATGTGTACGAAGAAGTTTGCTAAAATTATGAAAATATTGAAAACATTCAAAGTACCTACCTATACATGGTGTAAATTAACCCTTCACACAGCCGTCAACCAAGCATTCTGTTCATCAAACTAAGTACCCCTACGCAATTTTTTTTGCTGGGAAACGACTTTTGTGTTTGGGTCCAAAATCTCAATTTATTTTAAAACTCAATGCATTTAGCACTCGTAAAATAAAACATTGTACTAGTGGATGTTTTGAATAGTGAACGGGTCATGGAGGTAATTTAAGTAAAGTTATAAGCACTTGTTCTCCCCACCAGTGCGATTTTTTTTTGGCTTAGACTATACCTGAGAAACCTTTAGTTACGGAGATATTGGGGGTCAAAATTCCAAACAAAACAGATAACATTTAAATGTAGATGTATCTACATACATCTACATTTAAATGTTATCTGTTTTGTTTGTTGTAATTGATTGTGACTGAAATCTTGTCATAGAAATGATATAAGAGAATAAAAATATTTGTTAAGCTTTAACCTAATCCACGAGGACATTGAAAGTTATAAATCTTTTAGATTTTTATTTCACGAATCAAGAAACAAGAATAAGTACTGATAGCCGAAATAAATATCATCAGGCTGCTCGTTTGCCTAGTAATAGAAATGCGTAACTCCTGAGCATGCGGTCTTAGGTGCGATTCCCGTGTCGTGCAAAGTTTTCAGTAGCAGCCGCGGAGCCTCAATTTGTGATGTCAATAGGCTCGGCCCTATTAGATGGGATTTAAACATAGCTGGCGAAATATAGGTGTGATATAGGTACAGCACTACCTAACCTGGATAAGGCGCTTTACGCTTTAAAAAAAAATACCTTATACTTACAGTAGTAAATTCTTGGCACCAGAAATATATCACATTCTATTTGTACCGACTTTGAGACAATTTTTAAAATTGCATACCTTCCTGTGAGCAATTTCAAGAGGAATGAGCTCGGCAGTAAGCCATGCAAAAGACAGTATTTTCTAGACACAGACTTACTAATGTTACTAATAATAAAAATGCAAAAGTAACTTTGTTTGTTTTTTCGCTTTTCACGACTTAAACGACTGGTCGGATCGTAATGTTATTTTTTTTTTTTATGATACACTTATGGCAAGTAAATAGTTAAATATTCTGGGAAATAAAGATAGTTTATTTTCTTACTAATACCTCCACATCTAAACTACGCGAACGAAGTCGCGGGCAAAAGCTAGTTAGGTAAAATACAAAAAAACAAAACCGAACTATGATAAATTGTATTTTTCTCGACTAAGATAGAAAACTGCAAAACAATTCGTTATTTATGTTCTCAAAGCATATATAATTGGACTTCGTTGCATTTAGCAATAATAGCATAAGTACCTACTGCAGCAATAATTTTTGCGTAGAGTTATTTAGTTTGATGTGCAGAATGCTTGGTTAAAGATTAGCGAAGGGTTCGTTTACATCCTGTATATTTTCTGGCGTTCCAGTCGCAAACAATGCAAATCTGCCATGTTTATCTGCTCCTTCTCTTAGTTGACTGTTAGAAAATACCAAATCAGCCTGTACACCTTTGATGACCCTCAACATTAAAGAAACTACCCAGGACCCAGGGCTGTATTGTATAGCTGCATTCAGTCAGATCCAGTCTGCCGACCCATTAGACAGATGTTGATCAGCAAATTAACATTCAGTAATCTAAAATCCGCTTACGAACATAGGTTATCACAGTGAACTAATATTCTGCGTGCCAAAGGAAATGATATTTCACAAACAGTTATCTAGTTCGTAAATAAATTAATCTCGAACTACAAATTCGGACAGTTTAATGTGAAATTGGAGTCAACAGCCAATGAAGATTGAATAATTGAGCTTTAGTTGGATTATTCTATTAAAGTTCCTGAATACTGATGTTTCCTGAATATAAAAATATGATTCTGTTTAGTCCGTCAGTTGGATTATCAAAAAAATATTGGATAAGTATGTTTTTATCATAATTATCAATTTATAAAAATAGACCATTTTTTTTTTTCAAATGAGACGTCACACTATATTTCGAAGCACTGCATTGTTTTAAAAAAAATGTTTGTCCAATATTTTTCGATAATCTAACTGATGGACTAAACAGATTTCTTTTAGGGCCGGTTTTTCAATCGCCAGTTAACTTTTATCTGACGATTAAGTTTGTAATTTTGACAGTTTTTGCATAGACAATCTGTCAAAACATCACATTTATAACTGGCGATTGAAAATCCGGCTCTTAGTCAGTCATTGGAATTATTCAAAAGTTAAAATAATTTATTTACCTGACAGGCTTGTCATCGTCTTGAGCCTCCTCGACGGGGGCCACTTGTTCCTGAAAAAGATAAAATATCATTTTAAAAGTTACGTCGAGTTTACTCTTAAATAAGATAAAGTTTAGTCAGTATGTCTTTGTCTGCCGTGTAACCAAGGATGATGAATTTTTTTTTTCATTTTTATGTTCTTTTGGTCTTTGGTCAACTGGACCCGCTGGTTACTGGACCCGCGGCCCGTCTACCAAGTTTAAATTTGATTTGGTAAAAAGAACCCGCGGGTTCAGTTCGAGTGGGTCCAGTTGATCAAAGACTAGGGTTGCCATCCGTCTGGGTTTTCCTGGATTTGCCCTAGTTTAGAGGGCGTCCGGAAAGCGTCCGGGTGGGGGCTTTATGTGTAGTCCGGGTTAAAAAAAACAAAGTCTTGGGCTATCCACGACACACGCACGCCGCGATTAACCGACGATCCGACTCACTCACTCACAAAAAAAATTTGACTGATGAAGTGATGACGTGTCCGGGTTTAGGGCTCTAAAAACCGGGGTTTTGACGACTCTTGTCCTGTTTGCCAAATTTTTGAGATGGCATCCCTACCAAAGACTCCTTCAAAAATATCCGTCACCACACCACATAAGCAAGTGACGCACACATTAGTCTTAGATATAGGCAGAAAAGAAAGAAAGCCAAAGTGAATCCGGTCTGCAATGATGATGATTCAGGAAATCGCTCGTACCACCACAAGCAAATGAGCCGGGAGATTGACCCGTACGATACCACAGCAAAAACCGAACATATTTTCCGCAACAACTATGTAGACACACAATAGAACAAAGCGGAAGGACATACATCGTTCCCACATAACACAAGAAAAAGTGTATCAAACAATCAGCTGCCCCCAACGAATTAGCGGTGTGACAACAATGCATGTCATACATAACACAGACTACCCTATAATTAAGTATTACATTAGATGCGCGTGCGTTGGTGAAAGTCGAGGAAAACGAGACAATGCGTCGGATTATCGGCCATTTTCGAAACTAGGGGCGGAGCCTAGCCCGCGTCAAATGGCCGGTTGCACCATATGTTGATCAATCGTCCTGTGGTGGAATTGGTCCGGGTATCGATACTGTTCGTTGCGCTAGTTATGTCTCAATCGATCAATTAAGTTTAGGCTTGGTAGCTTCGCCGTGAAATTACGAAATTTCGAGACTTGCAAGGTGGGTATTTAAGAGTGTTTACTGATATTATATTTATCTTTATCAGTTAATTACTAACATGTCCTTTTCCTTGTGCGTATCAAAGCGAAAATAATATTCGAGATAAACCTAATTTTTAAAACTAAATTAAAATTGCCAGTCTCTTGGGCACTTTACCTGCTGACAGCGTTGAGGAGGAGTTTTTCGATGCCCTTTTATAGTTAGTTTGTTTTTAGGTTAGTTTAGTTTATATATTTAGTATAGTCTTACTTATATCTTAGAGATTTAAATATGTACCCATAAATAAAGGTAATCATTCATAGAGAAAAAAAAAAAAGGTTTTTAGGTCCAAGTACTTAAAATAGGAACTCTAGAGCCATTTTTAAATAATTATAAATAAGGAATTTTAAATTTATGAATTGTAGATAACTCGTCAATCATCGATCACGATCGATCGATCATAGTTAGATGTTTAAAATGTATTAAAGTTTTTTGACGCACGTCGACGCGTCTGTCAAAATGAAAGAAGTGGAAACTCGCGAAAGGCACTTTGAGGCCAGCTACTTATCCCGTCGGGGCTGCGGGTTGAGGTAAGAGATACCGCGGCCTCGACATAAAGGGCTAAGAAGAAACATGAGTGGTTTTTAGTAAGTAGAAGTTTGACACTCAATTTCGCTCTGTCCAAGAGCGGGACTCCGGCTATTTGATGATTTCCAGACCCAAAAAAAAAAAGCCTAGAGCTATACTTCAAAGCAAAACGTCTGTCAGTGTTAGCAAATCTTTATTTTAAAGGTCATTGAACTCTAATCAATGGCCATGTCAAAGATCATAATTTCTCCTCCAACGCCAAAGTTAATTGCAACAGTAGTCATAATTAATTCCTTTTTATTGGAACGAATATCTCCAAAACTAATATTTGCATACAAACCAATACGGTACAAACGGAAAGGAGAAAGTATTAATAGAATTCGTTTTAGTGGGCGTATTATCTGTTGCCAATTGACTTTGAATCGTCGAAGCGAAATGCAATGACTCATCTGTGAATTCTGTTGATTAAATATTAATAGGAAGGATGACTAGTTAAATATTATGCCTAGTTGTTACACTCGATTTCGGGTTTAGTCCCATATCGGCACCTTCCCATTTCGGCACCCATGAATTTATTTATCATGTCTACGAAAAATTCCCATCTCAGCACTCCGTCATTAGTCGTTATCAGTATAGTGAGTAAATTAAATTGACTCAAAACTAAAAAATCTACCCAGAAAAAAGTACCTATAAAATAAGTATAATTTTAATTTTTTAGTGTTTAGTGGACAAAGTAAAATATGTTTTCATGGGACTTTAATTTTAAAAAAATACGCGAGTAGTACCTAAGTAAGCAAGTGTCATATTTTCTGGCTATCTCTTTCGCCTCGGTTAAGACAGTCAAACCAAAGTAAACCTAACGACTGATCATTATGTTTCATTTTTTAACCAACTTCTAAAAAAAGAAGGAGGTTCTCAATTCGGATGATTATATTTTTTTTTATGTTTGTTCGGGCATAACTCCGTCGCTTGCTAAACGATTTGAAAAAATCTTTTTTGTTGGAAAGGGTTGTTGTACCAAATGGTCCCATAAAAATCAACAAAACTCAAAAAAATACTACATTGCCTACATTAACGATTTTTTCGTCTCCGTCGTTTACAAACCGATTTGGAAAATTCTTCTTTTATTCGAAAACCTATGCTTTCCTATTGGTCTCATAGTCACCAGGTCGAGATCAGATGATGGAATCTTGGCGAAATCGGGAAAACTCAGAAAAATTTACAGCGATTTTGGTATTTTCTCTCTAACAAGCTGATCTGATAGTAGAATGGTTCTTATGTAGCCGACATCAATACGACCTCGCAAACTTCGGGGATTACAGGCGTGATGTTTCGTTATTCTACTAATAAATACAAAACTTTGCGATGTCGTATTGATGTCTAAATGATAGCAAATGGATTGGGATTGTTGAAGTCCCATGTCTGTCTATTGTTTACACCAGTTCATAACATGTGAATCACTAAAAGTGAAAAATAAAAACTTTTTAACTAAAAATAAAACAAGAAAAATTCGTTTCTGAAGTCGATGACTTTTGTTTGTTGGATTAATTTTTTTGCCACCGCCTTCAGAAACAAATTTTTGTTCTAAAGTTTATTTTTCACTTTTTTGTGTTTTATTTTTTGTCGAAGTCGGTTTTATTTTTTGGTAAAAAGTTCTTTTTATTACAAAATTAGTAGTGCTCAGTCCAGATAGTAAAATTCGACAATGGTGCAAAGTTGATTTCTTTACTATACTAATACTGTGTTTCCGTTTCTTTGTGTACCTTAAAATGATTCATGAGAGGGTGCCGAGATAGGAATTTTACGTAGACATGATAAATAAATTTATGGGTGCCGAGATGGGACTAAATCCGATTTCGTTTGCAATCAAATCTGAACTTTGTTAAAAAAAAAAACAAACCACCTATCTATAATCCTTTCATATTCCTTTTGCCATAATCACATTCATACATCTGGTCATACACTTGTCCTTTTTGAAGGACGTCACCACACCAGTAAGAACAGTGTATGTCTTCTTAGAACGTCTCCTAATTTTCATTTTGTAATTAATTCAAATAACAAATGCTTAAAAAAACACTGCATACTAGGTATGCACTGTCTCAAAAATTTAAAAACCGTTTAAAAAGCAACACTTTGCTAAAACAACAATTTACGCAATATTTACTTAACTCCATGTATAAATACATGAGCGTGATAAAATGGTCTAGTTTCAATCTATTTCTGCGCTGACAGTTTCAAAATAACGGGCATTCCTCACCTAACGTGTGATTAAAGTGCACTTGCAATCCGTACTTATGGCCAAGCGGTTAGGGGCCATTATTCCGTCCCCTACTATGATGCAAACAGCGATTAAAAACGTATTAGCAGTGAGTGAGTGTGACGAATTTCGTGAAGGTTCGCTAAATAAGGCATTTTGTTTTGACAATGTTTTATTTGTTACGGAAATTAGTTATGTGTATCACTGTCGTTGTTTGTAAGTAGGTTATTGATAATGAGGTTTGTAACCTGTATTACTTTGGTATATACCTACGGCTTGTTAGATTTAACAGTTAAACTCGAAATTACACATTTAATATTGACTTATGCCGCTAAAGCTTTCCTGCTAAATAAACTTATTTTACGGGTTAATATAACTTACCATCTAGAGTATTCCTAATTTAGTCGATCGAGAAAATATACAAAGTAAAATGTGTGTATGAAGAAGTAAAGTGTACAAAAAAAGGCTCTTTTCTATACCCATTTATCCTAAAAGAAGCTTATAGAAATTGTACATTGTATTCAGAAAAAACCTACACGCATTCTATTTTCAAATGGTTCGATGAGAATACGATTCAAATTGCTCGGGATATATTCTTTTTGTTCTTTTAAACCTATCTGGCTTTTTCACTCGGCGAAAAATGAACTCGATCTCTTTTAAGTGAAAATCGGATTGTCAAAAGAGATTATTTTAGAAACGATTTATAAGCTTTACTCGTTATTTTAATCAGTAAGTATTCTCGAATATTTCTTTTTAATTAAACAGATTGGTGGCAATTACGAAAAATATCTTGTAGTAGTATGCGTTCTGTCACGCTTTTTTGTTTTTATGAAGATAGAAGTATTAAAAAATCTGAAAATATATGAACTGTTGTCTTTATCTCTGTTCAAAGGTCACTACAGATGAAATTGAAAACCGATGTACGTGTTTCAGCAATATTTTTCTGAATGAAACAAAATTATTGCAAGAAATAAAATGTGCTGTCATGGGGCGCTTATAAGTATTTTATGATATTGCTGCTAAGTCTTATATGATTTACGAAGTAATGGATATTATTTGAAAGAGATCTTTTTGTCTGGGCAAGGTATTTTATATTTTACTAGCGGACGTCACGCGGTTTCACCCGCGTAGTTCCCGTTCCCGTGGGAAACTTTTTATCCCTGTGATAAAAAGTTTCTATGTCACCTGGGGATAGTGTAGCTTCCCAACGGTGAAAGTTTCGTGACAAACAAATAAACAAATCTTTCCTCTTTATAAAATTAGTGTAGATTAGAATCGTTGTTTGACCGATCTACTTGTGAAGGTCAGCCTTCACAATTCGCGTAGTACTGGGTATTACAATACCCCGTGGTAAGACTGGTTGTCAGTTTTTCGGGTCTATTTGAAATGACTGTCAAAGATGTACAAAGGGCTGTGAAAACTACAATAAATATACAAAAGAGTAATGATCACAATAGATTAATAGTTAATCAAGACCATATCAAAAAGACTATATTACCTACAGTGGGAGAAGAGAAGAGAGGAAGGGACCGGCTTTTATTTTTGACAGAGATAAAAGAGAGATTTCCTTGAGAAATGATCAACAGAGAGAGACTAGAGCCAATAGTAACGCTAAACCATTCAAATCATCTGGGATATCGTCCAATCAACGCCACTACCTGATCAGATCAGTGTCGAGTCCTATCGACCGTCCACTGCACTCCCATCATAAGAGGTTGGCTCACAAAGTAGTGATGTCACTGAGACTGATTGACTGGACCCGGTAACTGAATTACTTGCCTAAGGGATGATGTCTCAATAATGAAGTCTTATGATTTTGAAAGCGTGCGCAACATGTTTACTGACTTAAAAAAACATGGTTCTAATTAGTCCGTCTGTTAGATTATCGAAAAATATTGGACACGTATTTTTTATTTTATCAAATCAATAAAAATTGACGCAGATAAGACGCTTCAAAGATTTGAGTGAGGGGTTGTGACGTCACTGATTGCTAAAGAATGTCATACTAATCTCTCAAAAAATGTCATCACACGAGTTTTCAAAGCACTGTATCGTCTTCATTGTTTGTTTACGTGAAAAACGAAAAAATACGTGTCCAATATATTTTGGAAATCTGTCTGAGCGACTAATTAGATTTTTTTTGTTAACTACTCTATTAAATCAAGGCGATGTCTGCAAGGTCCCTTTAAAGAAATCGGAATCATCCCGCGAACCCCCATAATTTTTAACAGAAACAATTCATACCGACAAACGTCGGAAGTGTGCCAGTAGAACCAATAGTAACAGTGATATCGTCCAATCAACGCAGCTTCCTAACCAGATCAGTGTTGAGTTTAATCGACCGACCACTGGAGCACACTAGACCCGCCCGTCATAGTTGGCCCGCAAAGTGAAGTAAGGCGACTGTTGCTGACAGACCAGCAGGACTATTGCGTATCTTTTAAATGTCAGTGGCTATCATGGTGTCCATCGATTAACGGTCAAATGGTTATGGTTTGGTATACTTAACCATTTGACAGTTAATTTGTACGGCAATTGAATTATATTAAGCCAAAAGCACGAAGTATAGCCAGCAAAAGACATATAGGCTGTATTGAAACTTGTGCCGATTAGACTTTGACATGGAACTTATGGGTCGGACCAAGTTTTAACGTAACATAATATCACGCCTGTAATTGCTAAAGGGTTAAGCAGAAGTGTACCCATTAGTACACAAACATTTCTCCAGTTTAAGTCCCATGTAATACGGTGTGAGCCTATTGCCATCAATTGAGAACACAAATCAGACTTTAATGTTCCCACTGCTGGGATACAGGACTCCTCTCTTTGAGAAGGGATGGGCTACAATTCACACAGTTATATTAGATTTTTTGGTTGGAAGATAATGCCGCTTTCTTTACGATGTCTTCCTTAACCGGTGATAAAATAAATTACGCAAAGTAATGCAACAGTATTAAGACTGTGGTAAAGGGCCAGAAAAATAATTTTATCAGTCGTGGGTTTGTTTGTTGACTGTATCTATGGTACCTACTTAGATCTATCAAATATGCATAATTATATTATTTATTTATTTATTAAACTTTATGCACAAGCAAAAAACTGTACAAAGGCGGACCTAATGCCTTGGGCATTTTCTACCGGTCTACCTTAGGGTGATGCAGAGACAATATCCAGTAGGTGCAACAACAGAAAAAAAGACAAGAAATATTTATAAATAAAACATATATATTATCAAAGTGAGTAGTATTTTTCATAACGGGATTCGATAAGGTGTAATCTGAAAGAACATTAAAACAAGCAAGTTGCCAGCCTGGTTCTACAAAATTACTAACATCTCCTACAACCCGTTCGCATGCTTCTTATCAATTACCTACACCAGAGGGTCTTAAATGGCCACTTTAGCAGATCATAATATGAATTGCGAAAAATTGTAAAATGGACTATTCTTACAATTCATATTATGATCTGCTTATGCTGGCGCGATTATAGCAGAGCAGCATCTTATTAGGTTGGTACCTCTTTGCTTCTTGGAATGAAGCTTAACAAAATAAATCCTGAGGATCAAAATTCACCATCTTACTACTTTAAATGCAACAGTTTGGATGTATGGATGTTTGTAACTCAATCACGTCAGAACGGCTGAACGGATCTAAATGAAATTTGATACAGAGGTAGATTATAGTCTGGAATAGCACATGGGGTGACTTTTTTTCTGTAAAATGTGACTTTAGACCCCAAAAAAAAAACGTTTCCCAACAAACATTTTTGCGTAGGGTTACTTAGTTTGATGTACAGAATGCTTGGTTGACGTATGTGTGAAGGGTTAATTTACACACTGTATAGCTGGCAACCTACAGAACCGACAACTGCTTTCAAACACTATTGACATAATATTTCTTTTCTATGGCAGATACCAAATGTCAATCGAATACTTTTTTGAACTTTTCCATCACCGGAATTTTTCCTCGAATGTTCTCGGTTATTTGTGCCAAAAGGCCGCTCAAATCGTAGGTAGGCACATATTATGTGAATCTTTACATAACGTAAGGTTAAATTAACTTTAGAGATCTCTTATTTAATAGAAGTATCCCTTAATAGTACTAACTAATTTAGTACCTATCAAAAGTTATGTCTTTTTCGAGATTTACCTCTCGTAAGTGGTAGGCATCGTTCCAAATAGCGTATAATTCGTGTAATTTTATAACGCAAATTATACATATAACTTTATAACGCAAATTATACATATAATTTAATCATTTTAATTAAGTCTTATACTGAGTTACATCTCTATACAAGTTGGCAGAGCATTTATATCTTTACTAACTTTTGCCAGCGGCTTCGCCCGCTACAAGTCGAAAATTATCCCACGGGAAGATAAAATCGGGATAAAAAATATCTATGTGTTAATCCAGGTTATAAACTATCTGTGTATCAAATTTTATTCAAATCCGTTCAGTAGTTTAGAGTGAAAGAGTGACAAACAAATACACTAACAAACTTTCGTCTTTATAATATTTGTGTGATATTAGTGTTGTTTGCAGTAAACTGACAGAATGACATTAACTCAATATATTATAGAAACTAGGGATTTTCTCAATAATTGTCACGGAGTCTATATTTGTGCATAGTTGATGGCAAAAGACTCGAATCGCCCCATAATACATAGAACTTATTAGATATAACTAAATAAAAATGGATGTGCTTTAGGTACACCTCTGCCTATCCCTTCCGAACATAGGCTTCACCCAAGAACGCCACCATATAGTGTTCTCTACCATTTGCATCTAGCCTGTCCCACTCCCCTTTTTAACCGACTTCAAAAAGAAGGAGGTTCTCAATTAGACGACGACGTTTTGTTTTTAAAGTCGTGGTCGTAGTAATACGTAGCTTTTTGAAAATGTGTGTTGTAAATGATTTTTTTTAAAAGCTGTATAATTTTGATGGACCCACCATCAAAATTATACAAGTTTATTTATCAGTTTGGTTTAACTGGGTTGTGTTGGTCACACAGGCAGACAATTCATGTAAACTACTACGGAATTCAGTTGCATTAGGTTAGACTGGAAGTCAACCCCAACTTAGTTGTAAAGAGGTTAGGCGGATGATCATATTGATCTGACAAACGGTTTCTTGTACTTTATAAGCAAAATACCTCCAAATTGCATGAGTTTGTAGCTATGCCTGCTCAATAAATCATCACTAAGCCTTTAATGAATTTCTTTATTTTATGACTGACATAAATTAATGTTAAGGTCATTCTGCATCTACAAAACTAAACACCTTATAACTAGTACATAAATGTATCAAAAGAATTTGCCAGTCTTTTCGAACCCAGCCCTCACAAGTCTTGGTTGATATGAATGTCGTTTGTTATCTGCCAGACTGTTTAAGCCATTTAAGCAGACGTTAAATCTTGAGTTTTTCTAAGATAAATTTATACTAAAGTCTGGCAGCTGCGACAAATGATGCTTATCTCTAAATATAAAATGCAGAGAGAGCTTTACTAAATCAAGTCAATTCAGAATAAATAGAGCTTCTTTTTATTGTCGTTTTCGAGAGGTAGATCAATTTAAATAGTCCTTTTGAATGACTAAAAGCCGTAAATAAAATATTCATCTAAAAATAGACCCACGATGTTTAAGAGTCGCATTAGAAAAATTTAGAATAAGATGGAGCCAAAAAGTAAATTAAGATCTCAGGGAAAAAAGCTTCTATTTTATTAGGCATAATCATAAAAGCTATTAACAGTGAAATTGTGCGTTAAGAAGAACCAACTATAAGAGCTAAGATAAAGCCATATCATTCTATTACAATCAATAGGAATTTATTGGTCAAATCAAACAACTTCAAACAAACATTTTCGTTCGCAAATAGCAAGCTATTTTACTTGACCCTTAGGTTAACTAGGTAAACGGGTAATCATGATATCCCAGCCTGATAGGTTATCCGTAATTTGTCTCTTGTTTTACATAATTAAACATTTTAGGTTTACGAATATTTTGTGTTTATTTATTTTATTCTTGGTTATGGCTGTATTACCATGTGCTAATTGAATAGACGACCTCCACGACTTCCCGTGTGTTGGTAGTAAGAGGCGACTTCAAGCATGTAAGTACAGTAAAGCAAGCTTGCAAGTGACAGCGGTCTTAATATCGTAGCAGTAAGTAAACGTTTTGGTAATGTAAGTTAGCGTAGATTTGTGGTTGACTGTAGAAACTCGCCATCAAACGTGCATTCATGAAAGAGAACACTGGCTCTTGTAACACAAGTCTATCACCTGGTACAGGAGTTTTCACACACCATTTTGTTACCAGTTTCTTGTTTAATAAGTAAAGATTAATGATTGATTCACCATGTGTTACATCTACAGTTACCTGTTTTTTTTTTATTGGCGGGTGGAAAATCATCATAACCCCTCCTGCTCTTGGGCAGAGCGAAAGGGAGTGTCAGACTTCTACTGACTAAAAACCACCCATGTTCCTTCTTAGCCCTATGTGTCGAGGCCGCGGTAACACAACTTGTGTACAACCCGCAGCTCCGACGGGCGTCGGCCCTTGCGGGCCCCTCCTATGTTTCTGACATCTCTTTGAGGCGCGCGTGGAACACGAACGCGCCGTCGACACGGCCTGTACGGACAGACGGCGAGGTATAGTATTTAGACAAGGACATGTCCCAAATTAATTTTCAACCGAGAAGCTGCTCATGAATATCCAGACATAATATTTAAATACTTAATAATATGATTTGTTTATAAACATATCGTATAGCACTCAATACAATAGGGTATTTCACAAAAAAAATCTAATTAGTCCGTTAGATAGATTTCCAAAAAAAATGGACTCGTATTTTGCACGTAAACAAAAGATGAAGACGATACAGTGATTCGAAAAGTTTCAAGTCGTGTGACGTCACAAGGTTAGTACTTTTTTACCCACAAAGTGATGTCAAAAGCCCTCACTCATGATCTTTGACACGTTTTATTTTCGTCGATTTATATTAATTAGATAAAACAAAAAACACGTATTCAATACTTTTCGATAACCTAACAGACGGACTAATTAGATTATTTTGGTGAAGTACCCTATTATATTCATCCCTCACACGGTAAAATAAATCCACGATATTCCTTAATCAGTTTTATCTCGTCCCAGCCGAGCACACTAACAAGTTATCGATAGTATGTTCGCCTCACTAACAGTTTAAAGGACTGGGCGATCGTGACCAAATGTAGGACATAGAAGTGAAAGGGCAGCTTAGGACATGATCCGGTGAAGTTGTATCACTTTGTGCCGGAGAAATAACGCTATTTATTGGTGTGATGCGATCTTTAGACATGATGTATCTTTACACCGTCACGAAGCTTTGGCTAAGTATTATTTTTGCAAGATGACGTTTATTCCGTACACTAAGTTTATTAATAACACATTTATATAAAAGGGAAGAAACTACGAAACGGGAGCCTACCTAATTATTTTCTATTGTGTTTTTCTGGACCAGTTTCTATGATCGTATAGGTAAGTACGGTCAGTAACAGAAGTGGCTTAAGATTTCGGAATCATTTGATGTACAGGAATCCAGCTTTTATGTTTCGGTAGATTGTTCTTTAAATATCCCTTACTCTTCAATAACTCGTTAGTAACGAGTAATATCCAACAAGTTTTTATTAAAAACCTGCTTTGAAACTTTCAGTAGTGTTATCTACTCCTAGTGCTGACTATACCATAAATTAAACTAAACCATCAGTATCACTGATGTCGTTCTAAAACAGAACTGTATGGCAGAAACACATTTGGATCACAAAAGAGATTTCCGAGCAAATACGTTGGTAATAGCCAACTTAACATCACCTACAACCAACATAAAAACTCTTACAACATTATGGAGATCAGAAACCGCTGATACATGTTTTTATTCACATTTGCATAATATCACCATGGGAAGATCGAGGGATATCTATGTGTACTCATCTTTACACCTATTAGGACTTATCGCGCCGGCACACAATGGCGGAAAATGGAATTTGACGTGCAATAACAGATTTGTAATACTTTCGAAGGCGTTTGATTGACTGAACTAGTAATTGTTGCGGAAACAGGTCAGTTGGAAAACAATTTGTGAAGAAAATTGATATGGAAATAGACAATATACCCCCAAAGGTGGAAAAGATAACATAAAATGGGTCTATTAGACGTTATTGTAAGTGTTTCTAAGACATATGGAAATCCCTTAAATAGAGTGCTGCAAGGTCATTAGTTCGGCCCCTTGCAATTTCAAACATCTTCCTTAAAATAGGTATATGTATAGAGTCATTTATCGCTGAGATCTCGTTCGTCTGTCCTCCTACAGTTTCCCACAGTCCATGTTGAATTATTCAAGTGACAGACATTCACTGAAAGGCTGCTTATAATCCAGGTATATGAATTTAATAGTTCCCACACAATGCGCCTACTTTTTATTCTACAGTAAAAGTCAGAGGTTCTTGTTCATTTTTGGTAACTATATTATGCCCCTGGAACTGTTTTGATAATAATTGTAAGTTTTCTGTGGGGTCTCCCTACAGACGCTTTTGTTACTTGATTAATTTTTTAAAATTAGATAAAGTAGGTACTTGAAATATTTGATTCGTGGTTAAATTGTTAATATTAAATCACACACGATATAACAGCTCCATTTTAATCATCGTAACCTATTTAAAGCTTAACATGAAGAAAAACTATGCCTACTACGTTAAGGCTAATCGGTGCAAATGCGTGAGAGCTCGCGTGGTATGTAAGTAATATAACCACCGCCGTTACACTTAAAATGACATAATTACAGGTATTTAGTTTGTCATCTATATTTGGTGCTGCGTTTCCCACTAATCCGTTACTACCGGTCGATATGTACATTATTGACATGAAACGCTCCGCTGCCGGTTACGGTATGAAATGCGGAATAGGAAACTTTAAATTTTCATAATTTTTCTACTCTCTTAATGTTCCACTACTTCAGCAATAGAATAGTAATGTAGGAATTGATAATGTCGGAACACTAAGTGTCAGTCATTCATCATACTTAAAATTATAAGCAAGTATTTCCCATCAAGTTTTGGAAGCAAGTTGGTAAGCATTTTATTTTACAGTAAATTTTGATAAATGAGTGAATTTCATGTATACACTTGACAGTGTGATTACTTTGTGTTTGTAAGCTCAATTTATAATAGGCACTGTCTTGATTACTCTTCGAGTGTTCTTTATTTATTTCACCACATTCAGCAGACTTGGTAACGATTTACGAATCAATTTGAGCCTCATATCGCGATATAATATTTTTACATAATCTGTGTATTTTACGGGGACGTTGGATTGTTTTATGTGTGTCCTTCAGAAATAAAGGAATTGAAGATTTGAAGCTTTTCGCTCTCACCTGCGGTTAATCTGATGAGGAACTACATATTATCTTTAGACAATATTTTATTGCATAATGGGCCTGATCTTGACCTCGATCACACCTGCGATGAAAGCGATGAATGAGGTCTTTGATGGAACGAGCGGGCCCAGAAGATGCTTGTTAACTCTTGCTTTGTAAGCAGATGGTGCCATAGAGTTCCACACTTTGGCTGTGTATAGGTACACAGCCAAAGTGTGGAACTCTATATATGGAGGAGTAGAGTTGAGTACCTTACGTCGGGATATTGATGTTAACAATATTACAAATCAAGCATCTACGGTTTCTTGTCATCCTAGAGAGTTACAGTTATACAGTTTCTTTCATCAGTTTAAATAATCTTACCTGTTTGCGAGCTATCCTGTACCCCAAATGTGTGTATTCGCCTTGCGTCTGTCTCTTGTCCTTGTTCATCGCGGGCTCTGCCGCGCTTTCTATCTTCTTCTCCACCTCGGCCGCGTATGCGCATAGCACAAGTGCTGGAACATTAGGGAAGGTCAAATTAGTTTTTCAGTCGAGAATACAGTTATTTCCCAAAATATTCCTATTGTTCACAAAGGCGTCTCTAAGGAACACATTAGTCCCGTCGGGGCTGCGGGATGTTGTAAGAGATACCGCGGCCTTGACATAAAGAGCTAAGAAGGAACATGGGTGGTATTTAGGCAGTAGAAGTATGACACTCCCTTTCGCTCTGCCCAAGAGCGGAAGGGGTTATTTGATGATTTCCCACCCCCCAAAAAAAAAGTAACACATTGGCGATCTGTTTATCAATGAGTGTTTCAGTCTCTTATCCCTTTTGACAAAGTTAAATGAAAATTCTTAATAGTTTATCAACTAAATCACTTGTAGCTTTATAACAACTAAATTGCAATACTTGCATCAGCCACTACTACTTCATGATCTGTGTGATTGCTAATCACTTTCCATCTTAACAATCTTTTACAAACAAATAAAATGACTAGATGCTCTATTTGTAATCGTCTAAGTGGTACTCAGTAGTAAATTATTGATACACTTTCTAGATATTGATACTTATACCATTGATATCGGGTTTTAGTGCTGTACTGCTAAAAGCGTAGTTTCGAAATCCCGCAGTTTCAGTAAATGTCATTTGTACTTATGCTTGTCAATAATTTATGCTGTGCTGGCTTTCAATTTTATGAAAATTGATACGAGTCACTTAAGTGGTTGTTTTGATATCATTTCAATCTTCGATTTAATAACTATGGTTTTGTAGATAGAAGTTAGTTCCGCAGTTACATTGTACATTCGTGCATTTACAGAAAGATTCGATTCTAAAGTTAGGCAAACTGCTAGCAGCTCGACTTCCATCTGTTGTATGGGATAAACGGACTATAGACATACCTACTTTAATATACACCTTTAACCCGTCAGGGAAGGCATTAGGCAGTAAATCCTAATTATCTTGTACAACAATGTTATAATATCAGATCTAGTTAACAGCATAAAGAAATACAATAGAGGCGCAAGTTTCTGAATAATATTTAACATTACAGCTCTAAAACCTTTCATATTTTGTCCTTCAAAGGATCCTGTTCTCAACGTGAAATTGAAAAGGTCCACCAAAAGCTTAGAATAATAACAAATAACTGGAATCCTAGATGATAATAATATCTTTCCCAAGATCCAAATTTAATGTTAAGGTTATTTATCTTTCCCATCGCATTCCTCAGAACCGCTAACAATTGTTCTAAGCAAGTATTATTTGAACCAGATAGACACCGGACCCTTCATTTTATCTCCATTATACCATAGTATCTCAGTAAAGTTAACGCAAACCTTAACGCTAACGCAAACTGAAACCCTTGACCCAAAAACGTGATATTGGCCTATTTCTTTGCAATAAAAGGAAACCGTTTTATTGCAATGAAGATAGAGGCGTTTTTATGGAGTCCCTTGGGTATGATGTTTTGGCTTTGTAAAGGAGTTTCATGTTTTGTATTTTTATATGTTTCCTTTATAGGTGTAAAAGTACCCTTAACGCAAACGAAGGGCACTTGTTCTCCCCACCACTGCGATAATTTTTTGGTTCTAGACCATACCTTGGAACCCCCTAGTTACGGAGATATTGGGGGTCAAAGTTCCAAATTTTGCACGTCTGTTTTTGTAAATACTTACTAGTTTTTCAGGTTATAACTTTACTTAAATTACCTCCATGACCCGTTTACTAATCAAAGCATCCTCTAGCACAATGTTTTAAGAGTGCTACATTGAGTTTTACCGTAAAATGAGATTTTTTGACCCCAAAAAAAAGTCGTTTACCAGAAAAAAAATTTGCGTACGGGTACTTAGTTTGATGTACAGAATGCTTGGTTGACCTTTATGTGTGAAGGGTTAATTAACACCCTGTATTGGGTAAGGATACATAATAAAGTCATCCGGTGATCAGGGTAACCTAGCTGCCCTATCACTCGCACTTCCTCAGCGATTTGGCAATGGTTTATTTTTCCCTCACGTGAACTAGAAAGAAAGTAATGTTGTGTACGATATGAAGAGATGATTAGACTGCCTAGTAGATAGATCTAGTTGGTGAACTGCTGCTAATGTAGTCCTGGGTGCAATTTATAGATCGGGCAAAGTGTTATTGGGTTTTTCACACGTAGAGCAGCGACCAATTGGGTGGCCATTGCGTCAACCATGCCGTGTCGTTAGGCCAACCAAATGGGTCTGGATATCAGGAACTCTCATTCAAATAGTGATGGCAAATTATTAAAAAATAATATAAAATAAATGATTAATATAATTATTAGTTTATAATAATAAATATATTTTTTAATAATTATGTGCCATATATAATATAATAGGGATTTTTACTGACTTAATTATTAAATTCCAGTTATTATTAGACACCAATCTATTGCCAAGCAAGACCAAGTAAATCACGACAAAGAATGTAATATCAAGGTTACAAATACTAAACTATTCCTTCAATATTTATCGTTGTAATCATACGCCATTATGAAAAGCATTAGGACACGCCGAAATGTATCAGTCACGATTTTAAGGACATTTATTTGAAGGCATTTGTGGACAATCGATTAAAATAGTTTTTGTTGTCAATGTCATCATCATTAGTAGACAAAATGATAGTCTAGTTATTATAATGAAAGCGCCTACTATGACATGTATCGGCCTTGATTTATTTGTACTACATAGTAAATACAAAGAGATTTTTATCCAATACTGGGACGGATATTCTGAATGTGACTTATCTAGTTAATAGTTCCATATTTTCGATAAGCTAGAAATCATAGTCGCAGCTGTTTGACAATGGTTCCTCAATCCAATTTTAGGTCAGACATACTTGATTAAGTATTCTCAACAGTATCGGCAGATTGAACCAAAACTAACATAAGCATAGGCGACTTGCTATTGCGGTAGCGATTTCATGATGAACAGACGGAAAAAGTAGCCCTCCTTTAAGGCTTTGCCGAAGGCGGGTCACTAGAAGAGCTGGCAAATGCGATGAATCACTAAGGTGTTAGGTTCCATCATTCCATGTAATAGGGGGTAAGCCTTTGCCATCAACTTCGTGGCTATTACTGAGATATTCCTGATAGAAAAAACCAATAACACTTTTCCCGATCTGAGCATCAAACTAAAACTTCTTGCTCAGCAGTCGAGCTTTCGACCACTAAACTACCGAGACATCCGGTTTTCTTTACCATTTAATTTTCTTAATGTGGTCATCAGACATTTAGGGTCCCATTAAAATAGTTGGACAAACTTTTAGAAATCATTCAGACCACCAACATAAGGACAACGGTAAACAAATAATTAAGTAAAATGCAGTAGACTTACAAGAAAACAAAATGAGATAGCGAAAATACATTAAAAATTTTGGTTATTCAACATTTTAGGTCAAAATAAAATCACTTTAATCGTAAATCTTGGTTAGACGTACTAAACGCTGTGTTAAAATATCTACCTACCTTATAATAATATAGTAACACTTTTAATAAAAAAAAAATGTAGAAACACGTAACAGTAGTCATCAAGAAGGTATTTATAAATCTATTGCAATATTTCTACACGCGGAACCCATTGACATAGATTCGTTTCCGCGTTACTGATGACACTGCCGACTGTGTCAAATATGAATTTATGCGTGATGTCAATGATCTCATAACATAATAGGTATTTATAAACATTGGAATTAGGTAGTGTATTTTGATAATATGTAGGTCGTCAATTTAATTAGTAAAAGACGACAAAAATTATAATGTATGATTTTGTAAGTGGGATAGGAAAACACTGTTAGTTGGCCCCGAGTCTGCTATTCAATAGTGTCAGAATGATCTATCACTAATCTCATAATTGTTGATTTTGACAAGTTTGGTGTTGTCAAAATCAACAATTATGAGATCAATGATAGACCATTCTGACACTACTGAATAGCAGACTCGGGGCCCTGGTAGCTGTTACAGAAGAAACAGTGATATAAAAGTGGTTGTGACATTATTTTATTAGTGACAAAATCGAAAATTGGAACGTCCATACTAAATATTATCTAGTTTACAAGTGGATTCGATGTAAGGAAACATCATTTTATCTTTCCGCGATTTACTAACGTACAGAATGTTCATGTAAAGAAAAGTCTGTAGTATCAGTATCGTGAAGTTATATTCGCTAAAAGAACGTTGCATACTTAGTTGTATTTTCACTTTAAAAAGTACGAAATTTTCATATCCTAAATTCCTAACTAATCATACCCAAACTTTTACTCAAAGAATCCTACTATCAATATTTGAAAACAGTAACTATGTATCCAGAAAAAAAAGTAGCGGTACTCTGACGTCATTAAGTGACGTCGTTCGTGAGAGCACGTCAAAGGTTCCGAAGTTGTGAAGCGTGACGCAAATAGCCAAGTTCGGGATGACGTAGACAGGCAATCGTATACCGATCATATCTATACACTCTCGGGGACAGTCACATATAGGTAGAAATAATAATATGGATAGCGAAAATTTAAGAGTAACCAACGAGTTTCTTGCCGTTTCTTCTCTATGGAAACGACCAACCCGCAGCGTGCAAAGTTTTATAAGTGCCCATGTAGGCCATGTGAAATAAAATATTATGATTTAGATTTTTTTTGAAAAATTTCAACGGATAAGTTGCTGTATTTAGCTGTCATGAACTTTTGAGAGCTTACGGGAGTCAATTAGCTCCCGAGACGTGTATTTTCTTAAACAGTAAAAGTACGATACATATTATTACTTATTACTGCTTGAATGGAGTTCGTGCGTGGGTATCAGTGGTTATTGTGTAGGGAACTAATAGGGCAAAAGGGGTATGTGCCGTGGAGAAGTAGGATAGTAAATACTTACTATCCTACTTCTCTACGGCACATACCGACAAAACACATAATAAGGACATAATTTGTTAATCAGTAGTAGTTGTTGAGTGTTGATATAAGCCGTATACGAAAAACATTGAAAGAGTATGTTTAAGCCCTACAGGTTGTCTTGATTCATCATTTTATCGTTAATCAAATCTATTAAACACCCCTAATTTAGTATGTTAAATCACTCCAAATTCACATTCATATAGACATTAATCTAAAATCAGCATTACTTTCATCAAATCAGGGATGAATGAAGTAGCGAACCAATCAATTTAATTTACACGTCAATCGCAAATAACAAGCTGAGGTATTCCTTTCAAACATATAATTAGTTTAAGGCCATAAAATGCAAATAATTATAATTTGAAAGTGAACAATTTGACTCGTTAAACGATTAGGTAAAACACTTTCTATAGTTTGAAGTTCAAGATCAGAATTATAAAATTGCTAACTCATTCGTAAGCGTCGTATTCACAAAGTATTTACATTAAAAACTCATTTTAAAGAATAACGATTTGTAATGAGTTGTATCCAATTATTGAAACTGTATTTCTAAGCCTTATGGGATTCGAACACGGACCACACAGGTCAAAGACTTAAAAAAAAAAACAAACTCTTCCTTAAGACTTCCCGTGATTAGGGTTTGCGCGGAATCGTATTGTGGTCCGAACGAAGCCGGGCCAAGCTGCCCATAACCCAAGGGGTTTGCTTGTAGCTCGGCCAGAAGCTAAGTGTTGCCGTACAACGTGGTTAAACGCCACCAGCCTTTTTTATGGGGGGGGGGGGTAATCATCAAATAAATTTAATAATTAGATTTTTTACTCTGCTCAAGAAAATCTGCGCAGAGCCAAAAAATCCAATCAAAAAAAAAAAAATCGACGTTACAGTGCTTTGAAAAGTCGTGTCAAGTCGTGTGACGTCACAAGGTTAGTACCTTTTTACCCACAAAGTGACGTCAAAAGCCCCCATTCATGATCATTGACACGTGTTATTTGCGCCATTTTTTATTGATTTGATAAAATAAAAAACACTAATTCAATATTTTTCGATACTCTAACCGACGACCTAATTAGATTTGTTTTGGTGAAATACCCTATTTAAGTAATTAGGTATTTCAATTAGAGTTTTTCTTCTTTTATTAAGGTTTCAGCGTCGAGCTGCGGCGTTTCAGTAAACGAGACAATCGTACTAACATGACAAGAGCGATGCGACAATCCTGTTTGATATTTTTTGTTCGTACAACGATATCCTTTCCGTTCCTACTGCGGAAGTTTTAATCAACAGTTTTTCAAGTCGTCTTTGTTTTGTTCTGTAGTTTGTAGGTATAAATAAATTAGGCCGAGGTGTAGGTACCCAAAATAGTACACCCATATTTCGCCAGTTTTGTTTAAATTCCATGCAAATAATAACCTCACTATTGTATTGAGACTGGTTCTTCTAACCTAACAGACAGATGTGTTGCTGTGGAGTTTGTTCCATCACTTCTTCTTCCCAGCTAAAACACTAATTCCTTATTTACGAAGACGCGGCGATGTATGAAAGTGGTAACGATTTAAACGACGATTTTACGAGATGCGACTTTTCACTCGTTAGTTTAAAATGCAGCGTTTGTTGCGGTAGACCTCACGGACGCCTCAGTAAATGAATAAAATGGCACGCGACGAGCGCGTCTCCGAAAACAAGCCCTAAGAAGAGTAGAAGGGTGAGCGTTTTGGTGGACTGTCTCTTGTAAATAAACGTTGACGTTCGAAAAATGCTGATTATCAGCCTAGTTTGAATCCAATGACTTTTGAATTTGAACCAGCAGTTGTCTCCGTGACAGTTACATTCCACTGAAAAACCCCTGATGGAAAAATCCAATAACACGTTACCCGACCTGGGAATTACCGGTTTTTACTTTGTCAAAGTTACTGACGAAGGCACTCAAAAAACGTTTTATTTAAAAACGAAAAGATTCTTTAAACAAAATATTTTTATTTACTTTTTCATACTTGAATAGATAGAACGTTTCGGAAAAATGATACGTTTCTTTGCAATGTAGAAACAGTTGACAATCAAAAGACTTCGAACGCTTTGTTATCTGAAGGGCTGTTCTTTGAATTACTTGTACAATTACTTAAGTATGTTTTATCTTTCAATTGTAACATCAGTTTCTTTGACTCGTTTGATCTATAGTTCAATAAGTTTATCCTTTAATTCAGAATAACGAAAATAGTGCATAATTAAAACTAGGTACTTATATATTGTTCAAATTCATTTATTTGTCCGAATATGGTTCATCATATGGACTTCCAGAGAAGACTAGTCATGCATCCATTTTATTAAGATCATAATCTTAATAAACGATCGCATCAGATTCTGTCACGTGACGTGGGGCATGTATCATGTAGGTACACAAATAAAATTATTAAATAACATACAAAATATAAATATTATGTTAGTATTGATATAATTGGATAAGGCCCGTTGCCTTATCCAATATGGATGTTTACTAACTAAAAAAAATGTGATTCTAATTAGTCCGTCTGTTAGATTGACGACTAAAAATATTGGAGACGTATTTTTTGTTTTATCAAATCAATAAAAAATTACGAAGATAAAACGCGTCAAAGATTTGAGTGGGGGTTTGTGACGTCACTGACCAGCAAAAAATGCTATACTAATATCTTAGAATATGACGCTACAGGAGTTTTCAAAGCACTGTATCGTCTTCATTGTTTGTTTCGTGAAAGAAGAAAAAATACGTGTCCAATATATAATGGAAATCTATCTGACGGACTAATTTGTTTTTTTTTCTATTAACTACCCTATTGTTTTAATACTAATTAATTTAAAAATATGTCATAACGCAACTAGAAAAACTCTTTTCTCCCTACCCATAGTTTGTCCATAGTTTTCCTAAACGTTGACTAACTGCCGCACTCAGAGAGCTTTAATGATTACATAAGCCAACACTTAGTAATGGTTTTGACAGTTTTGTCATACAAAAATATGTCAAACCTTTACTAAGAGACGGCTTAAGTAATCATTAAATATCTCTGAGTACGGCAGTAAGTCGTTACAATAGGTCGCAATTTGTAGACATTACTTAACTTTCTGCCGCACTCAGAGAGCTTAATAATTACTTAGGCCATCACTAAGTAAATGTTTTGACAGTTTTGCTATATAAAAGTGTGTCAAATCTTTACTAAGTGACGGCTTCAGTAATCATTAAATATCTCTCAGTACCGCAGTTAAACTCCACGGAAATGTTCAGTTGACGTTTTCAACTTACGTTAATGCGATACTACTGTCATACATTGATCATTTAATCTCAATATTGTCAAGCACTACTACACTTTAAAAGTAAATAACAGCTACATTTTAACGAGTGTGTCAGCAGTTGCTGGCTGACACATTGTCAACAAGAAATGGCAAGTTGTACTTACATGCAATTTACGCTGCAACAACAAATATTTGTACGACCTACAAGTATTTGTTCCGAGTCTGGGTGTTTTTCTATCTATATATGTATGTATTTACAAAAAAAAAAAAATGTATATAAGTAGTTTATCAGCCATCTCGTTACCATAACACAAGCATTAGGTTGCTTAGCTTGGGACTAGATGGCGTTGTGTGAAATGTCTAAGGATATTTATTTATTTTATTATTTATTTATTTTCGTCAGATGACGATCGAGTTTTTTCGCCGACCGAGGCTACCGCATAGACAAAAGCAGGTGGTGGTATAACAGTAGCGACTGCTTATCTGACCTCCACAATCCAGTCAGTACCGGGTAGTGCGATACCTCTTGGTAAGACTTGTCAGACTATCGGGCCACTGACTACCTGTAACGACTGTAAAAGAGCTACATACGACAGCCGGGATCAACGCCTTAATATTCTAACCGAGCGAGGCACGAATACCTATACCAAATTAATATTCATCAAAGTCAAAGTTAAAAGTCAGAGT
Organism: Diarsia rubi; assembly: GCA_932274075.1. Taxonomy (NCBI): domain Eukaryota; kingdom Metazoa; phylum Arthropoda; class Insecta; order Lepidoptera; family Noctuidae; genus Diarsia; species Diarsia rubi. The sequence goes on from OW026433.1 coordinate 8,648,813, forward strand.
CAAAATATTTTATTTCACATAGGCCTGTAGGGGTAAAACGTCGACAAAATAGGAGCACGGTTCGGTGCATTGGTCGATTCCTAAGGAGAAGAACCGGCAAGAAACTCCAAAGGTAAGGTAAGGTAATCTTTTTAATCTTTTCGAGATATATCTCGCTTCGCAACAAGAAATTTAATTAACTTCGTAAACAAATATGTTATTCATTATTATATATTATATCATTGAAGCCATAAAGAAGACTGTTAATACTGTTTTGTGTTGAAATTATTTTATGTTCTTTTGATTTCCTTGCTTTAATGAACTTTATTAATATCCGAGATTTATTAATATCACTTAGCACATATTTAAGCTTAGATAAGTTTCTGTCCGTGTCTTGCAAATTGTACTTTAAAAGTAAACCGATGGTAACAGGAATAACGTTTAAAAGAGTTGCATATTTTATCTTAGTAATTAATATAAACAATTTGGCTATTAAGAAACACAAAAGCACAAATTAACACACATTACCCACACTAATGTACCTATAATGTTCCTTATTGAATACAAAAAACCACAACACGGAAATGATTGCGCAAAAATAAAACCGAATTGAGAACCTCCTCCTTTTTTTTAAGTCGGTTAATAAACTGACGCGGATGCCGCCCTGTATCGAAACACACACACACGAACACAAATAAAACATTACTAAAAGTAAATACATTGAGCAGTTCGATTCTCAATAATAAAGCTTCAAAAAATGTTTTGAAAGTCACGTCTTCATTCTCAACAAAAAAAGTGTTTATTGACCTGCGATCCTTTCTTATAGCCTTGAGACAAACGTAACTGTAACAATAGTTATAATAACTAAACGTTAGGACCATTTGCTAAACAAATATGTAGAAAACATATATACAAACACAAACAAAATATAACATATCTTTCTTTTCTTTTATTTATATCGATATTGTTGAGAATTAAATCAGAAACTTCACGCCTTGGTAAATCCTGTTCAAATATCTTTTAATACTAAGCTAAACAACATCACTGGATACAATGACGTATTATATATAGACACGTCATGAACTAACATGGCGGCGCTTCAAAACGGCGAAAATATTATATAACTACTTTTACGCGTAAAAAAAGGGAAAGAAAATATGACACCGTACTGCGGGATGTCTGTTGATGCCTGTTGTCTTTATGTTTCGCGCAAGTTTACACACACGATTTAAATTAAGAACAAACGTAGCATCGCGCGAGGTTGGTGCGTAACTAAGCGCGATGTGGCCAATTGGCTTGATTTCATGTTGTCATTTTTGAGGGCGGACAACGTATCTATAGTTTTAATATATCATTGACTGGATAGGATTAAGTAGAAGGAGGGAAGGGAGGCCTTTGCCCTGCAGTGGGACACAAATGGCTAATAATAATAAATAACAATAATAAACCACCTTTATTCAGTTATACTTACTATTTTAACCGCTGAGATTTAGGGCCTGGATTCGATTCCCGAGTCAGGCTAAGTGTTATCAGGGCACGCCACGATAGTGGCGGTAAGTCCCCTCTTTGAGGAGTGGCTTGAGAGGCGCCACGGCGCCCTCACCTTCCGTCTGACGCAGGTCCTCACCGGTCACGGTTGTTTCGGGAGGTATCTGCACCGAATCAGGCGGGAGGAAACGCCCGGATGCCACCATTGCGAGGATCGGCCGGAGGACACGGTGGAGCACACAGTGGAGGTGTGCCCCGCTTGGGCGGAGCCCCGCCGTGTTCTCGTAGCGGCGATCGGCGGCGGCGACCTCTCGCGCCCGGCCCTGGTGCAAGCCATGGTCCGGGGCGAGGAGGAATGGGACGTCGTCGCCTCCTTCTGCGAAGCAGTGATGCTGGCGAAGGAGGTGGCGGAACGCGAGAGGGAGAGAACCTCTCGTCCCAGCCGCCGCGGGAGGCGCTCCGGGCGTCAGAGGTCCCGCGATGACCTCCGGCCACCGTAGACGCGGGCCTATGGACGGTGAGTGATGGGCTAACTCGCCGTCCGTCCGTCTCACGACGAAAACAGGCCGTGTCGACGGCGCGTTCGTGTTCCACGCGCGCCTCAAAGAGATGTCAGCAACATGGGAGGGGCCCGAAAGGGCCGACGCCTGTCGGGGCCGCGGGTAGTCCAACGGTTATCGCGGCCTCGACATAGAGGGCGAAGAAGGAACATGGGTGGTTTTTAGTCAGTAGAAGTCTGACACTCCCTTTCGCTCTGCCCAAGAGCGGGAGGGGTTATTCGATGATTTTACACCCACCAAAAAAAAGAAAAAAAAAAGGCTAAGTGTTATTGGGTTTTTCATCAAAAAATTCTCAGCAGCAGCCACTGAGTTTGGATTTGCGCCCGATTGATGGCAGTAGGTTCTCCCCCTGACTTAAATGTAACAGGCCAAATATGGGTGTACTATAAGGTACACCTCTGCTTAACCCTTCGGGGATTACAAAGCGTGATGTTATGTTATTCTAAATACCATAAGTATTCTGCAATAATATTTTGTGATCTCCAAATATTTACTCTTTTTTTTACTTTTAAAAGGACACAACCGAATGTGGAACTGCCAAGGGTGATCTTTGACCCCACCTCATAGGCACACTCTTAAAAGGACTATATACTTATGTACAGGCAAACACGCATACCTATGCAAATATAAGGTCCGTACCGGAGATTAGGCAAAGTACATCTTAGCTTAGTTGAAAAGGAAGTAAAACAGGCTCGGTACGTTTTACTAGCAGTCTTGTTAATAATTACCATACAGCTTAGACCTGTTTTTGTTCCTATAAGTACAGAAGTTAATTATGTTCCTGTGTCATTATATCGAGTTAGCTAAATAATCATTTGTTGACTAGAGGTGTTAATAGGTGAAAAACTTGAACCATAAGCGAAGTGCTATTAGATCCGTTGGGGCTGCGGGTTGTTCGCAAGAGATACCACGGCCTTGACAAAAAGGGCTAAGAAGGAACATGGGTGGTTTTAGTCAGTAGAAGTCTGACACTCCCTTTCGCTCTGCCCAAGAGCGGGAAGGGTTATTTGATGATATCACACCCGCAAAAAAAAACGTGTTATAGATCTAACTGTTCTGTATGTTATTATTGAGTAATATTACTTCCTTTATTTGAGTATAAAGGGTGACAAAAGTAACTAACTCAAACGAAAGGCACATGTTCACCCCACCACTGCGATCATTTTTTTGTTCTAGACCATACCTGGGAACCCCCTAGTTACGGAGATATTGGGAGTCTAAGTTCCAAATTTTTCACAGCTGTTTTTGTAAATACTAGTTTTTCAGGTTATAATTTTACTTAAATTAGCTCCATGACCCGTTTACTCAAAGCATCCACTAGCACAATGTTTTAAGAATGCTACATTGAGTTTTACCGTAAAATGAGATTTTTGACCCCAAAAAAAAAGTCACTTTTGCGTTAAGGGTACTTTTACACCCTTTATAATAAAACACATAAAACTCCTACAACTGAAAGTAGCTAAGCATCTACTCGTACTATCCACCAAACAGATGCCCGTCACCATGCATTTATCTTTCGATACAAATACATTATGTCCATATACGTTCTTACAGCGAGGACCAACTCCATAAATGTAGCATCCACTATTATGCTAAGTCCAAAAGACAGTCTACCGAAGGTCAAAGGTTCGGATGGTCACTGTCCTCGTGTAGCAACCAGCAACCCGCTCACTCTCACTTGTTTGTAGCGTGCGCAAGAAAATCTTAAACTCGTCTCAGGAATTTATTGTATGGTTTCAAATTTCAATGTATTAAAACTGGTTTTATAATTGTGCGAACGGATTAATTGTTTATTATTGTTTTGTTCAACTGTATGATTAATTGTATTCTTCTTACTGGTAGATAAACGTTTGTCTTTTGGGGTCAAAAAAATTAAAGTATTAATGTTTTAAGTTGAGTCATGGCTGCTTAGAGACAAATTGTATTCTTCCAGTTGTACTATATTTTTTACTTACATTCGCCTCTATAATAAGCCAAATTAGCTTACTTACCGAAGTAATTAGGAATATGTCTACCGTTATTAAATTACATTATGCACATTAATGTAATATAAAAATATATTATATATTATTATATATTATTATTTATATTTGGATTTTATTTGACTGGCCTGTTGGTCTAGTGGTTAGTGACCCTAACTGCTATGCCGGAGGTCGTGGGTTCGATTCCCACCCAGGACAAATGTTTGTGTGATGAGCACGATCATTTGTTCTGTGTCTGGGTGTAATTTATCTATAATATGTATGTATTTAGAAAAATATAAGTATGTTTATCAGTTGTCTAGTACCCATAACACAAGCTCTGCTTAGCTTGGGACTAGATGGCGTTGTGTGATAGTTGTGAAATATTATTATTATTATTATTATTATTATTATTATTATTATTATTATTATTATTATTATTATTATATATTGCGTATTATTTTTCATATTTTATGTGAAGATTATAAACGAAATAAAATAAAGAAAACAGCTACAAGAAATCCCTGATTGGATTTTTAAATCCTCCAGTAAGCAGCAATTTATTGGACATTAAAACAAGTCGTTAGTTAAAACTTTTTACTTATCAGTTCACTGCAGACGTATAAAATAGTTTAATCTTAGTTTAAAATAAATCTAATATACTATAGAAATTCTAGTCTTAAAGTGAATAAAACACCGCGTTAATTCAAATAAAGTAAAAAAATAATTGCCATTTTTATTATATTTTTCAAGCCGCGAATAATGGCGTCGTTTTTTGCTGACGATACGTGGCTCGGCCTAGTTCCCACAAGTGTTTATAATGTCAAACGTAAAACGCATAATAACGAGTATTTAGCCGACTGCGTCGGTTTTGTGGGAGTATGCTACAATGACCTTGAAGGTACCGTTATTTACTACCACGTTTAAGATTGGGATGATGTCGATGTTTGCAAAGGATTACTTACCTGAAAAGACGTCGGGCTTTTTATTTTAAAGGACTCGTAATATTATCCATTCTTACCAATCATATTACAGACGTCATATAGGCAGTCACTTCATGTAAAATAATAGTATTCAGATGCATCCGTTTAGACTGGAAGATTACAATATGAGAAATATTAAGAAGTGCGTTGATCGCCACATACCTTTAACAACGCTTCAACAATTAAAATCCACTTTTTTATACGTAAAGCTAACAATAGCATTGTGTATAAATATTTCGCAAAAAGTCCATGAATGATTGTGAAGGGAGTCATTGATAAGTTTAGTCATCAATGTCGTCGAGCTGTAAGATAATACTAGACAAATCGATAGCTATAAAGGGTGTAAAAGTACCCTTAACGCAAATGAAGGGCACTTCTCCCCGCCACTGCTAACATTTTTTTGTTCTAGACCATACCTGGGAACCCTCAGTTACAGAGATATTGGGGGTCAAAGTTCCAATTTTTTCACAGAAGCTGTTTTTGTAAATACTAGTTTTTCAGGTTATAACTTTACTTAAATTACCTCCATGACCCGTTTACTATTCAAAGCATCCGCTAGCACAATGTTTTAAGAATGCTACATTGAGTTTTACCGTAAAATATGAATTTAGACCCCAAAAAAAAAGTCGTTTCCGAACAAAAAAAATTGCATGGAGCATTCAGTTTGATGTACAGAATACTTGGTTTACGTTTGTGTGAAGGGTTATATAGTTAAACCCTGTATTTATAGCCATAACCAGCTGGTTATGGCTATAAATTTACATTTTCATTGGATTTATGATCAATGTTTGGTGATACTCGCTGGTATATGAAGTTTGCAAACTAATTTATTTACACAATACGATACGAGGCTTTCTTTGTATCAGCTGATACAAAGAAACCTGAGCTGAGCTGGTATTGTGTAAATAAATTAGTTTGCAAACTTCATATACCAGCGAGTATCACCAAACATTGATCATAAATCCAATGAAAATGTTCTTGAACTAAAATTTCGAGTGTCCGACTAAATGTCGACAGACACTACGCCGACAGACTTTACTTCGACGGGACTTTTCGCCGACAAGACAGCTCGCCGAAAGTACCCTTCTCATCAGATACGCAAGATATCTCCGATGATCAGATCAGATACACTCAGTGGAATAAGGACACCAATGACAACATATCGTAACATCACGCTTGTAATCCCCGGCGAAAAGTCCCGTCGGAGTAAAGTCTTGTCGGTGTTCAGTTTGTCGGCGTAGTGTCTGTCGGCGTTTAGTCGTACACTGAAAAATTTCAGCAATTTTTTTTATGTTTCACAAAATAATATGGCTAGCAGGCGACTGCGAAGATGACGAGTTATAGAGAAAGAAGTATGGAAGTAGAAGATTTGTTGCCCCGACCCCAAATAAATTGGGATAAGGCTAAGATAAGATACTGGCTGTTTGAAACACCTATTTGTCTATGAAAATTAGCGACGAATTAATAAAGTAATATTACTCATGGTGGCGGCCCCGACTTACGAACAGTAGGTCATGGGCTCGAACCCGGGCAGGATAATTACTTTGTGTAATTTATTTCATCACCGCTGCTCTCAAAACGGTGAAGGAAAGCATCGTGAGGAAGCAGGTTTGTCTTAGAACCATAAAATTCGAAGAAAAGTGACATCTAGCAATCCGCATTGGGCCCGCGTGGTAGATTATAGCCCATTCCCTCTCAGAGAGAGGAGGCCTGTGTCCCAGCAGTGGGAACATTAATAGGCTGTTGATAATGATGTTTATTCAGAACACTAGTCAAATGTGTGTAATATTACCTAAATCCCCCGCACTTTACTTACAAGAGCCGACATTTAATAACTTACGCGAGAATCGATCAATCTTGCTTAAACGTTCATAGGTACATAACTTCGTTAAGTTCCCCGTTATAATCAGATAAAAGTAATTAAATGAAGAAGGTACCCTTACCCAAGAGTATAGCTGTTCCGTCCTTCAATTCAATTATGATATACTCTAGGAAGCCCGCGACTTCGCTTGGTAATATTATTTAGAGGAAGGATTTTGTATTTTCCTACCTATGTAACTTAAAAACCTAAAAACTACTGAACTGATTTGAAAAAAATATTCACTGTTGGGAATCTACTCTATTCCCGGGTGACATAGGCTACTTTTTATCCCTGTATTCCCACGGGAACAGGAACTACGCGGGTGAAACCGCGTGACGTCCGCTATAGTATAACATAAACATACGCACATTATATTGTCTGTGATCGCCTAAGGTGTAAGCCAAAGTGAGGTGACCTCTTCATATAGTAAACCCACATAAAGGAGGCAAATCTATTGCTATCAGGCGAAAAGATACAAACCTCGGGCTCTTACTGAGAAATTCCTTCTGGGAAGATACAGTAATGCTTTGTCTGACGCAGAACCTCATATTCAGTAGTGGTTAGACCAATAAGGTAGATAAAAACAATTGAAATACAAAATGTACAAACGCATACTTTGCATTTTGACGGTTTGACTTCGATAGATTATGAACTACCGCAAAATAATGCATTAAATTGTGTAAGCAGTATGTTACGGTCCGCGATCTGCCGACAGTTTGCAATCTCGTGAGATAGATTATAATCTAATGGTATTTACAATTTTACAGAGGTCTATTACAAGTAATGGCGTCCAAGGACTGGATAGCGAAGTGTTGGTCGTCCGGCGGTGTGATGAGCAGACGATATTGTTACCATCGTGGGAATATCCTGGATGAGGCTGACAGAGGAACGTGGGACTTGGCACAATCAAAGAGCGTATGCCCAGCAGTGGGTAAAGTTAGGCTTTGGATGATAGATGATGATGATACAAGTAATAAAATATCAGAGAATATAAACAAAAGTTTAAAGTAACAATAGTTTGCAACCAAATCGCGTGTCCAATAGCACGTGTAGCCGCTTGTTATTTGATTGCTTGCGAGCGCAATCAACAAACTCGATTTTGTACGCTTTGAAAAGTCCACAAACGAATTGTGGATCTCTGCAAATGGCTATCCGAAACTCGTGAATATTCCGATCGAGATTACCGGTGAACGTTAGTTGTAACATTAAATAAATTCCTCATTTCGATATCTACATAATTATTATAAATGAAATTGGGTTATCGTGACTGTCTGTTTGTTCGCAGTTTTCTCCTCAACTTCGCAGCGGTTTTTGATGCAGTATTTTACCATAATTGGTGAATTTATTCGGTAAGGTTCATTTATTGTGTGTCAGCATCAAAAATGTTGTGTATAAGTAATTAAAAAAGTTTTGTCAAGTGGTAAAATCGAACGAAGCGGGGGCGGGTTGCTAGTCTAATTTTATTACTAGCAAAACAAAAGTAAAAGTGATTTTATGTTTATATCAATTTAATGTAAAACAAACTTTTACTTTCGCGTATTAGTCAATCGTTTTGAATAAATTTCTTAAGTAGGAATAGGCAAAAAAATGGTGCGTGCATCAGAAGCGGGATGGATCGCGCCCGCGTCAGTGCGCGGCTGAAAGTCGAAAGTGATTGCGTGTGCGCAGACAGAGGAACGCAAAACATAGTAAAAGTAAACTTCCTAATCGCCCGCATCGTATCACAATGAACAATTATTCGCATTACGAACACTCACGCGACCGGCTTTGAGATTTAGAACACTGTGTCAGTATTTCGGAAGGTCAACTTTTATACGCTAAGATTTTTGGCATTTTAATGATGACTCGGTCGTTCGGTGTGAAATTTTTACTCTCGCTTGGCTTAGAATAGTTACTGTTATATCGTTATTGTTCATGAGTCACTGCCACATTAGGGCGACTCCAATTAGAATGTAGCCTACATTCGCAGAAATGAGACGATAAATGAACAATTTTTGTGAAATCAGTTGGTACTTACAATTTATGATTTTATCGCGAACTTTCGTTAATGACTGGTATCTAGAAACACAAACTGGTGATCTGAAACCATTAGACGATTATCTTATTAAAAGAAAGATCTTAAATTGTATAGGCAAAGATAAGATTGAATGGATGGCTATATTAATATCAATCAGCGACGTATCTAAATTTATTTATTAATGCAGAGATATACGTAATAATTAATAGATTATACCTATAATAACTTTCCTATAACCTGTTTTTATAAAGACTTAACGAATGCCTGAACAAAAACACACTGTAGCAAAAATATTTGTTATTTCTAGATGGTCAAAACGGACATAATTCCATAAGGATCTAACTTGAAATATCCAGTAAAAACCTGTTAGATTTACTAGCTTTCACTTACAATGTTCCATACTTCACGGTAACTTCTTCCTACCCGATTCTCACATCAAACTGGTAGTATTAACCATATAAATTATGCGAAAATTTACAGCACATAAAATCCGGTATCTATGTCATTTTATTATCCATACATAATTAAATAAAAAAGTGATAGTTTTTATATGGAATAATTTTAATCAATGTGGCCAGTATCTCTCATTTGAATTACCTTGTTTGCTAGGCAAGATGACTCCCGCAAAGTTCTTAATTTAGGGTTACGAACCTTTTTATTATTAACCTCATTTCTCGTCCAAAAACAAAAGCCTAACGAATCTTATTCTAAATTGCCTTGTTTTTAACCAAAAAACTTATCCAATACTTTTGTTACAAGATAACTTTAGCTGTACCATAGTCTTAAGAAGGTCTCATTACATAAATCACTGTCATCTGATCACTAGTACCTTGGAGAACAGAGTTCATTCACCTTTGACCTAATACTATGAACTTAAGTTAATGTAGCTGACACTTTTTAGATTGGTGTCAAGAAAATTTGTTTCTTCATAGGAAATTAAGGAAGCTCATCAGATGATTTTAGTTATGGTTAAATTAACAGGTAATTGCTATAATTAAAGTTATAGAACGTTATGTTAGTATCTAAAAGTTACTTATGAAGAGGGGGTCAACAGAGTCATAACCTGTATGGGTTTCATTTAGTATTTTTACCTATTATAACATCTGACTGGGACATCTTCTCAAGGAGTGTTTGCTGTAATAGTATGTCATTTGTCATGTTGAAAAAGATGAAGACGAGGCCCTTGATGCGGTTTAGAAACTCTGACACTAGGGTGTGTGGGGTCGTTGGACCTTACTACCCACATAAGAAGATGTCGAATTCGCCCCTTGAAAATTTAATCAAACTTAGTATCTATTCTAACTTGAAGCTCCGGTCAAAGTGCCAGGTTAAAGAGGCATGCGCGGAGGCGCTGCGCCGGGGGGTCACTCCGCTGCCGCGGCAAATTGCTGCGCGGCGGACAGACCTCCGGTGCGATCTCATGGCGGCATGGAGACAGCGACTGTCGCAACCCCGTGCAGGGCACGCCACGATAGTGGCGGTAAGTCCCCTCTTTGAGGAGTGGCTTGAGAGGCGCCACGGCGCCCTCACCTTCCGTCTGACGCAGGTCCTCACCGGACACGGTTGTTTCGGGAGGTACCTGCACCGAATCAGGCGGGAGGAAACGCCCGGATGCCACCATTGCGAGGATCGGCCGGAGGACACGGTGGAGCACACAGTGGAGGTGTGCCCCGCTTGGGCGGAGCCCCGCCGTGTTCTCGTGGCGGCGATCGGCGGCGGCGACCTCTCGCGCCCGGCCCTGGTGCAAGCCATGGTCCGGGGCGAGGAGGAATGGGACGCCGTCGCCTCCTTCTGCGAAGCAGTGATGCTGGCGAAGGAGGTGGCGGAACGCGAGAGGGAGAGAACCTCTCGTCCCAGCCGCCGCTGGAGGCGCTCCGGGCGTCGGGGGTCCCGCGATGACCTCCGGCCACCGTAGACGCGGGCCTGTGGACGGTGAGTGATGGGCTAACTCGCCGTCCGTCCGTCTCACGACGAAAACAGGCCGTGTCGACGGCGCGTTCGTGTTCCACGCGCGCCTCAAAGAGATGTCAGCAACATGGGAGGGGCCCGAAAGGGCCGACGCCTGTCGGGGCCGCGGGTAGTCCTCTGGTTATCGCGGCCTCGACATAGAGGGCGAAGAAGGAACATGGGTGGTTTTTAGTCAGTAGAAGTCTGACACTCCCTTTCGCTCTGCCCAAGAGCGGGAGGGGTTATTCGATGATTTTACACCCACCAAAAAAAAAAAAAAAAAAAAAAAAGGTTAAAGAGGCATGCGGGTCGGTATTCTCTAGAGCTGTTTATGTCCGATATCTTCAATGGAAGTGTTCAAATTGAAGCAAATTTCTTCGTAACTTCCTGCAGGGCTATTGCGTATCTTTTAAATGTCAGTGGCTTTCATATTGACCATGGATTAACTGTCAAATTGGTTATGGTTTAGTACAAAATGGAACCATTTGACAGTTAATTGACGGACACTATATGATAGCCACTGTCATTTAAAAGATACGCAAAAGCCCTACTGATTATTAAAACAACTGTCACGCCCTGCATCCCTCGTTACGTAGCTGAGTTCGGGCAGAACCTAATCTTGGTCCCTATTATCCTCCTTACTACTATACTACTTACTACTAATATTATAAATGCGAAAGTTTGTGAGAATGTTTATTACTCTTTCACGCTAAAACTTCTGAACAGATTTGGATAGGATTTGGAACACAGATAATTTAAAACCTGGATTGACACATAGGATAGTTTTCATCCCGATTTTATCTTCCGGTGGGATAATTTTCGAGTTGTAGCGGGCGAAGCCGCTGGCAACACATAGTTTTCTATAACTTTATGGCTGTCACACACACAACACAATCCCCGAAGAGTTAGAGTTAGGTGTGCCTAATAGTACACCCAGATTTCGCCAGTTAGGTATATTTACGTCCCATGGAGTAGAGGGCGAGCCTGTTACCATGAGCCGAGCACAGATCCAGACTCCGTGACTTTTATCGAGAAATTCCTGATGGGAAAACCTAATAACACTTTTCCAGACCTGGGAAAAACCCAGGACCTCATATTCAGTAGTCGCACTTACGAGTTTGCGACCACAAGAATAACAAGACAGTCATGGTGGTGTTGAGCTGAGACCCTGGCATTTTTTTTTTATTATTTGTGTTGTATATTATATTTTTCTTTCTTTCCTTCTTTCAGTGATAGTTCATCTTTATCTTTTGTCCTTAAGGTTACGCTCTACTTCTATGAAAGTTATCGAGCATTCAGCTTTAACGTCTGCTGTATGACCCCGGCTATCATATGAGAAACGAGATGCCGTACTCAGGTGTAATTACACATTAACAGTCGCACTCAGAGAGCTTTAATGATTAATTAGGCCATCACTTAGTATAGGTTTTGATAGTTTTGTCATACAAAAGTATAGAAAGAAAGAAAGAAAGAAAGAAAACCTCAAACGTATGTTGTAAGAAGGTATTGCAATTTATTGAATAGAGTACATTGTTTTATTGAGAATTTAGCTGGAGAATTATTGATGACATTTCTGATAGCAATTAAATTGTAACATTCCAAGGAGAGGAGAGAGATTGGCTCATATAGGTGGACGAGCTAACTTTATTAGTCAGCAATAGCCAATAAATTCGCTAGCATTTTAGCTAACTTGACTACAACCAGCACAATCAGTATAATCCATGTTTTGCATAGCTCACATTATTGTTATTTTTTGTCCGTGATTGCGATTAGCGTCACTTTGGGCCTTAACAAAATACCAGCGCTGAAACATTTTTCATAAATGTTACAGCAGAGATAGTGGCCTTTTGGACAGGACTAGTTTGCTTTAATTTATTATGTTTTAAGGTTCACTGTTAATTGTTATTTTGGGTTATTGTTTTATTCTATGTATCCATAATAATATACTGATTGTGCTGGATTCAATGGATTTTGGATAAACAATCTATGTATTACCGTTAATTTTATACCGCACTCCTGCAAGTAGGGCCTCTGGTATATCTTTCAGTACCTATCGGTATTCTTCGTTAAAAAACATAGAGTATTTTATTACAACATTCGTTCATCATTGCTTGGTGACTTCGTAACTTTTCTGCCTATCTTTATTTCTTCTCAAGGTAAAGACTACCCCGTTCAACTTTCTTAAACCAGATCCACCATGAAGTGAAATTCAAATTCTCCTCGATTCTACAACAAAGATTGCAGCCAGACAATGGGAACCAAACCGGTGAACAGTGTGGGGTCAGATGGAACACGTTAGCGTCGTGACTAAGCCCCCAGTTACGGCACTCAAGGAGTTACTGTTACTAATACTATGGGATTGCTCAAGTTTAAATTGATGGTGGACTTGTGTATAATAGACAATTGTACTGCAAGTTGAGGTATACTTAAGTGGTTGTAGTTTTTTGTGAAAATATGTGTATAGTTGAGAAATATGCGAATTGTTTGGTGGTATTTAGGGTTTCATAAGCTACTTTGATTTGTAGCCAATAATGTAGGTTTGTGAAATTGTACCTAAATAAAAAAAAAACAGAAAAAACAGTGCAGTAGCCGAAACCTGGCTGTCTAAAATGGACGCTTTAGCAGAATCGTAACATTAATCATGTTAAACATTTCAAATTCTTAAAATGGACTTTATGTCCATTTTAAGAATTTGAAAATTTTAACGTGATTCATACTAAGATTCTGCGTGGATTCTGATAAAGCGGCCATTTTAGACCCGCTGAACTGGAGATGGCGGCTAGGAATACGTTAGTATTAGATGGTTAATAGAAAAAAGACAGAATCTGCTTCGAATGTTAAATACACAGAGAGTAAACTAGTATAATCATTCAAAAATATTCTTTATACTACACCTGCTTGGAAAGTACCTTGATACTTTATCAAATTTACGGTAGAAAGTACGTCATTGCATATCGAACAAATATGCGGGGAGAAAACGCATCTGAGCGGGAGAGAAAAGTGTATGAAAATCCATTTCTTACGTGGTTTTTTTTTTTTAATTTGGGTAAGACTATGCGCCGGTAACCTAAATATCAAAAGCCAAAAAGTATTTACAGTGAGTTTTTATCTCCAAGTTCGCAAAATGGCACTGGCCACTAGCTGTGTGTTGGATGGGGTCGGGCTGGCAGTGCGACCCTGCGGCGTAACAATTTGAAAAAAGAACATGTAAAAATTGCAGACGCCATTGGCGCCATTTTCAATTTGTGTGTTGTTTGAGGATTCAGTTTTCGTAGAAAGTAAAATAAAACTATCAAAATGATAAGTAGTGATAGTGATGATGAAGATTTTTCAACTCCGCCGCAGTTGAAGGAAACAGCAAAAATGCTGATTGATAACCTTTTACCACAGAAATCAATTAAAAAATATAATAAAACTTATAACGATTTTTTGCAATGGAAAAGTGAAAAAAATGCGGCATCTTTTTCTGAAACAGTTTTGCTAGCTTATTTCAGTGAAAAAGCGCAAAAATACAAACCAAGTACGTTATGGTCTATGTACTCAATGTTGAAAAGTACTATATTGACAAGAAACGACATAAATATTCAAGAATATAAAAAACTTACAGCATTTCTGAAAAGAAAGTCGGAGGGATTCCGTAGTAAGAAATCAAAAGTGCTTACTACAAAGGATGTTTATTCCTTTTTGCAGAATGCTCCAGATGACAAATATTTGTTGATGAAGGTAAGTTTATGAACAAAATGCACTGGTTTATGATTTATTACGTACCTATTTATGAGTAGAAATCTAATAGGTTTTCATGTTTGATATTTTTGTTTACAGGTTATTTTGATTTTAGGAGTAAATGGGGCCTGTCGTTCGCAAGAACTTGTGGATATGACAACAGACGATATCGAAATCCTCGAAAATGGAATAATTGTCAATATTCCTAACACAAAAACCAAAATTCAGCGATCATTTGTTATATCAGGCTTATTTTATGAGATAATGAAGAAATATAACGAAATTCGCCCCAGTGACCCCAAAACCAATCGGGTTTTACTACAATATAAAAACAAAAAATGTACGAAACAAGTAATTGGGAAAAACAAAATAAGTACTGTGCCAAGAGAAATAGCTTCCTACCTTAATTTACTCAACCCACTAGAATACACTGGCCACTGCTTTCGCAGAACTTCAGCGACTATTCTTGCCGATACTGGTGCTGATTTAACCACAATAAAACGCCACGGTGGTTGGAAATCGTCCGCTGTTGCAGAAGGTTACATAGAGAATTCCGTAGGAAACAAAACACGAATAAATAACCAAATATCGGGATCGATTAATGTGCATCAAGACTCATCTCCTCAACCATCAACGAGCGCGGCGATGCCAAATGCTCCTCAGCAGCCAGTTGCCCCTTTGGCACCACAGCCTTCTACGAGCGCAGTGCCAACAGCACAGCCAGTTATTCCTCCTACATTGTCGCAAACATCTCAAACAATCATTAATGGAAAAAGTGTTACATTAAGCTTCACTAACTGCAACAATTTCAATATAAATTTCAATTAGTAAAGATTTAGTTTTTTATTTTCCTCGTAGGTGTAGTATAAAGCACTATGTATCACTCGAGAGAAAGCGCGATTCCCGATCTCGGGTGTTTTAAAGCCCTCCCCTACGGCTCGGGCTTCAAACGACACCCTCGACGGTAATCGGTCACTTTCTCCTCTCGGTGAACAATGTACTATTAATGGATTTCTCGAATAAAATTCGAAACTCACCAATGGAAAAAAGTTTTTGTTTACTAGCTGTTGCTCGTGATTTCGTTTGCGTGGAAATTATATAGTGTCTGTGTGAGAAAAAAATAACATATCCTTTCCCAGCATACAACCTATATTCTAAACAAAATTACATTACGTTCCGATCAGCTCTTTAGTCGTAAAAAAGGTAACAAACAGACAAAATGAGTCACTTTCGTCACTTTAAAAGATTAACAGTATGAAAGTATGGATTTGTGATTTTTTTTTAGTAAAACAATATTGCCCACACTACAACTTGGACTTCCCATGACAAGTTCATAGATTACGAACAAACTTGTTCATACAACCCACTCAATAATTACTTCGCCCCGTTACTCCTCGCTTAAATTACAGACGATGAAGAGATTAAAGTCTCGGCTAATAATGTTTTGTAGAGCCGGCTGCGTTGAATAATTCCAATGAGAAGTACATTACTAAGAACATTTAATTAGAAACTTGAGATCTTGAAAATCGACGATTGACCTAAAAACGGTCAATTGTATAGATCTGGGGGTCTAAAATGGCAACTTTATCAGATCTTATATGAATTGCATTTAAAAGCGTAAAATGAACCTTTTGACCTTTTAACTGCGTCTGTGACCCTTTAAGAAAATAGATCATAATAGAAAAATAATATGAACTGCATTAGAATTCGTAAAATGGTCACAATTTTTATAGCAATTATGATCTTGCGTCAAATGGCCGTTTTAGACATCCTGTAAATCTCAAATAAATGAGCAATAGTGTATTTATTCATTTCTGGTTGGGTAGTATAAACGCCAGCACATCGAGCTATTAAAATTTGTCTTTACTTTCAACTTTATCGCTTTAGTTTAAGGTTTATGTGGATTAACAGTTTCTGATAATTTGATGGGTGTATCTGTACCTACTAGTTGTAACTATTTGTGGGAATAAACTACTATTGAATATTCTATGCGATTTCTGGTCTAAACTCCGATCTAGGCCGTTGTGCCCAGCTGCCATTTATAAATATTTGACACTCATTACAGTCCGACAGTG
Source organism: Diarsia rubi (assembly GCA_932274075.1). NCBI lineage: Eukaryota > Metazoa > Arthropoda > Insecta > Lepidoptera > Noctuidae > Diarsia > Diarsia rubi. The sequence goes on from OW026433.1 coordinate 8,665,407, forward strand.
GCCGAAAAGTCTGACAGACTGGCTGTCAGACTTGAAGAGATATTGTATTAGGTTTAGGTTTAAAGATATTTTATTCTCAAAAATGACACAAAGTCACTTGCATGAGAACAGATGGCCTTATTATTAGTAGTAAAAAGTTTGTCACTGCGTTACACATTATTCAGTAATTATTATACCTTATTCAGTAGTTACACCCATTCAGTGCATTCAATTTTTGAGAGTTTGCGGTAAGGTATTCAGATTGTTGAGTCTTGAATGCATTGAATGAGTGCAAACCCGCAAACCCTTTATACAAGCTGATAGTTTGCTGTATAATTCAGTACTATCAGGTTTGTGGAAGACAGATATATTATATCCGTGAATGAACAGAATCCGTTAACACAGGAAACTAAATATAGTTGGGAAAAGCATAGGCAGGTGATGATAACTAGTTCAACAAACGTGGCGTAAACTTTTCAATAGTGTTTGTCAATTAAATAAAACATTCGGTGACTATAATAGTTTCACTGGTTCAAAAAGGAAGAAAATATCGTGAAGTGGCCAAACATCACTAACAAAACAAACTATTTGTAGATCGGTGAGTAAATACCATTTTCAACACACTTGCTCATAAAATGGCTCAAAATTCACTACAATTAGGCACATAATGACACCTTTAATCAAACTGTGACTTTTCATTGCTATTATTCACAAGTGAGTAATAGGTTTTTTTTATTGCTTGAGTTACTTTGTTCTTAAAAAAGTTTCGATACCAAAAACATCGTGTTCAATAGTCCAAATAAATTAATGAACCTATTGTTTGCTCATTTCATGCAACTTCGTATTTGAATAGATAATTTCAACTTGTACGTTTTTAATGAATAAAACTTACACTCAAATATAGCTTTTATTTCTGTGTAATAATAAATAAAACTGTGTAGTCGCCATTTTGTACGTGGCTAAAACGTCATCCGCTCCCTCACATAGCAACTCGGGTCTCAATGGCGCCTCAGCGGTAATCACCAACAGTACCTACACACTTGTACCATAATGTACTATTCATAAAGTAAAACACTGACATTAAAAACAAAATTTCCTTCGCAACAAAGAAGCTAGCCTATGTTTTTCTTAGCGTTATAAACAAATATAACGCTAAGAAGAAAAACATATTCTACAACATTATAGGAGGCTTACAATACAGTTTGCGGTCAACGATTGCACAAGTCAAACACGGTCACGTGAACAAGGAACGAACGACCGACTGAATGAACATAAACATGAATGAACCACATAACTCCATGGTACGACGTGATCGCTTACCACAGCGTTTCCTTTGAGGAAATGTTGTAATAAATTATGAATTTCCTCTACTATTATAAACTTATCTAAACCTCATTTTATAATAACGTGCGTTTCCAGTGTTTACATTTGCAATGTTCTTTGGTCTAATGGTCGGCTGTGGGTTGTACACTAGTCACCGCGGCCTCGACATATAGGGCTAAGAAGGAACATGGGTGGTTTTTAGTCAGTAGAAGTCTGACACTCCCTTTCGCTCTGCCTAAGAGCGGGAGGGGTTATTTGATGATTTCCCAACCCCCCCCCCCCCCCCCAAAAAAAAGGGAGCTAGGTAACTATTTGTTTTTCCCATTATGAACTGCTCATGCAGTAGCATTTCGGAGTCTGATTGATTGTGGTGTGTGCCTGGGTCAGGCCAGGGCCGATAATGTTATTATATATTAAACTATCTTTCTCATTTGTCTCCGCTTTCAGATTAAGAATTGAGATGATTTTAGATTTTATAAAAACATCAATAAAAAATAAAACACAAAAAAGTGAAAAAAGTAACATTAGAAGAAAAATCAGTTTCTGAAGTCGGTGACTTTTGTTTGTTTGATTTAATTTTTTTGCCACCGACTTCAGAAACTGATTTTTCTTGTTAAGTTTATTTTCACTTATATGTGTTCTACTGTTTGTTGAAATCGTTTTTTTTTTTAGTTTTTGTTTTCACTTTTTATTCATTCACGTAGGTATGTGAATCACTAAAAAGTGAAAACTAAAAAAACTAAAGTCTATTGCTTACCCCTTCAAAACGTACCGGCGTGATGTTATGTTATGAACGGGTGTAAACAATAGCCAGACATGGGATTTCATCAGATCCCAGTCCATATGCTATCATTTATTGAGGAGTTCCTCAAAAAAAAAAGGATTTTTTATCAGATCTTCACCAAATTGAAATGAGACCACTCTTCCAAAAATTACTCAAATCACTTCAAGTGTGTCTATAAAATTTGAAGAGTGCCCTCTTTTTCTCCAGGATCCCATCATCAGATCCTGACTTGATGGTCATGGGACCACTCGGGAAGTATACCCTTTCAAACAAAACCAAAAAAAATCTAAATCAGTCCAGCCATCTTCGACTAATCGGTGAACATACATAAACTAATAATAAAAAAAAATTGCCGACGAATTCAAAACCTCCTTTTTGAAACGATGGTAATTTTTTTAGACCATAATAATATCTTAACTTATTAATTACATTTGGGCCCACTACTTTCCGTCACCTTATATGTATTATGATTATGTGAGTATTTTAACTTGACTAAACCGGGCAATAGATAAATTGTCATTAGGATTAGCAGGCGAGCCTCTTACTAAGTAATTAGGACTTACACCTAACTATTACAAAACCGTTCGTTTATACAACGTGAACACCTCTTCAGGAGATACTGGTAAGATGTGATATTATTACTAGCTTAATTAAATCTTTCAACATCAACGTATTAAGTTTTTGTAACGACGCATCTTACGAGAGATGATTACTTAAAAATATCGCAACATTATTGCTCAGAAATTGCTCGTTTTAATTTTATTTCACTTATATGAGTTAGGTATCATTATTATCGGCCTGTGTGCTTTCCCAACGCTACAATAATTTTAAAAGCAAGATGATATTTGCAATTTATAATCACCTCTGTTTTGCAGTATGTTGTCATTTAATCAGGCATACTTCCCACTCGAGCAGCGGTGGCCCAGTGGTGGCGGCCCCGACTTACGAACAGTAGGTAGTGGGTTTGAAACCAGGCAGGCACATTACTTTGTGTTATTTATTTTATCACCGCTGCTCCCAAAACGGTGAAGGAAAACATCGTGAGCATGTCTTAGAACCAAAAAATTCGAAGACATGTGACATCTACCAATCCGCACTGGGCCCGCGTGGTAGATTATTAGACCATTCCCTCTCAAAGAGAGGCCTGTGTCCCAGCAGTGGGAACATTAATAGGCTGTTGATGATGATGATGATGATGTACCTAATAGTAAATCCACATTTCAGCAGTTATGTCTCATGTAACAGTGGGCGAACCTGTTGCTATCAACCGTACTCAAATTCAGACTCCGTGGTTCCAACTGAAAAAATTCTGATGGAAAACGCAATAACACTTTTCCCTACCCGGGAACCGAACCAATAACCTCATGCACAGAACGCTTGCAATCACTAAACCAACGAGCCAGACAACCAACGAGAAATATTATATTATTAGAGTAGGGGCAACGGCTATAGTGCTCCTACGTTGCATACGTTATAAAAAAAGTGACAATTAGAGACATGGTTATCGGTTTTTACTTCCAGTTGACACTAGCTAAGAAGGAACATAGGTGGCTTTTAGTCAGTAGAAGTCTGACACTTCCCTCCGCTCCGCCCAAAGCGGGAGGCGTCTTTTAATGATTTCCCACCCTGCAATAGAAATAAACACTTAGTTTTCACTACAACAAACGCGATTATACAAAAAAGGACCACTTAAACCCAGCAACACACGCGTCTGTATCGAAATGAAACTGAAATTCTTTAGTGAAAAGATGACAATAAATCAACGTCGGAATACGATAGGAAGTGCTCGTAAACGTTGTAAATGGACCAACATGTTGGCTCACGCAACATTCCAACATTAGTGATTAATAATCTTTAATTATCTCAAGTGGATCATCTGAACATGATCTGTATGGGACATAATGGTTTCGGCGAACGCGTTCTGTCGCGGGAAATGACGTTTACTCACATGTGATTGTTAGAGATACTTTCATTGCGATTTTGTGTTGAAATTAACTGGTTTTTCTTTCGTTTGTTCATCCGAAACACTTCTTCTTTCAGGTTTACTTTCATGATCCAAGAGAAATTATGACAGTTTTCATTACTGTATTCAGCAGCATCCAGTTAGACTGGAAGCTGACCCAATATTGTTAGGACTGGGCTAGACAGATGATTTTATCACCAGCACCAAAATAGTTAAAGCTATCACAGGTTCTGTTACCGAAAATCTAGTTTTTCATTTACTAAACCCCGCTGGGTATGTGTGGTAGATAACGGCCCATGTCCTGTCGAAGAGACGAGGCTTGTGTCCCAGAAGTGGGAACATAGAGGGCTTATAATTGCTTTTAGTGTATAATGTAGTATCGGCAATAAGAACAGGTATTAAACAAATCGTGTTCTAATTTTGACCAATACGGAAGAGAATTTAAAAAAAAACCTGGATGAGACTGGCACAAGAAAGAGGCGATTGGCACCAGAAAAGAAAAGCCCATGCCCAGTTTTGGGTGAATTCAGGCTTTGGATGATGATGATGATGATGGGAAGAGTTGTCGCTGAATTTGATACGATTTTCTAAATAGCTTGGACTGTGTGTGTGTCATTCTTCGTTAAGCTAAAACATTCCACATCATAATGACCTAAATAAAGTACTCAATGATTTATCATTACCTAGTCTTAACCAATTTTTACAGCTTCAGAACCAAGAAGGAAGATTTACAGCAATCATATTTCTCTATTACAGTAAAAAAAACTATGAGCACGTCGTAAAAATAACGTTAAGCACCTATAACAAATCTTAGTACTTATATATTTTATGCTAGACGCTATTGTAGGCTGTGTTTACAAAGTGTCACAATCTACGGTATAAGTCGGCCAGTACATTTCCGAATATCTGCGATTTTTTCCGATGGTACACGACTTAACATTGGCAGAAATATTTAGCGTAAGTATAACTATTTCGCCCACCAAAGGTCTCCGAGTACAGAATAGGGTTGGCAAACGTACCAATGTGACCCAGTTTGCAGGCTCAGGGTTAAGCTGCGATTTCGTCGAATAAGCCGTGATGATATTTGAGTTAAAGCCTCAATTCTGCCTGGCTTTAGAGATTGAATTTACAGCTTGTCTTTACATCGATGGAGTTTATGAGATAAGCAGAATATCCGGAAATGGCTGCAGAGTAAAATGAAACGTCATACATGGCGATATTTCGTTAACGATTTTCGAATACCATAATTCTTAATTTTTGTTTCTTCTTTTTTTTTTTTGTTATTAGTTTTCTTCGTGGCAGCCCTACCAACAGCTTTATAGTCATCGAAATTCATAGAGAACGGTTGCTGGTAACGGGATTACAGATTTAAATACCTAATGTTTTGAGACCCTTTTTAACCGACTGCGACGAAACCCAAAAGAAGAGCTTTGTGTTTTTTCTTAACTTTTCTTTTATTTTCCCTTCCAAGTTACCAACCAATCTTTTGCTTCCTTTGAAGCAAAAGATTGGTTATACCAAAATATGAGTTATTATAAGTTCATTAAACTACATAATATACAAGGCTTTTGTTAAAAGAGTTCCTTTCAAATGTTAGATAAAATTACATCAAATATTAAAGCCAATGTGTACATTTCCACTTCATATTATTAAAGTTTGGCAAATTACTTTGTTCGTATATTATCATATTATTATTATCATTCAGATTACTTATGTACAAGGTCGCATTAACATAATTATTTTGTACTTACATTCTACTGGTAATATGTATTGTCTTGAAAAGAATGTTGCAATACATTGACCATCTCATCCTGTCCATACTTACTATTATTTAGTTAAGAAATTACTTGGAAAAATAAAAGTACTTTAAAGAAAGAAAAAATTTAGGTACCTACATATAATAATTATGAATTTCAGACCACCTTTTTGGACAGAAAGCATGGTTTTACTTGTCTTATATTTTTCGATAAGGTATTTTACCCACCTTTTTGGCAAGTTTTCAAAGCGTTTTTGGTAATAACTACGTAAAACCCAAACAAAGTTATTTTGGATTGTAATAGATTTCGTCTTCAAAATGTGTGTTTTGATTAATACAATACCAATAACACTACGCACACAATAGCTGTGGTCTACTCTCTAAGCACGAAACCCGTAGTTTTGGCCAAAGATACGGGTGTTTCCTAACCTGACTTAGAAACATAGATTAACTGCCGTACTCAGAGATATTTAATGATTACTTAAGCCGTCCCTTAGTAAAGGTTTGACATATTTTTGTATGAGAAAACTGTCAAAACCATTACTAAGTGAAGGCCTAAGTAATCATTAAATCTCTCTGAGTGCGGCAGTTAGTTAGGTATCCAAACTAAAAAATAACGGCAACACCATTGGACAGTTGTCCATATAGGGTGTAGGGTTCATTTAAAAGTTACTTAATATTGATGTTTACTGACTTAAAAAATGATTCTAATTAGTCCGTCTGTTAGATTATCGAAAAATATTGGATACCTACGTATTTTTTTGTTTTATCAAATCAATAAAAAATTACAAAGTTAAAACGCGTCAACGATTTGAGTGGGGGTTTGTGACGTCACTAACCGCTAAAGAATGTCATATTAATGTCTTAGGATATGACGTCACACGTGTTTTCAAAGCACTGTATCGTCTTCATTGTCTGCTTACGTGTAAAAAGTACGTGTCCAATATTTTTTGAAAATCTACCTGACGGACTTATTAGATTTTTTTAGTTAACTACCCTGTTCTTTCGAATGGGCCTGTACTTTCGTTGACGGACTTAGAGAGTAGCCCCCCAGGGTTAGGCAGAGGCTTAGATATCTAATAAAACACCCAAATTTCACCAAAAACGTGCAAATTTGGTGTTCAACCAAAGATGAAGACGAGTGCTTCGAAAAGTCATGTCAAGCCGTGTGACGTCAGAAGGTTAGTACATTTTTACCCGCAAAGTGACGTCAAAAGCCCCCACTCATGATCTTTGACACGTTTTATTTTATTAATTTGATAAAACAAAAAACACGTATCGAATATTTTTCGATAATCTAACAGACGGAGAACCTAATGTCCAGTTGTCGCGCTTGCGCCTACTAGACTAAACATTATTGCACTATTTGAATTTTCTTTTTCGTAAAACATCCAACAGAGTGCATGGGTTCATTTAGTTATTTGAATGTCCCCTTATATTAGTGAAACACGAGGTTTGAAAGAGAAAAAAAAAACCTACCTGCCTAACAAAATTAGTAACCAACAACATAATTTTGTTTACCACAAGACGTTACATAAACATACTTTCTAATATACTATTCGAGTACGTAACTAGGGCTTAAAAAGGGAAAACAAAAAACACCATTATTTGTGCAAGGTATGCTATTATGACTGACCTCACGTATAATGAAAGGTATCAGAGAAAGTGTCAACGGACGTAAGAAAATGTATCATTGCAATGTTTACATAAGAAAAATGTTAGTACATAACATCACGACTACAATCCCGGAAGGGTTAGGCTGAGGTGTATCCTCCAGTTTGCGTTTGAGACCATTTCAAAACCAAACTTGAAACTGTCAAAATTTCCCAATCAGCCTTGAATCTTTAGAGATATAAGTTAAAAAGAAGAAGTTTGACAGATTGTATTAATTTGAGATGAGCTGATACTGTCTGTGCAAAGAAAATAATATGTTTGTTTGCATCTAATAATGTAATAAACAATCACAATAAAATTATTGTTAATAAATTCCTGTTAAGTGCTATGATTTAGTTTTATTTTGATGGATTAGGACATTTTACTGATTTCATTGTCTCCATAAGGAAATAAGAAAGAATAGTTGTTCCGTTAAAGTAATATAATTCTCATTTACTTATTTATGCATTTCCTCTTTTCTATTACGAAACCAATCCAACACACGAAGTCATAATATTTTGCTTCCTGTATCAACCATAATATTTATGTATGCAGACTTGTTAAATAATTAACTATTTATTTGTATAGATTGGTTTAATAACTCTTTTCTAATTAACATACTGCTTCATTGATGGCACTTTTGTAACAATATGGAAGTAATTTAATCAACTTACGAGATTTTAATATTCTAATCTTTGTTTGTAAGATGTTTGACTAGTCCGTTTGCTATTTGATAATGTCCCTATATATCTGAAAGCTGGCTAAATTAGTTAATTTAGTTATTTACAAATGGTAAAACTTATCAAATTAGCAAAAAAATAATTATAAAATTAGCTTTCTTTTTGCAGGTTTAACCTAACCTACCCTAGGTAACATGAGGAAGAAAATAACCTCGATTTTAGCTTTTAAAAACATAGTCATTGCCAAAATACAGTCTACAAGTACCAGGGCAGCATATCTAACAAGAAGCATGAAACTTCACCAAACGAACACGAGTCAACCAAAACATTCGCATTCCATTTCTCTTTTGAACACCTCTATTTGACGATGCGCTAACAAAACACGCAATGAAGCTATTGTCACACTGAAAAACAATAGAACACAACATTGTAACGTAGTACAGGTTCCGTAGTTTACCACAAAATGCTCGTTTAGTAGAAAGCTTGTTATATTCTCGCACCTTTACGTTATCCGGGAAATTGTTCTGTGTAATGAAAAAAAGGAAATAGTCTGTCATTTGGTGTGTGATGGGGAAAACAAATGAAGTACTTGAAGTTTATGACAGACGGAATTGTTGTGGGTTTTATTCATTCGTATTAAATTATAATCTGTCTTTTATAAACACAGCACCAGTTCACGTGTATAACCCGATCTTTATGTAAAGACATTTCCAAGTGAAGCTTGTGACTAATTTAAAACAGTCTAGCTAGAGTGGATCTTTTTGTACCATGCTTGTCTAGTTTGGACCCTGAATGGGTGACTGGACTACATATATTATTACACACTCTCTCACACACACACACACACTTCTTCTTTCTTCTTTCTACCTCCGTGGTAATGAAATCACGTTAAACGTCACGTCCCGGCTGTCATTGGCAATCGCACTCGATGTTGGGGAAAATGTATAAATACGAACGAAACATCGAGAAGAAGCCTATGTCCCAGCATTGGGAACAGTATAGGCTATTTGTGCTGTGAACGAAACAAAGGAGTACATAAGTAAGAATCGCAGCAAATGTTATTCAGTAATTTCTGCGACAAAAGGCTTTAGTTTATTTATGTTTGTGTAAACACAACAGTTAGGTCGAAAGGACGCCTTTTCTTTTGAGTTTCTATATAAACATCTTTGCAGAATTGGTATTTCAAGAAGACTATCGGAGAGGAACATTGACGAAATACTCGTAATGTTAAACAAAAATAACTGTTTCGACAGAAAACCTTCCTCCTTTAATAATAAAGACCAACACAACTAATTCTATTAAGTTTTGTCAACGTCACTGTTGGGTTAGTCTCCAGAATTTAACACATTAAAATTAACGCTACATTGTGTTAACCGTTGTGGAAATTACCAACGTAACATGCTTGTAGGGAATCTAACTTTCAAGGTTGATAGTTAATTTTATAAATTTGCTAGGTATACGTTTAAAACCTTGCACTTCTCTAATATATTTATTGGCTTATTTTTACAAAATGTACAGACTAAGCACATTTTCCCAATCGCATGGTGCATTATGGTGCCTGCGGTTCCTTTTGGGGTATTTTTACACGCAATATATGGCGTGGGCTGTCAAAAAACGTCACTGTCCTTCTCTTCCTCAAAAAACAATTGTAATAGAACCAAAACTAACAGCAAAGTAGGTCACAACGCTAATTTACTAAAAAAGAAATCGAAAAACTGCTAGCACAGAGGGTGTGTCTAATTGATTGGCTCTCATTGACGCTCCAACAATGGATTCCCTTGATTAATTCTCCAATAAATTGAACTGGGTTCCTTCTGTTTGCTTCTAAGAATTTATAGGGGTATTACAACAAATGGGGCAGGTGCGTGCTTTGCCTTAAATTACCATCTGCTATGCTAAGACAAAAGATTGACGACCTGTGTGCACTTCTTCTTGAAACCTTGTTTACATGTTTAACAAATGTTTTGCAACATATTTTAGCATGGTGTTTTGTGTTAATAGCAATACAGTGTTGCAGTGTGTCTTTCATTAGTTGTTGCTCGTATATCAGCCGGTTTCACCTGTTTTCAGTGGCTGGAAAATAAGCCAAAGGTCCCCTTGGCATTTTTGTAAAAGGTAAGTAACTTATAACCTAAGCCCCATAAAACCGTTGCAATTGTTTGACTGTGGGGTTAATGACTCTCTTATCATGGTGAGATACTTAAATGTACTTAAAACTAAAAATTATTAAAACTTACACTAAACTTATAAACTTAAAACATTTCTAAATAATATAATTTCTATTTCCGTCTAAATCTAACTGTGTTTGTTTCACTCCTTATGATCCCTCCCGCTCTGTGCGAATCGCAAGTAAGTGTCAGACTTCTGCTGGCTAAAACCCACCCATGTTCCTTCATAGCCTTTTGTATTCCGAGGCCGCGGTATCTCTTTCGAATAGTCACACAGCCCCGGCTGTTTCACCACCTACGTTTAAGTTCCCGTTAAATATCTTGGCAGATCATTTGAGACAAGTTTTGCTTCATTTTGTATTATTCGGTAGGTAGTGGCTATTAAGGCATTGTAAATCAGGCCCTAGATAAGAATATTAAAGCTCAACAATTTTTTTCTTTCACACGAATACAATATTCGGTTCTGTTATGTTTTTAGATATTTTACAGGAGCCAACAACCTATTGGGTCTGAAATATAATAACTGTGCAGAGTCATTCTAATTCATTTGCTTTCAAATAAATCATGTTTTGTAGAAAAGAACTCATTCATCATCATAAACAGCCTATTAATGTTCCCACTGCTGGAACACAGGTCTCCTCTCTTTGAAAGGGTATGGAATATAATCTACCACGCGGGCACAGTGCGGATTGGTAGATGTCACATGTCTTCGAATTTTTTGGTTCTAAGACATGCGGGTTTCCTTACGATGTTTTCCTTCACCATTTTGAGAGAAGCCGTGATGAAATAAATTACACAAAGTAATGTGCCTACTTGGGTTCGAACCCACCACCTACTGTTCGTAAGTCGGGGCCGCCACCACTGGGCCGCCGCCGGTCTACAAAAAGAAACGACGAAAAGAAAAGAAATACTGACATCAAAATAATGAGTTTATTGATAGAGACTCATTAAAAAAACAATTAGACAAAAAGTATGAAAAGAATATTTTTACACAGAAATGGTAAATGGCTGAATGTCATCAATAACCCTTGTCATAGACTGAACAACGTATTTTTTTTATACAAAAAATAACATTGTAAGAGATAGAGTGGAACATTAGCCTTTCCGAAATATGTCTTACTTTATTGTTATGCTTAATATTATCTACAGTTTTTTTTTGTGAGAATACAATAGGGATATTTACTGACTTAAGAAAATGTGATTCTAATTAGTCCGTCTGTTAGATTAACGAAAAATATTGGATCCGTATTTTTTGTTTAATCAAATCAATGAAAATTGACTAAGATAAAACGCGTCAAAGATTTGAGTGGGGGTTGGTCACGTCACTGACTGCTAAAAAAATTCATACTAATGTCTTACTTATGTCTTTAGAGTATGAGATGATGATCACACGTGTTTTCAAAGCACTGTATCTTCTTCATTGTTTGTTTACGTGAAAAAAGAAAAAATACGTGTCCAATATTTTTTGGAAATCTATATGACGAACTAATTAGATTTTATTTTGTTAACTACTCAATAATTTAAAAATTTAAAATTTTCCGTAGAATTCGTGAAAATGTGTCTAAGGAAAGTGTAGCATTCTACACATAAAAAGAAAGACAGGTAATTGTACTGTTACAAGTCAGAGCAATTTTATCAACTTACATAAGGACGGTATCTTCGTAACACAATGTAATTGTATGTAATTAAATACGTTGTGTACTGCCAGCATTACCGTATTTTATGTAGTGGAAAATCATGGTAAATATTAGTTAGGTCATTTTTCAACGGTTGGATATGTACGACTTATTATACCGACTTCCTTTATATTGCAATGGAAAAATTGGGGGAAATCGGATGTAAATGCTTTGTTACTATCGTTTGGTAATATTATTTTGTAGGTATGATATATACGTACCTACAACGTGTGACAGAGACTTGAGGTTATTGACCTAGAATTTTCGATAGCGTTTGTCAATCCAATACAAGTTTTCGATAGCTAATGTCAATTCATTTTTGTGTTTACAAAAATATTGTCTTTGATGAATTGAATCTATGACTTCTATCTAAGAAAACTCACTGGAAGAACTCTTTATTTCTTCTTAGTTTGAATTGTTCCGGTATCTTCAATTTTGATCAACATTCGAAAACTCATTAATTTTTACGAAAGTATGTTCACGTATTAAACTCCCTTTGTTTCAAAGTGGGTCAGTAAAAGGGATCGTTTAATTAATTTCACTAGCCCTAAGGAAAACTCTCACCAAATGAAATGTAATTAATACCAATTAAATTTAAATAAATATTTGTTCAAATCCTTCCAAGTTTCTCTAATTTAAACTAAACATTCGCATATACAGGGTGTAAATTAACCCTTCACACATACGTCAACCAAGCATTCTGCACATCAACCTAAGTACCCCTACGCAAAAATGTTTGCTGAGAAACGACTTTTTTTTTGGGGTCAACAAACTCATTTTACGGTAAAACTCAATGTAGCACTCTTAAAACATTGTGCTAGTGGATGCTTTGAATAGTAAAAGGGTCATTCCTACGTCCCGTCGCTGGTCTCCACTGCAGCACTCACTCCCCGTGATTCCCTCACATCTTCCCTAAAATAGCGACCGCGTTGGTGGCAATAGGCTAGCCCCTATTACAACATGTGACTTAAATATAACTGACGAAATGTACTCAAATCAAACATCCTACTATTTGTACACGTCTGCCTAGTAAAGAATCCCCGGAATAAAATAGTAAAAATTCCTAGTCGTTCACACATCCAATTAGCAGTCACAACATTGCTTAACAGCAGACAAGCGTGCGGATATACTTTGACCTGCTCTTTGTTTTAACAATAATGTGAATAAACCACGAGGTCATGTTATAAATACGCGATTGTACTGTCTATCCCACATTCATTAACGACTCACAAGGTCGGTGAATGCTCCATATATACTTAGTTTCTCTTAAACTTATGTAAACAATTAATGTGAAGACAAGGTCTTGAGTGCCACGATTGGCATTTATAATTCATTGTTATACACGATGATTGATTCGACGTCCGGTCGACAAAGTAATCGGTTTTTTTTCTTTTGCTAATCTTTGTTACTAAAATATTACTTTTAAGATTGAAAGATCGTGAGATTACAGTCTGACCTTTACGAAGATAATAAAGGACTTATAAAACAATTTAGATGCAGTAGGTAATGTTTTACGCGGATATAACTCGGTTATTTATGATTAATTTATGTCTGTTTATGTTATATTCTCACGCCGGAGACTATCCGTGACCGCAAATCCGGAATGTCGCGAAAACAAACACCAAATAAAAAAAGTATGTAAATAATTAAATAACACTATTTTACTGAATGTATAATAATATGGAAGTACAGGTTGCTCAGAATGTTACTTACTGCAGTTCTTGGCTCCACAAAAACCACGCTTGCGGCTCGGCTGTGAATTTCGCCTCGAGTGCAATAGCAAACTTTCCTCGCTTATATCAAAATGTGCTATGTTCAAGCTCAAATTAGGAACAAAAATTATGATAAGTACATAATTAGCGTATTAAACTGAGAATCTCGAACTGGGCCTGCAGTCTCGACAAAGATAGCGATCGCTTTACGACAAAATTCGGTCGCAAAGCTATAACGATGCGGATTTAAGTTGGTAGCTAATACCGGCGGGTCGCGTCCGGCTCACGTCCACCTCAAATCCGCATCGTTATAGCTTTGCGACCGAATTTTGTCGTAAAGCGATCGCTATCTTTGTCGAGACTGCAGGCCCTGGAGAGGCACGAGGCAACAAGAGCACTATCGGATAACACCAAGAGGTCTTAACTAGGGATGGTGGCACTCTGCCAACGCGATATTATTATGAAAATTAACATAATAATTCTTAAGTTTCTTGAAATTCCTGGTGTGGATGCTTTTAGCTTGACTACAGAAAATGTGAATGCGCTAGCATTGCACTATTTTCTGCACTAGGTTTAGTAAGTTACTTTTTAATAAAATAATTTAATCGGTTTAGTCGTTACAGTGGTCAGTAGTCGTAAAGTCTGACAACGAAATACTAACTGGGTTATGATAGTTATTCAGTTGAATTCGGTAAGATTACAAGTCGATTCCACCACCCATGTTCCTTTCTTAGCTGCCGAAGCCGCAGTATCTCTTTCGAACAACCTGCAGCCCCGATGGGGGAACTTTTTGCCTTTTTTTTTTTGGCGGGTGGAAAATCATCAATCCCGCTCTTGACCAAAGCGAAAGGGAGTGTCAGACTTCTACTCACTAAAATCCACCCATGTTCCTTCTTAACCCTCTATGTCGAGGTCGCGAAAACTAGTGTACGACGAAACTTTTTGCCTTACAATATAACTTACTGTGAATCAAGATTCTAGCACGAGTGTAATAAATTAATTCTGTTACAGTCTTTCTAATACATTCACTAAATTCTTCCGTAGACAATTTAATTGAATCTGTTACACTGTAATTAAAATGAAGTGTGAATTAACAAGATACTAACATACGAGTTATATAGAAGTGTTTTTTTTTAATGAAAGAATGTGATTATTATAAAATTTAAACGAAATGCTGCTAGTGGCCACTATGTTCTACATACTTAATGCATGTGTTAATAAGATTAGATGATGTAGTTTTCAACATAATCATCTTGATTTTAATGCACCCGAAGGTGTCGGCCAAAATAACGACTTTCCCCCATCTGAGGTTGAATTTCATCCCATTTCGGAAACATTTACGTAATACTCCCCTTTCTTGAACAAGGAAACCTTGTCGCCCAGATAATAATGCAATAAATGAATCAGAATCAGAATCTGAACTGAAAAAAAAGCAAAACAAGCCCTCGGAACTAAAAATAGACAAAATATTTGTCTGCGAATGTTTTTTAATCTCACTGTTCAAACAAACGATACCCGCGCACGTGTTTGCGCACAAATACGCACGAGGACATTAATCTCTGTGTATCACATTTTTCTGTGTTCTACACAGAGTAATGAACTACAGTATCAGGATATATTGTTCGATTTTGAGGTTTTATCGTTTGTAAGATTTACTTTAAAAAAAAAAATTTCATTAAAAACTAACTGATGTTCATGTCGGTCAAATATATATTAAAACTTTCCTCGAGAACCAATCTATACATTGGTGAAAACAGCATTAATATCAGTGCAATCGTATTTGAGTTTATTGCAAACAGACAGACAGACGCGGCGGAGGAGATGTGTACTCAAAGAAGACCAAAAATTCGTCAATAATGTTTAAATCTAATATAATGAGGAGGATCAACATCAACAGACTTCAAATCTTAGCGCCAGGCGGCCACTGGTGCAAAACCTATAGACCTTTTTTTTTTTTTTGGTGGGTTACCCATCCAACCTAGGCAAGCACGGCTTAACCTAAAAACTTTATTATTAACTAATAATATTTTACAATAAAATTCCCTCAACATTCTTTAAACATAAATCAAAACAATTCTGAAATAGGTCAGGGGAATTTTCAAACATTATCTTTCAGTAAATTTTATCAACGAATATAAAATACAGTTCAGTTTCAAGTTTATTTTGTAGCGCTGCGACAAAGCACTGTCTGTATTGTCAAGTCCTTTTTTATCCGACAGTTCATTCCATGGAATAATTATTTAAATAACGAATTGTTTGGACTGTCAGTAGCTCACGATTTTGTATAAAATAAAGAAAAAAAAGAATTATTTAAAAGAGTCGTGGATTTAATTTGGATCAAGATTTTTTTCGCAATAATAACTAAATAACAGGCGTTGAAGATAATTCCGTTATTTTGGATTTGTCGTTATAATCACAAACTATCTGTTGTAAGTATGTGAATTTCGACCGCGTAAAATTATTTTAAAGATTTTTACTTCCCTAACTAAATCGAGTTTTGTTAACTATCTAAAGGGTTTAATTTTTTTAACAGAACCCTGATTTGTTTTCTTAAACTTATGTACGTTTTCTCAAAAGATCAACTGTCTGACACTAAAAGTCGCGTTCACATCGATCTAGCCTTTTCGGAGATAAGCCGGAATAGACAGACAGACAAACATTTAAAAAAAATGTGAAATGTTGTAGGAAATTATTTCACTGTCTAAAAGCATTATTATACGTGGGTGCCACAGGATACAATCTATATTCATATTAGCCGAGATTTATCACATTTTTTTTAGAATGCGCTAATAGTGAGAAGCAGATGCAGGCGAAGTGCTAGTATTGTATGAAATACCGCAGTCTGTATAGGTACCTCATCATCATCATCATCATGAGCCTATTAATGTTCCCACTGCTAGGACACACACCACCTCTCATTTTGAGAGAGAATGGGCTAAAACCCACCCGCAGGCTGAGTGCGGGTAGGTAGATGTCACATGTCTTCGAATTTTTGGTTCTTGGTTTTTGGTTTTTGGTTTTTGGTTCTTGGATCCTCACGATGTTTTCTTACACCGTTTCTGAGAGCAGTGGTGATTAATAAATTACAAAAAGTAATGCGCCTGCCTGTGTTCGAACCCACGACTTACTGTTCGTAAGTCGGGGCCGCCACCGCTGGGTCACCGCTGCTTTCCTGTTAGCTCAAATCCAATTAATTGCCGCAACAGATAACCATATCGATACTAAATTAAACTAGAACAGCCACGCTGCCTAATCGCTTAAACACACTCACAGGATGTTCAATACTTCAATATTGGCTATCTATTAAATTTTGTAATACTCATTAATTAACGGTGAAACGATACGGTTGTAGGTTTCCTACTGTTTATGAAATGTACCAGATAGCCGTAGTTTTCCGTGTTTACGGCTATATCCTGATATTTAATGGGTTTAGGATATTACGTGGGATGTAGATACTAAGCTCTTTGCTAGGCTAGAAGGCTGTAGGCATTTTAGTTTAAGGCGATATGTGTTAGTTGCTGGTGCATGCAAATATGCTAACCTTACTTATTTAAAAAAAGTTTATCCGAGAACTATTTTTTATAAAGACGCCCCAAGTAAGTATCAATCTGATGTATGAATCCGATATTCATGGAAATATACATACATTTACAAAAAAATAAAAATAGAAGAGATTAAATGAATTATTATTGAATTGTGGTATCATGATGCAGCAAATTGCCAGCATTTTGCTGAACTGTATTGTTTAGATTATATTGTATGCACTTTTGGCTAGTACCAAATATTTTTATTTTCTTTAGTTCTTGCAGATTTGTATTAAAAGGTCTCCTTAAATATCACTTTGCAACTGTTTATTTACGAAAGTGTATGTTGGCGGAGCTCTTCGATTTCCCGTTGCGGATTCATCCGGTACACTGATTGTAGACATTCAGTTGCAAAGCGTGGCCACTCTTCCTCCAATGCCTTAATAAAAACACCAGACTATGCAACAGAAACATTTTATTTGATTTTCACTGCTGGGCTCAACATAATGAGTAGAAACATTAGTGTAATAATATTTAGGCACACATTGAGGTATTTTCGATGTGAATATGTAAACAGGCTTAGGAATGCATGCATTTTTTATCAGTATGTAATGTCCTGTGCGTGTAAGACAAATAAATACTTTTTATTTCTTTATTCCCACGTAAAATGCTGCTTTATAATAATAATAATAATATTTCTTTATTTCAGATATCAGAATCCATACTTAATAAAATTCACAGCACACAAACAAAATTAACAATATCAAAATTTAAAAATTAAAATTATAATCAGTCTTAAATTTAAAATCGGACTCAAAAACAAAAATTAAAATCAAAAATTAAAATCGGACTCAAAATAACAAAATTAAAATCACAATCAATATTAAAATTAAAATTAGACTCGCAAACAAAGTTAAAATGTCAAATCAAAATCATAATCAGAATCAAAATACTACTAACAAAATAAAAACCAAAATAATCCTAATAAATTACTGCACCCGCCCCTGAGTCATTTGCTTGTTTGTCATTACATTAATCATAAAACAATGGTTAATGTAACAACAATCAAACCTGTTCGCAAACACGCTCAAGATGGTGTTGGAGGTGATCCGGAGCCTGCGCCCCAGAGATGTGCACCGCTTTCGCATCGTCGTGTAGAAACAGTCGACACGGGCGTCGGCGAACATTCCCGACGCGCTGCAGTGCCGGGGCAGCCCCAACAGCACCCTGAACGCATTATTATACTGAATACGGAGAGCGTTGTACTGCTTCTGGGTATATGACCCCCACAGACTCGCCGTGTACAGGGACGTACAAAACGCTCTGAAAAGAGTTATCTTGACGGCCCCCGAGCAACGAGCAAACCTGCGGGCGATCATATTGGCCCTCACAGACAACGCCCTCCGCTCCCTATCGATGTCCGCATCATCCCTCAGATCAGAGGTCACGATATGCCCGAGATATTTAAATTCTTGAACTCTTTTCAACTTAACACCATCCAGTTTAATAGGTGGAACAGACTCCGGACAACTTCGACCCCTGGCCCGAAAGATCATGCATTCACTCTTCTTTGCATTATAGAGTAAACCGTGATCCAGCGCGTACCGCTCGCAAATGCCTAGCAACCTGGACAGACCACACACCGAGGCGCTCAGCAGCACCATGTCGTCCGCGTAACTAATATTGTTCACACAAACACCGTCAATATGGCAGCCGACACGGGTACTGCTGAGCTCCTCTATCAGTGCGTTCACGTACAGGTTGAAGAGCTTCGGTGAGGTCAGCCCTCCCTGCCTCACCCCGCACTCCAACCTGTACGGCTCCGACAGAGCACTCGACCATCGAACGACGTTGACCTGGTTAAGATACCAGTACTTGAAAATATCTACTAGTTCCAGAGGCATTGAGATGTCATTAAATTTTTGCCATAAGATATCATAACTAACCAGGTCGAAAGCCTTCGAAAGGTCGAGGAAACAAGCATAAATAGGTGTGCTCCTATCGGAGTAGTACTTGACAGTTTGCTTCAAACACAAGATAGCTGACTCAGTAGACAGTCCCGGTTTAAAACCAAATTGGTTATCATGTGTGTTCACATACCGGTCCAGCTGTGTATTAAGCAAACTGTCAAGAACCTTAGCAAGCACTGTGGCCAATGAGATTGGTCTGTAGTTGCTCGTGTCGCTTAGGTCACCGGTTTTACTCTTCACTATAGGCACCACCACGGTCCGCATCATCTCTGCTGGTAAGTACGCATGTCCCATACAAAATGTATAAAACATGGCAAGGACTCTGCTCAAGTGGACTCCGGCATGCTTCAGATGCTCAACACTCAGGCTGTCATGGCCAGGAGACTTTCCACGCATCATTGATTTTATAGCTCCGCGAACATCCTTCGCTGTGAACATTGTGTTCATCCCCTGTCCATGTGACCCTTCCACACTGAATGACCGTGATGGTCCCAATGGCGATTTCACCATAAAGTGATGCTTAAACACATCCGCAATACATTTCGGTTCACTCACACCGTTGACGCTCACGGGTAAGCCCGGCATTTTATTTAGCCTACTAGTGGTTTTCCAAAAGTTACGGAAGTCGTGCTTGGAATGGTGAGAAGCTAGGATATCCATCTTTATCTGTTCCCTATTATTTTGACACCACTTAAGGCGTGACTTAAATATTCTACGACTCTCTCTCATCTCCTCCCAAGCCCGACCTTTACTCGGTTTACCCCACAGAACCCATTCCATAAATTTACGCCGAGCTACCCCGTGAGCGTCACGCACATGCTTGTTCCATCCAATCACCGGTTGTTTTTTTCTATGCTTAACAATAGTACGAGTATGACTCTCAGAGGCGGCTTTACACAATGCATTAACAATCTTGTGATACATAGAGTCCATTATACGCATATGGTCTCGGTTATCACAACGTTTATCACTGCACTTCGTCAATTCTGGTGGAAAGTCAATTTCTTTTAAACTATCATTACATAATTTACTATACAAAAATATTTGTTCGTGGTTTCTTTCCCCCCATTTTATTTTATTACATTCAAAATTTCCTTGATAAGTCTTTGGTTTTACAACATTTACATTGCAACTAATAACGAGCGGCAAGTGATCAGACCACACCGGATCGTACTTGATGTGTGTCTCGACTATAGTCTGATAAGCCGACTCAGTCACCACACAGTGGTCCAACCATCTTAGCGCCCCATTAGCGTCACTTATAAAACTATATGTCTGAGACAATAAACCTAACTTAATGATATCAGCACATTTCCAATCAAAATCATTACAAAAATTTAAAAGTTCGTAATAGAATTGCTCACCCGGGTGGGCGTTGAAGTCACCGAGCATGTAAACACACTCAATACCTTCATTGGTTGGCTTTACATTTTTATTTTAAAGATGAAATGCAAAATAAAAACAAAGGCGACATGCAAACGTGAATTACTGTAATCTACATTTTCGTGTCGCCATGTTGATTTTACAGTTTTCTTTGGTGTTGTAGTCGTCCTCTTGAACTGAATGTGTTTTATGTGACGCATATTTTACTACTTTTGTGGTACTTACAATTATGCAAAGGACACTTGAATTAAAGAAAAAGGTAATGTTTTTAAAAAAGAAAGCACTAATATTTTTTTTCTAACTAATATTCTTAAAAACAAAGCATTAATCAAAGTCAAATTATTTTATATCACACAGGCGATAGAGTCATAAAACTTTGAGAAAAGGTGTACGGTTAGGATTGATTCGTTTCCTATGGAGAAGAACCGGAAAGTAATAGTTTAGTGATAGGTTTGCACTTAAACCTACGTTTGTTTAAAAAATCTAATCGTAGGACTGGACGGGAATGGGGACGTAAAAAATTATGATTTTAGATTTCATAAAATTTTAACTGTATAATAGGTGCAGTAAAGTCAAAAAGACATGCTGCGCCGACCTCAAATGAATTGGGATCTGCAGGGCTATTGCGTATCTACTATTTTGATTGGCCTGTTGGTCTAGTGGTTAGTGACCCTAACTGCTATGCCGGAGGTCGTGGGTTCGATTCCCACCCAGGACAAATGTTTGTGTGATGAGCACGATCATTTGTTCTGTGTCTGGGTGTAATTTATCTATAATATGTATGTATTTAGAAATATATAAGTATGTTTATCAGTTGTCTAGTACCCATAACACAAGCTCTGCTTAGCTTGGGACTAGATGGCGTTGTGTGATAGTTGTGGAATATTATTATCTTTTAAATGACAGTGGCTATCATAGTGTCCATTAATTAACTGTCAAAAGGTTCCATTTTGTACTAAACCATAACCAATTTGACAGTTAATCCATGGACAATATGATAACCACTGACATTTAAAGCCCTGCAGGACATGAGCACGATGAAATAAAAATATTTTGTTTTGACCTTTGATTCTTTGTTTTTGATGATGGTGTTGAAAAATCATGTTTTGTTTTGAATCGGTAATATTATATTTTACACATTTTCGGGTACCAACTGTCTCAATGGGCAAATGTGATAGTCATCAAGAGATCTACTATCACTATCAAACAAGTATAAGTACCTACTTATACCATTGCATGCATACAGTAATTTCTCTAAATTCTCTTTAACAATTTATTATTTCCCTCTTCAGAATTGAAATTGATGTAAGTAAGAACATTAACCGCTAATTATTCGAGCAATTTATCACATCTGTTTGGTTAAATAAAGCTTTTACTGCACATAAACTGCAGGTTATGGGCTACTAACCTGTTCTATATTACTAGGTGTAAAGCTGCGTATAAAGAAACGCCTTATATGCCTTCGGCAGTGTCTAAACAACGTTTAAATTAAACAAAATACTTTTTTTATGATCTTTCAACTACCTAGGTACGCACGCTCACTGACGATTGACTACTTGCATCCTTATAATCTGAGTCATACGGTTAAAAAGTGTTCGACCGTCAGTGAATACGGCAGTTCAACAGTTTAGAATTTTCAAAGCACAGAAATATACATAGAGGACAATGTGTGTAGACCAGTTATCATCAATTTATTTGTTTCGAGTGAACTGTAACATAATAAAATTATTCTTCAAAATAAAACCGCTGAATTGACAAGAATTGAAAAAAAAAAAGAAAAGAAAAAAAGAAATAGAAAAAATGACAAATAGAAATAGAGAGAGAAAGAGGGGAGAGGGAGAGGGGGAGAGGGGGGGGGGTATGAGAAATAGAAATGTGACTAATTAATGTGCGAGATAGTTACTCACAATTTGTACATTTTTCCGTTCAAAATTGATTTATTTTACTACCATAAAACACTTTCTAGTATTTTCTATCAATCTTGTTAACAACTAGTAAGTACGTAATGTTTTTTGTAAACAACTACACACAAAATTTGTATGAATGTGTAGTTAATAAAAGTTGAGCAAAGTCATCACTTTTATTACCATTGTCCCGCTAAATCGGATCTAGCAAAACCACTCTTTAGTTTAGCAGCAGTGAATGCCTAAATATTATCCTAGTTTTTTTTCTATTATGTAGTACGAATAAAATGTAGTTTTCAGATTCAATGGGGTCGACATATCCTTGTGGACAAATAAAAATACAGCTTGAAATTAGTAACAGTAGATTTGTATCAACTTTGTATTATTTATCCACTAATAGTTCAATTAAAGAGCCTAACAGTACGGCTACCGGCGTAAATATTAAAAAACGCAACGATAAAAATCAAAGACAAACAAAAGAATTTAGCTTAACAATGAAAACGATTTCAATTAGACAAAAGACGACATTTGTTTGGAACAAAATAATGGATATTTGTAAAAGGTTATTATTGTCAGGCTCAACCAATCTAGATTCTACACACAATAATGTGCAGCTGAGGAACTGACAGACGCAAAAGAGTAATTAACAATAATACCTACTTTAAGGTTCATTAAACCTACTGCAATTATTTTTACTACCTAGCTCTTACCCGTGAAATTATTATAAAAATATTACTTCCTATTTGAAGATGTTTTTGTTAACAATTTCATAGGTTTTTATTTTTTTGCACGGAACTTCATTTTTTTTTCTTAGAAATAAAAGGAGCCTAGTAGGTTACCCCTTATAATATCAGCTATCTGCGAGTAAAAGTGCTGTCCAAATCAGTCTCGCCATTACGGAGTTATGGCGGAAAAAACAGACAAACAAAAAAAAGGTTTGACGTATCGAAAGTATAATAAAACTTTCATATGCATAATTATCACTATCAGTAAACAGCTTTTATTTTGAAATTACAAACAGACCCTTTATTTAATTTATTTGCATAGATTTTAGATACATTTCATAGCAAAAGAAAGTTTGAACTAGGTACTTCTTTCTTACTTTTTAAGAAAAAAAGTTAAACTTGAAATGTTTTTAAAAATACGTTTCAAATAGTTTTCTAACTCCTATCTATGATCAGAGGGAAAATAATAGCTTGTAACAGTGTGCAAAGCTATTCAATATTTCTCTGCGTTTCTCCTGACTCTAAGACATTCGCTATAATGGCCTTACACTTGACTCTGTGGCTTAACCCTAGGTTACTCGACAACCGTTCAAATAGCCTTTTATTACAGCTGAGTCTAGCAGAGTCTCTCATAGATAGATCGTTATAATTGTATCTGAATATACTAAATTACAAACAAGAACTAACAAGTCACTCTTTAGTATTCTTCGTGTTTTCTTAGCAATAATTTGTTTAAACAATTAAAGCTAAATATTTTCCAAAATGATAATGATGAAGTATAATGTAAGTACTCACATAACAAAACTATAAAAAAATGCATAAAGGTAGTGTATCAACTTCCTTTCGAAATATTCCTGAATTGGGACTTTTTGAAAAATGAACCCAAAAGTTAAATGTTATTTCCAAAACCCTTGATCGCATTAGTTCTAGTTTAGTAGTTATGTGTTAATGAAATATTTATCATTCACAACACGGGTTTTTTACCATTTTTACTGTTTTTTTTTTTTTTTTTTTATAAGATCGTTGCCCCACACTAGGAATTCCTCCTGTATCGTGGGTGCGTTCACAAACATTTAATCTCACATACACAAATACCCAGACCCGGAACAACTATCTGTAGGTCATACAAATATTTGTTCCGTGCGGGGATCGAACCCGCGACACGCGGCGCAGCAGTCCATTGCATGAGCCACTGCGCCAACCGTGCCGTCGAAGTGTTTGATTTTGACTTCCCGATATTTCGGAACTGTAGCAATCGCCATGATCACGGATAAACCGACCATGGGTAACCTTCTGAACGTCAGAGCGTAAACTCATTGGAGACCATCCACGCCAAGGGACAAATACCTACAAAATAAGTACCTATTTTATTTTATTTGACACTAGTTTCTATTAAACATCAGCTAAAAAGTTTAAAAAAAGTTATGTATTTTGTCGGCTGTAGCCGACGGTGGCGTGTTGGTCAAGATTTCATTTGTCGGCTATACCCGACCGTGGCGGTCAAAAGGTTAATGTTAGTGTCCATGTCAGTTTCAAAACTTATATAGTGAAATATTTGACCAAAAACAGGCATTTTTACATTAAATTTTACAAGGCTATTGCGGAACACACGAGCATTTCCAGCCATTACCTCGCCAATATTTTGTAACCTAACTACCAGTAACCGATACCTCGCGATCCTTCAAAGGACCGTAACAAATGCCTCTTACATCTACATCATCATTAAACTGTACTCATTTCACCATCGTCCATTAGCAACCACTATGACATATAGCGATGGGCCAACATGGCTCAGCATAATTTACTTCTTCTCATTCGCAACACGTTTGATACGGAAAGTGCAGAATTGTGTCTGTCATAGAATCCGGATTAAGAGAATTTGGCCAGTTTGGAATGCTGAGAGCAGGATTGCATGGAATGGCCAACGCGGTATAAAAGGAAACAAAAATAAATAACAGAATTTTTATTGCCGGTTGGCTGGTTTTCTTTTTTTTTTATCGTGTGGCTATTCCTAATCTGGTGGATGCTGTCCATGGCCCTCTGACTTGTCTTCACATGCCACATGACAAATATCTTTCAGCGTGCTGGTTTCCTCACGATGTTTCCCTTCACCGAAGCAATAGGGATGTTAACAAAAAAAATCTAATTAGTCCGTCATATAGATTATCAAAAAATATTGAACATGTATTTTTTCTTTTTTCACGTAAACAAACAATGAAGACGATACAGTGCTTTGAAAACTCGTGTGACGTCATACTGTCAGACAAAAGTATGACTTTTAAGCGGTCAGTGACGTCAACAACTCCCACTCAAATCTTTGACGCGTTTTATCTTCGTCAATTTTTATTGTTTTGATAAAACAAAAAATACGTATCCAATACTTTTCGATAATCTAACAGACGTGATTAGAATCACATTTTTTAAAGTCAGTAAACATCCCTAAATTCGACAAATTAGAGGAGTGTTTTGGGTTCGAACTGTCAGTCCAAACGTCACAAGCACAACACTAGAATAGGCTAGGCTAGTCGGCTAGGCTACTCCTGCCTGGTTCTATTGCGTCTTGTTGAAGACTTTTCAAATAAGTTTTCATGGCTCTTAATAGACGCAAAAAAGGTCTTTACGTTCTCATATGAAAAACCCAGTTTTCTATGTATTTTATTAAATCAAAAATCTCCTCCAATTATATTAAAGTACGTATTAGTTAAGCTTAATAAAGTCACACGGAAAAAAACTTGTGTTATGATTAAAGTGATCAATAGGGCGCGGTGACCCTCAGGCCCTATTGATCACTTTAATCAACCTTTTTATCTGATCTAATTCAATCAATCACAAACAACAATGCCCACTAACAAAAGCATTAGGTAATCATAACATATTGCTGCTATTGTAATATCTGTTAACAAAAACTTTTAACCCAACGTTTTCGTTGAACTAACACCCTAAGATTGTAGGTACTGGTCTTATACCAATTTATTCCCAATTTATCTATGGTCGGTGTGTTCTTTTTCCATACTTCGCTATTACTTTCAGACACCTCTAGTCATATTTCATCAATATTGGTCTTCCTCTACATTTATAATCCATCTACATTCACACTTAAAATAATTCTCGCAAATTTTTTTGCAGTATCTTCAACCGTATTCCCAGCAAATTATATTTTTAGAAACTCTTGCTATTTCTAAAAACTGACTGTGATTAGCTAATCACAGTCAGTTTTTTGGGGATGGAAAATCATCATATAACCCCTCCCGCTCTTGGGCAGAGCGAAAGGGAGTGTCAGACTTCTACTGACTATAAACCACCCATGTTCCTTCTTGACCCTTTATGTCAAGACCGCGGTATCTCTCGGTAGCTCTGACGGGTGTCATAGACCCTACTACCCAGTTCACTGATGGTCCCACTTTTCAAGCTTATTACTTAGTGCTTACTCGTGGAAAAGTGTCAGACAGTCAGTAAATAGTGCCTACATGCAAAAACGGTTGTAGATTAGCAGATAATGGCAAAGTCCATACAAAGTCGCGAAGGATAGCATGAGAACGGTTTCCAGATCGATATCAACTAATTGTTATATTAACGGTTCAAGTTGTTCCCACAGACTATAGACAGCTAACGGAAACAGCGCAATACTTACCTTCGAATTATGTTGAGACTTGATTAGATCTTTGCTAAAATCACACCTTTAATTAAACGTGTTGATTAAACTGACGATTAAAACGAACTGATCTTAAGATTTTCGAACAGTAAGTCGTGGGTTCGAACCCGGCCCTTGACTTTGTGTTATTTAAAACTTTTTATGATGAACAGACAAAAACAATCTGATGTTTTGTTAAAAATCATTACCCTTCCTTTTGGCTTCGCCGTAGTCGGGTAAAAAGTACCGTATAATTACTTTCCTACTATGCATTCAGTAAACAGCTGTTATTTTGAAATTACAGTCATTTTAAAATCTTTTCTACAAATTACTCTTGTTTTCAGATTACATTATACAAGCTAAATTCTTCCTCAATCTACGCAAATAATAACGGTGAACAGTCAATACAAGGATGAAGCAAGAATCATAATTCACAGCAAAATTGTGTATTTATTTGTTTTCTTCCCGTTCGTTTCAAGGAAGCGGGAACTTTTAAATGAATGCTCTGTCTCAAATGACAGCTCAGCTCGAGAAATGGATCCATTTTAAAGAAGCCCATTTCTTTCCCGTTTGTTTTAGTAATGGAGGGTATATTGTGGATCTTTTATTCTCTTTGTGATTCGTAGGAAAATATAGATTTGATTTTCAATATATTTAGTGATAGTTTTCACCGTATTCAAAAACAAAGGATATGCATTAAACTTTGCTTTGTATGGAATTTAAAACATTTTTTTAAATGGTGGAGCTTATTTACCTATTCGCAACTTCAGATATTTTAAACAGGGCTAATAATATTAGGATAATACATTTCAGACGTGCACTTCAGACGAAATACTTAACTTTCAATTGGTAGCTTTTCTTCTTAAAGTACTTGAATCGATAAAATGATCTCAAATGAGAAGCCAAAACTTTGTTTGCAACTAAACACTTACGTAAACTTTAAAACCCAGTCAAAATAAAAGTAATAAACGAAAGTCAAAGCTACGTCTAACGAGGCAAAGTCGTAATTTGCCATATAAAGCGCTATTACCTACAATAACACCATAAATTCTACCATAATTAGGGTAATCGCCATACATGAAGTGACAAACAATAATAATATTAAAATTGTTATTACTAATATGTACATTGTAAACTAATGACGGCAATAATGTCATTATCGTCAGTTCAGTACAGTCCTGTCACAGCAAATTATACCTCTGATGGCTGTAAAGTAAAAGCATCATTGTTACACCATAAATAAAAACCAATTTCGTCTTAACAGGCTTGTTAGTAGAAGCAACCAACACTAATCTTATAGTAACGACAGTAAACACATTTGTCTTTTCTTTTTCTCACACATTCAGTCTACATTTAATTTTCTTTGATCATTTCTCCTTTCGCAGGTCTGGTATAAGAAATTTACAGTAGGTATACTTGTGCTAAAAGGTCATTAGTTTTATTGTGGTCCTGTGTGTATATAAATTAAAAAATATTCAAAGATCACAGGGTCATTGACAGTGACACCAAGTTAGGTTTAAAATAATATCTGTGAACGGACTGTAGGTAGGTACATTAGAAAATTCGCGCGGGAAAAACAGCGGTTATTGCATAAAGCTAGAAAAAGTTACCGAGGCCTACGTACGATGCATTGTTCAGCCTATTCTAAGAAATTCTTACAATGTAAGTAGGAATAGGTTTTGTTTGTACAGGGAGATCTGGCGATGTTTAACAGCAGGTTTTAAACAGTGTTGTCATCATTGGTTTTGTAGGTAGATAATGTTATCTACCTACAAAACCAATGATGACAACACTGAGGTTTTTAGAAATATGTTAATAATTGGCACCTGTGTAATAACTCCTGTTATCTGCTACCAAAAAGTACAGATTTCAGGACATTAAGGTTGATGCGAATCACCAATACAAACGTCTCAGTTCATAAAGGTCTCAAGAATGCCATTATCTTCAAATAGTCACTCAAGAGCAATGATATATTAAACCTATGGATGCGTTGTCCGACCTCAAAAATGACAACATGAAATGAAGCCAATTGGCCACATCGCGCTTAGTTACGCACCAACCTCTCGCGCGACGCTACGTTTGTTCATGACGTGTCTATATACAGGGTGTCCCAGAACTCAACGTCAAGCCGAAACGGGGTGACAGGATTGATCATAACCATCACGAGAAAAATCTGAAAAAAAATCTATCCCATGCAGTTTGAAAATTATGGGCATTTTAAGAAAAACCTAGAAATTTGATCATACTGTACCATTTTTCGGTTATTCTTTTTTATTTCCTCGACCTCTTGCAATACTTCTTCCTCGAAAGGAAACACAGGTCTACCTCCAGCCTGTATTTGATTCGGGAAATGACCGCCCTCTGTGAGTGAACGGTGCATATTAACAAACACGCGGTGATCCGGGTAGCGCTCTAAATTTGGATCTTTCACGATAAAGTCTAGCGGCGGCACTTGCATTGCATCTGCATTCCTCATAAATGAGGTGCATGTTTGCATATTCTTGTGAAGTGTAGCGCGTAGGCATGGTAGATAAAAAGGATGCCAACACAAAAGTCTAGAGAGAAGCCAAAGTTCGTATGTTGTCAACAAGTCCAATTCACAAAGATCACAGTCCAAAAAGAGAAGCCAAAGTTGTTAGTACTAAATCAACACAAGCGAAGACGAATGTGCGCAGTAGACAAATGAGCGAAACGTACTAACTGGTTGGTGTCGGACTGGTAGCGTAGCCATTTGCTTGGTATGACATCTATCTGTTTCATTCGCACTCGTTTAAACGACGCATCTCCGTCTCAATGCGTAGTGTCACAATCTGTCTCGCTCACTCATGGCAAACATACCCACTATCCCTCTCTCTCATCATTTTGCCTTAAAATTAAGAACCTACCTAGAGCTTGTGCGAATCAAAAATATTTTAACTGAGATAGCAAAAATCGGGTTACTTGAGGTTTTAATTTTTTTACTCTTTTTATTGTATGGAACTAACAAGTATTGTACCATTTTAGAATTCTGATTAAATGCGCCAACTTTTAATGCCACTTGCCAAGGCACTCTAGTACATTTTTTATAAAGGAGGGCCTGTCAAAGTCGACGAATCTTCAAAATTTTAAATTCGTAGTTTAACGAATAGTCTCAATTCTCGGAAACTTGAGGCAATTGTGTCATTATTTTTTATTGGGATTCTAGAAATGTTATTTAAGATTACGTTTCCAAAGTTCAAATGAACAAAAATAAAAAAGAATAACCACAATAACCGAAAAATGGCACAGTTTGATCAAATTTCTAGGTTTTTCTTAAAATGCCCATAATTTTCAAACTGCATGGGATAGATTTTTTTTCAGATTTTTTTCGTGATGGTTATGATCAATCCTGTCACCCCGTTTCGGCTTGACGTTGAGTTCTGGGACACCCTGTATAATACGTCATTGCTCAAGAGACCTTAATAGACTGAGACGGTTTCAATGGTGATTTCAATCATTAAGTATTACTCAGTAAATGAATTGAACGTGGGTAGTTTTTAGTCAATGATATCCCCCCCCCCCCCCCAAATAAAAATAATACAATGTGTCTTTCTCTAATAGATTTTCAAGTTTATCGTTTTACAGCATTAGGTTCAAGGTTGATTGGGATAATTTGATAATTTCGGGCAGCCTGATTTGTTGGCGTCTATACATACAGGGTGCAAAGAACACCGATCTACAATCAGTTACCACAATTACGTCTTATATTGTATTTTTTATCGATAATGTTAATATTTTTTTGATTAAAAAGCTGTACCGCCTTTATGGGTCTTAGCACAACCGGATAAAAATAGATCATTTTATTAAGCTCTAAAAAGGGACAATGAATTTTGTAAATACGAATACTTACTGCCTTTTGGCCTCCAATATTTCAAAACAAATTAAAGAGCCTCCTAAAATTAAATGACTGTGAGAACACTAAAGCCAGTTAATTTATCCTCATTCATAACCTACTATTTTTAATTTCCACCTTAACAAATAGTCATTGACCTCTTAAAACCATAAACTAAAATTGTCTTTTTCATTGTAGGCATTCTTGAAAACTATTTATTTTAAAAAATATGTCCGCGTTTGTGGTTTGTTTCCCACGTATTAATTTTTTAACACTATAATTTGTAATAGTTGGAGCAAATCTTGCTAAAGTCGTCGATCTGGCAACAATAGATTAGCAACATCAGCTGCCTAGCCTTTTTTCCCAAAACATGTTTCGATCGTTTTCTAGTCTAACTGACATGGCAGTCTCTGCTTACCCCGCCAGGGGGCGCGCAGTCTGGGCTTTAGGCTTTCGTCTTTTCCCCGAGGTGTCTCATGTGTCCGTCGCTGCGGACACCTTTCGTCTGGGGCGGCCTACATGGGCCTTGGACTGCGGCAGGTGCGATGGGCTCACGTCACCTGCCTGTGTGTTGGTGTCATCTGTCTAACTGGAAGCAACTGAACTCCAATATATAGGGTGTAAAAGTACCCTTAACGCAAACAAAGGGCACTTGTTCTCCCCACTTCTGCGATCATTTTCTTGTTCAAGACCATACCTGGGAACCCTCTAGTTACGGAGATATTGAGGGTAAAAGTTCCAAATTTTGCACAGCTGTTTTTGTAAATACTAGTTTTTCAGGTTATAGCTTTACTTAAATTACCTCCATGACCCTTTTACTATGCAAAGCATCCACTAGCACAATGTTTTAACAGTGCTTCATTGAGCTTTACCGTTAAGTGAGATTTTTGACCTCAAAAAAACGTCGTTTTCAGCAAAAAATTTTGCGTAGGGGTACTTAGTTTGATGTACAAAATGCTTGGTTGACATATGTGTGAAGGGTTCATTTACACGCTATTACAAAGAGCGACAGCCTAGGATACCTCCAAAGCCATGGGTATTAAACCACAGAACACCACCAGCTATAAACCTTACATAGCCCTTTTGCCTCGACTACGTTCATACATCTAATAAAGATACTCCTTAGTTATAATAATTAGAGCAAGTCTAGCTAAAGATGTGTAACGCGATCTAGCAACTACGAGTATGGCATAGCAACAAACCTGTTCAATTATATTGCATTCTGGGACGGTTACGTTGAAATCCAGTCACGAATTACAATTTATACAATGTTACTTAGGAAACTAAAGTATTTAAGTTTAAACA
Organism: Diarsia rubi; assembly: GCA_932274075.1. Lineage (NCBI taxonomy): Eukaryota > Metazoa > Arthropoda > Insecta > Lepidoptera > Noctuidae > Diarsia > Diarsia rubi. The sequence goes on from OW026433.1 coordinate 8,697,393, forward strand.
ATGCAGCATCGGTAACCCATTGGTGGCGGCCCCTACTTACGAACAGTAAGTGGTGGGTTCGAACCCAGGCAGGCGCATTACTTTGTGTAATTTATTTCATCGTCACTGCTCTTTTTTTGGCTGGTGGAAAATCATCAAATAACCCCTCCCGCTCTTGGGCAGAGCGAAAGGCAGTGCCAGACTTCTACTGACTAAAAACAACCCATGTTCCTTCTTAGCCCTATATGTCGAGACCGCGGTAACTTCTAAACAACCCGCAGCCTCGACGGGCTTCGGCCCTTGCCCCCCCATGTTGCTGACGTCTCTTTAAGGCAAGCATGGAACACGAACGCGCCGTCGACACGGCCTGTCGTCGTCATAGGACGCACGGACGGCGAGCTAGCCCATCACTCACCGTCCACAGGCCCGCGTCTACGGTGGCCGGAAGCCATCAAGTGACCCCCGACGCCCGGAGCGTCACCCGCGGCGGCTGGGACATCATCACTGCTCTCAAAACGGTGTAGTAAAACAACGTGAGGAAACCGGCATGTCTTAGAACCAATCAAAATTTGAAGACATGTGACATCTACCAATCCGCACTGGGCCCGTTTGGTGGATTATAGCCCACCCCTTTCCTGCAGGGCTATTGCATATCTTTTAAATGACAGTGGCTATCATTTTTCCATGGATTAACTGTCATATTGGTTATGGTTTAGTACAAAATGGAACCATTTGACAGTTAATCAGAGCACACAGAGCCAAAGTGATTATCAATAAATCTGTCAACAGAGATACGCAATAGTCCTGCTGGAGTGTAGGCCTGAGTCCCTCTAGTGGGAACATTATAGGCATGAGATGAAAATTATAGAATTGAACACCCGTATGACTACAAAAGTTTTGTTCACGGTTCTCGATATAAGAGAGGGTCATTAATTTAATGTTAATGATAAAAATAATTTATCAGCACAGACGCCAGCACATTAAGCTCCCCGAAACTGTCAAATTGACTCCATTAACCGTGAACCAAATGCTTTAGCAATAAAGTTGAAAATCTGATGATGAAATTTGACGGATTATAGTAGATTTATGCTGCGCTGGTGTCTGTACATCGCAGTACTTGCGATTCCAATATTTTGAGGTGGCTAAAAATAATGTAGCGTCGATGGAAGTACCTACAGTATTCATGTAAATCCGTAAATAAAATTTAATGGGAACCAAACTGTTGTACAACTTAAACATAATGTCATAAGTCCAATAATTTCAGACATCTGCTAAGATAAACTAAACAATAGTAAGATAAAGACACAACTTAAAATCAATACTGACAACTGACCTGCATTACAGTCCAATAAATCGACATTACGTTACACTAACCACAGCACAAGACAAACAGTAATACAATAGCCCGATGCACTGTGGAAACTGTTTCACAATACTAACTTACTGATTCTATCTCGATGGATAATTTCTACTTAATATAACATATCATCACGCCTGTTAGCCCCGAAGGGTTAAACAGATGTGTACTTAATAGCATCTACACAAACATTTCACCAGTTATGTTTAAGCCCCATGTAATGTGAGCTTATTACCATAAAACAGGCACAAATATAGATTGAAATATAGACAGGAGTCGCGCTCACGACCACTAGACCAACGAGGCAATTTCTACTTATTAAACATAATTAGTCTTTAATGTTCCCACTGCTGGAAAACAGGCCTCCTCTCTATGCGAGGGAATGGGCTATAATCCACCAAGTGCATGTTGGTAGATGGCACATCACATCACATCATCAGCCTATAATGTTCCCACTGCAGGGAATCAGGCCTCCTCTCTAGGAGAGGGATGGGCTATAATTCACCACGCGGGCCCAGTGCAAATTGGTAAATGTCACATGTCTTCGAATTTTTTGGTTCTAAAACATGCCACAGGTTTCCTCACGATGTTTTCCTTCACCGTTTTGAGAGCGGCGGTGATGAAATAAATAACACAAAGTAATGCGCCTACCTGAGTTTGAACCCACGACTTACTGCTCGTAAGTTGGGGTCGCAACCGCTGCTCATTACGATAACCACAGCACAAGACAAACAGTAATACAATAGCGCGATACACTGTGGAAACTGTTTCACAATAGTAAATTACTGATCCCATCTCAACGGATAATTTTACTTATTGCGAAGTTTTAATTGCAGAAATAATTAGTATGTTGCTAATGTGTAAAACAGTTTCAATTTCGTTTTATGTGTTTTTTTCGGTTTTTAACTTTTACTGGGTATTGTTGACTATGAAATTGCTTTTTTAAATTTCGAAACTCACACCCACACACTTTATTGATATTTATCGTTAATTTCATACTTATCAACTCCATAAAACTGTTTGGCTCTAGAATACGGTTTTAGGCTGAAGGTAGAACCAGCCGCCGCGGGAGGCGCTCCGGGCGTCTGCTGCCACGTTATGGCTTCCGGCCACCGTAGACGCGGGCCTGTGGACGGTGAGTGATGGGCTAGCTCGCCGTCCGTCTGTCTTACGACGACTTCGTGTTCCACGCGCGCCTCAAAGACATGTCAGCAACATTGGAGGGGCCCGAAAGGGCTGACGCCCGTCGGGGCTGCGGGTTGTACACTAGTTACCGCGGCCTCGACATATAGGGCTAAGAAGAAACATGGGTGGTTTTTAGTCAGTAGAAGTCTGACACTTCCGTTCGCTCTGCCCAAGAGCGGAAGGGGTTGAAAAAAAAAGGCTGAAGGTGGAAGTTTTTACAATACCTTGGATTATTTGTTCATAGAAGAACTGTGCCCAATGTGTGCGGAGAACTGAGTCTGCAATCACTACAACTTGTCACACACAATGCGCAAGATCAAATGCCAAATCTTCCGAGATTTTGTCATTCTGAACTTATAATATAGGTAACTAAAATAAAATTACACCTGTAACCACCGAAGGGGTAGGCAGAGGTGTATCCCGTGTATCTAATATTCCACCAAGATAAAGACGTAAGTCGCGAAATGTGCCACTTGTATAAGTCATAGTTAACATACATACACTAGCTTGTGTATGTGTGTGAAGTATCCTAGTTGCTAATCCAAGTCATAAACTATCTTTGTTCTAAATTTCATCCACATCCTTTCAGTAGTTTTTGCGTGAAAGAGTAACAAACATCCATCCATATTTAATACTAAGAAGTCTTATTTATTATTATTTATTATTATTGTACACTCATTCTGCATATATTACTCATCTGCATTACTAACTAATAACACAAAGTACGAAACTGTTTTATTTCCGTCACATCACCATCTCAGGGCCAGTTGAAAACCAGCGTCGGGCACTAGTTGCTCGGCACTTTGCTGAACTGGTCCTATTTGGCGCAGCCGTGAGATACACACTCTTTTTTTCGTGTTTAGTTCTTAGGTTTTTTTTATTATTATTATTATTTACTTAGTGTGTGCACTTGTGGCATGTGCCAAATAAATTTGTTTTCTTTCTTTCTTTCTTTCATCCATCAAAACATCCTCACAAACTTTAGCGTTTATAATATTAGTAGGATACATAAACTCACACCCTGTTCCCATGGGGGTAGGCAGAAACCAAAGAACGCCACTTGCTACGATCCTTACATACTCCTATTGTCTCGTTTACATTCATACATCTAGTCATACACGCACGCCGGTTACGAGTACTACCCAAAAAAGAACCAAAAAATATGGAGTGAGCGAGCGTATCATCATCATCCGTGCACAAATCCAAAGTCCAAGGGTGCTACTAAAAATTTCCTAACGTAAAACCCAATAACACTTTTCCAGCCAAACCAGCAAGGCAATCAGTAATTTCCTAATGCTAACTCAGTACAACAACAACAAACATCTGTTTCTACAGTAAAAATATTCATGTCTATGTAAAAGAGTAGGTATAATTAGTAAAAGTAATTAAATCAAATCTGAAACACAAGACGAATAATTCTTAGTTTAAGTTTCAAATGTTACATGTACCACCGGCTTAACACCTCTTTTAAGAATGGAAGCGTAACGATGTTATGTAAAAAAATAATAAAATTAGATGAAATAATGGCAGATGACTAGCTTACTAATTTATCTGTGGGCTTGACGCTCTAGTTAATTTTACATGAGTTTTTACTAGTCGATGTCGTTTGTGAAGTACCGAAATATTCGTAGAGGCACGCAAATTTTAGTTTTTTTTTTTTAATGGCAAATGTAAAATAATCGTAAGCTGACGGTAAAAAGTTTTTTTGTTGAGTAACTGCGGTACTCAGAGATATTTAATAATTACTTAAGCCGTCACTTAGTAAAGATTTGACATGCTTGCATGACAAAACTGTCAAAACCTTTAGTAAGTAAAAAAAATATATATCTTTAAAGAAACGACTCTAACTGCCGAGTAAGAATCGTTTCTTTACAAATATTTATTTACTAAATGCACTGTTCACAAAATGATATCGTCTTCAATAAATTTAAAATCGATTGAAAATCAAGGGTTAATTTCCCGGATCCGGATGTTATTATTTATGGTCAACAGTCACAAAAACCTATCCTACCAATTCATTTCCTAACTTTTTTTTCAAGTATTAAACATTGTCAATTTGTCATCCAATCCTATATTTACAACACACGACCCAGTTAGCAAAATTCTCTACGAAAAAACAACAAAACATGAAATAAACACACGCAAACACTCGCATGTCGGCTCGCGTTCCATCAATACACTATTAAGCTGTTTTTTCACTATCAAAGAAATCACAATTACATTGTCGTTTATTCTAGGCATGCGTGTTTTAATCCGTCAATCACCTTCACATTTCCTTATGAAGACAATTGAAAATATTGTACAATCGTAATTTTTCGTCACAAGGGTGGAAAAGTACAATGACTTCGTACCGCAAATTTTCTCCAAACTTTGTGATTTGCGGTATCATAAGTACATGGAACAATTTCAATTTCACTTGTGAATTTGTCGATAAACCTGATCATTATACAAAGTTTTGCGGTAACGTTTTTACCGCAAAGAATACGCGTTAGTAACAAATTGGCGGTAAATTGTCATGCATATTTTTTTTTCGTTCCGCGCCGGCTAATAACCATCAAGAATTTTCATGCTTTGTTTAATGTGTAAATCAGGAAGATATTGGCACTTGCGTGTTGTCATTTTGCTTTTCAAATAGACGATCTCAAATATTGAAAATAAAAAATACATGCGATTTGCAAAAAAAAAATATCATTAAAAAAGACTTACCTAGAAATACGTAAACCTTCATTGTAGGGTTAGAACAGCTAGCAACACTGACACAAGTTTAAATGTAACTGACTTAGTTCGAAGTTCGAATATATTTGAACAGCGACGTTCGACGTGGTCCGTCGCTGAGCCGCGTATGTTTGATGCGCAAGCGCAGCGGCTGTGGACGGCAGCACCTTCACTTTCTACGTGGTGGGGTGTAGCTCAGGAGCACCGGGAAACCAAGGGTTTGTTGACATTACTGCATACAGCCTACGCACGAACGCGTAATCGGACGAATTCATTAGTGCCGTATTGATCATTGTTACACAATGTCCGAAATGTTAGTCTACATTTTATTTTGGATGTCGACTCTTGGCCTTCATTATTTTTGTTAAAAGTTTATATCTCTAAGTTAGCCGCTGCTCACATTTGAGTAGATTTCATGAGAGATATCGTTATTACTATGTATCGTTGTTACAATGTTCTGAAACATTTTATTCCTTGTTCTACTGAAGTACCAAAGACAATGAAATGTGATAGAAACCAAGCTACCTCTATAAGATGTCACTGAATATGGTAGTAGATTAGTCAATTCATTGTTTGCCTGTAGTTATATTTTTATTTCATTCATGAAAATGTGATCGCTTTTTACTACATAGGACTCTATAAATGTTTAAATATGGGTGTGCTAATTATGTATTAGAATATTGCAGCACAAGCTTTTAACACTAAAATAAGTTAATCTTTTTATTCTGAGTTCTCATTGAACCACAATCATTCCGACTTATTTCATTCATATGAATGTTTTCATATGAATGAAATAAGTCGGAATGATTGTTTTAATTGTATTTCAATTCAAGCTTACTACAAGTATTCTGAATCCTAAAACACAGGCATATACACCTAGTTCAGGAGTCAGGGAATTAAAATTACTGTGACCTAGTTTATAAACCTTATTATGCTTCTGTTTTTCGTTCATAAATATTGTGATGGCTTTTGGTGAAATAAAGAACTTATTATTTTAAAGAATTTCATTATTATTCTATTCCAGACTGCCTAATCTTTTGTGGCTTAATGACGTGATACTCTGTTATGTATTTAACTTGCTACTCAAAACCCAAGAACATAATCACTGTGTGTGTTTTTCTAGACATCCTTAGTCTATGTGCAGTCAGATAGGCTCATCATAGATGGCTTGTCAGATACAACCCAGACATGCTGCGTAGCCCCGATCCATTAATTTCACTTGTTTTCTCGAAAACTGGTAACATTGTGTTTACTTTCTGCAAAGATAAGGTGTCTTGCTGTGTCGTCATGATGTTTCTCTTTTGAGGACCATTTTGTTCTGAGGCTTTATTTTTTTTCGTCGGGGCTGCGGGTTGCTTGAAAGAGATACCGCGGCCTCGGCACAAAGGGCTAAGAAGGAACATTCGTGGTTTTTAGTCTGTAGGAATCTGACACTCCCTACCGCTCGGACTACCCTAGCCAATTTGATGTTTTTTTATGATTTTTATAATGATTGATATTTCATGCTTATGCTCTGTTTTGGGACAGATTATAAATGAAATGGTCTTGGGTTTTATTTTCAGATCTGGGAAAATGTAATCCAAGTTTTCCTTACTAGAGCTTACCTACCAGGTTAAAAAGTAAAAAAAACATAATGTCTTCCTCCCACCCATGACATAGTTTAATTACCTGTGAGCTATGTCCATCGAAAAGCTTACCCTGAATTAAATATACATTTATTTCATTTATTTTTTTTGACTGGCCTGTTGGTCTAGTGGTTAGTGACCCTAACTGCTATGCCGGAGGTCGTGGGTTCGATTCCCACCCAGGACAAATGTTTGTGTGATGAGCACGATCATTTGTTCTGTGTCTGGGTGTAATTTATCTATAATATGTATGTATTTAGAAATATATAAGTATGTTTATCAGTTGTCTAGTACCCATAACACAAGCTCTGCTTAGCTTGGGACTAGATGGCGTTGTGTGATAGTTGTGGAATATTATATTTTATTATTATTTCAAACCAAGTATAAAAGGTTCCTACATAATACGTATCCCTAATTATTAGTTGCAAGAAATTCTTGAATCGATTCCTGGGTTTCTTTTTCTACCTGGAATTTCTCAGTCACAGCCACGGAGACTGGATTGGTGGCCTTTTAGTAACAATAGACGCCCTCGCCCTCTTTTTGTAAGTACGTCAACATTCGTGGCGAAATTGGGGAGCAATAGTTACGACTTGCTATGGGCAACAAGGCCTAAACAATATGTCTATGAAGAGATGACAAAAATTTGTTACACCATAAATATCTCAGTGATTCAACTTCCCGTAAAGATAGTAGAAACATACATATTTTTGAATATTTCTTTAGTTTAATGACTATAAGTGCGTCAATCCACTTTCTAGATCGTATTTATAAGATATTATAATAATATAGAAATAGCTACCTACATTTTAGAATGCCATTCTAGGCTAAAACAAGCATACTAGGTACTAAATTAACCATTTGCATCTTTTATTAGACAACACGCAATCGTAACACACCCATTATGGATATAATTTCATTGATTCAATAATCTAATAAAAATAATAATGAAATTTATATGATATTAGGTAAGGAAGTCGGGGTTTTTACTGTTTTAGACCGGATGGTCCGGATGATTTCTTAAATATTGTTTTTTTTTTTTAAACCGTTGGCCCACACTAGGAATTTCTCCTGTATCGTGGGTGCGTTCACAAACATGTAACTCACATACACAAATACCCAGACCCGGAACAACTATCTGTAGGTCATACAAATATTTGTTCCGTGCGGGAATCGAACCCGCGACACGCAGCGCAGCAGTCCATTGCTTGAGCCACTGCGCTAACCGTGCCGTCAAATGTCGTCAAATTATGTAGTATAATGTTTAAAATATCCCATTGCGTCCCGTCGTATCCTGAATTAATTCTAATTGGTTTTGGTCAAGAGACGACTGTGTCTTGAATTGGTTTTTATTGTTATCCGGACGGTCATTGGGGTCGAAAATTGGCTTCTGAAGTGGTGACTGCGAACCGGAAGACGCTGCGTTGGAAGGCGAGTCATCGGTCCACTTAGTGGGACTAAGTGGACCGATGACTCGGTGAAGGATGGATCCGCTGGATGCGAGACGCACGGGACTGGTCAATGTGGCGACACTGGGGGAGGCCTCTGTCTAGCAGTGGACGTCTTTCGACAGAAATTATGATCTACATTCCACTATTTAGGTCATATTTCGCCACGTTTATCGTGGTATAAGGGGCTTTGACCAAATCGTCACGTGAACGGACATTTGGGTCAGCAGGTGGAACGTAGTCTGACCGGGGGATCCCAAAAGGCCCACAACCAACAATTCCTGTATAACTGATTCATCGCGCGAATTCCCTACAGATCACTATTATTAATTATCAGGTCCCCAAATATTCATAAAATGGTGACATGATTATTTAGTAGCTGAATCATACTCAATTCATTTCATAATATGTAGAATATTTGGTGCAAATTTAGCCGCATGAGAGAAAAAATACCGTAATATTTTCAGTTACATTTTCTTTGCTCATTGTAATTATAATTTTCTAATTGAAAATGTATTTTTACATGGTCAAATCAAAAATGGCTTTCTAAGAATTTTATGCAGTTAATTGTCAATTTGTGGTCATTCTACGGTTTTTAGTTTGAAACATATTTATTATCCTTATGCGAATCTGCTAAAGCAGACTTTTTCGAACCACCATATTTGCACTAGAGGTTGGATGCAGCAATATTATTAAATTTTCCCAGATTTATTTTGATAAAATCTCTGTTTGGGTACGCAATAGCTTCTAAAATTGATTTTCATTGTATCGCCAGAATATTTGTATGTTACTACCGTAAAGAAATTAAAATCCCTTAAGGTGAAGGCGACGAGGTGGCCCGCGAAATACGAATTTCAGAACGTTTTAAAAAAATTGAAATTGATAACTATTATTTTAATTAAGAAATTGCAAGTCGTATGTTAAATAAAATGGGATTCCCGGCAGTAATAATTATCTATTTACTGAGTGATCATGATTAAATCCACCAAAACAACCGTCTCAGTTCATACAAGAGTGAAGAGTGATTATTTGATGAAAAAGGCATTCCATAATATATATTATATTTAACATACGGCTTGACAATGACCAGGAAATTGCAAAAAACGTTAGGAAATTCGAATTTCGCGGGTTACCTCGTCGCCTTCACCTTAAATAATCAGCGTGGAAATGTCACCAGCCATTGGATGCATCATTTTTCTGCCCTTGCCCCATTCTATTTGGGGTTGACGCAACACGTTTTGTTTTGATGTTGTAAGAGATACCGCGTCCTCGACATAAAGGGCTAAGAAGGAACATGGGTGGGTTTTAGTCAGTAGAAGTCTGACACTCCCTTTCGCTCTGCCCAAGAGCGGGAGGGGTTATTTGAAGATTTCCCACCACCCAAAAAAAAAGGGTATTACCTATTTTACACCTTTCTTTTCATATTGTTACGAGCTGGGTATGGGATAAATAAAAGCACTACCAATTGAACACACGAAATAACTTTAATACTCGCAAAACACTTATAAACAATCGCAAAACACTACTGAACACTTTATCGCACTAGATATCTCTTAGAACCTTCCGTTGTCTCGCTTAAAAGTAGACTGACTCGCTTCGTCCTCTCCCGGTCCTTTTATACCCCAAACACACAATAGATATTCGAGAAAGTTCGCTATTATTCCATAAAAAGCATCCAGAAAAACATTAACAAAAAAATAAACTTAAAGATAAAATAACCAACAAAGAAGAAGTTACTTTACGCCGTAGGTATACGGTCGAAATTACAATGCAAGTACCGCTGACGCCGGACGCAGTAGTTACCTACAGAATAGAATTAGGTACCTACTAGAATTCACGCGTACTTCTCAGTTATTAAGCGAGGTTTCTTGAAGATTCTAGATGCCCGGCGTAACATTATCATTCCTCGTTCAATGCACCTTGGAATAACCATGGAAAACCATAGTCAGTTGCTGATCCAATTGTGATAGTTTCACTCATTAAAAGTACCAGGAACACATGAGATTACGTCGGTGTCCGTTGATTTGTAACACTCGATTACATCTCCATTCTTTGATTCAACTTACGTGATGTCACGGAACTTAGAAAGTCTATTATTTTTACTGCAAATAGTGCAGAACGTGTTGTTTCTAGATAATTGAAATGGCAGCCAATGTAATGATTAACACAATCTTCTTGTTTATAATGGCCCTAACGAAGCCAACGGCAATTTTCGGACCATACCTTCTAATAGGGTAGTTAACTAAAAAAATCTAATTAGTCCTTCAGATGGATTTCCAAAAAATATTGGACACGTATTTTTTCTTTTTGCACGTAAACAAATAATGAAGACGATACAGCCTAGTGCTTTGTAAACTCGTGTGACGTCATACTCTAAGACATTAGTTTGACATTTTTTAGCGGTCAGTGACGTCACCAACAGCCACTCAAATCTTTGACGCGGTTTATCTTCGTAATTTTTTATTGATTTGATAAAACAAAAAATACGTATAACAGACTGACTAATTAGAATCAACTTTTTTTAAGCCAGTAAACATCCCTATTACGGAGATATTGAGGGCCAAAGTTTCAAGTTATAAAATTAACCCTATTTTAAATTAACTTTACTTCTTATATTAGGACAATGTGTTGACTGGCCTGTTGGTCTAGTGGTTAGTGACCCTAACTGCTATGCCGGAGGTCGTGGGTTCGATTCCCACCCAGGACAAATGTTTGTGTGATGAGCACGATCATTTGTTCTGTGCCTGGGTGTAATTTATCTATAATACGTATGTATTTAGAAATATATAAGTATGTTTATCAGTTGTCTAGTACCCATAACACAAGCTCTGCTTAGCTTGGGACTAGATGGCGTTGTGTGATAGTTGTGGAATATTATTTTTATTATTAATGTGTTGAGTGCGTTACATTGAATTTCGGTGAACATTTGGCGCTTCTGAACTATGTAATCTGCATAACTAGAGTCTTATTAGGAAGTAAGTTGATATTAAAAACACTTAAGAAAGCAATTACGGGTACCGTCTAAGTATTAACCATTAAATCTACCAATAGTTTCTGACATCACCACTTAAAGTTTTATTTATAGTTTTTACGAGAATATTAAGCAGATGCTACAGACGAGTTGCCGCTTTGAAACAAAGTTGCACTTAACATCTCGTAATCTAAATGTCACTATTGCACCAGTAGACAGGAAACTCTTAACTTCGCATCGATGATGTTAATAACTATATACTTATTAATTTATTTTATTTTATTGCTGTCTATTATGAGAATTGACAGTTGAATTTTAACAAGATCGACATAACTTTCTTGGAAGCTCCTGATTTATGTTAATTCATATTGTTAATTTTGACAGTTCCATCACTGTTATCAAAATCAAATAAAAGTATGTTATCTTTCAAAAATAGGCACCTAGGCTGAGTAGACACAGGATAGTCGAAGGGCGCCTTTTTTGTCTTGCTAGTTGTGAAATCTCCATAACTCAAATAGCTAATGTTGGAGAGAAAACAGCCAGGCTGAAGTGGGAGTGGGCAGGCCACGTAGCACGGATGCACCCGGAGAGATAGGCAATGATCGTCACACACTGGACGCCTGAGGCAGGACAGCGCCGTCGAGGTCGACCGCGGCGAAGGTGGCGTGACGATCTGATTCTGTTTGCGGGGCTAACATGGCCAGAGATCGCACGTGATAGAAAGGTTTGAAAGGAGGCCGAAAACCGCAGCCCCGGCAGGTGTCGGCCGTTGCATACCTCTAAAATAATGCTGGCATCTCGTTTGTTACGGGCGTGGGAGGGTGCCTTTTTTATTTTTGTGAATAGCCTTCAAAAGTCTACCGGTCTTTAGGGAGAAGACCAAGTAGTGTGGGATTTTTACCTAACTAAAACCACCTCCGTTGGTCACATGATAAGAGGCAGTTTTCTCTTAAAAGACTTGTCCGAAGCTAGAGGAACAAATCATCATCAGATTTGCTTAGCTTTTTCTCAAACTATATTGGGGTTGACTTAGTAAGTGGTTGAAGCTGTCGACGTCAGATAGGCAGTTGCTCCATGTAAAATACTGGTATTCAGTTGCATCTGGTCAGATTGGAAGCCGGGTCGGCTTCCAATCTGACCAGATGCAACATAGTTCTGAAAAGCTAGCTTTTTACAGGTGACTCTCTTCTACGAAAGTGTTGAATGGCTGACCTACTATTAGACATAGATGCAACTAAGTATGTAATCACGTCATTTATATTTAAAGCCACGACTTTCGTTATTATGACCACGAAATGTGTTTTTGCACACGGAGAAATCAAAATAAGTTTTTGGATTCGGTAGTGTTGTGATAAGAGCTACATTGTATAAATTCGTGTTTAAGCTATAAATATAGAACTACAGATAATTTGGGCAAGCATTTTGAGTGTATCGCTGTTATGAAGAACTGGTTTTTGAAGTTCGCAGGAATAGATTTATCCTATAAAGACTATTTGTAACAGAAAATTCAGATATATTATATTCTGAAATAGATCTACTTAGATGTCGAAAGTAAAGTCGCATCTACTATAGTTAGACCTCTGCCTTACCTTCGGGAATTATAATCACAATCATTTTTATAACACACACACACACTCATAACTGTATAGCAAAACACCTAGTTGGTGCAGTGATCATAAACGCGACAGCTACGATTCACTGATCGGAAAAAAAATTAAATTGTTTTTCTATCAAGAACTTCTCAGGAGCATCCACGGTGTCTGGATTTGAGCCCTATTGATGGCAATAGGTTCATTCCCTTTTACGTAACATAACATCATGCTTTTAATTCCCGAAGGGTAAGGCAGAAGTGTACCTATTAGTGCACCCATATTTCATCTCCTAATACAAAGGAATTAAAACATAACAGGCATAATGTGCGTGTACTATTAGGTTCATCATCATCATCAGCACCCATAAGACGTCCACTGCTTGACAAAGGCCTCCCTAATAGAACGCCATAACGAACGGCAACCTGCCGTTTGCATCCACCGGTTGCCCGCGACTCTCACGATGTCGTTGGTCCAACTGGTGGGAGGCCTACCAACGCTGCGTCTTCCGGTTCGTGGTCGCCACTCGAGAACCTTACTTACCTATTTGGTACACCTCTGTCTAACCCTTCGCGGACTACAGACGTGATGTTATGTTACATAGCAAAACAGGAACACATACAGGGTGTAAATTAACCCTTCACACATACGTCAACCAAGCATTCTGTACATCAAACTAAGTACCCCTACGCAAACATTTTTGCTGGGAAACGATTTTTTTTTAGGGTCAAAAATCACATTTTACGGTAAAACTCAATGTAGTACTCTTAAAACATTGTACCAGTGGATACTTTGAATAGAAAACGGGTCATGAAGGTAATTTAAGTAAAGTTATAAACTGAAAAACTAGTATTTACAAAAACAGCTGTGCAAAATTTGGAACTTTGACCACCAATATCTCCGTAACTAGAGGGTTCCCAGGTATGGTCTAGAACTAAAAAATGATCACAATGGTGGGGATAACAAAGTGCCCTTCGTTTGCATTAAGGGTACTTTTACACCCTTTATATGTATAATCTACGTGAGACGTGAAATGTTGAATGTCGTCTCCATGGCAACGCAAATAACGGGAAACTGGACGTATTGTATTTGCTAATTAGCCAGCCTTCGGGCTGTTTATATGTATCGGATTATACCTTTATATGTCGGCTTTTGTCTGATCAAAGAAAGGCTGTTTAATGAATTCGGCTAGGGCCTGTCTGGGAGCAACGAAAATAGACTTTTTGTGGTCCTGAGAGAGAAAAAAAACGTAGGCATGACTAGATGTATTTTTGTAAGAAAAAAAAACAAAGCCGGCATGGTTTGTTTTTTTTTTCTTCAAACAAACGACTGAAATATCGGTCTAATCGATTGGGATGAATTACGCAGGTTGCTCTGGACCACCTTCTTATAAATTAATATTTGGTAAAGTTTATGTTAGTATCAGTGCCCGCATTCACGTCAACAATAATTTGGTATCTACCAGTACGATATTTTCTTTGGTTTATATCACCATTGAAAAACGTATTGTAAAAACAACGTAACAGTGTAAAAATTTTAATTGAAATTTGTTTTAATTAAAATTGGTTTAAATCTATGATTTGCTCAAAAAACTAACCATTGCCCATAGAAAATCAATAATGTGTACCTACACAAAAACGAACTGACTGAAACAATGTAAGTAGCTTCGATAAATATTTTTTCACATAAATGTTTAGTTACAATATCTTACAAGTTGAATAGAAATCTATTACTTACTGCCGCACTCAGAGAGCTTTAATGAGTACTTAGGCCATCACTTAGTAAAGGTTTTGACAGTTTTGTCATACAAAATTATGTCAAACCTATACTAAGTGACGGCTTAAGTAATCATTAAATATCTCTGAGTGCGGCAGTTACTATTATAATATTTAACTCAATTAAAATACCTATACAACTCGGAAGTTTATTCAAAATCCGATTGACAAATGAAGCCGCGGACCTAAGCTCTCGTAATTAACAATAAATCGTAGAAAAGCACGTGTGGAAATTGAACGTTTTAATTACATGCAAATTATGTGGGATTGCGCAAAGGCAACACTGAATATAATTATGTATAATATGCATTGACGTTGCCAGAATTAAAAGGCATCGATCCCAAGCATCGCGTAATATTACTCGCATGCACTGAATATTTATATTTCAATCATTGGGGCTATTAAATTGCACACCAACACACATTGTAGCCGAAATTATCAATAAACCTAAAATTCTAAGCTGTTGAGCCAAGAAGAAAGTATTTTTTCAAAATACGAGTATGTACTTAGTTCCTTATACGACACTAAGCAAGTTTTTTTGTTCTAGAAGGTCCCACACAGGTTCTTCAGAAAGGACAGTTCTTCAAAAGCAATATCTTCCAGATACGAACGAACGTTGATCGTTATCAAAACGTTTTAGAGATGAAAACATAGTTAAATGCTTACTGCTGCACTCAGAGTCGTCGTTAGTAAAAATTTGACACACAAAACCTTTACTAAGTGACGACTTAAGTTATCATTAAACATCTCTGAGTGCGGCAGTTAGATCAGTTTTATAATAATTCTGGAATGTTCCCATTTCCTAACAAAACAAAAGTAGAATATAATAATTAATAATTTGATTGGTCAACAGAACATTACTCAAATCACTATGCTAATTAAATCGATAAACACCAAAAGCAAGTCATCAAAAATCATTGTTGTCTCCACGATTTACCAATAACTGCCGTCTAATGCTGCCATACCAGTAGTCTTATAGCGGTTAGAAAACGATTAATTTGCATGGAACATTGCCAGACACATTGATTTTCTTTTTTTTTGCTGATTCGAGTACAAATTCCAAGCATTTTACACGGTTCCATGAAATTAAGTAGCAGTTAGGTGTACCTACATCTTGTACGTGAATATTATAAAAACATTTTGTATTATTAGGTTTTTTATAGTGCCCATTCATTCGTCGTTAAATTCGTTGTTCATCATCATCGTCAGCTTATATGTTCCCACTGCAGAGACTCGGGCCTCCTCTCTAGGAGAGGGATGGGCTGCGGGTTGGTAGATGTCACATGTCTTCAAATTGTTGGTTTTCTCACGATGTTTTCTTTGCCCGTTTTGAGAGCAGTGGTGAGGAAATAAATTACATAAAGTAATTCGTCGTTCGTTACTTTAATAATTAATCCAACTAGAATTTCGGTTGTGCTCGTAGCTTTTGGTTAAATAATAAAAGCTCCTCGGTTCGATCTTCAGGTTATGTCGTGCTCGCATGGGTTGGTTTGGTCCGAGGTATGTCTTGTGACCACGTCACATAAGGAATGTCCTTAATACCTCGGAAAGCATGTGAAGCCGTTGATCTCCGTCGGGGCTGCGGGATGTTGTAAGAGATACCGCGGCCTCGACATAAAGGGCTAAGAAGGAACATGGGTGGTTTTTAGTCAGTAGAAGTCTGACACTCCCTTTCGCTCTATTACCCAAGAGCGGGAGGGGTTATTTGATGATTGCCCACACCCCAATAAAAAAAAGGAACTAGCAGAGTCTTACACTCATAGGGATAAGTCGTAAATCACGAATGCCTGTAGTGTGCTCTCTGCCCGAAATAAATATCGTCAATCATTATGGAGGCTGTCTTCATAATTTAAATTTCTGTTTATTACGGAAAATATTCACAGTCATGGCAACAACACGGCGGTAATTATTCATTACAATCCAGAGTAAAATATTGTATTAACTGAAATTAAGGTAGGTACATTTTGTTTGATTTTAACTCCAATTTTACGATGGCTTTGAAAACAGAATCCAAAAAATAGATTGAACTGATAGAAATATCTGCGGGTTGTTGTAATAGATACCGCGGCCTCGAAATAAAGAGCTAAGAAGGAACATGGGTGACTGAGTTAAAAATTAAAAATAAAGAGCTAAGAAGGAACATGGGTGACTGAGTTAAAAATTAAAAATAAAGAGCTAAGAAAGAACATGGGTGACTGAGTTAAAAATTAAAAATAAAGAGCTAAGAAGGAACATGGGTGACTGAGTTAAAAATGAAAAAGAACAACATCTGATCTCTACTCTCCTTTTGCCCCGTCAAAGTTCATACATCTGGGTGTCTAAAATGGCCGCTTTAGCAGAATCGTAATAATCATGTTAAAAATCTAAAATTCTTAAAATGGACTCTATAGTTATGGACGTTAAGTTCATTTTAGGAATTTGAAATTTTAACGTGATTCATACTAAGATTCTGCTTGGTTTCTGATAAAGCGGCCATTTTAGACCCGCTGGTCATACTAACACGTTGCGAGTATGTACTACGCACCTGACCTTTCTGAAGAATCCCACTAATAAGTGTATGACCATCTAGCTAGAACATTCCCTGCGGGGGTTGCAAGTATGCCATGTACCTTTTTTTTAGAGGTTTGGAAATCATCAAAAAAAGCAAGCGGCAGTGTCAGACTTCTACTGACTAAAAACCACCCATACAGTTCCTTCGTAGCCCATGGTGTCGAGGCCACGGTATCTCTTTCAAACAACCCACAGCACTGACGGGGAGACCAGCATGCCTGGGATTTTATTAAAGAATTATCCTCCGACTCCAAGTCGTCACGGAGGTACCTTTCATCATCAGCTCATCAACATGAAGTCATGACTGCCAGCCTTGTTAAACCATCTAAGCATAGCAGTGGCTCAAGCAATGGACTGCTGCGCTGCGTGTCGCGGGTTCGATTCCCGCACGTAACAAATATTTGTATAATATGACCTACAGATAGTTGTTCCGGGAACGCACCCACGATACAGGAGAAATTCCTAGTGTGGGGCAACGTTTAAAAAAATATATATTTATATATATTTTTTCAATACACCTTCTTTAAAACTGAAACGTTATCGTATAACCATTTCTCAATTTATCATTCAGATTTACACTACACATACTTCGCAAGGGACGCGTACAAAGTAGGTGATGATTCGGGCTATGTCGAATACTTATGTGAAGCCGATGATGGATTATAACCACTGAATCGAACTTAATAACGACGTTCCAGTCACACTATTTGATCGTTTAAACCAATAACCGATTAAGAAACACAATAATAAATCAAACACATCCGTTCACAGTCACTGTCCATTTATTTTAATGATGACATAGACTATACATATACAGCCTTACTAATAAAAATATTTAAAACACTTGCTTAACAACTGTATACTTATACATTGTATAAGCTATGGATAAGAGTTACACACTCCCTTTACCAATAATGGGTGCTTAAGCTTTGTATAGTTATAAATTCGTTATATCAAAAGTCACTGGCAACATTCTGCGAAAACGTTTTAAAACCTGATTCCCAAATTGTAGAAACATTTAGAAAACCTTGTAAACAGTATATAAAATGCTGATTTTTAATAAATAATACAAATTGTGCCAAAAATATTGTTTGGAAATGTATTTAAAAACAATTGTATGTTTTTTACGGTAAAACGAAATAAAGAATGATACCTACATAAAGTTCGTCATTGAATTTAAGAACGCACGTTTCTAATGTCAAACTAGTGTCCCCGGTGTTCCGAAGTTCCAGCGTTTGTTTTTGTTTACTATATCTCTTATTCTTAATTGGGAATCGCACACTACCTGAACATTTAAGGATGAATATCCTTTTCTGTTTATATGTATAGTATTGAGCGCTGTTGCCACCAACTTTTTTAATTTTAATGTGTGTGCAGTCGATAGCGCCAATCACATTTCTGAAGCCACAAATGTTTCTAAATCCAGAAACTATTTGCTCTTGCTCTTCAAGAGTCCCAGGCATGCGTATAAATTGTGCCGCTTTATTTTCCAAAGCGAAAGCCACTCTTCGGCATACATTCGTAATGGACTGTTGGCTAAGTCCATGAATGTCTGCTGCGTCATCTTGAACTTCTTGCCTAGCCCACGTCCTAAGAGCAGTACAAACTTGAAGTTCTACAGCCAGCCCGCCACCACGAGCTTGTAGTTCGATATCACTTCTAACTAACTCAACTATTTTCCGTACATACATTTTACTGAATCTATATTTCATTCGAAAGTCCGTGTCTAGTAAAGTAAAAGGATCGAAACGATTTTTGTAAAACTTTCTTTTTCTTGGTGGTTAATCAAAAATATCGAAATAATGCAAATAATCCATCATTGAGACTCGCCAGATGTCCGGTTAATACTGTTACACGCTCACTAAAAAAAACTGGCAACACTGCCCGAGTGACATGTCAAATTCTTGCTCCGTAGTTTAAAATTAAATTTAATTATTAATTATGTTAAAATAAGGTGTAATCTAATGTATAATCATATTATAAATGCATAAATACATAGTAAAAGTGTTTTCCTGCTATGGGAACGTGTAAATAAAGTTTTTGGGAACATACGGTTACCGGTAACCTTCAAACAACAGCTGACGTTTGGAACTTTGGAGTTTCAAACTGCGGACTTAGATCACAAGGGGAGTATCATTTGTTTTAATCTTATTAATGAACACACAAACATCACTTTTACCTCTGTAACACGGATGTACTAAATACAAGTTAAACATTTATTGCTTAGTCAGTACCCTGTATTGTTTCTGCACTTTTTAAACAAAGAGTGATCGTATGAATGAAAGCTATATGATAAATTCAATAATTCTAGTTTATTCGATCTTTTCCCTTTATATAGATAATAAAATAACGTTCATAATAGTTATTTTGTTTTTGTCTTGAGTTAATTTTTCTTTTTTCTAGCCACCTACACCTACCCACTCAAGACTGACTAAAATTCTAATACAATAAAAATAATCAAAAATATTAATCCTTTTGAGCTAATATAGCAGCCTACCTCACTTGTTTGAGTAACACTATCTTTTTTCTCATTTTTTTCTCCCCTTACAACGCTAAACTTTCTTTGTTGGTCTAGCCTTTTAGTTCTCACCGTTTCTTTATTTTTAATTTTCAGTAACCTATCCGGAAACCATGCCTGTAATGACTCGTAAGGCCACTGCTTTAGATATGGAACAAAAATTAAGAGCGGCCCTCCAAGAGCTGAAGGATTCCAAACTCCAATGCCAACAACTTTTACAGGAAAGAGAAGACAGTGAGGAGGAGGTCATTAACGTTAATAGTAAAAACTCAAGCTTAAAACGGGAGCTAGTAGACCTTCATCAGGAATACATGAATGTTGTCAGTGAACGGGATAAACTAAGGGTGGTCACGGATGGGTTCAACCACTGTAGTAACTTATATGAGGAGGCTTTGTGTAAAATTAGGGACCTAGAGGATGAATTAATCCATGCTAATGCTAAACTTTTAAATTTGAAAAGGGAAAACGATCACACTCAGGCTATAGAGACTGACCATTTATATAATGAATTAGTAAATAAAAATTCTAACCCTCATTCCATCATTACAATTGACCTTACAGAAGATTCCATATTGAATCATAATTGCCATAAAATAAGTAAGAAAAAAATTAAGAAATATGCACGACTAAATAGAATCATTAAAAAAATTAATAAATTTAAGAAAAACCAAAAACATTATTCCAAAAACATTCAATTAAGGAAAGAACGTGTTTCTCTTGTTAATACTTTAAATAACTATCAGATTAAATTAGAAGATAGTATAAATATTTATGAAATGGATACTCAGCGCTTACAATCAGAAATACAGGCCCTGAATATGTCATTAAACTCTATATCTTTTAAATATGATCGCTCAAAAAACCAAATTAAAGAGCATATTCTTGCTACAAATGAATTAGTTGACAAAGTGGACTTGCTGACTGTCAGTAATACTCTCTGTACTTGTCAGAGGAGCCCTGATGCCCTCCAGCCAGTGGGAACGGAGGACTTGTCCCTGGCTGTACGCACTCAGGACTGTATCATCAGTCAAGAGGCACAAGTAGCGCACCCTCAGATTGGCAGTTTTGTATTTCCTAATGGTTATGATTGTAATCATTCAGTTTTGTTTTCTGATGGTTTAGGTAGAGGGCTAGGAAAATTAATTAGTAATAACTTGAGTTATTGTACACAAAATTATTGTATGCCGGGGTCAACCTTCAAACAGATTATGGCATCAGCTTCAAAAACTGTTTGTGGTCCTGACACAACCATTACTATATGTGTTGGTAACAGTTCTAAAATTAAAAAGGAAGACATCACTGACTGTGTATCAGAGTTGTTAAAGTTAGATTGTAGTAAAATTATATTGTGTGCTTTTCCGTATTTTGAAAGACTTAGTGATAGGAAAAACAATTATATACACATGTTAAACAAACATGTGCATTTCTTAGTAGGTCACTATTGTGACAAGCTTGTATATCTGGATACCAACACTTTTGTTGATAAGCTTAAGTCGACACCAGGTAATGTGTATCTACCTCTTAGATTTAGACACAAAATAGCTAGGCTATTAGCTTTTAATATTCACACAGACATATGTTGTATGTCAAAGTTTTCTTACATTGTTAACACTGCGACTATTAGTCATGGTACTTATGTACAGGAGGTGACTTCAAATAAATATAGCACTAGTGCTATAAATGTTTACAAACATTGTACGGAGGATGTTCCATATGTCACCGTGGAAAATTCTCAATTAGGAGTTTT
Source organism: Diarsia rubi (assembly GCA_932274075.1). Classification (NCBI taxonomy): domain Eukaryota; kingdom Metazoa; phylum Arthropoda; class Insecta; order Lepidoptera; family Noctuidae; genus Diarsia; species Diarsia rubi. Next base: position 8,718,849 of record OW026433.1, read on the forward strand.
TAGTGATGGAATCTTGTTGTCTGGTGATAGCACAGGAGACTCTGGGCTGACTCCAGATATTAGTTTAAACTAGGAAGTAAGACAACAGAAGGTACCATTAACAATATTGTTAAACCTACCAACAGAAAGGTATCTTCTTGCACTAAATTAGTTAGTAAAAAAGGGCCTCAGCAGAACACTTTGAATTTATTCCACCAAAATATCCAAGGCATTTCTTCCAAATTATTAGAAATAGAATTGTTTTTAGAGAAAAGTATGTTTGACATTATTTGTTTTACTGAACATTGGCTCAAAGATTACCAAATGCTTATTAATTATGAAAACTATACGGTGGGTAGCTGTTTTAACCGTAAATCAATGCTGCGTGGAGGTTCCCTAATATTATTAAAAAATTGTGTTAAATATAAGCAACGTAATGACATTGTAGGTCTTTCGGTTGAACATTGCGTCGAACTGTCCTGTGTTGAGCTAGATAAGCATGTAATTGTGTGTGTGTACAGACCCCCAAACAATCAAAACTTTTCCTTGTTTGAATCAATAGTAGAAGATGTCCTGGCAAAACTTGCTGCCAGTAATAAATCTGTAATTATTTGTGGCGATTTCAATGTCAATATTTTAGAAGAAAATTCAATTAGCAGTAGGTTATTAAATCTTTTTAAGTCATTTAATTTAACCAACATTTTTATAGAACCTACTAGGGTCACCTCATTTTCTGCTACTTGTATAGACAATGTTTTCTGCGATTGTGATTACATAGATAAAGCCATAGTAAATTGCCTGCCGTCTGATCATAGCGGACAAACCGTAACTTTTAAGTGTAACACACCATTACAAAAAGTTCAGATTACATTTAGACCTTTAACAACTAGCAAATTAAATAAATATAATATTTTCCTACAGAACAAGTTATGTGAAATGAACCATCATGTGGATGATATTAATATAAATAAATTGTACGATAACTTCTTTTCAATAGTTCACACAGAATTCAATCAAACTTTTGAGAAGAAGATTAAAAGTGTTAGCCCTAAATTTATATTTAGTGATTGGGCAACTAGAGGTATCAGAAAAAGTAGGGAAAGACTTTTTGAACTGTATGGCCTTAAGCCTTATATAAACACTGAAACTTTTAACAAGTATGTTGCAAAGTATTCAAAAATATTTCGAAATACTTGCAAGGTTGCTAAAGCCCTTCACATAAGCAAAAAGATCAAAACAGCAGAAAATAAAATAAAAACAGTTTGGAAAGTCATAAATAACGAGACTAACAGGAAAAAAATACGTACCACTAGCTACACATTAAATACAGCATGTGGTCCTAAAAGCGATAATCAGGAAGTAGCTCAAGAATTTGTAAATTTCTTTACTGATATTCCTTTAAAAACAACGGAGGCTCTTAATTCCTCACCTGAAGTCTCAATTGGTTTATTGAAGGCGAACGTGCCTGGTTGCCTGGCTGAATTTAAATTTAAACATATAAACCCTACGGAGGTAATTAAAGCTTTCCGGCAAATAAAAATTAAACTGACCGAAGATCTATGGGGAATGTCTATCAAAGTTTGTACATCCATAGTTGAGACTATTGCACCATACTTAGCTTCAATATTTAATTTGTGTGTAGACCGAGGGGTTTTCCCAGATTTAATGAAACACAGTAAGGTCATACCTCTTTTCAAATCTGGTGACAGTAAAGATACTAATAATTATAGACCTGTATCGGTGTTGCCAGCTTTTAGCAAGGTTTTTGAAAAAGTTATGCTTAACCAAATGCTCAATCATTTTAACACCAACAGAATCTTACACGATCAACAGTACGGTTTCACTAAAGGACGTTGCACAACTGACGCCGGTGTAACTTTATTAAAGCACATATTTAATGCGTGGGAACAGTCCCAAGATGCTGTAGGAATATTTTGTGACCTCTCAAAAGCATTTGATTGCGTGAATCACGACACATTGCTTTTGAAACTTGAGCATTATGGACTAGGTAAACTTGCACTTAGTTTAGTAAAATCTTATTTGAGTGAAAGGCAACAACATGTTCAAATAAATGGTGTTAATTCACAGGGTTTAAAAGTAAAAATGGGGGTTCCGCAAGGCTCAATATTGGGCCCTTTCCTTTTTCTGGTATATATTAATGATCTACCCTATTTATTGAAAAACCAACCTCAGAATATGGTGTTATTTGCTGATGACACTTCCCTAATTTTTAAGATAAATAGACGGGCTCAAAAGCTAGATGATGTGAATAAAGCCCTACTTCAGATTCATAATTGGTTCACAGCAAACAATTTAGTATTAAATGAAAAAAAGACAAAATGCATAAGATTTGCTTTACCGAATGTTAAAAGTAGTGATTGTGATATTCTATTAAATAACGAGAAACTAGAATTCGTAGATGAAACGGTTTTCTTGGGGATTACGCTTGATTCACGGCTACAATGGGGTGCTCATTTAACATCTCTTGCAGGGCGGCTAAGTTCAGCAGCATATGCCATTAGAAAAATTCGTCAGTTTACTGATGTAGATACCGCTAGGCTGGTCTATTTTAGTTACTTTCATAGCCTAATGTCTTATGGCATTTTGTTATGGGGACGTGCTGCAGACATTGAATCTATTTTTATTCTGCAAAAACGAGCCATCAGAGCAATATATGGTCTTCGTAGGCGCGATTCTCTGAGAGAACTATTTAAGAACATTAACATTATGACGGTGCATTGTCAGTACATCTACGAAAACATAATGTATGTGAGAAAAAATCTGCATCTTTTTAGTAAAAGAGGTGACAGACACAATTATATTACTAGGAATAGGGACCAGTTAGTGCAGCCAGGCTTCAGACTCGCTAAGGTAGACTCATCTTTCATGGGGTACTGTTTGAGATGCTATAACAAAATTCCACAAAGCATTCTTGAACTGAATGAGACGAAATTTAAAACATGTATCAAACGCACACTATGCAAGCAAGCATATTACAAGTTAGACGATTATATCGCTGATAAAAATGCTTGGCTCAATGCCGGTCCTGCTCCACAAGGACAGGACGCTTAAATAAATAGCATTTAATAGGAAGAAGAAGAAGATTGTACAACTATCTTTGCAATGTATAAATTCAATCTCTTTAGTATTATATAGTCGCATAGCACATATTGTGTGAGTACTATGTACTAGAAAGCTGTCATTCTCTGGAAACCTACATTTATTTTTCTATTTTTTATTTGACTTGGATATGCCCTGGCGATTAAGAGTGTGTCATGCTCACTTAAATGTCTCGCTGATGGTGGCGGGTGTGTCGGGTCATTTCGTTCCCTTTAAAATGGTTGAGTGGAATGGTGGCTGATCCATGCGTCATGCTCGTGAACGGGTGCTGTCAGTTGTGACTGGTCACCTCTTAGTTGCCACGGCTTGTTTGAATTATTATATTATTTTTAAATCGTCGTTTTGGCTTTACTGTCGACATTTATCGTGCATAACTTGCTACATCGTTCTCACATGATAATATACCAATCTCGATATGAATGATGTAACCAAAGTTTTGTAACAATATTATGATTTAAAAGAGTATCCATGAAGTTTCTTGCCATTCTTCTCATGAGACCAACGCTTTGGAATCGGCAACTACAGTACACTGACAGTTATTATGCCTTGTGAGTGGGACTGTAGCTTAGTTTATTAGCTTATTAAAATTTAGTATTTGTTCGACTATTCAAAAGAGCCTGTAACTGGCCAACTTGAAATAAATGATTTTGATTTTGATTGATTTTGATTTTGACTAAACAAGGGTTGAGAACTGAATAACGGTTGAGTAATTTCTCATACAATAAAATCTCCCGCTATACCAGATGTGTACAACTGAACTGTCAAATATCTTTTATTGGTAGAGTAAGCGTTATAGCTCTGGTATACATCGTGTGTAAATCTTTATTAGTAAGGCTGTAGATATACTACATCATTTATTTGCAACGACCTAGGCAGTTGATAGGAATCTTCGTTGCAACAATCTCCTTGCAAATAACTGCTGCTAGGTATTTAATATAATTGGACTGCTATAAATTAGTTCGGTCATCATAATTTATAACAATTACAAAATTTTAAAGAAGCGGCTGTATGGGTTTTAAGCAAAGGCTCTTTGAAAACTTCTATGACTCGTTGCCAAAATTATAACAACTGCTCGTGTTGATCTTAAGGTTAAACCTGAAACGTCTGACAACCAGTCTTGCTAAGGGGTAAGGTATTACCCAGCACTAACTGGGTTGTGGAGGTTAAATATGCAGTCGATTCATGTAAAATAATTGTATTCGGTTGCATCTGCTAAGACTTGAAAACGAACCCAACACAGTTGGGAAAAAGGCTTGGCAGATGGTGATAGTTTTTAGGGTTCAGTAGTCAACAAGGAACCCTTATAGTATCGCCATGTCCGTCTGTCCGTCTGTCCATCTGTCCACACTATAGATCAAATACTATAAGTGCTAGATAGCCGCTACGCCGCTAAAGCAGTAAAATCTTTTTTTTTTAGTTTGTCTCCTGTACTCATTGAAGTGGGGATGTTTTTTCTCTTGAAACCCATTGTTTGGGATGTCATTGATAGATTTTTTAAAAATATCGCGAGTTTGCTCAAACATTTACTCGAAGGAAGGGATTCGTTTGTGAAATATTAAGCTTAAAAATGCAATTTTTTGTTAGACTCAAGTGTGGCAACCTAAACCACTTCAACAGGTTGTGTTTGGACATGTGACAAAAACCATGTTAGTAGTATGTAATTATCGAAATTAAAAGGAAAACTATCACAGCTAAGTAGGCTTTACAAGTTTACGAATAATAGTCGTCCAACTTATAAAATGTAGGTACTTGTGTAAAATATTTTCTTAAAGATGTATGCACAGGTATTAAAACTGTAAATTAATACTTATCATTTATTTTTCCTATAAATTCATCGTTCAGAGGCAGGTCGGCAGGGTAGGTAATCATTTAGTAAGATAATACATAGTTTAGTAAATTCACATAACATTTTGCAACAACAGAACCTATATTTTGCGTGGTTCGACTGCACTTGGTCATTTTTTTATATATTTTTTTTTTATACTCATGACCTCTCATGTTCTGTTTTGGAATTGCACAAACGATTGAAGCAGGTTGTTAAAAAACGTATTGCATATTGTACGTGTTATTAGTCAAAAGAAACGTCAAAATAATAAGTAATTATCAAATAATCTTGCTCTCACCAGTAGCACACCATCACAAAATTATAATGACGCCTGTCAATTGTGCTTCACGGCACTCTTAAAATCAGCAATTATTGTGTCAATGATCAGTAATTCTGGCACAATATAACGCACACTTGTGCCTGGAGGTCACTGCTGTGAACAAACCTTTAAGTACAGTCGGCCTCAAAAATATAAGACATCGACAATGTTCGTCAGCAATGTTAGTGCGACAATCATCTGCCTAGCCTTTTCCCAACTATATTGGGGTCGGCTTCCAGTCTAACCGGATGCAGCTGAATACCAGTATTTTACATGGAGCGACTGCCTATCTGACCTCCACAACCCAGTTAATACTAGGTAATACGATACCCTTTGGTAAGACTGCATGTCAGACTTTCAGGTCACTGACTACCCGTAACGACTGCCAAAGATCTATATATGGCACCCGGGACCAACAGCTTAACGTGCTTTCCGAGGCACGGAGGAAACTCGGTATGTAATGGGCGGTCACCCATCCACAGATCAACCTAGGCAAGCGCAGCTTAACCTAAAGATCGACCCGAGTGGCAGTTCTTATTAAGCCACGAGCTCCTCAGCCACGAGCTCCTCGTTATTTTTGTTTATGTTAGTGCGACAATATTGTATCAATATGTAGCCAATGAAAACGCCCGCTGGATGTGAGACGCACGGGACCGGTCAATGTAGCGACACCTGGGGGAGGCCTATGTCAAGTAGTGGACGTCTCTTGGCTGAAATGATGATGATGATGATGATGATGACGTAGCCAAAAACAAAGATAGAAGAGAGGCAGTGACTGCTGAGATGGCAAGTGAAATAGAAGTATGGCAGGAGACATGCTACGTCTACTCCAAATAAATTGGGTTAAGGGCAGGTGAATAATAATTTTCCTAACTATTTTGGGGTCAACTTCAGTCTAATCAGATGCAGCTGACTACCAGTATTTACATGGAGCGACTGCCTATCTGACTTCCTCAACCCAGTTAATACATGGCAATACCCCTCGGTTAGGCTGATCGTCAGACTCTGACTAGCTATATTTTTTTTTTTACAATTTGACATTTTATGATTATTTTTATACACTGTAAAGTAAATATATAAAATAAAATATTTAACAAGTAAATATTGGTCAAAAAAAATATACTTGAAAAAGTAAACAACATGTGTGTGTGTTTTTGTGTGTGTGTGTGTTTTTTTTTTGACATATAATAATGTAAAATGATTATTTAATATGATAAATATTTTAAAAATTGAAATGTCCTTTCTTTCTTTTATTGTTCGTCGTGACGTTGAGCTCCTTGAGTAATAAGTTGCTCCACGATAACTGACAAATGGCTTGCACTGACTGGACCCGTCCACTCAAATTTGTGTGGTGCTTTCTTCAAAAGACCATCTCAGACATTAATCTGCTTGGTCTTCATGTGTGTATTATACCTTATTGTTAACCCAAACGATTTTAAAAGATTAAAAGAGTAACCTTTGGAGTTTCTTGCCGGTTCTTCTCCTTAGGAATCGACCAATGCACCTAACCGTGCCCTTTTTACCGACGTTTTATAAGTGCCCATGTAGGCCTATGTGAAATTTGATTTGATTTGATAAGAACTTTTTCCGAGGCTCGAAGAAAACTCGGTATGTGGTGGCTACACTCGTAAAATATTTTATTTCATAAAATAATCCTTACATTAAATCGAAATTTCATTAAAAATTAATAAAGTTAAGAGCCGTGTTGTCTTAACTTTACCCATCCACGGAACGACTTTGGTAAGCACGGCTTTACCTTGAAAAACGACCCGTGTGTCTATTATTATTTAGTTACGAACAAAAAACAACTAACTTACAAAATAGGTCATAAACATAAACAAAAAGGTTTTGTATCCATAATTTTATTCTCATTACTACATAACAATTAAAATATTGTTTCACAGCCTTCAATTAAACTACAGTTCATTTAATAATAGTTAAAGTCGTCAATTAACCTCTAATCGTTGTTACAAAGGATAATAAACCAAACAAAGTTTAATCTAGATCTTATGAAGTTTATATAAACCGTGAGAATATGGTAGGTATATAATGTACATCGTTTCAAAGGAGAATGCTAATCCATCACTGCTCATCGACGTAGACCCAATAAATCATATTACTGTCGATGCTTGGAACAGTAGCGTAATTACGAAGAAGCTATCCGTTTCTCACAGATCATGGTAACTTTTTGACGTTCGAAAAGTGCTGATTATCAGCATGTTTTTTTTGGAGTGTGTGAATTCATCAAATGACTCCTCTCGGAGCTCTGAGTGAAACGGACGGGAGTGTCAGACTTCTACTGACCAAAAACCACCCATGTTCCTACTTAGCCCTTTGTTTCTTATCTCTTTCAAACAATCAATAGCTGACTATCAGCCTAATTTGAATAAATGACTTTTGATTTTAAGGGATTCTACGCACCAAAACCTACGCTCGCAGAAGACGCCAACATGAAATTGTTGTGTTAAGTCCATAAGAGTGAACTATTTTCTATCAAACTTGTTGCTTAGCCTTTTTATTATCAATGTTGTACGGTCAGCCACAGAAGTAGCTTAACATTTCGAAATTTTAATTATTTAAGGACTCCATTCATAACTTTTAAAATTTTCAAAAGTTACATAACCTACTAATATTATGAACGTGAAAGTTTGTTAGTATGAATGTATAGATGGATAGATGAATGTTTTTTACTCTTTCACGCAAAAACTACAGAACGAATTTGGTACACAGATAGTTTTTAACCTGAATTACACATAGGATAGTTTTATCCTGATTTATCTTCCCGTGGGATAATTTTCGAGTTGTAGAGGGCGAAGCCGCTGGCAACACCTAGCTTATTATAGTTGCAGGATCCAAGACAGTTACAGTATAGAAGAAGAAGACCGTAGCAGGTAGTGTTTCTCTGGGACTTCACTTCACTGTTTTCTTGCTTCTGGTGGTCGCCACTGTTGATTCTGACTTTCAAGAGAAGCAGGGTTCGAAAATAGAGAGGCGTGTGTATCCCTAAAACAGAAAGTTCAAAGCTCCACTCAAGTAGGTACATAATTTTCTGTTTTTCTATTCAGTTTTTTGTGCCTTAAATAAAACAAAATATTTAATGAAACAATATATTTGATAATCTGAACACTTGGTCTACTGTTCCAAGCACTACTCTGTGGTCTCACTCCACGTAATTATACTCCTCCAATAAACGTATACTTCACACATTAAGTAAGAGTGATAAACTTACTTAATTAAACTTGTAACTTGATGTTGCGGATTAAGCAAAACTAATAAAGCTAAGCTAGTTTGGTTCTAAGTTAAGTGCAGTTGGCTAGTATTGCACAATTGAGACTTATCTCAAAACGGTGACAGAAGACATCGTGAGGAAACTGGCATATGTCGTAGAACCAAAAAATTCGAAGACATTAACTTTGCAAGTCGCACTGGGCCCGGGTGGTGGATTATATCCCATCTCTCTCCTAGAGAGGAGGCCTGAGTCCCGGCAGTGGGAACGTTATAGACTGACTGCTGATGATGAGACTAATATGCTACTCACTACAACTTTTTTTTTTAAGAAATTATAAAGTATTGAACTCTTTAGTAACAGTCACGGAGTCTAATGATGGCAATGGGCTCGCCCCTTATTAAATGGGACTCAAAAATAACTGGTAATAATGTGGGTGTATACACCCACATTATACTATTAGGTACACTTCGGCCTAACCCATCGGGGATTACAGGCGTGATTTTATCTTATGATATGTGTTTTCATAATCAAAATCTAATGAACGTATCTATCTCTTATTTAAACACCAAAGAAACAAGGGTAGTAAACTAAAAAAATCTAATTAGTCCGTCATGTTTAATAGATTACCATAAAATATTGGACGCGTATTTTTTGCTTTTTTCACGTAAACAAACAATGAAGATAACAAAGTGTGACGTCATACTCGACTTCGTCGCTTTTTATTGATTTGATAAAACAAAAAATACATATCCAATATTTTTCGATAATCTAACAGACGGACTAATTAGAATCACATTTTTTTAAGTCAGTAAACATCCCTATTCTAGGAACTTCGAATAAATACTTCTTCTCTAACCGGCTAATAAGAAAGGAAATAGTTCCTATTAGCCCCAACAGTAATGGTTACTCCTAATAAGATTAGACGCAAAAGGCCAATAACATTTCCTTGTCTTTTTTCATGCTTCTTAATTAGGCCACAATTTCACTCCAACAGGCGTCTCGTTTCTTCTTGAGTTGTGTAAAAGAGATGGAATTAACTGGACTCTTTCTCAAAGGATTGACCTACAATCGCACTAGATCGCGAAACGTGGAAGGTAGGAAGGGTGCCTTTGCCTGCAGGGCAAAGGCACGGGTTTCCAATGAAACAATTTAGAATAATACATTTGTATCTATATTTTTTTTAAGAAATATTTAAACATAATTATAAATACATCAGTTACATTTTAATTATGTATAAAAAATAAGTAACGAAATATTATTAAAAGCTTAACTAATATTTTCGATGATTTCTCGTTAAAAGTTTCAATTTTTTTTTTTATTATTATTATGTATTTATTTATTGTAGTTTGAAAACAAATCAAAATATTTAAATGACATGTGGAATCGACCACATGTCTTCATGTTTATCAGTCGCGACCCCTTATTTTTTTTTTGGGGTTAGGAAATTTCAAATAGACACTCCCCTCCCGCTCTTGGGCAGAGCGAAAGGGAGTGTCAGACTTCTACTGACTAAAAACCACCCATGTTCCTTCTTAGCCCTTGGCGTGAAATTAAGGTAACAAATGAGCAAACAAACTTACTTTAACATGTATAGAGGAAAGTCACCAAATATGAAATAGTATCTTAATATGGAATACCTTCATTTCTCTAAGACTATAAGTATGAAACGCAACACTCGACCATCTTCTGTTCCATTCGGTCTATTGCACCACGTACGTGTTAGTAGACCGAATGGAACAGAAGATGGTCGAGTGTTGCGTTTCATACTTATAGTCTTAGAGAAATGAAGGTATTCCATATTAAGATACTATTTCATATTTGGTGACTTTCCTCTAATATTATTAATTTAGGATTGGGATAGAGTTTTCAGATGCTACGAAATCTTAAATGGTCCAGATCCGACCTTGTTGATAGAAAGGCTCATTCTCTGCAAACACAGCATTCCGGTTGCAATTCTTGCAATACCTATGTATTTGTACGGTAAAATGTAGATCGGTTTCGAAAGTTCATCCTTGGTATTTAAACTTAATAAGTTCAAAAGTAACTTTTTGAAAACTAGCAAAAGAGTAGGTATTTAATTTATTGAGAGAACACACTCTGTTTAAAAAAAATATAAAAATTAAGAACGTTACTTTTATGTTACAGTATGTTTACTGTTACGTAAAAGTAACCTTCTTAATTTATTCTTCTTTGAGTCTATTCGAGGCTCTATACGATAATAATGCCCATACGTAGTAAGCAGCTTAATCTGCACATATTACGTTTATTTTGATTAGCCAGTTCGGTCCCACTCCTGAGCAAAATATTCCCCCATATCTTTCCAATTCCCCGGTGTTTTATCTTCTCTGGCCAATCAGTCAGGAACGAGTCCAAATCGCGCCTTGGTGATTAGAAATAAACTCTCTGTATCGCACGTAGCACAGTAAATTCGGCTAGCATAAAAGTCCTAACTATATTGCGGCCGGCTTCCAATCCAACCTAGAGCGACTGCCTATCTAATATTCTTTTAATTACTTTTTTTTTTTTTCGTTGTTGTTTTTTTTCTTAAGTCATTTTTTTATTTTATTTATTTCCTGTCCTGTGTGAGACCAATAAATATTTTTTCTTTTTTTCTTTCGTTCCTATCTGACCTCCATAACCCAGTTAATACTGGGTAATGCAACAACCTTTTGGTAAGACTGGTTGTCAAACTTTCAGGTCACTGACTACCTGTAACAACTGTCATAGATCTCTTGGCATAAAAATATTCTACCATTTTATTTTCCTGCGTCACCTTTGTTTGAATGTTCCACACGGTCATTATTATCAACGAACTCTTGCAAGAACTAAACTGAAGATCTACTAACATAAAAGATTAACTAACACAACATCCTAGTTAGGTCTATAATTACGTGTTTCCAGACCGCCTAGATCTAGGTTGCTCAATATAGGTATCTAATTTATTAAGCCAGCAGCCATTTTGCACAATGCATTTCTGTCAAACGATGTGAGGTTTCATCAAAATAATTATAGTTTACAGACTAACAACCTACGCAGGCCTAGTTTACGTAAAACTGGCCACGTTAATGTCTGAAAATGTGTACAAAGTAGGTACCTACTTAATTCATAAAAATGATAATGTGTGCGTCGTAATCTAACACGAAAGGTTCTGCAGAGCTGTGTGTAGCAATATTTTTTTTTTTTAGCCCGTATTGTCCCACTCCTGAGCAAAGGCCTCCCCCCATTCCTCCCACTTCTTACGATGGTGTGCTTCATCTTGCCAGTTGATGAGAAAGCCATCCAATATTTAAGACTTCACAATATTTAGCACAATATTTAAGACTTCTTTATAAACACCATAGTGAAGTAGTCAAAATTGTCAAAAGTGGTGGTTAATATTTTTTAATTGGAATTACTTATATTGTTAAGTTGAGTCACATCGGTGGACAGCGAGAAATTAATTCACTGTCCAGCAGTAGTGGCCAGCGGGAATATTTAATACAGCTTAATTATTATGCTTTAATAATGATACAGCAGAGCCTTTTTAATAGGGTCCATAGGCTTAATAGGGTGGCCCCGTTTGGGTACAGAATCCTAAAAATGGCTGACTATTGTTCTGAAAGAAACTTTTGTGGTCCGTGTAATTTTGTTATGACGTCAATCGGTATTGTTTTCTTTTAGTTGGTTGACTCTTATCCTTTGTGTGAATAGAATAGGTATATTTTATACTTATAGATAAATTATTCTCTCGTCTATAAGTAGAACTGTAAGATATTTAAGCTTAATGGTAAAAAAGTGCTAATCACCTGTATTTTTCCTACTCTAGAATATACCTAAGAATTATCATTTGGTTAATTCTAGTCTATTTATGTCCCATTGCGGAGTCAATGACCTCTTCTCGTACGGAGATGGCATGAGCAATTATCACCATACTTAGTCAAGCCCGATTGTCAACACATAAATTAAATTTTAATTATCACCATGCTCTGCCTCCTTGTTCTAGAGGTCCAAAGCGCGACTGATGAGTTTGATTCTCAATTTGGACAAAATATTGTCGATTTTCACATCTGGATTGCACAGTAGCAACCACGAAAGCTGGATTACATCGGTCGTATACAAAACGAAATGTAAATGTACTATTATGTACATCTCTGCCTAACCATTATACAGGTTGTAAATTAACCCTTCACTCATACGTCAATCAAGCATTCTGTACATCAAACTAAGTACCCCTACGCAAAATTTTTCACTGGGAAACGACTTTTTTTTTGGGTCAAATTCACATTTTACGGTAAAACTCAAGGTAGCACTCTTAAAACATTGTGCTAGTGGATGCTTTGAATAGCAAACGGGTCATGGAGGTAATTTAAGTAAAGTTATAACCTGAAAAATAGTATTTACATAAACAGCTGTGCAAAATTTGGAACTTTGACCCCTAATATCTCCGTAACTAGGGGGTTCCCAGGTATGGTCTAGAACCAAAAAATGATCGCAGTGGTGGGGAGAACAAGTGCTCGTCGTTTGCGTTAAGGGTACTTTTACACCCTTTATTATTGATGCCTTTATTTGACCTGGTGAAAGTTGCGGGGACCCGCTGGATGCGAGACGCACGGGACCGGTCAATGTGGCGACACCTGGTCCCAGGCCTATGTCCAGCAGTGGACGTCTTTTGGCTGAAATGATGATGAATGATGATGCCTGTATCATCATCTGCTTAATCTTTTTTGGTTCAGGATCCAGCTTAATACCAGTATTTTAAATAAAGCAACTGCATATCTGACCTTCATAACCATTACAGACCTATCGACACTCCTTGGTTAGACTGGTTGCCAGATTTCAAAATTAAAAACGTGATACAATCACAAAAGCAACAAATTAATGATGTTTAGGCTATTCAAAAACTTTATCATTTTGACAGATCGTTTAAACTTTTCTAAACAAATAAACTTAAGTAATTAATAAGTTTCAGTTTTAGTGCATAGCAATTTCTATTGTCAACAAACTTCATTTGAGTTGCGCTATTCAATTAAAATATTTATGAGACATGAAAATTTATTGTCAATCGGAAACTTAGATTAGTTAACCTGGCGATTAATTTATGGGTTTTTCTTGAATGAAAGGACGTAAATAATTAAATATTTACGACATTATGTTTTTGGACAGCCACTCCCAACTTTCTGTGAAAGTTTTTAACTTTTCCGATTCGAAAGATGAACGGGTTTCTGTGAAACTTAGCTCTTGGGGAAACCTGTTAAGAGATACTTTGTTCTAAACCGTAGAGAAAACTATACTTCCGGGACATAATGATTCTTCTTCATCCTTGCCGTGGGATAATTTTCGACCTCAAAGCAAACACAGCCGAAGGTGGAATTTAGTCCCGTTGGGGCTGCGCGCAAGAAATACCGCATATTGACATAAAGGTCTACGAAAGAACAAGGGTGGTTTTTTCTATCTGCCCAAGAGCGGGGGGGTTATTTGATGATTTCCCACCCCCAAAAAAAAAGGCACTAACAACAGAATGAAAAAGAAGAATCACCATTCTCCTGCTCCAAATCCCTATTTGTTTGGGGTTGACGCGGTATGTCTTCTACTTCAATACTTCTTTAAAAGGGCTTGTTTACGGAGACGCGGCTCGTCGCGTGCTATTTTATTCATATACTGAGAGGCGGGTCCACTGCAACAAACGCTGCATTTTAAACTAACGAACGAAAAATCGCTTCTCGTAAAATCGTCGTTCATACATCGCCATGTGCTTGAATTAATACCGCATGACGCCCCGCGTCCGCTCCGTAAATGCCTTACTCGTCATCTCCTTTCTACTCTGGAGGAACTCGACGACTGTGAAATGATGATGATTCTTCACACAGTTCATCCACTATCTAGTCATCATCATCAGCGTATAATGTTCCCACTGCAGAGTCCCAGAGTCCTGAGTAGAGAGGACTCTAAGAGAGGGATGGGCTATAATCCACCAGTGCCGATTGTTGAAGTGACATGTCTTCGAAATTTTTGGTTCTAAGACATCCCGAATTCCTCACGATGTTTCCCTTCACCGTTTTGAGAGCAGTGGAGATGAAATAAATTACAACAATTAATGCGCCTGACTGGGTTCGAACCCACAACTCACTATTCGTAAGTCGGGGCCGCCACCACTAGGCCACCACTGCTCTCATTATCTAGTCATAACTGCAAAATTAAATAGCTCTAAACTAACGTAAGTAAGCACTGGTTGCATACACTAATAAATAACCGTAAAATAATTTCTTAAGGAGCCATTTCAAAATCAATTTAGTTACGAAACATCTGTAAACATCTGTAATTTATTAATGTTTTAAGATCCGCGGTAGTGTTCTTACCACATAGTGACGTCTGTTAAATGCATAATTTGGTTCATGACTATCAAGTTCTTATATGTAGTTCGCTATTAGGTAACTGTTCTCTTCTAGGCAAGTCTTCTCCTCAATTAAGTAGTCCTATTATGGGCTGAATAATTCGGTTAGATGATATTGCAAATATTTATCCATTATGAGAATGTCAATGTTTTTGTAAAACAAGCGTTCTAACACCCAAGAGAGTTATGTAATTATTATCTGCTTAGCCTTTTCCCAACTATGTACTTGTGTGTATGTGTATATGATGGGTTGGCTTCCAATCTAACCGGATACAGTTGAATATTACTATTTTACATGGAGCGACCATACATCTGACCTCCACAAATCAGTTTAATACTGACTAATACGATACCCCTTGATCATACTCCAGTGCAGTTATATACGGGACCAAAACGTGGTCGTTCACAATGGCCCTCATCAGAAAGCTCAAAGTCACCCAAAGGGCAATGGAGAGGGCTATGCTCGGAGTTTCCTTGCGTGATCGAATCAGAAATGCGGATATCCGCATGAAAACCAAGGTCACCGACGTTGCCCGAAAAATTGCCAGACTTAAGTGGCAGTAGGCAGGGCAAATTGCTCGCAGAACGGATGGCCGATGGGGCCGAAAAGTTCTGGAGTGGGGACCGCAAACTGGAAGACGTTGCGTTGGAAGGCCTCGCACTAGACGCACCGATGACCTGGTAAAGGTTGCGGGGACCCGCTGAATGCAAGACGCATGAGACCGGTCAATGTGCCGAAACCTGAGGGAGGCCTATGTCCAGCAGTGGACGTCTTTTGGCTGAAATGATGGTAATACTGCTTGTCAGACATTTTGAACCCTAACCTATAAGGACTGCCAAAAAACTATAAATGACAGCCAACCAACGGCTTAACATACTTTACGAGGCGTAGAGGAAACCCGATATGTAATATATGGTCACTGATCCACAGACCTAGGCATGTACGGCCTAACCTATAGATTGACCAGAGTTGCTGTTATTATTTAACCATAACCTCATCCAAGAGAGTTATGTAAATGTCTCAATACACTGTGACATATAGTAATTTTTAACTGATTTTATGTGTCATCATCACTCAACATAACGAATTCAGAATTAAATATGGAAACGATTAGTTTATGTTTGTAGGCTCATCACTATGTGCATTGACGTAGGTCCAGGCTCTGTTATTATTTTGGAATTTCCTACGATTGCTGACACTATGTTAATATCTTGATTTTAATGTGAATGAGGTGTAAGGTTATCTATAAAAAATCTAACTTGCACATCATCTTTAATCGAATAAATGAAGCACCTTTAACACATATATAACATATTTTACTTTCAAATGAGACTATGAAATTTTGAAAGGGTGGAATTTTTAAATTATCGTATAAGATCTACTTACAGAAATCAACATCATAATATTTTAATTCAAATTATAGGTATTTACTATTATTGGAAGGCTTAGCAAGACCTAGGTCTCGTTTAATAAAAATCGCGTGGGAATAGGCATGACGAAAGATTTTGAAATCCTCTTCCGTAATGTGGGTACATCTTTTTTATTTACGAAAAAACCTTTATTTCAGTAATAAAGAAAAGTTTAACGAAGATATAAGCCATTTTTGAAAAAAAAATTAAATAGAGCGCGAAAACAGCTCGTAGTGTCATGGCGTCGGGTCTGACGTCACGCCTATGTAAACATGGAAATGTCAAAGCGCAGCTAGAAGAAACTAAAACAAACATTACCATAATTCGTGTGTTAAAAATGAATAACAAAGTTTATAAGTGGTGTGCGGTGCCTCAGTGTAAAAACACATCAATAGCAATAGTTTTAGCATTACATTGAATGCCAAAAATGTTGTCCTCTGGACCTGCATAGCTGACCCGGTGATTATGATAGTAGGTTGTTACTATGAGAAAAGATACTAGTACATGCTTTGTAGTTACAGAAATTTACTCCTTTTGTTGGTTATTAACTCAATAGCAAACTTTTATTACAAGTTGCGAAGGAGCTAATCTCAAAAATAAACTGACAAGTTTATTGTAAAAATAACATATGAAAGTGAAAATAAACTAAACTCCTACAAGCTCAAAACGAGTTTGTTGTATTTTTATAGTGTTAGATACTTACAAAATTTACTTACAGGGAGGTTTTCACATTTCGGAACTCGGACGAGCAAAATTCTTTATTTGACCCAAGGAAATCGCCCAACATCAGTAAATCTATCCTGGGCAAATTTGAACTGTTTGCTTTTACAAAGCCTGATTCCATTGCTAAAGATGTTCACAAAGTATTGTAGTAACAAAAAAAATATCCAAATGCGTAATCGGCAACAAAACAACACAGTGAGCTAGTGACAGCTAGTGATGTTTACATTGGCGTGACGTAGTGCGCTATGATTGGTGTTTCAATCAAAATGGCCGATATCAGTATTTTAATCTTTTATTTTATTAAAAATCTTACTAATCTTAATTTTTTAAATAAAACTAAATCAGTGTTTTAAATCCTTCTCGTATGTAATTTCCCCTAATATCATTAAATCATTGATTCTTTGACTATGTCGTCACGCCTATTGCAGGTGGAATAAAACTGTGACGGAGTAGGTTGGTCGTCCGGCGAGATGGGCAGACGACATCATTGCCATGACATGAATACCGTGGACCGAATTGGCTGGCAAAAGAACGTGGAGTTTGGCACAAGCAAAGAGGCTCCTATACCCAGCAGTAGATGAAGTCGGGAAGTGGGTGATGATACGATTTTTGATTTAGAAATACATCATCATCTGCCTAGCCTTTTCCCAACTATATTGGGGTCGGCTTCCAGTCTAACCGGATGCAGCTGAATACCAGTATTTTACATGGAGCGACTGCCTATCTGACCTCCACAACCCAGTTAATACTAGGTAATACGATACCCTTTGGTAAGACTGGATGTCAGAATTTCAGGTCACTGACTACCCGTAACGACTGCCAAAGATCTATATATGGCACCCGGGACCAACAGCTTAACGTGCTTTCCGAGGCACGGAGGAAACTCGGTATGTAATGGGCGGTCACCCATCCACAGATCGACCTAGGCAAGCGCAGCTTAACCTAAAGATCGACCCAAGTGGCAGTTCTTGTTAAGCCACGAGCTCCTCTTTTGATTTAGAAATACGATAGACTGAATGTTAAACTCGAATGAGTCTAGCACAGGACCATGGGGCTGGCACCAGCAATGAGAGGCCTAGGCTGTGCCCAGTTGTGATGGGCTATAAACGCAACACATGTGTCACACACCATGCGCAATGTGCCCAATACAGTTTTAACAAATAGTAGGTACTTATCCGTGGAAAATTGGCAATTCTATAGAATGTCTCGAGGGCAGATGTAATTTGGCGACCTTTCGGCTGTCAATCGCTTTATTTGATTTCATACCCCTTTTCTTCAAAATGTATCATATTCTACTTTTTAGATCAATGTTGCCAGAAATAGATTAGTTGCTTGGCTTAAAGGGACTACTTACTAGAACAGACATGGAATTTTCCAGATTTTGCAGGGGGCAGGGCACATTGCTCGCAGAACGGATGGCCGATGGGGCCGAAAAGTTCGGGAGTGGCGACCGCGAACCGAAAGACGTTGCGTTGGAAGGCTTCCCACTAGATGGACCGATGACCTGGCAATCTTCAGATTGCGGAAATCCGCTGGATGCGAGACGCATGGGACCGGTCTATTAGGTGACACTTGGGGGAGGCCTATGTCCAGCAGTGGTCTTGTGGCTGAAACGATGATGATGATCCCAAGGGCCTCCGAATTGGCTTTACATGCCTTCGAAAAATATCGCCCAAGCATGCTGGTTTCCTCACGATCAAAATGGAAATCAAAAGTAATTTTTTTAAACTACGCTGATAATCTGCACTTTTCGAACTTCAAAATTTACTTTACTTAATTACAACAGACAGTCCCCCAAAAACGCCCACCCTTCGACACTCCTAGTGATTTAGCTGGAAAGAAGAAGTGGCGGAATAAACTCCCCAGCAACACATCTGTCTGGTAAGTTAGGTTAGAAGAACCAGTCTCGATACAATAGTAAGGTACAGATGTTTTTTTGGTTCACCGAAGCAAGAGCACTTGAATCCAAAATAGATCTTGGCAGTCCAACTCCAACGGTCACACCTCTAAGCTATAAGTGCCTAATATTGAATAGGATGCAAGAGGTTTTATACAAAAATCATCTTTGCATGTCCTAGTATTCCAAAATATTAACATGCGTATTAATAGCTCTAAAATTTATAAATATAAAAATATTACCATTTAATTGATTTAATTTGAATATCATTGTTTAGTAACTAGTTATATAACTTTATAAATAAAGTTTTATGTCCACTTTCTTGAACCTCTATGTTCGAAAAATAATTTGATGTTCAAGTGTCAAGGTGGTCGCATAAAATTAAGGTAGTTTTACGTCAGTACTGTCGGTCTAAGTAGGTCACGTATTTCCATACCAATAAAAATTAGGTAAAAAGACAGTTCTAATGCACCTGGGTATTAATTTGCATGTTTATGATCTGATTACAAACAAAAGTATCTGACGATAGAGTCAACCATTGATTGGTCCAATATTTGCAAGTAAAAATTCGATAGTTACAAAATATTAGTTTAATATTATGAGAATGTTACACTTTGGAACGTGAATGTAATAAAGAACAATCTGTTATTATACTAACGCCCTCTAGTACATTTTTTTATGACACCAAATGGCAATAGACTAATACAAAACAGCGCCACCTAACGGAAAATATAAAAACTAAAACATACAGCTAAAGCCTACAGTAATACTAGGAGTTACGTGAGCTACACTTTCTCGTCAAGTGAAAGGCATTCAACTTCGCAATAATATTGCCAGATGGCACTGGAATCGAATTCCAACAGTTGAAAGTTTATTTTCAGTGTGTGTAGTTAGTTAAATTAAAAAGTTCTTCATAGAAAAATGTCTGTCTAGGGAAGATAATAGTATTTTAAAGAATTTAATTTTTTAACGTGAATCATACTAAGATTCTGCGTGGAATCTGATAAAGCGGCCATTTTAGACCCGCAGATCATAATATGAATTGCGTTAAAAAGCGTAAAATAGATCTATCATAATAGTAATGCGTCTGTGCACATTTAGGAAAATAGACCATAATAGGAAAATAATATGAATTGTGTTTAAATTAGTAAAATGTTCACAGACGCAGTTAGGTACTATGATAAAAAGTCCATTTTACGATTTTTAACGCAATTCATATTATGGTCTGCTAAAGTGGCCATTTTAGACCCCCTGGTACTGTCAATAGGTACCAAATAAAGGCGATTGCCTTTTACAAGATCTTTTTATTACGATTATTCGAGTATTACTATGTATTAAGTTGTATTGTAATAAATTGTATTTATTTTATGTAAGTTTTTGTGTATTGTTGAATCATTTAAACATGTGTTTAATATGGGTTATGATACCTAAAATAATTAATGTATTTTTTTTTAAATTTTATAAAGTTCCATTAGTTCATTAATAATTACTGACCTAAGTACCTACCTAGAACGAGTTACTATTATAATGTCCTCTATAAAAATACTTATTGTGTCACGTGACTCACTGCTCACGGAGTGCCTACGTGCTTGAATCGCGGACTGTTGAGCATAAGGTTCTGGGTTCTCAGGTCACTGTTCCTTAAACAAACATCTACATAACATAGGTGTAATATGTAGCCCACTGTGCAGAGGATACATGGAGGCGGAAGAAACGCCACGGCACGTACTCCTAGAGTGCAGGAGCGTGGCAGATCACCGGGCACAAACTCTACGATCCCCATTAACTCCGGAATTAACGCCGGTAGCCTTCCCACACGGAAGGCTGCTACAATTTTGGGACGACCTATGTTGGTTCGAGTAGGTATTCTCTAAACATCACGCACAATGGCCTAATCAAGAGGCTAAGTGCGGATAAAAGCCCAGTTAAACTATACTAAGTTAAACTAAACTAAACTAAGGTTCTGGGTTCGATATCCGGTTCGGGCAAATAGTTTTCAGTAGCAGCCACGAACGCACAGATCCAGACGAATCTGTGCCCGATTGATGGAAATAGGCTGTTTTTGCCCTGCCTAACCTTTTGCCAACTAGGTTGGGGTCGGCTTCCGGTCTATCCGGCTGCAGCCGACTACATATCTGACCTCCACAACGTAGTTAACACTAGGTAAGACGATACCCTTTGGTAAGACTGGTTGTCAGACTTTCAGGTCACTGGCTACTTTTACCGACTGCCAAAGATCTATTTATGGCAGCCGGGACCAACAGCTTAAAGTACTATCGTTGCGGTCACCCATTCACATACCAACCTAGACAAGCGCGGCTTAACCTATAGATCTAACCGATTGGCAGTTATTATTAAGCCACGAGCTCAATTCTAAATAGGTACTTAGATTACAGCAAAATTCTAAATCATATCGTTGGAAAAAAGAAAAAGGTAACCGTATGATAAACGCTATGTCCAGCCGGATGAGCGGCCATGTTGGGTCTGCGGAAATGGACCGCTTCTTCCGGTACAAATGCAAATTTATTTTACACTCGAAAACATTTGCACTTTCAATACTTCGGTATAATACTTGATACTTTGAAACAAGTTTTTCCTCCTCCCTTTGATCCATTTAAAGGAAAAGTGAGCCTAGTCAGTGGTATGACTGTCAAAGTCACCTATGATTTGGCAGTCCTACGGGTCGAGACCTATCTCGAGTTTCAACCTAAGGCACGCACCTTTCCCGTCAGGGCTGCGGGTTGTACACTAGTTACCGCTACCTCGACGTATAGGGCTAAGACGGAACAAGTCTGACACTCCCTTTCGCTCTGCCCGAGAGCGGGAGGGGTTATTTGATGATTTCACACCCCCCAAAAAAAAAAAGGCACGCACCTTATTTTTTCGGCGGGTGGAAAGTCATCAAATATCCCTAGATGTCGAGGTCGTGGTAACTTCTGAACTACCTGCAGCCCCGACGGGGAACAAGCCGCAGCCCTAACGGAGAACAACCCGCAGCCCCAACGGGGAACAACCCGCAGCCCCGACGGGGAACAACCCGCAGCCCCGACGGGGAACAACCCGCAGCCCCAACGGGGAACAACCCGCAGCCCCGACGGGGAACAACCCGCAGCCCCGACGGGGAACAACCCGCAGCCCCGACGGGGAACAACCCGCAGCCCCAACGGGGAACAACCCGCAGCCCCGACGGGGAACAACCCGCAGCCCCGACGGGGAACAACCCGCAGCCCCGACGGGGAACAACCCGCAGCCCCAACGGGGAACAACCCGCAGCCCTGACGGGAAGACACGCACCTAACTTCTTCTTTTTTACGTGTCGATGAGCTCAAATCGTATTAGACTAGTATGAAGCCACCTGCTCAGCACTTTTTTTTTACGTTTTTTTGTTTTACTGGCTTTTAGTAAGTCCTGAAAGGTGCAAGTGGTTGTGCAGGATGGACAGGATAGGAGGAGGCGAATATCCTGCAAAGGGGCTCCATACTGGCAGTTTGCTTGGGATGGATCGTCTATACCCCATTTGGCCAGATTATATCTACAACCTGGGCTCGCAGTCGGTTAAGAGATTTCCAGATTGGTCACTGCAGTTCGTTTCCGGGCGGCAGATGACAGATAACTCAAACGCACCTCGGATTTATAGGATTTATGTGCCTATTGTATAAGTATGGTATGCTTCGGTGACGGCAAAAATCGTGAGTAAACCAGCATATCGGAAATATATTATATATTTTGACAGCATGGAAAGCCTAGCCCAGAGGTCCTCGGATGGCATAAAAACTGACATCAGGTTAAAGGCACTTACCACACGATAAAGAAGATTCAAAGTTTGTATTGAATAGATCGCTTTCAGTGAAAAGACCGGCCATTGAGTAACCCTATTTAGATCGTTCGTAAGTTGTATGTTTTATACCTGTAATTTGTATGCTGTACATTATAAAGAGTTTGGTATATTCAAACAAACTATCCATCTATATTATTTCTTGCCCAAACGGACTGGACTCATGCAGTTGTGGTATTAAAATGTTCCGTGTTATCATGATGAAATATTTTAGGTTTAGAATATACCATATATTTTCTAGATCCATTCCCTACACTTTTATGTGGATATCATCTCCGAAATTTATCAAACGATTTCAAAAATTCTATCACCAATGGGAAGCTACACTATAATCAAGTGCTAAACACTAATTATGTTTCATTGAAGCGGGTGAAATCGCGGGCTCAATCTGGGACGTTCTATGTTAGGTATCTAAAAAATCTTAAAAGTACCCATTACCGTGTCTATTCACTATTCAGCTTTCTTAACTGCCAAGAAATCCAAGAATTTCTAATTTACTGAGTATTGACCACTCAGTAAATTAGAAATTCTTGGATTGGATTCTTCCAGGACTTCTGGTGGTCTAAAATGGCCACTTTAGCAGATCATAATATGAATTGCGTTAATAGATCTATCAATAGTAATGCGTCTGTGAACATTTAGAAAAATTGATTATAATAGGAAAATAATATTAATTCTGTTTAAATTCGTAAAATATTCGTAGACGCAGTTACTATGATGAAAAGTACAATTTACGATTTTTAACGCAATTCATATTATGATCTGCTAAAGTGGCCATTTTAACAGCTGGTCTTCATTTTCCTGTTTTCGTAGTTTACCTTAAAATATTTCTACGAACTACCCTGCCTATTCTTTTAAAAGGAATTTCCTAAAAGGTTGCAAATTAAAACTTGGTTTCCTTTAACCTCAAAGCAACTTTTGATCCAAATTAAAATCTGTAGTTCGGCTAGACCTTTTTGGATCTAAAGGAACTCTCGAACTATAAGGATGGCTACAAATCAAGGGTTAAGGGGTCAATGGAGACTCATAGCCTGACCTTTCTTTGGGAATGGACGATCTTTAACCCTTACCAAAACTGATAGTATTACAAATAAATCACATTACGCTAAAGGGAAACTTCTTGGAGGATTTATTCATGATAGATAAATAATGGACAGTGTGTTTTCTTTATTATTTATTTTGACTAGTCCTACTTTCTTACAAAAATGTTGCTACATTACATACTTACAATAACTTATTAAGTATTTTAACAAAATATAATTTTCTTATTTTTTCAAGTTCATATTTGAATCAGTAAATGTATTGTTTATTTATAGTGTTAAGTTAAATTAGCTAGCAAAAGTTTACTAACATATAAACATAGGTATAAATATTAAAATATGATAAAAGCGCAAAAATATGTCATTTTTGGAAGTTTATAACTTTATAAAGTGTTATTTCAGGAAATAATAGTTCCAAAAAAGTAGTTTTACTAACTAATTTCACTTGACCTTTTATATTTTCGCTAGTAAAACTTGTTTTCGTATTATAAACAGAAGAATTCATTGTAATAATTGCACATTATCCTGTGGCAACTAAATGGAAGAATTCACGGTTTTGAAGTCTTATTAATATGATTAATTAGTTAAATTAAGCGACATTTTGTAATTTATACATAATTATAAGCTACGATGATCCAGTGTATTGAACCACCTGATATTTAAAAAAAAAAAAGAAAATTTGTAGGACCATCCACTATGCAAATTCATGATCTTATTATTTATTCGCTCTTATTGTTTGTGTGAACTCATTTGGTACAGACTTGTAAAAATAATATGATTAGCCTCTTTAAGCATTGTTGTTGTTGGGATTTTTAGACTCAGGTGCAAGATTTAATTTTGTATAGAAACAATATATTGTTACAAATTGTTTCGATCCAAGATTCGATTTCGAACATTATTAACATTATTTTAGTAAATAGAACGCACCCGTGACGAACATTCGCCTCTATTGTAACATCCCAAGATTACTTTGTACAGAACCATTGTAACATATGGATCGTTACAGTTTGTGTTCGGTTTCCCCATTCACTGATATAATACTCGAGTGTGGGGGTCTAAAATGGCCATTTTAGCAGATTATAATATAAACTGCGTTAAAAATCATGGACCTCTCATTATAGTAACTGCGTCTGTGACCATTTAGGAAAATAAATCATAATAGGAAAACAATATGAATTGTATTAAATTCCGTAAAATGGTCACATACTGTTACGTTACAGGTGATTACTTTCATTAATTTTCATTATATTAATTTACAGGACGCTCTGTTCTTCTAACTCACTGGTGTAAAGCTCGAGTCTGATCTGACACTTTACAGGCAAAAACTCACAATGAGGAAGCATCTTTACTATAAATATGTTAGCATGACAGTAAGTAATCTAGGATTTTAGACAAGATAAGTTTTACTACCTAATAAAATACAGTAGTATTGAAAATAGATTATACATTTTTTGGTACAAAAAAATATATTAGTAAACTATATAGGTAGGTACTATTGACTTATGGGGTCATATATTTTAATATAAAAGAGTGATGAAGTGAATCAAAGCTATGTTAGTCTAGCCACTACATCACAAAAATAGGTAACTTTTAATGCGCGCGTTTACTTAAACTAGGATTAAAGTTAACTACATAACAATATAAAAATACAAAACAGTAACAAAATAATGTTTTTTCTAACTTAATTATCATCACGATATATTGATGTGGTATTTTGTTTTATTATAATAATTTGTTCTTTAAATTCATCTAAAATAATATTAAATCTTAAATACTATTAAAAGGTAACTTTAACACTTTTATTTTATATTTTCGTGAACACATTTAAGTGGATATCTACGAGAAATAATTCAATATAATTAAAAACTTTTTACATAGTACTTTACGTAAAAAAAAAGTAAAAGCATAAGTAAAGATATAATTATATAAAACAATACAATAAGAGTTTGAGAATCAATCGTTTCTCGTAAAACTAATAAGAATTTATTACTTGAAGTATAATTACACATTTGCCCGACATAGGGAATCGAACCCACTGAAAATAATACAATTATTTACCCTACCATAATTAACCATTATTAAATTACATTTGCTAACTATTACTAAATCCGTAAAAAGTAGAGCTCCGAATCAATTTATTTATGATTTAAATACTTTATAAAGGAGAATGCCCAAACTTTGCAGATCTATAATCTGAAATTATCTTACCTTAACCTTAAAATGTCGCAGTTCAAAGGGGAATCCAATTATTGTTTATTTATAAACAAATTATGAATCGATATTTTGTTAGCAACTAATCACCAATCAACTTTAAGAATTATTGGTAAACCTAATTTGGATAAATAAACAATTCATTGTCACAATGCATGATGCGCAGATTTTGTTAGTGATTGGAGCTCTGACTTAAATTGCAATTAGGCTACCCCATACTGCTGGCTGTCACAACTCCTGCGCTTCCCAAGCTGGTGGCACAGTTGAGGAGATCCTACGATATCACCCATGAACACGCTGAGAAGATAGAACTCTTTGTTCTGATCCGGAGACCGCTTGTACTGGCTGGAAAGAAAATAAGTCATGATTAAAAATATGATTTAACATTAATAAGCAACCATTAGCATTTATGTTGACCAACATTTTTGGACATAGCCCTTGCACAAATATCTTTGCCTTTTCAATAGTTAATGAAATCTAATATTGGCTATATTCAAACTTAGGGTTTTAGCATGTTAAGAATTATGAAGGTATCAATGTTATACACTTATTAGTTAACGCTCTATCTCTTTTTCCTCAACTTAATACGTAAGTTAATGTAAATTTTTAAAACCTAGACATGATTTTTTCAAAACTAAGCATAGAACGTAAACATATTCCTTTAAATTTACTCAAAACAACGTCGTCGTTCATAATAAACAAAAACTGACACACATTTGCACTTCGTCGCTACTTCGCCAGTTAAAACCCTTGCAAGCATCAACTAAGTGATTAACTTCTTACAAAACCACGAGTTTATTTTTAAAAACAACTGCCACGGCTTTTTGTAAAACCGTACAAAGGTTACAGCTTTTCTGTTAAGTCAGTTTTATTATTTTCTAAATAGGATAAAACTTTGCTATGTCAGCAAAAGGTAATGATAGAATAGGATAAGATTTCTACGTTTGTAGAATCCGAAATTTTGCGTTCAAAGGCTTTGTCATTACAAAGGTTATATTCGACTTACAGTCGTCTTTTTATTAAAATTTTGCTTTTTATACTCAAGGTTCTAATTTTCAAAGGAAACTTCTAACAAAATCGACTGTAAGAAATTACTCTACCAATAGGCATAGATAAATCCAAATGAACATATTTTCAAATGTTGTACATCTTTTTTAGATTAAAGAATGTCAATGCTTATAGGGAGTAAATTAATAGATATAAATGCAATGGATATTAAAAACACTATTCAAACGTTACCTAAGGCTCTAGACAGGCGGACCGCAATCCAACTGCAAATTGCAGTTCGGATGCAGTTTGAATGCAGTTAATTTTAAATTAATTTATTTATTTATAATTAAAATAAATTATTATATTATTATTTAATTTTTTATTTATAATTAAATCAATTTAACGAATGCAGTCGTGTCAACTGCATTCAAACTGCATCCGAACTGCAATTTGCAGTTGGATTGCGGTCCGTCTGTCTAGAGCCTAAAGTGTACAAAACGGTTATGGTGGCATTGCCAAAGAATGTGACAGAATAGTATAGGTAGTAATAATTATTATTTATTGTTGTTGTATGTGTGTGGGTCACAAATAAAGGTAGTCATCATCTGCCTAGCCTTTTCCCAACTATATTGGGGTCGGCTTCCAGTCTAACCGGATGCAGCTGAATACCAGTATTTTACATGGAGCGACTGCCTATCTGACCTCCACAACCCAGTTAATACTAGATAATACGATACCCTTTGGTAAGACTGGATGTCAGACTTTCAGGTCACTGACTACCCGTAACGACTGCGAATGATCTATATTGGCACCCGGGACCAACAGTTTAACGTGCTTTCCGAGGCACGGAGGAAACTCGGTATGTAATGGGCGGTCACCCATCCACAGATCGACCTAGGCAAGCGCTGCTTAACCTTAAGATCGACCCGAGTGGCAGTTCTTATTAAGCCACGAGCTCCTCGCTCACAAATAAAGGTAGTGAAAATGTATAATCAATACCACTTTCCTTTAAGGTGTACAATAATAGTATCAAAGAAAATAAACTAAAGAACAATATAACAGTTACTAAATTTAAACTAATATTCATCAACAACTATGTTACGTATTCTAGGAAAAGATACACCTCATCACCAACCTATAATGTTCCCACTGCAGGTACGCAGGCCTCTTCTCTAGGAGAGTGATGGGCGTTATAATCCACCACGCCTAGTTCGGGTTGGTAGATGTCACATGTCTTCGAATTTTTGATTCTAAGACATGCCGGTTTCCTCACGATGTTTTCCTTCACCATTTTGAGAGCAGTGGTGATGAAATAAATTACACAAAGTAATGATTTGATTTGAACTCACGACCTACTGCTCGTAAGTCGGGGCCGACACCACTCGGCCACTGCTGCTCTCAAAGATACACCTATGTGTAGGTATCTATACCTATTTTTTATTCTTTAAGTAAAAAATAAAGAAATTAAAAACCTATAATATAAATAATTAGGAAGATGGACACTTGATCAGTTACGCCGACTAACGCCCATTGAGAAATAACAGGCCCAGTATAGCATCGCAACCGAACGTCTATCTGTCATTATGTCGTATGTCTGTCTCGCTCACTCTCGTAGTACCGAAAGAAGATAGACGTTAGCGACATACTCGATTCGGTTTCGATTCGAATATTCGATTGTTTGTGAATAGCTAGATGCTAAACACCGGTAGGCTGAACTGGAAAATCTGCTCTAGTTGCGATTTATTGACGATTCTACCCTAAAACACATGTGGTGCTGCTCCAAAAACTATTCGTGCCCTGATGCCTGTACAGCATCAAACCTCGTAGCTACTTTCTGGGCCGACTAATTATACAGGGTGTAAATTAACCCTTCACACATACGTCAAGCAAGCATTCTGTACATCAAACTAAGTACCCCTACACAAAAATTTTTGGTGGGAAATGTTTTTTTTTTTGGGGTCAAAAATCTCATTTTATGGTAAGACTCAATGTAGCACTCTTAAAACATTGTACTAATGGATGTTTTGAATAGTAAAAGGGTCATGGAGGTAATTTAAGTAAAGTTATAACCTGAAAAACTAGTGAAATACTAGTGGGTTCCCAGGTATGGTCTAGAACAAAAAAAAATCGCAGTGGTGGGGTTAACAAGTGCCCTTCGTTTGCGTTAAGGATACTTTTACATCCTTTATATGGCCATCAACACGCTAACATAACAATGCAACAATATAATATGTATGCACTTATTGTTTTTTTTTCAATGTCATGGCTTTCTCATCTCAAGATCATTTACCAGCCTCTATGAGTACGAACAAATAGAAACTGCAAGTTATTGCAATAAAACACAGCTATTAGATGTCGAATGATGAGATAATACGGAACTGCATCTTGGAATAATCTTCGTAAACCACAACTGACAATATTGCTATCCAGTAGCAAAAAACATACACTATAATTTTGGACTTAAGAAGAAAAGTCTAAGTGTGATATTTCAATGTAATCTAAGATGTAGGGAAGTTTCTATGTGGTGATTTTCAGCTCTATTTCCTGGTGGTAAGGTGTGTTTTTGTTTAAAGACTTCGAGCAGTGAAAGTGTTTTGCGGTGTTGCATAATAGCGGTTCACCTCGGACGTCGAACGTAAAGTAGAAGTTAGTCTTCCATACACTAAGATTATCTACTCATCTTGGCCTTCGCTTTTACTAATGTTGGAAAAAGATGATCGATGAGTATATTGATACAATTAACTATAATGATCAATATCATAAGGTATGTAGTGTTCTTTTGTGTTGTAGTGTTCAATTTTATGTTTTATTCTTCTGGACATTACAGTTCAAAGAAACATAATAATCTGTTTAGCATTCTGAAGACTTTGTGGGTGACTCAACCAACGTATAACTAGTCGTAAAATTGACAAACAATCTTTACAAAACAGTAGGTACACATCACCTTGACCTAGTAGTGACATAAGGCAGCTACAAAACCCTGACTGGTTAGATAATTAAATAACACAGTTAACACTAATTAACAATTTTATCGTCTACCGTTGCAGTAATATTTAACAAATTATAGAAGACTCCATTTCATATAATTAAACTCCATAAAGTTGTGAACATAAATTACTATTTTTAATAAATTCATAAACGCAATTAAACGATTACAAAACAACGCACGTTAAAATAAATACTATGTACAGAAACAAAAAACAAAATAAATATTCAACAGCAAGAAAACTTCTTAGTGAAATAATTTCGCAACAGCGCACAATCCTCATGGATGGGTGCCTACGCGAGCGGCGATGACCCGCACGGTTGCGTAGGAGTATTACATCAATGTCCTACTTGCGACCAGTGGACACACTTAGCTGCATTCTTGTACGAAACACTGTCGACCACTGACCCCCTTCCTTACAATTGTACGTGACATTGAAAAATAATCAACCGTTATGAAATATTCATCGAAACACCGCAATCAATGGAGCGATGGACTGATGTGTCAAGGTCGTTTGGAAATATAAAAAGGGGTGCGTTAAAGGGTTAGAATTTTATAGCAGGGATGTAAATATCCTGGACATAAAATACGGGTGCTGCAGAAGTTTTGTAATTCAATTTATCTATCCGCAAACACTAAACAAGTCGCTACAAACACAAAATTCGTAAAGTTACCACGCTGGGGAAATTGATTATTGTCTTTAAGTTTAACTGTAGCTCTGTAGCGTTTGGTAATTCTACAAGAGTCTCCATAATCGATCGATGATAAAAATCAGGCATATCATGACGACCAATCCCAAACCCAGATTAACCCAGAAATAACAAGAACACCCTAAGAGTATAAAATTTCTATAAAACCTTCCTTTACCATCAAACTCTTTCGACCAAATTTTATAACTTTGAGTGCGCAGCACTTTTACAAGTTCTTCAAAGTACTTTTGAAGTATTATGTTATAATTTATGAGGGGACATAGTCCACTTTTTTATTTTCAAATTTCCTTTGATCGATTGCTTATGTTAAACGAGAATAATTGAATTTGAACAAAATGGTAAATCATCGTTTTACTTCCCCTATCCCAATTTATTTGGGGTCAGAAGTATGTCTTCTTTTTTTATACTTGTGTTTTAGTCGTCTTCCAGACGTCACCTTCTTCCTTACCGTATTAACTTTCGTACAGATCATTCATCATTTATTTGGCAAAATTAACAATGAAGAAATTACTCAATAACTACATCATTGTAATCTCCAAAGCCTCTCACCCTAAAGTGGCCCAAGTTGGCATTCAACGGTAATGTTATTGCAGATGGCATTATCAATACCATTGAATGGGAACTATGTATATAAGTGTCAACATTAATTTTAAATTAATAATAATATAAGTAGGTACCTAATAAATAACAATAGTTATTTGAATTTACCTGAAAACATCAGGCCAGTCGAACTGCGGGCGAGGTTGCGTCTGCGCCCTTATCGCATAATGTGCGCAGACGCGTTCGAAGATGCAAGCGCGAGCGCCGAACTCGCCAACGATGTACTTCTCCACCTCGGTGACATCGAAGGACTCTGGACTCTCGCCCAGGGTCAGCTCACGCCGGTTGCGGGAGCGATAGGTCGCTGGAACAGGTGAATTAGGAGTTTAGGAATTATGGTCGCGATAGGCCTTCATGAAGTAAATCGCAATCTCCGCAATGTAGATTGTAATTTTCAGCACGTCTCGATTTATGAAGACGATAATGCATACATACAGAGAGATAGTAATATTAATATCTTTGATATTCATTTGTATTCAAAGACATTCAAAACTTATTTCATCAAATACAAAATCCCAACATCAAAAATTTATCATTAGGCGAAATTATTTCACAAAGGCTAACATCATTTTGTAACCCATAATCTGAACAAAGCATTCGGATTTCCCATGCCATCATTGGCGAGCCTTTAAAAATGTCGAAACTCACGAACATCGAATAACTTTAGCCTAAAGCGTCATCTTTCGATGGAGTACGATGGCGTCAAAGTTGCGAGATTAGCAGGTCATCATTGGAACAGCAGACACGTATGACATTACATCATGGTGAGTTAACGTAGAGCATCAGGGCACGTGGGCGATGTCACGTAGATTGATAACGTGATAGGAGGGGAATATTAGCAATCGATAGAGAATCATAAAGGCCAATCTTAGCGTTGTCTTATAAATGTAACCAAATCGTTACTTTACCAAATCGCACTACATTTGATATTACCACTAAGTCTAAAACTTTGTTAGGCTAAGATATAAAATGTATTGTGCATGCTATGGTCTTCTGTAAGTATTGATACGACTAGGTCTTCTGTACATGTATTATTTATTTCGCATGATCTGAGTAGGTACATCTTTTGTTGGAGATCGAAAATAAATAAATTGCTTAGTTTAACTTTCCGCAGCGTTTACGAATAAATTAAACAAGTAATATCGTTAAATAGAATATTTATTTAATAGAATAACTACATATTATTATTAGCATAAATCTTAAATGAATACCATATCTAAAGCGACTGAAACTCAAAGGATACATTTAGCTCAATCATCGTCAGAAATTTAGAATCAAAAGATGATAAACGATGAAAATGGAATCTAATTGTTGTAACCACAAAAGTTATGAAGTACGAAATAAATGTGAATTTGTTAACAAAATTGATGATAGTAAATAACGTTGAGACGACTGCCTTGTTGCTACAGGAGGCAAATACTACGCATGAGGTCCTGGGTTTAATTCCAGAGTCGGTCAAAGTGTTATTGAGTTTTTCCATCAGGAATTTATCAGTAGTGGCCAAGGAGTCCAGATTTGTACCCAGTTCATATAAATATTCTCGCCCCCTTTTACATGCGAAATGTAAGTGTACTATTGGGTATACCTCTGCCTAACCCTGCGTAGTTTACAAGCATGATACTATTTATGTAATATTAATTATAGCAGCATTACAGAATTATCAAATAACAATTAAATTAAATTAAACTATAGCTATATCCACATAGATATTGTACAGGAACAAAAAAATTACAAAAAAGAGAAAAGTTGCTTTTAAAATTACTATGTAATTCTAAAGTTCTCAAAAACGAATGACCCCACGAAAATAAAGTTTATAGTTTATTTTTAGCGCCAATTTGGTGCCTGGTGTTATCATTAAAAATCATGAGCTGATTAAGATCTATAAGAGGCTTCGGGTAAAATAGGGAATACGGAAGAAAGCACAAAAAAGTCGACGTAGCAGAAAAAAGGACTGTAGTTAATTATTTTCATGTAGGTCAATGGTGGATTTCAATTTGAAATATGATTATTAGTACCACATAATGTTGTATACATTTTGCGTAAACAAATAACCTTCTTTTAAGATTCACCGCAGTCGTGTAAAAACGTGACAGACGGACAAAAAAATTGATATCAAGAAGGATAAAATGGTAAACATTGTAAATATTCCGTTGTTAGTGTAAGTGACCCATGTTAGTTTCAATACTGGAAAGTTAGAAGTTTAATGTAGGATACAGTAAACTTTCGTCATTTCGTCTAAAGTTTTTGGTCTGCTTAAAATAATCATTTAGATCAAAAATGTTCCTTCAATTTCATACAAAAATTTATAATGACATCATGATTCATAATGCGACGAACATTTCTCAAAAAAACTATTTCAATTATCAAGCTCAACTATTAGACGTAAGTTATCCGAACTATTTTTATTATTTAACGACCATTAGCCTGTTAATTGCCACTGTCTTCGTACTAATTACTTGTGCAGTTTATCTCTGCCACCACCCACCCGCACAGTTCGGGGCAAACTTTTTTTTCTTTTTCACGGTATTTCCGCAAGAAGGCACAAGAACAATTTGCTGGTGGTATTAAAAACTGCATTAAAAGTCATAATTGAACTTCCCAATAGGATTTTATTCGTTAAAAACCTCTTTGGTGACTAATTTGTTTGGATTACGTAACGGGAAAGTCGAATAATAAGAACCCAATTTGTTCTAATTATTTTGATTAGCATGCAAATGAAATTGACAACACGGTTGGCGCAGTGGCTCAGGCAATGGACTGCTGCACTACGTGTCGCGGGTTGGATCCCCGCACGGAACAAATAGTGTTTGGCCTACAGATAGTTATTCCGGGTCTGTGTATGTGACTTTAAATGTTTGTGAACGCACCCACGATACAGGAGAAATTCTTTATAAATAATTATCGGAAGATAATTTCTTACAAACTCGGTTCCATTTTTGTATTAATTCAGTAAGTAGTGGCAATTCGAACATCGTGAAATAGGCCGTAAGTATTAAAATAATATCACGCTGATATTTCTCTTCGTGGTCGATACCATCTTTATATATTTCTTCGGTACGTGTGTTTGTCACTGAACTCCTAAACGACTGGACCGATTTTAATGAAAAAGAGAATTTGAACCGGCAGGTGGCGCTACTGTCCGAGCAGGACGACCTCTACCAGTTCCGCTAGTGTCATATATGGCCGTAAAAAACAATCACCAATCTGGTTCTTCTAGACCCACATTCACCGTATTCGACAGATTCACGTAATACATCGAAGTAGTTCACATTCCAATCGATAACACAAACAGTAGATGAGTAGATACTGGTTTGGTTCCAGGGTGGTTATTAAGGTGACGGAATAACGCAGCTAGGCACAAACGACGGAGATTTACCGCCAACTAGTATGCTGTTAGATGCGGCTAACGCATGTATTAAATAATACATAACGTCACATCACGCCTGTAGTCCCCGAAGGGTTAGGCAGAGGTGTTTTTTGAGGATTTGACTCACATTTCGACAGTTCTAGTTATTTTTTTTTTTCAAATCCCCGATATGGCCCTCAAAATCCGCAATTGTTCTTCGTTTTTTTAATTTTAATGCAACTAGTGTCTCTCGCCCCATAAAAACAAATCTAACGAAGTATATTTTATTCATATCCCTTCATCCGTTTAGGAGTTATGAGGGAACAAAAAAACAGACATACACGCCAAATATGAGTTCATTCGTAGTAGCTGTCTGTCTACTTATTTCTTTTGTCAACTGTACCTGTACTTTATAAACATCAATCTTTATAGTTTCTAAGCAACATACATTTGTAACAGTTTTCGCATGTAAATTCGAGCAGAAAAACTAATCTTTTAGCGTACAAATAGCTTTCAAGTAAATCTGACGGTTTTTCGTTTGATGTGAGCTCTAAAATGGGAAATTCGTAAAGCCGAAGAGGATGAATTATCAAAGCAGCTTAACTTGCCAGGCTTGGCACTATTCCGGGAAAAACTTTATCAAAATAAAGTACGTAATTAATTGAAGAGAGAGCTGGAAAAGTCAGTGAAATTTCTGTGGGTTTGGCATTTGCAACTTTTAAATAAAACAAGCACGGAAGCTTGGTAAGCGTACTCTATTTCACTACTGTGGAACAGAGTACGCTAAACAATAACCCTCTTTTTGGGGTTCGCGGCTTCAGCGTCGGGTAAAAAAACAAAAACATTTTGTCATTCCATATTTCCAATCCTTCACTAGAAAAGATTAATTTGTTTGTAAGTCATGTCAATAGTTGCCAAGTCATGTGAAGACGACACTTTAGGAAGCCTTATCTAACGGCAGTAATATAATACGTATGTACGAGTAGTACATAACACCCTTATATCGCCCCTTTGTGCCTTTTCTTATCGTACCTAAACTATATTGTTTTGTATCTTGTTGGCGGAAAATAAGAAAGCAGTTTGCTGAACTGGTCCTAACTTGACGCAGCCGTAAGATGCAGAAACTCTTTATTTTCAGTTTAGTTTATACTTCTTTAAAGTATTTAAATCAAAAATTTGAGTCATTAGTTAGTCAGAGCATGAGAAGTATTTAGAGGTCGGAAAGGATATCAGATGACCCCTCCAGTCGACCATTTCAATTTGGTACACGATGCAGCAAACGCCCTGTATATTGTGAAAATATTCATAGCAGCATCCAGTGGCTACAGTTCTGAAGAGCATTTATCATGTAACAAGTTGTACCAGTGGGGTGCTGTATATTCAGCCTCCTGTCATGGCGTATGAAACGTGTGAAAAACTATGTTTCATATTGTATGTTCGTTTTAGATTTTTTATTTAGAAAAAGATTTGGTACGGTGTGTTGTATACGGTTATTGGGAGCACATAATAATAAGGTACTGGATTCGATTCCCGAGTCGCGTAAAGTGTTATTAGGTTTTCCATCAGGAATTTCTCAGTAACAACCACGGAGTCTGGATTTGTGCCCGGTTAAAAAAATCAAAAGTCATTTATTCAAATTAGGCTGATAATCAGCACTTTTCGAACGTCAAAATTTACTTTACTCTACTTATTTACATGAGACAGTCCCCCGAAACGCCTACCCTTCGGCACTTCCTAGTGTTTTAGCTGGAAAAAAGAAGTGGCGGAACAAACTCCCCAGCAACACATCTGTCTGTTATGTTAGTTAGAAGAACCAGACTCGATACAATAGTAAGGCGTAAATTCAATTTAGATTTACTACAGACACAAATCAATAATGTAAAAATAAAAAAGGTACATGACATATCGGTTAACTAAGTTTTGTAGTGTAGTTGACGGCAATAGGCTCGCCCCCTATTACATGGGACTTAAACATGACTGGCGAAATGTGGGTGTTGTTACTTGATATGACGAGGCGATTAAAACTGAATTTGAGCCCGTAACGCTGTGTAAATCCTTTCAAAAGCTTAATTTTGAAATTGGATATTGTTACTGAGTTAATTGTTTTATTATACGTTAAAGGTTCAGTGATTTTAATTAAATTAAATTGCTAAGATGCGTATAACTATTGTGAACAAAAGCTTTGTACATATAAGTAAAATAAAAACAAACGTCAAAACATTCATCGGTAAAATAAATCACAAAAAATCAATTTCGTAGCTTCAAATATAATCTCTCACCTGGACTCAGTGAATAAGTAAACTTCTTCAAGAAATTCGTCAATTTAACACTGGCTACTATAAAAGGAAAACCTACCAATTGCACTGGTAATTCAAATTTAGTTTCTTGACTTAACACATCATCACAAAAATGAACTAAAACCAATACTAACAATAATAAAAATGTTAGACTCCTGCACTTCATTTTTAAAATAAAACACTAACAAGAAAAATATACGAAATGGTAGTTCGCGCCTAAACGCAACCACAGATAAAATGTCAAAATTCAAATATCGAATGGCCGTTTCTCGCCGCGCGGTGACCGCGGTCTATGGGTATACTAGCCAGTACTACGGTTCAGATTGCACTGCAAAAGCTTTGAGTACGTGAGAAGGAACGCAAACACGTTCTCTTTGGTTTACTTTATGTAATGATTTTGTAGGTCAATAAATCTTACCTCTCGTTACACTTAACGCTTCAATATAAGTATTACGGAATCTTTGTTTATATTTTTTTGAACAATTGTGTTGTTACTGGGTCGGATATGACTTAACGTGAATAAATAATTAGTAATTCTGCTAAAAGTTGTTGTTTGAAAGTAAGTAGGTAATTAGAGTTAAGTAATGACGCATATAGAGTAATGATTTGTTTCCTTGATCCGAATAAAAAACTACTTATCGCTTGCATATTAAATAGATAATGATTACAAAATTCAAAACATGTTTTTTGCCTGTTTTTTTTGAGCTTTTGGTACATAAGATTTAACATAATAATATAAAGAAAGGTCAAGATGTTCTATCGATCTAACATCTAACATGCCAATTTTTTTCTCGGTCAAAACACTATAGAAAATGGTATTGGGCGCCCGCATATAAAGGCCTGCCAGCCAGCAGTTTGAATGACTGATTATTTATTTAGACACTACCGTTGCAAAATCGACTTCTGGCTCCTTCTTTTGCACAAGAAGTTATATACACTAAAATTAAAAAAAAAAGATTAACTTACAGTAAAAAAAAAAGAAAAGCTGATTAGGAAAAACCAGCGTTCTGTGGGTCATAATTATTACGCATTAAGATTTGTAAGTATCTGCATCGCTGTCAATTAACTTATGAAAAATCGTAAAAATGATTACCTGGATTTAAAGCATAAGAAAGTTTCTTTACAAAGTTAGTTAGTCGGACAGCAACAATAATAAACGGGAACCCGACTAACTGCACTGGCAGTTCAAACTTGGATTCTTGAGTTGATCCTTCCATCAGGCATTCAAACAACACCAAAGTCAACACAGTCCAAATATAACACACTTTTAAAACCTGCATTTTTGTCTATAGCACGAATTCAAACTTCGAACCGATTAGTGTTGTCGCAATCGATTTCACACACTGCAAATCGATAAAGGTAACAAATTATTAAATCAATTATCACGATTTGGTTCAAGTCTGTGTATTGTATAACAGTACGACCTTAGTGGATTACTACGTATAACTGACCGTGTCGAACAGCCGGCCACCTAGCTAATGTTATTATTTCGTAACTTATTAATCAATGCAGTCACATTACTAATCATTGGTCATAACATTCTAATGACAGGTGCACTAACGAGTTTCATTTATTTCGCAAAATATGTGCAATTTGGGAAATCTCCAAATTGAAAATAGATATTGGGAACCAATGCACTGCTTTATAAAATATTGAAGAGCTGGCACAGATATAAACTCTGGATTCTGCAATAAATAAAGCAAAAGCTAGAGTTATTGATATTAAAACGGTGAGTAATATGTTTACATTTGAATACGAAATGTATCTTTCGCCGAGTCTTCGCGTATATTTTACGTGGGTTGCCAATTCTTGATGCAATATCATGAGTTACCTACAACTGCCTTGGATTTTAAACAATCATTGTGGTTGGGTTGGGAAACACAATTTGCGTAATTTTGAATTCTGTGACATTGCGTGTTTATAAATATATCAAGAGAAAATGGTGAAATAACTAAATCTACTTGATTGTTCACAGAGTATAACTTTTGAAATCTAGACATTATATTTAATTGTTATATACATATTATGAGAGACGAACAGGTTTTGGATAGCTTAGTTAGACTTTTTGCAATAATTCTGCAGTGTTACTTTAATAAATTAACAATGAAAAAAGTTGCTGTCAGGCACACACTGGTCACTTATAAAATGCATCAAACGGAATGTTAGACCATTACATAGACACATTCGAATTTCAAATCGCTTTTTTCCGCCGATCTATACTGACACAGATAACGTAACGCATTTAGCTCACAAGAGCAAAGATCGAAAGTGACCGGTGCACTAAAGTCCGCGTTTACGATCAACAATTCACCATAGACAGACTTTACCGCGCGGTTTACTCACTAGAACTGCACTTCGACAAGACAGATCTAAACTCAATCCCTCCCGACATACCTAAACTACTTAATAGCTTTGAACATTATGCAACGGAACGTACTTGAAAGGAATGAAGGTTGATAAAATTGCGCGATTAAGGCGCTTATCTCTAAACATAGGTTTAGAGTTAAATGTTCTGTATGTCTACTGTAGAGGTAAACATGGCAAAAGGATTGGTAATCAGTGATCACACATTCATATACTTACCGAGTTCCATACGTGCCTCGGAAAGCACGCTAAGCCGTTGGTTCTAAATGTACAATTGAAGATCTTTGACAGTCGTTTTTAGTAGTCAGTTGCCCGAAACTCTGATAACAGTCTTACTAAAGCATCGTATTAACCAGTACAAACTGGGTTATTATTTTAGCCACGAGCTCCTAAAAACCATGCAAATATTACATTCAAATTAGTACCGTACAATACGTTGTATATATCAGCAACTTTGGTACACAAAGTCACTTTTACTATCGTTGGCACTCCGAATCAATTGGAGGGGTATAAAATAAGCTTGAGACCTTTCAACTTTGTACCTACTTTAACTTTGTAATGTCATGGTTATAGAATGCATCCATGACATTACATGTCAACACGCCTGTAATCCCAGAACGGTTTGGCAAACCTGTACATTTGGCGGTTGGAAAATCTTCAAATAACCCCTCCCGCTCTTGGGCAGAGCGAAAGGGAGTGTCATACATTTACTTTATTTTGTTCCTTCTCAGCCCTGTATGTCGAGGCCGCGGTAACCCGTAGCGCCGACAGGAGGCAAACCTATATCTTGACCTGTATTTGGCCAGAACTCCATATACATAGTAGTTTATTATGTTACTCTTTCACGCTTTAACGGTTTTGACGAATTTTGGCACATAGATAGACCTGGTTTAACTGGTAACATCGGTATTGCAAGCAAAAAAAATATTCTTATTCAAAAATAGGATTATTATTCCAGTAAGTAGTACGTTCCTCCCGTGGTATATTTTCTGATTTCCATGCGAACGTTGACGAGGGTAAAAGCTTTTTAACTTTATGATGTGAGGAAAGAGACCAAGATCGACAATCAATTGACCTGCACCTACAAAGGTTGACGTAAGGTGAAAATGACAGAAGTATTGCAATAATAATTGACTATTGCGTGGCATCAGGTGAGCCATTTGCCAACACTATCCATACTTATTCTTTTATAGGCGAAAACCTTTGTTGCCGTTGTAAATGTAGCATTATTTTCTTTGCATATTTGTAGAAAGGCTTATGCAT
Source organism: Diarsia rubi (assembly GCA_932274075.1). Lineage (NCBI taxonomy): Eukaryota > Metazoa > Arthropoda > Insecta > Lepidoptera > Noctuidae > Diarsia > Diarsia rubi. The sequence goes on from OW026433.1 coordinate 8,759,363, forward strand.
AAATGCATGCAGAAAGTTGCACTATAACAAGCCCATTGCGAAAATTACTACGACTATGTTCCAACTTTTTATACAGACACTCAAATAAGTACAGAGCGATTAAAAATTAAAATAACACAAAGTTCTTAAGAATAAAATGATAATAAGACTTCAATATAGTTTAGTTTGAACTATTTCTCTAAAATGACATAGATTTTAACAAAATGTTTGCCATTTTTTTGAATGATGAACATGAAAAATACTGGCTGTATAGCTGGACGACCAGAAAAAAAAAAAACAAAATAAAGGGAATGCGACAACATACGATCAAAACTCATTATACTATTTCACACACTCGTATAATATATCCCAACTTATAACCCTAACGATAGTTACGATAAGGATAACCCGGTTGCGAACTTCAAAAAGGCAGTCGCTACATACACACATTTTTAGTTCACCAATCCGATTAGACTGGAAGACTGGTCCCCCTGGCGGAGCTGGAGGTTGTTCGAAAGAGATACCGCAACCCCCAACATAAAGGGCTAAGAAGGAACATGTGTGGTTATTAGTCAATAGAAGTCTGTCACCCCTTCCGCTACCAAGGCTATTTGATGCTTTACCATCCTCCAAAACCAAAAGTACTGGTCGTACAGTTGGAACTCAAGTCTCTTCTCTGCAAGTATACTTAAGCGACAGAAGCGTCCTAGCAGATACCTACATCAAATTATTCATTATACTTAAATTAATCATAAACATTAAGCCACTTAACATAGAAACAAGAGCTTCCAAAATTAAGTAGACTAATAAATGTGTAAACGCGATACTCCGAAATATAAAGTGAAATCTTAATCCCGCCGTTTAACTGAATGCCTTTAAATTAATATCCAAGTTCAAACGTAGGGAACGTCTCGCAAAGTCGCGATTAAATTATATGATCACCTTTCAAATTAAAGCTGTCTGCAAGAAGATACCGGGATCCTAAACGAGTTTAGTACAATAATACCTCAAGACAGTTATAATCGTTTTATAGCCCTTTGTTTAATAATATTCATAAAATACAGGTTTGGTTACGTTTGGTGCATCGTGTGCCAATTTGAGATGGTCGATTGGATGGTCATCTGCTATCCTTTCAGATCCCTAAACACTTCTCATGTCCTGTAGATATTTTATTGTTTCATTCAAACATGACCAAAATTTTACATTTAAATACAAATTTTAACTAAGTTTTAACGTTTCACGGAGAGCGGATAATTCTTTCGAAAAAATTATTTCATGTGAAAATTTTACGTATTGATTTCTTTTTCAAAAATGGTGTGAATCATACATAACTAAAAAATCATCTTGTATAAACTAAAGGTAACAACAACATATTTTCGTCCTCAAGTGTGGTGATGATTGCGCGGCTCCTCAAGTGACAAAGGGCGGAAAGTACCCCATCAGGGAGCTCCACTAAGAGCCTTGTTATTCCGGGATTATGGCCCTGCCTCCTATGAAATAAAAACAACATCTGTTTCTTGGATACTTTACAGTTTATCTACGGGAATATGAGGTAATTATTGTATGGAAATATGAATACCTAAATTTAAAGCGTATTTAATATATTATAACGTAGCTACATGGTTACATTAAGTACCTAGTTTCTAAAAGCCACACTAACTCGCAAGCTATGTTAATGTAATAAAAGCATTATAGTCATTGTCCCACGGGATCATACTACCGGGATAAGAAGTATCCTATGCCTTAATTCAGGTTTTAAACTATCTGTTTTCTAAATTTCATCCACATCCGATCAGTAGTTTTTCCGTGAAAGAGTAACAAACATCCATCCATCTATCCATCCAGACATCCTCACAAACTTTCGCATTTTTAATATTAGTAGGATTGCCACTAACCAGGCATACATACAACATAGGTTTTAGCCTAGGATAGCACTGAAGTTTTTTTTTGGAGTTTAAGTAATCGTCAAAGGCATCGTCAGATTTCTTCACATCGGAAGACAGTGTCTTCTACTGACTAAAAACCACCTATGTTCCTTCTTAGCCCATTGTGTGCGGGGCCGCGGTGTCTCTTTTGAACAACCCGCAGCCCTGATAGTTGTCGACCCTGGTGCGCGTGGAACACGAATGTTTTTCTAGTTGTTAATTTTTTTACAGTATCTCAGAATAAATGATCGAATAAACGTTTGCGTTGGTTTGTGTGCAAGCGCAGTTATATGACGAGCATTTAGGACGAGCCGCGTTTTAAAACGGGTGGTTCACACTTACCGATTTCCGTTTATTAAAAAAAAAAAACTACTAATTTTATTATGTTATTTACTCGGGTCGAGCATTGTCATTATTATTGGTACCTTGGATTTGGCGAGGATGCAAAACGACAGCCTTACACAATTATTATAAAAGCACTACATAATTATTATAAAAGAAAGTCCTCCGGCGCGTCTGTCTGTCCGCAAGAAACTCAAAAACAACTGCACCGATTTTCATGCTGTTTTCACCACGATGTGTGTTCTTAAAGAAGGTTTAAACACATAGGTAATTTGTCAAGATTTTGACATCCACCCGGGCGAAACCACGGGCATCAGCTAGTAATGGAATAATTAAAACCAGTAAACAGGAATGAATAATATGGTTTATACTACACCTGCTTGGAAAGTACCTTGATACTTTATCAAATTTACGGTAGAAAGTACGTCATTGCATATCGAACAAATATGCGGGGAGAAAACGCATCTGAGCGGGAGAGAAAAGTGTATGAAAATCCATTTCTTACGTGGTTTTTTTTTTTAATTTTGGGTAAGACTATGCGCCGGTAACCTAAATATCAAAAGCCAAAAAGTATTTACAGTGAGTTTTTATCTCCAAGTTCGCAAAATGGCACTGGCCACTAGCTGTGTGTTGGATGGGGTCGGGCTGGCAGTGCGACCCTGCGGCGTAAACAATTTGAAAAAAGAACATGTAAAAATTGCAGACGCCATTGGCGCCATTTTCAATTTGTGTGTTGTTTGAGGATTCAGTTTTCGTAGAAAGTAAAATAAAACTATCAAAATGATAAGTAGTGATAGTGATGATGAAGATTTTTCAACTCCGCCGCAGTTGAAGGAAACAGCAAAAATACTGATTGATAACCTTTTACCACAGAAATCAATTAAAAAATATA